>OV884021.1:42160200-44660200 GCA_930367235.1 Sarcophaga rosellei | reverse complement strand
TTATACTCGTATATTAATAGTTTTTCAAATCAAAATAGAAAACAGATCACGTTTGTTTAATATAATTGGTCTATAGGATATTTTAAAAAGTCGTGAGGCTAAAAGTAGAGCACCTAAAAAATTTCACGGTCACGGCATCTGATCTTTTCTTTTCTATTACAACTTGGTGTGCCTCCACCAAGTCTACCAATAGACCTCTTCCTCCGCTGAATAATTTTTTTACCTCTTGCGGCAGGATATTGGCGTACTCATATATTTTTTTTTTAACAAAAATCAATAAAATGAAAAAATAAAATCACAACAAACAAACTTTATAAACAAAATAAAAATAATAAACATAACAAATAAGAAAGCACATCGTTGCCACTGTGTTTTTAAAGAACTTTTTTGAAGTGGCAATAGTTATCGATATTGCACCGGCATTGCCATATTTTTGAAAAAATTAACATTATTTTATCTGTGAGTTGTAATAACGAAAATAAGTTAAAGGTAACTTTACAGTTCCCTTTAGCTAAAGTTATCTTTAATGGCCCTTAGTCTTTCTAATATTCGTGGAGGATAAAATCGTAAGGTTTTGAGATCGTAAGGATTATAGGCGAGTGATTCGAAGACAAATCCAGTGAAACCTCAATTTAAAACAAGTCTTTGGCCATATTTTTAGTCACTCCGATCGATCACTTCTACAATTTCGGCATTGTAGTTGCCGCCTGTTAAAAGATTTTGAGAACCTTCTACATTGCTCCTCTGTAATCGTAAATCTTGGAGACGAAGAAACCGATGATATTTAGTAAAGGTTGTAAGATGTAAGTGGCTTGTAAGTAAATTTCACGCAGGAGGAAATTATGTTTCATCTGGACCTCTACAAATTCTTCCTCGAGGATTATTGCAGTCATAAAATATATTTTCAGAAATTTTAAATAGACTTCTTGATGTTAAGTGAGTTTGAGATACTAATACTATGTCAATTTTCTTTTCCGCTAGAAACTGCTCCATTTCATTTTTTGTTGGCGAATGCCGTTTGGGCCTCAGAAACGGATTTTGATCGTTTGTTAGTTGTCGCTTCCTTCAATGTAGACTTAGGGCCATTATTACAACTTGTCGGTAAAGTTGGGGTTAGTTAAAGGAACTGGAAAGTTACCTTTAACTTATTTTCGTTATTACAACTTACAGATAAATGTTTTTAAAAATATGGCAGTGCCGGATCAATGTCGATAAAACTGCCCAATTTTACAAGTTTTTTTAACGCAGTGGCAACGGCGGGCTTTGTTTTGTTGTATATGCTCATTTTGTTACAATTTGAAGTTGCCATAATGAAAATAATATATGTATAATATGGCACCTTCAAACATAAAGTGACCTTTAAATGTTAAAGGTAGGATGATCCTCCCTTTAGCTTAACGATCATTTCTTTCTTATTAGGTACTCATAATAATGAAAAACAATTTATCTGCCGTTAAAATCCTCCCTTTAGTTAACGGCAAGTTGTAATAATGGCCCTTAATATTAACTGCATTAAATTACCGGCTGTATCAATTTATGGATTTCCCCTTGATGAGGGCTTTCATGGCACTTTTTTCTGTGTGCAAGTAGTGTTATTCTTTAAAACGTCAGCATATGACACCTGGTTGAAGATTGGCTGAATTGAAATTTTCAGTCTGAATGAGAACTGCAATTTTTTTTATAATCGTAGAATGTTTGACAAAGGTGTATATGTATAAATCTTGAATCCAAAGGATTGCGATGTGTCAATCTTGAGTTTATCGCATTTATCTGTTTTGTGGTTACGTATGCCTTAGGAAGCTTACAATATGTTTGTTTTAGTGTGGCCATACTCTTGACTGTTAAGGCGTTGGATAAAACCAGATCGTTTGTGGGTTCCTTCGGTGGTGATTTTTTTCTATGTAATAAGTATTTTACATTGTAAACTGGATGTGTTTCACGTTTCTTTAGTTTGATGTCAGTTTTCTCAAGTTGTGGAAAGAAAAGGTTATAGAATTCTTTCACAATTTGTCAGTTGAATATATTTCTAACTTTGAATCCCTGCCTAATGAGATCAACTCTACGTCGATATCCGTAATTACAATTTTTACTTTTCTGTTGGGAGAAATAGAAGTTATTTTTGTTTTTTTAACTCGGACACAATAATTTGGCATTCTTTATCGAGAGTATGACTACGAATGATTTTTCCAGGGAAATAATGAATTTATCATCAATAAAATATTTGATTTTATTCTTGAAAGCTTCCTCCAAAAATTTTGTATTTTTGATCCTAGAATACTTCAAGTATGAAAATGTTAGTATACGAAACTTTTCATTTATACCACAAAGAGTAAAATATAGTAGTTTAAAAATTTTTCGACAGCAAGGTATTTTAAAATTTTAGAAACCCCTGTTATCAGTGGAGTATTTGCTTTGTGATTTACAAGCTTAAGATGTAGGCAGTGCGTATTGTTATGTCATGATTTTGAGAAGTATGAAACGTTTGTAAAGTACTTATCATCAATTTAATGCTTATTGACCTTTTGCATTAATGGTTATTAAATGTTATTACTATTATATTGGGAGTTATTTGAAATTATATATATTCGAGGCGAATACTAGGCAAATAATTTCATTGGACATTTCCTATAACTTTGGTTTGGTAAGTGATAAATGCATAGATTTGCTCTTGTGTGTTGATAACTTTAGTACTAACTGTCGTGTTTGAGTTGAAATATCCACCATTTGAGTTGCTTGTGATGCTGATTTTTTGTGATATGAAATAGTTTTTTTTTTCTCTGTAGATCGTGCATTTCCAAAAAAAAAAAATTTAATAAAAAATCTAATGAATACTTTGCCCCTAATGTTTTCTATTAATTTGGTAGTAAGTCCTTTTCTTAAGCATTATAACTACACCAACTCGTCTACAATTCTTCCGATATCGAAAGAATTCGTTATATATGTAGATACAAACGATTCACAGTTTATTTAAAAAAATAGAATTATTCAGTCTCAAACTGTCACTCTAAAAAACTTACAAATTAAAAATATACAAACACAGTTGTTCACAGCTAATTAGCTAATTTTTTTAAATTCAAAATTTTGTATAACCTCATTTTTGATCAATTACAGCTTTCAGGCCTTTTGCTGGATTCCACTAACTTTCTAGTAGTTCCTCTTGCGTTTCAATTCCATTTGAGACTGAATAAAAAAGTTTCAATATTTCAAAATAGTTTTATAAACTTCTATTAAAATTTTTATATCTTGCTTCGTTTCGAAATTAGATGAGCTTAATGTCTTCAAAAGGTGGCGGTTGAAATAAGCTTAGTGGAGTTTCTCTCCGTTAGGGCCATTATTAAAACTTGCCTTTAACTAATGGCCGGATTTTAGCGGGCATATAATTTGTTTTTCATTATTATAAGTGAGCAATGAGGTAGAAGTGAGGGTCAAGATAAACATGAAAAACATCCTACCTGTAGCTTTTAAATCTAAGTTTAAAGTTAACTTTTCGTTGCCACTGCGTTTGAAAAAAACTTGTTTAATTTGGCATATGTTATCGACATTTCTCCGGCGCTGCCATATTTTTAAAAAAATGAACTTTATTTTATCATTAGGTTGTAATAACGAAAAAAAGTTAAAGGTGATTTTAAAATTCACTTTACCTAAAGTTACCTTTTACTAAACCCAACTTTAACGGTAAGTTGTAATAATGGCCCTTATTGTAGTATTATACAAAACAATATTAATTTGCTTTTTTATTTAAGGAAGATCTGCAATAATAGTGCAAAAAATGCACATAAAAATAATATTTTTTAGTGAAACAACAATTTTACTTTACAACTGTGGTAAACTTAATCCCCAAAAGTTATAATGAAACAGGCATAAAATGATAACAATGCTGAACCGCCTTAGCGATGTGTAACAGCAAATGAACGAACACGTATTGAAACACGTTAAAAAGACAAAAAGGTTGCGTAGCGAATATTCAGTGGTTGAAGGAAATGATGTTAAGAAAATGATAATTAGGAAGTCAAAAATGTGCTGTGAAAGGTGTTCTACGAGCATAAAATATGCAGCTGAAATGGGAAACATAGCTGCCAGATTTAACGATTTATCGTTATTTTTTATTATTTTGCATGTGTAAAAGTAACATGTGGTAAGGAATTTATGTTTTCTCTTAACATATATGTAACACTATACACATTAACGTCATCTTTAATAGACAGTGCTGACTTAAGCTCTGATCAATGTCCTTTGGTTTTATTATCCAGTTCACTTCTTCAAACAATAACAATAATAAGAGCTATGGAAGAAGTACATGGAAATCTAAATTTGAAATTTCGAGTTGTTAAACAATTATTTACAAAATTTGGATGTTGTAAATAGATAGATAGTGAATAGATGATGTTGTAAACAGACTCTGCAATGCAACTCTCAATAAAGTGAAATTTCAGTAAAGGAACACCTAGAATCAACACTTAAATGATTTCCTCTTACAATGCCTCGTTGTCCCCTTGTCAATTTTTTCGCTATATGAAACCCATATTCCTAGGTGTTGTACATAAAGCGTGCGATAAATTAAACTGTAAGAGAATTAATTGAATTTCAAGATCTTCATGATCAAGTGAAAAGGCACTTATGATTTTATTTAAAGATCTTTATTTTAATTTTATAATTTCATTTCTTTTATGATTCACTTTTAATTTAATTTTAATTTAACTTAAGAAAATAAGACCGCCTCCTGCGGAAGATCAAGTCGAACTCTAATAATTTACTTTTTCTAAGTCTTAACAAAACCTGTTTGAAATCGACTTCTACAAATAATATTTCTAATGGCCTTGAATTTACTTCTTGTAATATAAGGAATTAACCGTTAGGTATAGTAAACAAATGACGAGATAAAAAGGAATAAGTAAATATAATTGTGGAGACTTAAAATTTTTGTCGGGTTTGCGGTCGACGTTTTTCATTAAGCCGAAAGTCCATACCATCCGTTTCATGCGTGCTTGCATTAAGCCGAAAGTCCATACCATCCGTTTCATGCGGACTGCGTTACATGCAATTGTTGCTTTCTATGCGGTTCTTATTGCAAGTTACACACAATGCGTTTTATGCGACTGGTTTTTTGTTTTGGTCAGCTGTTGTGGTAAACAATAAAAAAGCAAACAAGAACATTTTTGGGAAAAATAGAAAATCAAATTGTAATTTTAAAAGAATTTATGCCATTAATTACAAATTTATGAGTTTAAATATGTGATATTTTGTGCTGTTAAGTCCTACGAAAATCCTCAAAAGAACACAAGACGATTGTTTTCGGTTAATTTATCCTCCATTTTTCATGTTTCCAAATAAATAAATTCAAAGTAGATGACACTCAGTACATAAAAACAATCGACAACTAGTAACATGCATATTTTGTTCATGAAATGATGAAATGTTCAGAAATGTGCTAAAAATGTATTTTTCTCTTAAATTAGTAGTAAACTTTATTATGAAATATGTTTTTATTAATATTTTTATAATGCAAAAAGAAAAATGTGAAAATAATAATGTCGTAAAATGTAAACATATCTATCGAAACCATTCACAATAGTATATAATTTGGCATGCCAAGTTTAAAAAACTGCTGACATTTTCCAACACTGCATGAGTCGCATAGAAAAGTAGAAAGTAGATCTACTTGATGCGTTCTACGCATCTATGCATTCTATGCATTTTCTTATGTTTCTTGTCACATACAACTACACTGATTCTACTTTTTCGGTATACGCATGTAATGCAAGCTCGCATGAAACGCATGCTATGGACTTTCGGCTTTACATGCGTATACCGAAAAAGTAGAATCAGTGTAGTTGTATGTGACAAGAAACATAAGAAAATGCATAGAATGCATAGATGCGTAGAACGCATCAAGTAGATCTACTTTCTACTTTTCTATGCGACTCATGCAGTGTTGGAAAATGTCAGCAGTTTTTTAAACTTGGCATGCCAAATTATATACTATTGTGAATGGTTTCGATAGATATGTTTACATTTTACGACATTATTATTTTCGCATTTTTCTTTTTGCATTATAAAAATATTAATAAAAACATATTTCATAATAAAGTTTACTACTAATTTAAGAGGAAAATAAATTTTTAGCACATTTCTGAACATTTCATCATTTCATGAACAAAATATGCATGTTACTAGTTGTCGATTGTTTTTATGTACTGAGTGTCATCTATTTTGAATGTATTAATTTGTAAACATGAAAAATGGAGGATAAATTAACCGAAAACAATCGTCTTGTGTTCTTTTGAGGATTTTCGTAGGACTTAACAGCACAAAATATCACATATTTAAACTCATAAATTTGTAATTAATGGCATAAATTCTTTTAAAATTACAAATTGATTTTCTATTTTTCCCAAAAATGTTCTTGTTTGCTTTTTTATTGTTTACCACAACAGCTGACCAAAACAAAAAACCAGTCGCATAAAACGCATTGTGTGTAACTTGCAATAAGAACCGCATAGAAAGCAAAAATTGCATGTAACGCAGTCCGCATGAAACGGATGATATGGACTTTCGGCTTTAGTAATAGGTTTGGGGAAAAATCCCAAACATTCTCCCCCGCCAAGAACGTCAGTTCTGAACTCCATCATGAAGGCTGGTATCTTGCTGTAGTGTTGTCACCTCATTTGAAGGTAGGAGACAAATTTTGGATATTGGGCGTTTAATGTACTTGTTGTTGCAGTAGAGAGTAACGACTCTTACTAAACCATCTGAACCTGGGTGGAGTTTTTCTACTCTTGCTAATGGCCATTGTCCAGGAACGCTTTTCTCGTGGATTAAAATTACTATGTCACCAACTTTAATGTTTTTATGAATTTTATTCCATTTTGGCCGTGCTTGGAGACGACTTATAAATTCCTTATGCCATCGACTCCAAAAATGCTGTTTTAATTTTTCTATTGCTTTCCAGCGCGAAAGTCGGTCTATAGAAACATCGAGGAGATCGTCATCAGGAATACAGTTAGTTGGCTCACCTATCAAGAAGTCAGCCGGATCACTGGACAAAGGGCAAAAGGGACGTGAATTAAGGCAGCTTTCTATTTGAGTCAGTAAAGTACTGAGCTCCTCGTAGGTAAGAAGACGATCTTTCATAATACGGCGTAAATGATGCTTTGTTGTCTTTACACCTGCTTTCCATAGTCCGCCAAAATGTGGTGAGGCCGGAGGTATAAAATGCCATTTTGTTCCTTGGTTCGCCAAAGTTTCTTGTAGAGGTTCGGAAAGTGATAGTTTGTTGCGATTATAAAGCACCTGTAGTTCCTTGTCAGCACCAACAAAATTTGTTCCACAATCTGAGCACAAGTCCGTGCATAAACCTCTTCTTGAGACGAATCGACGAAATGCTGCTAGGAATGCATCAACATTTAAACTTGATACAGCTTCCAAATGTATTGCCTTTGTACACATACAAATGAAAAGGCATATGTAAGCCTTTGTAGCAGTTGTATTTCTAATTGGAGACATTTTTATAGAGATAGGTCCTGCATAGTCTAAGCCAATATTCTTAAATCGACGTGTTGTCTGAAGACGAACAGCCGGAAGGTTACCCATTAGTTGCTCGCACGTCTGAGTTTTGTACTTGAAGCAAACTATACATTTACGTTGTACCTCCTTGGCTAGTTTTCGTGCTGAAAGTATCCAGTAATGACGAGAAATATAAGATTGCATTAGCTGGAGGCTACCATGTAAACTCTTTTGATGAGCTTCTGAAAATAAAAGTAAAGAAATCGGATTTTGTTTAGATAACAAAATCGGATGTTTAGTTTGAAAAGATATATCAGCATTTGAAATACGTCCACTAACTCGCAAAATATCAAATTCATCCAGAAACGGCGTAAGTTTTCCAATACTACTGTTAAACGGCAAAAGTTTGTTTGATTTTAGGCAGCGAATTTCTTCATGAAATGAAATGACCTGAGTTAATCTAATCAGTAGAAAACGAGCTCGATTAAGTTCATAGGTTTTGAGGAAGCCAGATTCTTTTTCTTTCTTTTGTAGGCAGCTCTTTATATTATTATAAAATCTCAATATATACGACGTCACGCGTACTAGAGTAGACCATTTTGAAAATTTCGTAGTAATTTCGGGATATTGAAGAATACTTGAGGAATTCGATGTAACATCCATGGTATTTATTATCGTCGCTGAGAGCGAAGATCTAGTAGGATGTTCAGGCCAGGCATCGGAACTCATCTTAAGCCATGAGGGCCCGTTAAACCAAATCTCATGTTGAATCAATTCTTCGGGTTGAAGACCTCTCGATGCACAATCTGCAGGGTTGTCACTGGATGGCACATATCGCCAATCGCTGGCGTCTGAAAGCGTTGTATAATTGCTACTCTGTTTGCTACGTAGACTTCCAACCTCGTTGAGTAATTTTGAAGCCATGCAAGTACGATAGTGCTATCCGTCCAATAAACTACTTTCTTTATATTATAATCTGTATTGGTTTTGATAGTATTTACTAATTTCACTAATAAGGTAGCAGCGCTTAATTCCAGCTTAATTCCTTGGAACTGTTTCGGTCTTTAAAGGCGCCACCTTAGTTTTAGATTGCAACAAATTAATCATTACCTCACCGGTAGGAGTAATATGTCTTGCATAGACGACAGCGGCATATGCTGATTTTGAGGCATCGCTAAAACCATGGAGTTCCATTGAGGTAGCTGAGGGTCTATAGCACAGCCATCTCGGAATCCTAATTTCCTCCAAATGTTCAAGTTTTGATCTGAAGCTGACCCATTTTCTGCTAATTTCCTCGGGAAGAGTATCGTTCCAGTCGATTTTAATTTTCCAGAGTTCTTGAAATATAATTTTAGCTACAATTGTTGTTGGGGCAAGCCACCCTAACGGATCGAATAATTTTGCAGCCTCTGAAAGTAAACTGCGTTTAGTAATAATTTCTGAAAATTCAATATTAATTTTGAAGAAGAAAAAATCGTTTATTGTATCCCAGTAAAGGCCAAGGGCTTTGGCAGAATTCATTTCTTGTATAGAAAATAAGTCTCTTTTTTCACGGTCTTCTTCAAGAATATTTTGTAATAGTCGCCTGGAATTAGAATTCCATTTCCGTAACCGAAATTCACCTGATTTCAAAAGAGAACACAAATCGGTTTGTAATTTTAAAGCATCTTCGAAACTATCTGCGCCAGAAATCACGTCATCAACGTAAGTGTCACTGCGAAGTATTTTACTTGCTAATGGGTAGTTTTTTTCCTCACCTGTTGCAAGTTGTTGTAAAACTCTTATGGCTAAGTAAGGAGCAGACGTAGTACCATAAGCGACAGTTCTTAATGAGTACACACAAATCTTATTTGAATTATCTCTCCAGAGAATCAGCTGAAAATTATGATGATTTTCACATACATTTATTTGCCGGAACATCTTCTCTAAATCAGCGGTAAATGCAATACGATGTTTTCTCCATTTTAAAATAATTGCAGACAAATCATTTTGTAATGCTGGTCCAGCTGATAGCTCCTCATTGAGTGAAGACTGTGTTGGTTTTCGGTTACTCCCATCGAAAACAACTCGTAGTTTAGTCGTGGTGCTGCTCTCCCTGAGTACACCATGATGGGGGAAAAAATAGGCATTCTGCGGTATAGCATGAGGGTACTCACCTAACTTTACCATATGTTGCAGTGAATCATATTCTTCCATGAATTTTCTATACAGTTCAGCAAACTGGGGCCGGGTTTTAAAGGACGATTCTAACTGCTTCAATCTTTTAAGTGGGTTGTAGTCTGTAAAAGAAAATGCTGGCAACGATTGACCTTGAAGTAATCTTTTAAATGGAAGATGTACAGTATATCTGCCGTTTTCATCTCGTGTATGAGTTTCAGAAAATAATTTTTCACAAAGGCTCTCTTCACTCGTTATCGGCTCATTTTCATTTAGCTCCTCTTGTTCCCAAAAGAGGCGAAGTTGTTTTTCTAACGAACAAATATTTGTAGAAATATGACATTTTTCTATATTCCCATCAGTAGGCCCAGATACCATCCAGCCAAAATACGTCTCTTGTAAAAGAAAACTGTTTTTAAACTTCTTCATTCATAATAAGCAATTCTCCATATACATCGTTTCCAAGGAGGAGATCTATTTTTTCTGGTACCATAAATTTATCATCCGCTAGATGAAATTCTGAAAGGTCTGGAAGATCCACAGGCTGTAATATATTTGGGATATAAGACGAGACTGATGGAACTACTAAAGCAGACAATTTAAGTTCAAAATTAGGATCATAATTTGATGTAACTGACAAGTTTACTGATCTTTTCACAATTATAGGATTTTTACCTCCAATACCAGATACTTCAATATTTGTATTATTCTTCGGCAAGGCTAGTTGTTGGCTTAAGGCTTCAGAAATAAAAGAGACTTGAGATCCTTGATCAACTAAGGCTTTGGCTCTTATTATGCCGTGTCTCGTTTTGATGTTTACTTTCACAGTTGCTAATAACGCTGGATTTAGTTTCAAGTTTAAAAGGTGTGTACTTACAGAATTTACAATCGGTGTAGACGTTACTGATGGTATCCTAATGGTTTGGTTTCCAGCATTTAGCTCTTCGTTTGATTTGGAAGAATTCTCTTGAGTAATAGTCTTAGTAGAAAATTCGTTGTGAACAATGGTATGGTGCGACTCACCGCATATATGACACATTGTGTTTAGTTTGCATGCAGATTTAAAATGTCCAGGGCGGAGACAGTTTGTACATAAGCGTTGTTGGTGTATAATATCTTTCTTTCGCGATGAACTTAATGTTGGGAACTTAAAACATTTGTAGAGTAAATGACGTTTATTGCAGCAGATATTGAAAGTGTTCCTTTTGAAGGTTTATGGGAGCAGGGTGGACTTACCTCGTCCACAGATTCTACGGCTCTAAATACGGTTTCCAAAAAACAAAGCATATCACTAATTTTCGGTATGGAAGTACTGTCCTTCAGGGACTGTTCCCACTCCATGCGGGTTTGTAAGTCCAGTTTCTGTGATGTCAAATAAATAAGAATAGAATCCCACGTTGAGGTATCAATTTTTAAGGATTTCAGTTGGGCTAGACAATTTCTGGTGGTGTCCAATAATTCCTTAATACTTTGGAAAGATCTATTAGAAGAGGGAATGGAAAATAGCCGCTTAAGAATTTGTTCAACAAGTTTCCTTTCGTTAGGAATCTCCGCTCTAAAGCTCCCCAAGCTAAATCATAACTGGAGTCAGTAACTGGATATTCATTTACCAAACTCAGAGGAGTTCCAACACAGGATCCCTTCAGGTAGAAATATTTCTGCACCTTGGACAAGGAGTGATTGTGGTGGACAAGCGACAAAACATGTCTCGATAATCTCCGGAAAATTTAGGAAGATCAATTTTTGGCAATCTAGCTCCAGCACTGAATATACCATTTTTTGAAGAAGAGGCGAAGGTACTTGCATGGACGGTTGGAGTCTGTGGGGATTCTAATTCAAACATTAAGCCAAGAATATTTGCTTTAAAATAAATATAAATATCATAGCATTTATAAAATGTATCGGTACTTAAGTAGGGGACGTCACGATCATTTAGTGTGCATTCTCGAACGGTATCGATTAACTGTTCATGGCCATCTTTAAAAGTTTTGAAGGTCAGTTCAAGATCCTCCAGTATTGCTTTGACATACCCTTTAGATCTGGCATCTTTCGGTTGAAAGCAGCTTCCATACGTTCAATATGGGAAAGAAGTTTCTTCTGTTCCTCAATCACAGCGCCGATTGATTCCATTTTGTAGACAATTGAGTTTAGCTTACAGCAGCAAAATTTAAATAAGACCGTAGGCTCGACGGTAGTAGAAAGTGGAGTATTTTCTTCTTCAACACGGAAGGTTTTCTTTAGCGAGGAAGGATTTTCTTCAGCAAGGAAGGTTCAATACAGTTCTTTTTCTTCAGCACGGAAGGTTCAGTAAAATTCTGGTAGTTTTTCTTCCGCAGGGAAGGTTTTTATTCACCAAGAAATGTTTTTATTCAGCAAGGAATGTTTTTATTCAGCAAGGAATGTCTTTATTCAGCAAGGAATGTTTTTATTCAGCAAGGAATGTTCCCGGGTTTCGGCACCATTTTTATGTAAGAGAATTAATTGAATTTCAAGATCTTCATGATCGAGTGAAAAGGCACTTAGGATTTTATTTAAAGATCTTTATTTTAATTTTATAATTTCATTTCTTTTATGATTCACTTTTAATTTAATTTTATTTAACTTAAGAAAATAAGTCCGCCTCCTGCGGAAGATCAAGTAGAACTCTAATAATTTACTTTTTCTAAGTCTTACAAAACCTGTTTGAAATCGACTTCTACAAATAATATTTCTAATGGCCTTGAATTTACTTCTTGTAATATAAGGAATTAACCGTTAGGTATTTTAAACATTTTTAGTAAACAAATGACGAGATAAAAAGGAATAAGTAAATATAATTGTGGAGACTTAAAATTTTTGTCGGGTTTGCGGTCGACGTTTTTCATTAGTAATAGGTTTGGGGAAAAAATCCCAAACATAAACATTATCAAAACTCCTGGTTGGTGTTGTACATAAAGCGTGCGATAAATTAAACATTATCAAAACTCCTGGTTGCAATAATATCGATTTATTTACCAAAAAACTGTATTGATCTTCTAACGATGAAATGAAATTAAAATATTTCAGTAATAAAAATCGGAAAACTAAAAATAATGCTGCGTCCTTTAGGTCAATCAGGTTGTTGTGTAGTTTTTCAAAGATCTTCAAATGGCTACTTTTAAAGAAAAAGACAGAATATTATTCTTTGTTATCAGTTTGGAGTTAGTTATAAGCATGACACAATTACTATACTAGATGTATAACGGACTCTCGACAGAACGTCTAACATTGGACTTTTGTATAAATTGAAAATCTTTTTCCAGCCCCATTTTATTTGTTGTTAAAAACATATATTCAAGGTAGATGCTTTTTGCGACATTACGTACTTACATGCATAATCAACCTTTCAGTCAGAATGACGACCTAACCTGTTACACTACTTATGGTGTATGTGTTAATTTCATACATGAATGGAATCCGAACGACAGATTTTTGAGAAATTTCTTCTAGCAATTTTATTTACTCTGAGAGTTTTTGACAGAAACCAACTGAGAGAGGAAGTTGTCGAAGAAATACATTTTTCGTATGTTGATTTGTTGGAGATGTCTTATCTTGAGGTTTGTACCGAGCCCTCACGTCTAATAAGCCAACACACTATCTACTAGAATACGGCGACATTAGTGAAAATTATTAGAGCTTTGACTTTATTTATGCTGATATTCCACTAAGTAGTGTACCGGAACCACTGCACATTGGTTAAGAATCCAGTTTTTTTGGCCAAAATGTAATTCTTTAATTTTCGTTTTTTGTATATTTTTTAATACAGCATGATGGACAACACTTCAAGTTATCAGAAAATAAATTTTTTTTATTCTAAACCGGTTTTTACCGTTAAGCCGAAAGTCCATACCATCCGTTTCATGCGGACTGCGTTACATGCAATTTTTGCTTTCTATGCGGTTCTTATTGCAAGTTACACACAATGCGTTTTATGCGAATGGTTTTTTGTTTTGGTCAACTGTTGTGGTAAACAATAAAAAAGCAAACAAGAACATTTTTGGGAAAAATAGAAAATCAGATTGTAATTTTAAAAGAATTTATGCCATTAATTACAAATTTATGAGTTTAAATATGTGATATTTTGTGCTGTTAAGTCCGAAGACGATTGTTTTCGGTTAATTTATCCTCCATTTTTCATGTTTACAAATAAATAAATTCAAAGTAGATGACACTCAGTACATAAAAACAATCGACAACTAGTAACATGCATATTTTGTTCATGAAATGTTCAGAAATGTGCTAAAACTGTATTTTTCTCTTAAATTAGTAGCAAACTTTATTATGAAATATGTTTTTATTAATATTTTTATAATGCAAAAAGAAAAATGCGAAAATAATAATGTCGTAAAATGTAAACATATCTATCGAAACCATTCACAATAGTATATAATTTGGCATGCCAAGTTTAAAAAACTGCTGACATTTTCCAACACTGCATGAGATGCATAGAAAAGTAGAAAGTAGATCTACTTGATGCGTTCTACGCATCTATGCATTCTATGCATTTTCTTATGTTTCTTGTCACATACAACTACACTGATTCTACTTTTTCGGTACACGCATGTAATGCAAGCTCGCATGAAACGCATGCTATGGACTTTCGGCTTTAGTCTACAGAGCGACAAACATAGAACTTTTTACTATTGTTGAATAATCAAGTGCAAGTTTAAGTAGTTGGTCAAATAATGTTTTTGTATAAAATTAAAAAGTTAAAAAAAATATTTTTAATGGATAATAAAGTTTATGGTATGTATTAACTAATTGTAAAATAAAAAGTTAAAAAAATAAATAGACATAGAAATAACGTGTGTTGTTTACATGCATATTCGCGCATTCAATTATTATTTTAGTTCTCCATAAATTTAAACTTTTAAAAAAATGTCCAACTTTGTCCAGTGAAAAAACAAAATTCGAAAATAGCATGTGGTCTTGTGCAACACATTCTAAAGTTTTTTCCAGCAATAACTTAAGACATTTGCTTTTTACTAGACTACCTTGGCTTCAGAAATGAAGAGCTCTTCAAAATTTGGCAAAAAACAAATGCTAAAGAAAAGAAAAAGGAGGACTTCGAACTTCGTTCTAGACAAAAGTGGAACTGCAAATCCTCCTGAGGATTATTTAAAACATTTAAAAGAAAAAATAAGGATATATTGCGTAAAATTAGATGCAAAGCGGTCTGAATGCTTCAGAAACACTAAGGTATTTATGTCTCGAAACATAAAATGACTAAATTCTGAACTATTTTTTAAAAAGTTTTAACTGAAGTACTAAGCACCTCTAAAGCAGGTCGGCCACGAATGTCTTTTAATGAAATGTCGAATCGTATTTAATGTATTTAATAATGCATTAGACTCATCAGATCCTCTTATTTCGTCACTACAACAAAGCACACGCATACATCAAAGAAAACATCAACAATTTCCCCCCGAAGTTATTAATCTTTTAGCCTGTGAAGAGCCCTATATTCCAGCAATATTTTGAGATAATACAGATACTGATGAAACCACGAATTAACAATTAATTTGTAATAAGAGTTTTTAAACTAACAGTACTATTCCTTTTTGAGATATAATTGTTCATCTTCTCTTTATAAATAAAACTAGTATTTAGAAATATTTGAAATATGTCGTTTTTAATTAAATTTCACTGAATTGACAAAATATGATATTAATAATTAATAATAATTCAAATATTAACAAAAAACTATTATATTCTCGCCGTAAATAATTTTGGCCAAAAAATCGATTTTAAACCAATGTGCAGTGATGTAAATAATTTTTATTGCAAACATGCCAGATGGCACTGCAATATCATCTTCAGAGGAATCGCCAGTCTGAGATTCTGCGGTACTACAAAATCAATCGAGTCTTCTCAAAAATTGGGGTCAAAAGTGGAATATGAAACTATATAATGCAAAGTTAGTCCAGGTTGCATTTAATGCTCATCAATTTATTTAAATGACAGACTTATACTAATCCATTTTGATCGAAGACTTTCACAACAAAATCAAGGCTGAACAAACGGGAAAAATGTATTGTTTATTGAATTTAAGATCAATCTTAGAAATAAAAACAGTTATATAAAACAATATTCAAACTGATATGCACATTCGGTATCCAACTACAAATGATCCTAACGTTCAGACTGTATGGGGATACCAGTTAATACCCTCAAACTACTAACAAACGCACCACCTACTCAAAAATCTTAAAAAAATTCCTATATTTTATAGTAACGCGTTCTAGTTAATGTCCACATATTAATAAAACAAATTTATTTATTTATTCAAGCGTAAATACAGTACAACAAGATATCATCTTATTTAATAGTACTGCTAAGGATATTGGCATAACAAAGTTTGATAAATAAGAAAATATAATAAACTTAAAAATAAATTAACAAAACAAATATTATTAAAACCAAAATTTACAATTATATTAAAAAATATGATTAATTAATTACAGTTGTACATTATTGTTCATTCAAAAATTTAATTATTGTATTCTAGAAATTGCTTAAGCCGAAAGTCCATACCATGCGTTTCATGCGACCTTGCATTACATGCGTATACCGAAAAAGTAGAATCAGTGTAGTTGTTTGTGACAAGAAACATAAGAAAATGCATAGAATGCATAGACGCGTAGAACGCATCAAGTAGATCTGCTTTCTACTTTTCTATGCGACTCATGCAGTGTTGGAAAACGTCAGCAGTTTTTTAAACTTGGCATGCCAAATTATATACTATTGTGAATGATTTTGATAAATATGTTTAAATAGTGCATTACTATTTTCGCATTTTTCTTTTTGCATTATAAAAATATTGATAAAAACATATTTCATAATAAAGTTTACTACTAATTTAAGAGGAAAATTCATTAAAATACATTTTTTAACACATTTATTTCATGAACGAAATATGCGTGTTACTAGTTGTCGATTGTTTTTATGTACTGAGTGTCATCTATTTTGAATTTATTTATTTGTAAATAAGAAAAATGGAGGATAAATTAACCGAAAACACTCGTCTTGTGTCCTTTTGAGGATTTTCGTAGGTCTTAACAACACAAAATATCACATATGTAAACTCATAAATTTGTTATTAATGGCATAAATTCATTTAAAATTACAATTTGACTTTCTATTTTTCCCAAAAATGTTCTTGTTTGCTTTTTATTGTTCACCACAACAGCTGACCAACACAAAAAACCAGTGGCATAAAACGCATTGTGTGTAACTTGCAATAAAAATAGCACAGAATGCAAGAAACGCATGTAACGCAAGGTCGCATGAAACGCATGGTATGGACTTTCGGCTTTAGTAATTGTATGTTGTTCGGGAGTTCATTCCAGAGACGAATTGCATTGGTGTAAAAGTGTCTCTCAGATATTTGTTTGCGGTATCTAACACTATTAATTTTCAAGCCTCTATTGGATCTTGAGAAAACTAGTCTATTGAACAAATAAGGGGGTTTGCCAATGTAGATGATTTTATGTAGGTATACCAGAGTAAGGCATTTTAACAAATTCTCAAAAGTTGTATTCTATATTCTATATGAGAATTCAGATATTCTATCGTACCTTGTACGACCATAAACATATCTAGCAATATTGTTATAAGCTATTCTGAGTTTGTACCTACGTACTGAGTCACAACTAGAAAATAGTTTACACCCGTACAATGAAGTGGGGATGAGATATGTTTTTGCGAGCAGCATACGAATATTAAATGGAGTAAAATATTGCGTCAGCCAAAGATTTCGCAACATGGCAACTGTCTTACCACAAATAGCATTTACATGGCTGGACCAGTTAAGGCTATTGTTAAAGATAACTCCTAGATTCTTAACGTTATGTACTGTCTCAATAGCAGCATTATTAATCTGTAATGTTGTAAGCTGTGCCGTAAAATTTACCTTGCCTATTATCAAAGCTTTCGATTTCCTCGGATTGAGGCAAAGACCATTAATCGAAGCCCATTGAAACACATTGTGCAGATCACAATTGATTTTTCCTATACAATTTGTAATATCAGACGGCAAGCAACTAATGTATAGCTGAACATCATCTGCGTACATTTGTACATTGCAGAACTTCAACTTAGATGGCAGATCATTAGAATAAATGTAATATAAAAGTGGACCAAGAATCGAGCCCTGTAGTACACCTCTAGATATTAAAAAATTGTTCGATTTGTTGCCATCATGATACACAAATTGACTTCTATCCCGTAAATACGACGAGATTAGCATAACAGCGGTATTAGAAAAATGGCACATGTGTTTTAACTTTCGACAGAGAATTGTATGATTAACGGTGTCAACATTCTTTAATTTCCTCGTTTATCAGCAAATAAGTCATTACAGTTCCGGAGTAAAAAAGAAACTCTTTATCAAAACAGAAATTTACAAAACTCAATTTTTGTTTTTTAAGTGATAACTTCGTAGTGTTATTTGTTTTTCATTGTTAGACTATTAGAGGCCTAACTACAATAACATTCCTACTGTCATATTTTAATGAAATTTATTTTTATCGAAGAAATCATTTTTCATAATTGTTCTATAGCTATGCTAAAAGTAAGTATCAACTTATGTAATTTACCATAAGGTATTGTAAACGACACTGCATTGTTTCCTATTCTATTATGCTCTTCTGTATACACATAAACATTTGGCCAATTCACACGCCTTTGTATCGTGTATGTTGTATTGAATACACTTTTTGTTTTTGAACGCTCAATTTTATGCTGTATTCTGCATTTCGTATACCAAACCGTCAAAAAGCGATAAGAAGAGGAAGACCAGTACATATTCATAATTTGATTTTTAAACAACAAAATGAAAAATGTTACGGAAAAAAAGTTAATTAATTAATTATCTGTGCGACCAATATAATTTTGAAATGTTAATTGTTGGATCAAGTTACATAGAATATATTTCGCATTTTTATTCTTCTTCTTGATTACTGGAATTTACATAAATTGATAGCACGAAACCAATAGAACTTTTAAAAACATATGAAAAAAATGTATATAAGTGCATCGGATTTTTATATGAAAATTATCAACAACCAGCATACACTGTTGTATATTCGTCCAAGAATACACTCAATACAACGATATAATGGCTTGTGTGAATTGCCCAATTATAACTTACTGTTTGTTATTATTTTATACACATAAACGGCTAAAGGCCTAACTATAATATGCTAATCCAGTTTTGTTCAACTCTGAGAATACACACAATCAGATTTGCGGAAACATAACATTGAATAGCACACCTCTGAAGCACACCAGCTGAATAATAGCGTACATGAATGTTATTGTTATTAAGTGAGTTTTATTTTATTTCTTTTGGAAATTATGTTTTAAATTTGAAAAGTTTAATAGTGTGTCTTTAATAGGCGTTAAATAAATTGTAGTCGCCGTAGGTAGTGTGTTCGCTTATTAGACGGAAAGCCCGGGTTCGAGCCCCAGACCAGACATCAAAACGAAATATGAAAAAAAAAATATTTCTTCGGCGACTTCCTCCCAGCAGATTTCTGGCAAAAAGTCTGAGCGTAATGAAACCTGCCATGAAAAAGTTTCTCAAAAATCTGTCGTTCGGAGTCGACGTTAAACTGTAGGTCCCGCCACTCAAGTATAAAATTAAGGGACACAACATGAGTGGTGTGGCCGTAATCCTGACTGAAGGATGTACGTATGTGTAAATAAATTGCGATCAGTTTTGATACTTTTATTTTGCCGCAACTTACCGAAAAAATCACTTCGCATGTTACGTTTTACCTTTTTTTAAAATACGTATATGTTTAAATATTTGAACACCTTTTCTCAACATGTACAAAAATAAATTTTACCAGTTTGAAGTAAATTTGAAATTTTTTATGCCACGTAGTTATTTACTGTGTGGCAAATATAAATTGTCTGCTAAAATAAAAAGTTTTGAATTTTGGATTAAACAGTTTTTCATCAACAATTTATTTTTTCTTTTGATCGAATTTCGAAGCTCTTTAATAGAAAATTAATCAATACAATATGATACACTCTGATTATTAAAGTTTTATTTTTTAGTGAAATGTTACATTCGTTACCTTTCGTTAAGCTGATGTAGTGATGTGCGTTGTTACACTTTTCTTTTATTCCTACCATACGCTCTATTGAGTAACAATAATAAAAAAATATTTTCAACAATTTGTTCAGTTTCGAAAATTCTTTACATTTTAATTTTGATCTCACTTAATGGATTTGACATACTCTTTATATTAAAACTTTAAAACTGTATAATCGATTACAAAAATTAGTTCTTTTTTCCATTGACGATTACATCACTGAATCGAATAGAAATATCTGTCATTGACATATTTGAAAACGCATTGGTAAGATCCGTGAGGGTGCGTGCATCCAAACGTCTGTCAAAGGGATAGCCCATAGTACGGTTGTCGGGATATAATTTATCCCTAAGACCACAAAAAGAGGAAGAGTCACTACAAATGTCTGGGCTGAAAAACGGAAGTAAATACAATAAAACCGTGCTGATAAATACAAATGCTGAACAAATTTTTAACTTACGTATTATTCGTTTGCTGTACTGCGTCACCAACGTAATCAGAAATCATTACAAACAAATCAAAAGCCATTCCTTCAGGTTTGCCCCTAGGTAAAAGCATATGCTCCGGCCATCCGCATCCACAAAATCGGAATTCAGCTAAACGTTCTGCTTCGACGGGTTGATAGTCAGGTCCAATGGGTCTAAATGTGCGTTCATAAGGGATAGTGATGCTAGATTTATTCGATGATTGCCGTATGTTATTTGGTCCTGGCATTACTAATAAATTATATTACATGAAAATAATTATTTAATCACATTTAAAATAAATAATTAAAATAAGTTATGAAGCATGTTAATACGTACAATTAACAGTGAATTTATCCATTTCAATAGCTAATTGACGTTGGTCATTCAAACTTAATGGAGTTCCACGCTCATCATTCTTGGGGCAAAGGAAGATTCGACAGGTTCCTTTTTTTCGTGTTTTATCATTATTTGTCACATCAATAACATATTCGAAGGGAGCATGTTGCAAATGAGTGAAAGTAGCATAAATATTGCCTTTGGGTCCAAAATCTAAGCCAGCAGCTAAATTAACATCTGACCTTTCCATATAAGTTAATAAAACATTGGGAGCAGCCTTTTGATTCTGGATCCGTACTGCAAGTTTTGTAATAATGACACTTTGAAATGTCAGGTCACTTTCTTTATACGGGTCTAATCGTTCCTTATGTCTGTTAAAGATGGTATCAATAAAACCATGCCACCTGTAAAATACAGGATCTCGCATGGCTGTGGTAACATCACCCATAACACCAAAATCTTCTAAGAAACGTGCATCGGAGTCGTGGCAATAGGAAATGGCATTATGTCCTTCATTATGTAGATTTCCATAAAAATTGGGATTTACAGATAAAATGGTACATTCAATCATATCACCTAAGATGTCAATGCCTTTTTTGGCATCTAATGGTATTTGCTTTCCTTGAGCCTAAGAAACAATACGCTGAATATAATATAATACAAATATAATACTTTCTTACATCTACGACAAAGCCTTGATCGATAGCAGTAACAATTCGGTCAGTCCAGCGTTCCAAATCTGCTATTTCTAGTTTTGAATCCTCCCTATCAATATCACTTAATTTTGTTTTTGTAATTCTCGATGGATAAGTACGATTATTTAAACTGCTCATTATCTTTGGAAAGTAGCCTTCACTTATGGGTTCACGTACATTATTTAGAACTTTTGTTTTTGCCAAACCATTACAGAAACGCTCTACATTATATCTTGCCAATATCTGGTGGTGCATATAATAAAACAGTTCACCTCGGCGATCTTTTTTGACAACTTCAACTGGTCCATTTCCAGGATACACTAGATGCCAGTGCCAGTGATGACTGTTCACCCCAATATCTTCACGGAAGTAACCCAAACGTTGCTCCTCTTCTCGGTCAGAAGCGGTATAGTTTCGTGGAATTTCAATATGACGCTTTGTAATTAAATTTTTAAGTTAATTACATATATATAATTTTTCCGAATTAAATACTTACCCGATCCCCTGGATTACGAACAACTTCTCCTTCAGCGCGAGCATCTTTAAAAACAGCTGGTTCAACAAAATTCTGAGGAAAAGTCTCCGCAATCGGTTTTACTGGAAAATCACTAGTATCCTTGCGATGTTGTATGGCAACAGAATAGCAATATTGAAATAGGATGGGATTTACTCGATCTTTGCAATAAGCACAGGTTGCAATGAAAAGTTCCTCGGTTGGAGCACTCATAAATATATCTATTAAACCTGCTGCTATCGCCCTATGTATATTATTAAATAGCGAAAACTGCTTTCTCTTTCCTAACGGTCGAGTAAAACTCAAATCAGGTTTTTGCTTTAAGTCTCGTAGAGGAATTTTAATATCCACATCTTCACTAAACCTTGTCTGAATGTCGTCCTTTACATCAACATACTGGTCACTGTAATAACTTTCGGGCAGATCAAAGACAGCTTTGCCATCATCCCTAGCTGTAAAAACAGGTTCTAACGGACGGTCAAAAAGTAATGCCAAAGCTCTTTTGTTATTTTCTTTAGACATTTTCAATTTCTTCCGCTAACGACTTGCTGTTGTAACTTTCAAAGTACAATGTACTGCTTCAAAAGAATTGCTTAACCCTTTTATACTTAATTTTTTATAATTCAATTTAACCAATACAAGACAGTTTTTTGTGATAACTTAACTAAAGAAAAACCACAATAAAATTTTTAAATACACTGATAATTATGTTTTGAAACCAAATTTCTCTAAAATAATTAAAAGAAATAATTATGAATGTGGTTATAAAAATTTTATCATCATTTGCATACACATATGTATGTACATATATACAACATACTTGCATATATAGTATAGAGATAGACAAAATAATAACATAACATTAAAAGTAAATATACACTATGATTATCAGCATTTGGTAAAACATTATATTGTGAGCATACTGATATGAGCAAGTACAATGAGCGAAATTTCACTTAATTTAATAATTCCGTGTTGTGGTCAAATTGTATTTGTATAAATAGAACAAATACTTTAGTATCAGAGATACTAAATTAATTTACATTCATAATCCATTTACAATTAATTTGCTATACGTTTCTATTTGCATGTGATTGTTCTGTGAATATAAATTATCTTCAGGGTGCCCTGATAGTCTACTGGATAGTGTGCTAGACTATTAGCCTGAGGATCGTGGGTTCGATTCCCACCAGAGACTCTGGTCTGAGACACTACACCCAGCATATGGTCAAAGTTACTCGGCTCGTATATAATTAAATATAATTTGTAATTGTTTATTTTATTATTTTTTATTTATTTAATAGATTCAAAAACAAATAACTTAAAAATAAGTATAAAAGAATAGCATTGATCTATAATTGGCTTAACTTATAGTTGTGAGCCAGAAAGGCAACATTAAGGCAGCAAAAAATTCATATACTATGATCTTATTTACAATGTAATTATTATTAACATGTGAACTTATGTACATCAATATTAATATTTTCCATTTCATTTTCATTTTATATATTCATTTAAATACAAATCTAAGCAAATTCATTTAAAGTCAGTTTTCTGTATTTTAAGCAAACTTCAACATAATTAATAAGTAAACTAAAACTGTGAGTGTCACCGTTGAGAACATTTATGACCTCAATTTGGTTTAATTGGGTTTTGTTGAAAAATTTTATTCTGAATTCATTAAAAACAGGGCAGATACCAATGAAGTGAAGCGTATTTTCCGAAGAATCTAAGTTGCAAAGGGTACAGATCCCGATTGGAGAACTTCTGAACGGTCTAGCGTTTATATCCAAAAGTCCACCTCTTGCTCTTATCAGTATACTTAGCTCCCGCGAAGAGAGTTCCGAAGAAGTTATTCGCAACAAGGAATACTTTAGTTGACAGTATAGGTCGTGGAATTGAGAGTTTCTGGCATCAGAAATTAAATTATCGTATTCATACCTTCTAACGCGCTGCAAGATTGGCTTGCAATGTTTGCTAAGTGGCACCGAGCTATTTTCAGGAACAAAGTTGATTTGGTTACATAAATCCAACCAGTCCTCAGCCCAAAATGTCTGCTTATCAATTATGATTTCTGCAAGCTTGCGAGGTAATCTGTTGTAAGGCATATTGAGAACCTTATTGATATAATTAAAGTGCAATTTTAATGTATCCAGGTATAGTGGTTTTAAATCCGTTTCCAAAAAGAGCATATAGTTAGGAGTGTTCTTAGGTAATAGTAACACCTTCTTAATGAAAAATCTAAACAATTTTTCCACCACGTCATACTTTTTATATCCCCATATTTGTGCACCGTAAAACATAACTGACCGAGATACGGCAGTAAAGATTTTAAGTTTATTTTTATAGTGGTTTTAAATCCGTTTCCAAAAAGAGCATATAGTTAGGAGTGTTCTTAGGTAATAGTAACACCTTCTTAATGAAAAATCTACACAATTTTTCCACCACGTCATACTTTTTATATCCCCATATTTGTGCACCGTAAAACATAACTGACCGAGATACGGCAGTAAAGATTTTAAGTTTATTTTTATTAGATATTTTGGGATGGTTTATATATTTAGACCAAAACGCAGATACTGCCATTTTCGACGTAGTTAGTTTATTTTCTAAGTGTTTGCTAAATGACAAATTATAACATAAGTCTATTCCCAAGTATTTATACGAATTTACAATTTCGATTGCATTGGCTCCATACATCCACTTTAAGTTTTTTGGTATTCTTGTACCGTTACGGAAAACTAATACTTTCGATTTTGAAAGATTTACTCTTAAATGCCATAAGTCCGAGTATTCATGAAGAGCATCAATCATGGTCTGGAGATTGCTGGGGGAATCAGATAACAAAACAATATCGTCAGCATAGAGAAGAACTTTCACAGTGATATCACCGATAGTTATTCCCATAGGAAGTGCGTCGACTAAGTCATTCAAGTACAAAGCAAAAAGAATCGGACTTAGAATACAACCTTGTTTAACTCCCAGGTTAACATCAAAGGAGTTGGAAAAGGAGTTACCAAAAAATATTCGGCTGGTAGTGCCATCATACGATTGTTGTAGTAAACGTAATATTTTCGAAGATAATCCAATATTTGCTAGTTTATAAAATAACGAATTTCTGGGGATCGAATCAAAAGCACAGGTGAAGTCCACAAAGAATGCATACGTATTTCTACCATTTATCCTATTCAAATGTACAATATTTATTAAATTGAAAACATTATCAACTGTAGAGTACTCCTTTCTAAATCCAGCTTGAAATTCATTTAAGATATTATGTTTGTTAATCCAGTGAGTAATACGATTCATAAGGACGTTATTGAAGATTTTGCACAGCGTATCAATTAGAGACAGGCCACGATAGTTTGATGGACAGTTCGGATTACCTTTTTTAAGAAGCGGAATTAAAATAGCAGATTTAAAGCTTTCTGGAATGGACTCCTTAAGGTATATAGTGTTGAAGGTATAGAGGATCTCATTAATAAAGCTGACAGGTGTCCGGGGGATTTGTTGTCTTTTAAATTTTTCAAAACAGCAATTAGCTCGCACAGTTCAATGGGGGAATCAAGGAAGGCATCTGCATTGTAAGGCAAGCACCAATGAAAAGTCCTAATGGGATCTGTATTATCCAAAATCTTAGTAAAGTGTTGAAGAAAATGATCAGCACTTAGGTTACAACCAATACGTACGGAACGAGCTTTTAATTCCTTTGACAATTTCCACCAGTCTTTGCCACATTTAATATGGTTTAATTTGTTTAAATTGGAGTTGTAGAGTTCTAATTTGCTACTGCGGCATATATTTAGATACTTCCTCTTAGCTGCAGCGTATTTTAATTTATTGGTATTTGTATGGTTTTTTCTGTACACCTTAAGATACATCATCATTTTTCCACGAGCACGAGCGCACTTCCAGTTGAACCAATCTTGCTTAGGTTGAAAACTAAACTTATTCGCTCTTTTAACGTAAGAGTCTAATATTTTATTTTTAACAGTGAGAACCATCATATCGACCGAATTATTTTCAACAGAAGGGGAATAGCATGCCAATTGGTTCAATTTTTCGGCATAGCTGACAGCATTGTTTCTATTCCAGTGTATTCTCCGCGATAGTAATTCAGACTTTAACGTAGGATTTCTGTTGTTTGGAATGATTAATTTGAGATCTATAGGCATATGGTCTGAGTAAGGTTTATTAGCAATTTTGAAACTGTCCACAAACATTAGGAAACTATGTGAGCCAATACAATAATCAATCAAAGAATTACCTCTACCTCCATAAAAACTTAATTGACCTTCACCATCTCCATCAATTCTGCCATTCAACACAATACCTCCCATGTTTTCAACCATATCCATTAATCTTTTTCCTTGACTATTAACAGCCTTGTCTTTAGAACATCTAATTTCTTTAATATGTGGTAGATCTGCTAATAGGTTTGTATCCAATATACGCTGTTCTTCTCCAATTCGCGCGTTTACATCTCCAACAATGCAAAAATGTGTGGGGCACAGATAGTTTAAGAAAGCTTCCAATACTTCAAAATCACTATTCCAGTTTGTACAATTAAGATAACGTGGGATAAAGTAAAAAATATCATTATTCAGTCTTCCAGTCAACACAATATTACCATTAGCGAAATCAGAGAATTTAAATCCATAAAATTTTTCTATTTCCTTTTTGAATCCATATAAACAACCCCCACTAGCTCGGCCATCGTATATCGGCAATAACACGGCGAATGTTGTCTTCCAAATGGTCAAGCGTTTGTGGCTTTACCGCATAGACCACTGACTTTACATAGCCCCACAGAAAGTAGTCTAGCGGTGTTAAATCACAAGATCTTGGAGGCCAATTCACAGGTTCAAAACGTGAAATTAGGCGGTCACCAAACGTGTCTTTCAATAAATCTATTGTGGCACGAGCTGTGTGACATGTTGCGCCGTCTTGTTGTAACCACATCTCCTGGACATCATGGTTATTCAATTCAGGAATGAAAAAGTTAATCATGGCTCTATACCGATCACCATTGACTGTAACGTTCTGGCCACCATCGTTTTTGAAAAAGTACGGACCAATGATTCCACCAGCCCATAAAGCGGTGGATGTAACGGTGTTTCCACATACACTTGAGGATTACCTTCACTCCAAATGCGGCAGTTTTGTTTGTTGACGTAGCCATTCAACCAGAAGTGCGCTTCATCGCTAAACAAAATTCGCTTATGAAAATTTTTCCGCACAGAACCATTATTTTCGAAATAAAATTGCACTATTTGCAAGCGTTGTTCAGGCGTGAGTCTATTCATGATGAATTTCCATCCATATATCTATATATATATATATATATATATATCTATATATAATATATATATAAGTTTTCTCAACCTATAAAACTTTTAAATTTTTAAAAGTTAATTCTAGTCTACACGATCAGTACTTACGTACGACATATGTCAAGCTTTCATGTAGATTACATATCAATATGTATTAAGAGTGTATGACTTTAATACAGAAAGTCGTAGAGCTCTCTTCTTTTCTTTGAATTTTTTTTTTTAATTTTGCTTTGTTTTGGGGTTTTACAAAATAAGACGTTGAAAATGGATATCAATCGGTCATAACAGAAGAAGAAGTATGTACATCTGTATTAAATAGTACATAGAAATGAAAGTCAAAACAGAAATGATAAGATGGTTTTATATAATATTGAAAAATGTAAGTAAAAATAACAAGATTCATATTATTGATCACGTGCTTTAAACAAATTCGCAATATTTTATCTTTTATTTTCTTTAAATACCATCACAGCTGACCACAAAGCACGGAATTTCCTTACAAATGAAATTGGAAAAAATTACGAAAAGCACGGGAGTTTTTTTTCGTTTATAATGGGCAACGAGTATTTCTGAACTGAAAACTATCAAATATTCGCTTTTATCGTGTAGACTACCTACCTTTAAAATTAGTAATGTGGATAGAATCTTGATTAACGAGTTATCGTATTCATGGGATCTGTAGCACCATTCCAGTCATCTTGGTTTGGTGATGCCAAAGTGTGTCAAACGATTAATTCATAACCTTCTCTTTGTGAACAGATGGTTTGGGCATTAGGTAGTTTTATTCAGCTTCTTTTACTTTGGGCTGTGATAGAAATAACGGGTTGTTGAACCATTTGTGTATAATTTTGAACTAGCATACTCGATGACTTCAATTCGTTGGAGTAAATTAGCATAAAATTCATCAATCGCTTAGTGAAATTCTTCTTTATCAAGAACGTTAGACTTTACTTTGCCGCCATTGGCCATCTGGAATTCTTTTTTGCACAGGTTGTTTTATTCGAGATATTTAATTTCAATAATCATTTGCATTGTTTTCCTATGCTAAAAACGAATCTATGTTCCGTTACGTTTCGTGAACGTTGGGCTAATTCTACTTTACTTCATCCTATGAACAAGGCTCAACCATATTTGTTAAAAGGAACATTTCACATAATCCATTACTAAACTTAGTTGGTTCATTACTTAAAACTAGTATATTTATGCAATTTTCTGTTTACCCTCCATCAACGGATCCCATACCCATTTCGGAACTAACTAACACTATCGCGAACATAAACATATTAATTAATATTACTATTGATTTCTTACTAGTCTGAAATCTACTCATTTACTCATTCTTTCGTACCAATACATCCATGGCATATCGGTATAATGTTGACTCAGAACGATATATTTGAGAAACTTTTTTGTCAATTTTATTTTATTCTCAGAGTTTTTGCTCAGATTGTCGAAAAGAAGTCATCGTAAGAAATGTTTCTTCATATTTAGTTTTGTTCGATATGTGTCAGCCGGGGTTTGTATCACATGCTCTCGTCTAATAAGCCAGCATACTACCTCCTAGATTAATATCTTTAAATCATCGCAACTAAAAATACACTGAACCATCAAATACAAAATTAAAATCTATAACCTTAATTTTAAAGGTATTTATTCAATTTAAATATTATACAGAGTAAAACTTACATTAAATGTTCAAAGTAACCATTACATTTAAACATTTATGAAACCGCAAAGAAATCTGTTTTGAGAGATATTGTATGTATGTAAGCTGAAAATAAATTATGTAAGTTCTTTACGGAATAAGTGTAAAGGATAGATTAAAGCTATAAATTATAATTTTGAGTACATCATGATCGAAATACATGACAAAATGAGAAATTAAGGAAGAAAGTAAATCGAACTAATTATATTAAAATAATTAATAGAAAAGTAAAAATAATAAAGAGAAATGAAAATTTTTAAATCACACTTACATTACATTTTTATCCATTACAATTCAGAGAATAGATCTATCTCAAATAAAATTAGGAAATAATAATTTTTAGTCCATGATTTTTGAGTAAAACATTACATTTTTATCCATTACAATTCAGAGGATAGATCTATCTCAAATAAAATTAGGAAATAATAATTTTTAGTCCATGATTTTTGGGTTGAACATTTTGGTTATTCTGAATAAAAGTTGACCTTGCTTTAGGTTTTAATCAAATAAAAACAATTCTTTTTAAAATAAAAAACACTCTTTAGGAAAGAAAAAAAAACTTATGTTATAATGACTAGCAGCAAACACTCTCGCCCAAATTAGTAAAAATCATTGTGGGTTTGGGAACTTCTTTGTACAATTATATGTAGGTCTTAAGGCACAATTAAATTGGGTACTTGCTCTATTGTTTGTTAGCCATAAATTTGTCCAGAAAAAACAAATACATGTCCTAATGGATTCACGGGAAATTTAACCAGTTTTATTTCCCACTTTCTTGGGATTTTAATGCGGGATATTTTCATATAATAAAAATATACTGCGTAAAAGTGGATCTGCTAAATTAACTCGCTTAAAAGAGCATAATTTGGTGTTTGGTTCTAATGTTCTGAAGAAAGATAAGTTGGTTGAATTTTTTTTCTGTCTAAATCATGCCATATACTTATATAGTTGCAGTAGATGCATTTATAAAAAAAACAAGAACATAAAAACAAATATGTCTTGTTTTAGACAAGATGGATGGAATTCAATCGATGATCACTATAATGAATGAAATCAATCCTATGATTGAAAGTATCCTTCCTTTTAAAAAAGGCCTTTTATTGACTTAGAAATGAGTAATATTTGAATAAAAGAAAGTATTACTTTTTTAGAAGACTACGAGTTTCAAAACCAACTGAACTGGTCAAAACCAATTGGATGTCCTACGTAACCGAAGCACAAGTCTATTAACTGCTGATGCTATTCTATTAAATGCTTCTTTTTGGCACAGAAAATGTTTAACTCATTATATCAGAAAACAGATGAATGAAGAGATAGAAATTAATTATTTTTAAGATCCAATTTTTCTAAACCGGTAATAATATTATTTATAACGCATCAAAATACTCAGAAATTCTTTACGAACGTCTTTTTAACAGATATGTGGAAAGTTAAATTGATATTCAAGCTTTAAGAATTTTTTTTCCTCTGAGGAGGAGCAAATGCACCTAACCGCACCATAGGGGAAGTCGTCACTATCCCTCGTGTGTGGGACCCTCACCCACTAAATCTCCTCCTCATCTTTTGGACTCTTTCTGCTCACTCCGGAACTACTGTAGTATTACTTCGAAGTGAAGTCCCTATGGTCCCTTTATATCCATACCCGCTTCCGGATTGCGCAACGAGATCTGAAAAGGTGTTTAAACATAAATTCAAATCCTCGCATCCAAGTCAAGTTTATTAGATTTCAGCAAGGTTTCAGTGTAACTGCCTATGCTATTCCAATTTTATTCGCTATTCAGAAGTGTATCGCAGAAGTTTTCGACAGTACAGACGCCTACTTTGGCCTCAGGATCGCTCTTTCTAAACTCCATCACTCAGAATGAAAGAAATTGTATTCCGCGTCATCAATAGCCGCATCATCATAAATGCAATTTGGTCGTGTCATCTTCCCTATTTTAAACAGATATTTACATAAATAACAGCTCTGTTAAATAGTAATTAACCTCACCAAATTTCTTCTCAATCCTGCGGGTAATATCTTTAGGGAATGATGATATAGCTAACTCTAATAGTAAAAACGTAAAACTTTTGAGGATACTTTAAATGAAGAAATTTAACTTGTAAAACAATCTCAGAGATCTCATCTATTAAAAAAGAAATAGAACAATAAAAGCCTTAATTGTTTTTATAAACTTTAAAAAAAGAAAAATATTAATTAGTTTTGGTAATTTTTGTTTTAAAGTTGTTTTGTTTTTTCATTATGATTTTTTCATAATGATACAATGTAAAGATTATTGTATGTGACAAAAGTTGTGTATTTAAAAAAAAAAAAGAAAATAAAAATATTGTATACGGAAAATCGTTACATCATTACATCGTTATTTCATCACCATTCTTTATTTCGATTACTACCCAAACAATAATCTGCAAGAATATAAAAATTTTGTATATTATCTAGTTGGGTGCCCTGGTAGTCTGGTGGGTAGCGTGCTAGACTATTAGCGTGATGGTCGTGTGTTCGATTCCCACTAGAGACTTTGGTCTGTGACACTACACCGAGCATATGGTTAAGTTATTCCGCTCGTATATAATTATAATATAATTTGTAATTGAATTGTAATTAATAAATAAATAAATAAATAAATATTATCTAGTTTTGATATTTGGGAAAGTTTTAGTTATTCAGATCTTTTATTTATTTAATAGATACATTAAAATATATATAAAAAATTATTTCAGATTGATATAGCTTCCAGTTATGAGCTACATTAACAAAGTGCAGGGCTGATTCAATCTTAAATTTCAGTTTTATATTACAAACAATAATTTTTATAAAATATAAAAGATATGATATACAGTGCAATTCATAGAATAAATAAAACGAATTCATTAAGTATTAAAAATAATTTAGATTTCTTCTTAATATTATATTACCATTAATACAAACATATAAACAGATTTTTTCACTTTTAATGGAATTCTTATAATACAGGTTTTGAAGTAGTCAAAAGATTCAATGATTTTATTGATTGGAATGTTATCTTAGCCGTAATTAATGTGGTCGTCCCAACCCTACTATTACGTAAATAAATTGTTTATATATAATTTTTATAATTGAATTTACGTCTTTCATTTAGTTAAGTTTCATTAAGCAAACGGGGTCGAATTATATGTACATATATGCTTATAAAATTATTAAAATCTAAAAATCTATTTAATAATAGAATTCATTAGTTTCTATAATATTTTAGTTTGTCGTAACATACATATATACAGAATTTTAGATAATGATAAACCAATAAACAGACTCGACTCTTATAAATGAAAGACTTCTTTTATTTTATATTTATTTAAATCATATTTATTGAAATACTAGCTGTACATTGCGCGCGTTGCTGAGCCACCAACTAATTTGAAGGAAAGACATATCCAAATAATTTTGAATCATTTGATTGATTTTGTTTACCTTTGTCCAGATGATTCCGACGAACGGGCCTGAGTAGTACGCATTCTCGTTGTTAAGTGATTCATGCGAACGGGTCTCAGCGGCATGTACTCGAAGATTTTCTAGTGTCAATGCTCGTCTGATTCTGAGGATGTTAATGCTCTTTTCTGTCGTGCTTGAGGTATAGGTCGACCAATTGCTTGTCGGTTCGGATTCATGATTACACGACGTGAAAAATGCGTTTAAATTTATTAGGATCTCACAATTGAACCAGATGTTCAGACATGGATAGAAATGTTAATATTGACGTTGACACCAATTCGTTGAGGGAAATAAGTCGTGGCAAAAAGTAGCATTCCAGAATTGTTAAAATCGATGTTAAAAATTTTGTAGAAGAAATTTAAGAATATATTTTTGTGGTACCTATTTACTTTATACCTCTTCCACATAACGTAAACTTATATCTATGTATATTAAAAGAAGGAAAATCGAAACGATGTCTTGTGTTTTGAAATATTTTGATTCAATTTTAGACCGTAAATCTTTATACTATGCATTTTTAAAAATTTTCCAGAATTAAAAGGTTTGAAATTTGTGATTGACATTTTACGGGAATGAGTTATACCAAATGTTATTAAAATCACAAATGATGAATCCTAAAATGTCGGATGTTTTTCCAATCAACACATGATCAAATGCATAGCTTACGATTCAAATCATTTTGAATAATTTTCAGTGGCGCCGTCTATCGGAAATTGATCGCACCTACTTAGAAACCTCCGTCGACTCATGCGCAACAACTTTACTAAAGATCATAACATGATCAAATGCACACTTTACGATATAATTAATTTTGAGTAATTTTCAGTGGCGCCACCTCTCGGAAATTGGTCATACCAACTTAGAAACCTTCATCGGCTTATGGGCAACAACTTTGCATAGTTTACTATTCTATAAAGGACATACAGACAAACATTAATTTATATATATATAAACATATATAGATGGATAAAAGATGTTAATGCTTTACTGGTCGAACAAGAAGTGTTCTTAAATCTAATCGTCAGCTATAAAGTAGCATCCCTTTATCTGCGTAGTATTGCAAATAAATGTATTATCTCGTCAGTTGGTCTGGCGGTACATCCAGTTCCCTTATACACTAGTTTGCCGTCTGATATTACAAGTTATATTAACAAGCAAAAAAAATTGAGACAAAATAGATTGGGTTTGGCTTTGATAAGAGATAAACTAAACTCTACAACTTAGCTTAAACCGTAGAGACCATATCTAATGTCAAGAAGAAAAAGAGTAATTTTTAACAACATTCTTAACTGGCCGAACAATGTAAATGCTGTATGCGGTAAAACACTTCCCATGTTGTGAAATTTTCGGCTAACCCAACACTTTAAACCTTTTAACATTTGTATGCTAGTTGCTAAAAACCCACCTAATTACCATTGTAGTGCTAAATTAGTTTCCTGAAGATCTAATAGAGACTTGAAACTTTATAGCGTTAGTTGCAGTAAAGAAAATTCTGAGAGATACTTTTATAGTAATGAAATTCGTCTCTGGAATAAACTCCCAAACAACATATGGTTATTAAGCAATGTCAGACAATTCAAAACTGTACTACAGTAGAATTCCATTAGTCCGGAAAATTGTAAACATTTTGGTTTTCTCCGAAAGTATATCTTTAAAGCAAATAAAAACGCTCGAGCGCTATTCGGAAGTTTTCGGGGTAGTTCGGGATCATCCGGAAGCGCTTGGTATTATTCGGAAACTAAGGCTAGTACTAGCTACAGTGCTTCAGAAATTATTGATTTCCATATCATTAGAAATACATTTTTAAACGCCAAAAGTCAAGAAAACAAAAAGAAATTCGTGGGTTTTTTCGTATCATTTTTTATAGAGTCCAGTCTGCTAACGTTATTGCCAACGATGAGTGTACTTTCGGGGCTGTTGTTAATTTTTTTATACCAATTAGAAATTTTTGAATAGGTAGTGTCTTTCATTTAAAAAAAGTGTTGATGTGGTTATTTATGTCTTTGATGTTGTAGTTTTCTGTTTTCAGTACAGGAGCTCTTAGACCGTATTCATTTCCTCTAATGAATATCCCTACTAGGAACCCACATTAGTTTTATATCTGCAGATCTTTTGATTATAAAATCTCGGATCTTTGATGTACAGAAATTGTGATTATCGCTATTTAATATACATAAATAGTTCTTAAAGATGAGAGTCAGTTCGCACACATAGCATATTTGATAATTTTGCTACCAATACAGGATGTAGCGTTGTTGATAGCGATCAGCTCTGCCGTAAGTATGGTATGGTAAGTGGTCCGGAATGATCCCCAATTTTATAATTGTACTAGCTAATACCCGGTGTGCTTCGCTACTCCCATCGGAATTAAATACATATCTCTTGATGCAACTGGATCGTCCACCATCAAAATTGCTACGTCATCCATTGTTGGGGCATTGTATCGTCCTTGGTGTTGTCCAGCTGGAGTTCTATCAGCATGAATTGCGATTATGTGGTCATCTGAACTTAATCGTGGGTCATCTTTGGCTTGCTTAAAGATCCTTACCAATTCGTTGATTTCATGAAACATCACTTGTAAATCGGCAACAATCCATTGTTTTGTGTCAGGGTTATAATGCTGGCGGTGGTGCACTTGGTCATTGTTGTACGCTTATCCTATAAAATAAATTTGTAAGAACTTAGGATCTTCATTTGGAATTGCTAACAATGATCCCATTTAATGGTAAATTTGACCTTGAACACGAAACGTTGGCATAAAGTTGTCTCGAATTACTTTGGTAGCACCAAAAGATGTCATTTTGAAGCACGAATTATATTATCTTATATTTTTAAGAAAATGTTGTGAATCCACATTAGTTCCTAAATGAAAAAAATATTTTTTATTAATATTTTGTTAAATTAAAAAAAAGTACATATTTCGAAAAACTTACCTGAAATCAGCGATTGTAATGGTTCTGGAGGTGGAAGTAATTCAGATAGAACGATTTTACCATTAGAGCAACACATTCTAGGTGTTTCATTTTTGTACTTGAGTGCATTGCAATATTGGCAAACTTCATTCATGTCACCAATGACCACTAATTCATCTTCGGTATAATCTATATCAGATCTGTAGTTAAATGCAATACCTGAGTATCCATGAAAAACATTACGTTGATTCACCGCCATTCGGTTATGATATTGTTCTCGACGAAAATAATATTGCTCTATCCTCTCTGCTGCTCTTCTTGTTGATGTTCGAATACGCTGACTTTCTACTCGTGATTCATGTTGGACTTCTGTTTCATTAGCTCGTGATGTTGTGGTACCTTCATGTTCCAAAGGTGTCTCGGTAGCTCGTGCGGTTGTCGCATATTATCGAAGGCCTTCCTGACGTCTTTCACGTTCTGAAGGTGTTTCTGTGGCTCGTGATGTTTCGATACGATTTCGCTGGCTTTGTAGTCGACCTTCATGTTCCAACGATGTCTCGGTAGCTCGTACGGTTGTGGCATGTTGTCGAAGACCTTCAAGACGTCTTTCGCGTTCTGATGGCGTTTTAGAAGCTCGTGCTAAAGAGGTAAAATTTCGTTGACATTTAAGGCGCTCTTGTGTTTCTGAAGGCGTTTCAGAAGCTCTTGATGTTGTGACACATTGTCGTAGGCCTTCAAGGCGTTCCACACGTTGTGATGGCATTTCGGCGGCTCTAGAGGTCGAAGCTCGACTCCTTTGAGTCCTGAGGCGAATTTAAGCTCTTCCGAACTTTTATTTGCTCTCTGGGATTGCAAACGCAATGCATTTTTGGTGCTTAGGAAAGGGATGCTTTTATTCGGTGCATTTTTACAGTCAAACACGTTTAACTTGTTTAGAATCAAAGATTTAACTGAATTCCAAACCGAATGCGTGTTATATTTATTTCTTTATATTTTACCTAATATGAATAAGTAAAAAATTGGTTCAAGTCAAAAACCTTTTGAAAAAAAATGAAAGTTATTAAAATTTAACAAATAATTGTGTTTGCGTCGGTCACAGGTAATTTTTTTGATGAGTTTTGCAACTACTTATTTTATTTGGGAATAATATTGACAGTTTAAATTTTATTATTTAGGTAATTAAAAGTAATGAATTAATCGCCCAATAAAATGCTTATTATAAAGTTTACCTAATGTATTTTTCAAATAAATAATATTTTTATTAGTTACCAATTTTTAGAAATAAACAATAACATTACTATTACATATGTTCATGTATATGTTTTTCAAGATAAATATTTAAATAATGTGAACTTTAGTACTTACTATGTATATGAGTTGAACATTTTAAACTCAACCATTTAAGTGTCATATACCTTACTATTGCATATTTCAAGATATAATATTTTCCACACTCACTAATCAGAGAATTTTTCTAATATTATTAATTAATAAGAATATAAAAATTTTTGTAATTACTTTACGTGAGAGGCATCACCTTACTATAGCTGGAATACAAAATTGGGGACTCTAGCTGTTATAGTTTTCTAGATATACAGATTTTAATAATTAGTTCATATGGAGTTTGCCACGCCCCTAATGCTTCATCGCTCATTTTTAACCAAAATATAGATTTTGAACCTTTAGATATTCGTACAAAATTTGAGCAGTCTAACTGTTCTGGTGTTCTAGATATGCAGATTTTAGGATTTACTTCATATGGGAGGTGCCACGCCTGCTTTTACTGAGCTCCATATTTTTGTTCAAATTATTTATATTTAAACAAAAGTTACTTGTAAAAAATTTTGTCACTTCAACTGTTAAAGTTTTCCAGTTATGTAGATTTTAGTATTTACTTTATATGGAAGGTGCCATTGCCCCTAATGATAGGTCTCCCATTTTTCTCAAAAAAAATCATATTGAACCTGAAAATATTCGTACAAAAATTTGAGTAGGTTAATTGTTCTGGTGTTCTAGATATTTTTGTCCAGAATATTTATATTTAAACTAATATTACTTGTACAAAAATTGGGGACTCTAGCTGTTAGAGTTTTTCAGATATACAGATTTTCGTATTTACTTTATATGGGAGGTGCCAAACCCACTATTGTTAGTTCGCCCATTTTTGTCCAACATATTTATTTTAAAACTGCAGGAAGATACTGTGAAAACGGTTCAGCCGTTTAGTCGTCTATAAACTTGAAACATACAAAAAAACACACATTCATTTTTATATATATAGGTGATTTCCGAGATATAAGAAGTTTTAAATTTAATTCATATGGGAAATACCACGCCTTCTTTTCCTAGTCACCCACTTATGTCTAAAATATTCATATTGATACTGAAGTGGATTCGACAAAATTTTAGGACTCTGTTATATTTTCTTAGATATAATAATTTAAAAAGTCGTTCATACAAAATTTGAGGACTCTAGCTGTTGCAGTTTATGAGATATGCGACATTAAATACTTATTGGATATGTGGGCGTGGCACCTCGCGTACTTGAAATTTTAAAATAAAAAGTAGCCTATATTTCCTTTCAGACATACAGGAAGGTACTGTTAAAATTTCAAGAAAATCGGTCCGGCCGTTTAGCCGTCTATAGACTTTAAACAAACAAACCCACAAACAAATAAACACACATTCATTTTTGTTTATATAGATGTAAAATTCATTAAAAAAATTACATATGTGACGTATGAGTGATATCCAATTCCATTAAGTTTCATAGATTTTTTTATTGCATACTTATCAGGGTAACTATGCGTATGAGTAATATATTTCAAATGCAATTAAATATTAATTATGTAGTATATGTGGGCGTGGCACCTCGCTCATTTGGAATATCAACATAAAAAGTAGCCTATAACTCCTTCCAGACATACAGGGAGATACTGTGAAAATTTCAAGAAAATCGGTTTAGCCGTTTAATCGTCTATAAAGTTCAAACATACAAACATATAAACATACATACAAACAAACGCACATTCATTTTTATATATAAGATTTTACGTTGTTACGCTGTAACTTACACTATTTTTGTGTTTTGAACCGTCTGTATAAATAAAATTATTTTTTTTTTATCGATTTTATTGTTACAGTAGTATTTACATTTTTACAATAATTTAATTCTTAACTTTAAGAGATCAATTTATAACAATTTTTCTTCTTAATCATTTACAGTGGTTTTAAGATACTTATTTTATTTTATAAATATTTATTTAAATTTGGGAAAATATCACAAAAAAAAACCCATAAGCAACAGATGTTCCTGTATTCCTTCGAAAAGAGAGCGAAATTGAATTGGGCTATAGTCATACATATTTTGTGTAGTCATGTAGCGAGAAGTCAAAATTATTATTGTTACAATGCCAAGGAGGAGACTAAATAATTTTTGCCTTAGGTGATTGAATAGCAACAGTATTCGTGTAGATAATATTTTCGGAAGTTTTTTATTTTTGCTGTACTTTTTGCAAACGGCTAGTCCTGGTCAGAAAATATTTTACACAATTTGATTGTTAAGATGTCTTTGTGAACTTTAATGGGTAAGATACTTGCTTCAGCTAGTTTGTACGTGTGTTTGTTTATCTGAGTATTTACTTTTTTAAGCACAGATTGTGAAGCGTATCCAAAAATTGAAGGCCATAGTTGACTTTTGTTAATATGAGGGTTTTAGCAACTTGTATTAGAAAAGTACTACAATGTTAGGGCTAGCTAGACATTTACTTATTTTGCTTAAAGATATGACCAATCCTTTTCTATGTTTGTTCCATCGGTATTTATTGTTCATACATATGTAAACTTAATAATCGCAAACTTTTAGCTTCAACGAGCTGAATATTGTTTGATATTATTTTATACCGACAATAAAGTCATCAGTGTATTAAATAAAATCAATTCCTTTATGTATTAAAATTAAGCTCCATAGTTTTTTATATGCCATCAAGAATAGCACAATAGAAAGCGATGACCCTTGGGTCCAACATTTCAAAAGACTAATTGAACTATAATTGTATGCATGCCAACTCTGTCAAAAGTTCTTTGAAAGTCTAGTGAGATTATGTTTGCATGTCTTTTACAAGGAAGGCATTCCACGATTTAATGATCCATGTAATCCGTCGTAGATTTTCCTTTTCTAAACCCGAATTGGCGGTTATTCAAAAGTTAATACTCAATTAAAAACCGCCAGAATCTATTTGCGACATTTTTGTCCAATTCTTTGGAAGGACATGGGTTTACCAATATAAGTTTATAGGAGCTCAGAAACGTTTTATAAGATCATTTTTTATGTATCGGAACGATAATTCTGACCTTAAATTGCTGAGGTATGAATGAATTGAATGTGCTATTGAAAGCTTAATTGGAAAGTGGTCACTGTCGTACAATGTTTTTTTTCCATTCAGCATGTAGAGCAACAGAAGGCGAGCGGAATGACAAATCAACATGTGAGAAGGTATTGTCAGCGTTGAAATGTGTTGGTGACGAATCATTTAGCAGCATTAGGTCGTTTTTATTTATATAATTTACTATTGTTGTACTTTTTCTGTTACTTGTTGTTGAGCCCCAAATTTGGAGCCCACTGCTAAAGTTACCAGTGATTAAAAGTGGAGGGTTTAAATTAAAAAACATATTGTGCAGATTTTTCCGAATGGAGTTATATAAGCTGACACTGTTTTAAATTTAATTTTTGTTTTAACTTCAATACATATGACATCAAAATCGGACTTACTGCCGTAAGTTCCAAAGATTTATAGAGGTACTCCTCCGTATCATGTAGTAGATGCGTTGCATGAGTATAGGGTGTAGTTTTTGGGAATCAGAATAAAGTTGTTGAAGGTCATTATAATTACTAGTAAACCATTTATGTTCCATTGAAGTATATTTAATATAATTTTAAATGGTGTGGCAAAAAATAATGTTTAATATATAATATAGAGAAAAAAAGTGGTTTGAAATTAGTTTTGGATTGTGCCTTTTGTGTTGTTATCATATTGATTCCGTTTTTGCAGCTATCTTGTGGTTCTCTTGGAAATATTTCTGGATAGAATTTGTTAAGTTTTGGAATCAGCAGTGTTTATAGTGTGAGGGTATACTGTCATTATCAGATGTAGTCATTTAATTCTTGAAGTGTTGTTTTAGAAGGTGGTTGCTTTGTCTGTTCGTTGTTTATAACCTGGAGAGATATATTATTATGTATTATTGTTGATTTTATTATCGAGAGCTGATGATGCTAAACTGTAAGATGTCTGAGCTGATTGAAGAGTAGACGCATAAAGCCGAAAGTCCATACCATCCGTTTCATGCGACCTTGCATTACATGCGTATACCGAAAAAGTAGAATCAGTCTAGTTGTTTGTGACAAGAAACAGAAAAAAATGCATAGACGCGTAGAACGCATCAAGTAGGTTTACTTTCTACTTTGCTATGCGACTCATGCACTGCTGGAAAAAGTCAGCAGTTTTTTAAACTTGGCATGCCAAATATTATACTATTGTGAATGGTTTCGATAAATATGTTTAAATAGTGCATTACTATTTTCGCATTTTTCTTTTTGCATTATAAAAATATTAATAAAAACATATTTCATAATAAAGTTTACTACTAATTTAAGAGGAAAATGCATTTTTTAACACATTTCTTTTATGCACAAAATATGTATGTTACTAGTTGTCGATTGTTTTTATGAACTGAGTGTCATCTATTTTGAATGTATTAATTTGTAAACAAGAAAAATGGAGGATAAATTAAATGAAAACACTCGTCTTGTGTTCTTTTGAAGATTTTCGCACAAAATACCACATATTTAAACTCAAAAATTTATAATTAATGGCATAAATTCTTTTAAAATTACAATTTGATTTTCTATTTTTCCCAAAAATGTTCTTGTTTGCTTTTTTATTGTTTACCACAACAGCTGATCAAAACAAAAAACCAGTCGCATAAAACGCATTGTGTGTAATAGGGTGGTTCATAAATAAAAACTTTGGATTTTACTAATGGCCAACCGGAATATATATTAAGCACTGTGAAAAAATGATGCATTATTTTTTTTAAATTTTTTTGTTAAGGTTTAGGGGTCGCTACCGGCCCCCGAACTTTGGTGTTAATAAAAATCGCTGCCCTTATACCTTTTTCTTAATTTCTTTATATTTTTCCAGTATGTGTTTTAATAGTGGTACTATGGCCCAGAAATAAGACGATTTCGAGCGTATTTTTACTATATTTAAAAAGATTTATTTCAAAATTAATAGGGATAATATATATATATTTACATAAAAATCTTCAAATAGGTTACATGTTATATTATACATATGTATTAATTTAAAAAAAATGGGTTCAATGTTTAAACGTAAAATATAAATCTAATAAAATCAGTTAATTCATTAAATTAATGGTGATTAACATAAAATATAGTTTCTTAAAAATAATTATTGGAGCAAAGTTGATTTATTGTAATTTAGGTTTTTTTGTCTATAATCTTTCACCAGCGACAATAAATACTGCTTCTGCTGTTCATTGTTGGTATGTAGCTTATTATATTCCTCCATCAGTGCTACTCCTCTTTCTGCTATATCGTTAACAACTCTCGTAGAACGAACTATGTCTCTACCATTTACGTAACCCTCATCTTCCTCCCAATCTTCAACACTTTTCTTTAGGAAATTTGATGAAATACCGGTAATGCTAAAAAATCTAAGAGTGTTTTTAGAAACAAAATCTTCTAATCGTTTGCTAATTATTAGAGTGGCATCTAATGTAATCCGTTTTAAGGGATTTTCCGGTCCTTCAACACCTAAAGCGGCCACCATCTTTTTTTTTTGTAACAACAGAAACTTGGTCGCCAAATAAGGCGAATGCAATAAGCTCTTCCGATAAGTACCAAAGATGACCAAGGATTTTTTAATGTCTGCAGTTCCAATCAACTCATTTACTTCTGCATAATATTTTAGGTCCTTTAAAAGCTGTAGATCATTTCTTGGCGCACAAACCGCTGATGGGGTTACAAACCAGTACTTTACATAAATTCTTACTGAAAATATACAAGCATCTCGAATTGAGGATGCTTCGCTTTCAGTTAGCTTGAATTCATTTCTAAATAAATAAATCTTTAAACAGTAAATGGCTTTAGCCATCCATCTAGCCCGGTGAAGACCTCCAGGTGCTCTAAAAGACACTTCAGATTCGGGAATACCTCCTAAGAATATTAAAGATAGCTTCAATAGTTTCTTGTAGTCATCTCGAGGCTGAAACTCTTTTAACTGATTTAGGATGAAGCAAATGGTGTCATCAGTAATATTTTTCACATTTTAAAAACGAATTAATCAGAAATTCCCGATTTAAAGTTTTCCGATTAATTTTGTTCCAGGCTAATTTAAATCTTTTAAATATCAATGCTTCAAGCCCAATTGAAGTACCAAGTGCTAGGCGGAACACAGCTTCAAGCATTATTTCCAAGATGTGATGACGACACGCCAGTCAAAGCGTATCTTTATCCATCTTTTATTCCAATAAAATACATGCACTATTTCGCCTTCCAGTATTTGTGGCAGTTGTGTCAAAGCTCATGCATGTGACTTTTTCGATAAGATTCCATTCTACCAATGTGTCAAAAATTGACGACGCAGCTGCAACTCCAGTTCCATTATATAATTTTGGCACTGCTAGAAGTTTATTTATTTCTGCTTGATGTAAAAGAAACTTTTGTAAAGAAAACACATAATTCTCTAACAATTTTAAAAATTTCAATAAATATATAAATAAGTAATCTATATTTTAGAGTTTCTGGGGCGGGCACTTGGGAAAATTGTGATAGACTAGGCCTCAACACGGGCAGATTCTATCCAATTTCACCCGAATCCATGATAAATTAAAAGTATTTATAGTAAATTTAAACACAATATCTTTATTATTTTTAATTCTACCTTGCTATTTAATTTAATATTACAATCGGAAGGACGATCGGACAAAAGTCGCTTAGCCGTCTCAGTAAATGATTCCGAAAAAAAATGTTTCCCTCTTTTTTAAAAAATCTTTATTCAATAATGGTGTGCATAAAATTCATTTTTTTAATGCACACCCAAATGGAAGAATATATAAATGCAGCAAGTTTTTTTTCAAAAACGCCAAAGTTTGAAGGCCGGATGCGACCCCTAAATCTTAATACAAAAATTTTTAAAAAATCATGTGTTATTTTTTCACTGTACTTAATATATCTTCCGGTTGGCCTACATTAAAATAATAAAAAATAAAAAAAGTGCTATATAGGAACCAGCCTAGTGTGTAACTTGCAATAAAAACGGCACAGAATGCAAGAATCGCATGTAACGCAAGGTCGCATGAAACGGATGGTATGGACTTTCGGCTAAAGAGAAACAATACAATCCAATACAATGTGGAACTTGTGGTGGTGGATGGTAAAAATTTGAAAAATGAAATGCGAAAAAACATCGAAATGTGCTCAAAGTCTCTGTCGGCACATAATTCGGAGTATGCAAAAAAAATTGGAAATTAAAAATAAAAGTTACTTCATAAAATATTGGTGGCAAGAACAAAAAATCTGAAGACGTTGCAATAAAAATGAAACTAACCAATAAAACACTTTTTTAATATTTTTTCTATACAGAATTGTACGTTATTACAATTTATTTGAAACTACTTAAGTTTCAGAGTTAAGAAGTGAAAAGTAAATTTTCTTATCTTTTTCAATTTTGAAAGTAAATCGAATAATTTAGTATCATTACTAATGTTTTAAATATAACTATTGCTGAAACTGAATGCGCCCCAATATTTTGTATTATTCTTAAATGAATTGGCACCAGATTTACGCCATTGATAACGAAAATAGCGGATTTGTTTCCTACAAAACAACTCTTGCGAAATTGAGACATTAATCAGGAAACGAGATTCGAGGTGGATCAGTTTCAAGAGAAATTGTTAGAAATATCAAAGAGCCTCAATACAGCTTCTAGGGAAGAAAATTTTCTTCAGCAATTGGCAGTAGATGAAAATGGAGTGAAATTCGAAAAATTATTATAGGAAGACAGAACAATTCCATCCGGGAAATTAATGTGAATATTGACGATTTGAATAAGACATTAGTGAATATTAACAACCCAAAGCCACCCGAAATTTACATGTTGTGCAATTTGCAGGTTTCCCATTGAGAAAACATTTAATTTTCTTTGCATTAACCAATTGTTGCCGTGGCCTAGTAGGTAGTGTGTTCGCTTATTGCACGTAAAGCCCGGGTTCGAGCCCAGGCCAGACATCAAAACGAAATATGAAAAAAAAAATATTTCTTCGGCGACATCCTTTATCCTGGCTAATGGAAGCTGTCCAAAATAAATTTATTTTTTGGTTGGTTAGATTTTGTATACAATTTTTGAAATATTCCATCGTAAGGGCTGACTCACAATTTGAAATATATTAATTGTTTTTTTTAAAACGTCAGCAACAGACGCATGTTAATTTGTTGTTGGCACTCTTTATATGTACATCATAAATAAATCCATTTTTAAAATGCTGACATTCGTTATCAATGCTGACATTGTTATGTTGTAACACTGGTTCTTCTTTACTTTTTAAATATGTATCATAAGTGATTTAATATTTTTTAGTCTAGTGGAATTTCTACACTTGCCTTATACGGTACAGCATTGCCTGCTAATTAATATAAGTTTTGCTTAAATAAATAATTGTCTATTTTTTAAAATAAAATAATAAAAGTCTAATTTTTGCAAAATTGAACATTGGTGACCGTGACAGGACACGTTAGTCCAGATTTTTATTTAATTGTTTAAGCGGCAGTAAAACAAACAAAAATTTAATTTAATTTGCTATTTTTATCGCGCTTAATTTAAATATTTATGTGCTGATGTACACACGTATGCACATATGTATTTATATACGTACATATGTACTTATGGGGCTGAGCTTCAGGCTACCATTGGGGTCAGTAGTTCGCGGATAACTGAACGGCCTACCCTAAGTAGGTTAGCTGCGAATAACCAATAAGCAGTCCCCGACCAAGAGCGGCAGATGCAGAGGCGTACTACAAAAGGGTACAAGTGACCGAAGACGTATCTGTGACAGGCCGACGTAGTTACCCTTAGGAGGGCATATGGTGGGACGCAAATTGCCACAGTGGGCCTTGACGCAGACGCTGCAGCTATTCTTCTGAGAGAAGGTAGAATTAGAATCGGCTGGGTCATATGCAGGATTCGCGAGAAAAATATTCCGACGAAATGCTTCCGGTGCTTGCAGTTTGGCCATATAGCCCGTCAATGCAGGAGTAAGGTTGACCGCTCGGGAACTTGCCGTAAGTGCGGACAGGAGGGGCATATCGCGAGGAATTGCGAAAGGGAACCTCTTTGCATGTTCTGCAAAGTGATCGACCAGAAATCCGCCAACCATATCGCGGGGAGCGGAAAGTGTCCGCAATTTCTGGGTGCTCTTAAATCGCGTTCTAGGAGATGAAGTTAATACAGATTAATCTGAACCATTGCGAAGCAGCCCAGGACCTATTGGTCCAGAGGGTAAAGGAGGAAAATATCGATGTCGCAATCATAAGCGAACCTTATAGGATACCGAGGAATAGTACTTGGATCACGGACGGATCCACTACTGCGGCTATATGGATTTGTGGTTCACTACCCTTCCAGCAAACCTATGCGCGGGGCATTGGTTTCGTTATGGCCAAGATAAAGGGAGTTTTCGTTTACAGCTGTTACGCCCCCCCCCCCCCGAGGTGGTCAATGGATGAGTTCCAACATATGCTGGAGAGGCTGGCGCTGGAGAGGCTGGTGCGTCTAAACATACCCGTTATTATTGGAGGAGACTTGAACGCTTGGGCGACCGAATGGGGTAGTAGATATACTAACACCAGGGGTCGCTGCCTCTTGGAAACGTTCGCTTCCCTTCCTGTGGCGCTAATGAATGACGGAAGAGGAAGCACATTTAGGAGAGCTGGATCGAGCTCGATAATAGATTTGTCGTTTGTGAGCGATGGCCTTGTTTCGCGGACCGCGTGGAGGCTAACAGGAGACTTCACAAATAGTGACCATCAGGCAATCGTAATGACGGTTACTGGGCGCAACACGAGAAGAGACGGATTGCCGAAGTTTACGGGACCTAAATGGAAGGACTCCCGCTTTGACGGGGAGACGTATAGATTGATGTTGTCGTCTTTTCATACGACTGGCAGCACGGTCGAGGAAATGGTGAACGACGTATACGAAATGCTCAACACTGCATGTGATGCTGCTATGCGAAGGAGGACTGTATGTAGGGGACGTTCCCCCTGCTACTGGTGGAATGAAGAGATTCGAAATCTGCAGTCGGCATGCTTTGGGGCGAGAAGAAGAGCCCAGCGCACACGAGCAAGACCGACATGGGAAGCCGAACGGGCTTCATATGAGGATCTAAGGCATCAACTTAGAAGAGCCATTAAAAGGAGCAAGAGACCATCCTTTCAGCGGATATGCCAGGAAGCTAACGTCAATCCCTTTGGGACGGCGTACAGAGTCGTCTGCAAGAGAATCGGTGCTCGGGAACAGCCTAAATTAGGTTGTCCAGTTTTGCTACGGGAGATTATTAGTACATTATTCCCACGGGGCCAGCCCTACACTTTTATAAGTAGGGAGCCGGAAGCCGCTCATACCATACCCGAGGTAACAGGAGAGGAGGTCCTCATAGCATGCACTGGAATAGGAGATAAGAAAACACCGCGGCCAGATGGAATCCCGAATAGGTCACTTAAGGCGGCTATCCGGCTTAGACCGGACATGTTCGCCAAGGTGTTCCACGGGTGCTTCGTCGAGGGTGTTTTTCCACGTAGATGGAAGAAGCAGAAATTGGTTCTCATCCCAAAACCTGGCAAACCAACAGGGGAACCATCGTCGTATCGGCCCATCTGCCTACTTGACACGATGGGCAAAATACTGGAGAGGATAATATTCAATCGACTACTGACGTGTGCCGAGGCAGGGAGAGCTCTCTCGGACCTGCAATACGGATTTAGGAAAGGACGGTGCACTGTTGACGCGATAAGGAGGGTGGTCGACATTGCAAAAGACGCAATAGAGGGCGAAAGATGGAGATTTGGCACCAAGGAATACTGTGCGGTTGTCACACTTGACGTTAAAAACGCGTTCAACTCAGCGAATTGGGGGCGGATCATGAGAGCCCTCTTTAACATGGCTACGCCGCCATACTTAATGGAGATCCTGAACAATTACTTTCAGGACAGGAAAGTAATATACCTAACGGATGAAGGAGAAAAGGAATACGTAATAACGGCGGGTGTTCCGCAGGGCTCTGTACTTGGGCAACTGCTGTGGAACATTATGTACGATGGAGTACTTCGACTGCGATTGCCAAATGGGACTACAATTGTGGGCTTTGCGGATGACATTGCCATAGTCTCGGTGGCTAAGACGATAGCGGAAATAGAGGAGAAAACGAACACAGCGATTCGAAATGTTGGAGCATGGCTGGATGAGGCAGGTTTAGCACTTGCGGCACATAAAACGGAGGCTGTCTTGATAAGCGGCCGGAAGATAGTGGAGAAGATGGAAGTGACCGTTGGAGGCACTAGGATCGAATCGAAGAGGGCAATAAAATATCTGGGAGTGATTATCGACGACAGGTTGAACTTCAAGGAGCACGTGAAATACATCGGCGAAAAGGCATCTGTAACACAGGGAGCACTGGCGAGGATGATGCCAAATATTGGAGGACCAGGCAAATTCAAAAGGGGGATAATTTCGGCAGTTGTGACGTCGATAGTGCTATATGCATGCCCAATATGGTCGGAGGCCCTCTCCGTGGGGACGACAAGGAGAATACTGTCCTCGGTGTATCGTCTAAGCGCGATTAGACGGATAAGTGGCTTCAGGACAGTATCTGGTGAAGCGGTATTGGTATTGGCAAAGACAATACCGATAGACATATTGGCGGATGAGATGAGGAGGATATACTTTCGCCATCTCGAGTATCCAGAAGAAATAGCAGCCATAAAAGCGGAGGAACGAAGGACTTCCATGCACAGATGGCAGTCACGATGGGAGAGCAGTTTAAAGGGAAGATGGACATTTCGCCTTGTCCCTGATGTAACCCTTTGGATGAAGGAAAAACATTGCGAGCTAAACTATTACGTGACCCAGTTCCTAACTCGTCATGGATGCTTCAGGAAGTACCTGCACAGATTTGGTCATGACACTTCCCCTATATGCCCAAACTGTGTAGATGAGGAGGAAGACGCGGAGCAATATTCAACAAAATTTGTGGGGTGATTCGAATTGATCCCCCAAACGTAAAAGAAATTTTTAGAATAAAATCGAAGAAGAACAACAGCTACGTAAATAAAGATAGGCACGTTAATAAGGGGCAAGATGCCCCAATTATAATAAAATTTGCAAGACCATATGATAGAAACTATGTTCTAACGTCAGTTAAATGTTATGTTAGAAAAAACAAAGATCCCTTCCGATTAAATCTTATTGGGTTTGAGAGTCAAACTCCATTTTACTTGAATGAGAATCTTACGCCTGAAAACCACCGAATATTTCTCCGCGCTCACCGTTTAAAAAAGGATAAGCTTATTTCTTCAGCATTTACCCACCGAGGGTTTGTATACATTAAAACATTGGGAAGCGATGAACCAATGCGAGTTGATGAATTAGATGCATTGGACCAGTTTTTTCGACCTCACATTAACTCTTCTAATATTTTACACTAAGTTAATCAATAAAATATATATATTTTTAATTCAATTTTTACCAAAATTATATGTTAATACCAAAATATTTGTTTTTATTTTGTAATTATACTATGTATTGTGCTTTTTGAAGACTCTATTTTTGCTTGCATTGTTAGGAAAATTTATAAATACCATGATACTGGATCTTAATGAAACGAGGGTTGGCTCTAGAGAAAATCTGAAAATTATGCTTAGGATTCTATGTAAAAATGATCTTGGACTTAAGATATGCCATATTAATGCTCAGAGTTTGAACAATAAAATGGACGAGTTCCGTTTAATTTTTGAAGATTCGAAAATTGATGTCATATGCATCTCAGAAACTTGGTTCTTTACGGATGTTAGTAGCAGTATATATAATTTAAATGGATATCGACTATTTCGTTCCGATAGGACAACAAATGGTGGTGGTGTTGCTGTGTACGTAAAAGCTAGCATTACATGCAGAGAGATTGTCAAGAATGGTGCTGGTGACAGTATTGAGTACATCCTAGTGGAAATTTATAACAACGGTGATAAACTCTTATTGGGTACAATCTATAGACCTAATAGAACCATCAATACGAACCAAATGTTGGAAATGCTGAGTACTTACACTCTTGGATGTAACCATGTGATTTTGACTGGTGATTTTAATGCCAATATTTTGGAGGATGATAGTTTAGTAGAGGACATGAACTCCATTGGTCTAAACCTAGCCAACAAGAGAATTCCTACCCATTTTACGTCCACATCAAGCACTTTACTTGACCTTTGCTTCACCAATAACGTGTTTCGCTTGCTGCTCTTTGACCAACTATCTGCATCAATGTTTTCACGACATGATTTACTGTTTATATCTTATGATTTTGACCCTCTAAGGGGTGCTCAAACAGGAAATTTTCAATACAGAGACTTCGAGAATATAGACTTTCAGTCTCTTGGTACTGAATTATTATCTCTGGATTGGAATCATGTGTTCCTAAACTCTGATGTTGATGACCAATTGAATTTTTTTAATAGCAATCTACGATATCTTTATGATAAATATGTTCGAATAAAATCGAAATCCCTACGGGATAGTAAACCTTGGTTTACTTCTGAGGTAAAGTCTCTAATTGACATCAGAAATCATGCGTACTCCAGATGGAAACGGTTTAAAACACCGGAGCTTTATGAGAATTTTAAATCTGCAAGATCTGCCGTGAATGCGAAGATAAGAAATTCCAAGTCTATGTTTTATGAAAATAAGTTTCGAATATGTATTGACTCGAAAAGAAAATGGAGAGAGATTCATAGGATGGGTTTGGTCAATAGTGGCAATGCAGACACGGAGATAATAGATGTCGACGAAGTGAATCGTCAATTCTCGAATATTCCCATGCCACCTATAAACATTAATTATTATGACAACGTAATTCTGGGTCGACAACAAACACCTGAGTTCAATTTTATAAACTTCACTCGAGAGGAGGTACTGGAGTCCTTTCTTAATGTAAAATCTAATGCTGTTGGTTATGATGGAATGCATCCAAAGTTTGTTAGGATTACATTACCTTACACACTCGCTTATTTTACCCATTTGTTTAATACGATAGTTACCACTTCTACGTTTCCATCTATGTGGAAACATGCCAAAATTGTTCCCATTTTAAAACCAGACAAGAGTTTCCGGCCGATTGCCATCTTGCCGTATTTGTCAAAGGTTTTTGAGAAATTAATATATACGCAGATAAGCCGTCACTTACATACCAACTCCTTGCTTAATGAAAGGCAATCTGGTTTTAGGCCCAAGCATAGCTGCATTAGTGCTTTAGTTGATGTGACTGAAGAAATCCGACTTCAGGTTGATAAACGTCATACCATGTCGTTTCTTATACTGCTTGACCATTCTAAAGCATTTGACACAGTGCATCATTCTATCTTACTTCATAAGTTAAAACATATGTGCAACTTTTCCCCAACTGCGTTAAAATTATTATCATCTTACTTAGGTAATAGGAGCCAAAGTGTTTATCATAGCTCGAACATGTCGAGAAGTTGTTCAACGCCAAGGGGTGTACCACAGGGCTCCATACTTGGTCCACTTTTATACTCCATATATGCTAATGATCTTCCATTGCATGTAGAACATTGTCGAGTACATATGTATGCTGATGATGTACAGCTATACATTAGTTGTGGAGTGGATGATGCGCCTAATTGTATACATTCAATAAACCAGGACTTACGTAATATTCACTTATGGGCATCTGCGAATGGACTGAGCCTAAACTCCAAGAAATCCGCGGTTTTAATTATCGGACAACCAAAAACTTTTCTGACATATCTTCCACCAATACATATTGATAATATAAATATAAACATTGTTGAGACTGCTAAAAATCTAGGAGTAATTCTCAACAAGCAACTTAATTGGTCGGATCATATTAAAGCTAATTGCGGGAAAACGTTTGCTATGCTTCGCAATCTTTGGATGACTCAATATTTCACACCAACCCATATCCGGATGCTTTTAGCCAAAACATACTTATTGCCGACTCTAATTTACGGTTGTGAGTTGTTTGCTAGTTGTGATGCCGCTAGTAGACGAAGGCTAAATGTGACTTTTAATAGTATTGCACGATATGTATTTGGCATCAAGAGAAATAGTAGCATATCACATTACGCCAAAGAAATTTATAACATCACCTTTGACAATTTACTAAAGTGCCGAGTACTACTGCTCTTGCATAGAATCATTTATAATCAGCAACCATCCTATTTGTATCAGAGAATACAATTTTCTAGGTCTAATAGGGGGGAAAAGATAAATTGTATAAAATATACCAAAGCTGCCTCTGAGCAACACTTTTTCATTAACTCCATTCGTCTTTGGAGCCAACTACCCCCACAATTACAGTTAATATCCAATGCAAGCCATTTTAAGACTGCCATATTTAAGCACTTTGCGTAGTAGTTCTTTTTTTTTTTAATTATTCCATGTTATATTTGCCTTCCTTGTTATATTTGTTTAAATATTATTTTATTGAGAATTGTTATATTAATATAGTTTAACTTTTTGGTCTGAAATTAATTATGTTTCTATTTTCATTCTTATATTGTTTTGTAACCATTATAACAACTTACTAACCAATACTGTAAAATAAGACTTGTTCTTGTTGTATTGAATTTACCATAAATAAATAAATAAATAAATAAATAAATAAATAAATAAATAAATAAATAAAAATAAATAAATATTCTAACATGCTGCCCCAGATTTAGATGGGCCGGAGAAACGAGTTTAGGACCAAACCGGCTAATGGAAGAGCTGATGAACTGTAGGAACCTATGGAGCCAATATAGTCAGAGAATGGCCGAAGTTATGCTAGAACTCCGAAGACTAGAGAAACGGAGGCGAAATCTGACTTAACGTGATTAAGCTTTCGAGCTAACCAGCCCTCCGTGAAGTAATACCTTACGGCAGTCCCGCGGGGGGAGAGTGGTTGAAGTGTGTATGGGGTGGGTTTAGTACGTAGGCACCAGTGATGGTGAATTGTGCACTCTTTTGTTGGAACAAAAGTGTCTTTAGAAGATTCCCACCTCCGGCTCAAGACAAAAAAAAAAACATACATATTTACTGTGTCCAATCATTTATTTCTACACAATGTAGGCAGAAATTAAGTACGCGGTAGCAGAGACAAAGCAATATAAGAAAAAAAAAACAATTACGCTAAATTAATGGCTAAAAAGCGAGCCCACATTTTGTTCCTTCGAAAAAATTCTAGGAAGGCCTAGAATAGGAAAAACCTTTGAAGTCATTCTTGGTTCATCTTTGTAATCGACAATTTTTGGATTCGATACTGTTGTTCTACCGTAACAACAATTCCAGCAATAAAGTACTTGCTCCACCGCAGCATCTATAAATATCGACACAACCCTGGAAGACTAGATTTGTAATTTCAACTATAAAGACCATCGTCAGCCTGACGTCAGTAACGGGATAATTACAACATCGACAACAACTACATCAATTGGTAACGGGAAAGGAAAGAATTTGGTATGTACAGAGATTTAATTTATTTAGTGCAATTTGAAATTTATGAAATAAATATAAAGTGAGTAATTTAAATTTAAATGTGGATAAGAATCTAAAATCAGTGATTTTGATCATTAATGGTATTAGTCATATCACAATCAACAAATTAAAAAAAAAAAGTACCAACGTCGTAAATTTTGTACCTAAAGTGCCAGCACTGATAATAATTGTATTTATGTAAATGAAATCCACATGCTTGAAACAAACCAAAAAAGAATATTTGAATACATGAGAACTAGGCGAATTCATAATAGGTGGGATTATGTCAACAGCTGAGCTCTTTCTTAATGTCAAAATTTTGTTGTTTTTGTGTGTGTTTGTTGTGCGTGTGCGTGTTGTTGTTCATTTTTTTCCTTTTCCATTTTTTTTCTTCCTATTTTGACAACATTAAAGGTCTTTAACAAAAACAAAATGCCTGTTGTTTTTGCATTGTTGTATTTGTTGTAGACCTGCGGCTACCATCTATGAATTTGCCTTGCATGAGAACAAATGTAAAATAGATTCCACAAATTTGCCAGTGACGGTACTTATTTTTTTCTCACGGAACTGCGAAAAGAACTGTAAATTATAAATTGCGTTCTGACCTTGAGGACTTTATTGAAAAGTACATTTTTTTTTGGTCTGCATTTACCGTTCATCAAGCACTTTTATTTAATTTTTTTGACACATATTTGTTTCATCTGGAATTATTAAATAGTTTCTATTGATTTGGCTGCGGGTTTCAACTGAAAAATGGTTTCGAATAGAAAGTGTAAGGCTGCTATTCAGCAATTAGTGCGTTTTTGCGTTGTGTTCGAAAAACTTTCTTCAGGGAATTGCACAAATGAACTGTTAGAGGTGAAACAAACAGAATTAGATCGCCGATGGAAGAAGATGTTAGATGCCTTTGACGATTTGAGTACTGATGAGGAGAAAGTAAAGGAAGAAGATGATGCCTTAGAAGAAATAACAGCCAAATACGAAGAGGCTTGCGAACAATACCAGTTGGTAAAAGCGAAGATTATCCACATGACGAAGGAAAAAGTTCCCCAACAGAAAACTCCATCAGATTATCGTCCAGCACTTAAACTCCCTGCAGTTGAAATAAAAACTTTTGAAGGAGGTTTCGATAACTGGCCTGCTTTCAGGGACATGTTTATGGCTGCAGTGGGCAACGAGCCTACCGTGGCTCCAGCCCACAAATTGTACTATTTGCACAGCAAAACGAGGGGGGAGGCATACCAACTCATTAAAGATTATGAGTTGGTAGATTATAACTTTGAATTGGCTTGGCAGGCGTTGACAGCTCGGTATGAGAACAAACGCATTTTGATCAACAACCAAATCAGGAAAATTTATGGGATACAGAACCCTCAGAATGAGACATTGAAATTTTTACGACTTCTTCAGAATACTGTCAACGATGGATTGTCTATTATTAAATCATTTAAAGTAGAAGTTGCTAGTAATGATCCTTTTCTGATGCATATCTGCACGTCAAAGCTCCCTGAAGACACTTCGCGTGATTGGGAAGACTCACTTTCAAATCACAAAGAATTACCTACATGGGAACAATTAAACAAATTTTTGTCTGACCGAATCGAAACGTTGAAGACGTTTAGTAGTTTGAGGAAGATCTCCAGTCGGGATGCTCATCATTCAAAATCCGAAGTGTTTTATTCTACGGCTGAAACTGAAAATAAAAAGCTAGTCTGCAAAAAATGTAAGCAAAACCATCCCTTACGGTTTTGTAAATATTTTAAAAATTTGTCTGTCAACGATAGAATTAAATACGTATATCTAATAAAACTTGCGCAAATTGTTTTTCGCCACATCATTTTCGAACAAAATGTACTAGTGCCAGTAGTTGCATAAAATGTAACAAGCGACATCACACTATGCTACATATTGAAAATGAACACCCAGTGATACAGATGTCGCAGATGTCGCAGTCTGGATCAGGAACTCAACGGAACGTTACTTCTTCCAATAATTACTTGGTATGAGATACCTCTACAAATGGAAATGAAATCGAGTCGATACAAGTCAACTTAAGTCAACATAGTGGAACAACTATTTTGCCCTCATGGTATGTCGAACATTTAGGTGAAAAATTTACAACACGTGCGTTAATCGACACAGGATCGACAAAAAGTTTTTTGTTGAAAAGAGTTCAACAAAATTTGTCTATTCCTTTAGAGCCTTATCGAAGCAAAATTTCTGGATTTGGTGGTTGGTAATTCCAAAGGACGATGCTACATAACTGTAAAATCCAGGATTTCTGATTTCAAAATAAAGATGCAAACTATTTTGGTGTCTTCGTTGGCACAATTTATGCCTTCACGACCTATTCCAATACAATGTTTGGAAAATTTAGAGGGAGTGAAACTGGCCGATCCCTATTTTTATAGGCCAGCAGGGATTAAAATGATTATTGGTAGTGACTACTTGCCGTTTATAAACCTTGGTGGCGTTAGAATGAATATCGGTAATAATTTTGAAGCGCGGGAATCTCACTTCGGGTGGTATTTGATGGGACCTGAACCCTCTACCGAGGTACAGTCTTTTCATACCGTGGTACACCCTTCACACGATTTAGCTCTACAAGAGCAATTAAAGCAATTTTGGGAGATTGAAGAAGCCGAAAAAACCAAGTATAAGTCCGACAGCGATCTTTATTGTGAAGATTTTTTTAAGCGTACAACTATTAGGCAATCTGATGGACGCTACGTTGTACGACTCCCGTTCAAAGAGCAATATCCGCATGAAGTCTTTTTGGGTCCGTCACGGAACATGGCACTTGCGCAATACCACCGGATGGAGAACACGTTAAACAAAACACCAGAGTTTAAAGCAAGATACGCTGAAGTGCTAAAGGAATATTTGGACCTAGGGCATAGGGAGCCAGTAACATATTTTGAACCGAAAAGGTGTCCTCATTTTTTCTGCCCCATCATGCGGTCATCAAACCCGAAAGTAAATCTACTAAGGTCAGAGTGGTATTTAACGCGTCGAAGAAGACAGCCAGTGGTTTTTCGTTGAATGATGTCCTTTACCAAGGGCCAACATTACAGACTGACTTAATGGAGCTCGTGCTTCGGTGGCGAAATTACCGCTATGTATTTACAGGCGATGTACAAAAAATGTACCGTCAAATTTTGGTGGACAAGATTGACCAACCTTATCAGCAAATTCTATTCCGCAGTGAAGTAGAAGGCCCAGTGAACACATTTCAATTAAAAACTGTAACGTTTGGAGTGAATTGCGCTCCATATTTGGCGATAAGGACACTACTGGTGTTGAGTGAAGACTGTCGATACTTGTTTCCAAAAGCATCAATAATTTTAAAGAACGAAGTATACGTCGACGACATTTTGTCGGGTGGACACTCCATTGAGGATGCTAAACTCAAACAGGAGGAACTTGTTAAGGTCTTGAAATCTGCCGGATTCCCTCTTAAGAAAATGACAGCAAATCAGCAGATGCTTCTGAACCATTTGCCCCGGGAGGATCTTCTTGACGAAGATTTTTTGAAGTTCAGCGATTCTAGCACCGTTAAAACTTTAGGAATACGCTGGAACGCCTTAACAGATAATTTTTACTATGCCGTAGAGCCGATTGAGACTACCCCATCCGCTACGAAAAGAAAAATCCGATCAGTAATTGCGAGGTTATTTGATCCACTTGGTTGGTTGGGTCCAATATTAATAGTGTCTAAAATACTAATGCAGGAACTCTGGAAGGAAAAGTCCGACTGGGATGAAGAGGTATCTCAGCTTTTACTTGTAAAGTGGAACATTTTTCTGAATAATTTGCCATTTATTTCTCAAATCCAAATCTCTAGATGGATAAACTTCTCCCCAAAGTATCGCATTCAGATACACGGCTTTTGTGATGCCTCCGAACAAGCATATTGTGGTGCTATATATATTCGAACGGAAAGCTCAGAAAATGAAATATAAACACATTTGCTAGTCGCGAAGACTAAAGTTGCTCCGATTAAACGCATTACAATTCCAAAACTGGAATTATGTGGAGCTCTACTAGTGTCCAAACTCATCCGAAGTGTAGTGTCGAACTACGGATTTTCATATGAATTGTTTTTATGGACAGATTCGTCAATTGTTTTAGGGTGGCTGCAAAAAACACCAAATTCATTGAAAACATTTGTTGCAAATTGTGTGACTCAGATTATTAGCATTGCGTACACTAGTCATTGGAAACACATTAAAAGCGAGGATAATCCTGCTGATATTGGTTCTCGTGGTTGCACTCCTCAGGAACTAGTAAGTAATAAATTATGGTGGCATGGGCCTCCTTGGCTACAATCTTCTATGTCTCTCTGGCCGAAGCCAAGGACCTTTGATCCAACAGATTTGGAAACAAAAAATTCAGCCAATTTTCATCTTGATGTGAGCTGTACAGACGTACTGGAAGAATTTTCATCATTTTCAAGAGCTTTACGAGTTCTTTGTTATCGAATGCGTTTCATCAATAGATTATTGAAAAGATCATTCTCTATCGAGAATGAAACGCAGGAAATAAATGCAATGAAAATTCGACTTTTTTCTATAGCCCAAAAGACATATTTCTATCGTGAGTATGAATGTTTAAAACATAAGAAATCAATAAATAATAAAAGCAGACTACTTAGCTTGAATCCCTTTATCGACAAGAACGATCTTCTGCGAGTAGGTGGTAGGCTAGCTAATTCAGGGTTAAGCTACGAAGAAAAGCACCCAATTATAATTCCAGAGCAATCTCGACTTGCGAAACTCCTAGTTCATTTTACTCATCTCATTCTTCTGCACTCTGAGCACCATATCATGTTGCGAGCTATCCGACAAGGATTCTAAATTCCTAGATTAAGAAACCTCGTGCGGAAATGCATACGAGAATGCAAAGAGTGCACTATCTACAAACACCGTTTCCAAAACCAGATTATGGCTGCACTACCCCCAGAGCGAGTAGACTTCTCTTTGCCCTTCACATTCACAGGTGTCGACTTCGCTGGTCCATTCAACATCAAAGTTTCTTCTCTAAGAAATGCGAAAAAATTAAAAGGATATGCTGCAGTGTTTGTCTGTTTCTCTACTAGAGCAGTACATTTGGAGTCATGTTCGGAACTCTCCACCGATGCTTTTCTTGCCTGTTTCGATCGCTTCATTGGACGAAGAGGTGTTCCTAAGACAATGTATTCAGGCAATGGCAGAAATTTGGTAGGTGCAAGTTATGCTCTTATAAAAAGCCACAACGAGTTTTTAAAATCAGCTGAAAAGGCTTTAATCGACAAGTACAGCGCATTGGGTTTCACCTGGTCATTCATACCGCCGTATGCACCTCATATGGGCGGTCTTTGGGAAGCTGCAGTCCGTAGCATGAAGTCTCATTTGAAAAAAATCGCCTCGAACTTATCATTTACCTTTGAGGAATTCACCCAACTTCTCGTGTGTATCGAAGCTGTACTCAACTCAAGGCCACTTTCACCCATCACTGAAAATCCTAATGAACTTTTGCCTCTAACGCCTGGTCATTTTCTGCGAGGAGCCCCAATAACTGCGTTGCCAGAAACCCCTCTAGAAACTCCGCTTGAGGAAATATCACATTTAAAACGTTGGAAGCAAATGAAGGCATTACAGCACATTTTTGCACGCCGCTGGAAATCGGAATACGTTACCGAACTTCAACGTCGTTTCAAATGGAGAACCGAACGAGAAAACTTAAAGAAAAATGATATCGTTGTAATTAAAGATGATTCACTGCCTCCAACTGAATGGCTTCTCGGTAGAGTTACCAACGTCATCTATGGGCGTGACAGCAAAGTACGAGTAGCCGAATTACAGACCAAAAATGGCACTATCGTACGACCGGTGGTAAAATTATGTTTACTACCCACTGGTAACCATGTCCCAAATGGAAAAACATTGTAATGATCAAAAGAAGAAATATATAATCAATTGCACTGAATATCTTTTATTTCTGTATATATGTATTTTTTCTCTTTTTCCTAATATTCTCGCCAATACAGTAAATTGCTAGACTGTTACCAGTATTTGAAACGAACGTCTTGAAGTAGTTTAGCTAAGATCCAACAGTTGCACACAAACCAGAGGAAGAGTTGCTGAGAAGAAGTTAATACCGAACAAAGCAGACCCACCAAAAGATGTACCTCCAGACCACATGCCCATTTTTGATTGGATGATCTTGACAATCTAGAATGGTTACTCTTGCCATCCTCGCCCGGGAGAATGTTGAAGCGACTTCAACCATTTTTTATATCGTTTATTTAATTTCGTATATTAATTTCTTTATTAATTTTTAATTTATTTAAAATCAATTATTTTAATTATTTTTTCCTCATTTGAATGTATATTTCATATATTTTCTTTAAGTGTATTGGAAAGCTATTACTTTTAAACTTAAGTAAAGCTTTTACTCTCATTTAAGTAGCATTGAGTGATTTATCATTGTTCTTTATCACTGTTTCTATCTTAACTTAATTCTAACTAACTAACTTAATTCTTTCTAATTATCTTTTCAATCTTTACTTAACGAACCTTTAAGTTAATCACAGCAGCAAGAGGCTGCAAATTCATTTTTTTTTTTGTTTAATAAAACAGCAAGAAGCTGTACAGTAAATTTTTAAGTTCTAAGAAGAACACTCTGCCTTTTAATTAAAAGGATAAATTTTATCTGGGCTAAAAAGCGAGCCCACAAGCGGTATTCTTTTGCTTTACTTAAAAAATAACTTGTAATTTTCAATAACAAATGTGTGACATTCAGATTAAATTAAAAGGTTGAGTAGTGGAGTTTATTTTTTTTATAAAGAACACACCACTTATTACAAAGTGTTTTTTGAAAGACAAAATAAATTACAAATGGGCGAATTTTTCAAATATTGAGAGTTCTAAAAATACGGTAGCAAAAAATGGCTGTAGCCAAATTAGCTAAAATAAAAACTAAACGTACAACATTAATTGTCCAGCAGCAACGTGAAGAATAAATTGAGCACTGCCTCTATTCATGAAGTGGAGTTAAGACTGCAAGCATTAGAAAAATATTACAATGATTTTGAAAATATTCAGTCCGCGATTGAAGAGTTAGACGAAAGCAAGGAAGCACTCGATATCCGGGCCAGTTTTGAAGAACTATATTTTACGCTTCATCCAGCTTCGATAGACCGCTTTAAACATGAAAACGCTAACGAAACGCTTAACACTTCAACGGGTAGTTCTTCATTAAAGTTACCAAAGATTTCGTTGCCTTTTTTCACTGGAGATTACACACAGTGGATTACATATTTCGACACATTTACCTCGTTGGTTCATAAGAATCCTGCTCTTGATGACGTCACACGATTTCATTACCTAAGGTCTTCACTCAAAGAAGGTACATTGCGCAGAATTGAATCCGTGGAAGTTACTGCTGAAAATTATCAAGTAGCACTTAAACTTTTAATTAATCGGTACCAAACGAAATCACTTATTATAAGAGAGCACATTAGGTACTTGCTTAATTTGCAATCAATCACAAATGTTTCAGTAGCAAGTTTAAGAGATTTTGTTGATACTGTCAGTGTTCATCTACGGGCTTTAAAATCTCTTGGCAGACCAATAGCTCAGTGGGATGATTTACTTGTTGAAATTATTTCCTCCAAGCTTGACAACAACACCCTAGAAAAATGGAATGATGAAGCACCTACTGATAGAGTCTCAACCCTCGATGAACTAATTAAATTCCCAGAAAAGAGATGCAGCCATTTAGAAGATAGATCGTCATCATAAAATCGTCATACCAGTGCATCATCAATCCTGCCCAAGCAGAATTCTCTTAAGCAGTCGAGAACAGCGCTTACCGCATCTGAAGCCACTACATTCCAGCAAAAAATTGCACCTATTGCAAGGGAACAAGCCATCTTATTTATAGGTGACAGAAATTTTTAACTCTTGCTCCAAAGCAGCGTTTTGATGCAATTCGTGAAAGAAACTTGTGCAAAAATTGCCCCAAATCTGGCCATACTCATCAATCTTGTGGAGCAGAAAGGTGTAAAGAGTGCAAAGGTAATCACCATACGTTGTTGCACTACAACACTTTTTATCTCAACCGACCCCAGTCTTCATCAGCTTTATAGAACTCACCAGCATGACAATTAACAAAGGAAAACTCTTTCAACAACTCTACACCTTCATCAGTTACTTATATTTCTACTTCTAAAACCAAGACTAACTCAGCTTCAGCTACAATGATAACAAACAAGCTAAAAGTTTGTCTTTAAATGAAAACAAAACAATTCTCTTAGCCACTACGTTAATACAGGTACCAAATATAACAGAACGACTAGCAATTCAATTAGGTATAAAAAGGCAACGTAGTCAAATCGAAATATCTGGTATTGGTGAGATAAATACTGAGGTTCGACATTTTATTTCAACGATAATCAAATCAAGAAACTTAGCGTTTTCAACTGAACTTCAGTTCTATATAATCCCACGCATCAGTGAGCGGCAGCCTGAACTAGATTTTGATATTTCTGACTGGAATTTACCACCAAACCTTACACTCGCTGATCCGTCATTTCATAAGTCGCAGAAAATCGACATGCTAATTGGTGTTGAAATATTATTGGAGCTTTTTACCAATGAATCAATTCGACTTGGAAATGGACTCCCAGTTCTTCAAAACACTGAATTAGGTTGGATTGTTGCAGGCAAAATTATTGTATCTAAACAAGTAAGTCTTCATTGTAAAGTTTAATAACATCTTCTACAGCTACGTTAGAAAAAATAATAAGACAGTTCTGGGAAATTGAAACACATTTGTCCTACAAAGATACTTACTGCCGAAGAAAAACTGTGTGAACTACATTATGAGTCAACAGTTGAAAGAGCTGAAAATGGGCGTTTTGTTGTACGACTCCCATTTAAAAGGCCGCCCACCGCACTAGGCGATTCTCAAACTTCAGCAAGACGTCGTTTTTTAAATTTAGAAAAAAGGTTTTTGAAAAATTCTGATCTTAAAGCACAATACAGTATTCCACGGTTAAATACCTCACTAATAAATCCAAATCTCTTCGGGTATTTATCCGGGGAAGGCATTTAAACGTCCACGTTTATTTACCCCACAGGGGCAATTATACGAACACGCTTAAATACATTTTAAGGAGTAATTATCCGAATACCCATACATTTCGTATCGATAGGCAGCAATTGAATAAAAACCCAGAATTATAATTCAACTAAAACTTTTTATTAAGTAAAAATTAATGTTACAGAAGAAGTAAAACAATAAAACAAAGGCATTTCACAAAACGATAATTTAAATTTGAATAATTTTACCACAAAATTTATATTTTCACTTATTTTCGAAAACTAATCGAACTAATGTCATTTAACAGGTGCTTTAATGAAGTTCTTGCACAGTTGTAAAAAAGGTACTTTGGGTAGAAAAACGATGTTAAATCAACGAATATGCCAGTGTTGGGAATGAGGTAAATACCCGAATTGGGTATTTAAGCGAAAGTTATTAAACCGTGGGATTTTGTTTCAAAGTGTATAAAAAATATACGGGGATTCACAGTGCGAGGTAAATAAACGAAAAAGGTAATTATGCGTAGGGTATTTAACCGTGGTATTTCATGCAGAATATGAAAATCTGCAACATATGACTCGAATCGGTGTCATCGGCAATGAACTTCCTAAAAGTTGCTATTTTTTACCGCATAATTGCGTTTTGAAAGCTGATAGCTCGACCACCAAACTTCGGGTTGTATTTAACTCCTCTGCCAAAACATCCACGAACTTGTCACTTAATGATACGCTAATGGTGGGGCCGACAATTCAGTCCGATTTATTTACTCGTTTTCGTTCATATGTGTACGATTGACGGCAGATTGAAGTTGACCCTCAGGATAGACAATATCAAATGATCTTGTGGAAACAGACTAATTCAGAGCCAATTGGTTTATATCAGCTTAACTCCGTCGCCTATGGCACTTCGGCTGCTCCGTACTTAGCTACGCGTTGTTTGAATAAGTTTGCTGAAGACTGTACTTTGCAATATCCCAAGGCTGCAGCAGCTGTTCTGAAAGAAACCTATGTCGATGACATAGGAACTCCTTGGAAGCAGCTTCTATCCTGTTGTCAGATATTCGTAAAATGCATAGTGCTGCTCATTTTGATTTAAGAAAATATTGCGCAAACCACCCCAAACTCCTTAGTGAAATTTCTGATAAAGATAAGGAACCATACCTACAAATTGGTAAAAATGAAGGGGTGAAAACTCTTGGCCTTATTTGGCAACCTACTGATGATGCCTTTTAAACTTGAATCCTCACAAAATACAAAAAAGCGAACTGTCCTGTCCAATCTGGGAAGAATCTTTGATCCACTTGGTCTAATTGGGCCAGTAGTAGTTCTTGGTAAAATATTTCTACAACAGCTCTGGAAATTGAAGGTGTCTTGGGACCAACGCTTAGAATGTGACTATGAGGAGCGCTGGAACGATTACATAACACAGCTGCAATTATTAAATGATTACCGAATTCCTCGTCACTTGCTGACCAAAAGGCTAATAAAATCCATACAAATTCACTCTTTTTCTGACAGCAGTGAAAACGCCTATGGGGTTTGTTGCTATCTACGATGTCTAGATGAACAGAATGCTATTACAACTTCTTTAGTTTGTGCTAAATCCCGTGTTGGGCCTACAACGGCACTTTCCATTCCTAAACTGCAGCTCTTAGCAGCGCTGCTGATGTCAGAGTTAGTAGAAAGTCTACTCAATACTTTACCCATAACTATAGATAAGAGATTTTACTACACTGACTCAAAAATTGTTCGAGCACGGGTTTCCAAGCCATCTTACACGTGGACAACTTTTGTTGCCAATATAATAGCTAAAATACAAGAACTCAATCGCATTGAAGAATGGTGTTACGTCAATACTAAAGAAAACCCCGCGGATCTTATATCTGGAAGCTTAATGCCTACTGAATTTTTAAAGTCAACGTTATGGACCACTGGTTCAGAATTTTTACAAAGTCCATGGCAAACTTTAACTTAATCCGAACCTTAACCAGCCATCGATGACGAAATTCCAGAGAGAAGAGCAAATAAGCTCGTTTTCCTTATTTCAAAACCTGTGTATACTGACTTAACGTCCACTGTTGTGTATGGTGGCTCACTACAGAAGTTAGAGCGTATTTTTGCGTATTGTATTCGTTTTTACAACAGCCTTAAAAAACCGTTAGAACAGCGAAAGTTTAGTTCTCTTGAAATCTCCGAGTTCGATGCAGCATTGAAAAGATTAATAATAAATAATCAGCACAGTTATCTTTATGCCGATTTTAAATCACTTCTGGACAGAAAAGCAGTCGATCGGTCCAGCTCTATAAACAACTTATCGCCTTTTCTTGATGATGAAGGAATTATTCGCGTTGGAGGATGCTTACACCATAGCGACTTACCATATGATTCAAAGCATCCTATTATCTTACCAAAAAAAATCTGAACTAACAAAACTCATAGTTTCTTATTTTCATTTTAAGCATATGCACGCTGGCGCACACAGTCTTTTTGCTATTATAAGACAAATTTATTGGCCGCTAGATGGGTTACATATTTGCCGAAATATGGTGATCCATTGATGGGTAGTCTCCCGAAGGATAGAGTAACGCCAGGACGAGCATTTCTGACCACTGGAATAGACTTTTGTGGCCCAGTGTATATACATTCTAGAATTCGTGGCCGTGCACCAACCAAGGCATACCTATGTATTTTTGTGTGTTTCACAACAAACGCTGTGCATATCGAAACAGTCAGCGACTTGTCAACACCTGCACTTATTGCTGCCCTTCGTCGGTTTATCGCTCGTTGGGGACTCTGCAAAACAATCCGGTGGGATAATGCCAAAAATTTTCTCGGAGCGAAAAATGAGTTGATTGAACTTAAACGGTTATTTGAGACTGAAAATCACAAAACTGAAATATTAAAATTATGCCAAGACGATCGTATAGACTGGCGCACCATCCCACCAAGATCTCCGAACTTTGTGGGAGGCCGCAGTAAAACAGACCAAATATCACCTGATTCGAGTAGTAGCCAACGTAACTTTAACGTTTGAAGAAATGACAACCCTTACAGCACAAATTGAGGCAATACTTACTTCTAGACCTCTTACACCACTCTCCCCTGATCCCAATGATTTAGAGGCACTTACGCCGGGTCATTTTTTAATTGGCCAGCCGTTAACATCCTACCCTGAACCTGTACTTCCATTAAAGCAACAGATTAGAACGTTTCCGACGACTACAGCAACTGCAACAAATCTTTTGGAAAATATGGTCAAAGGAATATTTACATTTGTTGCAACAACGCCTTAAGTGGACATCCAACAATTCAAATTTAAAACAAAACGCACTAGTCGTTGTGCAAAATGATAACCTGCCGCCGTACAAATGGGCTTTGGCCAGAGTTCTTTCTACTATACCTGGTCATGATGGAGTTCATCGTGTAGCCGAAATTAAAACTCAGCACTGTATCTATAAACGTGCCATCACTAAGCTCTACCCATTACCCATTGAAGATTGAATATACATTACTGTATATTAATGAGGCCGGCACTGTCTGTTTTAGTCTAGTAGGATTTCTACACTTGCCTTATACGGTACAGCATTGACTGCTAATTAATATAAGTTTTGCTTAAATAAATAATTGTCTATTTTTTAAAATAAAATAATAAAAGTCTAATTTTTGCAAAATTGAACAGAAATTAAAATACTTTTTCGCGTTCTTAGTATAATATAACTGTATGTATCACGTATTTAAAATCCCTCTTTCATGCATACCTTTTTAAAAAATTTTTAAAATATGATTCGTTGATTGCAAACAAAATAAAAATAAATTGGTGTTTAGTTTCAATTAAATTCTTTATTGTCCGTACAATTTGTGTGTGCCACTGTTTACAACTTGATGTATCCAACAATAATTTGCATTGTTCGTTATTCTTCTTTCCACTATTACGTAGACACTAACAACTCAGGTCCTTACAACGGCGATCTTCAAACCACGACTGTTCTCTTCACATGCAACGCGTCTTCACACAAGACTGACTGAATTCTTACTACTCGCTGCCTGCTATGTCTTGCCTTTTTATCTGCCCACGTAAACAGTCTGATGAATATTCTTGAACTCGAATGTCCGTGGCATCGCCTTCTCGAGATCTATATCGTTTTTTCATTGTTGTTTGTGGATTCCTCTTTCTTTCATACTGCAGTTTTTGCTATATGGTTTTTGTTTGTGTAGCTTTTGTTTATCATTTTAATGTGAAACGATATTACGCCATTTCCATTCTCGTAACAATATTATTCCATTAACAGCACTCTCATTACCAGAACAAATATTCACACTGCAAGCATTATTGCTGCTTGTAAAAATATAATTTAGCTTAAATGCAAAGCAGCAGCATCGTTGCTTATTGTCGCGTAGCCTTTAAAATAATCATTACTTGCGTATATTTTCGACAGATGGTTGTGCCACAAACGTTACGTCTACTGTGTTTATAGTAAAATACTGTACGAGAAACGCATTCTCCTTATTGTTTGATGATGAGAAGATTCTGATTACAGGACAGAGGAGAGAACTATTATTTATCAACTAGAATATTACGGTTTTGAGAGAGATAATCATGGTTTCGTTCGCCAAGAGTTCTTGTGAAGCAAAGCAAACTCCTTTGGGAACGATTGGGAATTTAAAAGTGGGATATTAAAAATGCCAATATTCCTCATAGAACTTCTCAGCAATTATAACTAGGGCTAATTATACCCCATTTACACTACAACGAAATCTAGTACTTATGAGATTTCGAGCCAAATCTAGTTGATTTTCACTAGATTTCCCATACAAAACAAAATCTACTTATTTAGTAGATTTCGGCAAAATCTACTCAAAATCTAGTAAAAATAGACATGCAACTATGTGTTTTGCCAAATAGTACTTAAAAATACAACGCTGCACTGGAAAAAAATGACATTTCAATTTAAAAATACATTTTCTAAATGTTGTAAAGGGTCCGTCAAATACCTTTTTTTTTGAAAATGCCGTAAAAAAATATACTGAATATTTTCTCAAATTTCTTTTTTTATTTGAAAGTACAATCCTTCCGGTTAATAATGGAAAATAATTTCATTCAAATGGCTGCCTCGGCTGGCCATGCAGTAGCCTACACTACTAGCCTACAGAAGATGCCGATTTTGGCAATAAAAAAATCATCTTTTCAGATGAAGCTCATTTTGATCTTGGCGGGTATGTAAACAAGCAAAATTGTCGCATTTGGGGCACAGAAAACCCGGACGCATACATTGAAAATCCGACGCACCCAAAACGAGTAACTGTTTGGTGCGGATTTTGGTCCAGAGGCATAATTGGGCCATTGGCCCTTACAGTCAATGGCGATCGTTATCGGGCCATATTGAACGAATTTTTGTTAAAAAAAATTGTAGAGTTTCAGTAGTTTTTTTTAAAGCATTTTCAAAAAAAAAAAGTTATTTGGCGGACCCTTTATTATTTTCTTTTAAATTTCAGTCAGCTGTTTTTGTTATTAAAATGAAATCTTGCTACTGTCAAATAAATCCAATGTAAACGATCTAGATTTTGAGCAAGATTTGAAATCTAATCTACTAGATTTCGCTGTAGTGTAAATGGGCTATTAGCTTTAAAAAAAATAATAATAAAATTAATATGTATTTATAATAAAATTATATTTTTATTAGGTAAGGTTGAGTATGAAAACCGATCTCATGATTAAAAGTACATTTCAGTTGACTAATTTAAATTTCAGTTTAGTTTTCAGTTCGGTATGGTTTTATGATTAAAGCCGAAAGTTCATACCATCCGTTTCATGCGACCTTGCGTTTCATGCGATTCTTGCATTCTATGAGGTTTTTATTGCAAGTTACACACAATGCGTTTTATGCGACTGGTTTTTTGTTTCGATCAGCTGTTATGGTAAAATAAAACGCAATTTTGGGAAAAATGGAAAATCAAATTGTAGTATAATTACATATTTATGGAATTAATTACATGTTTATGAATTTACATATATGATATTTTGTGCTGCTAAGGCCTACGAAAGGCTTCAAAAGAACGTAATATAAGTGTTTTCAATTAATTCATCCTCCATTTTCCTTGTTTACAAATTAATACATTCAAAAGAGATAACACTCAGTACATAATCGATAACTAGTATACATATTTTGTTCATGAAATAAATTTGTTAAAAAACGTATTTTAATGTATTTTCCTCTTAAATTATTAGTAACATTTATTATGAAATATGTTTTTATTAATATTTTTATAATGCAAACAAAAAAATATTTATATTTATCTAAACATAAGTATTGAAACCATTCACAATAGAATATAATTTGTTATCTCTAGTACTACAAAACAGCAGAAATTTTTTTTTTTTAGCAATGTATGAGTCGCATAGAAAAGTAGAAAGTAAACCTACTTGATGCATTCTATGCGTTTATGCATTCTATGCATTTTCTTCTGTAACTTGTCGCAAACAACTACACTGATTCTACTTTTTCGGTATACGCATGTAACGCAAGGTCGCATGAAACGGATTGTATGGACTTTCGGCTTAAGACACAAATTATAATGACGAAGATGTAAAAGACAGATGAAAATACCGCATGAATTTTGAAATTATTCAATCCTTATTTAGAAATGAATTTAGGCATATTATGGGCCATTATTACAACTTGGCTTTAATTAAATGCAGGATTTTATTTATTTATTTATTTCATATCACATACAACAAGAAATTAATCTTTTAAATTACATTATGTGATTATATGATGATTACAAAAAATAGAAAAATTATTATACAATAAACTAAAAGTAAAAAAAATTAAAAAACAATATCAAAATATTAACAAGTAAAACAAGAATAAAAATATGTTCATATATATATATGTAATAATTTAACATTAAAATTTAAAAAAAGCACTTTTTTAAATTGCAAAGCGTTGCCATTGATTTGTAGTTGGTTTGGTAACGAGTTCCACAGCCGTATTGTATTCGTAAAGAACTGCCACTCAGATATTAAAGTCTGATATCTTAACTGAATAATCTGTTTTCCTCTGTTCGATCTTGCAAATTGAATTCGATTAAACAAATAAGATGGTTCCTGAGTGTAAATAACTTTGTGAAGCAAAATTAATGCCTTGATTTTAAGTAAATCCATTAATCCAACACCATATAATGATTTAGAATACTGAGAAGTACCATCATATCTTCTTATGCCATAGACATATCTAAGAATTGCGTTATACGCAACAGTTAACCTAGTTTTACTTATTGAATCACAATAAGCAAAAATTTCGCAGCCATATAACAACTTGGGCATTAAGTACGTTTTCGCAACGAATATTAAGAGGTGTAACGTGTTGTAGGGGATATAACGTTCGAACATTAGAAAAAATTGTTCCGGAGACAGCATTTATGTGGGTATTCCATTGAAGGGATTTGTTAAAAATTATACCAAGGTTTTTTGCTGATTCTACTATTGAAATGTTTTGATTTCCTAAAGTGATCGGAATATCAACGACAACATTCTGATTTCGTTGGTCTATTATTAGGCCCTTTGACTTTATAGGATTCAGGTATAAGCCATTTAACGTTGCCCAGTAATGTATTTTGGCAAGGTCATCATTAAGTTTTGCACAACAGTCATTAATTGAGTCCTTTTTACAATTTAGGTAAATCATTTATGTACAAAGTAAACAGTAGTTTACCAAGAATAGAGCCCTGCGGTACTCCTTTAGACACGGGCATGGGAGTAGATACAGTTTCGCCAGCAGAGGCAGACTGGTATCTATTAGTGAGATAGGTTTTTATTAGCGATGATGCACTCGAAGAAAAATAAAAATTGTCGTATATCTTTTTACAAAGTATATCATGGTTTACAGAGTCGAACGCTTTTGAATGGTCCAGGAGTACCAAGAGTGTGGTACCACCATTATCGATATTGGATCTTATATCCTCAGATACACTCAACAGCGAGGAAACACAGCTATGACATCTCCTAAATCCAGATTGTTTGCTAAAGAGTAGCTGGTGGTCATTTAAATACGTACTAATTTCGTTGTGTAACAGTCGTTCCAATACTTTAGATATAAATGGAAGTATCGATATGGGACGATACTCATTTGATGATTTAGGCATGGGAATGACCTTAGCATGTTTCCAACAGTTAGGAAAGAGGCTGGTAGTGATAACAGTGTTAAATAAATGCGTAATATATCGTGATATCCAAGCCAACTGCATTTGAAGTCACTGATTTACAGCATAGAACGACATCATCTTCATATACTCGAGAAAACGTTGTACAGTGTAAGGAGGAAATTCCCGGAGGCTGTTGCGGTAGCTCAGAGACAAGAGCTGATTGAACTTTATTTAAAGGCATTGGAGATGGGATATTCAGAAAAGATTTATTAATCTCATTTGGGTCAATACTGCAAACTGGGGTAGCTTTGTTTCCAATGCCAATCTCACGAATTGTTCGCCATTTTTTCCTTGAGTCTACAGCTGATCTAAAACGGTTCTCATAATATGAACTTTTTGCGTCATAAATAGTCTTGTTGACGAATCTACGGGCCCTGCGGTATTCTTCGTATAGCTCCGAATTTCTAAGTCTTTTCCAACGTCTATAAATATCATCACGAATTCTAATCTGATGTTTGATAGTTGAATTAAACCAGTTTTTCCTAGAGCTGTAACCACGGTTTGTCCTCAAGGGTATGGAAATATCATACAAGTTGATAAGGTTACTATTAAGGAAGTAGAGTTGATCATCAGCAGATGGCATACTATATATATTGTTCCATTCTATTGAATTGTAGCATTCCTCCAGCAAGTGATAATTAACGTTTCGAAAGTCTCGATAGTAAGTAGTAGTTTCATCGCTATGAAAATCGAAATCATATGATATGTAAATAAGATCATGTTTAGAAAAGGTTGGTGCGCTTATCTGATCAAACAGTACTAAATTAGACATGTTACCTAATATAAAAATATCGAGTAAAGTACTGCAATTATTGGTGAAGTGCGTAGGTTGCACAGTGTTGACAATGTATAACCCAATAGATTTAAGCTGACCAAACAAGATTGAACTAGTATTAGACAGTAAATTACAGTTGAAATCACTTGCAATAATAATGTCGCTGTATTGCATAGCTAGTGACTCCAAGTTACACACAAATGAATCAAAAGGGACATGAGAATTTTGGCGGTATATGCACCCCAACAACAATTTACTTTCAGCACCAATAATTTCAAGGAATAAGTACTCAATTTTGTCATTATCATGTGATCTTTTAACTTCCTTGTAACGTATACCTTTCCTGATGAAAATTGCTACCCCACCTGCATGACTTCTTCTATCATTCCGGATTATTCATCAGCATTAACCAAACTATCTGGAAGGTCTCTCGCGAATCAAGTTTCAGATACACATACAATATCCATCTTGGTATCTTCGAACAGAAAACGAAATTTGAGCGTTAATGTGACATATGTTGAGTCCTTTACGTTGTGCTGTGAGTATTTTAATCATAGTTTTTGTACGCCCAACCGTCGGTACGCGGTCGCCTCGCGAGTGTAGTGAATTTTTTTCATAAAATAGAAAAAAAGGACTCAGCAATCCTCGAAGCTAAGTGCCTCGCGAGTGTAGTGAATTGTTTTCATAAAAGAGATAAAAAGGACTCTGCAATCCTCGAAGCTAAGTGCCACGAGTGTAGTGATTTTTTTTAAAAAAGAAAAAAAAAGGACACAAGCAATCCTCAAAGCTAATTGCCACGCGAGTGGAACAAAATCTATACGAGCAAGACCGCAACCGAACGAACCTCCAGTGGATAGCTTCTATAGAAGAAAGCCACAAACCCACCAGGAGTGCGATGACTGAACCCTTAGTACCAGTCGAAAAGGATAACTTTAAGTCGCCGTGGGATGTTCCTGCTCTTAATGTGGGATAAGTTTATTATTATAAGTTATTATTATTAAAAATATTTTAAATTAATATTATTAAAGAAAGTGAAAATAATTATATTAAAATATTTTAAATTAAAGAAAGTGAAAATAATTATGTATATTGAAAATATTTTGCCCTTAATTGAGCTATTTGAATTAATATTATTAACGAAAGTGAAAATAATTATACTAAAATATTTTAAAATTAAAGAAAGGGAAAATAATTATGTATATTGAAAATATTTTACCCTTAATTGAGCAATTATTATTAAAGAAAGTGAAAATAATTATATTAAAAATATTTTACCCTTATTACCCTTAATCGAGCTATTTAAATTAATATTATTAAAGGAAGTGAAAGTGTGAAAATAAAACATAAACAAAAGAAAGAGGAAAATTTTAAGCAAAATAAAAAAAAATCTTAAGAAGAAATTTGTAATCCTTTTGAAGATTTAAGTAAACTAACATTAGATTTAAGTGATATTTAGCAATAATCCAATAGAAATGCCACGGGATTTAATAAGAAATTAAATTAGAGGCTGCGATTCCTATGGGACTCTCCAGTCTCATAATAATAAAATAAAAATATATTAAATAATAATAAGAATAACGTAAAATCGAAAATTTTATCATAAATAAATTTTTAACCATTTCTATTCCATAGATGGGCACTTTGCAGTACCAGTAAAATTTCAGTAAAAATTGATTTTTACTGATTACTGAAAAAATTTCAGTATTCAGTAATATTTTACTAGTAATGCAATCTAAATTTCATTTAAATTTCATTTAAATGTCATTTAAATTTAGATTGCATTAACAGTAAAATTTTACTTTTTTTCATTTAAATTTTATTTAAATTTCATTCAAATTTAGATTGCATTAACAGTAAAATTTTACTGAATACTGAAATTTTTTTCAGTAATCAGTAAAATTCAATTTTTACTGAAATTTTACTGGTACTGCAAAGTGCCCATCTATGTTCTATTCTTAATTATATCAGCAATTACTGAACTATTTAAATCAATATTGTTGTCATACATGAACCAAAGTGAGGAAATTTTAATATAAAGGAAAAACGTGAAACCAAAAAAAAAATTTTTTTTAACTATCTCTATTCACGAGTCGCGAAGTCGAATACCCTTAACATTGTATAAAAATAAAGAAAAATTGGTTTAATACAAAATTTTTTTTAATTAAAACCTTTGCGTAAATACTTTCACACAACTAAACTATAAAAAACAGAGTTTGACTTAAAGCGAAAATTTAGGCTTCCCAAATACAATAATCTTGCTAACCACAATGAATCAAAATAATGTAACTAGACCGGCAGTGTTAGGAACTGCTGGTGCACAGGCACGATCAGGATCTCCTGCACCACCAGAACCTAGCAATGTCCGAAACGCGACCCCAGAGTTTAGGTCAGTGATTAGGGACCTAATGACCAGTATTTTAGAAACAGACGGACAGGACCTACTCAAGGGTATTCTTCATCCAAGACAACAGGTAATGACAGACCAGACAATCAACGAACGTTACCGCGACAATCTAACAGATATGGACAAGGTGCCAGATGAGAATTTAACGGTAACCCAGCTGAATTCGGCAGCTGGAGGAAAAGCGTGGAAAGAATCCTTAATCATTGCATTTGTGTATTAAGCTCGAAAATCAAAATTACAGAGCAATACATGCTAACAACCAGTACAGTTCGTCTGAAAAACCAAATCCATCCCCAGCAATGTTTCAACATTTCCAACAAAAACCTCCATTACCTCCAAGAAATTCTTATTATAGCAATCAACCATTTTACCCACAACTTGCCTATTTGCCCCAAACGATTTCACGAATGAAACAGGTTGGTCCACAACTCCCTCAACAACCCCAATATTTTAATCCTCAAAATTGGCCAAACAGACAAATCGATAATCATCCTTTCTGAAACCCTCCACCAAGACCGATACAACCAAAACCACCCACACCAATGGATATCGATCAATCGCAACGAACAAGGAATGTGAACTATATGAACAGACCGAATTTTAATTTCACAGGAAAGCGCCCACCGCCAACACAATCCAACCAATTCACTAGAAGTATTCTTAATAAAATCCAAAGGATTAATTACATAACGCAAAAACCTGAAGACAACACCTTGCAGGAAACTTAAGCTAGTGAATACACCCAAGGAAAGCAGTCATGGGACAATTACTACCAGGAATATACGAGCCAAGCACAGGATGAAGGCGAATATGACAAGCTGGAATTCTGCGATATTCATTTTTTAGGCTAACGTATTCCACGTTACCTTATTTTCAATGTAAAACTGTTGACGGGGAAGTGCTCAAATTCTTGATAGATACCGGGTCTAATAAAAACTATATCCAACCTTCATTCGGTCGGCGGCAAAATCAAAATATCCCATCATATCTTTTTAAATCTTTTCGGAGTAAACGAGAAGCTTAAATTCTTTGTTTTGCCCTCCCTCAAATCGTTTCATGGTATTCTTGGTAACGATAGCCTCAAACAACTAAGTGCAATTATTTACACTTCAGAAGATTATATGTTGATAAAAAATGGTAAAAAAGTCCCTATAAAACAGCATATATCTAAATCTGTCAATAACTTAGAAGCGAAAACCGAACATCTAACAAAAGACCAAAAAGAAAAACTTCAGACATTGTGCAAACAATATTCGACACTTTTTGCGGAACCCAACGAAAAACTTACCTATACTACAAAAGTAAAGGCAGAAATTAAGACTACTAATAATAGCCCAACATACTCCAGATCCTACCCATACCCTATGTCTTTAAAATCAGAAGTTGAAAAGCAAATCAACAAACTCCTAGAAGATGGAATAATCAGACCATCTCGTTCACCCTATAAATCACCTGTCTGGATAGTAGACAAGAAGCCGGACTCCTTAGGAAACAAACAATACAGGTTGGTGATAGATTATCGGAAATTGAACTCAGTAACGGTAGCGGATCGATACCCGAAATAAACGAAGTTCTTTCCCAATTAGGACACAATAAGTTTTTCTCTGTTATCGGTCTAAAGAGCGGCTTTCACCAAATTCCATTAAGGAATTCGGATATAGAAAACACAGCCTTCTCTATCAACAACGGGTTCACCAGACTTCCCTTCGGTCTTAAGAACGCTCCTTCCATTTTCCAAAGAACATTAGACACTGTTGCTATGTGTATATAGATGATATAATTATATTCAGCAAGTCCGAGGCAGACCATGAAAAAGATTTAGGTAACATTTTTAGGACTCTCGAGCAGGCAAATATGAAGGTTCAGTTAGATAAATATAAGTTTTTCGAAAAAGAAGTAGAATTTCTCGGATTTATAGTGACGCCAGAGGGAATAAAAACAAATCCCTCAAAAATTAAAGCCATTCAAAATTTCCCCACCCCACAAAACCTCAAAGAACTAAGATCATTCTTTGGCCAATCGGGCTATTACTGTCGCTTCGTTAAAGATTACGCGAAGCTTGCCAAACCCTTAACGGCCCTTTTAAGAGGAGAGGATGGACGTGCGTCCAAGAACCAATCGGCTAAAAAACAAATTAGTCTTGACGAAGAAGCTATCAACGCATTTCAGAAAATTAAAAACGTTCTCATTTCTGAAGAGGTCATGCTGACTTATCCCAATTTAAACAAAGAATTCGAACTTACAACGGATGCGTCTAATTATGCGATAGGTGCGGTCCTATCACAAGATGATAGACCAATTACGTTTGTTTCTAGAACACTTTCAAAATCAGAGGAAAATTATGCGGCGAATGAAAAAGAGATGCTCGCCATCATCTGGGCACTGAAATCTCTTCGTAACTATCTTTATGGCTCAGCCAAAATTAAGATTTTTACAGATCACCAACCATTGACATATGCCTTAAGCAGTAAAAATAATAATGGTAAGATGAAGCGCTGGAGAGCAATCTTAGAGGAACACAACTACCAGTTGAGATATGAACCAGGTAAAACAAACGTGGTTGCAGACGGATTATCTAGGACGCCGCAATGCATACAAATTAATTCTGTTATGCTATGTTCGCACGAGCCTTCGAATTACTTCGCTCTCTGTTTGAATTACTTATTTGAATTATCATGTTCACACGGTAGTTTTGTAATTCTTGTTTACAGTTCTTCTTCTTTTTATTACTAAATTATTATTAATATTTTTCATACAGCTTCTTCAAAAGCTGCAAATACTTTTCAAAAGGTTTTCTACACACATAGTGGCTTCCTCCGCTAATTTCGCGAATAACTTTCTTATAAATAATACTTTTTTTAAATATTATTTTTGGATTCCATTATTGTTTATTGTTTACAATATTTTTTGTTTATATTTTTTGTGCTTTGACAGTTGGTGATGGCAAAAATACGATAAAATTTAGAGATTACATTGATTTTTAAGTAATCCACAGGGTAATAGAAATTGGATTACACACAATTTGGGTAATTCGCTCACAAAATTTTGTATGGCGAATGACGTAATTTAGCACATAATTGGGTGTTGAATTGCGATTGAGAGAGCGAATTACGAATAATTGCTGCCGTGCGAACATGGCATTACACCTACCCAACATAGTGACGAAAGCTCATCCCAAAATTTAATTCCATATACTAACGCTCCAGTTAATGCCTTTAAAAACCAACTCTTTATAACCACTGCAGAAACTTCATCATATCAGTTCAAAATGGTTTTTCCAACATACCATAGACACCTTATTGCCGAACCGGAATACACGGAAGATTTGCTAATTAATCTATTAAAGCGCTATTTGAATCCTTCAGTCACAAACGCGATAACCACGGAAGATCACATCCTTGGCAAAATTCAAGCTACATTTTACCAATACAATACCCTTACATTTTAACCAATACAAAGTACGCTACACTCGGAAGATAGTAAAAGACTTGACAGAACCAACAATACAAGAATCCGCAATCATAATAGAACCCAATAGAGCCCATAGGAGTGCAGCTGAAAACAAGGCCCAACTCTTAGAGAAATTCTACTTTCCTCAGATGAATGCAGAAATCAAAAAAATTACTAAGGAATGTAAAATTTGTCAGGAAAACAAATATGAAAGGCATCCACCAAATCCAATCTTGAAAGCAACTCCTATCCCAACTTACCCAGGCCAAATTGTCCACATCGATATGTACCACACAAATAATAAAATATGTCTCACTGCCGTAGATAAGTTTTCAAAGTATGCTCAGGTTAAATTAATAAAATCTAGAGCTGCTGAACGCTATAAAAAGGAAATTGTCTCTCAGAATAACGGAAATACTGTTACCACTCAGTCTGGACGGACAGTACATAAACGGCATATTAAAACATAACAAGAATTATTTCTAAATAATCTTTTTCTTTTATTTTTTGTTAGGAAAAATAGGAAGAATCAATAAATCTTAAAGTTAGGAATTTAAAGATCGAGAAAATAATGTCCCGAAAGAATAAGAAAATTCGTATTAGGATATAGAAAGGGTAATTAATTTAAGGAAAAATATCGATTAATATGCCATAGGCGTACGACTACTAAAAGTATAGATAACTAATTAATGATTAACTAGATAAAGGAAAATTAATATAATAAAAATGTCGATTAATATGCCATAGGCGTACGACTACTAAGAGTATAAATAATAATAGAAGAAACGTTTTAGATTTAATTGCTAAAAGTACTATACTTACTTATTAGAATACAACCACTTGAATTTTTACAAATACATTTTCAGTCTCCTAACCTGCATGGCTCATGCAGAAGTCCAAATCCATGACTATTCTTTGTTCTATTTAATAACCATCGACAATGGCTACTCAAAAATAAAAGACGGTACTCTTAACTTTATCCACGTAATAGACGCTTTAGCGTACAGGAAACTTTTGGAAAACATAACTGACGTAATGAACAGAACCTTGCCACCCGGAAATCCTATGTATTCCATCCTACAACACGAGGCCCAACAAACTATTGAATTGTTGGAAATGGTTGAACCCGTCCAACATCCTAAATCCAGAAGGTCCCTAGATATACTGGGAACTGCCTGGAAATATCTGGCAGGTAGCCCTGACCATGACGACCTCAATATTATTAACACAAATTTGGACCAACTGACAGCCAACAATAACAAACAAATTTTTATAAATAATGCTCTAAATAACCGTATGAATAAATTAACCAATATTACTAATGATATATTAAATGTAATAAAAAAAGACAACAAAATTGATAATGGAATTGCTATTAGCTTACAAAGTAAAATAAGAATGTTAAAGGAAGAAATTATAAACATCAAGTATGCCGTACAATGGGCAAGATTAGGAATTGTAAACTCAGTCATATTAGATAAAAAGGAAATAGAATTAACAGTAAAGGAGCTAAAAAAAGAAAATATGCCATTCGACACAGTCGAGGAGGCACTTGAATTGGCAGATGTTAGTGTGCTAAGTAAATCTTCCCCAATAATGTATACTGTAAAAATACCCTTGACTACCAAGGATATTTATAATAATTATATTATTAAAGCAGTAATGAAAAATAATGTAATAATTAATTTAAAATATAATAATATACCAAAAAATAAAGAAATTATATATGGAATAAAAAGTGCTTGTAAACAATATAGTATGATAAGTATTTGTAAACAAGATGAATTGTTAGATTTAAGACAGGATTTTTGTATACCTAATTTATATTAAAAGCCTTAATTCTTCGTGTCACATGATCAACGGTTACCATGTCCCAAGAGACGAACTTATCGCTCTAGGAATACTCTTCCTAAATGAATTCCAGGGTAACATAAGTGTGGACAACAATGTGCGCACCATGAATGGAACCTATATTGTGAATTTCAAAAACTCAACGATAACGGTAAACGGGAAAAGTTACAAAAATTTCGAAGCACCTCCACTAAAAGTAATGCCACAATAGCTCAACCAACACCCATAGAAGAGAGCCGAACTAGACTCCTATCTCTAGAGGCACTCAGTGAGCTACACATCAATAACACAATGGAAATCCGGTCCCTAAGGGCAGAAAAAACGTTAAACAGATTTTCTGCGGGAATGATGCTAATTGTACTCATCATTGTGCTAATAAAAATGAAAAAATGGGTCCTAAAAAAGAAACCAAATCACCCAACAGAACAACCTACCGAAGAGACTGTGGAAGCTGGCCATCACCAGGAAACCCCTATAGAATTCCCGGCACCAACAGTAAGAAGCCAATTTTTCCAGACGCTCGAGGGCAAGCGTTTTTAAGAGGGGAGGAGTTAACGCCGTAAACATTAAAAACTTCCAAAAATATGTTTCCCAAAGAATAAGACACATAACACGCACAATCATAAAAAATTGCTGACCACATGTCTGCGATAATTTTGCCCTAATTACACGCGCTTTACCAACATGCTGACGTCGGAAGTATTTTTGTTGCAACGTGACTAAACCAATTGACAAAGGCTTAATCGTAAGAATTTTTATTTTGTAAAGTTTAGTTTTTAAGTGATGTTTAAAGAATAAAGGCTTCAAGCCAAAAAAAATATTTTTTTAAGTTTTTATAACAAATTATTTGTTAATTTATAGCAACAATGTTGGAAAAGTACTTGGTGAATTATAAACAATTTTTAATGCTTTATTTTGACAACGTTGCAAAGATTTTAACAATACATTATTTTTATTAAAAGCATAAATACATACTAAATAATTCAAGTGCGATTCAATTAATGCATTATAAATCATTATTTTTGATCTCTCCGATAATTTATTTTTAAATTTGTATAAAATACCCATAGCTGGGGCTATTTGGTTCTTAACACTATTTATGTGACAATCCCAAGATAAGTTACTTTGTAACGTAATTCCTAGGTATTTAACAGAATTTGACTCATAAATGGGGTTGCCATCAATATATACAAAGAAGCTGTTATCTGCATTTATTGAACGAGGTCTAAATCTAACTAACAGTATTTTCAGAATTTATTAACAATCTATTCATGCGAGCAAATTCCATTAATAAAGCAGCATCTCTTTCAATTTTGTGTTTTCAGAACTAAATCAAAATTAAATGGATAAAACAAGCAAATGTCGTCAGCAAACATAAATAATTGACCCGTTAGATCCAAGTTTTTTAGACCATTTAAATAAATTGAAAATAATAAAGGGCCTAAACCAGTTCCCTGTGCAACACCATATTCAACAGTACCAATAAAACTTTTGTACTGATTAATTTGTACAAACTGTTTTCTGTTAATGAAGTAATTTTTGAATAACAGAAGCTCACGCCCCTGAACACCATAATATTTTAACTTTTGTAACATTATTTCATGGTCAACAAGATCAAATGCTTCAGAAAAGTCAAAGAATATTCCTGCAACTCCACTGAATCCATCATCTAAACCTTTACAAGTATATCTTATCACGTTTAAGACTGCATCTTGAGTACTAACACCAACCACTAACCAAATTGATATCTGCACAACATATTATTTCCCTCTAAATATATCAAAAGCCTATCATATAGCATTTTTTCAAAAATTTTATCTATTGTTGATAGAATAGCAATGGGTCTGTATTTGTCCACAGTGGACGCAGAGACTGTTTTTGGAATGGGTACTATTTTGTGAATTTTCAAAATGTCAGGATATTCTGAGGTATTAATAATTTTATTAAATATATCAACTAGTATAGGCAAAAGTTCTGTCAAACATTCCTTCACAAATTTTAAAGATATATTATCAAAACCTGGTGTTTTATTTAATTTCATATTGGAAATAATGTTAATTATGTCATTTTCATTTAAGATGAAGCGATGACAAGTAGCATTAAGTGTCCTCAAAGAGTTAATTGTATCATTTGGCAAAGTAATAATATTTTGTTTAAGTTCTTTTACGACCGAAATGAAATAAGTGTTTAATAAGTTTGCTTTTGTCTGATCATCTAATATATTTTCACCGTACATATCATTAAGTTTGATAATATTTTCCTTCGTTCTACCAAGTGTATTATTTAAAAATTTCCAACATTTTTTTGTATCATTTCCAATTTTACGTAAATTTTCCGTGTAGTAATTATCTTTACATTTTTTAACTGCTAATTTTATAACTTTGCTTATTCTTTTCAAATCGACATCATATTTCCCTCTATATTTTGATCTACGCCTTTTCTTTAATAATTTATATTTATATAAAATTAAATCTTGAAGATTATCGTTAATCCATGGGGTAATTTCAAAGTTCAACGGTTTCTGAATATTTGTTTTTACAGTAGAGTAATTTGCTGCTGATTCAACGGTAGATATAAGAGAACCTGTCAAGACTGATACGTTAGTTGCTGAGAAATTAATTGGCAATGTTCTTTGTAAATATTCGTTGGCCTTCGTATAGTCACAGTAAGTTTTAGAAATCTGGATTTTATCTTTACATTAATTAAATTACTTTTCAATTTACAATATAAAATATTATGGTCGGAAAGGGCACATTCCACAGAATCAACGATAAGTGTATCAGATAAATTACTAAATATATGATCTATACAAGTTTTACTTTCAGGTCTTGTTATTAAGGTGTTAGCATTGTTACAATCATAATTATGAAAAATAGAAATTAAGTCAGTGCTCGAACCACTTTTGAAAATATCTATATTTGAGTCTTTTACTATTATTAATGGATTTTGAGCTAATTCATCTAACAAACTATCAAGAATATCAAAAAATACCAAATCACTGCACTTTTATGAACGATTTAACCTTAAAATTTGATAAGGTTATAGCCAAGACTTCAACAAAATTTTCACTTTTACAAATTTTAACAGTAAAATCAATTTCTCTATTTATATATATTGATGTACCACCATATCCATCTTCTCTACAACAATGTATGAAAGCAAATCCGGGTATTGTATATATTTGAATTAAGTCATTTTTGAACCATGTTTCTTGTAGTGCTATTACATCGGGAAGTTTTGAAAGTTGAGACAATATTGATTTGAAATTGCTGAATTTGTCAATAGAAGAAACGCTTTTTATGTTGAAACTCATAATATTTAAATAATTAAAATTAACACCATTGATGTATTTTTCAAAGTTTGCGAAATTATAGAAATATTGGTTTTTTAACATTGAAAAATAAAAATTTTAATTTGATATATACATTGAAAAGAAAATAATATCAATAAAATAAAAATAAGATAAAATAATAAAATTTTAAGATGGGGACGTGTATGAGGCACCATCACTAGAATCTTCAGCTGCAACTTGACTTGGATGAATTAAAGATCTCCTACCCCACTGTTTATTAGATGTTGCATTTAATAATATTTTATCAACTTCATCTTCATCACGAATCAGTTGTTGGTTAGATGTGTCACTTCTTTTTGCAAATACTCTACCATTTTTTATAAAAACATATTGATAGCCTATCGATTTTAACGATTTGGCATAATTATAAAGATGCATAGTTTCTTTACTATTAAAATTGTTTATAAAAATCTTTTTCGAATCTTCATTTTCTTTGAGTTTAGCTTTAGAAGACATAAATTTATCTTTTTGCATTTTGGAAGTAAACTTTACTACAACAGTTTTATATTCATTGTTTTTATTTTTTTAAAAAATAAGCATCTTCAACAGTATTACTATCCATTTTTACACCGATGTTTTCAGAAATTTCAGCGATCGTTTCAAAAGCACTCATTTTTTCATCGGTAACTTTTAGACCACTAATAATGCAATCATTTTTTAGTCTGTGCTCATTTAAAATTTTAATGATTTTATTTCAGTTTTCCTTTTCAATTTCATTAATTTTTCTTTTGTTTTCTGCCACATCCTTAAAAACTTCATCGAATTTTGCTGTCAACTCATCGAGTTTTTCAAGTTTGTTCAACTTTCTTATTTCTGTTTTTATTGTATTTAGTTCTTGTCTTATGTTATTATCATCTTACTTACAAAACTGACAATTAAATTGTTCTTTTTTATTTTTTACAAGTCACAAATTCTCTCCTGCTTAAGCCAGAACATTGAGAGTGGTAGGTTTTTTACAGTTTTCGCACTGTATATAGCTATTACTTTCTTCTTTAATTTCATTTTCATTGCATTTTTTTATTTGCAATACTGCGGCGAATTGTTTGTTTGGACATATTTTATAAATTTCGAATACCTATTGTTTAGTTTAGCTTATTTATGAACTTGTTTATTTTTTATTATAATGTTTATATCACTAATTTTACAAAAATATTTTATCTGATTTGAGAGAGCACAAAGAGTTTTTCTTGGCCTATCACATGTGATAGGAAATTTCGATTTTGAGCACCACTGATTTAATGGCTAGTTTATTTGTGAAATTTGATTGATTAGATTTTAATGTGTCAGCATCTTCAATCAGCAAACATCAAATCACATAGAACTTCAATATTAAATGCTGTTTCCAACACATATCTAGAGGCAAGCAATAAATCAACGAGAAAAAGTGTACACTGACTGGGCCCGTACTTAAAGAGAAAGCTAAACAAATATTTAGGGAGGAATATCCTGATAAAGATGAAAAAGCATTCCATGCAAGTGATGGATGGTTTTCCAAATTTAAGAAATGACACGGCATTATATTTTTTTGTAAATGGAATTAATTGAAAACACTCGTCTTGTGTTCTTTTGAAGCCTTTCGTAGGCCTTAGCAATGTTTAAATGTCATAATTAGGAATGATTTGAGGTTTGAAAATCTGAGTTACGAATGTCCGACAGCAATGGGCAGTGGCATAAAATACGGTTGAATGTTATAGGTGTAATAGCATAGCAGTTACAAAATGGAGTGAAATTTCGTTTGAATATGAAACAATGCGAAATTATTGTATGTCCAAGTTTAAGGGCCATTATTACAAATTGTCGATAAACTTGGGGTTAGTTAAAGGTACCTTTAGCTAAAGGGAACTGGAAAGTTACCTTTAACTTATTTTCGTTATTACGACTTACAGATAAAATTTTTCAAAAATATGCTGGTGCCGGAGCAATGTCAATAAAACTACTCAATTATATAATTTTTTTTTTAAAGCAGTGGCAACCACGGGCTTCGTTTTTTTTTTGTTGTATATGCTCATTTTGTTAAAATTTTAAGTCGCCATAATGAAAATAATATATAATATGACAAGTTCAAACATAAAGTGACCTTTAAGTGTTAAAGGTAGGATGATCCTCCCTTTAGCTTAACGATCACTTCTATCTTATTGGGTACTCATAATAATGAAAAACAATTTATCTGCCCCAATCCTCCCTTTAACGGCAAGTTGTAATAATGGCCCTAAGTCATAGAAGTTTTATATGTGAAGTCTATGGAAATCATTTGAGTATTCTGTTAAATAGTCATAAATTGTATTTTTCTCTTTTTTGATCATTCGGTATATTGAGAAGGTATGACTATAGGTGTTATCCTTATCGATTTCGGTGTAGTGTCTATTAATTTATCTCATTAGATCCTTACGATTTAAATTATTGGTAAGTGTACGGGTTGGCTCTCCGCCGTCTTTGCTGCATTATCTGCAAATTCATTACCTACAATTCCGCAATGACCAGGCACCCAAATTTATTTAAGAATAGGAAATCGATCGATCAAAATGGTTCTAATTACAGATGTTTAAAAATTAGTATTGGAAATATTCAGTATTGTTATGGAATCTGTTTGCAGTCAGAATCAGAATTGAAATCGACAAAAAGTTAATATTGGTGTCACAGAAACAGATGTTATCGGTTTTATGTTCGAATCAGAATTGTTGTCAGAAATATTCTGATAAGCTGACAGGCGCCAGATTTGTATTTTATTTGTTTTGTTTTATGTGGTTAAATGAAATTGGTGCAGAATGTAAGTTTTTTTTTTGTTTTTGCATTTTTTTTTATTGTATCTTCATTATTTATGAACTAACAATAAGTATTCAAATCTTAAATCTATGTTTAATATATGTTAATGTCCAGCCAATGCCAGACAAAAATCTAGTTTTCAAATCTTATAAAAATATAAAATAAAAATAAAGCGCAGTATTTCTAAGTTGGTCATCTGAGAACGATGGTATCTCTCCTTCTCAAGCGGGTATGTCTACGATGTTGTAAGATGTTTCGAGCGAGAGGATTTGGGTGTGTTTCCAGCTTCTTTAAATACTTAATCACGTATTTTGAGATTTCGTTTTTGACCAGTGGGACATCAAGATCTTTATGGATGTTGCTATTTTTTATATACCAAGGAGCACCAGTTATCATTCGTAGGATTTTATTTTGACGGCGTTGAATTTTTTCAATATTAGAGGCAGAAGCTGTGCCCCATAACTGGATACCATAACACCATATTGGCTTCAATATTGATTTGTAAATTAAAAGTTTGCAGTTAAGCCGAAGGACGGAATGTAAGTTAAATTATTTTTATAAAAATAAAAGACAAAGATGTTCTTATTTTTTCTATCACACAAATAGAGAAAAGCATAGAAATAGCGCGCAAAATAACTTATTCATTGAATTCATGGAGAAAACAAAGATATAGTAAGCGGGTATACTAAACGTGATAAAGTGCTAGTTAAGTCCCTTTGGCAGGAGTTAACACAATCTCTTAACAGCGTTGGGCCGCCAAGTAAGGATGTAAACGGATGTAAGAAGGTACTGCATTATTTGAATTGTTTACTCTTCCAAAATTTATGATTCTATTTATATTTATGGACTAAGATTTGGACGGAATGTAAAAGCGAAATAAAGAAAAAGCCCATAATAAATCCGAATCTCGCGCTACTGGAGGAGGACCATTTACCAAATTCCAACTGACGCCAACAGAAGAAGCTATAGTGAGAATGTGTGGGATGAAAACAAATGTTGATGGTGTTGCAGGAATAGAACTGGGCACAGATAATGAAGTAGAACATATTTTAAATGAATTAACTTCCGATTCTGCCACAACATGAAATACAACTACTACATCAACTAATAAGAGAAAATTAGATGCGCCAATATGTAGTACATAAAAAGATCAAACCCGTAATGCACAGCAGCATTTTTTGAAAAATGTTTGGATGAAGACGGCGAAAGAAAGAATGAATTGAACGAGAAAATTGATCAGCTCATATCTGTGCAAAAAGAAAATACAAGCTCTCTCAGACGCATATATCGTGGAATAGAAAAAAGCAATAACATTGTGGCCAACTCTTTAAAAGATGAGTTCGTAAACTTCAGTTCCAGAATGTTAAAAATATTAGTGGAGAAAAATTATATAAAAAAACAGCAATTGGACTTGATTTAAAAACAACAATGTAAATTTAATTAAATTATAATTTAATTATTAACTTCATAAAATAAAGAAATGAATTAAATTTTATATTTATTTATTTATTAAATTACAATACAATTACAAATTATATTCTAATTATATACGAGCGGAGTAACTTGACCATATGCTCGGTGTAGTGTCACAGACCAGAGTCTCCGGTGGGAATCGAACCCACGACCCTCACACTAATAGTCTAGCACACTACCCACTAGACTACCAGGGCACCCGTAAATTTTATAAAATATGTATATTGCAATAATTTTATAAAGTATTTGCAATTTCATCTCTTATTCGTTGCCCTTCGTTGTGGAGTGAAACTGTATACGGCAATAATCCATTGTCCTCTAAATGCTCTTCCGGTTCAAAATTAATTTCTTCCATTTCGTAAGAAATTTTGAAACTCCTACAAATATTATGTAATGCGGCACAAACATTTGCTATCTGCACCATTTTTTGCGGACTGTAATGTAGTGTACCCATCAAGCAGCGAAAACGAATTTTTAGCACCCCTATTGTCCTCTCTACAATATTACGAGCTGAAGCATGCGCTACATTAAATTTATATTCCCTTGTGTTATAAGCTGCGTTTCTATACTGAATTAGTAAAAAAGACTCTATGGATACCCGCAATCTCCTAATAATCTTGACGTTCGATCACCACATTCATATTCTGTTAGAAAATGCTGGCGGGCCTTACTTATGTTCCACACGAAAGCAACGTGACTTGAGCCGGGATACCGTGCAGCTATGGCTCGAATCATCATGTCGCTATCACAAAGCTTCCAATAAAAAATATATTAAAAAATAAGTTTAGAAAATACTAGTTTTTACCTACAATCATGGCGTTTATACTAAAGTATCCTTTTCTATTGAAAAATAAATGTTCGTCGACTGCAGGCTTTATTATTTTGATATGAGTGCCGTCGATGCATCCAACTATGGATGGGATTTTATACTTATTAAAAAAATAGTTTTTACACCTTAGTTTTTCGTTGTCATCCATTTTAAGTTTTACCTATAGAGGACATAAGTGTCTTTCCAAAACCTTTAGTACATTTCTCAATACAATTGATACTGTATTTCGACCTGGGTGAACGCAACCATCATTTCCAACTGCCGTTTGATATGATCCTTCGGCCAAAAAACGCAATGTTGTTACAAGCTGAATAACGCAAGGAATATTTGAAGGAGGCAAGTTAGTTTCAATGATGTTCAACAACATTCGAAAAGCTTCTTTATTCAGATGAAATTGTCCAATAAATCTTTAAATTTTGTAAATGTTAATACCTTTATCATTGCGGTTTTTATTGTAATGTCTACTTACGCTGTTTCCGGCAGTGGATTGGTGTAGTCCCTTAATATTTTTCATTTCACTTTTTGTTTCCTCCATCATTAAAAATAAAACTACCTCTTCAACCATTTTAGTTTAGGACCAAATTATTGTATATTTATTATATTTTTTGCAAAAATCTTTAAAAAAAATTATTTTAGAATGTAAACAAAACAAAATATCTGATTCGAATATGCGTTTTGTTAATTTTCGAAATAAAGGAAAAATAAGTCGATTTCATGACACCAATTTAAATCAGAATCGATTTTCAATTCTGATAAATGACAATTCTGACTTGGATTCTGCAACAACCCTGATTAAGAAAGGACTTTACAGTTGAGAGAGAATCCGTACAGATAATAAATTTTGCCTTCTGTTTGCTGTTGTCTGTTGTGATACTGTATGAAACAGATGAATTTAGTTAAGAACCCTTGGCGTAAAAAATTTGTAGTCCGCAAGGGATTCCTTGAAGAGGGGAAGTAATAGATTTCGAAAGTTTTTGAACTGATGTCAATGGATGCTTACTAATTCTTGAAGTGATATAATTTGGTAAATTCACTATGTATTTCGAATTATTCTTTGAAGGGTTGAGGGCACTTTTGTATTTCTTTTGGAATGTCTAATATTTTTGGCTATTTGTATTAATGGGTTATTTTCGCCATAAGTTAGTGGATAAAACAACCTTACAGTGCGCATGTCTTTTTGAGTGCCTAGAGATCTAATGTTAGACACACAACGCATGTTAGGAACAGGAGTAGATCTGAAAACGCCTAAAGATATCCTTATACTGAAATATATAGTAACGTCAATTTTTTTAGTTGAGATTGGAAGCATAACCGAAGAATTGTAAACCGAAGTTAATCTTTGAGAGAATAAGTGCTTTAGCTATTGAAAGAAGGGAAGTTGAATTTGTGTTATTTCAAATTCGCGTAAAAAAACCGTGTAAAAACAGGTTTGGGTGTATATTGTAGTTTATAGGAATAGGGATATTAAGGTAGGAGTGTACGTGGGTTTCTTGGAGACGTATATTTTTAGGGGAATAGTTCTTAACTAGTATATAATTCTGAGTAATAATTAATATAACCATTAATATTCCATTGCAATATTTTTAACATTATTATTTAAAAATAAGAATAAATCAAATATGGAATAAAGTTAAATTTAAGTGCACTGCTTATTGACAGATGATAGAAGTTGTAAATGCGTTGTTTATGTCACTTTAGGGCCATTATTCCAACTTGTCGTTAGTTTAAGATACTTTGAACTAAAGGGAACTGATAAAATTTTTCACAAATATGGCAGTGCCGGAGCAATGTCGATAAAACTGCTCAATTATATAAGTTTTTTTTTTAACGCAGTGGCATCCGCGGGCTTCGTTTTTTTTTGTTGTATATGCTCATTTTGTTTAAATTTGAAGTTACCATAATGAAAATAATATATAATATGGCAAGTTCAAGCATAAAGTGACCTTTAAGTGTTAAGCCCCCTTCACACTATCCCACAAGTAATATGATCTGTCAAAATTTTATATAAGAGAGTACGGATGGGATCGTCTAAACATAATATGTAATGAAACTATCACACATTGAGAGAAAATACGGATGAAAATTTTGACAGTCGTATGGCTCTCTTCATTTTTTGAAATGTTTTAAAAAACAAGAAAATTTCATTAGATCAGGGATGTATTTTTATGTAAACAAAACAAAAAAAGTGTAAAACATCTGTGCAAAAAAAAAAACAACAACAAGAAACATTATTGGCAAACAAGCATTTTGTGAAAATATTTTTACAATTATATTTAAAATTTAATGGATTTAGAAAAAGGTTTTGATTTGTCTCCAGTTTTACCAAAGGTAAGTAAATTTATTTTAAGGTTTCAAGCTATCTAAATATTTTTTATTTATTTCATATTATTTATAAGATGGAGTGGAGTCAAGCTGCGGTATTGGCATTGGTGAATACTTGGAAATCCAAAGAGTGCCTATATAATCCAAAGCATGAGTTTATCACAATAAGCATGCACGAACAGCTGCGTTGGACACAATTGCTAAAAATTTAAAGCAAATTGTTCCAAATATTTCACCAAACGATGTAAAGGTGTGTTTATTTTATCGGCTTTGTCAGAGACGAAGTTCGTACTTTTGGATTGTGTTCAGTTCAGTTTATGGAATTTAGTAAAGTATTTTTTTGTAGACAAAAATAAATTACCTTCGCTCTCAATACGGACGGGAGCTGCTTAAAATCCGGGAGAGCCAAAGAAGTGGAGCTGGGACTGATGATGTCTATATTCCATCAGCATATTGGTTTGAATACCTTGATTTTCTGAAGGATTACGTTTCCGTCAGAAAAGGTAAATCAAATATTTCATATGTAAGTAATAAAGTTTTGGTAAGTTTTTAAAATTTTTAACATAAGCTGTGTTTCAGAACTTTTCTGACAGCTACATATACATTCAAAAAGTTAATTTCTTGATATGTATTTCTTTTACAGACGACAGATGATAACTCCACATCAGAAATTGATGATCTACCCCAGTCTTTGAAAAGAAAGGTAGGCACACAATTATTTATTCACTAGTCTATCTATTAGTCAATTGACTAATCTATTGATTAGACTATGTATTAGTCTACAGTATAATCTATTGACTTGCCTATTTTTTAGTCAGTTGACTAATCTATTAATTAGTCTGTGTATAAGTGTATTGAGTAATCTATTGACTACTCTACGTATAAGTGTATTGAATAATCTATTGACTAGACTAACCATTAGAGTAGTCGATTGACTAATACATAGACTAGTCAATAGAATAGTCCACAATTTTCAAACTTGAGGACCTATAATATAATGTACACTTCAAAAATAGTATTAGCGTTTATAACAGGGTTTTTATTTTTTCAGATATGCGATGAGAGTTCACAAACTGAACTGGAAGAGCCTTAAACGTCAAAAAGAAACAAATCTAAAAGTATGCTATCAGTATCGGATGCTGACGATATCTTGCAGGTTGCAAAAAATTATATCATGAAACTAACCGAGCCAGAAGAACCTGAAAAACCAGAACAGGAATTTGAAAATTCTGTTGTTAATTTCATTCGGACAAATATTCGGGAAATTACCGACAAGAACCTGCAGGATGAAGTCATATCCAAAATAATGCTGATTATTTTTGAATATAAAAAAAACAAAAAACAAATAAATATAATAATTTTTTAAAAAAGTATACATATTTTTTATTTATTTATTGGAATAAGTTTATGAAATACTACAGGAACGATATCTTGTTTAAAAATTGAATTTCCTTATTGCCTCATTCTGGCAAGGAAGAATATCTGTATTATTAAAAAAATCTCTGAAGGAATTTCTCACGTCTGAAGCCTCATCACTGCTTCTGTTACCAGAAGATCTTTCCAATTCGGTTAAATTTATAACATCAAAATGTGGATCTTCTTCCCCTTCTCTACACAAAAAGTTATGAAGAGCACAACAGGTCAATGTTAATAGCTCTACCTTTTCAACAGACAAATTTGTTTCGCGTTGAAACAATTGAAATCTGTTGGACAGGATTCCAAAGGCGTTTTCAACTACACGTCTTGCCCTTGATAAACGGTAGTTGAAAATTTTGTTCTCCTGCAACTGTCTTTGGCTGTATGGTTTTAAAATCCTGGATGTCAAACGAAATGCATCATCCGATACAAACACATAAGGTACCTGAAATAATAAGAAAACATTAATATTAAATATAAACTTTGTTTACAAATGAAATATACCTTTATATTAGATCCGGGAAGTGTCATTTTCCGGAAAATTGAATAAATTTTCCTTTATTGCATCACCAACTTCTGATGCATTGAATGCAGCAGAATCATTGGCTCTGCCGTTGGTTCCAACATCTATCATTATGAACCTATAATTGGCATCCACAACCGCCATCAATATAATGCTATTAAAGCCTTTATAGTTATAATAATAGGAACCATCTGCCGATTTTGGCCTAAATGCTATGTGTTTGCCATCTGAAAATAATGTTTATTATATATTATAACCATGATATACATTGAGCTTACCAATTGCACCCAGACACATTGGAAAATTCCATTTGTGGTAAAAGTTTTCCGCAATTGTTTTCCACTCTGAAGTAGTTTTGGGAACCTTAAATAATTAGTTTTACGTTAAATACACTCATAAAATTATTAAACCATGTAAACTTACTTTTAAGCATTGTATATTATTATGTAAAGCATTGTATATTGCTTTTGCGGTTTCGGGAATTATAGCAGATATTGCAGAAAACGTAGTGTTATTAAAAGTCTGAAAAATTAAAATGGAGGTTAGTTTTTAGATCAACATTTTGTAAATTTGCTTACCGTGTTGTTACTGAAATCGATTCCCTCATACTTGTGTTTTGCTTATAAATTATGGGTCCAATAAGCTGTAACAAACCTTCAAATGATTCCTTGGACATTCTAACAAAATTTATAAAATTTTTTGGGTCCTCCAGTTGCAATTCCTTTATAGCAATGTGCGTCATATCTTTTCCGCTATAACGCCGTAGTAGCCATTCCCGGCTCCAAATGCGCTTGGTCAGTCTTACTTTTTTAATCCGTTTCTTATCTTTGCACTCATATTTTTTAATTATGGCAATAGCAAGTAAAACACCAAGTGCATTTTGTTTGTTTTTTTTTAATATTTGGCATTTTTAACTTTAATAGAAACTTTAATCAAATTTTTTTCACTTTGTTTGTTTATATTTTTTTAACAGCTGTTTTCGTCTTACTTTATTATTGTCTTATACCAATGGTGTAAACACAAAAAAAATAATCATACGACTATTACTCTCTTTTTTGAAATACGGATGGAATTTCATTTTACTTTTTCATCAGACTTTACATATTACTTGTGTGATAGTGTGAAGGGGGCTTTAAAGGTAGGATGATCCTCCCTTTAACTTAAGGATCACTTCTATCTCATAATAACAAAAAACAATTTATCTGCCTGTTAAAATCCTCCCTTTAGATAATGGCCCTTAAAGAGAAGTAAAATATAAGAGGTAAAAAGTTGTAATTATATAGTTATTTTAAGATATCTTACGCGTGCTATAAATTTATTCAATCTCGAAATGTAAAAAATAATTCGAAAAAGAGTTTTTAATGGCAATGTAAATTTACAGCGAAAGGGAGAGACAGAAAAATTATTGAAATAAAGATTTTTGCAAGAGAAAATATTTAAATAGAAAAAGAAGTAACGGAATTGTTATCATCATTGTTGCCAATTTGACGTTTTTCCCGTCAAATCTGACGTTTTTGCAATGCCAATTACGGGAAAAAATGCAACCATGTATTTGTATTCGAGAGTCGAATAACGGTTAGTAGAAAAAGTACAAAGCAAAAAGCGAAAACGTAAAGTTGAAATCTATTTCAACTGAAGGCGAAGCGTAAGTGTTGTGTTTAAAATAAGAAGGAAGAAAAAAGAAAAACATCAAAAAAGTAAGTACATGACAAAAAAGATAAAATAGTTACGACATTAATTATATGAATATAATTTTAAATTGAATTTTCTCTTTAAAAAGTTATGGCACCTCAGTATCCACAAAAGTTTCGAAATGAATGGCTGGACCATTATAAACTAGAAGGATGGCTAATAAAAAATTAAAAAGATTATACAAAAAGTTTTTGCAAGTATTGCAAATGCTCCTTATCCAGAAAGTTGAGCGATTTAACTAATCACAGAGAAACCCAAAAACATAAAACCGCAGCCTCTTTAAGAGGAAATTGTATTGGCACTATTTACTTGCCAACATTCATCAACCAATTCAGTGGATCATTTAACAGAATTGTGCAAAGCCCATTTTGAAGACGGCAAACAAATACGGATGCATTTTTTAAATGTAATTATTTGTAAACGAATTCAATTTTAATTACAGATACGGTCTCAAACTTGATAACAAATGTTGTTTTGATTATGAATTTTCAAAATCTGTTATAAGAGCAGTAGGTGCAATGGCCACTTATAAACAAAATGCAGAAGACTGCCACTATATTTTTGAAAATACCTAATTTTGTTTGTAAATCATAATTGAAAAAACAATTCAATAAAAAATATGTGTAATTATTTACTTTTTATTTTAATTATTTACATTGTTTAATAAGAACCAAAACTTATATTTTGTTTTTATTTATTTTTAAATTGCAAAACGAGAATATTCCGTCGGCACTTGTTTATTAATGCAGAATCAAAACGATAATAATGTTGACATTGAAAATTATAAGTTACAAGAGTCAAAGTAATAGGAATGCAGTTCCGATACATTTCTATGTATATTGAATTTAAGTTATACATATTTCTTTAAATTGAAATTATTCGAAAAGAGAAATAGATTAATGGCGACAAGATAATTAAAGGACTGCATTCATTTAGAATATAAATACAAATTGAAATGCATGATGAATAATTGGACAATATTAAATAATTCATAATTCTGACGCAACATACATGTTATTTTATTTAACGTTAATTTAAAATTTTCAAACTATTTATTTGACGGGTTTCTGACGGTTTTGAAAAAATTTGGCAACAATGGTTATCATACTTCTTCGAAAAGAAAGAACAAGTTTATAGAGTGCATATAGAAAAAAGAATAAAAGAGAGAAAATATTTGGAGAAGATAAAAGTGATATGATAATAGAGTAATTATAAGTGGAGATAAGAGTAAAATCTAGTTTAGTATAAAGAATATAGGAAAGATAAATTTGAAATAAGAGATAATCAAATTGAATCAATAAGTACTTAATTTTAATTTGTTCTTCCAGATTTACGAGTTGCTTTCTTAATTTTTTTAGTGTATTTCTGTGTAAAGCTGCAGTTAAGTGGCAGTTACCCAACCGTAACGTAACGCACCGTAGAAAACTTTCTCTTTTTAGTATATGGAGAACAATGTAAACGATTACCGAAACGTTCTCTCTCGTTAGCAAAACTGAACGATCTGTATAAAACAGAATTCTCCCACGTTTTTACGTGACATTTGAACATGAGGGAGGATGAGCAGAAAAGTTATAACCAAAATTAAATTCGCAATTTTTTTCATTTTATTTTTTTCAAATATAAATTATAATTGAAAAAAAAGGAAACAAAAAATAACAACATAAAATTATAAAGGTTATTCACGATTGCTTGGTTATCGAGTTATGCATATAAAAAATTATTTCAACAAAAACAAATTTAAATAACAAAAATAACCTAGTTTGCCTAACCCTTACCCTTGGCATAAAATTATATTTAATTCAGATTATATTTAGTGTTGGAAAATCAACAACTTTTATTATATGGCAACACCAAAAAACATTCAATTTAAGCAAATGGCATCTCAAATTATGCATTCTGTATTGGTAGCTCCGTTGTATAAGGGAAGAATTACTGCGATATGGCGTTATTAAATATTTTGATAACTGATATGCGGAATCTCCTGCAATCCATTCTTCTCCACTAAATAAGCGTGTTGTGTTCTTTCCTATATATGAGTTTTTGAAAACTTTTGAATCGTGGTAGCTTCCTGGGCTGCCCACGTCTGCGTGTAATATACGTAGCCTATGGTCACACACAACTTGCAACTTAATGGAATAAATTCGTTGGCGTGAATAATAGACTTCATGATTGTTGTCGGGTTTTTCTGCCAACTTAATCTCACTTCCGTCTATGTAACCAATACAATACGGTAATTCGTTAAATGTCTGAGCTGCAAGTTGTCGACGTTCTGTTGCATTAGGCCAATGAATGTATTCCGGCATTTTTTTAAAATTGCTGAAAATACTCTTTCGGTAATTTTAGCCAGAGTACCACCGTCTCCTACTCCAAATATTGTTGCAATTTTTCGCACTGAAGCACTTACTCCCGACGAACCTAAACGGAACAATACAATTGCGAGTTGTAAATCTGCCGGAAGTTGTAATTTGGAACGTGTACATCTAAAGACCATGTCGTTACAAAATATATTTAAGAGACGATGAAATTGGACTTTGTTAACACGTAGCATCTGCAAAAAACGCCCGTCGTCAAAATCGCTAAGTACATTATTTCGTCAATGAATGGATTTTGGCACATTGAGTTCATCTCCTCTCCGGCAATCACAGATTCTTGCTATATCCTCCATGAGATCATCTATTACCTCATCTATGGCAGCATGGCACTGGTCGGGACTTACTGTGTCTATAAATGCAAAAATTTTTAATATTCGCAAGTAATGAAGAGGAAATTCCACACCTTCAATAAAATCAATTTCAACTATAGCTGAATATACTTTAAAATCAATAATTTGGGATTTAATGCTTTTTTTGGCATTTTGTATAAAATTTTTCGTTTTGTTAAATTTGTTTTACTTCAAAAAATTACAGATGATTATTTAAAAATAATCGACATAAATGGGTGTTCACAGTACACGAAGTTTATTTTTAATTTTATAACTCGATAACTTGATAACCAAGCAACCGTGAATAACCTTATAGTCTTACTAATTAATTAATTTTAACAAACAAAACAAAAGCTATTTTTATAAGAAAAATAGTAACCAAATCTACATATTGAACAAAAAAATAACCAAAAACGGCAACACTGATGATGAGTGAAAATTTCTGTATACCAATTTCTTTGCATTGTGTTGTGTTCGTTTGTGTTTTGTTTCGTTTTTAATTACATTCTTCGTTGACATATGTCCCGCTTTTAACGTTTCTATAACTACACAAACATTTTTAAGGCTACGTACGTTACGATTTTACGTTTCTTACGTATGCATAACCAGCCCTTAAGATTATTGGAGACTTTCCTTTGGTGTCATGAGATAAGCTGGTTTGTTGTTCTGTTTCAATTTCCGAAAGTGAGTTATCTAGGTCGCTGATGATGTCAGAATAATTTTGTAAAGATCGGGATATCTCTGTTATAGGAGGAGGAGGAGGTAGCAGGTTGTTATAGGTGATAGGGTGATTGTTGTTTTTGGTTTTGATTGGCATAGATAATGGAACATTCCGTTGAGAGCGTCTATCGTTACATAGAACAGTGGGTTTTTGTTTCCAACTTTTTCCAAAGTAACAATTGCTTGTATTTCTTTTTCCTTAATAAAAATTGGGCGAAATTTGAAAAAAATGCGTGTTTATGGTCATTGATGTTATTTATTCTACAATTCACACATGCAGCTTGTAGTGAACATTTTTCTTTCAGTTCCTCATTGAGATGGGAAGTGTTGGAACAATTTCCGCAAATTTTTTCATTTTTATAAACCTTAGCTATATGGCCAAAGTCAGCACAGTTAGTCCAGTTTCAATTAGATTTTTTTTAATAAAAGTAACATTGTGATTTTGTAATTCGTGTAGAATTTCGGATTCTTCTATTCCTCTCAAATCGTTAGAGTAAATTACTCCTTTCACAAAATTCAAGCTTGGATGTTCTTTTATAGATACTTTGAAAGCAGAAGATAAAGAAGACAGTTTGTTTGCTTGTATAAAAATTTTTGTTTGAATGAGGATGGATCCATTTATTAGCTTTTTACATTTTTGCATTTCTCCACACTATCAATAATCTTTTTGATTAAAAACGGAGAGACATTTGAAAAATTATCAGAGCTATCAATTCTTTCCATTACAAGCAATTTTATTGTCATTATTTCCGATTTGTGCAAGGCTTGGATGGCCACCTCGGTCTGGAGGTTCATCCATTTGTTTGGATTGATTGTGCTTTCGTCTTTTTTTAATTACTTTTTCTAGTTTTCTTTTTCAAACAAATCGTCGCTTATAAGTCTTGACCTAATGCAAAGATTTTCACTATATATATTACACATATCGTTAGTCTAATTCGCAAATGTGTTAAGTCCCTTTTTTCAAATTTTACAGGAGACACAAAAAACATTGTAACAGTTCCAGTTTTTAAAATTTGTAAACTTTTTAAACGCAATTATTTTTACAAAATAGCTCTCTTTAAATGACCTAGATCAAAAATCAATTCAAAAAAATCAAATCAAATCAAAAAATTAGCACGTGTTTTTAATATTTTTCGTAATTTTGTGGACTTAGCGTTTTTGCCAGCCACAAAATTACAACAACTTTAAACTACAAAATGAAATTTTTTGTTGTTGTAAAATATGTATTTTGTATAATGTTACCGTTTAGCATTAAAATCTGAATTTTGGAAAAAAGTGGACTTAGCGTCTTTGCGAATTATACTAACGATATGTATGTTTTCTCTCTCTCTCTCTTTAAATGAAACCGGTTCGTTCACGTTGAGCGTTAACACCAGAATCAAGTATGTACTGAATTTTTCAACACTGTTGTATGATCACCAGTGATCAATATTATACATGAAGAAATCGACCGAATTTAAATTTTTGTATTCAAATATTTATTTTAACTGCCTCGGCCACGTTCAAATTCTGGTGTTCAAATTTTGCATATGTGTTGGTAATATTTGTTTGACTCAGCACAGCAACACATCAAATTTCAGCCTTCAAATTTCATTTTAAAAATGTTGTGGAGAAGACAACATCACATGGTTAATCGGAAAAAATTCTTTTATGGTTTTCTTTTTTTTTTGCAAACATTTTTTTTTTTGGTTTTCTGAAAGAACATATGGGCTTTTGGTTGGGAGATTGTTTTGTTTTTGTTTGTTTTTTAGTTTTTTCTTTTAATATGACAACTGATTGTTTCATAGTCATTGCCCTGGCGCAGGCAATTAAAAAAACAAAAAAAGGAAACTGCGAAGGGTCTTTGGATGAAAGAGTGGTTGAAGAAAAGGGATGCATTTACGCACCAAAATGTTCTCAATGAACTCAAATTGAGTCCTCCAAATGATTTTCAAAACTTTTTACGGATGGATGAAGGCACATATGAGGAACTTCCAAATTTGGTTGGCCCGAAAATTCAAAAACAAGATACTCAAATGTGTGACGCCATCTCTCCGAATCAACGTCTATCTATAACATTGCGTTTTCTTGCTACAGGCAATTTCTTTTCTGATTTAAAATTTGTCAGCGCTATTTCGGAACGAGCAATTGGTCGCATTGTTATAGAGACTTATGGAAAAATAAACAAGATTTTAAAATATAATATAAAAGCAATTAAAACAAATTATTAATGGACTTAATTTTATAAATAAAATAATTTTTATTATTTTTTTACAAAACAAAGTTAGTACAAATAAAGGAACGATCATAAATAAATACAAAAATACGTATACAAAAACAAAACATCCACTTCTTATTATTTTTGTTATCATTTTCTGCTACACATTTTCAAAACATCCGCGATGTTGGTGATCCTACGAAATCTGCAGAAAAATGAAATTTGAAGTAATTGCCCGCACACACATCAAATTTGCTTCCAATTTCTGCGGAGCAGGTAGCGAAAATCAAAAGTATTTTGATATTCTTCAATCTCTTCTCAGCCTGTACGTGTGAGGACAGTTTTCTGTACGTGTGAGTACAGTTTTACCAATACAATCACAAAAATGGCAGATTGACAATCTAGTTTGATCGTGGCTGTGCTGCTTAAGGCAGTGTCGCTAGCTAATCGTGAACAAAACCAAAACAGCTTGAAGAGGTTTTGAATTAATTTTACATTCATTGTTTATATGTGGGTTAATAATTGTCTAGAATTTTCTAAATTACTGCAAACATTATTTGATGGTTTCGGAATTAGTAACAGTAGGCATAAATGAGTTGCTCAAGGCAGAAACTTCAAGCACTTTATCTGATTTTTCTCTCCTTTTAGGGCAGATGTTGTAATCAGTGTTAACAAATTTGTTCAAACTTGAAAAAATGTTAAACAATACGCCAAACATTGCATTTTTGGATTGTAAGGCAAAAAAATCGCTACCAATTATGTCACACTTTCCTCTACAGCTTTTAAAAAAATTATGAAAGCCTATGTTAATATTTTAGCATGCTGAACAAGTGCAAAAGCTTGAGCGTTTCAAAAAGAGCATCAGCTTCACGTGCTTTAAATGCAGTACAAGAGCCTATTTAAAATTTGTGGATCATATGGCTAATAGTATGTGAACACACTACGTTGCAGTAAAATCACTTACATATGTAAAAACATTCGGCCAGCATGGAGGGGAATTAGTGGTGGTGTGGCCCACTGTGAGTGACCCAAGTCTTATATTTTATAAATGGGGGACAAATTTCATTATTTAAATGTTTTAATAGAAAATTTAAAAATAGTCGTTTTAAATTTGAACAATACTTTATAAAAACTATTATATTGCAATTCATAAGAAAAATTAGTTCTCTTTTACGTTGGGAATACATATTTCTTTAAAAAAGTCATCGAAACCGTACAAAGTAGTGATAATTATACTCCTGGCAATGAAATATTTTGCACGTCATATGTATATTTATTTCCATTAAAATATTGCTGAAATACAATCATAATAAGTTTATTATTTATAGGATTACAATATAAACATTTAAAAGGTGTAATACAAGCAAGAACTTAAGTGAATACTAGAAATTTAATATCATATTTGATTTGGTACATGCTAATTACATCAGATAAAGAATTAAAATTGACATAAACTTTCATGCGGATTATTGAAAGAAGATTAGAGCTAACTTATGAAGCACCCAAAAGGATGTACAAAAATACGGTGTGTTTAGAAAGTGATTTTATTATATTTATTGTGTTTAAATATCCATACATATATTAATTTAATGTAAATATTTTGCGGACATAGCCACAAACTATAAATTAAATGAAAAAATCATAAAATAGTTTATTACGAAATTAATTTCATACTCTAAAGTTGTTAACCGTAATATGTGAACTTAATATAAATTTCTTTTAAGTCCAACATGGGTGTTGACGACACCTTTAAAAGACACTTTTTTATCTATTACATACTCGAATTTTGCATTCATATCATTTTCGAATGTAAATGCCGGAATACGGTCAATATCCAAACGAAATCCTCGAATGTAGTATGGAACATTGGCACGCAATGGGCAATGCTTCGGGAGATTAGAGTAATGGTTCAGTATCGTACGACTCAGTTGTAGCAATGGTACTAGATTTTTGTTTGACAACATCTGACATCCATTTAGTTTTGTCAAATTTAATAAAACGAAGTCGCTGGTTTTTCGTGGTAAAACAACTATTATGTTAATATCAAAACTGAAAATATCTTTTCCAAAGATAACCTCATAGTTTAAAGTTCGACGTTTCATATTTTTACTAAGCCCACATTGATAAGCGGTTATCAAAGGCTTGTTTTCTTTAGCTGAAGGGTTCCAGCATGTGAAGTTTAAAAATGTTAGTTCAAATTTTTGCTGAAGAAGAAAAAAGTAGAATATTAGCTCAAGACATTTCTATATAACACGCTTTAATATAATATAATATAAAGTAATAATAATCGTAATAATATGAAGGGTTCCAGCATGTGAAGTTTAAAAATGTTAGTTCAAATTTTTGCTGAAGAAGAAAAAAGTGGAATATTAGCTCAAGACATTTCTATATAACACGCTTTAATATAATATAATATAAAGTAATAATAATCGCAATAACATTTTATAAAAACACATTCAATAAGGAGTGTAAATACGCATCATACACAAGTACACAATTTTAAAATTGTTCTACACTTCACGTTATCACTTACTTGCGCTTTTACTTGCAATTGAATAATTAATACGATGAATGCCGTGGTAAATATTTTTATCAATATCATTTTCCGTTTACCAAAACAAAAAAAAACATAACCATTTAACCGCTACCTCCACACAAATAAAACATTTCCGAGAGTGATTTAAAAAATTGCTTTTTGTAAATTAAAATGCCATGAAAATAATTTTTGGTTTTTAATGAGTTTATAATTACTGTTTGGCATTGTTATCAATTCGAATACATGTGCTTATTTTTAAACTTTATATGCGGAATTTTGAAATAGTTATACAGGGTTCCCGTTTATTATATTATCATTCATACCGACAGTATGTCAAAAAAGTTTGTTTGTTTGTTATTAAAAAATATCCATCCATCATGAATTTTGATCAGATTTCAGGCATAAACTCAGAATAAATAAAAGAAATGAAATAAATGAAAAATTTTTCAAAAATCTGTTGTTTGGAGTCGAATTTAAACCGCTACTCGTGGATGAAAATTAACAAATATAACATGGTTGATGTGAGAAGCTAGCTCGTAATCCTGGCTAATTAAATAAGTAATTACACGAAAACTACTTTCAACATATGTACGTGGACGTTTTAGTCACTTTAAATATGCTATCCATGCTCTGTAAATCAAAATCAAAAACAACTGCGTAAAATTTTATTTATTCATTACAACAAATTATATTGAAATCATACGAGTTTAACTAAGGCCATATGCTTAGTGTGGTGTAATAGTCCTGAGTCTAATTTTCACGGTACTAGACTAGCATACAACTTACTTAACATTCAACAAAACAAAAAAAGAATGAGAAAAACTTTATACCTAACGCCTAAAAAAGGGAGACTTCTCCCTATCACATATAAAGTTCTTACAGGCATATTATGTGAACGACTGAAGCCACTCGTCAAAACACTGATTGGACCTTATCAGTGTAGCTTCAGACCTGGAAAATCCACCATCGACCAGATCTTCACACTACGCCAATTCCAGTAAAGACCCACGAAAAATAAGTCGACACATACCATCTTTTTGTCGACTATAAGGCAGCCTTCGATAGCCCCATAAGGGATCTTGTTTTTGCCGTAATGTCTGAGCTCGGTATACATGCGAAGCTGATAGGGCTATGCGGAATGACGTTGAGCAATTCCTGCAGCTCCGTCAAGGTAGGTATGGACCTCTCGGAACCTTTTAATACCGTGAGAGGTTTCAGACAAGGCGACCCCTTATCATGCGACCTCTTCAACTTCGTCATAGAGAGTGTTCTGCGAAAGGCGGGACTGCATCGCAATGGCACTATTTTTCGAAAGAGTGTCCAACTGCTTCCGTACGCTGACGACATTGACATCATAGGGCGTACCGAGCCCTTTAGTGCTATTGAACGGGAGTCTACTAAGATGGGTTTGGCAGTAAATGAGGGCAAAACAAACTATATGTTATCGACAAGTAGGGACGCAAAAATATCTCAAGCGACAAAAACGAAATTTTACAGGGGAATTTTTTTATTATTTACTTCTTGAGCAAATTAAGTTAGAAAATTAAATTTTTTATGTTATAAATTCATAACGGTACAGAGTGTGACCCTGAAATTTTTATAGATGATGCCAATGAATTTATTTATTACAAAAAACGATATTTGAAAAATATGTCGCTTGAGATATTTTTGCGGTTATGGCTCGATATGTAGAGTTCAAGTTTATGAACTCAATCATAATGCTGCTAATGTAAAGATTTGATTTCTCTACCAAAGTCCTTGCCTCTTGCACATACACCCGATATTAGTCCAAGAAAAGTATTTAGGAGATCATTTGATATAAATGATACGTAGCCGCTGAACTTCAAACAAAAGTCAACTGAAAATGTTTGTCAAGAGCGTATGGCGGCAAATTTCAACAGAAAACACAAGAGAAAAACTGGAGTATTCAACGACAAATAGGTTAAATGGCATGTTAACCTTAAGAGATATCCTACTAAATATATATTGTTTTTTCTTCTTAATTGGCCATTAACAACCCGATTAACGAATTTCGACCTGCTTTAACACATTCTTGCAGAAGCTATTCGTTCGTTCACTCCATTCGGAGTCACTCCAGAGACAACATGCGGAAGTCTCTTATCAATCACAAATCCGCTTCCGAATTCATGCTTATCCGCATATAAGCTGGAGCATTTATCGCACGATCCAAGCTTCATTGTCCTATCCATCGTATTTTCTGTATGATCACTGTCAGGTCTGCATTTCATGAGGGCATCACTCATGGGCGGACATTCCATGTACATAATCTTAAATCGTATTCCTCTAAACGGTCGTGAACTTTTGGGGAGACCTTCGGCTTGTGTTCTGGTTTGAAATTACCATATTGAAAATAATATTTAATATGGCAAGTTCAAACATAAACTTAACTTGAAAAGTTACAGGTAGGATGATCTTGCCTTTAGCTTAACACTCACTTCCACCTTATCGTCCTCTTATAATAATGAAAAATAATGTATCTGCCCGTTAAAATCTTCCTTTAGTTGTAAAAATGGCCCTTATTGTTATATAAAAACGATAACCCGGACTTTAAAAGAGCGCGATGAATCAATTGTATTAACAAATAATAATACAAATTCGGTGACACCAATTCGAAGGTTAACCGCACGTTATGTAATATGAACGAGTGCAAAACATTCAACCATTTCATTGGTATATGTATGTTCAGCAATAAAGGAGTTTAAAACGGTAATCTTTAGAAAATTAAGGCTGAGTGAGGATGTAATTATTAACATTATTAATGGGCGATAAAGTCAATTATATAATTTATGCAATAAAATTATAGAAAATTTTTAATTGATAAATTTAATTAAAGTTTTTGAATTAAAATGGTAAAAATATTTTAATAACCGTTATAATTAGAAATACTTCTAATTATTAATTTAATTTTAATGCCGTAGTCTAGTAGGTAGTGTGTTCGCTTATTAGACGAAAAGCCCGGGTTAGAGCCCCAGGCCAGACATCAAAATGATAAGACACACAACATGAGTGGTGTGAGAAGCTAGGTCGTAAACCTGACTGAAGGGTTGTAATGGCCAATTATGTATGTATGTATGTCTAATTATTAATATATATATATATACTCGAAAGGCGTTTTGTTATGATCATTTCGATAATTTTATTTTCCAAAAACTTTTTCTTTACTTAAACTTACAAATCTTATAATAACTTATATAAAACATTTTCATTAAATAAAAATTTCTAACTAACCATTAATTATTGGGAAAATATTAGTCATACACTTGTTTTTTTATATTTTTATTAGTATTTTATTAGTAATTCAATTATTTTTATGAAAAATTTCAAAACAATTGGAATTTCTCTTTACACAAATAAATATATTTGAAAAATTGTTTTCTTTTTTGAAGCGGTGGTTGCATCGACCCTACACTGCCTGAGCTGGCCATACTGTCCAAGTGCAAAGATATAGTTGTGGATAGATCTTCTTTGTTTTTTCGAGTACGAGTACAGCCTCATCTTGTTGAACAGTTCGCAGAGTTCGAGCAACGTAAATGGGTAAATGCATAGGATAGGATAATATATTGTTCTTTGGGATACTGTTTTGATGTACTGCTGCCGATATTCCATTGATGGTACATTCCACTCATGGTTGACTGCCAAACCGACAAAGTGTATTACGACTCGGAGTATCCTGTTGACGGTGTGAATATTTATTATTATAATTGTATAATTTTCTTTCGTTTTACGTTCGATCATCATCGGGCCTTTCAATGACCGCAACTCCTACAAAATTTTAGACTAGATTTTATTGACTTCCAAGCGAGTTATAATTCAGAGGATGAATTTTAAGATACTCTTCATATTCTGTTGTGGACTTCACCCAACATACTTTGCTTCAACGAAATTTGTCCACTGGTTTGCATATACCAATTTGTGTAGTGTTCCGTCTTTGAAAAAATTTATTGAAATATGTAAAAATTCCAAATTCATATATATCAGCAGACTTAGAGTCAAAAGTAATGCCTTCATAATTTTCAGGTACTCGAACTATCTTATATTGTTTTTAGGTGTACACGTTAGTGAAATCTCCGGTTCTATTCCACTGCTTGGAACATGTTTTTGTTGATCTGTAGAGACATTGGCATTCTCTGGGTATTCTATATTTTCATGATCGATTACCAGATTATCTTTAAATTGCACGCATAGCACCCCAACGGCATCTCCAATGGGCTTCTCATCATGGGTTAATTTTTTTCATTGTCTGTGAACACTGAGCGAAAAATTACTTCATTTGAAGCTGAAAGCCGAATATATTCGACATCCGAAAAACAATCACCAAAAGTAAGCGGATTATGTTTTTACACTTTTTTTAGAATATGAATATGCATTAATACTTAAAATTTTTATCGATATTGTCCTATCACTATCAATATTATTTTTTGCCTGTTCTTTTTACAAAATTAATAACTACTTCTTAACACACCACGTAAAAATGTTACAGAGTTACAATGTACTCGACAAAAACACGGTAAGGCTGAATCTATGAAATGAAGGTTGGGTTAAAGGGTTAAACTAAGAAATGCATTCTTCGGTTAATAAATCTGCAATAATTTCGAGCATAAAGTTCTCCTTAGCTGCTTATCTGAAAGCGCTCCTTTGGTGAGAACTATTGTATCAAACCGGCCCACACTGGTTCGCTAATACATTATCGGTAGAAGTAGAGTAATCGTGGCCTCTACCTTATAACTTGGAGTATAAACTATGCGAGATATGTTAACACAATGAAATCGAAATAATGTCATACAATTTTAAAAATTCCTACAATAAGATGCAATTTAGCTACTTATTAATATCAAAATGACTGATGCCTTTGTCAACTCTTTTAAATGTAAATATGAATCATTCAATAATGGATCAACTTCTATAAAATTTTAAGAACAACATCAATTGATATTATTTATAGCCTCAACCATCTGAAGAGGCTAAAGAACATTAAACATTTTTCTGTGCGGTTGCAAATGGTTTTCCCAGCTTCGATCTGATAATGTATTATCTGTTTATACATCCGCCATAGTAATTATTCATTAAAATTTAGAATGTTTCCGAATAAACTTAATACCATCCTAAATTTGTTTGAAAAACTAATAATAGATATTTTATCTTACCAATTAACATAATTTTTATCACAATCTGAATATGGTTTTCGTAGTAGAACCTTATATAATTTGATACATCAAAGCTTTATTTTGAAGGAAATCGAAATACATACAAGCTTTATCTGGTGTTCCTTAGAGGAGCCATATTAGTCATTTGTCGTTTTTGTTGTTCATTAACGATCTTCCCAAAGCTATTCGAAATAGCAATATCTCCTTATGTGGTGAGGACGTCAAGCTATTTAAAAGTATTTCACACATTGAAGCATTGCCCTGCTGCAATCTGAATTGGACTATTTCTATAAATGGCGCTATAGTGTTGAACTTAAAGAAATGATTATTTATTAGAATTAGAGGTCATTTTGACAAGAAATAAAATTTAATTCAAGTATAGTAAATATATAATAAGGCTAATGGTTTCTTGTATTTTATAAAGCGTTGGACAAAAGGACTTGATGACCTTACATAACTGAACGAATATTCACATTTTAGTGAGGACTATTTTTCAATATGGTTAGGTAATTTGGAATACTCAACACGATTATGCACATATAAAAAAAAAACTTGTAATCGGTTCAAAAGCAGTTTCTATTATTATGCCTTCGGTATTTCGGATGGAATCCTGTCTCATAAAATTACACAACCTAAATATTATATAGGGAATACTAATGATTAATGTAATTTGTGTATATCCTACTGAGCTACAAAAGAATAACATTCTTAAAGCTCTTGTAAGTTTTTGTAAGCAAATAAAATAAATAAATAAAATAAAAAAAATCTTTGCACAGAAAAAAAAATAAATATGTATGTGAAATGTGATCTTCATTGAAGAATTCCAAGAACAAAATCTTTATCTACTTTTTTGTTTTTGCACACATTTTAGTACTATATTTGTTTAAGACTATAAGAAGCCAATAGTTTTCTAATAGCCCCACACATTACAATAATAACAACAACAAAAGAAGTTTACACAGTATAATGAGTGTCAAAAAAATCTTTGCATATTGAACGAAGATAATAAAAAATTACGTTATTTCCCAAAAATGTTGTGCATTTTGGGTTTTTACAAATTATATGGGATGTGAAAGTGGTAAACAAGGTCTTAAGGGCTGGTTACTCATCCGTATGAAACGTAAAATCGTAACGTACGTAGCCTTAAAACATTTTTGTAGTTATAGAAACGTTCAAAACGGGACATATGTCAAAGAAAAATGTAAATAAAAACGAAAGAAAACAAAAGCAACACACAAACGAACTCAACACAATGCAAAGAAATTGGTATACAGACTCATCATCAGTGTTGCCGTTTTTTGTTCAATGTGTAGATTTTTCCAGATTTGGTTATTATTTTTCTTATAAAAATAGCTTTTGTTTTGTTTGTTAAAATTAATTAATTAGTAAGATCATAATTTTATTTTGTTATTTTTTGTTTCTTTTTTCTCAATTATAATTTAAGTTCGAAAAAAATAAAATAAAAAACTCCGAATTTAATTTTGGTTATATTTTTAATTAGTGGGTTTTTTTTCGCAAATGTTGGTTACAATATTTTTTTTTCATGGCAACACTGCTCATCCTCTCTCATGTTCAAATGTCACGTAAAAACGTGGGAGAATTCTGTTTTATACAGATCGTTCCGTTTTGCTAACGAGAGAGAACGTTTCGGTAATCGTTTACATTGTTCTCCATTGTACAGTTTTCTACGGTACGGTTGGGTAACTGCCACTTTAGAAATTACGTTTGTGGCGAAACTTTAGAAGCCCAACATACGTCCTCCATGCTATTTGAACAGTGAAATTATTCTCTGGACAGCAGAAAAAAAATCCGAAAAAATTGAAACCCTTACGAATTTCACAATTCAATTTAAACGACTGCAGTCTGCAACAAGAATCGAATTCGAAAAAATATAAGGTAACTCTACATATGCCTTTTTGGGTGACGATTACGCAATAAACATTATGGAAGAAAAAATCAGAAATCAACTGGACTTCAAGTGGGAAACAGAAAAATCTTTGTTTGAAGTGGTCAGCAAATTTAGAGTTTATGGAATATAATTTTCGATGTTTAATAATAAAAATAGCTGATAATAATAATAGAAACATGAATGTAAATCAGGGGTTACCAAAATTTTTTGGTTATGTAAAGGGTGTTTTTTATAGAGGTATAGAACTTTAAGTTGCAATAAAACAACGATGGATTATTCGATTGACATGAATTTTATTTATCCAAAAGATAATCTTGTGGCATTACATTTTAAATATGATTTCTGGCATATGACCGCCACGGCTGGCGCGGATGTAGTCCAATCTGGACGTCCAATTTTCGATGACTTTTTCCAACATTTGTGGCCGTATATCGGCAATAACACGGCGAATGTTGTCTTCCAAATGGTCAAGCGTTTGTGGCTTTACCGCATAGACCAATGACTTTACATAGCCCCACAGAAAGTAGCCTAGCGGTGTTAAATCACAAGATCTTGGAGGCCAATTCACAGGTCCAAAACGTGAAATTAGGCGGTCACCAAACATGTCTTTCAATAAATCTGTTGTGGCACGAGCTGTGTGACATGTTGCGCCGTCTTGTTGAAACCACACCTCCTGGACATCATGATTATTCAATTCAGGAATGAAAAAGTTAGTAATCATGGCTCTATACCGGTCACCATTGACTGATGGACTCATTCGGGTCTTCCTCAATGCTACGCTCTACAGCAGCAATAGCTTCTACTGTACGCACCGTACAGGGTCTCTGGGGATTCGAGTTATCAATGAGAGTAAACGTGGTGCGAAAACGTTCTATGGTTAATCGAATTAACTGCTCTGATGGACGATTTTGTCGCCGATAAAATGGACGCAGTGCGCGATACGTTTTCCGCACAGAGCCATTATTTTCGAAATAAAATTGCACTAATTGCAAGCTTTGTTCAGGCGTGAGTCTATTCATGATGAATTGCCAAACCAAACTGAGAATAAACCACTTGACAGCTGTTAAATCGGTCACCATCTTGAAAAGTAATGCCGACTTAAAGTTCTATACCTCTATAAAAAACACCCTTTATAAGTGAGTAAGAGAGCGAAAATAAGGTGAGAGTTTACAGTCATAGAAAAGTGTTAGTAATATACGCTATTTTGATTTTCATTTCTTCAACATACATAAAGTTATACATCTTTGACTTAATAATTAAAACTTAAAATATCTATAATTTTTTTTAGATATTTGTTGGGATCTAATTTTGGCCCATAAATTTCCTCTCCTACTAATAACCAACCTTTTAATTTTTCCAAAATATTGCTTTATGTCTATAAAAAATTATTTCTCTATTCGTAACATCTAAATTATTTACTTACTTTTAAAACAATCAAAATGTATTTTAGGAACATATAAGACATTAGATTTTAATAAAAGCATTTTTTAACAAAAAATATTTTTTGAGTGTAAACCTCAAAAAAATATGTTATAGCATCCGCTGACATGTGCATTCGCCGCAGTCTGATCGATGACTAAATAAAAGAGCATAAGCAATGTGTGTGAATTCGCTCTGCACAACTGTGCTATGAAATGATAATCCATGATGTAAATGTTCCTACGGTAAAAGAACTTTTTCTGGTTAAATAGCTATTTGATTACGAATATGTTTGTGGGAAATTTAATCATCATTGGAGCGGCAGCAGAAGTTCTTATGGGTATTATAAATACATTGATTTCAAACAAAATTAAACAAGGAATAAGGAACGAACTTCTTACTAGCAGTTAGGACCAAGCGGCAATTACTTGAATATAGTACACTCGGGATATAGTGAATCATTAATACACAGGCCTGTTCACATTACCAAGATATTCACTATAAACAAATGTAAAATTAATGATATTTGTAGTCCTGAATAATACTATTTGTACTCATACGACTAGCTAATATATGTATGTCACGAATAATAACTATTATGTTACCTTTGTACGAAATATTTTAAGTTTCTGTAAAGCTAAGTAACTAAATTTATGTTAAACTAAAATGTCTTCAGTTGCGTTTTAGAAAATTTGAACAGCTTGAGTGGCTGGAATAATTCCTGTTTTTGGTGAATTCTCCAAATCTTCGTTATTTGTGCTGGTTTTGGAGTAGTTATCAACAAATATCACATTTTCTGCGATATTCCATTGTCTGATGTCATCTTATATAAATAACATGGTCAGTTGGTGGTATTAATAGCGTTACATTTGATGGCATAAGTATGACAAAAATGCACCCTTTGCTTGTCACTAGTTTTTACTGAGGAGGAAAACAAGGTCAGCTATCAAATCGCAGGTCCTTTTGTTCTAAATATGTCTTAACCAATATATACACACAAAAGAAAAAACGCCATTAAAAATGTTTCCGATTTCGTCTGCAAAAAGAATGATGCAAATTAATTTGTAATCTATTAACAATGTTACCATACATGCGACATCAATTAGGGACATTACAATCTCCCACACTAGTAAATGACGTGGTCCCCAAAACGAGCTGGTAATCGAATAGATCGCCTGGCACTTCCCGTCGTCTGTGGCTGTTGTGGTTCTGGAGCGACCTGTGGTAAGTGCTGTGTGTTGCTTCGATGGATAATAAGTTCTTCTATTTGTGGTTTCTTTCTCTCCGAAGGATTTTGAACAACAGCAGTTTGATTTTGTTTGGGTACCGTTGACGTATATAACTGGCGCTTCAAAATATAATCGTTATCTAGTCGAATTTGATAGTGAAGTTTCTTTAGAACGGTACCAAATTTCCAAGTGGGAACATTTTTTTCAAACCAACGTACTTGGACCCTTTCTCCCACGCTAATTTCGGGTACCGTAAATTTATTTGCATTGTTCCTAACGTGTTGCATTGGGCGGATAGCGTCCAAATTTATACGTAGTTCACGACCAAGATAAAGTTGGGCCGGGCTTTTCCATCTCCCATTGCGTGGCTCTATATCTTGAAACAATTTAGTGAACTTTTAAGGGTAGTGGCATATTTTCATCCTCCATTGCTTTTAATTTCCTCTTCAGAGTTTGAACGTATCTTTCAGCAAGGTCATTAGTGGCGGGATGCCCCGGTGCAATAAATTTTTGAATAATGCCGTAATTCTCACAAAACTATCTAAACGTAGCTCTCTTAAATATTGTGGCGTTGTCCGATACGATAATTTCCGGAAGGCTATGTGTCGCGAAAATGTTCTGTAGCAAAAAAAAAAATTGTTTTTTCACTAGTTGGAGCTTCCTTTATTATGCGGATTTCCGGCAATTTAGATTTCGAATCGACCAAAACGAAAAAATGGTGATTTTGGGAAGGTCCTGCGTGATCAATATGCACTCTCTGAAAATTGGTGTATTTCAACCTTTGGTGGTCATTATACGATTTCCTTTAAACAAGACTCCACTTTGTATTGAGTACTCAGTGCCAAAATTGTGTCCATTTAGTAAAGATGTTTTTAATTTGCAATATTCTTGATCACGTTCAGTTTCCTTTGCAATTTTTGAGGCTGTAATTGAAAACGTTTAAATCTCATTTATAGTTTGGTCTTGGATAATTTGTGTTTCTATATCGAGAAAATGTTTAGATTCTGAGGTCTTTCTTAATGGAGCCCTAGACAAACAATCGACATGTGTTATATTTTCAGATTTTCTGTGTTCAATTCTGTAATTAAAACCCTGCAGGATAGATGCATACCGAAGTAATCTTGCTGACGTCATGGCCGGTGTTTTAGCGTTCTGGTTAAAAATTCTCGATAGGGGACGGTTGTCAGTAATAAGAGTAAATTCTCTTCTGTGCAAATTCATAAACAATTTTCCCACAGCAAATATTATTGCAAGTGCTTCCCTGTTGAGCTGACTATAATTTTGCTCTGCTTTTGTCAGAACCCTGGAAATAAAGGCTATTGGAAGTTCTACTTTATCGATGACGTGGGAAAATATTGCAGCCATACCTGTTGGACTCGCATCACAGGTCAATGTTACTGGTAGGCTTTCATTGTAAGGTACTAAAACCCAATCGTTTACAACTTCTTGCTTCAGCTCCTTAATAGCCTTTTCACATTTTCTAGACCAAGCAAATTTGCTGTCTTTTTCCAATAATTTTCGTAATGGAAATGTCTTCCTTGCCATATCCGGAATAAATCGAGAATAATATGTAACCATCCCCAGGAATCTCCTGACGGACATTTAGAAATCGCATTTTGACTTATGACACAACCCAAATATTGAATTTGTTCCTTGAAATACTCGCATTTATCCTTGTTAACATGTAAATTATATTTCTGAAGCCTTTCGAAACAATTGATAAGCCTTTGTTCACATACAGATTTGGTTGGTCCATGTACAATTATATCGTCAAATTCGTAGGAAATTGTTCCCTCTAGGCCCCTCAAAATTTGGTCTAATATACGATTAAATTCGCTTGGAGCTGTTTTTATACCAAACGATAAGCGGTTCATTAAATACGTACCTCTGTGAGTTGATATCTTTTGAATTTGCCTGCTATCATCATCCACAGCTACATGTAAATACGCTTTGAAAAGGTGAAGCTTGCAAAAATATTTCGAATTCTTTAAAGTGTTAAATATTTCATCGATCCTTTTAATGGGGTAATGTGCTGTTACCAGTTGAGGATTGACGCATACTTTGTAATCGACACATAGTCGTGCGGTGCCGTCAACCAACGGTGATCCCCAGTTGCTAGTGTTGGCTTTAGTTGTGATGCAGTCTCTTTCAAATGAATCAAGCTCCCTTTCAACCTTTTCACGTAACGCGAAAAGAACTTGTCTCTCTTTTAAAAACGCCGGCTTGGCTCCTTCCTGTAATTTTAATGAACACACTAAATTCGGGATACAGCCTACCTTCTGTTGAAAAATTTCAGAATATTTTTGAATTCTTTCTGATATTGATTTCACTGTCGCGTTATCAGAATTCTTATTTACCGTTTGATGGTCACGATCTATTTCATTTATCAATTTTAAGGTGGCGTATCCACAACCGTCCAAGTAGGGGTGTATGTTTAGATTCAACTACAAATATTTGCTCCTTTGATTGTTTACCTTTATAACTGACGTTCACATTTACGACTCCTAGTGGTACGAAAATATCCCCAGTATACCCACGAAAAGCGATTTTTATCTTTCGCAATTTAGCATTCAAGTTCAATTTGTCAAAATCGGTTTTTGGAATTAATGTATAGGCTGCTCCTGAATTTACCTCAAATGTTTGTTTTCTTCCTTCAATAAAAACAACTGTAAAAAATTTCTGTAATTCTGAAGATGGTATCTCAGTTTTGTTATAAATGTCGATTATTTGATGAATACCAAATTTATCATTTTCATCAAAGTAATTGTCATCAGAAGTATATGACTCAACAACATTAAAGGAATTGTTTGATTTTCGTTTCAATTTTGATTTTATGCATACTTGTTCCACATGGCCTGTTTTATTACATGCTGAACATTTTAATTTTTCCTTGTTCATCTTGCATTCTTTTGAAAGATGATTATTTCGTCCGCAGCAAAGACACAAACCTTCTAAACCAAGTTTTCGATAACTGACGTTTACTGGAGAACGATTACGGTTTTTGTTGTGAGTACCTGCTGATTGTTGTTTAATTTTATTTACATCGCTAGTAGATGAATTACTTATCTCATTGTTATTTATTTTCGCTGCCTCCAATACCTTTGCTTTTTCGACAATTTGCATAAAAGAAACATCTGTGTTTTGCAATAATTGTTCCCGAATTGCATTATCTTTGATGCCTCTTATGAATTGAGCACGGGAAAAAATATCAGCCACGGATTTATTACATGAGCATATGAAGCCACATACTGCCGCTCTTGTCTGCAACACAGCTACAAAGTCTGCAATGCTTTGGTCTTCATTCTGGACTTCATTTAGGAATCTATGTTGTTCCACAAAAATATTTTTCTTGGGGCAGAAATGGTCTTGAAAAAGTTTAAGAATTTCTTCATATTTCAGATCATTTATGTTCCTTGGAGCAGCTAACGTTGACAATAGCGAATAATTTGATGAGCCTAGATATTGAAAAATAAGTTTTGCACACATTTCCTTGTTGGAGAACACTCCCTTTAACTGAAAATGTTTTCGAGTCGTTCTTTGTATACAGTAAACCCTTCTATAACGCGGTACTTTCAAAACGCGGTTTCCATAGAACGCGCTACGAATTACACTGGTTTGTACGGTGAAATCCAAGTTTCTTATAGCGCGGTTTCCATATAACGCGGTACGCACTCACCGCGTTATGGGAGGGTTGACTGTATAGCAAAAGTCTCCAGCTTCGGGTCGAAAGGGTTAAAATTTGATATAACGTTAACGATGGTAACATTTGCTTGATGTGATTGTTGTTCCTGCATGGCTTGAGTCATTTTAAACAGCGCATCGATCAATTTCTCCATTTCGTTCATGGTGCAGAAATCTAGATTTGCGTTATACATTTTATATTGAGTATTTCCTCCTTCTTTTCCTTAGGTTTATCTTCGTCGCCAATTTGTTATATTTCAAATGATACGAAAGGTGCGTTTATTCTGTTATTATTATTCTTGTATTAAAAACTACACAAAACATATTGATAAATTCAATTGTACATCTATGTATGGATTAGTTCAAAACAGGAATGAAAGCAACGTAAGATGGCGGCATATATGTAAAAAGAAAGGTGTAACAACATTCAAATATTAAACCAGAACAAAACAGAAAGGAATGATGCCAATTAATTTGTAATCTATTAACAATGTTACCATACATGCGACATCAATTAGGGACATTACAACTAGCTTAACATTGAAACAGTTCCTTGTGTGACTGCATATTTTTATTCTAGTCTACTGAATGAAATAAATCAAAAAAAAAACTACTCACTAAACTTATATAGGGTTTTTCAAAAGCAACGGGATTTGATAAAATGTCATAGTTCAGTTGCGAACGGATAGATATGTTAACAAACAAAATGCATTTGCTTTGCTCTAGGATAAAGTTTTAACTGGCAACTCTCTATGCACAGCTTACTTGGGTCCTGTTAGGTCTCGTTTTATCACATGAAGTGTTTACTACACTTCAAAAAACACACTAATATAAAGTAAAGAAAAATTTAATAATGCAAACGAAGACCGCAAAAAAATCACTGGATTAGTTAAAAGTGTTAAAGGCTTTTTAAGGTATTGATCTATACGTAGACTCAATAATAGTTTTATAAAACAGAGGTTTAAAGTTAATACTGTTTCCAGTATTAGAAATCGATAAAGTATTCCCCAATCACTGTTTCAAGTACAGTAAAACACGGTTATAACGAACTCGAAGGGACCGCACAAGTTACTTCGTTATAGACGAAGTTAGCTATATCCGTAATAAGAGAAACAAAATTTATTTTCAAAAACCATTGAAGGATGAGCGGTGCAGTTGTCTAATATAAGAATCACTTTTCTATTTTGAGCAGCAAATTTTCGATCAATTCTTTCTAACCATCGGCAAAAAAAATCAGCCGTCATCCAAGCTTTATAATTAGCCATATAGTCTATTGGAAGTTCTTTCAGGTTTTTAAAACATCTGGGTCGTTTTGATTTGCCAATAACTAATAGTGGAATTTTTTCTGAACCATCTGAGTTGCAGCAAACAAGAACCGTAAGGCGTTCCTTCGACTTTTTGCCCCCATGACAAGGGTCATCTTTGAAGCATAATGTTTTATCAGGAAGGCAACGAAAGAATAGTGCACAGTTCGTCACAGTTAAAAATGTCTTGTGCAGCATATGTTTTTAAATATCAGGAAGCATTTTGACCTTCCACTCATTTGTCATTTGAGGTGTTACTAATTTTGATTCTCCACATACTGTTCTATATTTTATGGCGTGTCGTTGTTTAAAACGTTCAAGCCATCCTGTATTTGGATAAAAATCTAAATTTAACTCCTGTGCTAGAGATTCTGCTTTTTCTTTCATCAAAGGTCCGGAAATTGGAATGTTTTGAGCACGACATTGTGTAAACCATACCAAAAGTGCCTTTTCTAGGTCTTCGTGCTTAGCAAAGCGAATCTTTTTACTGGAATTGTTTATGTTGTAAGTGCAAAAGATGTCTCTTATTTTTTTTTTGTTTTTAATAATTGTGGATAATGTTGATTTTGGTATTTTAAAATGTTCACATATTTGTTTTTTACTTTTGTTTGCTTTGTCAATTTCACGAATAATTTGCATTTTAGTTTCAATTGATAAAGAATTTCTTTTATTTTTTTCTGTCGACATTTTTTCTTTTACACTGTTTGTTATTTGCATATGAAAACAGCTGATCAGTTTGTTCGTTTTATGTGTTGATATTCTGCGTTTTTTTTATAGATTAGGTAAATTAGGAGTGTTTGTAAGAGTTCAAGTTCAGCGTTTTTAAAGAGTTGTAAAAATTGTTTGAGTTCGTTTTAAAGGTATAAATTTATATGAAAAATCATTGAAGGGTACAGAAAAAGATGTTCGCTATTAGGAAAGTTCGCTATAAGCGTGTCCGTTATAAACGTAGTAGTTTGTATGAAAAACCAATGGTTCGTGCTTGGGACTTTTAAAAACTGTTCGCTAAAAGCATAATTCGTTATAACCGTGTTCGCTATAAACGTGTTTTACTGAAGAACTTGTACTAACTAACCATATACCTTGATATAAATAGTGTAACACGCTGATTACAATGTAAGATACTAATCAGACTAACAAGTTAATATCGAAGTAGGAGTTGCTTGGAGTTACGTCTTCTAAATACAATGAATAGATGCTAAACCTGTGCACAGTGGTTGCGCCCATATGACAAAAATAAAAATTTTTTTTCTATATTGGGTTTGTTGCGAACTAAATATTCGCTAATGTCATCAAATTTATCTCTTCTGAATTTGTTTTGATAATATCTAATGGTAATTTTTAAATGCAAACAATTAAAGTGCGATTTTATATAGAAGAAGAAAGTTGACTAAGCGACTGTGAAAACAAAGTGAATATCAAATTGTTAAAATACATTTAATTAAAGTGCCCAATTAAAATAATTAAACTGGAAATTAATGTGAATGATATTGACATTATTTTTAAGAAATAATAACTTAATAAATTGTGTTACAGTTTTCGTAAAGTACTGATTTTTAAGAAGTGTCTTTATTAACACCGTTAGAAATTCTTTGTAAAAAATAATTAGAGTTTTAGTTAGTTTCCCAATGAAAGCCAATGACCAAATTGGTTTGTAAATATTGATACACATCTATAGTTAAAAATTGTGTTTAATTCAAGTGCAATTTTTTGCAGGTTTTTTCTATATATTTAATATACTGGCTTAACCTCTGTGTTTATTGTGTTTTTAAAATTTGTTGTGTATCTCGTTTGATTTAATAATACTGACATTTTTGTCGTTATTGATAGTTTTTTTTTATTCTACATAATAGAAACATCCCGTCAATGCATATTTTCACGAATGACAATTTTCGAGCTTTGGTGCTCTAAGAAGAGTTCAAATTCGGCGAAATCACAGCAAGTTTACGATGAAGTAATCAAATTAATTAATTTTGAATGCGAAGAAGGTGCGTTTTGTGATTTCTTGAAATGTGTACAATATTTATCTAAAAGAATTGTTGGCATTTGGAAAAATAATCACCACTTAAAATCAGACGTTTTAAAAAATCATTCAGACTGGTTAGCTAAAAAAGAGGTTGTTTTTTTTTTAACTGAAAAATGTTTCTGTGTCACCTAAAGAATAAGTATTAAAAGCGAATAAACGTGGTCGCCCTTCATCTGATTTCTCAAGTTCTTCAAAAAGAACAAAACAACGAAGAGTAGCAAAGTTTGCAGAAACTGATGCGACTGCAGCGGATGCCTTACGTAGTATATGTTCAGAACCAAAGCAATCTGGTTCGGAATCAAATACCGCTAAAGTTCTTGCATTATATTTTGATATTTTTTTGAAAACAATAAAGTACTAAATTTAATTTGCAGAAAAACACGTATTTGAAAGCTTTCTGGAAAAATTTATTCTGAATATTTTATCAGGAAAAAATTTAAAAAATGGGCGGTAGGGGCAAGTGACCGCGCTCATTTTTTTTAGAATTTTGTGGTTATTATATCAGAAATGTACTGTGAAAATTTCAGGACTATATCTCTAATATAATTATTTTTGTCGCTCCTTCCCATACAAGTGCAACCACTGTGCTGTGGTTTGATTTTCGGTTCCGAAGCTTATTCAACATCTTTATTTTACTGCACTGTAGAACTAACTCCAAATTGATTTATGGTGAACCTCAAAAATGTAATTCCTCTTTCCGATGAGTATTTAATGTTAGTATTCCAACCGACTTACCATCCAGTTCCAAGTACCATTTACAGACCACAAATCTTGCAAGAAATTCTGTGTTAGTTGGTGTAGAAATCTTCATACAGATTTATTGGTTCACTATACATTTGTAATCGTCACAGATCCGAATGTTACCGTTTTCTTTTTATTACGGATATTATTGACGTTGTCAACTTACTGAATTTCACTGGACTTAGTATACCTTCATCATTCCTTATCTTAATTTTCATTTTTCAAACTCTATATATAAACATTTTTGATAAGTTATATTTTTTTGAAGTTTGATAAGTTAAATATAATCATCCGCTAAGTATAAAAGAATGGTTGAAAGAATACAAATGAATCTAGACATGGGATGAGATTAAAATCGCTAAATTACTTTAGAGCTTCATAAAAAAATGCGTAGAAGGAAAGAATTTCAGTTCTCTTGTGAAATTTAAAATATTATGATGGTATGGGTAATATTCAATAAGTGTTACGTTTTATGTCAAAAAAGAAATTTTTTATGCAAAATTGCTCTTGCTTATTTGATTCATATTTCTCCTTAGAAAACAAGTACATATTGACTAATTGCGATGAAATTCGGCACGAGTTTTTGTAGTTCAAAGACTTTATTTACACACATTATCTGACATTATTTGAAAAGAAATTAAAAAATAAAATATTAAAAAATATAACTTACTTTTGGGACACCAATCTATTGTGATTGCCAATGACAGTGATGGCCTGAGCAACGTCGTTCTCAAAGATATATGAACAGTTTAAAATCAACACTAAACAATGATTTTATTCGAAATAATTGGACGCTCTTGGATCTCATGTGAATTGTTATCGCCCCAAATTCAAAAATTTTGTTTGTTAACCTGTCATCGCTGAAGATAATTTTTTTGAATAAAATGAGGGTCAGTTACAGCTGCGCCAGAGCTCAATCAGCGAACACACGTCTGTGGCCGTCCACGCTGATTAGGAATAACGGACTAAATAAATGACGGCAAATTTGACGGATGTAGCTTCAATAAAATGACCGCTATCTACTGTCGAAGTGCGGAAGTTTTTTGGCTTACTTCAAACCAGGAATATATCATTTTTATCATAAAATAGTTTACAGAAATTAGAGTACCTAGACTTATGCTGTAGTTACTTACTTAATAGGTGGTCATTAATCAGGATTACGACCAAACTTCTCACATCCACCATATCGTATATGTTATTTTTTATCTATGATCTATGTAATATAGTAAATACCATACACTGCGAGTTTTTTTATACTGGCATTATCCGTATCATTATCAAACATTAAAATTTTTAATGATGAAGATGGAATTTAAAAGTATGTCAAGGAGTTGTTTTAATGCTATATTGTATCTTTTATTCATGCACAAATTCTCGAATAATTTTTATGTTAAAATTAATCTCATTACTCAGTCGTTTTTAAGAAATAATTCCGTAATATTATTATTATCTGCACCATTGTTTGCAATATGTTCGACAAACTTGTGTTGTGATCTCTTGGGTAGAATTGCAAATCTTGGCGTATCTGGAAACATTTTATATGCTTTAAATATGAAATTGCAAAGTTCACTGGGGTCCTACCAAGTTAATTTTTGCTTTTAATTGTCGCGTTCAGTGCATACGCATGTGCGTACATGTACGTATACATATACATATTTTTATGCAATTATTACCTAAAAAACCTCATTAGCTAATAAGTAAAATAAAGGTGTACACTTTTATATGTATATAATGCAAGTTAAGAGCTACGGTAGTTATTTTTATAAAACAAAGAAAATAATATTAGAAAGAAGATATATTGTAACAAAGAAAATAATATTAGAAAGAAGATATATTGTAACAAAGAAAATAATATTAGAAATAAGATATATTGTAACAAAGAAAATAATATTACAGATAAGACATATTCAAATCACAAACATATTATGTAAACAAAGTAATTAGACCTGGAAAATATTATTAGTTCCAAGGTCAGATAGATAACAAAGAAAGATACAAACATTGTAAACAATGAATATCATAAATACACAAATATCATAAAAATATCACAAATAATAAATAACCATAAAATAGTTTAAGAATAAAGAAAAATATGTTTAAGAATAATTTTAAGATAGAACGAAAGTATAAATAGAAGTGTAAATACTTTCGCTCGCTAGTTCGTAAGTAAACTCGATACAGAAAATATAATAAAGAACGCTTCAAAATTATTTTTGAAGTAATTATTTTTTTTCTACCTTAAGAATACAGATTCTTAATTGGCGATCCTGCCAGGAGGATATTATATTTATATCCTCTAAGTGAGCGGACCAAGTGACCCTTGTCGCAGCAAGGAAGTAAAAAAAAAAATTTTTTTTCCAAAAAAGTGAAGTGAAGTGAGTGAAGTGAATCCTACATAGAACAGGATATTCATGAAAAAAACAACTAGAGCTAAAATATTGGACAGCAATAGAAATCTAGATACGATGGATCAATCGATGATGAATCAACTATTACAACAATTGGCTACTCTTCAAGTAACTATGCAAACCATGCAACAAGAAAATGCAGAATTAAAAAACAGACTGGACCAGATACCGCTAAACCCTATGATTCAACAACAACCTAAAGTTCTGGAGCCAAGAGTAGCTTCATATGGTAATCCTAGTGAAATTAATCTAGAGATATTTAAATCACTATCCACATTCGATGGGAAAGCAAATAATTATCGACATTGGCGAGAAGATGCGATACGTTTAATGGACAGTATCAGCCAACATACAAATTCGAATAAATACGTAGAAGCACTAACCATCGTTAAATCAAAAATAACTGGGCCAGCAGCAGATATACTCCTAAATCACAACACGATTTTCAACTTCGAAGCAATATTAAATAGGTTGGATTATACCTATTGTGATCAGCGGCCACTCTATGTCCTAAAGGACGAGCTAACTAAGCTCACACAAGGCAAATCATCACTATCCGAATTTCATGATCAGGTTAGTAAAGCCTTAACAGTGATCACTTCCAAAATATCGATGTCTGGGGATCCACCAGAGACAATAAAATGCATGACAGCACACGCCATGGAAGATGCGGTGCGTACATTTAAAAACGGAATAAATAATGATTTTATTAGATCAACGCTCTATGGAAACCCAATCAAGGATTTGGAGCATGCTTATGCAGTTGCCCAAACCATAGAGCACGACAACATCCACAAAAACATCGTAAATCAAAGAGAAAATGGCCAGCACAATACGAAACAACCCCAAAGAGAATATCATCAACATTATAGAAGACCCTCATTTCGTCCATTTAACCAACACCAAAATAATTGGCAGCCGAAACCAGAACCAATGGATATATCCTCTGGCAATACGAGACAAATTCACCAAAATAACAAGGGATTCCACAGTCAACCCTGGAAAAGGATGAGGGAACAGAGTGGAAACTTCAACCAAAACAGAAAATTTCAACGCAATAACAGGATAGAAACAACACAGCATAGAGATGACAACAGTAGCACCACAACGGAAACAAGTAGTAAGTCATGTTATAAATATAGTAAGCATTTAAAACTGATTGATGGGTTGCTCTATATATTTATGAAAGATGAAGATGAAAAAGAATATAAAATCTTTATAGATTGTGGTGCAACCCATAATTATATTAATAAGAATTTAGTTATTGGAGATAGAATAAGAACAAAACCAATTAAAATGATCACCATGCATAGTGAATCTATCTTAACATATAAACAGAAAATAAGTATATTTAAGGAAAAACTAGAATTTTTTGAGATTAAAAGTAATGACGATTACGATTTAATGTTAGGAGTCGAAGGGCTAAAACAGTTAAATGCAGTCATAGACATAGAAAAAAAATTGTTTATTGTCCCAGAATTAGTACACAAATTCAATTACTCTATAGGAGATAAACAATATGAAGAGGAAATAGAAAAATTAATGCAAGAAAACAATAGAATAGGTCCTTTGCCTTTTACGACAACAATAGAAGCTAGTATTAGGACAACTACGAAAGAGCCCATCTGGACGAAGCAATATCCATGTAATATGAATGATACTGAATTTGTCAATAAAGAAATAGAAAAATTATTAAATGATGGCATAATTCAAAGAAGCTACAGCCCATATAACTCACCTATGTTGACGGTACATAAAAAAGGTGTGGACGAAAACGGTAAACCAAAAAGAAGAATGGTAATAGATTTCCGTAAACTAAATGAACACACGGTTACAGACAGATATATCATCCCTGATGTAAACACAACCCTCCAAAATCTAGGGAAAGCTAAATTCTTTACAACACTAGATTTAGAGTCTGGATTTCATCAAATAAAAATTAGGGAAAGCGACCGGGAAAAAACAGCCTTTTGTGTTAATGGGGGCAAATATGAATTCATACGAATGCCCTTTGGATTGAAGAATGCACCTTCAATTTTCCAACGATGTGTGGATGACATTCTAAGAGAATTTATAGGTAAATTCGTGTATGTTTACATAGATGACGTCCTTATTTTCTCATCTACACCAGAAGAACACATGTGTCACATATATACGGTATTTGAAGCTTTAAATAAAGCAACATTGAAAATTTCTAATGATAAATCAACATTTTTTATGCAAGAGGTTGAATATTTAGGACATATTATTAAACATAATAAAATTTCAACAGACCCGGAAAAGATAAAGGCAATCGAAAATTTCCCTGTACCGAAAACTTTGAAAGACCTTCGTAGTTTTTTGGGATTAACAGGTTACTATAGACGTTTCGTGAAAGACTATGCTCACGTCGCGAAACCACTAACAATACATTTGAAAGGCGACAACGCACATATTGGTAAAAATAAAAGCAAGAACAAAGCAATCCAATTAGACCAAGCTGCCATAGAAGCAGTACAGAAGCTGAAAATTAAATTAAAAGAACAAGTTGAATTATTTCAACCTGATTATCAGAAACCATTTGAACTTACTACGGACGCTTCCAACATAGCTATTGGAGCTGTGCTAAGTCAGGACAAAAAACCAATATATTTCCTATCTCGTACACTTAGCAGAACAGAACAAAATTACAGCACTAACGAAAAAGAACTTTTGGCCATAATTTGGGCCTTACAAAAATTAAGGAATTACATATACGGCATAGCCGACCTTACTATCTTTACGGATCATCAGTCATTAACTTACGCTATTTCGGAAAGGAATCCCAACCCTAAGCTAAAACGCTGGAAAGCTATCATAGAAGACTACGGCGCTAAAATAAAATACAAACCAGGCACTGAAAATATAGTAGCCGATGCATTATCTCGTCAGACTATAAATGCATCTTCAATTGACACTGCGCATTCAGCTGAAAGTTCAAGTAGTGACATCATAAAAACAGTTTCCCAACCATTTAACTCATATGGTATTCAAGTAGAATTGGTACCAACTAGAAACTTAGTGGAAACACGAACACGAACTATTTTTCCTGGAAAAGTCCGACATACTGTTAACTTTATTAACAATGACAACTTAATAACAGAATTAAAAAAATTTATACCTCCTAAGAGAATCATATCGATACACACAGATATGGAAAATTTACATAAATATGGAAAAATTATTAAAGAAACGTTTGTTGGAACTAATTTTGTTTATACACCAATCAAACTAAGAGACATATTAGATAAAAATGAACAGATAAGTATAGTCAAAGAAACACATGATAGAGCTCATAGAAGCTGCAAAAATACAATAAATGAAATACTTGAAAAACACTATTGGCCAGAATTAAAAAAGGATGTAAAAAAATATAATAACAAGTGTTCAGCTTGTTTATTTGGCAGATATGAAAGAAATCCCATAAAAGAACCATTACGTGACTCAACTATACCAACACAGCCTAGAGAATTCATACACGCAGATATTTATTATAACAACAAAACAATGTACTTAACAACCATGGACAAATTCTCTAAATATATAGTAGCACGCGAAATCGAAACTAAAGTAGGAATGGAAAACGTATTAGAAGAAATTATCACTACAAGTTTCCCTGAATGTAAACGTTTGATGACTGATAACGAGGCATCTTTTGTCACACCAGCCATCAAACAAATGTGTTATAAATACGGCATTCAAAAATTAGAAACGCCAGTCCACAGATCAGCAGCAAACGGACAAGTCGAAAGAGTACACAACTCAATTAACGAACTAACACGAATATTTAAAATCAGTAATCAATCCTCAAGTAGAGAAGAAATATTTAGAGCAATCAAAGAACTCAACAATTCAGTACACAGTGTAACAGGCTATCGACCAAAGGATATATACTTTGGATCAACAAATATAAATAAGGAAAAAATAATAGACAACTTAAAAGAAGCATCGAAACAAGTCCTAACCCGTCTGAATAAAAATACAAAACATAGGACATTTGCAAAAGGAACGCAAATACTAGTGAAAATAACTGGTATTAGAAATAAAAACTTACCGCGTTATAAAAAAGAAATCGTCAAAGAAGACTTAGGAGACATCATCCTAACAGAGAAAGGAAAAACAGTACATAAAAACAATATAAAGAACATCACCTTTTCGAACAATGAAGAAAGTATTCCAGATTATAGCCGTGTTGGCAATATTATTCCAGAAACTAGAAGCAACAATCGAGATAGAGCACATAGAAGAAAAAAAATACGTATTAACCCGAACTGATGATACATATTTATTTGATGAATATACATTTTTGTTTCACGTAACTAATTTAACAAAAATCATTAAATCATATGAAGAAATATTTGATAAAAATTCTTACCCTAATGTTGAGGAACAGGTCTTAATGAAGAAAATAGAAACACTAATCGATCAACTTAATGAGCATAGAATTGAAAAACGTGGATTAAATTTTTTGGGATCGACTCTGAAGTTCATTACTGGCATACCAGACCATGATGACGTAATTAAAATAGAAACTAAAATTAATACACTAATTGAAAATAATGAAAAACAAAGACAGATTAACTCTAGATTCGAAAAAATTATGGATTCTATACGAAGAGAACCAACAGAAACTTACATCGCGACCAAACTAATTTACGACCAACTATTGACACTGGTCAGAACAATAAACGCTGCCAAAAACAATGAGTACCTAGCTGAATCACTAAATCTAGATGATGTAAAAGAATTAACAGAACATAAATTATCGGTTGTACCAATCATTAACATACTGGAATATTCCGACATTCTTATAGCAAGAACCAATGATTCAATCATTACTATATACAAGTACCCCATCATTAACAACTATTGTAAGTTATATAAATTTACACCACTTAGCATTAAACATGGTAAAGTCTCCACTGACAAAGAAATCGCCCTCTGTAATAACGTCTATACTAGGGTATGTAATTGTAAAAATTATTTAGGTAAAAATATATGCAAAACCAACACCACAAATGACGACTGCATCAAACCTTTATTAGAAAATAGAAATGCATAGTATTACAGGAATATAATTACCCATTATTAAAAATAGACGAAGGATTCATTCTCTTAGATGGTGTAAACACTGTAGATAATGAAACTATTACTGGAACTATTTTAGTGAAATACACAGACAGAGTAGTGATTAATAATATTACGTACACAAATATTCATGATCAAATAATAGAGGCAATACATAATAAACATGATGAGGATTTAGAAATAACAAAAATAATATCATCCTCTTCAGAATTAGCATTTAACAACATAGACTCTCTAAAGAAATTCATAATACCATTAGAAACACATCCTATTAAATACACTTTATATATAATTTTAGTAATTATGGCTACAATAACACTCGCATTTATCATTCTAAAGGTAACAAAAATACTATGTAACATTAAGAGAAATTAGGACTAGAGAGAATTTCCAAGTTTTATATAACACAGAGCTAGAAAGAATCAGACGTGAATTAAGTATTAATTAGGCATGAATCGAGGCGATTCATTTTTTAAGTGAGGGGAGAATTACGAATCGGGACGATTCATTTTAAGTAAGGGGAGAGTTAAGAGCTACGGTAGTTATTTTTATAAAACAAAGAAAATAATATTAGAAAGAAGATATATTGTAACAAAGAAAATAATATTAGAAAGAAGATATATTGTAACAAAGAAAATAATATTAGAAATAAGATATATTGTAACAAAGAAAATAATATTACAGATAAGACATATTCAAATCACAAACATATTATGTAAACAAAGTAATTAGACCTGGAAAATATTATTAGTTCCAAGGTCAGATAGATAACAAAGAAAGATACAAACATTGTAAACAATGAATATCATAAATACACAAATATCATAAAAATATCACAAATAATAAATAACCATAAAATAGTTTAAGAATAAAGAAAAATATGTTTAAGAATAATTTTAAGATAGAACGAAAGTATAAATAGAAGTGTAAATACTTTCGCTCGCTAGTTCGTAAGTAAACTCGATACAGAAAATATAATAAAGAACGCTTCAAAATTATTTTTGAAGTAATTATTTTTTTTCTACCTTAAGAATACAGATTCTTAATTTGCACATAATTCATTAATAAATAACACTATGCGACAAAATAAAAAAAAAATTAAATACACCCATCTAATATATAACCAACCATAGTGTAGGTTGTGAGTTTTATTGAGTAGAACTCAAAAATATTGCTTTTATATTTCTCAAACCCTCCACACTTGTTTTATTTGACAAAAACTGTTTTTTTGGACTTTACGCACAAATTTATTGATTATACTAACATTTCTCAACCGATGTACAAAGCTCATAAGAAAGGAGAGGGATGGGCCTTAAAATGATATCCATATGGATATTATTTGACTTAACATGCTATGGGGTTTGATGAGGTAAACTTGACAAATGCGAATTTTTTTCATATTTTTTCAAGTTTGTCCAACCTTAGTAGCAAACCTTAATTAAAAAGTATGTAATTACATAGTGATGACATTTTGAAAGTGCATTATCTTGTGAAGAGATTGACACTTCGTTTGATCAAATCGGACATAAATTATCGTAGTTATTATATAAACGGTCTAACAGTTGAGTTATATTTTTCATGTATATATTTTTCGAAATGAACTTTTAGTTCATTTTTTTGATGGAGTTCAGAATTTTTGATGGATCTTGATTGTTTATTGCAAAATATGTCAATTTCACGTTTGAGCGACCACCGAAGGAAAGACGAAGCACTAGATTCTCTGTTGAATTCTGAAAACTGAATGACGTTACTAAAAGGGACATTTTAATACTATCAAGAATTAACGACACGGTCCGCACACTAGCCGATCCATATTAGATCTGCAAAGTAGCTAGTTGCAGAAAGATTATTTTGGAGAAGGATAAAGAGAAACCGACACTCAGTGGAGGCTGAGGATAACGCCGTTTGGTCCCTGTAATTCGCCTGAGAGTCCTCTGAAACACGTTTTGGTGTACCTTCACGAAGAATTTCCGATGAATTTGATGGGATTATCAAATTAAAACACTAGTATATTAATTTAAATCTACACTGTCAATTATTGGTGCTGTCAATCACCACAATATCCTCTTCCTAGTTAAGACCTTAACGTTATTTTAGAGAAATCTTGACATGCCGTGCAGATGACGTATGATGCGGTGTCCTGGTGTCCTGGACCTATTTGTCATTTGTATTAGCACCTGTCGTGTCCGTCTCTAGTCGCCCGGATTCGTTTGCGGTATCTGTCAGAGGTGTAAACATTGGCGGCCTTTAGTCGACGTATGGAGATCCCAACCCGCTGCTGGTGTATGTTCACATCAAAGTATTTGTCATATCTAGCCTCGTGAGATCCTTCGTAACTGGTTCCAAGGGTGTTCGCACATGATCAACCGTCACACACACATACTTACAGTCACCTAATGCTTCTTAAACATAACATCGTGGCAGTCAATAACGAACGCGATTGGTCGAAATGACCACGAAACGCTTGTATGAATTCGGCTTCCATTATACTTACCCTAGAAGGGTAAGAAATGCTCTAGGGATTCTTAAAATCATCTCCGCTGGGCTTAGCCCAATGTCGCTCTTTATCGTAGAACGTATACTGTTGAGAAGCTAGGCCGCAATCCTGACTGAAGGGTTGAATCAGTGGTAATGCTCAAGGTTACGCCATACATAGTAATCCGGTGAGACAGCATCAGTTGGTTATATATAGTTCAAAAGAATGTTAACCGCAATATCGTCCTTTCATGCATTAAAGGAATGAATTTAAATAAGCCAAATGGCGTGATAAAGCTGTCCTTGGGATGTGGTATGGTTCTATCGTCTTTTCAAAGAGAATGCTCGTCACGTCGTGCAAAAACGGTATTTGGTACCAGTCGGGAATGGTGGTGTTATTAAGGGTGTGATAATTGGCATATGGGCCGTATTCACTTAATAGCCAGACATATTTATCACAACCGTCGTATGCTAAAATTTGAGCGCAAGGAGTAAGTGCCAGCTAACTTTTGCTTCGAGCAGCATAATATCTATTAAAAGCTCACAGTGTCTCAAAAAATCTGAACCAATGATAGGATAGCTAACGTTCGCAATTAAAAATCTCCACATAAAATTCCGACGAATGCCCAAAAAATGTTCAATACCTTCTCAACATAGGCCTCAATGGGCGATCCATTAGCCACAAACAACTTTTTCGATGTCCCCACACGGACACTTGTAGCGCGATCCCACTGTCGTTTATGCCAGCACAATGTTCTATATGGTTAATGATCATTAGCGACACAACATGTATAAACAAATGAATATCAAATAACATAAACAAGTGTGTCGTTGACATAATTCTGAGCAATGACTCTTTTATGCTTTGCTTGCATTACTTGTGTTGGGTTGAATGCTTGGATCGTGTTGTATACACACAAACCTATGTATAATTAATCGATAGAATATAGGTCACTAGAACATTTAAGCGAACATATGTAATAAGTTCAAGAAACTATATAGAGTTAAGGAAGTTGATTCGAAATTGTTGAATCAGCTAAAATAATGTATAAAAGAGGAAAGTATTCCCATATCCAAATCAATTGATTTGAATTGAATAAAGTGAACAGAGCTCTTAACTTGAGCTCTAGCAAGACTATTTCGTTTTTTTTAATTTGAACGTCTTACACACACTTCAAATACCTCTGCTGATATGAAACCCAAGAATATTGAATAACGTTAATATTAGAAAAGACCACTTGACAGAACAACAAAAAGGCGAACTAGAAGAAGTTATTGAGAAACATAAATTGCTGTTCAGTGAACTGTACGAAAATCTGATGTATACACTAGACATCACGTAGTCGCGGACAATCAAACAAAATCTCAAACATCTGTTTACTTCCGATAGTACCCGTATTTGAATTTGAAGGAAGAAATCTTAAGTCAAATCCAAAGTTTTTTAAACATGGCATAATTCGAACTTCCAGATCATTCTGTAACTCAGCAATTTAGGTTGTGCCCAGCGAAGCTGATGAAAAATAGTTCAGAGATCAACGATGTTCTACCACGGCTCGGACAAAATAAGTTCTTATCAGACCTTAATACACGAGTACTAAAGGGTCCGCCATCTAACGTTTTTTTTTCATCTAGTGCTTATTTCGTGAATGGTAACACGTAGCTTATGCCTGATTTGACAGATAATTAGTTTTATCCTTCCGCTGAACGAATATGGTTGTGTATACGCTTGAACAACGCTGGGAAATATTGCGACATTACTTTGAAAATCATTGTAATGTTGAGAATGTGTGCGAAAATTGCGTACGGATTTTGGAAGAAGAGAATCACCGTCAGCTCCGTATGTTCGTTATCTTGTGAGAAAAGTGAAAGAAACTGGCATCCTCATCGATAAACCAAAGCTTGAAAAGCCAAAAACAGAGTGTATACCCGAGAATATTGCTGCTGTGGCAGAAAGTGTGCGTGAAGCGCCATCAACATCAATTAACCGTCGTTCTCAACAATTTAACATTTCGGAGACATCATTGAGACGAATTTTGCGTAAAGGCCTTGGTATGACACCATACAAAGTTCAATTGGTTCAGGAGTTGAAGCCAATTGACTATCCAATGCGTTTTCGTTTCGCTAAGTGGGCCTGCGATCGACATAAGATGCCGATTTTGGGGAAAAAATCATATTTTCAGATGAAGGTCATTTTGATCTTGGCGGGTATGTAAACAAGCAAAATTGTCGCATTTGGGGCACAGAAAACCCGCACGCATACATTGAAAAGCCGACGCACTCAAAACGAGTCACTGTTTGGTGCGGATTTTGGTTCAGAGGCATAATTGGGCCGTTTTTCTTCGAAAATGAGCAAGGAGTTACCGTTACAGTCAATGGCGATCATTATCGGGCCATGTTGAACGAATTTTTGTTCACAAAAATTGAAGAGGAGGATATTGTCAACATTTGGTTTCAACAGGACGGCACTACGTGCCACATAGCCAAAGCTACACTCGATGTTTTGCGCCCTGTTTTTGAAGATCACATTATCAGCCGCAGAGCTGATGTCGTTTAGCCACCTCGGAGCTGCGATTTGACACCGTTAGACTATTATTTGCGGGGTACCGTCAAAGATAAGTATTACGCCGACCAGCCAGAGACAATTGACGCTTTAAAGGACAATATTCGTGAAGCCATTGGTGAAATACAGCTGCACACAATCGATAATGTGCTTAAAAATTGGACCGATCATGTAGGCTACTGCATGGCCAGCCGAGACCGCCATTTGAATGCAATTATTTTCCATTATTAACCGGAAGGGTTGTACTTTCAAATAAAAAACGAAATTTGAGAAAATATTCAGTAGTTTTTTTTTAAAGCATTTTCAAAAAAATTTTCAAATGCCCGTCCGATAGGGAAAAGGGCCTTCTCAATAAACAACGGCTAACGATGAACGTTGGATGACATATTGAGAGAACATGACATAATTTTTTTATTTTTAAACTTGCGTAAATGAATGTTCAACTGCACAAATGTGGGTTTTTGATGAATGAGATGGAATTCTTAGGGTTCATTATCTCAGACAAAAGTGTAAAAACAAATCCCAAAATGATCGAAGCACTTCTGAATTTACCAAAAACATTTAAAGATCTAAGATTACTTCTTGGACTTCCAAACTATTATCGGCGTTTTATCACGAACTACGCTAAAATTGATAAGTCCCTGCCAATGTTTTTAAGAGGGGAGGCAGGACGTTCCTTAAACTTAGGAGCAGCAAATGCGTTTAAAGAATTAAAAACAACGTTGTCTTATGATGACGTCATGTTAGCCTATCGAGTTTTGGGGACAGATTCTCCAAATTGCGCTTTGGGAACAGTACTGTCTCAAGATAACAAACCAATTGAATTATTGCAAAGAACCCTTATCAGAGCGGAAGAAAATTACGTCACTAAGGAATAAGAGCTTTTAGCTATAGTATGAGTATTAAAACCATTAAGGAATAATCTCCGCAAAATTAAAATTTTTTTACAGACCACTGTGACGTACGCACTGAATAACAAAAATTCAAACTTTAAAGTGAAATAAGGGAAAGCATTTATCGAGGATTTTAACTATGAACTGCAACACAAACCAAGTAGTACTAACGTCGTTGCCAATGCTTTATCTGGAATATGTTCCAGACAAAGACAATCTTTAAATCGACTCCACCCAGTGGTGACAATTCATCAGTTTGCAGGTAATCGGATAAATGCCTTTAAAAATCAAATTTTACACCGAATGATGAAGGTCAAGCATCCAGTGTCACATCTTAAAAAAATTTTAATTCTAATCGTTACTAATTGCATTAAAACATCTGATGAGATTTTGGGAAAGTTGCAAGAGATTTACAGAGAAAACGTTGCGAATTACGGAGTCAAATATCCTCGGAATAACGTAACAGACCTGAAGAATGAAGAGGAACAAGAAAATTAAACAATAAAAAAACATAATAAAGCTTATAGAAGTAGCGTATAAACCAAAACTCAGCATCTTACTAAATTATATTTCCCACAAATGCATTCAAAGATCAAAAAAATTATTACATACATAATTGGCCATTACAACCCTTCAGTCAGGATTACGGCCTAGCTTCTCAACACCACTCATGTTGTGTGCGTTAATTTTATACATGAGTGGCGGGACCTACAGTTTAAAGTCGACTCCGAACGACAGATTTTTTGAGAAGCTTTTCATGGCAATTTTTACTCTCAGAGATTTTGCCAGAAATCTGCAAAAAAAAATTATTAGTGTTTCCAAAATTTGTAAAGATGCCCCATCACCTCTGGAAATGGAAAAAGGATAACATCACCACTGAAGCACATACTCGGAGAGTATGCGTATTTTTAGGCAACGATAGATAGCAGAACTATTATCCTAGGACTAGTTACAGCAGACCAATTACCTTTGCTGGAACAGCAATAGAATAAGAAAACATATGCTCTCAAGAGGGGTAATAAAAAAAAAGCCACCCAGGACTTATCGTACACATAGACATAGATAAATTATATAAATTCGCTCAAGTTAAAATATTAAGATCTCGATGCGCAGAAGACATTAAAAAATAACTTACGGTGATGTTGCTTGCTTTTTGGTATATTGCAAATAGTAGTGGTTGACAAGGAGGAATCATTTAATTCAGCGTCAGTAATCTTCATGCTTGAAAATCAATATACCGCCTTACAGTATTAGTACAAATGGACATGTAGAGAGATTACATTCCAAAGACTTATGATCCCGGATAGGCAATCTATGTGAAAGAAAATAAAAGTCTAGGGTCTAACCTCAAAAACCGAATAATAAGCACATAGTTATTAATAAATTAACAATAGAAAAAATCAATGAACTTAGACATATGTACATTAGGGTGGCCCCAAAATAAAAGTTGCGAATGTTCCCAACTAAAATGAAAGTTTGATTCATTCTAAGACCACGTTTCTCAAAATTTTTGTCCTGGGGTCAATATTTGGTGAGCTGGATCAAAGGATAAAAAGGTCTTTTTTTGAGGTTTTTTGGATTTTTTCATATTTCTTCCAAAGGAACTATATATAAATTTGGTATCATATGAAAGGTCTTTAAGAGGCGCTTTCAATAGGTTATCAGAAATTTAAAAAAAATTTTGAAAATTCAAAAATTTTGAAAATTTTGGACAAAATTTTTGTTTTTTTTAATTTTTTCATAGAATTTACTTAACTAAATTGTTGAAATTTCTTGATTATAAAGACCATGTAATTTAACCAAAATGGTTTTTTCCGTTTTTCAAAATTCAATACATTAACGGCACATTTTGCAAAAAAACATTGACTTCTATATATAAGATTTTTTTGTTAAAAAATAAAAACAGAGATTTTTTGGCATTAAATTTTACTAGTTATCGTTGGTTTAATACAATTTCTTCATTACTTTAAAAATAAACAACAAAAAACAACAACATTAAGAAAATTATTATTAATATTATTATTACGGAATAACAAGAAAATTACATAATAGCGGAATGTATCGCAAATGTTTTGGTTTAAATTGAAATATTCGTTGTATAACAAAATAAAAGTATAAGAAATTATACATCAATGAAAAGCTTATAAAATTTGCGTTATTTTGATGCCCATTACATATATGAACTGATTTAACAGAGGTTGTCAGATAGAGAAGAAATTAGGTTTAAAAAAATTTTAATAAAAATTGAACTAGATTGAATTTTGAAAAACGGAAAAAACCATTTTGGTTAAATTACATGGTCTTTATAATCAAGAAATTTCAACAATTTAGTTAAGTAAATTCTATGAAAAAATTAAAAAAAACAAAAATTTCGTCTGAAATTTTCAACATTTTTGAATTTTCAAAAATTTTTTTTAAATTTCTGATAACCTATTGAAAGCGCCTCTTAAAGACCTTTCATATGATACCAAATTTATATATAGTTCCTTTGGAAGAAATATGAAAAAAATCCAAAAAACCTCTAAAAAATACCTTTTTATCCTTTGATCCAGCTCACCAAATATTGACCCCAGGACAAAAATTTTGAGAAACGTGGTCTTAGAATGAATCAAACTTTCATTTTAGTCGGGAACATCTATACCTTATTTTTTCTCCATACAAACGGGGCCACCCTAATGTACATATATCAAATAATTTATTACAAATATTAAAAAAGAATAATAACATGAATGAATAACTTGTAACATGATTAAAATACGAGTCAGACATTATAAAAGAAGAATTAATAAATATTTAAAATGCCATTCATTGCGCAAAAGTAGGATTAGTCGACTCTTTTATACTTACATCGAATGAAATAAACATTTTAAAAAAAGTTATTAATGAAGATTCTATACCATTTATAAATTTAGAACAGGCATTCGGATTTGCAGATGTAAAAGTAGCATCTGATTATGATTAAAATTGTATTGTAAAAATTGTATTAAGACCTATAAAAATCGGTGCTTAACAGTGTCCATAAAGAAGCAATGGGAGATGAAGATATGTAGAGTATAAGTTTGGTCGTACTAGAAAGATCTTTGCTACGCTTGAGCTTTAGAGTGACATAATTTTTGCTGATACCGGAGGATTCACGACCGTAAGCTGGAAATCTATACGCCCCATGTTACTTCTTGTCGACAATACATACTTTGTTTTGCCCTCATTTACTGCTCGACCCATCTAGTTTAATTCCCGTTCAATAGCGCTTGGTACGCCCTATAATATCAATGTTGTCGGCATACGCGAGCTACTGGGCACTTTTGTAGAAAATAATGGCACTGCATTGCACTCCCACCCTGCGCTGAACCCTCTACATGAGTTGAAGAGGTTGCTTGATAAGCCATTTACTCATCTGAAGCCTCACATAGTATCAGAAGATTGTGAAATGGCCATTCCTACCTTGACGGAGATGCAGGAGTGGTTCAATCTTGTTCTGCATATCCTAATGAGCTTCGTGGAAACTCCGAGTTCATGCACAAACACAAAAAACACGATTTCTTATGGAGCTATCAGAAGCTATCTTAGTCGACAAAAAGATAGTGTGTCAACTTGTTTTTCAAGCATGTCAACTTGTTTATTTCTTGTTCATCAGTTGACATTGTGAAGATCTGGGCGATGGTGGGCTTACCAGATCTGAAGCCGCACTGATTAGGTCGGATCAGCGTTTTGACAAGTGGCCACGAGGAGGCTGCGTATCAACTTAAATACAGCAAAACGGAAACTTAACCTTGTTTGAATATATCCAATCCAGAGCTCGGCATTTCCTATGCACGCGTGCTTTTCAGCCATTACTAAATTTACAATAACGTACTCACACGTATTAGAAACACACTCAGTATCGTTTGAGCATTCATTAAAAGAGGACTTTTGTACATGAAGATCTCCTAATGCAGGGATGGAAAACTTAATGTTTTTAACATCAGAGTATGGTGTACGTTTTTAGAATTATAATCTTTTTCAAAATAAATTATTCTAATTTATTAAAAGAAATTTAATAAAACAAAAACAACTTATATTTCACTATTCATAAAAACTATGTACATATAAAAAAAGAAGTATTTTGCAAAAAAAAACAGCAAACCTCACTGCATGAAAGCTCGAGCGAGACTGATCGATTTTGATTGTTTTTATTCATTTTGTGAGTACAGTATAAATATCCCAGAAAGTTTTCTATTAAATATGTATATTTCCAAAAAAAAAAAACTTTAGTCTAAAATGCTTTCTTAAATCGATATAATCAAAGAAATCTAAACGAATTTCACAAATTTTAATTTAATAAACTAATATTTTTTTATTAAAATACCACCATTTAAAAATTTAAATTTTCCATGCCTGCATTGTAGTGAATGTAAGAGTATAAATTTTTCTCTTTTCTTATTTTTCGCTCTCGCTACAATTGACCAATAGCAAGTGTTGCCTGTCTCTGATCCAATCGTATCCCTCTTGTTTTCATTTGTCGATAAAAAAGTACGGTAAAAAGTTCCATTTTCTATTATTTATAGAACTTAACTTGTATGTAAATATGTTGTAATGTAATGTATGTAATCCATGGTTTGATTATCTTTTTTTAGATTTGTGTTCAAAACAGGAGATATAAAAGTGGCCATTAAATCCAATGCCTGCAAGGAAAGGACTTTTGGCGCCCCAAAATACTTTTTTGGATACAATTGCAACAAGATTTGATGGAACACGTAAGTATTGTTTAAGCAGATTAAATTTTCTTAGATCAATATGACGAAAAATTAATAACTAACTTGAACATTTGTCAAAGTCTTCAACAAATTAATTGTTTTAATTACCAACGTAAAAATTAAATTTGTTTTATATATAATTTATTTCATTTCTATGTTTATTTTTATTCACAATTATTTATTGCAAGTGTTTAATAAATATTAATGAATCCATTGCATAAAAAATATAAATACATATGTAAATATGTATGTATATGTATAACTAGCTAAAACCCAGTGTGCTTCGCTACCCCCATCGGAATTGAATACATATCTCGTGATGCAACTGGATCGCCCACCATCAAAATTGTTACGCCATTGTTGGGGCATTGTATCATCCTTGGTGTTGTCCAGCTGGAGTTCTATCAGCATGAATTGCGATTATGTGGTCATCTGAACTTAATCGTGAACTTAAAGATCCTTACCAATTCGTTGATTTCATGAAACATCACTTGTAAATCGGCAACAATCCATTGTTTTGTGTCAGGGTTATAATGCTGGCGGTGGTGCACTTGGTCATTGTTATCCTATTCTCCTATGAAATAAATTTGTAAGAACTTAGGATCTTCATTTGGAATTGGCAACAATGATCCCATTTTATGATAAATTTAACCTTGAACACGAAACGTTGGCATAAAGTTGTCTCGAAATACTTTGGTATCACCAAAAGAGGTCATTTTTTTATTTTGTTTTTTATTATTTATTAATATTTTGTTAAATTAAAAAAAGTATATATTTCGAAAAACTTACCTGAAATCAGTGATTGTAGTGGTTCTGGAGGTGGAAGTAAATCAGACAAAACGATTTTACCATTAGAGCAACACATGCCAGGTGTTTCATTTTTGTACCTGAGTGCATTGCAATATTGGCAAACTTCATTCATGTCACCAATTGCCACTAATTCGTCTTCGGTATAATCTATATCAGATCTATAGTTAAATGCAATACCTGAGTATCCATGAAAAACATTACGTCGATTCACCACCATTCGATTACGATTTTGTTCTCGACGCAAATAATATTGCTCTATCCTCTCTGCTGCTCTTCTTGTTGATGTTCGAATCCGCTGACTTTCTACTCGCGATTCATGTTGGACTTCTGTTTCATTAGTTCGTGATGTTATGGTACGATTTCGCTGGCTTTGTAGCCGACCTTCATGCTCCAACGGTGTCTCAGTAGCTCGTGCGGTTGTCGCATGTTGTCGAAGACCTTCAAGACGTCTTTCACGCTCTGAAGGCGTTTCTGTGCCTCGTGATGTTTCGATACGATTTCGCTGGCTTTGTAGCCGACCTTCATGTTCCAACGGTGTCTCGGTACCTCGTGCGGTTGTCGCATGTTGTCGAAGACCTTCAAGACGTCGTTAGTGTTCTGACAGCGTTTCAGAAGCTCGTGCTAAAGAGGTAAGATTTCGTTGACTTTCAAGGCGCTCTTGGTTTTCTGAAAGCGTTTCAGTAGCTCTTGCTGTTGTGGCGCGTTGTCGTAGGCCTTCAAGGCGTTCTTCTCGTTGTGATGGCGTTCCGGCTCTAAAGGTTGAAGCTCGACTCTTTTCAGTCCTGAGGCAACTTTCACGCTCTTCCGAACTTTCATTTGCTCTCTGGGATTGCAAATGCAATGCATTTTTAGTGCTTCTGGAAAGCGATGCTTTTTTGGGGGCATTTTTATAAATTGTTGCAAAATAAATGTCACTCAACGTTTACCTCGTTTAGAATCAAAGATTCAACTGAATTCCAAAACCGAATGCGTGTTATATTTATTCCTTTATATTTTACCTAATATGAAATAGGTTCAGGTCAAAAAACTTTTTAAAAAAATTGAGGCTAATTAAATTTGACAAATAATTGTGTTTGTGACGGTCGCAGGCAATTTTCTTGATGAGTTTTGGAACTTCTTATTTTATTTGGAAAAAATATTGAGAGTTTACATTTTATTACTTAGGTATTCGAAAGTAATGAATGAAAATTTTACTGCCTATTGTTACATGCCCATTCATCACCCAATAAAATGCTGATTATTAAACTTACCTGATCTATTTTTCAAGATATGCAACAAATAAATAATATTTTTAGTAATTACCCATTGTTAGAAGTAAACAATAACGTAACTATTACATATGTATGTGTTTTTCAAATAAATATTTAAATAGTATGAATTTCAGTACTTACTATGTATATGAGTTGAAAATTTCAAACTCAACCATTTGAGCAGCTTAAACATTCTAGAATTCAAATGTATGTTGATGATATTCAACTCTACATTGATAGCTCTGTAGCTTCCATCAACACTGGAGTTAAAGATCTTAACACTGACCTTAATAATATTTCTCTTTGGGCGACTGCAAATGGTTTAAGGATTAACTGTAAAAAGTCAAAATGTATTGTAATTTGTAAAAAATCCGCAAAGATTGAATCTAGTAATGATGTTGCCTTTTTTGGTTATTTCTGAAAAAAAAAAATAAATAAAACAAAAGTCTACGAATTTAATTTTGGTTATATTTTTTCTTATTTGGTGATTTTTTTCACAAATGTTGGTTACAAAATTTTTTTCCTTCCCTTCTATCTTTCCCCCGCGTCGCACACTGTCGCGAGCGTGGCCAAAAATGGTTGAATTCAAAGTGGGAAATTCAATATTTTTTTACCTTTATCTTATAGAAAACACTTCAATTAGTTGATATGTAAAATTTTTTTATAAACTTTTGCGTAGTTTTTTAGTTATTGTATCTCAAAGTTAAGAATTCCCATGGAATATAGAAAATTTGTGCGAAAACTTGAAATTTGACATATTTTTGTCATAGTCAAAATTCAAAAATTCTTTTGGTAATGACTAAATTATTTGTAATAGAATTGTAATCCAGGTATGTAATTGTAATTACAACCCTATAATTGTTTACAAATATTAATCATAAGTGAAATATCCTTAGCCAAAGTACAGATCTTCAAAAAATTAAGATTTTCATACATTTATTAACTTCAGTAGTGAATTAAAAAAAAACACCCAATATCACTTTTGAAATTTTTTGATATTTTATTGCCACAAGTATGTACTTTAACATATATAAATTTCAGCTGCTTCTGACTGTTTTTGTGGGCGTTATAAATTTTTTAGTGTCAGCATCATTGCAGATTCATGATATTTTTGAGCAATGTGTGCAGCTTAAGAAAAATAATACAACAAATGTGTTGCATCATATTGTACAATTTGTGCAAAGACGTATTCAAAGATTTCTAGCAGATATAGAGAAGGACTAACTAAAATTCATTCTTTTAAAAATTAGTAATAATTGGACAAAATATAGACGTGGAAAAAGTTGGTTTGAAACTGAGTTGAGGAAGTGATGTAAATTTTTCTAGATCATCGATTTTTTATATTTAAACATAAATAAATGCAATTAGGAACCAAGTGCAAGTGTCCTTTCACTTATATGTATAAATTTAAGTATTTTAATATATATTAACAAATTTTAAATTGTTTAATAAAATATTGTTTAATTAGTATTTCAGCTATGGTAAAAATGTATCCTTATAATTTTCTAATAATATACGGAATGTGAGAAAATTAAATTTTAATGAGTTAGTAAAACATTTAAATCATAATTTCCGATTCGAAAAAAGTATATATTCAACTTTTTTATGTCTTTTTGATACTTTTTTGAAAAAGGACATTTTTAAGGTGGGCGTATCCTTGCTCCAAATTGAACGAAATTTGGAGGAAGTTTTAAGCATGTTAAAACTAATAAGTGCACCAAATTTTATTAACATATCTTTTTTTTCCTCCAAGTTATAGCAATTTTTAATTTCAGGATATATGGGAAGGACACGAATCCTTCGAGTTTAAATGACCAAATTTTAAGTATGATTATGTTTTACCAATTAATATAGGTGTGCCAAATTTCATTACTCTACTATTACTCCTTCTATTTTTGGCCACTCGTTATATGAAATCGCGACAGTGTGCGTCGTGTATTTCTAAAATATGCCAAAATGCACATTCTTTATACTTTATTTTCTTTGGTTTTATACATCAAGAATCATAGATAGCATACTTTAGGGGTAACTATGCGTATGAGTAATATATTTCAAATGCAATTAAATATTAAGTATGTAGTATACATGGGCATGGCCCCTCGCTCATTTGGAATATCAACATAAAAAGTAGCCTATAACTCCTTCCAGACATACAGGAAGATACTGTGAAAATTTCAAGAAAATCGGTTCAGCCGTTTAATCGTCTATAAACTTCAAACATACAATCAAACACACATTCACTTTTATATATAAGATATGCTGTAGTATAATATAGCACAATATAATTGGGCAATTCACACAACCTTGTATCGTGTATATTGTATTGACTACATTTGTTTGTGTGTGAACGCTCAATGCTATGCTGTATTGTATATTTCGTGGCATTCAAACAATTTGATAGCCCGAAACCAACACAACATATGAAAACATATACACATTTTTTTCATTCACACTATTTGATAGCACGAAACCAATACAACTTTTAAAAACATATGGGGGCAATTCACACAACTTTGTATCGTGTATGTTGTATTGAATACATTTTTTTCTTTGTGAACGCTCAATGGTATGCTGTATTGTGTATTTCGTGGCATTCCAACAATTTGATAGCCCGAAACCAACACAACTTTTTAAAAACATATGAAAACATATACAGATTTTTTCATTCACACAATTTGATAGCGCGAAACCAATACAACTTTTTAAAACATATGTGGTCAATTCATACAAGCCGTTGTATCGTTGTATTCATTGTACTGTTGGAAGAACATACAACAGTGTATGATTGTTGTTGATAATTTTCATATAAAAATCTGATACACTTTTTTTCCATTGGTCAATTCACACAAACCGTTGTATCGTTGTATTCATTGTATTGTTGGAAGAACGTACAACAGTGTATGATTGTTGTTGATAATTTTCGTATAAAAATCCAATACACTTATACAAATTTTTTCCATATGTTTTTAAAAGTTGCATAGGTTTCGTGTATATGTGTATATGTTTTGTCACTTTTTTCAACTAGCACAGTGTTATTACTGAGCCAATAAATGGGATAATGGACAATCAAACTGTTCATAGACCACCCCAAGGAAGAATATTTTTGTCTCAATGTTGGCTTATGATACAACTTCGGAGGATGTTGATTATTATATTAGATCTAAACTTCATCCAGGTTCATTTCATCGTTTAAAATATCCACCTCACACGATTATTTCAATGTCATTATGGACCCCAATTTCTGGCCTGCTAATACTTTAGTCCGAGAACACGTGTATAGAGAAAGAATTATAACTAATAGAATTGGTGTACTCCCTCGTCAAAAACAAAATATTTCAAAAAACTAAATTTCATTTCAACTGGTTCATTATCATTACTCTACCAAAATGTTCGATGTTTAAGAACAAAACTTTCAAGTTTATATTTAGAAAGTTTAGACTGCAATTATGATATACTGGCATTTACTGAAACTTGGCTTGATGGTTCTTTTTTAAACTCCGAAATACTTTGTAATAAACATAATATTTATCGTCGTAACCGTGGCTCTTATTGTGGTGGTGTTCTCATAGCTGTTTCTAGTACTTTTTCATCCAAACTTCTTTTAACTGACTCGTTACCTAATATTGAATTTATTCCCGTCATTATTAAATTTAAGAGTCGTAGAATATTCATAACGTGCACTTATAGGTTCAATTAGTCCTGACTTTGACATAACGCAATAGCCACAACATAATCCATAACCATAACGTTATTATTAGCAACAATCAGTCCTGCCATAGCCATAAACAGCTGTTTACGTTTTAATTGTGTATATTTTTCAGAAGTACAAAAAAAAAAGGAAATAAAAGTAAACAGCATGAGCAGTGACGAAGAAATAGATAATTTATTTTTAAATATTGTGTCTTTATACGCTAAAAGAAAAGTTTTAAAGCGTAGAAGACGGTGGAAAGTCCGACCAATTAATAGCGATTGGTACCAAAATGGGTATCACCAAAAAATGTTCCTGAAAATCAAAGATATGGACGAGGATGAACTGTTTGCACACACAAGAATGCCTAGGCATTTATACGATGTTTTTTTAAAATTATTAGCTCCTCCCATGCACAAATTTAAGGAAACAATTCACGCCGAAGAACGCATTTCGCTCACACTCCTGTAGGTTCTGATATATTTATTAAAACCACTGTAAAATTAATGTGAGGAATTTTTAGGTACTTACATATGGAACTCCTCTAAAGACACTCGCTTGGAGTTATAAAATTGGAAAATCTACTGCCAGAAGCATTGTGTTAGAGAGGTGTGATGCTATTTGGGAAAAGCTTTCGCCGACATATTTGAGTGAACCCAAAAAAAAACAATATAAAGACATCGCCAGTGACTTCGGCAAAATGTTGCTGTGTCAACGGGCGATACTAAGCTTAAAGAGTTAGGGCACACTGGAACAGTCTGTGCCGGAGAAATTGAATCTTGTGATTCACAAAGCTCATCGGAAACATCGTTAATTTCTAAACTGCGGTCTAATAAAGGAGCACTTTGTCTCATTTTAAAAAAGTATAAAACTAATTATAATCTTTTTATTTAATAAAACATTTTCGTGACTTACGGTCGAGGAACAATGTGTGGTTATAAAAATTGAAGGCTTTCCAACAGCGACCACTCCCTACCAACACTAGCACCACTTCCAGATATGTTGCGACAGCCTCTTATTTCTTTAGAGAACCTCTCTCTTAAATTTCTCCACCGTTTCATTGCTGTATTTTCTGTTCAACAAACTTCGTTAAAAAATAACAAAACTAACAAAATTGCTACTTGCCATCAACTTCTAATAAATTGCTTGCGACTTCTAACCCAGCTCGCCTTTTTTTTCCGGTCCTAAAATCTATGTGAGCTTTGTCGTAAAGACACGGCTAGTTCCTAACACACTCTATAAGTTTCCCGTCATCCATTTTTTAACTATAAAAATATTGATATTAATTTAAAGAAATTAAAAATAAAAAATAAAACTTAACAAGCAAAACTAATCTGAAAACTAACTAAAATAAAAAAGCAAAACAAGTCTGTAAATTCAGCAAACAGCTGTTTATGGTTATGGCACAAAACCAAAATTCAATTGGTATATATGGTTATGACTATGGCGTTATGGTAAGTCAGCTATAATCAATTACAGTGATGCCCATAAAGTTGGTTTAAACAGCTGATTTATATGGTTATGGTTAAGTCACGACTAATTGAACCTTATATTCCTTCTTCGTCTCCGCAGGATTTATATATTCAACACGGTGAAGCCATTGAAACAGTTGCCTCTGCGAGTGCAAAAGACTTGCTGATTATTATGGGTGATTTCAATATTCCATCCGTACGTTGGAATTTCGAGAATGGATATTATGTTCAATCAGTGAATAATGACAGATTCGATGATTTTTTTAATATTTTATTCGATGTGAGCCTATTTCAAATTAATGGAATACTTAATAACTATTCTAAAATTCTCGATTTAATATTTGTGAATGATAAAGAGGATTGCTTTATAAAGCGTTGTGATCCAATTTCCATTCCTGAAGATCGTTTTTACCCTACGATTGAGTTGAACATCTATGTGCTAGCTGAAGTACTCATCTAATATCAAAAACAGGAAGAATAAACGTTATAAAAAATATAGCTATCTGGCTCTTCTCTCGATTATATACATTATTCAATAGCAAGAACTAATTACAACACTGCTAATAAATTGGCATATAACAACTATTTACACCGAATGAAGTCAAAAATAAAAAGTAATCCAAAGTCTTTCTACAAATTTATTAACTCCAAACGTCGTACAAATACATACCCGAACTACTTAAAATTTGGTTCTCGTAGTGCTTACAATGAAATGTCCATAAGTAATTTGTTTGCTGATTTTTTTACAACAACTTATTCCTATAAATCATTCAAAAATCAAGCTTCTTATCCTTATGATATATCCCAGTTATCAAGTATGTATTCATATTTCGTATATTGCTGCTGAAACTGTTCCAGGTCCAGACGGTATACCTACATGTATTCTTAGACATTGTTCTGAAAACCTTTCTGGTCTCCTAACGGCAATTTTCAATAAATCTATTGAACTGGGTTATTTTCCAACTGCTTGGAAAAAATCATTTATAATTCCATTGTTTAAAGTTGGCAATAAATTTGAAGGTTCTAACTACAGAGGTATAGCAAAATTGAATGCAATTCCAAAACTCTTTGAAAAAATTGTGACTGATTCTTTATATCGTCAAATATCTTCAATTTTAACTTCACATCAACATGGCTTTCGAAAATTATGATCAACTTCTACTAATATCTTGGAATTAACAACTAAAGTAAATGAAGGGTTCATCAATAGGCAACAAACTGATGTTATCTATACAGACTTCAGTAAAGCATTTGATAGAGTCAACCACGATCTTTTGTTTTATAAACGATCTTGCATGGTTCACGTTCGCTAAAATCTTATCTTTTAGTAGAACTCAGTAAGTGAAATTTGAAAATGCTTTATCTAAAGTCATCGATGTTCCCTCCTGAGTGCCTCAAGGAAGCCATCTTGGTCCAGTACTATTCACATTATTTATAAACGATTTGCCATCTGATATTATTCATTCTAATATACTCATAACTGGTCTTGGAATCTTGTTAGATCATAAGGTTACGTTTTCTGAACATATATCAATGATGGTGAACAAAGTGTTTTAGGATTTATAAAGCGCTGGTCAAAGGAATTTACTGATAACTACGTAACAAAACAATTATATATATCTTTGGTGCGCCCTATTCTTGAGTATGGATCTATTATATGGGATCCACATTTCCTCATTTACGTTAGCTTAATTGAATCTGTACAGAAGCGCTTTCTGTTATTTTGCTTGAGAGGACTTGGATGGAACTCGTTTGTTCTCCCTTCGTGTGAAAGTAGACTCGCTCTTATAAAACTACCTGCACTGAAAAGTCAATTTAAATTAATTTTAATGTTCCAATTAGATCTTCTCGTAATATTAATTTATTAAATTTACAATTTTACCGACTCTTTTCGCGAAATATGTTTAAAGTTTAATAATCATTATCATTTAATTGATCTTTCTGAAAGCAATTATTCTTTAAAGAGAAAAATTATATTGTACTTAAATCATTAAATATTAATTATATATATATTGTTTGTAAATTTAAATTTAGTCTGTAAGGAACTACTATCCATAGACATAAATAAATCTAATACCTATAATGGATTTATTTAAATAAAAATCATTTGTTATATTTTAATTCCAATCCTCGAATCTACAAAAATTAAACATTTTGCGGAAATTAAAAACGTAACAATGTTATATAATGAGAACGGAAAAACTCTAAGTGCCATTATTACAACTTGCCGTTAACTGAAGGCGGTTCACTTTATCTTTGAAATTGCCATATTACATATATTATTATTTATTATTTTATTTTTTTTCAATTATTATATTATTATTATTTTCAATATGGCAACTTCAAATATAAACATAAAAATAAACGTTAATATATTAATTATTTTTAAAATCAAAATGGATATTCATTATATTCATCTTAAAACAAAATGCACAAAGAAAATGTAAAACTTCAACACACAAATTCTATAAACAAAATGAATAAACATAACAAATAAAAAGGCACGTCATTGCCACTGCGTTTTTAAAGCACTTGTTTAATTGACAGTGGTTTGCAAAAGCTAATTTCTTTTTATCAGTATGTTGTAATAACGAAGAGAAGTTAAAGGTATATTTTAGCTGAAACCGAACTTTAACAGAAAGTTGTAATAATGGCCCTAAAGATCATAAAAATGGTATAAACATATACCTAAAATAAATTATTTAGAACGTAGAAATTATTATCGTAAGTAACGTTTAAATTAGTAATATCTTCTTTTTCAATTTCCTGATGAACAAGTTCCCAGATGTTTTCTAATGCGTGTTTTAACACCTGCTACCGTGCCTAATAGTTAAAATATACTATTGTGTAATTAACACTTTCTTCGCACAAAATTTAATGACACTTAAAAATGTTTATAAAAAATGTGTTGATTATTTTTTTTAATCGTACAGAAAATAAATATTCATAGCTTATTAATATACTATCTACACGTTGCGACTGGCTGTACAACATTATTAGTTTATACAAACAATTGTAACAATAAGCAAATTTGGTTGAAAATCGATCGCGTGAAGAAGACGACAAATCGTTGCTCAATATGTCGTGGAACTAATCGCAACGTATAGGGGTCGCATTACATTCAGAACATGTGTCTTATATGAATTAATAAAATTGAACGCCATTATAATGAATGGATTACATGAGAATGACAAAGGTGTTAAAAACTCTTTAAACACAGGAATCAAACATGTGTGAAAAACTAAAAAAGAAAATGATACACATACATAACATATTAAATCCAAATTCAACGTTAATTCAAAAGTTGTATTCAGTGCCTTTCATACTCATACTCATAAGATATGCCTTGGTATCAGGGGTGCCAGATAATTTTGAAGGAAAATCGGCAACTTTGTCAAAAAAAATCGGCATTTAGATTTTAAAAATCGGCAAAATATCGGCAATAAAAAAAGCATTTGTTATAAATGTATGAAATCAAACATTTTTATTAAATAAATATATATCAAAACAAAAGAAATCAATTCAGCAATCAACATATTAATGTTATGTTCTGCAAAGATACAATTTTATGTCTCAATTTTCATTATTTTCAATTTTTATTTTTATGAAAAATGAATGATGAAATGAAAATTGGTTTTAAATTTTTAAGAATACATGCTTGAATTTGTCAAGTTTGAAATAGCTTTCTTAATATCTATATCAAAACAATTTGAATTGTTTTATTTTAAAAAATCTTTAGGATAAAGATTACCTTCTAAAGATTCGTTTACAAGGCAACATCGAAATTTAGTTTTATTAAAATTGACCTGACTAAAAAAAAAACAAAAAATTTCTTAATGTTTTCCATAAAACCAGAGAAAAATAAGTAAAAGTTTCAGATGACTCCATAGGAGAACCCTGAGAAAATTTTAAATTCAAGCAAAAAGGCATTGCATTTTTCACATGTTTAAAACCTATCGACTATTATAGACTGTAACGTAGGCAAATTTTGTATGGGAAAATTGAACCAGAACGTACATAAACATATTATTAAAATCACAAATTGATTTTCCATTTTTCCCAAAACTGTTTTTGTTTGATAATTATTTTACCACAACAGCTGTTCAAAACAAAAAACCAGTCGCATATAACGCATTGCTGGTAACTAGCAATAAAAAACGCATAGAACTGGAGAATCGCATGTAACGCAAGGCCGCATTAAACGCATGGTATGGACTTTCGGTTTAAGTTGGTATTGTTATTATTTGTAGCAGTTTAGGTGTGAGTGGATAGAGAATGAGAGTAACATATTCGTTTTTCTATCAGGCATGTCACAGATTCCTATCGGAATGATTTTGATTCCGTGTATGCAATTCCGATCGATTTTGTTTTATGTTCTTCAGATTCCGAACGATTTTATTTATTCCCAAAAATTATAAAATTGCTGTTTTTTCAAATAAAGTATGGCAGTGTCCTGCATAACAAAAAAAAAAGAAAAAACATAATTAGTGAATAAAAACAGAAACAAAACAAAAGAAGAAAAATGTGCTAATACAAAAATTTTAATTCAAATCAAAAAAATTAAAAATTGTATATGACAAACAGTGCTGACTAAATCTACCTTCCCAGATGAATGGAAGCTGGCCAAAATCCTTCCCATTCCCAAAACGAACAATGAGTTCAGGCCAATTGCTATACTTCCTTTTTTGTCAAAGGTAATGGAAAACATTATAGCTAGACAAAACAACAGTTATCTGGCGAGTCACGATTTCTTAACTGTTAGTCAGTCGGGTTTCATAAAAGGTAGGAGTTGTACTACCGCTCTATTGAATGTAGTTGAGGATCTAAGGTTGGACCTAGATGAGAATAATGTAGCGTTTTTAGTTCTTCTCGATCACACCAAGGCTTTCGATACGGTTGATCACAAAGTATTATTGAATAAGCTCCGGAAACTGTTTAATTTTTCTAATTCTGCCGGTAATTTAATTTCATCTTATCTGTTGGGCAGATGTCAAAAGGTTCATTTGAATGGAAAAATTTCGGATCCGCTTAATATAAGTAGAGGTGTCCCCCAGGGATCAATACTGGGGCCTCTGCTGTTCTGCATGTACATTAATGATCTACCAGATGTTTTGGTTGATTGTCATGTTCATATGTATGCTGATGATGTGCAGCTTTATGCCAGTACACGTAAGGAGAATATTGATTCCTGTTTACACTCCATTAACTGTGATTTGGAGCGAATTGCTAGTTGGGCCTCGGCAAATGGACTATGTATCAATCCCTCAAAGTCCAAATGTATTATGCTTTCAAAAACCAATAGGTCGCTTGTCATACCGGAATTGAGTATCAGGGGTAATAGAATTGACTTTGTGGAGTCTGCAACCAATCTGGGCATTGTCTTTAATGACAGATTATCGTGGTCTAGCCATATAAGTGTTGTTGTTGGCAGAATTTACAGCATGCTTCGGAATTTATGGGCTGTCATAGATTCAACTCCTTTCGCCATTCGTATGCAACTTGCTAAAACATATCTAATTCCTGTGCTTTTATATGGGTGTGAAATCTTTTCAAACTGCGATAGTAATGACAAGCGGAAACTCAACTTGGCATATAATAATATAGCGAGATATGTATTCCTTAGAGGTCGCCGGGATCATATTTCTCATTTGGCCTACCAGATATTTAGTGTGAGCTTTGATAATCTTTTGAAAATTAAATGCCTCATTCTATTCCATAGAATTATTAACTCGAGGCAGCCAGAATATTTGTTGAACCGAATTAGATTTGCAAGATCTTTCCGGGGCTTGAAGGTTATTCAACAACGGTACAGAACCCTTCTGTCACAGCGACAGTTCTTTATACACACCACAAGTCTTTGGAATTCCCTACCAAACCAAATTCAAAAGTTAGGTAATGCAAGTGCGTTCAAAAAGGAGTTATTTAAATTATTCTCTTAATAATAGATTTTTATGATATTAGGTTGATTTTATATCGTTTAATATATTTTACTTTCTTAAACCGATTTTTAAAATATGTCATCTTTATATTTCTATAATTCTCAATTTTTTTAATTTTTTATTTACTTCTGCAGTATTGTTATTGTCCTGTTATATTTTCACTTATATTTAAATTCTTTTTTATATTTAAAATTTACATTTTTACTTCTTTATTTTTAATTTCCAATACTTAATTAATATTAGTTTTTTTTAAATTTTATATCTTAGTGTTCTTATGCATAACACTATAACTTATAAGATTAACATCTTGTTGTGTTATGTTAATTATATAAATAAATAAAAAAAAAAAAATAAAAATACAAAAAAAAAATAAAAATACAAATGCCGAGAATTTCAATTTTTGCTGTTGTGGAAGCCATGAGACGACAAATTGTTGCTGAAAAAGTGTCGCCTTTAATATAGCCTCTTGCATAATTTTTCACGTTTTAGCGACCACAAGAATTGGGCCAATGTTTGCGCAAAACTAAATAATAATATTTGCAAAAAACATTAGCCGACTTCTGGTAGTCGCCCAAACACGAAATTGACCCATTTTAATTTTTCTAAAAAATCGTTTTTTTAACTATTAAAAACTCTTCCCTTTCCTTATCATTTAAATTATTAATGTGAATATGATAACACACAAAATGTCTTTTAAGAACATATTCCCTACATGCTTTAAATGTTTCATAACATATAAGGCATTGAATATTATCAAAAATCATTTTTTAACATAAAATATTTTTTGAGTGTCATTCTAAAATAAAATGATAAAGCATCCGCCACACTTGTGTTCTTGTCGCAGTCTGATCGACAATTAAAGGCCCAGTTATGCTACGTAACGAAATGTAACCGCAACAGTAAAGTGGCAGTTACCCAACCGTAACGTAACGTACAGCAGAAAACGTCCTCTTTTTAGCATATGGAGAACAATGTAAACGATTACCGAAACGTTCTCTCTCGTTAGCAAAACGGAACGATCTGTATAAAACAGAATTCTCCCCCGTTTTTACGTGACATTTGAACATGAGAAAGGATGAGCAGTGTTACCACGAAAAAAAAAAATATAACCAAAATTCAATTCGCAGTTTTTTGTTTTATTTTTTCAAATTTAAATTATAATTAATAAAAAAAGAAACAAAAAATAGCAAAATATAACTTTAGTCTTACTAATTAATTAATTTTAACAAACAAAACAACAGCTTTTTTATTAGAAAAATAATAAATTATATTAATTATAAAAAAAATAAAAAATCTACACATTGAAGAAAAAAATAACCAACAACGGCAACACTGATGATGAGTGTATACTAGAGCGGGTCGCTCTCTATGGACAAAAAAAAAGTTGTGTCAGTCACCACCTAGGATTAAAGGTATATTAATAACGTTCCCAAAAATATAAAAATTATTTTTTTGCCACGCCTAGAAATACCGCCCTTTTTGTTTTTTATATACTACGTCGCCAATTTAGGTCCGATCATAACATATCATATACACTGCGGTTCATCAGGATAGAACCAACACATTTTAAAGTTAAAAAACTGTATAAATTGCAAATACAGATAGAATAAAAAAATTTAGTTTTGCAGAGAAATAAGTGATACTGTAAACGATAATTTAAACACAAAAAATAGTATAAAAATGGATTATAACGGTGAGATGTCGCTGCCGTCAAGCCACAAACACTGATATATGATATGTTATGATCGGATCTAAAATGGCGACGTAGTATATAAAAAACAAAAAGGGCGGTATTTCTAGGCGTGGCAAAAAAATAATTTTTATATTTTTGGGAACGTTATTAATATACCTTTAATCCTAGGGGGTGACTGGCTCAACTTTTTTTTTCGACCCACCCTAGTGTATACCAATTTCTTTGCATTGTATTGTGTTCGTTTGTGTGTTGCTTTGTGTTTCGTTTCATTTTTATTCACATTCTTCGTTGACATATGTCCCGTTTTTAACGTTTCTGTAACTACACAAACGTTTTTAAGGCTACGTACGTTACAATTTTACGTTTCTTACGTATGAGTAACCAGCCCCTAAGAAACAGCAGATCATTTTTGTTATGTATAAAGCAATACGAATGGTTATACAAATGTAATGTAACGTAACCGGAATCTGTAAAAAATATAATCTTATATATAAAAATGAATGTGTGTTTGATTGTATGTTTGTATGTTTGAAGTTTATAGACGATTAAACGGCTGAACCGATTTTCTTCAAATGTTCACAGTATCTTCCTGTATGTCTGGAAGGATTTATAGGCTGCTTTTTATGTTAATATTCCAAATGAGCGAGGGGCCATGCCCACGTATGCTACATACTACATACTTAATATTTAATTGCATTTACACACAAGTATCTGTGATTCTTGATGTATAAAACCAAAGAAAATAAAGTGTAAAGAACGACGCGGGGGGAAAGATAGAAGGGAAAGAAAAAAATTTTGTAACCAACATTTGTGAAAAAATTCACCAAATAAGAAAAAATATAACCAAAATTAAATTCGTAGACTTTTGTTTTATTTATTTTTTTTTTCAAATTTAAATTATCTATATATATAAAAATGAATGTACTTTATGGAATCGTAAACTATGCATTTAATCTTTAGCAAAGTTGTTGCGCATGAGCCGACGAAGGTTTCTAAGTTGGTATAACTAATTTCCGACAGGTGGCGCCACTGAAAATTCTTCGAAATTAATTAAATCGTAAACTGTGCATTTGATCCTGTGTTGAAAAGGAAAGAAAAGAAAAGAGCATTACTAGCCTCAGAATCAGCATTGAGACTGAAAAATCTTCGAGTACATGCCGCACAGATCCGTTCGCATGAATCACTTGAACAATGAATCGCTTGATCGAATGCGTACTACTCAGGCCCGTTCGTCTGAATCATCTGGACAACGGGAAACAAAATCAATAAAATGATTCAAACTTAATTGGATATTTGTCTAATGTCTTTCCTTCAAATTTATTTTAGTTTGTAGTGCAGCAAAGCGCGCAGGGTACAGCTAGTTTTCTTACATTTTTAAGTGACATCTTTTTAGCAGTGTTAACAACATGTCAATATTAAAAACCACCAAAACTGAAAATTGAAATTTACATTTTGTACGTATGTTATGATTGTCTGTATATGAAATTTTCTTTAAATAAAACTTCACATATTTTAGAAACCCAAATTATAATTTATTTCAGTATTAACTTTTATAATTTAAAATAAAAATAAACACTATTTTACTATAACATTATGTAGGTAGTGTTTATTTTTATTTTAAATTAGGAAAATATAGTTATCGATTTTTAATTAATTAAAGCGTTCGAAAAGCATTTCAGTTTGCATTTTACTTTTACTAGAGAATATAAAAACGTCTTAACATTCGTACAAATTTGTTTTCCGAAATACCCGACCTGTTTTTGTGGGATAAACGAGTTCACTGGCTTGTCTATTTATATAAATAGAAAATACAATCAAAAGCACGCAATTTTATATTTGTGTTTTTTCTCAACATACAAACACAAACTAAATTGAGTGTTTTTGTTTGTGTGAAAGTAAAATTGTTTGGCTATCAGAAACATACATAATTGGTCATTACAACCCTTCAGACAGGATTACGACCTAGTTTCTCACACCACTTATGTTGTGTGTATTAATTTTATACATGACCGGCGAGACCTACAGTTTAAAGTCGATTCCGAACAACAGATTTTTTGAGAAACTTTTTCGTGGCAATTTTATTTACTCTCAAAGTTTTTGCCAGAAATCTGCTGAGGGGAAGTCGCCGAAGAAATACGTTTTGTATTTTGTTTTGAATACTGGCCTGGGGCTCGAACCCTGGCTTTTCGTCTAATAAGCCAACACACTACCTAGTAGACTACGGCGGCTACAGAAACAGTACATGAAAATTTTAATAAATACCTTTAAATAAATATAAAATCGTTGAAATGAATCCACAAACTCTGTAGTGATAACACTGGTAACCAGCTGAATTAAAGAAAAACAAAAGACGCCATACTGAAAGTGATAAAAGGAGTGGAAACAAAGTTTTTAAAATTTGGAATTAATATTAAATTTGTTTAAGAAACAATAATAAAAATAATAAAATAAAAACTCAAACCCAAAAACATGTCTTCTATATCTATATCTTAATTTTTGTCCTTTAGTTTTTGCAATTTTTATTTCTTCATTTGTTTTTGTTTATTTCTTTTATAGTTTTGTTTACCTAAAAACATATGATACGTTTTTACGTTCTCTATAATTGCTGTTGCGTTTTTACGTTCAGCAGACATTCCTGTTACCTTACATTACGTTCCGGTAACATAACTGGGGCTTAAAGCCGAAAGTCCATATCATCCGCTTCATGCGACTTTGCATTACATGTGTATACCGAAAAAATAGAATCAGTGTAGTTGTTTGTGACAAGAAACAGAAGAAAATGCATAGAAGCGTAGAACGCATAAAGCCGAAAGTCCACACCATCCGTTTCATGCGACCTTGCATTACATGCGTATACCGAAAAAGTCGACGAAAAGTTGTTTGTGACAAAAAACAGAACAAAGTGCATAGAATGCATAGACGCGTAGAACGCATCAAGTAGGTTTACTTTCTACTTTTCAATGCGACTCATGCACTGCTGGAAAAAGTCAGCAGTTTTTTAAACTTGGCATGTTAAATTATATACTATTGTGAATGATTTTGATAAATATGTTTAAATTGTGCATTACTATTTTCGCATTTTTCTTTATTCATAATAAAAATATTAATAAAAACATATTTCATAATAAAGTTTACTACTAATTTAAGAGGAAAATACATTAAAATACATTTTTAACACATTTCTTTTATGAACAAAATATGTATGTTACTAGTTGTCGATTATTTTTATGTACTGAGTGTCATCTATTTTAAATTTATTTATTTGTAAACAAGAAAAATGGAGGATAAATTAATCGAAAATACTCGTCTTGTGTTCTTTTGAGGATTTTCGTAGGCCTTAACAGCACAAAAGATCACATATTTAAACTCAAAAATTTGTAATTAATGGTATAAATTCTTTTAAAATTACAATTTGATTTTCTATTTTTCCCAAAAATGTTCTTGTTTGCTTTTTTATTGTTTACCAAACAAAAAACCAGTCGCATAAAACGCATTGTGTGTAACTTGCAATAAAAACGGCATAGAATGCAAGAATCGCATGTAACGCAAGGTCGCATTAAACGCATGCTATGGACTTTCGGCAGTGTTAAACAATTCAGTATTTTAGTACTTTTTCATTTCAAAAATACCGCAGTACCCGCGCGACGCTTTCAGCACTTTTTTATTATTACGTATTTTATGTCTAAAGCCGAAAGTCCATACCATCCGTTTCATGCGGACTGCGTTACATGCAATTTTTGCTTTCTATGCGGTTCTTATTGCAAGTTACACACAATGCGTTTTATGGGACTGGTTTTTTGTTTTGGTCAGCTGTTGTGGTAAACAATAAAAAAGCAAACAAGAACATTTTTGGGAAAAATAGAAAATCAAATTGTAATTTTAAAAGAATTTATGCCATTAATTACAAATTTATGAGTTTAAATATGTGATATTTTGTGCTGTTAAGTCCTACGAAAATCCTCAAAAGAACACAAGACGATTGTTTTCGGTTAATTTATCCTCCATTTTTCATGTTTACAAATAAATAAATTCAAAGTAGATGACACTCAGTACATAAAAACAATCGACAACTAGTAACATGCATATTTTGTTCATGAAATGATGAAATGTTCAGAAATGTGCTAAAAATGTATTTTTCTCTTAAATTAGTAGTAAACTTTATTATGAAATATGTTTTTATTAATATTTTTATAATGCAAAAAGAAAAATGCGAAAATAATAATGTCGTAAAATGTAAACATATCTATCGAAACCATTCACAATAGTATATAATTTGGCATGCCAAGTTTAAAAAACTGCTGACATTTTCCAACACTGCATGAGTCGCATAGAAAAGTAGAAAGTAGATCTACTTGATGCGTTCTACGCATCTATGCATTCTATGCATTTTCTTATGTTTCTTGTCACATACAACTACACTGATTCTACTTTTTCGGTATACGCATGTAATGCAAGCTCGCATGAAACGCATGCTATGGACTTTCGGCTTTAAGCCGAAAGTCCATACCATCCGTTTCATGCGGACTGCGTTACATGCAATTTTTGCTTTCTATGCGGTTCTTATTGCAAGTTACACACAATGCGTTTTATGCGACTGGTTTTTTGTTTTGGTCAGCTGTTGTGGTAAACAATAAAAAGCAAACAAGAACATTTTTGGGAAAAATAGAAAATCAAATTGTAATTTTAAAAGAATTTATGCCATTAATTACAAATTTATGAGTTTAAATATGTGATATTTTGTGCTGTTAAGTCCTACGAAAATCCTCAAAAGAACACAAGACGATTGTTTTCGGTTAATTTATCCTCCATTTTTCATGTTTACAAATAAATAAATTCAAAGTAGATGACACTCAGTACATAAAAACAATCGACAACTAGTAACATGCATATTTTGTTCATGAAATGATGAAATGTTCAGAAATGTGCTAAAAATGTATTTTTCTCTTAAATTAGTAGTAAACTTTATTATGAAATATGTTTTTATTAATATTTTTATAATGCAAAAAGAAAAATGCGAAAATAATAATGTCGTAAAATGTAAACATATCTATCGAAACCATTCACAATAGTATATAATTTGGCATGCCAAGTTTAAAAAACTGCTGACATTTTCCAACACTGCATGAGTCGCATAGAAAAGTAGAAAGTAGATCTACTTGATGCGTTCTACGCATCTATGCATTCTATGCATTTTCTTATGTTTCTTGTCACATACAACTACACTGATTCTACTTTTTCGGTATTCGCATGTAATGCAAGCACGCATGAAACGCATGCTATGGACTTTCGGCTTTACGCTTTTCAACTACTAATGCACTAGCAACGTAGAATTAGTATTTAGCCAAACGTCCACGAGAGGGAATTTGGGAATCCCGAAAATACCGGGGTTTTGTGATTCGGGATTTCCCGGTTGGCATCCCTAGTATGGACTTTGGGCTTTAATGCGTTATATGAGACTGGTTTTTTTTGCTGTTGTGGTAAAATAATTTTGGGAAAAATGGAAACTCAAATTGTGATTTTAAAAGAATTTATGGAATGAATTACATGTTGGTATATGATATTTTGTGCTTCTAAGGCCTAAGAAAGGCTTTAAAAGAACGCAAGACAAGTGTTTTCAGTTAATTTATCCTATATTGTTCTTGGTTATGCTACTTTCGCGCGGCAGCAATTTTTCGTAATTCAACATCCAATTATGTGCTGAATTCCGTAATTCGGCATACAAAATTTTGTGAGTGAATTACCCAAATTGTATGTAATTCAATTTCTCTTACGCTATGAATTATTTAAAATTTTTTTTATCGTAGTTTTGCCATCACCAGTTGTCAAAGCACAAAAAATATAAACAAATAAATATTGCAAAGAATAAACAATAATGGAATTCAAAAATAATATTTTAAAAAAGTATTATTTTGACGAAAGTTATTCGCGAAATTAGCGCAGGAAGCCACAATGTAGAAAACTGGTTGAATCTACAGGAAAAGTATTTGCATCTTTTGAAGAAGCTGTGTGAACTTTATAATTTAAAAGTATTAATAATAATTTAATTATAAAAAGAAGAAGAAAAGAATAACTGTCAAAAAGAATTACAAAACTGCCGTGTGAACATGATAATTCAAATAAGTAATTCAAAACTGTGAGCGAAGTAATTCGAAGGCTCGCGCTAAAATAGCATTACACATTGATATATTCAAAAGAGAAGACACTCAGTAAATAAAAACCAATCGATAACTAGTATACAAATTTTGTTCATGAAATAAATATGTTTTAATGTATTTTCCTCTTAAATTAGTAGTAAAGTTTATTATGAAATATGTTTTTATTAATATTTTTATAATCAAAAAAAAAAGAAAAAGAAATGCACTATTTAAGCAAATTGTTACGAAAATGGAAATGGTGTCATTAAAATAATAAGTCTGTTTTGACTGTGATCAAGTGCGAACGTGCAAAATTACGAGATCGCTAAAGTGTTTCAACAGAATAATAATAAAAATAAAAACAATTGTCTTGTTACAGTTAATAATAAAAATAAACCAAGAACAATTTATATTTCAAAAATTTTTTTAAATAAAAACAATTTACAAACATTCGTTTGTGTAAAAACAATTTAAAAACATTCCTTTGAATAAAACAATTTCCATTGCTATCATGGATAATGATAGCAATGATGATAGTGGCGATGATGATATCTGCTGGCAAGTAGTCAAATCGACTTGCTGGCAAGTAGTCACATCGAGGCAAAGCAAATCCCCAAAAATATTCTGAAACAAAAGACAAAACACCAACAAAACACCAGCATTGCTTCTGTATCAACCCAAATAAATGCAAACAACAATGTTAACAGTGTAAGTCAAAATAAGTTTTCTAGTTTAAGCGACGATGGTGAAGATAATAATACCTAAACTGATAATAAACAGACAACAGATAATAATATACCAAAACCACCTCCAATCATCATTCCTAAGGTGTCAGATATAAGCGCTATGATAAAAAGTTTTACCAACTTAATACCATCCTCATTATTTAATTATAAAACTTTAAGAGACGGACAGATAAGAATTATGCTAAAAGATATTGGAAAGTACAATAGAGTGCTGATCTCATACCTAAAGGATAACAATATTATGTTTCACACATACCAACTGAAACAAAATAGAGCCTACAGAGTTGTAGTTGAAAATCTACATCCATCAACACCAAAGAATGTGATAAAAAGTGCCATAGAACATTTAGCACATAGAGTTAGAAATGTCACCAATATTAAGAGCAGCATTACAAAAGACTCTTTACCAATGTTCTTCGTTGATTTAGAGCCAAGTCCAAACAATAAAAACATATATGAGACTAAAACTCTGTGCAATGCTATTGTGAATATAGTACCACCAAAAAAGACAAATGATCTCGTACAATGCCACCGTTGCCAGGAATTTGGGCACACAAAAACTTATTGCAGGAAATCTGTTAATTGCGTTAAGTGTGGTTTAGGTCATTTAACTGCCAATTGTATTAAGGTTAATGATAGTGAACCAAGATGTGTTAATTGCTTACAAAACCATTCAGCAAGCTATAAAGGCTGCATTGTATCAAAGAAAATAAAGTATAAAGAATGTGCATTTGGGCATATTTTGGAATATTTCTCAAAAATATTTCATGACGCGGGGGGAAAGATAGAAGGGAAGGGTAAAGAAACCAAGAGCGTAACAATGCGTTGTTCTCATCGTGCGTTTTTGTTGTTAGACTAATTTTTTATTTATCTTTCTGAAACAGTGTTGCCACGAAAAAAAATTTTGTAACCAACATTTGTGAAAAAAATCACCAAATAAGAAAAAATATAACCAAAATTAAATTCGTAGACTTTTGTTTTATTTTTTTCAAGTTTAAATTATAATTAATAAAAAAAAGAAAAAAAAATAGCTTTTTTTACAAAAAAAAAAAATAACCAAAACCAAAAAAATCTGCACATCTACACATTGATCAAAAAAATAATCGATTTTGGTTAGAAATAACCAAAAACGGCAGCACTGTTCTCGGCACAAAGAGAACATGATAAAAATTATGAGAGGCATGTGGTAACCCAGAGGAAAATTCATTGATATTAGTGAATCATACTATAATATTTCTTTGGGTGTAAAATTGAAGTCTGAAAAAAGCGACATGAACATTCTTCTTTAGAAGCTGACAAGCAAAGCAACTGAATGCATTTTTACGCTCTCATGATGAGAGCAACACATTGTTACGCTCTTTGTTTGTGTTTATTTTCCTTCTGTCCAGTGTGACCAGGACTCAAAAATTTTTGCAGCTAAATCCTATCCAAAATAATGCTAAAAAAATGCTAAATGGATTTTTAAATGCCAAAAAAAATGCTAAATTTTTTTAATAACGTTATGAAGAAATTCTTCACTATTTGTACAGCTGTTTCAACAAATAAAGTTTGATTATATAAATAAAACCACATCGAACTCAATAACAAATTATTTTTTCTCTTCAAGAATCGTAAACTAAAATTATAAAACAAAAAATGTATATTTTTCAGTCTTTATATGTAAATAGATATGGCTTCATGTATAAATACATGAAACAATTTTGTCAAAACTGTAAAAAAAAACTATATTGCTACTTAATAGCATTTGTACTACTCAAATAAATTAGTTTAAACAAAAATACCAACTTTTGGCTACATATTAAATACTTCATCAAAAGTGTATTTTGCACTTTCTGAGGGCTCTGTTATAATATTATATATATTTGTATCACATTTTTTGATTAATTCTTTAGTTATTTGAAAACTTTGGCAGCATTTATTCAAACTTTTCAATCCACATCTTATATAGAGGAGTGAATTCATTGTATATAATATCATTCTATTTCTTATTTTAGTTTTTAAAAGATTCATTCCGCTAAATACACGTTCAACTTCTGCATTACTAAATGGCAAAACTAAAAATTTCATAACAAAATCGGACAATTCCTTGAAGGCATGTGGTAACCCAGCATTTCATTGACAGTATTCTTGTATTCATAAACTTGTATCCAAAACTCAATACATAGTTGTCTTCTGATTTTCCCACTCGTATGAAGTTAATTTTTACCATTGCAGTTCTAAAGTTGTAATTTCATCATTTGAAAAATTTATCATTTCTTCTTTGAAATTTTTAAGTAATTTAATTCTATTTATTTTTAAACTATTGTCAATAGCAAAAAAGTTAATATTTTTTAAACTTAACAAATTTTGGGTAATCTTTGCCTTAGTTGGCGTACTAACTCTGCTATGAACTTTCTACATATTCCACATTCGTGGTTACCATTAAACTATGTATGTACAATCAATCAAATTTTAATTGTAACAGGGGTATAAATGAAAAATAAATTGAAGCTAGAAAATGCTAAACAAATTATTAAAAAATGCTAAAAAAAAATGCCAAATGGTAAATCGAAAATTTGCAGCTAAATCAGAATAAAAAATGCTAAATCTGGCTGCAAAAATGGTCACACTGCTTCTGTCTTCCACCCTCTACATCAAGAAATGATTTTAGTGAGAGCGGGTCGTAATGTTTGGTGAGAGCGGGTCATGATATTACAACCCGCCATAAGAAATTTTACTTCTACATAATGCGCATTCTTTATATCCATATTCTTTGATTGTATATAAACAGCTCCGAAAAAAGTACAATCAAAAATAAGTAATAAACGTCAGAGCGCTACTTATGACTACTACAACGAAGAGTAAACGACAACACATTTGAACCAAACATGAACATAAATCAGAATAACAAATCTTACTCTGAAATACTTAAAAATGATCAGAAAAATTCATTTGAAAAATTAGAGCACTTAATACAAAACCAAATTGAGTTAACTAACAAACTACTGAATATGATGACGGTTTTGATTGCCAAACTATGCAATTAAATTGAAATATTGCAATATGGAATGCTAATGGGCTTTCCAACCACACAAATGAAGTAGAATTATTTCTTAAATTGCATTATATTGACATTATGTTAGTGTCAGAGACACATTTTACTACCAGATCCTTCTTTAAAATAAGAGGATATGGATTGATAACGGCAAATCACCCTGATGATAGAGCACATGCTGGGGCTGCAAGTTTAATAAAATCAAAAATAAAATATGAACTCTTAGATGTAGTAAGAGAGCCATATCTTCAAGCTGCTTGTATCAGTCATATGTGATCAAAATAGTATTTCGTTCTGTGCTATTTACTTTCCATCTCGATTTTCGGTTAAATTGCCTACTTTTCAAAACTTTTTTTATAAATTGGGACACAGATTTTAATGCCAAACACCCCTGGTGGGGTTCAAGACTAGTTAATCCTAAGGGTAGCGAGCTTTACAGATATATAGTTAATAATAATTACTCTATCCTTTCAACCGGTAATTTAACATATTGGCCTACAGATACTACAAAAATACCTGATGTCTTAGACTTTGCTGTTTTCTCTGAGTTCTAGTCAACTTCTTGACATTGCGAATATTGACGAACTCAGCTCTAACCACATACCTCTCATAGCCACACTTAATACTACTTTTGAGCCAGATATAACAAAAACAATCATAATTAGTAGAACCGATTTAAAATCGTTTTCTACTTGGCCTGAGAGAAATATAAATCTTAATATACACACATATCTCTAAAAACTCCTGCAGAAATTGATGATGCTGTTGAAAGGCTTAATTATGTAATTCATAAAGCAGGATTTTTATCAACTCCAAAATTGCCGATTCAACGTAATCATAACCAAATTTTGTTAACATCTGAGATCAGGCAGCTTTTATTAATAAAGAGAAGGCTTAGAAAAAGATGGCAAACTAGCAGAGATCCTGACGACAAACGTATTTTCAATAAAGCTGCTAAAGACCTTAAAATTGCTCTTTATAATATGAAAAATTATCAGATGGTACCTATCTTAGTAATTTGAATACCAATAATGTAAAAGATAATGAGTTCAAAATATATAAAAAGAACAACAAAAAGAAATACTCCGGTGAAAGATAATAGCATTGTATGGTGCAAAACCGATAACAGTAACATCTACAAAATACTTTTCAACTTTACGCAAATCCTAACCCTTTTACTGATGAAATAAATGCATTTCTAGATAGTTCTTCCCCTATGGATTGGCCCATAAAGCATGTATCCCCTACTGAAGTAAAAGAAGAAATAAAAAAACTTAACTGCAAAAAGTCCCCTGGTTACGACGGCATAAATGGAAAAACAATTCAGGCACTGCCAAAAAAGGCTATCTTATATTTAACATTTATTTATAATTCTATGTTAAGGCTGACTTACTTTCCCTCGCAATGGAAGTGCGCAGAGATAATAATGGTAAATAAACCGAACAAGCCTGAAGGAAATCTTGCATCCTATAGACCCATAAGTTTACTGCCTATATTCTCCAAAGTATTTGAAAGAATATTTTCGAAGATTTTATTGCCAGTTTTGGAAAAGAATAACATCATTCCTGATCACCAATTTGGTTTTAGGACAAAACATGGTACTCCGCAACAATGCCATCGTATCGTTGCATTTATAAGAGATACATTGGAAAACAAAAAATATTGTTCAGGGGTTTTTCTGGATGTACAGCAGGCCTTTGATAAAGTATGGCATGGTGGGCTATATTTCACACTGAAAAAATTACTTCCAACTCCATTTTATTTGCTCTTGAAATCGTACCTAACTGAAAGAAACTTTTATGTGAAAATAAATAGCACGTTTTCCCAAATATGCGCTATTCAAGCAGGTGTTCCCCAGGGTAGCGTACTTGGGCCAATACTATACACAATTTTCATCTCAGACATTCCAATTAGCGAATGCGCTTTAATTGAAACATATGCAGATGATACTGCTATTTTAACGGCTGATGTTTGTCCAAACACCGCATCTGTTCAGCTTCTAAATGAACTGAATGCAATTGAAACTTGGCTAAACAAATGGAACATCAAAGTCAACAGAGAAAAATCAACACATGTCAAATTTTCATTACGATGAGGTAACTGCACTGAGATACGTCTAAACAATAATCCTATCCTTCAAAGTGACTGCGTGAAATATTTAGGAATGCATATTGACAGAAGATTAACTTGGAAGACTCATATCAAAATGAAAAAGCAGCAGTTAAATATAAAAACAAAACGTCTATTCTGGCTATTAGGCCCAAAATCTCGTTTGAGTTTAAGAAACAAAGTACTGATTTACAAAACTATCTTAAAATCAGTTTGGACATATGGAATTCAACTTTGGGAAACGGCAAGCAATTCAAATATTGGAATACTTCAACGTTACCAGTCAAAAACTCTGAGGCTCATTGTTAACGCTCCATGGTATGTGTCGAATTTTTCAATCCACAATGACCTTTCCATTCCAAAGGTAATAGATGAAATGAAAAGGTTCAGTGAAAACTATTTAGACACCACGACAATCCATTAGCAATTGCTCTTCTTGATCACACCAACGTAATAAATCGACTGAAAAGACACCACATTCTGGATTTGCCATTTCGAAACTAATTATATATCTATTTTTTTTAATTATAAATATTTAAATATGTGTATACTTAACTACTATTAATTTATAGATAAAATTTGCATAAGTATGTACGTTGTTGGTCTCAATGGAGTTCAACAAATTTGTCAAATAAATATTGTATCAAATTTGCTTATTATCCCAAAGGGATAGATTGTAAATAAAGTGTTGAGAAAAAAAAATGAAAATAATAAACAAAAACTCCAAAAACAACACAATGGACTTGTTTACATGATCAACGAATAAGTAAAAATATAGCAACAAAAACAATGGGCTTGTTTACATGATCAAATAATAAACAAGAATATAACAACAACATCAGTATATTAAAAAAAAGGGATAAACAAAGTAAACAAGCAACAACAACAACACTACAAGGACAAACGTAAGCAAGATACGCAAACAACAATGAAAACAACTTGTTTACATTTTTAAATATTTCGCGAAGGCAGTCATCCTCCTTCGAGAGTTTTCATCAGACTGTGGATCCAGCGATATCAAAGGCAAGGCAAAGCGAACAACGATGAGAAAGAATTCAGTCAGTCTTGTGTGAAAACACGTTGCGTTGTGTGTGAAGAGAATTGCGGATTGAAGTTCTAACGAACGAGTGTACAGAAGGAATAACAAATTAAATAAGTTGTTGTTGTGTAAATCAATTTTACCGAAGGTGACACTCGGAATTGTGCGAACAATAAAGAATTGATTCAAAATTAAACACAAATTTATTATTATTTTATTTGCAATCTACGAACTCATATACATATTTAACGTTTTTAAAAGGATAAAAACGTAACAATATTTATCGAAACCATTCACAATAGAATCCATAAGTTTAAAAAACAGCTTTCACTTTTAGTGATGCATGAGACGCATAGGAAAGTGGAAAGTAAACCTACTTTATGCGTTCTAGTCATTCTGTGCGTTTTCCTTTGTAACTTGTCACAAACAACTACACTGGTTCTACTTCTTCGGCATACGCATGTAACACAAGGTCGCATTAAATGCATGGTATGGATTTTCGGCATAATTTCAAAATGAATTTATTGAATATAAGAACCAGTGTTTTTGTATACACTGTTATACCGACTTGTCTTGGCATATAACAAAGTCAAAAGTGACTGGGATATAAAATTATGGTGTAATATTCCAGTTGCGAATCGAGTTCAACCACCCAATTTGATATTGGTTACATGCAGCGTTGCCGTTTTGTTCCAATAGGACCAAAATTAGTAGTTTTCATTTAAAAATGCTACGATTGGTAGTATGGTTGGTTTGTTCAAATTTCATTTATTTTTCGGTAGGAAAATACAATTAATATCTGTAAGATTTAAATTTGGGAGTATTATTTATTTTTGGGTCTAAAAACGAAAATAAAATGTTTAAGTAAGAAAATATTGGTGGCTTAATAACATTGCTAAATAGTGAAACAGAAATTTTTTTATAAAGTGCTCTTGACATTCACTGCATTAATGTAGCAGTTATGTTTGCAAAAAATTACCGAACGATATAGAACAACTTTGTAGAGGTATTTATAGTTTCTTTTCCCATAGCCAAAAAAGAATAACAGAATTCAATGAATTTCAAGATTATTGTTCCGTAAATCCCCATAAAATTTTAAGTATTTGTTCAACAAGATGGTCTTCATTAGAAGGTGTAATATCTAGAATCATCGAACAATGGGATAGTCAAAGACTTTATTTTATTTAATTTTCATTAGAAGTTAATGTCATCCGATTAGCAGAATTAACAAATTCAATGAGAACCAAAATTAAAACTTATTTCCTGTTCTTATCATATATTTTACCAATAATAAACGCGTTAAATAAAGAATTTCAATCAGAAAGCTCTAGACTTTCATACCTTTATACGAATATTAAATCAAATTTTCTATTAATTATGAGTAATTTTTTAAATAAAAGCGATTCCCTTGACGTTAATTTTCTTGACAAAAATAATTATGTAGATATAAATAAAGTTTTTGTAGGTACAAAAGCCGAACTAAAGTATATTTTTGGAAAATAATTTAGATCATTAAGATGTGTAGGTCCCGCCACTCAAGTATAAAATAAAGGCACACAACATGAGTGGTGTGAGAAGCTAGGCCGTAATCCTGACTGAAGGGTTGTAATGGCCAAGTATGTATGTATGTATGTAAGATATAATGGAAATTAAATCAAATATTCTACAATTTTATATATTCTACAATTATATAGAATATTTAAACCAAATTAAAATAAGATTTGACTTTGGAAGAGAAGATGTAAAATTACTACAAATAATAACACCCAGAAATGTTCTTTCCAAAGAAAAAATAAATATATTGTCCTTGATACTGAAATTTAAAAATTTTGTAGATTCTGGTCCTGATAAAATCGTAATGCAATGGAACTTACTTTGACTAAGTGATATATCCTTAGATATAACACTTAGCATAAATGAATTTTGGGACAATGTAAGCACATTTAAAAATGGTGTAAACGAATTTTATTATGGCGATTTATGTAATTTTATTTTTAATTTGCTTTCTCTTCCACATAGTTTTGCAGCTGCAGAAGGAAAATATTCACAATTAAGTTTAATAAAAACAAAACTAAGAAATAAGTTAGATAAAAGCACAATAAACAACAATAATGATCCATGTAATCCATGTTGCTTTTCATAATAGTGTTGCGATGTTGCAACAATAGAGTGAGGCATTAAAACATTAAAAACGGATTACCGTTGTATGCAAGTTTGAGCCGCATTATGTGTGTTCTGCAAAAAAAGATCTCAATGATACCTGAATATTATAAATATAATTTTTGTTATATAATATACTACATTTAGTATATTAAACATTCTAAACAAATTATTTATGTTAATTTGTTATGTTTTTAGCTTTAATTTTATACGCTATGTTTTTGTTCCTTTATTTTTATATTTTTTAAACGAATTGTTTTTTTTTTTAACACATTAAATATGATATATGTATATATAAATTCTTTTGTTAAATTTAGCAATAGAACGTTAATTTCATACTGAATAATCTATAATTATATAAATTCAAATATTGGTAGGATTGGAATAATTTTGGTAGGTTTTGGAAAGAATATTGGTAGGGCAAAATTGTTCTTTGTGGCAACGCTGGTTATAAGCCAATAGTTGTGTCATAATTGGTGATGGTGCGTTGGCTAAATAGCAAAGCATATTACCTTTTATAACAATTTTGCAAATCCACCGGGTACATGAGAGAAGCACCCATAAATAAGTGTTATTTACTTCTATTATTGATAGATCTGTATTTTTTTTTAACAGATCTTTAAGCAAATGGAAATTGTGAGTTAAAATTGAATGTATTTGAGTAAATTTTTATTCCTTTATTTATTAATTTTTTTTAAATTATTTAAAGTTCATTTATCATTTGTAACTTCAAATTAAAGAAAAAAATAAATTTTTTATTTTTTTAATTAATACAAGGTGAAAACAAATAGTTGTACGAAACTACCTTTTCACCTTTTAATTTTTTTTATTATTTTTTTTTTTTGTTTTTTGAAAAAGGACAATAAGTATCGGGTCATTTGCCATTGCGAATTCATCCTGTTGACTCAATTCCGTGGAGTGCGTACTATTTTTGAAATACTTGCACGTCTTATTGGACATATATTACTTTTGTTAAGTTTGCTGTAAGGCTCTGAGGTCGTCGCGGTAGAACGTTGTGAATATCAGGGTGGTCGCGGTGACCTCTTGTTTGTTTTTCGAAATATTTTCGTTTTAGTTGTGTGTCGCTAGATTGATAACGATCGGGACGCGAACATTTTCGAGTTTTATTCAGGTTTGATTATTATTATTATATTATATTATTGGTATTATTTATTTAATATTTATATTTTTATTTAACATTTAATTTCGTTGGGGGAATTAGTCGTTGAATAGTGAGAAACAGAATCTCAACCATTCTGTTAATTCATTTGGTTTCCGCTTTCCATTTCATTGCCAATGGTGAATATATATGCTAGAGCCTCCGGTTTGAATGGTGCATATGCCGCTGCTATCCAGAGACAATGTTCGTTTGTCTTGACTTCACTGTTGGATGATCACTCTCGTGTGGAGGCAATCGGTTTGGTGTAGCCGAAGTTGACAGGAATGTTATCCAGTTCAACTGTTAACATATCGCGATCCGCAGCCTTTTTGGAGATCACATTTGCTGATCCTAAATTCAATGAGAGCGATCGCGTGGATATTCTAGTGGGGCGGGAGTTGGGAATAATCTCTTTGTGAATTTAATGGCCCATGGGTATATTTGGTTGGGTTCTGACAGGATCACTACCCGAACTGCGTTCCAAAAGCTACACGACTCTCGTGTGGTATTGTACTGAACTGGAACTAGATAAGCAGCTGGAGTGGTTCTGGAAATTGGAGGAACCTCCACGACAGTCGAATATTATGAGGAATATTTTAGGAAAACAGTACGGAGGAATTCGGCTGTGCGACACATATTATCATTACCTATTAAGCCACAGTATTATTCCCTTGATTGTCTTGGCTCTCCTCGCCCGAAGGCCTACAGGGAGTTTTTGAGAAACGAAGCTTAACTACCTCGAAACCCATCAATCTTTGGGTCATATGGCGAAAGTGAATGAGAAGGGCGCGAGTGAAGAAGGTTCATACTATTTACGTCATCACTCTACACTTAAACCTGAAAGCGCTTCTGCGAGGGATAGGGTTGTTTTTAATGCGTCCAGTAAACGTCATGTGGACTGAGCCCGAACGACGCGTTATTTACCGGGCCTGTTTTAAAGAACGACTTGAGGCTTCTGGTTGTTAGACGGCGCTTTTACCGACATGTCTTTAAAGGCGACATTGAGAAGATGTATCGACAGATTCTCTTGGACCCTGATCATCATCATCAGCGAATAGTTTTTCGTAAAGAATCGGATAGGAAAGTGAAAGATTTCGAATTAAAAACCATCACGTTTGGCGTAAATTGTGCTCCATTTTTGGCAGTAATAACGTTGCTTCAACGCGCTGATGACGGTGACTCAAAATGGCCTTTAGCTTCTGATATTTTACGGGAGATGATGTATATAGATGATGCGTTAACTGGGGCTCATGATGTTTCTGGAGCGATAGAGGCTCGAGACCAATTAAGGTCGGCGTTGACTTCCGCGGGATTCTCAATGAGGAATTCTACAAAGGTTGCCTTCTGATCACTTGTTAAGAGAAGATTTTTTGGAATTTGAAGATATAAGCTCTGTCAAAACCCTTGGCGTACGATGGAATGATAATTGTGATCAGGTTTTCTTTACTACAACGGCAATTGAGCTCAAGGAGAATTTTACGAAAAGAGAAGTATTATCGATTATAGCTAAGCTTTTAGATCCTGCTGGATGGTTAGGTCCAATTATTATCATCGCAAATATGCTCATGAAGAAAATATGGAGAGAAAGGACTGATTGGGATGAATTTTTGACCCCGGGAAGCCATTCGAAATGAAAGCAATTTCTTAATGAATATGGTTTCATTTATGAGATAAAAATACCTCGATGGATAGGTATTCGGCCCGATTGTTTTGTCGAGGTTCATGGGTTCTCTGATGCTTCAGAAAAAGCATACGGGGCGTGTATATACATTCGCATTGAGGATGATGTAGGTGGTATTCAGACCCATCTGTCGTTGGGTTAATTGAGGAACGCCAATTTGAAGAAAATTTCTTTATCTCGGCTGAAACTGCGGGCTGTCTTATTAACTGAGTTGATGAAGGCGGTGAAAGGAAATTTGATGCAATGAGAACAAGGTTCTATGGGTGGGCGGATTCTACCATAGTTTTAGCTTGGCTTCAAAAACCAACCAGTTCGTGGGAAATTTTTGTTGCAAAGGTGACGGAGCACCTGACCAAGGTCTGCCGGAGACGTGTCCGGTCGAAGCAGAATTCGGCTGATTTGTTAAGTAGAGGAGTTCGGCCGCAGGATCTGGCGATGGACGAACTGCGGTGGCATGGTCCCCCCTGGTTAGGTTCTCCTACTAACAAATGGCGTAATCCTCTTCCCTAGGAATATGACACTATGGAAGAGGAGAAATGTCACATGTTCGAGAGTTCGATGATCTTTTGAATCGGGTTTCTTCCTACTCAAGAGAATTGCGTGTGACGGACTTAGTGTTTCGGGCTTTTGATAGAGAAGGTTCGAGTTGTTTGTTCTTTGGAGATTACTCCACACGAAATCCCATATGTGAGAGGAAAATTGATAACAATATCTAAAATTATAGGATGAATACTTTCTGATAAAATCAGTAGCTTTTATTTGTCCATGACTTCATAGGTATGGTAATCTCTTCATTCCCCAAAGTAAATGTTTCATAAGCAATCTTACACAAGAACTTTGAAAATAAATCTCTTCCTACAATTCCGTCCGTCGGTATTGGAAATTCATTGTCAATGATGTGAAATTTATGTTTTTCTTTTCAATCGTTTATGATGAAATTTAATTCTTATGTTCCAATAGATTTGATTCTCTCTGTAGTGATATCTGTAAAACTAATTGATATTTCTTTGTCAATATGTGTGGAATCTTCATTTAATTTACAATTTTACACAAGAAGATGCCTGCTCCCATGTCTATCAAAAATGTTTTTTTCAAAGTTTGTAATGTTATTCGATACTTGGCAAATATTACTTATTCTGATTTTTGTTCCTCAGGATAGTAGCTTTGTGCAGTTCCTTGACTCACGTCCGGACCCTGGTAATTTCCCCGTATACAGCGTACATTTCGTTGGTTATTTTGGAAATTCTTATTCCTATTCTTTCGATTAGTATTACGATTATTACCGTTATTATTATTATCATAACTGTTGTTTGTATTGTTATTTTTATTATGACTATTGTTGTTACTACACTTATTACTTTGCCTATATCTGTTATTATAGTATCTTGGTCTACTATTGCTCGTGTTGCTGTTATTGTTATTATTTGACCAATTGTTGCTATATCCATTTCTGTGGTTGTTGTTAAAATTTCTTTTTATGTTGTTACCATGAAGTCGCCGTGGTCTAGTAGGTAGTGTGTTGGCTTATTAGACGAAAGGCCCGAGTTCGAATCCCAGGTCAGACATCAAAACGAAAATATGAAAATATTTCTTCGGCGACTTCCTCTCAGCAGATTTCTGGCAAAAACTCTGAGAGTAAAAATTGCCATGAAAAACTTCTCAAAAAACCTTCGTTCGGAGTCGACTTTAAACTGTAGGTCCCGCCACTCATGTATAAAATTAACGCACACAACATGAGTGGTGCTGAGAAGCTAGGCCGTAATCTTGACTGAAGGGTTGTAATGGCCAATTATGTATGTATGTATGTTATTACCATTATTAACACGTTGAGTGCCAACTACGAGATAACTCGTAGATTGCGTTCCCTTTTAGGGTGCCAACTACGAGTTATCTCGTACTCAGTAAACCTGCCATTTTTGTGTAGCTACGAATAAAACCGTATTATATCAGTGCTAGTATCGATAAATGGCTTCTGGGAAAAAAACAAAAAATCAATGTCGGCTCGCGTGGCCAGTTTTCTGAAAATTGCCGTGACAGTCAACGTGTTAAAGTTATTCAGGTATGTGATGAAAAACGATTAAGAAACAAAAACGATTTGAAACCGATAAAAGATGTGATGCGTCTGGCTACATCGTTTTGCTAATTGATTTCAAATTCCATTTTGTTTCAAGTAAAAAACAATAGTTTTGCTATGTGATGAAAAACGATTAAAACCGTTTGAAATTGCTTTTAAAACAAGAGTATACCAAAAGTTTTTTTTCTTAATTTTTCATTTTTATATTTTCATTTGAAACATAAGAAATGTAAGTAGAATTTTTTTGCCTAATAAGTGTTCAAAAAAATATAAATTTGTACATGCATTTTAGGGGAATGCACAAAAATGCAAGACAAGAGGATGCATTAATAGATTTTATGCAAAATCACATGGATTTGGCTAGAGGATTCACCCGAGGTGATAAGATCGATGTAGAAAATTTGTGGAAAGATCTAGTTAAAGAGCTCAATAGTTTAGGTCCCCCAATGCATGATATAAGTGGATGGAAAAAGGTAATTTAAAATAATTTTATTTCAATAAATATCTAAATTTTATGCTTTAAAGATATGGACATGCTGGAAAGCTGCTATAAAAAAAAAAATTTCAACTAACAAGAAGGAAGTTGTGGCAACAGGTGGTGGTCCATATAACCAAATTTATATTTCAAAAAAAGAGGAAACGGTAGGCCAAATATGTGGACTGTATACTTTTGTTGAAGGCATTGCAAATGCAAAATCGGCGGGAGTTGAGAGCACTTCATCATCCTCCGATGATGACTCAAGAAGTTTGAGCAAGACGGACAACAGTGGAAAAAGAAAAAGGGATGAACCTGAAGTTTTGGATGTGACTCCTGGTACGTCGAAAAGGTATAAAACGAATGTTCAAAAACCGTCAGAAAATATAAAGGACCACCTAAAAGAATATATTAAAAATGATACGAAGAGAGGAGAAGTGTTGGCCGAATCATTAAAAAAGTTGTCGGAAATTTTAGATAAAACTAATAACAATATGGATTTAATAGCAAGCCATAACAGACGTGTCTATAAATCTATAGAAAATCTTACTAGCGAGCTTAAGCGTCACCACAAACAAATGGAAAATGCAGCAATTGAGAAAAACCAGCTGAAAAAATAGATATAGAAATTAAACAAAAACAATTAGAATTAGAACAATTAAAAGATAAGACTTCAAATTAATTATATATAAATTAAAACTTTATTTTTTTTAAGTTACTATTATTTTTACATTGAATTAATTTTTTTGTTGCTATTATTTTTACATTAATATAAATGAATTTTTTGTGTTGAAAATAGTGTTGTTTTATATTTTTATTATATGGATAAACGGTCCGCAATATTATTTCTTACTGTAACCATATTACCTTCATCGATCTGGTCATCAGTTTCTTCACTTACTTCAGAGTTATCGTCAGTACCTACTTCTTCCACAATTTCAGAACCATTTTCAAGTTTTAAGAAATTGCACAGATTATGCAAGGCACAGCAGATATTAATAATCTGAACAACCTTCAGTGGCGAATACCAAAGAGTACGAGACAAGCATCTAAATCTACCCTTTAATATGCCAATGGTCCTTTCCACAACATTTCTTGCTGAAGCATGTTTTTTGTTGAAAATTTGTTGGTTAAGTGTACTGGGGGACCTATAAGGTGTCATAACAAATGGCTGTAGGGCATATCCTGAATCCGCTAATAACCACGATCCATGTTCTCCATTTTCGTATTTGGATTCAAAAAATCTGTAAGCTTTGCTCATGTTCCATACAAATGAATCGTGGCTAGATCCTGGCCTAGTGGCATCAACACTCTTGATATTTGTTTTGTGATCACATATCTAAATAGAAAAAATGTAATTTAAATGCTTTTGTAGACATTTAATAAAATTAAATACTTACAATCATGGCATTTATGCTGTAGTAGCCCTTTCTATTGAAATAAAGATATTCCTCATTGGTAGGCCTTTTTATTGGAATATGTGTTCCGTCTATGCATCCAACAATACCTGGTATACCATGCTTTTCATAAAAAAACTTTTTTGATACTTTTAAGTCTTCATCAGTTGATTTTAATTTTATCATTTGTTTAAGCTTTCTTTCTAAGCACGGTAAGAGAGTTGTTAATAGTTTTGAAACCGTTGTTCGATGCATTGAAATATGTGCATCATTTCCAACAGATCGCTGGAAGGAACCTTCTGCGAAAAATCTTAGCGCAGCTGCCAATTGCAATGGAAGTGGTATTGAAGTTTTTATATCATTCTGCCCAATTAAATTCAAAACCATCATGAAACCGTCTTTATTTAGACGGTAGCATTGGACGAATCTGTATAAAAATAATATAGGAATTATGTATTTTAAATAAGAAAACTTTTTACTTACACGTCTTCAGGTAACTCCAACGGATTCGATTTATCTCGTAATTGCTTTCTTTGTATGTTTTCCATCCTGTGTTCTTCATCCATCAACACTAAAGCTGCTGCTACAACAAACGCCATTACAACTTTTGTTTTTAGTTTAAGCACATTAAAAAAAATAATTTGAAAATTTAATTTTTATATTTTTGTAAATTTGTGGTAAATTAATGCAGAGTTGTATTTATTGTTGATATCGTGTTGCATTTTTCAGAGGAATAATATGGGTTGAAACAAAAATTGGAATATGAAACCAATCAATATTCATCATCTAAGTCGTTTTCATTATTGATTTGCTTTTTCAAAACGATCGTTTTTCATCACATACCTGATTATTTCTCCTGTTATTAATGTTTGAGAAATAGAGTATCTGTTCAGAGTTGGCGGAAAATGCTTTCTCTATTTATAATGCTAATTGTAGTGCATCATTTAGATTACTTGATGTAAAGATTGGCGGTTTAAGCTCACCTCTTAAACCGTTCTTAAATATGAAAAGATTATTCACTGAATTTTCGTTGCAGCCTGAATTTCAATGCAATTTTCTATATTCTTAATCTGTAATTCGTTTAATTCAGTTACTAATTCTAGCAATTTCTCGTGATAGGTATTCACGGTCAAGTTTTTTGGATTTGAGAAATAGTCTTTTTTGAATTATACCTGTTGTACAAAGAGTCTCTTAATTCCTGGAATGTCTTTGAAACAAATATTCCTATTGAAGTTCGTACTAAATTTGTCAATTTAACATTATAGTCAAAAGATATTAGCACTGATTTATTCGTTGAATCTAAAGTTTTGTCAATCAGCTCTACAATTGTTAAGAAAGAGTTCAATTCTTTATAATTACCCGCAAATAACGAAATAATTTTTTTCGCGGTCTCCAAATTAAACGTCGCCATACTTATTAAATTTTGCCGTGATTCTGTTATTGGTAACAAGGCTTGCACAAAAAGTACTTTGGCTACTTGTTTAATTGTTCAACCTTTTTGTTTATTTCTTCTGTCAGTGATTTTTCCTCTACTAAACCGTAAAATTGTACATTAAGTCCTTCTATCTCTTCAAGTTTACTTATTATTGTCGACTCTTCATAGCCTCTAGCTCCTGATTTTTTGAAATTTATTAAAATTTTTTTTAACTTTTGCTTACTGTAGGATTTAATTTATTTACTTAAAATAATTTTGAACATATTCTTTAAAATATTTATTTAATTTAAATACTAATAGAATTATTACAATAATACAAAAAACAAATAAAGCATCTAACTTAATGATAATCCCGAAGTCCATGTTTTGTTGTTCGTTGTTGTTGATGACTTCTTCTTGTTTAGATTGGTTTCTCATTTAGTTATCTTATTTGCATATACAATTGCCTCTTCTGTTCACCTTTGTCAACCCCATTAATCGCAACAATTCTTGCCTCTTCTTCCTCGTTTGCTGCTTCTTTCCTCCCCTTCATCTTGTCTTGCTTGGTTGTCTCCTTCTTTTGGTTCCTCTTCCTATACTCTTCAATTGTAATAGGTTTGGCCACTATTTCTTGGTGAAGGATTGCATTCAGGACAGCACTCTATATGTTTTCGCACCTACTCTCCACTGTAGTATTTTGAAAATATTAATTCTATTTCCTCTTTCGAAGGAATATTTTCCAATGGGTATGACATTAAATAATGGATTTAGGTCTATTGAATAAATAGTCGCAGGATATCTAGGCAGATAAATAAGTTTGAGTTGGCGGTACAGTTTTTATTAATCCTAGAGGATTCTAAGATTATTTTTCCTAGGATTCTAGGATTTCGTTGACAGATCGCCATGTAATGTATGAGGTATTGTAACAGGTTTGCTAAGAAGATTTAAATGCCTACCAATGAATAGCGCCTACGTCGCGTATTGAATTTACATTCGGGTAGGGGTGGTTATGTCAGGGTAGTGGACTGCAGAGCATACACTCATTTCCGAGAAAGAAGGGTCGTCGGCGCGAAAACAATCAGAGTTTGACGCTCGGAGCGGGTTATTTTGGTAATTAGAGGTAACTACGGCAGCAGTGACACGGTTGAAAAGTATGCGGAGTTGCGAGGAAAATTGAATGGCCTTACACCGTCAAGGCCGGTAGACGGAAGAAAAGCGGACGAGTTCCGGGACTACAATTGGTAGACCCAAAGTTTTTTGTACCGGCCTCAGTTGGAATTAGGTTGGGCTGATTGTTGAAGTGATCGGACGTGTTTATGTTTGTGCTCCTGCAAGATTTTTGTGTAGTATCTGTGTTTTTGAATTTTTGCATCCTGAAAATATTTTCTATAGTTACATTTTGTGCAATAAATCGCAACATAAAAATAAGTCAACATAACATAAAAATACCAATTTGAAATTTATCAAAGCGAAATAACGCATAGCAACAGAGTCTAAGGGCTGTTTTCTCATTAGGCGATTATCTTTTCTCCCAACGAAAAACTGCAGATTAAAGAAATTTGGTTTTCTCAATGTCTCATTTGCTTCTATTTTGTCGCAAAACTAACCAGCCCTCATCTGCCGGTTATTTATTTGTTGTACAGATAAATTCAATCAGCTGACTGTTGTTCATATTTTTCATGTGGCAATACCTTGAGTTTTAGAAAAACTAAAATAGATTTTAGAAAAAATGTTTAATAGAGGAATAAACATTAATTTGATGGAGGATGACCTCGCAGAACATAAGTTAAAAGTAAATGTTGAGAGAGTTTATCATGCCAGGCCTAACTGCCTGGCTGACGTGGATGATAATGAATTTTTCAATTTTCGCCTTTGAAAAACAGCTGATTTATGTTAATAAGTTGTCACTTGAAGACAGGGTTCCCAACTTTCACAACAATTTTTAGAAGTATTGCCAAATGAAAATAATGTTTTTGTCGGTATATTGAGAAAACCGAAATTGTTAACGGACAGTTTATCAGTCTAATAAATTTATGTCGACATTTAGTAACTGGCAGTTTATCGATACATTGAGAAAACGGGCCTAACTCTTCATGCAATATTTATTTATAATTTACAAAAACAAATATAAAACGGACAATCTTATTCTTGGTGACTCATCCTCAGAATTAAAACAAAATTAAGTAACTGCAATTGAATAACAACAAACTTACACAGTATCTTTAATCCTAACACCTACATAGCAACATTATCCTAAACAAAATAAAACAAAAACAAAAGTAAACAAATTAAAAACAACCAGCTGTTTTACACTAATTACCGGTTTATTAAGTGCTGCCAAATTTATCTAAAGTATTGACAGTCAATTTATATGTTAAACATTGTTACTTTTTGTAATCACTACTATTTATTGCAACTGCCTTGGTTTGTGAATTTGCTAAAAGTCGTATATTGCGGTTTACACTTTTAAATTAATATAATGGAGTGTTCAAAAGCAAATTGTTCAACTACTGGGAATCTTAGAATGGTCTCATGCTGGCTATGTATGAGCCTCTATCATATAACTTGTAGTGGTCTTAAGGCTCGTGATGCGGATGCGTTAGCTGATCCACAGAAGTTCCTTCAATGGACTTGTCCTGATTGTAGAAAAGTCAATGTCGAATTCTACAAACTATTTAAGGACTCTAAGGTTAAATTTAACACAATTAGTAATGATCTCATGGGATTAATTTATCGATTCATAAATTTGCATACTCGCAACCGAGAACAATAGCGTCTTTTAAAATTACAGTTCCGACGAATACTTTGAAAAAATACAAGATTTTAATTTTTGGCCTGCAAAAACATATGTCCGGGAATATGTTTCCTCGGAAAGACAAAGGAATAATATTGTACGTCTACCTACACCGCAGATTACAAAAAACTAAATATTCACTGTGATAGTTTATCAATAGTATATCAAAATGTTCGTGGATTGAATACTAAATTGTCTTCGTTAATAGTCATGATTTTATGTATGATGTAATTGTCTTTACTGAAACTTGGCTTAATGACAGTGTTTTTAATGCGGAAATTCTTTGTAACAAATATCAAATTTATAGATACAATCGTAATACACGCAGAGGAGGTGGTGTATTAATTGCTGTCTCTTCATTATATCCATCAGAACAGTTTGTAACTGATACTTCCAATATTGAATTTGTTGCTGTTGTTGTAAAATTAAAAACGTCTAAAGTCTACTTCTCTTGTTCTTATGTTCCCCCTGATTCTGACTATGCTGTTTACTCTGATCATGTTGACGTAATAACATCTGTTGTCCAATGTGCCAAAAAAGATGATTCTGTTTTTGTTATGGGTGATTTTAATCTACCCTCAATTACATGGAAACATGTACCTGATATGCCTTATTTAATTCCGATTAAAACTAAGACTTGCCATGACGTATTCCTAAACGATATTTTTTGACTATCACTGTATCAAATAAACTTACTTTGTAATGACTTTGGAAAAATACTGGATCTTGTATTTGTTAATGATGTTAATCACTGTAGTGTTTTACGTTCTGAACCTGTAACTTTGCCTGAGGATCGATATCATCCGACCTTAAAAACTAATTTTTCCCTTCCAACGAATTTCAAAGCTAAGCATTCGAAAATTAGTAAAGTTTACTGTTTTAATCGAACCAACTACCATTTATTTAATGACATGATGAAAAATACTTGTTGGAATGAAACCTTATCTATTCCTGTTAACAATGATTCTGATATTGACTTGATGATTTCTAACTTTTATAAGAAAGTGCATTCAATAATTGAAATTTGTGTTCCCTTAAAACCTTCATATACTCCGGTTGGTCCACCATGGAATTCGAAACAACTGTCACGACAGAAAAATCAAAAGGACAAGTATTACAAGAAATACAAAGTTCTGGCTCCATTATTGATTATGGAAGATATTCTATTTGCCGGTCTGAATATAACATTCTAAATCACTTATATAAACATATATGGATAAAATGAAAAATAATTTTATTAAGAATCCTAGATCTTTCTTTACGTTTGTAAATTCCAAGAGAAAATCAACTGGTTATCCATCCTTTATGAAATTTGCTGATAAAGAATCCGGAAGTGTTGATGTCATATGTGATATGTTTGCTGATTTCTTCGCCAGTACTTATTCTAACTCCGCTTACAAGGATACAAATAATTACCCTTTCCCGCTTACATCGGCTCCAGTAATATCTATTCCAACTTTTAGTGACTGCGATATTTTAGTAAACCTAAAAAGGTTTTCTCAACAGAAGCAAACTGATGTAATTTTTACGGATTTTAGCAAAGCGTTCGATAAAGTGAATCACAAACTACTGTTAACTAAATTGGATTTAATGGGTGTAAATCATAGGAGCTTAAGATGGCTAGAGTCGTATTTAACTGGTAGAAAGCAGACCGTATGCGTGAACAATAGCTTATCTAAGTATATTTATGTGCTATCTGGTGTTCCTCAGGGCAGCCATCTTGGTCCAATTCTTTTTTCGCCGTTTATAAACGATCTTCCCAACATAATTAATTTTGCCAATATCTTGATGTATGCTGACGATGTAAAAGTTGTTCTCTCCTTTAATAATTTCATCGAGCATATGTATCTTCAAAATGATCTCAATAATTTCTTTTTGTGGTGCGAGTACAACATGATGGAGCTTAACATTAAAAAATGTAAATGTATGCGATTCTCAAGAAATAATTTTATCACGGTTAATTACTTGCTTGGTGGTTATCATTTGGAGAATGTTGACTCTTTTATTGATCTTGGGATCTTATTAGACACAAAATTAAACTTTAATGATCATATCACTTTGACTGTTAATAAGGCAAGAAGCACTCTTGGTTTCATAAAACGTTGGGCAAAATAATTTTCTGATCCTTATATTACGAAACAGATATATGTATCGCTTGTCAGACCAATTTTAGAGTATGGGTCCATTGTATGGGATCCTCACTATGATGTTTACAGTGAACACATCGAATCTGTGCAGAAACAATTTCTTCTCTTCTGTTTGCGTGGCCTTGGATGGAATTATCTGGATATGCCTCCATATACTAGCAGACTGGCATTAATAAAACTGCCTACCCTTAAGAGTTAAAGTTGGCAACCCTGTACGAATAGACATCAAAATTACAATTCCTGCAAAACAAATTTTTATATTTTTGTTAAAATTAAAAAAAAAGAGTTAAAAACTGATACAAATCGGTAAAAATATTGTTAAAAAATTGCGTTTAATAAGTGGACATTGAAATATGCCGGGAAAAACTCGTCTCAGCTTGAATAAAAAGATTGTTTATTGTAGTCAATGCAAAAAACAGGTGAAAGAAGAGCATGATAGCATTGTGTGTGATAATTGCAATAACAACTATCATGTATCATGTACTGGCTTAGGCAAAAACAATTTTTAGATTTGGTAAATAATGCAGCAAAAGAATATTCGTGTCATAAATGTAAAGAAAGCGGCGGTGGTGACGTAAAAGAAGAATTATGTGAAATAAGAAAACAATTAACTAAGCTCGATCAGCTGTCCGAAATGAAAGATTCAATAATTTTTATGACAAAACAATATGATGAAATATTACGAGGTATGGTAGAAAATAAAAAGAAAATTGATGCTGTTAAAAAAGAAAACATTTTGTTAAAAGCCGAGGTGAAAGAATTGAAGGAGACTATAAAATTTTTGAGTGATGAACATGCCAGCAAAAATTGTATAATCAGAGGTGTTGAAGTTCATGAAAATGAGTCTGCTATACACTCCCCGAAATATTTATAAGACCAAACGTATTTCTCGAAAAACTTAAAATCTTTTAGACCAATTCGTACCATTTTTGGGTTAAATATAACTAACTATAATATAAATCTTTTTATGTAAAAATAATATTTTTTTCTTTGTTTAATAAAAGGATAGCACAAAATGAATTTCATTTTCAAACGAAAAAATTATAAGACCAAAATTAAATAATATTCACCTAAAGCTAAAATAACAATGATAAAAAACAACTACTGAGTAATTTTTGTATTTATTAGTAATTAGTGTGTCCACCGTGATTAATAATGACTTCCTGAAGTCGACGGGGCATAGAATTTATTAATTTTTCAATGCAATTTTGACCAATCCTACTCCATTCTCTTATGATGGCACTTTTTAAACATTTTACATCCTTATACTGAGTGTTATTATTGAAAACTTGGTCCGATAGTATTGCCCATAAATTTTTTATCGGATTTAGATCTGGACTACTTGCCGGCCAATTCAAAACTGGTATGTTTCTGGAGGACAGAAATGATTTTGTTGCTTTTGATTTATGGATTGCGGCGTTATCCTGCTGAAATATGCAATTGTTGCCTATCGAATCATCCCCAAAATTAATTAAAACGTCATCTAATAATTCAATATACTTCTCGCTATTCATTTTAGTTGATATAAAACAAATAGGAGTCCTTCCCGTAGTTGAAATCCCAGCCCAAACCATTACAGTGCCTCCACAGAAATTTCGCGACATTCGTTGAAGTTATTCAACGTTATCAGTTATTTTTTCTGATGAAAAAAAGTTGATTTAGATGGTCCAGATGGTTCCCAAAAATATTGGATGGATTCACGTAAAAAAAAAAAATCAACGAATGTCGCGAAATTTCGGTGGAGGCACTGTAATGGTTTGGGCTGGGATTTCAACTACGGGAAGGACTCCTATTTGTTTTATATCAACTAAAATGAATAGCGAGAAGTATATTGAATTATTAGATGACGTTTTAATTAATTTTGGGGATGATTCGATAGGCAACAATTGCATATTTCAGCAGGATAACGCCGCAATCCATAAATCAAAAGCAACAAAATCATTTCTGTCCTCCAGAAACATACCAGTTTTGAATTGGCCGGCATGTAGTCCAGATCTAAATCCGATAAAAAATGTATGGGCAATACTATCGGACCAAGTTTTCAATAATAACACTCAGCATAAGGATGTAAAATGTTTAAAAAGTGCCATCATAAGAGAATGGAGTAGGATTGGTCAAAATTGCATTGAAAAATTAATAAATTCTATGCCCCGTCAACTTCAGGAAGTCATTATTAATCACGGTGGACACACTAATTACTAATAAATACAAAAATTACTCAGTAGTTGTTTTTATCATTGTTATTTTAGCTTTAGGTGAATATTATTTAATTTTGGTCTTATAATTTTTTCGTTTGAAAATGAAATTCATTTTGTGCTATCTTTTTATTAAACAAAGAAAAAAATATTTTTTTTACATAAAAAGATTTATATTATAGTTAGTTACATTTAACCCAAAAATGGTACGAATTGGTCTAAAAGATTTTAAGTTTTTAGAGAAATACGTTTGGTCTTATAAATATTTCGGGGAGTGTAGATACTTTACTAAAAATCTCTAAAAATGTTGGAGTTAATATAAATGAAGAAAATGTTGAGAATGCGTATATAATAAAAAACAAAACTGAATCAAGAAATAAACACACTCTGATTGTTGAATTCAATTCCAAAAAATCAAAGCAAACTTTAATGGCTGCAAGATCTAAACTTAAAGAAAAGGAAAATACAAAAGATATATATATTAATGACTATTTAAGCCGGGAAACCCTAAAAATTTTTGAATATGCGAAGTCATTAAGGAAAGTTGGATATACCTCTGTATATACCTACAATGGAAAAATCTACGTCAAGCGAAGCGCAATATCACGTCCAAAATTGATCAAAAATGAGGCTGATGTGGATGATTTATTATTTGAAGCCACTGCTAATCAAAATAGGCGCAGATCGTTTCGAGCACCAGATGTGAGGGAAGAAACTGAAGATGATGATGATGGAAATCGTTCGTTTATGTCACCAGCTCAATAGAATTTCATTTCTTATATTCATCTTTTATTATTAAAGTTTTATTTATCTATTTCAATTTTTTTTTCTTTATTTTACATGAATAATAAACATTTTGAAAATTTAACTTCTTTTGCAAAATATTATCATTCAATAAATGTCCCCCTGTTTGAGATTATATCTGTAAACATGCGAAGCATTTCTTCAATCGAAAAATTTAACAAATTTAAACTAATAATTTCTAAATTTCCAAAACTACCCAGCATCATGGCGGTTCAAGAAACTTGGTTTTCATCAAATACAACACAAATTTACAATATTTTTGGCTATAATGCTATACATTGCTGTAGAACAGATGGATATGGTGGAACATCGATTTACATAAACAAAAGCATTGAATATAAAATAGAAAGCTGCGAAAGCAAGGACTTTATTGAAGCTATAACAATTTCGTTAGAGAGCCTAAAAATTGCTGGAAAATCTTTGAAATTTACATCACTTTATAGATCCCAAAAATGCAGGAATGATGATGATGAAATGCTGGAATGGTTGTTTGTGATTCAAATATAAATTTTATGCCAAATTCGTCTGAATCTGATTTATTCGATATACTTTTAAGCTTCAATTACAAAAATTGTCATCATATGATAACGCGTCCAGAAACAGGTACATGCATTGATAATGTTTATAGCAACATCACAGATGATATTCTTATAGACACTATTGCTTGCAATTTAACTGACCATTATATGTTATCCATTAAATTAAATACATTCGTAAATACTCATGATTATATTGAAAGAATAAAGAAAACTTGTGACTATGAACAAGTGAGAAATAGACTTAATAACGTTCTGCCATCATATCAAGAGACTGGGAACCCATCTGAAGATATTTCGAAATTAATGCAGATTATTTCATCAACGATCGAAAATGCTACTATCGAAAAGAGAGTAAGAAAAATTATCAAAAATGAACTGACTCCTTGGATGAACAAAAACTTATTACATTTAATAAATTATAAAAAAAAACTGCTAAAAATGAGAAGACAAGCGAAATACAACGTTGAAGACATACTAAAACGAGTTAGTCGTGTTATAAGGAAAGCCTGTAGGGTGTTAATGAATAATTATTATCATGATAATTTAAATCAAATCCAACAGGATCCGAAAAAATGTTGGAAGTTTTTAAACGAAAGCCTAGGTAGGAAGGTGAAGGGTGAAATTAATATTATTGATGATAGTGGTGCTATTATTACTGGTCACCAAAAAAGTGATACCTTTAACAAATATTTTCTTCAAATTCCAAAAGCTTTGAAAGATGGAATTTTATGTTTACCTGGAGATTCGTGTAATAGCCTAAGGACACTACAGCATTATCAAAGCGTTTTTAACTTCTCTTATATAACAGAGGTTGAAACAATTAATATTATTACTGAATTTGATTTAAAGAAAAGCTGTGGACCTGATGGAATTTCAGCCAAAATTTTATTTCAGTGTAAGGATGCTCTATCTCCTCATCTTACAACAATATTTAATAATATGCTTGCTACTGGTACATATCCTGAAGATTTAAAAATTGCAAAAATAGTACCGATACCCAAGACAACTAACGCTGTGAGAGTAGAAGACTTCAGGCCAATAGCTTTACTTTCAATTATTGACAAAGTCTTTGAGAAAATACTCCACAAACAACTCTCGTCATATTTTAATGATAACAGCCTATTATATGAACGCCAATACGGTTTCAAAAAAGGATCTGGTACAGAGGAAGCCGTTATAAATGTAATAAATGATATATGTAAAGGTTTAGACGAAGGATTCAGTGGTGTGGCGGGTATCTTCTATGACTTTTCGAAGGCGTTCGATCTTGTAGATCATATAATTCTTATTGAGAAACTTGTATATTATGGAGTGGAAGATAGAGCGCTAGCCTTGTTAAAAAGTTATCTGTGCAACAGAAAACAGTATGTTGAAGTAAATAATCTCAAAAGTACTGTTGGTATGGTTGAATATGGAGTTCCGCAGGGCAGTGTATTGGGCCCGTTACTATTTAGTATATATCTTAATGACTTAAAAAATTTAAAACTTTTTGGTAAACTTTATATGTTTGCCGATGACATATGTGTTCTTTATCCATATAAACATGAAACTTCTCTAAAAGCTCACATGGAATATGATGCATCAATGATTATGGAGTATGCGAGACTAAATAGGCTGTGTTTAAATGCAGAAAAGACAAAAGTTTTAAGATTTAGGCCTTATATGGTTGATGGACAAAATTTTTGTGTTTTTGTGGATGGTAGACCTGTGCACGAAGTTACCTCAACGAAATATCTTGGTGTGCATCTGCAAAGCAACTTATCCTGGGATTTACATATAAAATCTTTAAAATCAAAAATTGCTTCAGCTACTTTATTTGTAAATTTAAATTTATCTGTAAATTTAAAAACAAATTTAATGTTGAAACTAAATTATTGATATATCAAGCTTTAGTTCAGAGTCATTTAAACTACTTAGCTATCGTGTATTCATGGAATAAAAGCAATGAGCTTAGATCACTTCAAAGATCTCAAAACAAAGCTTTAAAAACAGTATTCAATCTGCCATCGACCTTTTCAACGTTACTGCTGTATAAAGATGTATCACCAAAAATTCTTCCTATATATGGATTACACAAAATACAACTCCTACTGTATGTATTTAAATCTATACATAATATTGGTTACCATACTATTCTCTTTTCCCGGAATCAACATAACTTTAATACAAGAAACACAAATGATCTAAGTGTAAGCTTTTGCCGTTTGGAGAAAACTAAACAATAAGTTACCTATATGGGTAGTTTAGAATATAATAGGCTACCTGCAGATATAAAAAATATTGAAAGAATTTCAATTTTTAAGAAAAGCGTTAAAGAATATTTATTCGATAACATTGAAATGCTTCTATTGTAATATTATTACATTGTAAACCTTTTTTTTTTTTTTTTTACATATTTTGAATATTGATAATTTAATAAGTTTCTTTTTTAAATACCTTGTCAACTGGCCTCAAAAATGTCCCTATGGACGCTGAGGCAACAACCATTTTTTGTATTAATCGAATTTTTGAAAATATGAATAAATAAAAAAAAAAAGAGCCGTCGAACGATGTTAAATATATCCTTTATGTTTAACCTGATCAATAGTAATATTTGCTGTGAATTTCTGTCAAAAAAAAAGTCATCAGCTGTTCAATTTCCTCTTACAGTTCTATTGCGCGATTTCATTTGATTGGCCAACTTCCACCAATCCTTGCTGCAATTAATAGAATTCAGTAAGCTTAGATTGTTCTCATAATGCTCTAGTTTTTCTCTGGTTGGAATTATAAGCGAAAATAAAAATCAATTGGCGATAAAAGGCGGTCCTGAATTTTCGTAATTTTCTTGCTTCTATAAAGACAATCCCCTCTTTTTATATACCTTTAAAAACTAAGTCTGACTCTTTCAAGTACTGCTCCTTTTCATACTCTGGCATTAGTGCTTAACGTCGTTGTGCACCAAAATTGCTGATTCTTCACATGCTCTAAGTAAAATGAATTTTAAATTAAAAAAAATTTTTGCCATTTGAAAACATTTTTTTTGTGTAAAATAAGTTTCCGACACCAGCTGGATATCAATATACTGCGAATGAAAGAATTGAACGACAATAGTTTTGATAAGAATTTTTTGGTCGAAGTTTTGGGGAGTGCAGGGTAATTTGAAATCTGATACATTGGATTCATTATTATTGTTTTTTCCTTAAGTCGTACGAATACTTCACTACCGTGGTGATTTGCTGTATTCTTTCGTCCACAGTCATTGCATTTTCTAAAAGATAGTCGGGGAATAAGAGCACTGAGGAGCCCTTTCTTTCTGATAGGTTCCGCAAAACCGTATATTGGATGAACTGTTCCTGTTCTTTAGTTGAGTAATTGTCAAAACAAATTACTATAATTCTGTAATTTTCCTCACTATTGACTTGAATGTTCGTCTCATATAAATCTCCTCTGCATAGAGTTACAACATAAAAGTTATCCTTACCTTAGAGATGGGATAATGTGGTTACTAATTGGTTGTAGTTTCAAAAATATTTTTTATGAATACAATAAGAAATTATTAAATCGAAATCTAAATTGTTTCGTGAAATGTTCAATTCTTGAGAAGGATAACGAGTTGATGGTTACACTCTTTTTTTTTTTTTTTTTTTATCCGAACGTCCCCGGCCACACACTAACCCACCCTCACCCGACCGCGGAGGGCTCGTCCCCATTACGAAGGGACACGTACACACTACAGTCCGGACTATAGCGGGTAAGGGAAAAGTAATGGCAACAAGAACATAAATCAGCTACAGAACTTAATCACAAGCTGAATAAACTAACAATCCACAGGAACTACCTATAACAAGAACGAAAATACATTTTTATATAATAATTTACAAATTAATGCCAGCATATAAGCTACGTTTTATATTACAAACACTACAATTAAAATCAATAAAATCATAATATAAGTTAAAATCTTTACATAATCTACGAAAAGGAAATTACATCCATAGTTCGTTCTATAGAAATCTAAAGAAAGAGGGCGATAGTGCCGTGAAAATCTTGCAGGAATACTGAAATTCAGGTTACAAAGCAAAAACTCAGAATTGATATCACCTTTAAGCAGATTAAAAACAAAACAAACACCTAAAACAGTTCTTCTACGTTCCAAAGTTGGAAGTTTTATCAAACCTAATCTATCCTCATATGACGGAAACCCATTGGCATAATCCCATCCTAAGCCACGTAAACAGAATAATAAAAACTGCCTCTGTACAGACTCTATTGAATCACTATGACAACGATAGTATGGATTCCAAACAATAGACGCATACTCCAAAATAGGTATAACAAGTGGAATGTATACCAGTCTAGTTATATAAGTATCAATGAATTCCCTAGCCCATCTTTTCACAAAACCAAGAACAGCGCGAGCCTTGCCAATCATGATACTAATATGATCAACAAAAGAGAGTTTCATATCCAATAATACTCCCAAATCAAGAAATGTAGCCACAGTCTCCAAAGGGCAATAATTTATCACATAAGTGGGCGAAATCACACCACCGCGAGAGAAAACCATGCATTTGCATTTTTTTAAGTTAAGATCCATTAAATTAACTCTGCACCAAGTTACAAACAAATTAATATTCCGCTGAAGAACAGCCTGACCATGATCATCATCAAAAGTATAAAATAATTTAACGTCATCAGCATACATTAGAATATTACAATCAGAAATAGCACAAGGAAGATCATTAAGAAACAATAAAAACAGTAAAGGACCCAAATGGCTACCCTGCGGAACACCAGAAGTAACATATACAGTCTTAGACAATACATTCCTAAACAATACCCTCTGAGTCCTAAGGGAGAGGTAGGAGCCTAGCCAACGATGAATAATATCGGGAATACCGATTAATGACAGTTTAAGAAGCAAAATACTATGGTCAACCCTATCAAAAGCCTTACTGAAATCAGTATAAATCACGTCAGTCCGAGCGCCTGCAAGAAAACCCCTGAAAACATGTGTAGTAAATTCAAGAAGATTAGTGACAGTCGACCTACCTTTTAAAAAACCATGCTGGAAAGGGGATATTAAAGATTTCGTATTAAAAAAGAGATAATCCGTCACGAGTTTCTCCATCAACTTGGGAATAGCACTGAGTTTGGAGATACCCCTGCAATTGGAAATATTGGATTTATTACCCGACTTATGCAAAGGAATTATAAACGAACTCTTCCAAATAGATGGAACCTTAGCCGCAGGTTCGATATTTTCGGATGTACGCACTGTACTAGCTGGTTTCCGTCTTGGCGCTTCAACAATGAAACCAGTTTCATGAACTTTAGCAATAAACTTGCGTATACCGGGAACTGTTGGTCCTTCTCTGCGAACATTGTACGACATTTACGTGCAATTTTGACCAATTGTCATTTTATTAGAAATAAATTTCCAATAAATACGAGCGTTGCTCAAGCGTAAAACAATTCATTACTTTCTATTCTCAATTTTGTGAGAGAATAGAATGACATAAGCAATGCCAGATTCGAAATAACTGATGGATCAAATTTAAACCGATTGTATGGCTGGCCCGATATATGTATATAAATTTGTTTAAGAATTTGACTCTTTTTTTAGCGATGACCCTTGCTTAAAATATCCCAATTTTGGCTCTTTTTACACATTTTCCCATTTATTGGCTCTTGTGGTATAAAATAGTGTTTATAAAACATCTCATATTGGTACGCATATCTTATATATAAAAATGAATGTGTGTTTGATTGTATGTTTGTATGTTTGAAGTTTATAGACGACTAAACGGCTGAACTGATTTTCTTGAAATTTTCACAGTATCTTCCTGTATGTCTGGAAGGAGTTATAGGCTACTTTTTATGTTGATATTCCAAATGAGCGAGGGGCCATGCCTATGTATACTACATACTTAATATTTAATTGCATTTGAAATATATTACTCATACGCATAGTTACCCCTAAAGTATGCTATCTATGATTCCTGATGTATAAAACCAAAGAACATAAAGTATAAAGAATGTGAATTTTGGTATATTTTGGAATATTTTTCAAAAATATTTCACGACGCGGGAGGAAAGATAGAAGGGAAAGATAAAGAAACCAAGAGCGTAACAATGTTCTCAATTGTTCTCATCGTGCGTTTTTGTTGTTTGACTAATTTTTTATTTATTCTTCTGAAACAGTGTTGCCACGAAAAAAATTTTGTAACCAACATTTGTGAAAAAATCACCAAATAAGAAAATATATAATAAATATATAATGTGTCAATTTTGGGCGGGACAAAGTTCGCCGGATCAGCTGTTTCATAAAGAAAAACAATTGTATGTACAGTGGTGGCCTTATAATTAGAAACGACTTTGCAACATGTATGTTTGTTAATTTATAAATTTATAAAATATAAATGTTGTTAATTTATAAATTTATAAACATACATGTTGCAAAGTCGTTTCTAATTATAAGGCCACCACTGTATATTGTTTGTTAATGGTAAAGGGAATGTAGAGAGAGCTCTTACAAGAAACTGCTTTTGAATGTATAGTTATGAGTTGAGGGAAAAAATAATTTTTTTGAATATTGACAGAAATTAGAAATATAAAGATGTTTAAGAAATAATTCCTTTTATAATTCTAAATTTCCTTAAATATTTTAGAATCTGAGATCAGTGAGAAAAGCTACGAACATATAAGTAAGATTTCTAATGTTGAACATTTTTTGATATGAAATAGGAACATGTAAAAAAATATTTAATGAATTTTTATATGGAAATTTATACGAGTTTGTTACTACATACTGTAGTTACTTTGACACGCTGTAGTACTTCTGCTGATTGATGACAAATATTGTGTAAGAGGATTAATAAATTTAAAACCTGCCTTTAACGTTGAAACCATAATCAGCTGATTTTGCGTTCACTCTATAACTTTTCTTAAATCTGGTTTTAACTTTCATGACATTTATGTTTTTGTTTAAGAAAAATAAAAAAAATTAAAAAGTGAATAAGAAATTAAAAATTACTCTAAATATTGCAATAGAATACTTTAAAATAGTGGATCTATTTATAAAAGGTGAAGAAGTACTTGGAAATCAAGTAGTTTTATACAAAAAACACAACCGGCTTTCTATATTTTCATATTTGGTTTGTTTTTATTTTGTTTTTTTTCCCAGCTGTTTTCAACATTTCAACGTTGGTAGCTTTGATTTAGTACATCGAAAACAAGGTTGTATTTTATAAAAAGTACTTAATAGTGTTTTCATACCTAAAGTTAAAACCTGCTGTTAACATTAAAACCATAATCGACTGATTTAGCGTTCACACTACAAGTTTTCTTAAATCTGGTTTTAACTTTGAGGATATTTATGACTGTGCAAGAGCTGTTTGTTATTTCTTTTTTTTTCCTCCCACATTTCAATAAATATATGCTCGTTCTGATTTGAAACCAGGTTTTAATTATGGTTTTAACATTAGAACCAACTTTTACATTAAAACCACTCAGTGTGATATTTGCTATCCTCTTTAAATTTATTGGAAGAAGATTTGAAAGATTGGACTCCAAGTACAGAACTTCTGCTGAAGTACAATCAATATAAATTTAAAAAAATAGTAATAAATAGACTGAAATTTTACATATTCCAATGTATAAAAAATTCATGTTTGTACATTTTAATGCTTAAAAGCAGTCTAAAATAAAATACATACAAATTTATTATCTTAAAAACCTTTAATAACAAAACGTAAATATGTAATGTGAATTATAAATTGTTGATATATTAAAAAAATTATTTGAAAGTAATTTTTTAAACATTTAGTCTACAAAACTTAAATTTATGTGGATATATAACATTTGGTAAATGTAACATTTTCTATTTTTAATTTTTTATTCAATCTTCTGAAGTGAACATAACACAATAAATAAATTTAAAATGACCAATATTTTGAGTTTTTTTTACGGTGGAGATCTTAAAAAACTGTCTTTAGACACTCTTATTTTGCAAACATTACTCCTTTAATTTAAATTCTTCAACGGTAACACAACTCTCAGTAAAAAATAATTTTGTTCAGTCAGCGTATATGAATATAGGCTTACTTTCCGTAATATTTCGAAATTGTTCGAAAATTATATAATCAACTGAAAGCTTTTAGCTTATGTAGGTGACTTTTTAGTGATTCCTAGCCGATTTCAGCCGGTGTGCTGTATTGCATTTAATATTTTAGTGAGTAGTCATTTACACTCAGCTACCTTTGATGATAACACTGCTTTTATGAGCACTCATAAGTGCCCAAACGAAGCTTCTCGACTCCTACAGCAAAAAATTTTTCAACTAGATTTGTGGAAAAGAAAAGCTAACGCACAAAAATATATTAACGTAACATTTACGTTACGAAGAGAATTGTTTAAATAAATAGTACAGTGGTCTTAAAAGGAGAGTCGCTGCAGCTCTAGTGTCAACATGATACACAAATAGACTGGGAATAAATAGTTTTTATTTATTTCAGTGTTAAGGTTAAGAACCTATTGTTAATTCAATTATTGAAATTGCAATAAATAAATGATGAGCAATAGAAAAATATGAACTTTGAAACTATTTTAAAATTTATTTTTACCCATAAAATGTACCCAACTATCTTCTTTAACTCCTGAATTTAGTAAGATTAACCAGAGAGAACAGCAAATCAATTAAAACATAATAGAGTACAGCAAATCAATAAAAACATAATAGAGTTTTCTCCCAGTGCCAGATCTTTGTCTACACCATTTGTTTTTGGAACCAACTATAAAATCATATCCAAACAATTTGCTACGCATAGAGGTTTAAAAAAGAACATTTGAAACACTTTAGGGAGTGTTTTTACTTATTTTTATTATTTGATTTTAAATATTGCAAGCCGTGCTTATAAACCTGTAAAGTGCTACCACTAACAAAAAATTAATAAAAGGGTCGTATCGTGAAGGGGATCTGCCTTAATAACCTCGTTAGAGGAGGGGGTGTTTATAGACTCCCTAGTCTAGATCCGTAGTGTTTGGTAAAAACTGTCTTGATAAAGTAAAGGCTCATGTCGCCGAAAGAGTTACAATCGCCTATCCTTATCGTATGGGAAAACCCACTTGGCCGCAGTTTGAATAAGGCTTTAAAAATTTTTTAATACAGCTTTATAAACACGGCTAACAATATTTAAAATCAAATAATACAAATCAGTAAAATCATTTCCTAAAGTATTTCAAATGTTCGTTTTTAAACCTCTACGTGCAGCAAAGACAAATGGTTTGACAAAGACCTGGCTCTTGAAGAAAGCTCTATTAGATTTTAATTGGATTAATAATTTCCTCTAGTTACGTACAAGAATTAGTTGCTGTAAGAACGTAAATATAAACGAAACAGAACAGAACACAAAACAAAACATACACACGAACACAAAACAATGCAAAGAAATTCATAGCTGTTCAGAACAATGATGAGTGTTGTAGAGGTAATGGAAAATTCAAAGAGTAACAATTAGGTCTTAATTAGAAATAGTTATATTTGTTTCTTAAGTCGCCGTAGTATAGTAGGTAGTGTGTTGGTTTAGTAGACGTGAGGCCAAGGCTCAAACCTCAGGTCGGACATCAAAACGAAAAATGAAAAAAAAAAAAAATATTTCTACTGCGACTTTCTCTCAGCAGATTTCTGGCAAATACTGTGAGAGTAAATAAAATTGGTTGAAAAGTTTTTCAAAAATCTGTCTTTCGGAATCGATTTTAAACTGTAGGTCCCGCCACTCATGTATAAAATTAACACACACAACATGAGTGGTGTGAGAAGCTAGGCCGTGATCCTGACTGAAGGGTTGCAATAACTAATTATGTATGTATGTATATTTGTTTCTTAAGTTTTATGTTATTATAAATATTTATGCTTATAGTATTATAGAATATTAAATTTTTGGCTCAATCTGATTCAATATTTATGGAATTTAGATATAAGTGCACTGTCGAATATTGCTTCAAGTAATTCAAAGTGATTTTTATGTTTTAGTTGCAAAACAAAACCTCTAGTTAGAATAATAATAAAAAACACTCTTATATTATGCACATTAGAATCATAAATCGTATAAATACAAAGTACCAAAGAAGGCATTTGTCTCACATTGCCATTCAAAATACATATTATTTATTTATTTTGTTTCAAAGCGTTTTATACATATTACAATCATAATAACAATTAAATAAAAATCCTTTTTTTGTACATATTTGAAAGATTAATATATATGTACATATATGAAGAAGCTAGGCCGTAATCCTGACTGAAGGGTTGTAATGGCCAATTATGTATGTATGTATGTACACATATGAAAGTACCAAAAAGGGAAGTTCGTAACACTCTTCACTCAAAATGCATATACATATTTATTGATTTTGTTTAAATTTTTTGGAGCGCATAATTGACTCATAACAGTAATTATTTATTTTTTTCTATTTTATATTTATGTTTTTATTATTATTTTAATCTTAAATTAAAAATCATTGTATATATATATATATGTTAAAATGTAAAAGTTTTATATAAATAAGAGGGCATTTGCGCTGCAGTTCATGTCACATAAAAACGTGACGGAATTCTGTTTTGTACACATCATTCCGTTTTGTTGACTAGAGCGCACATTTTGAAAAGCATTCACTTTGCTCTCCATATGCTAACGTACGTTATGTTACGTTACGCGGACGTTTGGTTAACTGGGACATAAGAAAACTTTGATAAGAATGCCCCCAATTAAAATATATTAAGAGTGTCAAACAAAACAGCACAACGCCTTCAAAGAAAAAAGGGGTATAACTTAAGGCTTACCAGATACGAAGCTCCTATTCGATTACAAAGTGGCGAGAAAAAGTTGAAGCTTTTGCTAATCATTTATAGAATGTCCACATTCCAAATGTTACAGGTACACATATCAGTCGCTCAATGTGACAAATTTACCGCCTTAATGATAAAAAACTTATCCACTTCATCAAACGAGTTTTCTTGTTCATAATTAATTCCATTCTTCGAGTTGGTTCATTTCCGGCGTCACGCAAGATTTCTGAGGCAATTATGATATCGGAGCCGGGCAAGAATATAACCCAATTCAAACGTATGTTTCTTGACAGCTTATTTAAAGAAGTGTACCTCAATACCATTATTCCCCACCATTAACTAATAGCATTACTGTACAAATTTTATTTGAGATGCTTAAAAAAACAATATTGTACTGTGCTCTTCATAGAAATCTCTCAGGCATTTGACACATTTTAGCACGATGGTTTGACATACAAAATTTTAAGACTCTTACACGCTTACGTCCATAAGCTCTGCTTACATCCATAAGTTAAGAGATATTTTCACACAAACTTAAATTCTACTTTATCTTCCCGGAATTTCTGCTGGCGTTCCGCAGGGAAGCATCCTAGGGCCATTCTTGTATTTGTTGTTCACTGCAAATATGCCAACGTGTTCAATGATTAATACTTCAGCCTTCGCAGATGAGACTGCATTTATAAGTACTCATTTTAATGGGTTAGAAAAACGGCTAGATAAATGGAAAATTAGAGTTAAAGCTAATGTGTCCACATAACTTTCACGATTAAAAGAAAAAATTGTCCTCCCTTGAGCATTAATAGTTTAAGTATACCGGAACAAAACCACATCAACTGTCTCATTATGCACGCTTGTCGCCGTCTTACATGGACTCACCACATTGCTGGAAAAATATTTCAGATAAAACTGAAATCCGTCCAAATGCACTGTCTTATTGGACCACGTTCAACTCTGGATTTGAATGTTAAGGTGATCTTATATAAAACATTCATTCAGTTATGGTGAACTGCCTCATCACCTTATGTAGAAAAATTGTTGACAGTCTAAACTTCTAAGAATGATTACGTGTGCTCCATGTTACATCGGAAACAATTACAACCATGGAAATCTCAACATTCGCACTATGCGGGATGAAATCAAAAAGGCAACTATATCTTACTTAATAAAACTTTTTAATCGTTCAAACCACCTTGAAAGAAATCTGCAGATTTTTCATGGTCATAGACGTCTTAAAAGGCTGGAAACTATGGATTTAACTTAATACTTTTTTTAATTTGTGCACACGAAACGTTGGTTATTGTTTTGGCATGCCATGGACATTAAATTAGCACAAAACTTCGTCATAAAAACAATCGTATTTTTTATAGTATTTTAGGTCTATTCATAAAAAAGTTTAAATATAAAGACTTAAAATACATATTCTTCTTTAAAAAGAAATAAAAAATTTTACGATATTGCCAGTTGTCTGCTCATTAAGACCTTCAACATATCAAACGTCAGATTTTAGCTGGACAGTAAAATAGCACAAATTAAAATTTCTGGAATAAAAATGAGGTGCTTTAATAAATAGTAAAAATATTAATGTTTTCAGCTTATTTGATTAATATTTAGTAGAGTAGCCCTTATTTTCAAGCGCCGCGTGGCATCTACGGGACAATGTTCGTCTGGAAAGTTCTTTGGGAATCGAGTACCAAGTGTCTCGTATTCCAATGCACAAATGGTCCAAATTTTTGTAGGTTTGTTGAGCAATTGTACATTTCACATCGTTCTAGGGGGTTTTCAATCGAGTTTAAGTCAGAGCTTTGCGCCGACCAGTCTAAAACGGGAATGTGCTCTTCATAAAATCAATCCTTTGCCTGCTTAGATGTGTGTTTGGGGTCACTATCTTGCATAAATATGAATAAAACTGGCATGTATTTAAAAGCTTATGGTTCCCTTTTGTTCTTTATATTGTCCAAATACTGATAACAGTCCATTTTTTCATTAATTTTTACAATGGGACTTACACCATGCCTTGAAAACACTCCCCGCACCATTGTGTTTCCTCGAACATGTGTTATGGTCCTTTGAGCATAGCGTGGATTGAATGTCTGACATTTTGGCCAATGAACAACCACTCTACCATCCGGTCCCATACGATTTACCTTTGTTTCATCACTCCTAAACATTTTTTTCCAGAATGGGAGGTGGATGCGAGCAAACGTTAAACGCTTGAGTATATTTTTCTTTTCGTAGAAGTGGCTTCTTTCGGCAAGAGCGTCCAAAGAGCTTTTTGTGATTAAGAAGTCGTTATAGGAGCCTGTCCGATAAATTTAACCTGAATTTCGTTCAAAATATCGCGTGACGACATGAAAGGCTCATTCTTTGACTTCCGGACAATAGTACCGTCAACGATTTCGGTTTGTTTTCTTGACACGTGGCTTTCAATTTTTGTTTTCTGCGACATTATTTTGTTTGGTTTGAAGGAAGTGATGACGTTATAAATCATTTTTCCCTAGCAATTCGAAATTTCAAGAATTTCAGCCAGCTTTTGCCCATCATGCTACAAGTCAACGATAATGCGCTTCTCCTCTGGTGAGCAATCTTTTCCACGTACCATTTTATTCAAAAATTACTTCAAATGCCACAAAATTAAAAGAATATACCGTAAGAATAAAAATACTTAAACAAAACTTGTACCTAAAACACTTTTAGGCACGTTGTGCTAATTTACTGTCTAGCTCGAATTTAGGTACCGATACAAATTAGCAGTCAAAACAAAAAATATATACGATAATGGTAATATTTTTTGATAAACAACAGTTAGATATCATCGTGCAACATTGCAGACCAAAACAATTGGCCTAATTACGATACAAATGAGGAAAAAATCACAATCAATGTATATATGGATTTTGTGCTAATTTAATGTCCATGGCTGTATATTGTTAATTTCGTTGAAAACATCCATTAAAGAAAACTTAATAAAAAAAAATCAAAATTCTCTAAACATTCTGCTAACCAACATGTATTCGATATTAGTATTATATTTTTATGTTTGATGCTATTGACACTAGTATTTAGTACACCTATCCCCCGTTTTGCACGGTATTCGTTTTACACATTTTAAATCTTACACGGTTTTTGAAATTAAAAAAAAATTTTACACGAAATTATAAACACTAAACTATAATTTGCTTATATCTACAATAACATTTTCATTGTTTTACTGTCAAAATAATACACTACAAAATGTATGTATGTATTTCGTGGCATTCAAACAATTTGATAGCCCGAAACCAACACAACATATGAAAACATATACACATTTTTTTCATTCATACAATTTGATAGCACGAAACCAATACAACTTTTAAAAACATATGGAAAAAATGTGTATATGTGTATCAGATTTTTATATGAAAATTATCAACAACAATCATACACTGTTGTATGTTCTTCCAACAATACAATGAATACAACGATACAACGGCTTGTGTGAATTGACCAATTGTTCTATTTTTGTTACACAGTATTATTTTTACACTATTTACAATTGCACAAATATACATGGATTTTAAACAAAATACGTCGCATCCCTTTGGATGTTACAAGAAGAATAATGATTATAAAAACGAAACAAAAATTTAATTCCAAAAAACAACACTAATACTAAGTATAAAAAGCTTTATTCTATACTGCAGCGCCCTCTGTTGCCAGTTTGTCAGCGTTTTAACAATCCTGTTTATGTCGCCAAAGATAGGACGTTTGGACTATCAGACATAAACATGCCGGCGCCCTTGTAGTACTGCAACTAAAAGGATCTTCTCCATCTAAAGAGAAGAAAAAATCAAAAGAAAAAGTTTAAATTGAAAAAGAATCATTCAGGAATTCTTGAGGCTTATTGTCCCTCCACTAATTGGAACTAGAGCTTCCGACGAACTAGGTCTTCAGCTCTCACGGCCATGGAACGAATTAGGTCCACTGGTGGATTATTAGGACGAACGAGGTCCGTTATTTTGCTGGGCTAGTGGACGGGTTGTCCTCTTCGATGCTTCAGTTTTCTAATTCAACCTTCCTAGGGACAGACGGACTAGGTCTATTGCCCGGTAAAAGGAAGGTTTAACTTCAGCGGCCCGTATTCCCACACGTCCACCAGGTATGGTCAATCAACCCTTCAGTTTATCGCCCTCGACATCTTCACCTCTCCTGAATTTCCTCGGGGTACCATGACACTAAGCTAAAGTTATTTATCAAAATATTTAGTTCGCTGGAAGAATTACAAGTTCATCCGAACTGTTGGCAATCCTATTTTTTCTGCAACTTTTCCGAAATAAAAGTTGGTTGCCAACCGGAGTCTATCAGAGCTCTAGCTCTAAATATTTGCACTCGATGACAAATACCAACTATGGCTATCCTTAAAAGAATCTGCCCATGTGTGGGCAAATTTTGCCTGCATTCATTCAACCTATGACCAACATCGAAACAGTCAATACACAGGTTGCTCTGTTTTACTACCAAAATCTTTGCCCCAGAATGAAAAGATTCTGCGACATATTCAAATACTTTCCAAACGAACTCTCAAACTTGCAGCTCCAAATCAGCTCTAAATAACTACCCAAGCTGTAGTATAGTCTCAATGGTCACAAATATTGTCAAAAACAATTCTAAGAATCAACATGAATAATAAGCCGAGCTTGTACAAACGAAAATTATACCTACGCAGCGACGAATTAATACAGGAAAATTTTCTGCTAACAACAACAAAAGTAGAAACAAAAAAAATCAACGGAATGGTTGAGATTCTGTTCCTCACTAATTCCCTCAACGAAATTAAGATCAAATATGAATATAAAAAAATTAAATATATAATAAATGGCACCACATCGAAGCTCGAAAATGTTCGCGCCCCGATCGTAACTAACTGTGCCATACGCATCTAACAACGAAATATTCTAGAATTAAACAAAAGGTCACCACGATCACCCTGACAACGTACTACCGCGACCAAATTAGCGCCTTACCGCAAACTTAACAAAAAATAATAAATGCCCAATAAAACGCACAAAAAAAAATTACAAAGAAAAATTGGAATTTCGCAAAGTGCGAAACTAAGCCAATAGGACGAATTCCCAATGGCCAATTAGCTGATACTTATTATGGTGCCCAAAAATCAAAAAAAGGAACAATAAAAAAAATACTAAGGTGAAAAAGTAGTACCGAACAACTACTCGTTTTCATTTTGCATTCACTTTGCATATACGCAAATTAAATAAAAAATAACAAATTCATAAATTTTCAACCATTTTTATCAACAAATAAAAATGATCCCAAAAATAAATAAAAGAACAAAAAAATCTACGGAAACTCACAAAAAAATTTTATTGCGTCATCCCACTTTATTACAAATCAAACATTCCATTCACTTTAAAATCTGTTAAAAATTCCAGGATTGTTACTAATAAATGTGAACAAAATTTAGTTATGGGTACCTCCTTCATGTATCCGTTGGATTTGATGAATTACTATAAAAGGTAATGTGTTTTGCTACTTAGCTAACGCACCATCACCCATTATAAAACCATTATTGACTTACAAATGATATCAAATTGGGTGGTTGAACTCGATTCCCAACTGCGATATTCGCATCACTATTTGATATCCCAGTCACTTTTGACTTTGTTATAAGCCAAGTTAAATTAGTATAACAGTGCATAAAAGAACACTTTGGTTCTTATATTCAATAAATTCACAAAGTGTGCCAGTGCTATCGAAATTTTAACACACCACTTTGTGAATATATATGCACTGTTATAAATTTTAAATACTTGCAAAGTTTGTTGTCCAGCCTAACAGAACTTTACTTGTATGTATATAAAATTACCACCAAAAAATCAAAAAATATAAAGGAAAAACAAAAACAACTTTACCTTATAATTTGAAGGTTACTTTCAAGATTGGTAGGATAAAGATGTCACAAAAAAGTTCCAAAATCCGGATCGTTTGGACAAAATGTTATGTCGATTGTATATGGGGGAAGAGCACAAAAAAATAGAACTGTTGCTTTAAACACCAAAAAAAAAAAAAATTAACAAAAATTACTTCCAATGCACGACTAAACCACAAAAAAAAACAAATGTTTAACCGTGGATTGTACATGGGGACAAACTAAGAAGATTATCGTTTGCCACTGTTGATCTCAATGGTGGAGCACTATGAAAAAGGAACCAAAATTAAAAGACGTTAAAATTGCTAAAAGGTTCACATAAAAACATTTTTTCTCTTCTTGAGCTGAATTTGATCACTTCAGACTGATTTTATTTCCTTGAAAAATATAACACTATTCACTTTTTGAATTCCAAAATTTCTTTTCCATTTTTTGTTTTATTCACAAAATTTCAAATACATATTTAGTTCAAATTAGTTGCATCCCTCTGGATGTTACAAAAGGAATAAAAAACGTAAAATTAATTATTACTAAAGACCTAAAATTACATTGAAATGTTTATATACAAAAGCTCTTATTCTAATACCACATCGCTCTCTGTTGGCCATCACCATCCATCGCCAATACATATTCATTAATAATGTTAGCAATGTGAGTAAAATGATTAAATGTACATAGTATGTAAAGGGTGTTTTTTATAGAAGTATAGATCTTTAAGTTGCAATAAAACAACGATGGATTATTCGATTGACATGAATTTTATTTATCCAAAAGATAATCTTGTGGCATTACATTTTAAATATGATTTCTGGCATATGACCGCCACGGCTGGCGCGGATGTAGTCCATTCTGGACGCCCAATTTTCGATGACTTTTCCAACATTTGTGGACGTATATCGGCAATAACACGGCGAATGTTGTCTTCCAAATGGTCAAGCGTTTGTGGCTTTACCGCATAGACCAATGACTTTACATAGCCCAGCAGAAAGTAGTCTAGCGGTGTTAAATCACAAGATCTTGGAGGCCAATTCACGGGTCCAAAACGTGAAATTAAGCGGTCACCAAACATGTCTTTCAATAAATCTATTGTGGCACGAGCTGTGTGACATGTTGCGCCGTCTTGTTGAAACCACATCTCCTGGACATCATGGTTATTCAATTCAGGAATGAAAAAGTTAGTAATCATGGCTCTATACGGATCACCATTGACTGTAACGTTCTGGCCACCATCGTTTTTGAAAAAGTACGGACCAATGATTTCTGGATGTAACGGTGTTTCCACATACACTTGAGGATTACTTTCACTCCAAATGCGGCAGTTTTGTTTGTTGACGTAGCCATTCAACCAGAAGTGCGCTTCATCGCTAAACAAAATTCGCTTATGAAAAGAACCATTATTTTCGAAATAAAATTGCACTATTTGCAAGCGTTGTTCAGGCGTGAGTCTATTCATGATGAATTGCCAAACCAACATACATACATAATTGGCTCATTACAACCCTTCAGTCAGGATTACGGCCTAGCTTCTCAACACCACTCATGTTGGGTGCGTTAATTTTTATACATGAGTGGCGGGACCTACAGTTTAAAGTCGACTCCGAACGACAGATTTTTTTTTTGAGAAACTTTTCATGGCAATTTTTACTCTCAGAGTTTTTGCCAGAAATCTGCTAAGAGGAAGTCGCCGAAGAAATACTTTTTGTATTTTGTTTTTGATGTCTGGCCTGGGATTCGAACTCGGGCCTTTAATCTAATAAGCCAACACACTACCTACTAGACCACGGCGACTTCCGACTGCCAAACCAAACTGAGAATAAATCACTTGGCAGCTGTTAAATCGGTCGCCATCTTGAAAAGTAATGCCAACTTAAAGTTATATACCTCTATAAAAAACACCCTTTATATGTAGTGTAATTGGTAATTCTGACTTTAATTATAAAGTTTTAAATGATGGCCAAGTTAAATTAAATATAAAATCAGTTGATTCATATCGAAAAATAGTTAAATATTTCGATGTTAATATCATATCAGTTAAAAAACGAATGCTGTTATAGATTTGTGATTAAAGGTCTTCATTATTTTACTAGAATAGAAGATATTAAAGCAGACCTTGTATATAAAGGTCATCTTCTTAGGCATCTTGTTAATGTTAACAGCAGATTAACCAAACAGCCACTGCCTATGTTCTACGTTGATATTGATCCGCAGCCAAACAATAAAAAGGTTTTCGAAATACGTGAAATAAACCATTGTGCGTTACAGATTGAAGCCCCTAGAAGCACAATCGATATTGTGCAATGTCACCGATGTCAACAATTCGGACATACGAAAACCTATTGTAGGAAACCTTTTGCTTGTGTGAAATGTGGACTTGGTCATCCTACACCCAATTGTCCAAACAATTCAGAAGCGCCTCCGAAATGTGTTCACTGCTTGAAACAACCACTGCCAACTATAAGGGTTGTGAAATGTATCAAAATATACTAAAGAAAAAACTTTCAGAAAAACTACAAAACTCCCTATACAATAACAGATACGAAAATCCATTGACAGGTGAATCATACGCTAATATAGCATAGATGGGCACTTTGCAGTACCAGTAAAATTTCAGTAAAAATTGATTTTTACTGATTACTGAAAAAAATTTCAGTATTCAGTAAAATTTTACTGTTAATGCAATCTAAATTTGAATGAAATTTAAATAAAATTTAAATGAAAAAAGTAAAATTTTACTGTTAATGCAATCTAAATTTAAATGACTTTTAAATGAAATTTAAATGAAATTTAGATTGCATTACCAGTAAAATTTTACTGAATACTGAAATTTTTTTCAGTAATCAGTAAAAAACAATTTTTATTGAAATTTTACTGGTACTGCAAAGTGCCCATCTATGTAATATAGCAAGTCAGGCTACGAGTAACAATATAATGAAAAATACAGAAAACTTATTAAATAAGCAAATAGAACTAACTAGTACACTTATGAATATGATGTCGCTTCTTATTAACAAGTTATGCAAGTAAATCTAAGAAAAATGTATTGATATTTTCCTTATCTCAAAAACACGATTAACGACGAAATCGCCTATAAAAGTTAGAGGTTATGATTTTATCTGTACTAATCATCCATTTATGACTCTATTTTTTAATTCTAATGCTAGGTACACACTACGTAACTCGTTTCTGCAATACGCTGTAAACACGACTACACACTATGCACCCAACATCAATGCAACTAGAAAATTTCAAAATATTTAGATTTTTTGCCTGGAACAGGTAGAAACAGAAATCGTCAAGAAAAAGCTCAGCTGCGTTTTCCATTTTTTATGGAAATTTTCGAAATTTTGCTAAAAAAAATATTTTTTTTGGTAAACAAAAAATTATGTTTTTACAACGACTGCGCATATTGGAAAAAGTTTAACCTTACTTAAAGAAAATTTCATTGCAGAATTTCGTTTTTTTAGTTTATTATAATAAACTAAACCGTTTTTGAGTTACGCGAATATATGTTGCGCAACCTCCTCCATTTTCGAAATAACGGTATATTTCGAAAACACGAGCTAACCTAAAAAATGGTTAGCACCACTGGATTCAGCGTACCCGAATTAGGTTAACCCGCCAGGTGCCCCGCTTGTCACAAAAAAAGTGTACAATTCACAATTTACAATTTATTCAGACGACATCATAAGTTTCTTGGACAAAGCGTGTCAAATGGATCTGCCTATTAAACATATAACGCCAAAGGAAACAAAATTAGAAATAAGTGCTCTTAACAACAAAAAATCTCCAGGTTACAACAAGAATGGTGCACATACAATTGAATTACTACCTCCGAAAGATGTTTCATTCTTAACTCAAATTTACAATTCTATTTTACGACTGCAACACTTTCCCTCACGGCTTGCTTTTGTTGTTATTAGTACATATTTACTGTTATTTTTTTCTGGATTAATGGCTGCCTGCTCTTGTTGTTATTGATATCTACTATTGGTTATTTTTTTCTGGGCTATTGGCTGCTCGATGGCGGCTAGCTCTTGTTGTTATTAATATCACAGAAATTATAATGATTTTAAAATCTAATAAGCCAGAAAACTTGGTGTCATCTTACAGACCCATAAGTCTGCTGCCCATATTTTCCAAAATTTGTTAAAAATTCCTTTTGAAAAATTCCTTTATCTCCAAAAAAACAATATAGTTCCAGATCATCAGTTCGGCTTCAGAGACAAGCACGGAACGCTGAACAATGTCCTAGAATTATTAAGGTGATAACTGATTCCTTTGAAAACAAAAGATACTGTTCTGCTGTATTTTTGGACATACAACAAGCGTTCAATAAAGTTTGGCACGAAGGATTGTTATAGAAGTTGAAAAAGTTACTTCCATCTACATTTTACTTGTTATTCCTGTCGTATCTTAAAAATAGATGTTTTTACGTGAGGGTCAATAATGATTTTTCTAAAATTTTTACAATATTATCAGGAATTTCACAGGGAAGTGTACTTGGCCCAGTTTTATACTCTTATTCACATACGATTTGCCAACAAGAGACGACGTAACGATTGCAACATATGTAGACGGCACGGTTTTTTGAGTTCCTCTGAAACTCCTTCAAAAGCTATGTCACTTTTACAACAAGAAGAGGTAATTGACTGCGCTCAATTACAAAAGCTCCTTTTTATGTGACTAATAAAAATTTACATGACTTAAAAATTCCTTTTATAAAAGAAGAAATAAGGAAATTTAGCAAATTTAGTATTGGCGATTGCACTCTTAGACGGAACTGACGAAGTCCGAAGGCTTAAACGTAAACATATTTTAGATCTTCCTTTTATTTAACAATTTTAAATATTGTAAAAATAGTAGAATATTATATTAACTCTTATTGTAATAATAGTAAAATATTATATTAACTCATATTTACCCCTATATATCAGCCATGTTCATATGTAATTTAAATTACTTTTTCGATTCTGATTTAAATTGGTGTCATGAAATCGACTTATTTTTCCTTTATTTCGAAAATTAACAAAACCCATATTCGAAACAGATGTTTTGTTTTGTTTACGTTCTAAAATAATTTTGTTTAAAGATTTTTGCAAAAAATAGAATAAATATACAATAATTTGTATCTAAACTAAAATGGTTGAAGAGGTAGTTTTATTTTTAATGATGGAGGAAACAAAAAGTGAAATGAAAAATATTAAGGGACTACACCAATCCACTGCCGGAAACAGCGTAAGTAGACATTACAATAAAAACCGCAATGATAAAGGTATTAACATTTACAAAATTTAAAGATTTATTGGACAATTTCATCTGAATAAAGAAGCTTTTCGAATGTTGTTGAACATCATTGAAACTAACTTGCCTCCTTCAAATATTCCTTGCGTTATTCAGCTTGTAACAACATTGCGTTTTTTGGCCGAAGGATCATATCAAACGGCATTTGGAAATGATGGTTGCGTTCACCCAGGTCGAAATACAGTATCAATTGTATTGAGAAATGTACTAAAGGTTTTGGAAAGACACTTATGTCCTCTATAGGTAAGACTTAAAATGGATGACAACGAAAAACTAAGGTGTAAAAACTATTTTTTTAATAAGTATAAAATCCCATCCATAGTTGGATGCATCGACGGCACTCATATCAAAATAATAAAGCCTGCAGTCGACGAACATTTATTTTTCAATAGAAAAGGATACTTTAGTATGAACGCCATGATTGTAGGTAAAAACTAGTATTTTCTAAACTTATTTTTTAATATATTTTTTATTGGAAGCTTTGTGATAGCGACATGATGATTCGAGCCATAGCTGCACGGTATCCCGGCTCAAGTTACGATGCTTTCGTGTGGAACATAAGTAAGGCCCGCCAGCATTTTATAACAGAATATGAATGTGGTGATCGAACGTCAAGATTATTAGGAGATTGGGGGTATCCAATAGAGTCTTTTTTACTAATTCAGTATAGAAGAGAATATAAATTTAATGTAGCGCATGCTTCAGCTCGTAATATTGTAGAGAGGACAATAGGGGTGATAAAAATTCGTTTTCGCTGCTTGATGGGTACACTACATTACAGTCCGCAAAAAGTGGTGCAGATAGCAAATGTTTGTGCCGCATTACATAATATTTGTAGGAGTTTCAAAACTTCTTACGAAATGGAAGAAATTAATTTTCAACCGGAAGAGCATTTAGAGGACAATGGATTATTGCCGTATACAGTTTCACTTCACAACGAAGGGCAACGAATAAGAGATGAAATTGGAAATACTTTATAAAATTATTACAATATACATATTTTATAAAATTTAATTCATTTCTTTATTTTGTGAAGTTAATAATTAAATTATAATTTAATTAAATTTACATTGTTGTTTTTAAATCAAGTTCCAATTGCTGTTTTTTTATATAATTGTTCTCCACTAATATTTTTAACATTCTAGAACTGAAGTTTACGAACTCATCTTTTAAAGAGTTGGCCACAATGTCATTGCTTTTTTCTATTCCACGATATATGTATGCGTCTGAGAGAGCTTGCATTTTCTTTTTGCACAGATATGAGCTGATCAATTTTCTCGTTCAATTCATTCTTTCTTTCGCCGTCTTCATCCAAACATTTTTCAAAAAATGCTGCTGTGCATTACGGTTTTGATCTTTTTATGTACTAAATATTGGCGCATCTAATTTTCTCTTATTAGTTGATGTAGTAGTTGTATTTCATGTTGTGGCAGAATCGGAAGTTAATTCATTTAAAATATGTTCTACTTCATCATCTGTGCTCAGTTCTATTCCTGCAACACCATCAACATTTGTTTTCATCCCACACATTCTCACTATAGCTTCTTCTGTTGGCGTCAGTTGGAATTTGGTAAATGGTCCTCCTCCAGTAGCGCGAGATTCGGATTTATTATGGGCTAACTTTTTCTTTATTTCGCTTTTACATTCCGTCCAAATCTTAGTCCATAAATATAAATAGAATCATAAATTTTGGAAGAGTAAACAATTCAAATAATGCAGTACTTTCTTACATCCGTTTACATCCTTACTTGGCGGCCCAACGCTGTTAAGAGATTGTGTTAACTCCTGCCAAAGGGACTTAACTAGCACTTTATCACGTTTAGTATACCCGCTTACTATATCTTTGTTTTCTCTATTTGTGTGATAGAAAAAATAAGAACATCTTTGTCTTTTATTTTTATAAAAATAATTTAACTTACATTCCGTCCTTCGGCTTAACTGCAAACTTTTAATTTACAAGTCAATATTGAAGCCAATATGGTGTTATGGTATGCAGTTACGGGGCACAGCTTCTGCCTCTAATATTGAAAAAATTCAACGCCGTCAAAATAAAATCCTACGAATGATAACTGGTGCTCCTTGGTATATAAAAAATAGCAACATCCATAAAGATCTTGATGTCCCACTGGTCAAAATCGAAATCTCAAAATACGTGATTAAGTATTTAAAGAAGCTGGAAACACATCCAAATCCTCTCGCTCGAAACATCTTACAACATCGTAGACATACCCGCTTGAGAAGGAGAGATGCCATCGTTCTCAGATGTCCAACTTAGAAATACTGCGCTTTATTTTTATTTTATATTTTTATAAGATTTGAAAACTAGATTTTTGTCTGGCATTGGCTGGACATTAACATATATTAAATATAGATTTAAGATTTGAATACTTATTGTTAGTTCATAAATAATGAAGATACAATAAAAAAAAAAAAATAATGCAAAAACAAAAAAAAAAAAACTTACATTCTGCACCAATTTCATTTAACCACATAAAACAAAACAAATAAAATACAAATCTGGCGCCTGTCAGCTTACCAGAATATTTCTGACAACAATTCTGATTCGAACATAAAACCGATAACATCTGTTTCTGTGACACCAATATTAACTCTTTGTCGATTTCAATTCTGATTCTGACTGCAATCAGATTCCATAACAATACTGAATATGTTATTTTTTAAGATTATCACATTTGCTTATTATTGTAAAACAGATTGCAAATAAATGAATACATATTTAGGAAAAAAATTACTTTAAACTATTAAAAGAAAATAAAAGAAATTTTTTGACAACTTCCCCAATAATGAGCAAAACAACATTGAAGGAAAGCATGGGAAGTTTCCTCATAGTAAAGACCGATAGGAAAGTTACCCGCATTGAAATTAAGGAACGTACAGTCGTGGGCGTGAAAGTACTCACACGGCTGAAAAGTTGAAAATTTTACATATTGAGGTGCATTTAAAACCGGATGCTATATCTGTATTTGCGAAGGGCAGAGGTTCGCCACTGCATAGGCGACCGAAATCCAGAGATAAATTTCGTTGGGTTTTAACTTTTCGAGTGGGAATCGGTATATTGTTTCTAAGAAAGATGACATAATCGGAATTACAGGTAATTACAAACTTATTGTTAACTTTAGAATTATTATGCGCGAGCATCCCATATTGAAGCCACATTTTTAAGAAAAGAATGGAATGGAATAAAGGACCAATGATAACGGTATCCACAAATCCCATAGGCAAAGCCACTTTCTACTAATCTTTTTTACTGCATTTATCTACTCGTAATCGAGCACTCTGCGATCTTTTTTGAAGAAACCATTTGTATGGATTGTGGATGAAGTATGGATTGTGCCGCTCTTATATGTATCGGCACAGTGCCTAGTGTTATACACTATCTTTTAAGTGTCATAAATAAACGCGAAAAATTGTAAAGGGCTATCCACTTCGTGGTTTCAAAAGTATGGGACTGGAATTCGACATCTGTCAAACTAAGTTGTGAAACCAATTTTTTTCTTTTCAGTTGAAAGTCTGACATTGATGAAAATGGATCGCTTAACTATCACACAGCGCATAAAAATTATCAAGACCTACTACAAAAATGGTGATTCTGCCACAGCCACGTATCGTGCTTTAAGAGGAGATTATGGTTTACATAATCGTCCAACTACGCAAGCAATTGGCAAAATTGTGAAGAAATTTTAAGAGACTGGAGTGGTTACAAATATTGAAATCATCATCGTATTGTGCATCATCGTTTCGCTCGTTCCGCTGCAAATATCGCTATTGTAAGTGAAAGTGTTGCCGAAGACCCGAATGTGTCGATTCCTCGTCGTTCTCAGGAATTAGGACTGTATTACGGCACATTATGGCGTATTTTGCATTTAGATCTACACCTACATCCATATAAAGTCCAGCTCACGCAAAAACTGAAGCCAGCTGACCATTCACAACGTCGTAGATATGTGGAATGGGTGCTTGAACAACAGGCGGTGGACGGCAATTTTTCGAACAAAATTTTCTTCAGTGATGAAGCACATTTCACACTCGGTGGGTATGTTAATAAACAAAATTGTCGTATTTGGGGTTCTGAGAATCCTCAAGTAATTGAAGAGAGGCCATTACATCCAGAAAAATTCACTGTTTGGTGCGCTCTTTGGTCCGAAGGTGTGATTGGACCTTACTTCTTCGAAAACGACGATGGAACGACTGTCACCGTCAATTCGGAGCGTTATGGTCATATGATAACCGACTTTTTTTTTGCCTGCTATTGAAGAATACGACTTGGAGAATATGTGGTTTCAACAAGACGGTGCCGCATGCCACACAACTCGAGCGAATATGGCTTTATTGCAAGAGACATTTCCTGGCCGCGTAATTTCTCGTCGTGGCGATGTCAACTAGCCACCAAGATCATGCGATTTGACACCATTAGACTTTTTTTGTGGGGTTACGCGAAAGACCGTGTTTATGCAGATAAACCTTCAACTCTTGAGCACTTAAAAACCAACATTCGTCAAGTTATGGCTGAGATACCGCCCAAAATGTGTCAAAAAGTGGTCGAAAATTACCTCATAAAAGCCAATGCTTGCAACACTTCGCTGGAGTTCATTTAAATTATGTAGTGTTTCACACATAATGTCAACGTTCAAACTTTACAATAAAAAAGAAATATCATGAAAGAAATATTTTATATGTGTTTTATTTACGTTTACTTTTGAAACCACGAAATGGATAACCCGATACCTCAGACTTGTATTGTATTGTAATGTAATAGTATTGTATTGTACTACTACTAGACCAAAAGAATGTAAATAACATGAATGTTGAACCGCTGGTGTAACAGAATACGGTGTGCAGTGATTATGCAGGAAGAGGACTGCGGGAGCCATTGAGTTGCTAGCAACAGTCGGGTGGGGGAGTTCGGTCCTTTCCTAACAAAATCTGTCTACAATACAAATTTATTATAGACTCCCTATTTTGTGATGGTGTTTAAGGTGTATGGTCTGGGATGACTAGATTATCAATAAAGTAATTAACTATGCCCCAATCTAGTCATTTTGGTAATCTAACTATGGTTTGCGTTAGTCAAAACTCTCAGACAAATATCATCACCTCTGTTGTTGTTGAGGGATGTTGCCTCATAACCCACGCCTTCCAAGTTTCCTAGGCAAAAGAAAGTATTTTGTGGAAACCCCAAATTTAGCCTACGTCTAGCACTAATCTATATCTTCCCTTTTCGAAAACACCCCTATTTCAAAGCCTTAATTTACCATTATATATAAATACAAATTTATTAAGTTCATTAATTTTAACAATATTTAAAAAGATACTTTCTAATCTTAAACATAATCAAATATAAATTATAAAGAAAAAGAAAATATATATATATATGTATTTAATTCAATTATAGTACGAAAATAAATATACACAAATATACAAAATTCTAGTAATTATGTGAAATTTAAGTATAAAAATAATTTAACAATTAGGCCGAGCCTCAATGGGTTATATCATTGTAAATGTAAAAGAAACAAAAACCAAAAGAAATTTACAAGATACGATCGCAAGCATTATGGGAACAATTTGGAATTGGAACAAAACAATAATGTTATTAAAATTGAAAATACATAACAAACATATGTTAATGTACAGTGGGACAGAAAAGTATGCTAGCGATCTAATTGGTTGTGGTTTCTTTTAGGTTTATTTAAATTCAATGGAATAATTAAAATAAAAAATCATTATTGACTTACCAAATCAATCGAACTAATGATGAAGGCCTCCAGCATGATGTCGATGATGTGGTTGCTATATGATGTATATATGTTCAAGATCTTCTAGGAAATAATGTTAAATTCAATAATGATAATTTATAGTGTAATTCCTAGATTAAGTCTTAATCTAATATTAGTCTTCATAATTTCAATTTAAATTTACTATGATATTACATTTTTGTTTTCTCCATTTTTATGTAGAAATTTAGATACAAATATTTATCTCCATAGAATTTTATTATAATGTAGAAAAATAATTTTATGTTAACATAATCAAAATTTTGAGATTTATCTTTTAAACTTTAAACTTTTTAATTATAAAACTCATTATTTAATAACCTTAAATTTAAAATTATTACATTTAATATTTTTTTCAAATTTTAGTTAATTCAATATAATTATGTTTTTTTTCAGCAATCTTTTTACAAATATAAGTAAATAAATTCATTATTTATTCATATAAATACATAATTCCATTATTTGATTCACTTTTATAATAATGCATGTGACTTTTTATAACAAATAAGTAAGAATTACAAGAGTTAGAACAGAATAGAATAAGAAAAAGTTTTTAATAATAATTTTCAATAATAATTAAGTAGGTATTAATATTTACATTTACGTATACAATTCAGCCATGTTGCCGGGGAGTAACACTGTGACACATCGGGATATTTCAGGTTAAATGATGCACATGATCTTCATTCAGATTCGGTTATAGATGATTTCAAGTAAAGATGACTTCAGGTTCTTCTGGTCCAATACCAATCTGTGTAGAGGTTAGGATTTGGATTCACAATTTTATGGCCGCCAATAAAAATTCTTGTCCATATTCCTTCTGAATATAATAGGAGACATCTTTCTACTTTCAGGTTATATTTTTTTTTATATTTTATTCTGTTTTATCTTTACTTAACGCACAAAAACTTCACTTGCAACAAACACTTATTAGTACCGAACAAAAACTTTACTTCAGTCACATTTTAATAAAATTTGTTATTATCCCGAGGTTCACGAGGTGAACACTTTGACGATTAAAATCAAAAAAAAGAGATGATCGATGTGAACACTTTGAAGTGCACCAGAAAAAGAGATCGATTAAGATCGCGTGATCACCCACGCTAAGTCGTTTCTCGATCATTCGATTATATTAATAGGAATAAAACCGTTCGTTCGAAATTAACTGTAAATATTGAAGTTTGAAACTTCCAATTTCGAAATTCCATTATATGAAAAAAAATACGACCCTGCGAAGTTTCTAAAATTTGCACTATGGCAACCCCAATCTTATTTTCCGTTTTTCCCATCTGGTTCTTTGTCTAAATGATATTTAGTACACTATAAAGTAAGTGTGGTGAGTATCATTATATTTAGATACTTACAACAAAAAAAGATTCAAAGTAACCAATTATGGCATTGCTTTGCGATTGGAATGTATATTTATGAAAAATGGAAAAAAAAATTGTGAATCAAAACGACCATTACAAACCAAGAAATTTTGGAGGCATCCGATGCAAAATTTATAGGAACAAGTCGTTTAGGGTCTAATGTCCTTTCCGTGATATGTACCTATAAGTTTTCCTGCCAAATCTTCAAGAACGTAATAGTGGTTACCTATTTTTTCACGAACTCTAGCTTTGATAAATAAGGGGGATAATTTAGCATTGAAGTTTTTCTCGGCACAACTTTGGGCAAAATTTCTCCTATAGATTTCCTGGCCTACTTTAAATGTTTGCACTTTTGAACGAAGATTATATTGCTGTTGATTAGTTTTATGTGCTTCCCTTATATGTTTTCTAAGATTTTGTCTTATTAACTGAAGGCTATCTTCTCTAGTTATCTTCGCCGAAGGTTCATCTAAAAGTTTAAGATTACGTAACAACTCATAGGAGGAAGCATGAGTTAGCATGTTAAAGCCAAACAAAGCTTGATAGGGTGAAGTGTTTATGGACTGATGGAACGAATTTCGGAGTGCACAGCTAATATCACTAAGCTTCTGGTCCCATAACCGATGATCAGATTTTAAATATGCTCTTATACCAGCGATAAGTGAACGATTCACCCTTTCAGATGCATTAGATTGTGGAGAGTATAATGCGGTATATATATGTTTGATACCATATGAAGTCAAAAATGCATTGAAATCATTGGCACGAAATTGACTGCCATTATCACTTATAATATTTTCGGGGACTCCATATATATGAAAGATTTGTTTCTGTAAAAATTCTATTATGCAAGTAGAAGTAAATTTACGTAAAGGGCAAATCCAATGAAACTTACTAAGGTGATCCAAAACTATAAGGAGACCAACATAACCATTTTTACTCCTAGGATACGGTCCTAACAGATCTATATAAAGACGTTGAAACGGTCGAATTGACATGGTCTGGTTGCCCATAGGAGGTTTCATAATAAAGTTAGGAGCTTTTGTTGTTTTACATACTTCGCAATGACGTACGTAATCACGAACATCTCGAACCAATCCAGGCCAAAAGAAATTTCTTCTTAATAGTTCTAACGTTTTTGCCATTCCACCATGAGCTGTAATCGTACTATCGTGTGCTCTAGCAATTACGTGCTCTCTTAATTTAACAGGTACCCATAGTTTCCAGCATCTTTCTTCTTGATCTTCGTCTCCGCTATAATGATCCGTGCGGTAATAAATATATTTGTCTATAATTTTTACATCTGGATATTTCGCTGCATTTTTCTGTACCTTTTCTTTTAATTGCTCATACTCTTGGTCAGAGAAATGAGGAGAATTCAAATCAATTTCTGGTTCAGTGGCTTCTACGCTTGAAACTTCATTAGAAGGTATACGAGACAAAGCATCAGGTACTACATGGTCTTTACCTTTTCGATGGCTAATAGTAAAATTATACGGTTGTAGCTTGAATACCCATCGTGCCAATCTCCCACTTAAATCTGGTTGACGCATTAACCACATTAAACTGGAGTGATCGGTGATGACCTCAAATTCTTGCATTTCCAAGTAACAACGAAACCTTTTTATTGCTTCTACTGCTGCTAAACATTCTTTCTCTGTAACACTGTAATTCCGTTGTGCGGAATTTAACTTTTTACTCATGTAAGCAATTGGTCGTTCTTGGTTTTGATCATCTAACTGAACTAATACTGCTCCTATTCCAAAATCACTAGCGTCGCAATGAAGGAAAAATTTCTTGCTGAAGTCTGGATTTGACAATACTGGAGCTGAAGTTAGCAAAGTTTTAACTTTATCGAATGCTTCCTGTGCTTCTTCTGTCCATTTGAACACCTTTTTGCGGGACAATAACTCTGTGATGGGGAACACTACAGTAGAGAAGTTCTCAATGAAACGTCTGTACCATCCTGCCAAACCAAGAAAACCTCGAACTTGCCTAATAGTCTTAGGAACAGGCCAATCATGTATTGCTCTAATTTTCTCGGGATCTGTTGTGATACCACCATTTCCAATCACATAACCTAAATAATTTACTTCGGTTACACAAAACTTTGACTTTGATATGTTTAACGTTAAGTTGGCTTTTCGAAATTGTGATGCTATACGAATCAAAATTTCAAGATGACTGTGAAAATCTTCTGATACAATTACTAAGTCATCCAAGTAACCAAAAACAGAATGTTTTAGATCTGGAGGAATGATTTCGTCCATCAATCTACACATTGTCTGTGGTGCATTGCAGAGGCCGAAAGGCATGACAACAAATTGATAAAGGGGTCTACCTGGTACTGTAAAAGCAGTAAGACTTTTCGAATTCTCATCCAAAGCGATTTGCCAATAAGCATCTTTCAAATCCAACTTCGTTATGATGTTTGCTTTTGGAAGCCTTGCGAAAATACCCTCAATGTTTGGAAGCGGATAGGCATCCTTTTTACTTACTGCATTGACTTTTCGTGCATCTAAACATAAACGAACTTTATTGGGTTTTACCACCAATCTCATAGGAGAACTCCAAGAAGATGTAGATGGTTCTATTACACCTAGTTCTAACATTCGATCGAGTTCACCATACATCAATTGCTCAACTGCTGGAGAAACCGGATAAAATCTTGATTTAATTGGTTTTGCGGTGCCTACATCAATTGAATGCGTAATAAGACTAGTTCTTCCTAATCCTTGCTTTTCAAAATTAGGAAAAAGTTCAATAACAGCATTAAGCTGCAACTGTTGGCTTTGAGAAAGTGGGTAGACGTTTTCTGAATGCTTTACATTCTCAGAATGAGTTTTAAGTTTGTCGGAAATATCAGATAACTCAGAAAGAAGCGTATTTGGTGTTTTTTCAAAGGAAACGATATCAGTACATCCAATTAGATCTGGAAAAATAGCAAAAGACTTCACGAAGTCAATTCCCAAAATTAATCTCTGTGCTAACGATGGTACAATAAATAGTTTCAATTGTTTAGACTGATTTTTGAAATTTACTTCAACATCCAGCCATCCATAAACTGTCTGCGAATGACCATCTGCAGTTTTTACAAAATGTTTACACTTTGTAAAGCTCTGTAGCTTTGAAAAATCATAAGATGCTAAATCTGAACCTATACAACTTACATTTGCTCCTGTGTCAATTAATCTTAATTCATTGAAATTTAAAAACTTAACTCTTGCGTAATATCTCAAGTCTTTTGGATTAGATACTATAGACGACACTAGAAGTTTTCTACAGATTCTACGAATTTTGTAATATCTACGTAATCGAGTAGTGGAACGTTTAGGTTTTTTCTTACGTGGATAATCAAATGAAGATAGAGAGAAAATCTGTTTACGTTTTTGCAAATACAATTCCCATCGTCTATGATAGGGCAATTTTGGCATAATAATTTTCGAAACATCCTCATTTTCCATATTTTCAACACTTTCTTCACGTTTAAGTATACTAATTTTTCTAGTTTTATCAGGTGTTAAAGTACTATTTTCATTAATATCAGGTTGTAAAGATTTATAAGGAGTTGTGGTAATATTTTCGGCTAAGTTTTCTCTTTCGCTACTATAGCTCGGAAGTTTTTTGACTGTTGTTGCTTATTTGCAGCACATTTCACACAATTAGGTTTATAGACATTCTTTGTGCCACATCCATAACAAAATATAGATCTTTTCTCCAGACAATTTTCCCAATGGTGGCCTATCTCGTCACAATTCCAACATTTTAACTTGATCTCGCTACTATGAATTGCTTCGATAGAACAATCAGTTTCCTTGTTTAAATCGACATTAACTTCTCCTGTCGCGTCAATTTCTGAAATATATTTTCTAGCAAAAGCTGAATTTTGACTGCGATTGACATGCATATTCTTTCGAACAGTTTCCTCATTTAAAAAGTTTTCTCGCATTTGCACAAGTTTTCGTAAATGTGAAATAGAGTGTATTGGGACATAAAGTAAATCCTGTCGTATCTCAGGTCTTAAATTTCTTGCTAAAATCTCTATCAATTCTGCATCAGACATCGGTATGGGAAGATGATCCATAATAGATAATATTGAGTCGAAAAAGGAATCGAAAGTTTCACCTAACTTTTGTTTTCTATTTTTAATTTCTTCTCTGATGTCAAAAGAGCTTTTATACGATTTGTATTGACATCTAAGAGCGTTACAAAAGCCGTTCCAATTTATAGTCTCGACTTGTTTATGATACCTCCAGTACCAATCTCTAGCTTTTCCTGTTAAAAGGATATGTAAGTTTCGACAAATAACAGAAAAATCACCATTAAATGTATCTTTGGTCAGCGATTTGATTCGATATAAAAATTCTTCTACTTGTAAACCTGTTGATGAACCATCAAATTTAATGTTCCAATTCTGGATAACTGAGGCAATCTTATCAACATGTACTGAACTTAAATTTGAGTTAGAAATTGCTATCGGGGAAAGTAAATACGGATTATTAGGATTACACTTGCTTGAGCTGTATTAGAATTAGTATTGGAAACTGACTGATTAAAATCTTGAGCAGTGTTGCGATTGCTACTACGAGTATTGTAATGTTTTGCTAATGCTCCTCTTGTTTTGCTTTTGGCCATTAGTCTACTTGATTGAGGTCTAGAGCTAATTCTTAATTTACGCAGCTCATTTAATTGACATGAGTGCTTACACACTGGACATTCAGAAGTGGATGATAAATATGATTCGATACATGACCTATGAAATGCATGTGAGCATTCATTAATTATCAAACAGTCGTCCTCTTCAATCATTGTTTCCATGCAAACGTGACATGCGGAAGGCTCAGAATGAATTGGAGCCAAAGGTAACGGTGGAGGAAAATCTGTCCGTGAAGGAGTTCTTTCCATCGACATTTTGACTATTCTCAATATTCTACACAATGTAAACGAAAATAAAAAGTACTATTGATAACGTATAATTGTACCAATATACAAAAAAAATAACTCAGAGAAAAAAAATAAAAAAAACTAACAGAAAATAAATGCACTCAAAAAGAAATAAAATAAATTTGAATCTCAAAGGAGAAAGAGAAAAAAAATTTTTTTTTTTTTATAACTTAAAATATAAGAAAATGATAAAAACAATTCATATAAAATTTCAACAAAATTTTTGCCGGGTGTTTTCTTTTAGAAAGAAAATAGAAAAGTCTACTAGACGTAAAAAAAAAAACTTACTGAGAGAAAAAGTATTATCTTTTGACTAACGAGTTTATACAAATTGGGCTATGGTGTAATATCTGAATGAAAAGTATTATGACTAAATTCTCACCTATCAGCACTTAGTAGTTACGAATCAAAAATATATATACATAGATCTCTACCATACATCGGTCATTTACTTGCATCCAGCACAATAAACGATATCCAGTATGTATGTAAGAGGCTGAGAACTTCGCTTACAAATTTAGGCATAATAATTTTATCAGTATACCACAATAGAAGTGAATAAATAGATATAACTCAAAAGGCATAGCAAAGGATATACAGGTATTAAGCGGTCAGTCTATTCGAAATTTATTGCTCAAATAACTGAAAATTTCCAGCAAAATCCTATACATTATTACCAAACTCATTTTTGCTACATCCAAACATTTATCTTTCTATAAAAATGAAATCTAAAAAGTTTTATATTGAAAAAAAAATAATAATAGAGCCAGAGTTTCCTTGATGACTTTGCTCTTCGCACTAGCACTGAATTATCAACCTAATTTGATCTCTTCAAGCTTTATGCCTCCGAGCTAAAATATTGTTACGAAAATGGAAATGGTGTTATTAAAATAATAAACAAAAGCTCCAAAAACAAAACAACGGACTTGATCATGTATAAAGTAATAAACAAAAGCTCCAAAAACAACATAAGGCAGTTGTTTACATGATCAACGAAGAAGTAAACATATAGCAACAAAAAACAATGGGCTTGATCGCGTGATCAAAGAACAAACGAGAATATAACAACAACATCAGTAAACAAGGGGACAAAGTAAACAAGCAACATTAACATCAGGTATAAGAAGAGAAAAGGGACAAAGTAAACAAACAACAACAACGCTACAAGGATAGATGTAAACAAGATCCACTAACAACAATAAGGGAAGCGAGTTGTTTACATTTTTAGATTGTTCCCGAAGGCAGTCATTCTCTGCCAAGGGCATGCAATAGACTGATGATCCAGCGATATAAAAGGCAAGACAAAACGAGCAACGATGAGTGAGTTATACTTCAGTCAGTCTTGTGTGAAGACACGGTTGCGTTCGAAGTAAGCAGTTGTTAGTGTTTACGCGAGCAGAAAGTTTGTTGCTTACAAAAAGGGTTGTAAGCAGAAGAGTGATAATTCAATCAGACACGTTGCGTTGCGTGTGAAGAGAATCGAAGTTCGAAGTGCTAACGAACGAGTGTACCAAGGAGAACAACAAAGGGAATTGTTGTTGTGTACGAGAAGAATAACAATTAAAGGAAATTGTTATTGTGTACAAGAAGAATAACAATTTAAAGGAAATTGTTATTGTGTGAATAAATTTCAACACAGGGTGCACACAGATTTGTGCAGACAATAAAGAATTGATTTTGAAATTAAACACTAATTTACTTTTATTTCATTTGCAATCCACGAACTCATATTTTTAACGTTTTTAAAGGGTAAAAACGTAACAATATTAATAAGTCACTCAAGAGCCTTGGCCCCACGTTGGGCGCCATTTATGTATTGTATTGTAATGTAATAGTATTGTACTGGTACTCTATTAGTACGGAATTGTACTACTACTAGACCAAGAGAATGTAAATAACATGAATGTTGAACCGCTGGTGTAACAGAATACGGTGTGCAGTGATTATGCAGGAAGAGGACTGCGGGAGCCATTGAGTTGCTAGCAACAGTCGGGTGGGGGAGTTCGGTCCTTTCCTAACAAAATCTGTCTACAATACAAATTTATTATAGACTCCCTATTTTGTGATGGTGTTTAAGGTGTATGGTCTGGGATGACTAGATTATCAATAAAGTAATTAACTATGCCCCAATCTAGTCATTTTGGTAATCTAACTATGGTTTGCGTTAGTCAAAACTCTCAGACAAATATCATCACCTCTGTTGTTGTTGAGGGATGTTGCCTCATAACCCACGCCTTCCAAGTTTCCTAGGCAAAAGAAAGTATTTTGTGGAAACCCCAAATTTAGCCTACGTCTAGCACTAATCTATATCTTCCCTTTTCGAAAACACCCCTATTTCAAAGCCTTAATTTACCATTATATATAAATACAAATTTATTAAGTTCATTAATTTTAACAATATTTAAAAAGATACTTTCTAATCTTAAACATAATCAAATATAAATTATAAAGAAAAAGAAAATATATATATATATGTATTTAATTCAATTATAGTACGAAAATAAATATACACAAATATACAAAATTCTAGTAATTATGTGAAATTTAAGTATAAAAATAATTTAACAATTAGGCCGAGCCTCAATGGGTTATATCATTGTAAATGTAAAAGAAACAAAAACCAAAAGAAATTTACAAGATACGATCGCAAGCATTATGGGAACAATTTGGAATTGGAACAAAACAATAATGTTATTAAAATTGAAAATACATAACAAACATATGTTAATGTACAGTGGGACAGAAAAGTATGCTAGCGATCTAATTGGTTGTGGTTTCTTTTAGGTTTATTTAAATTCAATGGAATAATTAAAATAAAAGATCATTATTGACTTACCAAATCAATCGAACTAATGATGAAGGCCTCCAGCATGATGTCGATGATGTGGTTGCTATATGATGTATATATGTTCAAGATCTTCTAGGAAATAATGTTAAATTCAATAATGATAATTTATAGTGTAATTCCTAGATTAAGTCTTAATCTAATATTAGTCTTCATAATTTCAATTTAAATTTACTATGATATTACATTTTTGTTTTCTCCATTTTTATGTAGAAATTTAGATACAAATATTTATCTCCATAGAATTTTATTATAATGTAGAAAAATAATTTTATGTTAACATAATCAAAATTTTGAGATTTATCTTTTAAACTTTAAACTTTTTAATTATAAAACTCATTATTTAATAACCTTAAATTTAAAATTATTACATTTAATATTTTTTTCAAATTTTAGTTAATTCAATATAATTATGTTTTTTTTCAGCAATCTTTTTACAAATATAAGTAAATAAATTCATTATTTATTCATATAAATACATAATTCCATTATTTGATTCACTTTTATAATAATGCATGTGACTTTTTATAACAAATAAGTAAGAATTACAAGAGTTAGAACAGAATAGAATAAGAAAAAGTTTTTAATAATAATTTTCAATAATAATTAAGTAGGTATTAATATTTACATTTACGTATACAATTCAGCCATGTTGCCGGGGAGTAACACTGTGACACATCGGGATATTTCAGGTTAAATGATGCACATGATCTTCATTCAGATTCGGTTATAGATGATTTCAAGTAAAGATGACTTCAGGTTCTTCTGGTCCAATACCAATCTGTGTAGAGGTTAGGATTTGGATTCACAATTTTATGGCCGCCAATAAAAATTCTTGTCCATATTCCTTCTGAATATAATAGGAGACATCTTTCTACTTTCAGGTTATATTTTTTTTTATATTTTATTCTGTTTTATCTTTACTTAACGCACAAAAACTTCACTTGCAACAAACACTTATTAGTACCGAACAAAAACTTTACTTCAGTCACATTTTAATAAAATTTGTTATTATCCCGAGGTTCACGAGGTGAACACTTTGACGATTAAAATCAAAAAAAAGAGATGATCGATGTGAACACTTTGAAGTGCACCAGAAAAAGAGATCGATTAAGATCGCGTGATCACCCACGCTAAGTCGTTTCTCGATCATTCGATTATATTAATAGGAATAAAACCGTTCGTTCGAAATTAACTGTAAATATTGAAGTTTGAAACTTCCAATTTCGAAATTCCATTATATGAAAAAAAAAATACGACCCTGCGAAGTTTCTAAAATTTGCACTATGGCAACCCCAATCTTATTTTCCGTTTTTCCCATCTGGTTCTTTGTCTAAATGATATTTAGTACACTATAAAGTAAGTGTGGTGAGTATCATTATATTTAGATACTTACAACAAAAAAAGATTCAAAGTAACCAATTATGGCATTGCTTTGCGATTGGAATGTATATTTATGAAAAATGGAAAAAAAAATTGTGAATCAAAACGACCATTACAGACTCTAAAAAAAATCGTTTATATGTACCTGACAACTTTCTTTCCAAAATTGGTCTTGTTCACTAATCCCCGCGTTCGTACGATTAACCGTTTCTGGATTTCTTTTTATGGAGATATGTTGAGCCATTCTGTTATGGAGACAAATTATCTCTTGAACCATTGGAAGCCGATATTTAAAATTTACGCAATACGGCAGATTCATTCGGAACAAATAGTAAAAAATTGTACAGCTCAATACAATTCCATAGAATGATCCGTATGATTTAATTCTTCAGTAAAGTTTGGCAACTCTGTTGTGATAGTGGTGAATTTTTGGAAGTGCTCCTCTTAAAATTTTATTTTTTTGATTTTTTAAGTGTTTTAATAAGTTTAGAATTTTTCATAAGTGTTTTAAAAGTTGTTTTTATTATTTTATTTTGTTTTGCTTGAAATTTTATCTTAAAATTGTAAGTTTTATTTGTTAATTTTGATAATAATTGTTTCATTTTAACAAAACAAAAACAAAAATTGCTTTTTGTTCTAATTATTTTTTTGTTTTTGTAAGCTTGTTACAGTTTTTATTATTTTCTTTCTATCTGTATTCCTTTTTTTTTACTTTTTTCTTTTTATTTTTGCTACTGTCTTGTGTATACTGCTTTGCTTGCAATTCTTGTTTATTTATTATTATTTTTGTTTTTTGTTATTACATATCTTTTATTTTCTTTTTTATATATAAATAATTTACTCAGTTAGTCTATTTATTTATTTAATTTATTAAAATGAATATTTGTAGTGCCTCGAAGTGTATTGCAAAGAAAGAGGGTGAACGCCAGATTTCTTGCTGGTTGTGTGACGGTTTGTTTCATATCAAATGTATTGGGTTGCAGCCTCGCACCACGGACCAATTGATGGATAGTTCATTGGGTCTGCGTTGGTGCTGCCCTAAGTGTAAGGTGGTGGACGTCCAGTTTTATAAGTTTTTTGTAGGAACTCGTCGTGAGTTTGCTGAGATGCACGCTGAGTTTGCATCTCTTTCTGCTAAATTTCGGCGATTTGAGCAATTGTTTTCGGGGTATGGCCTGTTGGATAAATTGCTTGAATCTGAAAAGGTTCCTGTCCCTCTTTCATCGGGGGCTCCTGTACCAGGGGAGACTGCGACAATAAATGAATTGACAAATGCTACTCCTATTGTTGACATTTGTCCACCTACTGCTGATAAGTCAGCTAGCAGTGCCATACCGAAGTCTGCAAATTCGGTTGAATTGAGTCCTAAGTTTACTCCGTCTCCTTCACCTTTGCCTCTGGATGATGTCACTTCTCGTGCATCTTCCAAATCGTCTTCTATTTCGCATTCAGGTGTAGTGTCCGCTAGTTTATCTACTTCTGCTCCAAGGGACTTGGTTGTAGTTAAACCTAAGAAGACTATTTTTGTGTCCCGGCTTTCTTGTAACACTTCAGTCGAGGATATAAAATGTTTCGTTAAATCGAAGATTGGGGTACCTTTTGAGTTTGGTTGCTATAAGATGAGGCCATCTTTGGATAGCAGTATTTCTTCGTTTAAATTATATGTTGCCGATGAAAGATTTGATGAAATTGTTAATCCTGCGTTTTGGCCACAGGGTGTATTGGTACGGGAATTCGTACTCAGGTTGGGCCATCGTAGGAATGGTGCTAACTTGCCTGGTCCTATTTCTCAAAAAAACTAACTTCGAAATCGTCTATTAATTTCCAAATTGCTTATCAGAATGTTCGCGGACTTAGGTCTAAACTTTCTTCACTTTATAATAGTAGCTTTGATTTTGAATTCGATGGAATTGCTCTTACTGAGACTTGGCTAAATTGCAATATTTTTGATTCTGAGATTATGTCTAGTAATTTTAACATTTATAGACGGGATAGGAAGTCTAGAAATGGTGGTGGTGTTCTTATTTCCATTTGCTCTAAATATACCTCTGAATTGATTAACTTGTGTCCTTCTGAGGATATTGAGTTCATTTGCGTTAAGGTCAATGACCGTGGAAAGTCTATATACATTACCTGCTCGTATATTCCTCCCTGTTCTGACATTCATATCTATAGGGCTCACTTCGATTTGATTTCTGGAGTAATTGAATTAATGGGGCAAGAGGGAATTTTAGTGGTTCTTGGTGATTTTAATCTTCCGCATACAACTTGGAATTTTTCACCTGAGACTGGCTCATTGGTGCCATGTTCTTCAGTTCCATTCTATGATGAAATTCTGTCCGCTATGTGTGATCTAGGTCTTTTCCAGGTTAACGGTGTATTGAATTCAATGGGTAGAATTTTGGATCTTGTATTTTTAAAGGATCCAAGTATTTCTTCTTTATTTCGCATTGATCCTATATCTATTCCTGAGGATGGTTATCATCCTACGTTGTTACTTTCTATCGAAGTTGATCTTTGTTTACCTCCTGTAATTGATCGCTCATTTGGTGTAAAGGGGCGTTTTAATTTCCATCGTACGGATTTTAGTCGCTTGAATACACTACTATCCTCTGTAGATTGGACGTCTGTACTTATTTCACCACCATATGGCTCTTTTTCACTTGATAGGATCTTAGATGGTTTTATGAGGTATTATTTAAATGTTTTAGGGAGTGTGTTCCGTTTGTAAATAGTCGTTTGGAGCGTTCTGGTCCTCCGTGGAATTCGGCTAGATTGTCCAAGCTGAGGAACAGAAAATCGAGGTTATTTAAAAAGTTTGTTAGATCGGGTACTGATATTGATTATGCTCTTTACTCTAGGGCGCGTGCGGATTATCGTAGAATGAATCATTATTGTTATGAGGAATATTTGACTAGAGTCAGGTCGAACTTCGCTAGTGATCCTAAGTCGTTTTACGACTTCGTTCGAGCTAAACGTAAATCATCTTTGTTTCCCTCTGAGATGTTTTACGGTGGCGTATCATCCTCTAGTTACCTTGATATTTCGAATATGTTTGCTGACTTTTTTCAGTCTACTTATAGGCAGTTGGACTTGGGCCATGATCAGGGCAGCAGCTTTTCGTATCCTTATTCAGTGGGAAGTGTCTCTATTTCTAATATATACTCATTTGATGAGAAGTCTGTTCTTGAGTCTTTGTCTGGACTTAAACTTACATACTTGCCTGGCCCTGACGGGGTACCGGCCTGTATTTTAAAAAAGTGCGCTATAGTCTTGAGTGGTCCTTTGACCTTTATATTCAATGGGCTTCTGAGGGCTGGTCATTTTCCATCTGTTTGGAAGAGTTCGTTTATAATTCCTTTGTATAAGTCGGGTAATAAGTCCAATATTTCCAATTACAGGGGTATTGCCAAACTCAGTGCTATTCTCAAGTTGATGGAGAAACTCGTGACGGATTATCTCTTTTTTAATACGAAATCTTTAATATCCCCTTTCCAGCATGGTTTTTTAAAAGGTAGGTCGACTGTCACTAATCTTCTTGAATTTACTACACGTGTTTTCAGGGGTTTTCTTGCAGGCGCTCGGACTGATGTGATTTATACTGATTTCAGTAAGGCTTTTGATAGGGTTGACCATAGTATTTTGCTTCTTAAACTGTCATTAATCGGTATTCCCGATATTATTCATCGTTGGCTAGGCTCCTACCTCTCCCTTAGGACTCAGAGGGTATTGTTTAGGAATGTATTGTCTAAGACTGTATATGTTACTTCTGGTGTTCCGCAGGGTAGCCATTTGGGTCCTTTACTGTTTTTATTGTTTCTTAATGATCTTCCTTGTGCTATTTCTGATTGTAATATTCTAATGTATGTTGATGACGTTAAATTATTTTATACTTTTGATGATGATCATGGTCAGGTTGTTCTTCAGCGGAATATTAATTTGTTTGTAACTTGGTGCAGAGTTAATTTAATGGATCTTAACTTAAAAAAATGCAAATGCATGGTTTTCTCTCGCGGTGGTGTGATTTCGCCCACTTATGTTATAAATTTTTGTCCTTTGGAGACTGTGGCTACATTTCTTGATTTGGGAGTATTATTGGATATGAAACTCTCTTTTGTTGATCATATTAGTATGATGATTGGCAAGGCTCGGGCTGTTCTTGGTTTTGTGAAAAGATGGGCTAGGGAATTCATTGATCCTTATATAACTAAATTGCTATACATTTCACTTGTTAGACCTATTTTGGAGTATGCGTCTATTGTTTGGAATCCATACTATCGTTGTCATAGTGATTCAATAGAGTCTGTACAGAGGCAGTTTTTATTATTCTGTTTACGTGGCTTAGGATGGGATTATGCCAATGGATTTCCGCCATATGAGGATAGATTAGGTTTGATAAAACTTCCAACTTTGGAACGTAGAAGAACTGTTGTAGGTGTTTGTTTTGTTTTTAATCTGGTTAGAGGTGATATCGATTCTGAGTTTTTGCTTCGTAACCTGAATTTCAGTATTCCTGCAAGATTTTCACGGCACTATCGTCCTCTTTCCTTAGATTTCTATAGAACTAACTACGGATGTAATTTTCCTTTTCGTAGATTATGCAATGATTTTAACGTATATTACGATTTGATTGATTTTAATTGTAGTGTTTGTAATTTAAAACGTAGCTTATATGCTAGCATTAATTTGTAAATTATTATATAAAAATGTATTTTCATTATAGTTATAGGTAGTTCATGTTTATTAATAGTTTATTCAGCTTGTGATTAAGTTCTGTAGCTGATTTATGTTCTTGTTGCCATTACTTTTTCCATACCCGCTACAGTCCGGACTGTAGTGTGTACGTGTCCCTACGTAATGGGGACGAGCCCTCCGCGGACGGGCGGTTCACGAGGCAATGCAATCTCAGATAATTTATTCCTAACAGAAAGCGTATAATGTACCAATACGTCTTGGAGGAGGTCTCGGAGATATCAACGACCTGACTCAGCATAATTTATACTACCGTAGGACACTTGACTATGTGTAAAGAGTCTGCTACGGATCCGTCTCCTTCAGCAATTTCTTCGTTGTGATCTCAAACCTGTCGGCATTCCCTAGAATATTAAGCCAGTGCTGTCAATGAAACGAGTAGCTACCAGCTAACGATGGTACAATAAATAGTTTCAATTGTTTAGACTGATTTTTGAAATTTACTTCAACATCCAGCCATCCATAAACTGTCTGCGAATGACCATCTGCAGTTTTTACAAAATGTTTACACTTTGTAAAGCTCTGTAGCTTTGAAAAATCATAAGATGCTAAATCTGAACCTATACAACTTACATTTGCTCCTGTGTCAATTAATCCTAATTCATTGAAATTTAAAAACTTAACTCTTGCGTAATATCTCAAGTCTTTTGGATTAGATACTATAGACGACACTAGAAGTTTTCTACAGATTCTACGAATTTTGTAATATCTACGTAATCGAGTAGTGGAACGTTTAGGTTTTTTCTTACGTGGATAATCAAATGAAGATAGAGAGAAAATCTGTTTACGTTTTTGCAAATACAATTCCCATCGTCTATGATAGGGCAATTTTGGCATAATAATTTTCGAAACATCCTCATTTTCCATATTTTCAACACTTTCTTCACGTTTAAGTATACTAATTTTTCTAGTTTTATCAGGTGTTAAAGTACTATTTTCATTAATATCAGGTTGTAAAGATTTATAAGGAGTTGTGGTAATATTTTCGGCTAAGTTTTCTCTTTCGCTACTATAGCTCGGAAGTTTTTTGACTGTTGTTGCTTATTTGCAGCACATTTCACACAATTAGGTTTATAGACATTCTTTGTGCCACATCCATAACAAAATATAGATCTTTTCTCCAGACAATTTTCCCAATGGTGGCCTATCTCGTCACAATTCCAACATTTTAACTTGATCTCGCTACTATGAATTGCTTCGATAGAACAATCAGTTTCCTTGTTTAAATCGACATTAACTTCTCCTGTCGCGTCAATTTCTGAAATATATTTTCTAGCAAAAGCTGAATTTTGACTGCGATTGACATGCATATTCTTTCGAACAGTTTCCTCATTTAAAAAGTTTTCTCGCATTTGCACAAGTTTTCGTAAATGTGAAATAGAGTGTATTGGGACATAAAGTAAATCCTGTCGTATCTCAGGTCTTAAATTTCTTGCTAAAATCTCTATCAATTCTGCATCAGACATCGGTATGGGAAGATGATCCATAATAGATAATATTGAGTCGAAAAAGGAATCGAAAGTTTCACCTAACTTTTGTTTTCTATTTTTAATTTCTTCTCTGATGTCAAAAGAGCTTTTATACGATTTGTATTGACATCTAAGAGCGTTACAAAAGCCGTTCCAATTTATAGTCTCGACTTGTTTATGATACCTCCAGTACCAATCTCTAGCTTTTCCTGTTAAAAGGATATGTAAGTTTCGACAAATAACAGAAAAATCACCATTAAATGTATCTTTGGTCAGCGATTTGATTCGATATAAAAATTCTTCTACTTGTAAACCTGTTGATGAACCATCAAATTTAATGTTCCAATTCTGGATAACTGAGGCAATCTTATCAACATGTACTGAACTTAAATTTGAGTTAGAAATTGCTATCGGGGAAAGTAAATACGGATTATTAGGATTACTGTTAGGACGTTGAGCTTGACTCGCGGGAAGATTATCCTGTATATTATTAGGCTGATCATTGCTATTAAAATTTGTAGGTCCTATACTTATATTTTGTAAAATTCTGGTAATATTTGCTTCAATCATACGATTTATTTTCTCATAGTCAATATCAAAAGATTGATTGTTCTCATTTGTAGGTTGTACAGCTTGACTTGTGTTATGCAAAGGAGAGCTTAAAATATTTGCGTCTAACTGATTATCCTCATGTACACTTGCTTGAGCTATATTAGAATTAGTATTGGAAACTGACTGATTAAAATCTTGAGCAGTGTTGCGATTGCTACTACGAGTATTGTAATGTTTTGCTAATGCTCCTCTTGTTTTGCTTTTGGCCATTAGTCTACTTGATTGAGGTCTAGAGCTAATTCTTAATTTACGCAGCTCATTTAATTGACATGAGTGCTTACACACTGGACATTCAGAAGTGGATGATAAATATGATTCGATACATGACCTATGAAATGCATGTGAGCATTCATTAATTATCAAACAGTCGTCCTCTTCAATCATTGTTTCCATGCAAACGTGACATGCGGAAGGCTCAGAATGAATTGGAGCCAAAGGTAACGGTGGAGGAAAATCTGTCCGTGAAGGAGTTCTTTCCATCGACATTTTGACTATTCTCAATATTCTACACAATGTAAACGAAAATAAAAAGTACTATTGATAACGTATAATTGTACCAATATACAAAAAAAATAACTCAGAGAAAAAAAATAAAAAAAACTAACAGAAAATAAATGCACTCAAAAAGAAATAAAATAAATTTGAATCTCAAAGGAGAAAGAGAAAAAAAATTTTTTTTTTTTTTTTATAACTTAAAATATAAGAAAATGATAAAAACAATTCATATAAAATTTCAACAAAATTTTTGCCGGGTGTTTTCTTTTAGAAAGAAAATAGAAAAGTCTACTAGACGTAAAAAAAAAACTTACTGAGAGAAAAAGTATTATCTTTTGACTAACGAGTTTATACAAATTGGGCTATGGTGTAATATCTGAATGAAAAGTATTATGACTAAATTCTCACCTATCAGCACTTAGTAGTTACGAATCAAAAATATATATACATAGATCTCTACCATACATCGGTCATTTACTTGCATCCAGCACAATAAACGATATCCAGTATGTATGTAAGAGGCTGAGAACTTCGCTTACAAATTTAGGCATAATAATTTTATCAGTATACCACAATAGAAGTGAATAAATAGATATAACTCAAAAGGCATAGCAAAGGATATACAGGTATTAAGCGGTCAGTCTATTCGAAATTTATTGCTCAAATAACTGAAAATTTCCAGCAAAATCCTATACATTATTACCAAACTCATTTTTGCTACATCCAAACATTTATCTTTCTATAAAAATGAAATCTAAAAAGTTTTATATTGAAAAAAAAATAATAATAGAGCCAGAGTTTCCTTGATGACTTTGCTCTTCGCACTAGCACTGAATTATCAACCTAATTTGATCTCTTCAAGCTTTATGCCTCCGAGCTAAAATATTGTTACGAAAATGGAAATGGTGTTATTAAAATAATAAACAAAAGCTCCAAAAACAAAACAACGGACTTGATCATGTATAAAGTAATAAACAAAAGCTCCAAAAACAACATAAGGCAGTTGTTTACATGATCAACGAAGAAGTAAACATATAGCAACAAAAAACAATGGGCTTGATCGCGTGATCAAAGAACAAACGAGAATATAACAACAACATCAGTAAACAAGGGGACAAAGTAAACAAGCAACATTAACATCAGGTATAAGAAGAGAAAAGGGACAAAGTAAACAAACAACAACAACGCTACAAGGATAGATGTAAACAAGATCCACTAACAACAATAAGGGAAGCGAGTTGTTTACATTTTTAGATTGTTCCCGAAGGCAGTCATTCTCTGCCAAGGGCATGCAATAGACTGATGATCCAGCGATATAAAAGGCAAGACAAAACGAGCAACGATGAGTGAGTTATACTTCAGTCAGTCTTGTGTGAAGACACGGTTGCGTTCGAAGTAAGCAGTTGTTAGTGTTTACGCGAGCAGAAAGTTTGTTGCTTACAAAAAGGGTTGTAAGCAGAAGAGTGATAATTCAATCAGACACGTTGCGTTGCGTGTGAAGAGAATCGAAGTTCGAAGTGCTAACGAACGAGTGTACCAAGGAGAACAACAAAGGGAATTGTTGTTGTGTACGAGAAGAATAACAATTAAAGGAAATTGTTATTGTGTACAAGAAGAATAACAATTTAAAGGAAATTGTTATTGTGTGAATAAATTTCAACACAGGGTGCACACAGATTTGTGCAGACAATAAAGAATTGATTTTGAAATTAAACACTAATTTACTTTTATTTCATTTGCAATCCACGAACTCATATTTTTAACGTTTTTAAAGGGTAAAAACGTAACAATATTAATAAGTCACTCAAGAGCCTTGGCCCCACGTTGGGCGCCATTTATGTATTGTATTGTAATGTAATAGTATTGTACTGGTACTCTATTAGTACGGAATTGTACTACTACTAGACCAAGAGAATGTAAATAACATGAATGTTGAACCGCTGGTGTAACAGAATACGGTGTGCAGTGATTATGCAGGAAGAGGACTGCGGGAGCCATTGAGTTGCTAGCAACAGTCGGGTGGGGGAGTTCGGTCCTTTCCTAACAAAATCTGTCTACAATACAAATTTATTATAGACTCCCTATTTTGTGATGGTGTTTAAGGTGTATGGTCTGGGATGACTAGATTATCAATAAAGTAATTAACTATGCCCCAATCTAGTCATTTTGGTAATCTAACTATGGTTTGCGTTAGTCAAAACTCTCAGACAAATATCATCACCTCTGTTGTTGTTGAGGGATGTTGCCTCATAACCCACGCCTTCCAAGTTTCCTAGGCAAAAGAAAGTATTTTGTGGAAACCCCAAATTTAGCCTACGTCTAGCACTAATCTATATCTTCCCTTTTCGAAAACACCCCTATTTCAAACCCTTAATTTACCATTATATATAAATACAAATTTATTAAGTTCATTAATTTTAACAATATTTAAAAAGATACTTTCTAATCTTAAACATAATCAAATATAAATTATAAAGAAAAAGAAAATATATATATATATGTATTTAATTCAATTATAGTACGAAAATAAATATACACAAATATACAAAATTCTAGTAATTATGTGAAATTTAAGTATAAAAATAATTTAACAATTAGGCCGAGCCTCAATGGGTTATATCATTGTAAATGTAAAAGAAACAAAAACCAAAAGAAATTTACAAGATACGATCGCAAGCATTATGGGAACAATTTGGAATTGGAACAAAACAATAATGTTATTAAAATTGAAAATACATAACAAACATATGTTAATGTACAGTGGGACAGAAAAGTATGCTAGCGATCTAATTGGTTGTGGTTTCTTTTAGGTTTATTTAAATTCAATGGAATAATTAAAATAAAAGATCATTATTGACTTACCAAATCAATCGAACTAATGATGAAGGCCTCCAGCATGATGTCGATGATGTGGTTGCTATATGATGTATATATGTTCAAGATCTTCTAGGAAATAATGTTAAATTCAATAATGATAATTTATAGTGTAATTCCTAGATTAAGTCTTAATCTAATATTAGTCTTCATAATTTCAATTTAAATTTACTATGATATTACATTTTTGTTTTCTCCATTTTTATGTAGAAATTTAGATACAAATATTTATCTCCATAGAATTTTATTATAATGTAGAAAAATAATTTTATGTTAACATAATCAAAATTTTGAGATTTATCTTTTAAACTTTAAACTTTTTAATTATAAAACTCATTATTTAATAACCTTAAATTTAAAATTATTACATTTAATATTTTTTTTCAAATTTTAGTTAATTCAATATAATTATGTTTTTTTCAGCAATCTTTTTACAAATATAAGTAAATAAATTCATTATTTATTCATATAAATACATAATTTCATTATTTGATTCACTTTTATAATAATGCATGTGACTTTTTATAACAAATAAGTAAGAATTACAAGAGTTAGAACAGAATAGAATAAGAAAAAGTTTTTAATAATAATTTTCAATAATAATTAAGTAGGTATTAATATTTACATTTACGTATACAATTCAGCCATGTTGCCGGAGAGTAACACTGTCACACATCGGGATATTTCAGGTTAAATGATGCACATGATCTTCATTCAGATTCGGTTACAGATGATTTCAAGTAAAGATGACTTCAGGTTCTTCTGGTCCAATACCAATCTGTGTAGAGGTTAGGATTTGGATTCACAATTTTATGGCCGCCAATAAAAATTCTTGTCCATATTCCTTCTGAATATAATAGGAGACATCTTTCTACTTTCAGGTTATATTTTTTTTTTATATTTTATTCTGTTTTATCTTTACTTAACGCACAAAAACTTCACTTGCAACAAACACTTATTAGTACCGAACAAAAACTTTACTTCAGTCACATTTTAATAAAATTTGTTATTATCCCGAGGTTCACGAGGTGAACACTTTGACGATTAAAATCAAAAAAAAGAGATGATCGATGTGAACACTTTGAAGTGCACCAGAAAAAGAGATCGATTAAGATCGCGTGATCACCCACGCTAAGTCGTTTCTCGATCATTCGATTATATTAATAGGAATAAAACCGTTCGTTCGAAATTAACTGTAAATATTGAAGTTTGAAACTTCCAATTTCGAAATTCCATTATATGAAAAAAAAATACGACCCTGCGAAGTTTCTAAAATTTGCACTATGGCAACCCCAATCTTATTTTCCGTTTTTCCCATCTGGTTCTTTGTCTAAATGATATTTAGTACACTATAAAGTAAGTGTGGTGAGTATCATTATATTTAGATACTTACAACAAAAAAAGATTCAAAGTAACCAATTATGGCATTGCTTTGCGATTGGAATGTATATTTATGAAAAATGGAAAAAAAAAATTGTGAATCAAAACGACCATTACAGACTCTAAAAAAAATCGTTTATATGTACCTGACAACTTTCTTTCCAAAATTGGTCTTGTTCACTAATCCCCGCGTTCGTACGATTAACCGTTTCTGGATTTCTTTTTATGGAGATATGTTGAGCCATTCTGTTATGGAGACAAATTATCTCTTGAACCATTGGAAGCCGATATTTAAAATTAACGCAATACGGCAGATTCATTCGGAACAAATAGTAAAAAATTGTACAGCTCAATACAATTCCATAGAATGATCCGTATGATTTAATTCTTCACGAGGCAATGCAATCTCAGATAATTTATTCCTAACAGAAAGCGTATAATGTACCAATACGTCTTGGAGGAGGTCTCGGAGATATCAACGACCTGACTCAGCATAATTTATACTACCGTAGGACACTTGACTATGTGTAAAGAGTCTGCTACGGATCCGTCTCCTTCAGCAATTTCTTCGTTGTGATCTCAAACCTGTCGGCATTCCCTAGAATATTAAGCCAGTGCTGTCAATGAAACGAGTAGCTACCAGCTTAAATAACAAGTGGCTATTCGCTCTTAGGTGTGGGATTTCGATACAAGAATCCGCCACTTATAAGAATTTTTTAAAGTGCGTATATCCGGGGAATACTGTATAACGTCAAACAAGTAATCAGAAAATCACACACCCAGTGCCGCTGGTGGGAATTGAAACCATGGCCTCGGCACATAAAGTTTATCACACTACCAACTAGAGCATTGGGGCACCTATCTGACAATTTGACTCGTCTTGGCATCATTCGATTATTTAGGACGTTTTAATTTTTATTTGATAAAATTGTCTAATTTTTTAATATTTTGATTGTTATATGACAATTGTGTTAATTTGTTTTTTGACGCGTTTAACGCGTATTTCTATTTAATAAAATCTAATTTTGATATTTTATTTATATTTTTAATTGCAGATTCAAATTTCGTTCTTGGAAATGCGCAAGCGAATGGCAATCCAATTGTTTATTGTTCTGATGGATTCGTTGACTTGACAGGATATTCTCGTGCACAAATCATGCAAAAAGGTAAATCCATGCAACTTTAAATAATGAAATGCCTCGAACTTAGGAGAGTATTTAAACATTTTGCAGGCTGCTCTTGTCATTTCCTTTATGGACCAGAAACGAAGGAGGAACATAAGCAACAAATTGAGAAAAGTCTGATGAATAAAACTGAACTGAAGTTGGAAGTGATTTTTTACAAGAAGGATGGTAAGTTCCGTATAAACATTTCAACGTAGTGTCTTCCTTTAAATTTAATCATTATGTACACTTACTTAATTGGCTATAACAACTCGTTTAACGGATTTCGACCTGCCGCAACACATTCTTCCAGGCGCCTCTGCTTCTTGAGCGCCTACGCCAGTTGGTCACACCAATCGATGACAGGGCTTCTTCGCCGGCTTCCCCAGATTCCCGCATTAAATACCCACCTCGCCGGAGCATCCTCCTCCTTGCTGTACAACGTCTACGTCGTTGAGGAGCTCATACAGCTCACTGTTGGATCGGATACGGAAATCATCGCCAACTCGCACAGGACCGAAGATCTTGCGTAGGACTTTTCTCTCGAACACTGTCAAGGCTGCTGCATAGAGTCCATGCCTCTGCGCAATAAAGAAGCACGGGGAGGATAAGCGTCTTGTAGAGTGTTAGCTTTGTCGCACGAGAGAGGTCTCTGCTACTACTCTGCGTACGCAAGCAACTTGACACTTTTTTGAAAAATAGTGCCATTGCGATGCTCTCCCTCCTTTCGCAGAACACTCTCCATGACGAAGTTGAAGAGGTCGCATGATAAGGGGTCGCCTTGTCTGAAACCTCGCTCGGTACCAAAAGGTTCGGAGAGGTCCTTTCCTACCTTGACGGAGCTGCAGGAATTCCTCAACGTCATTCTGCATAGCCTTATCAGCTTCGCAGGTATACCGAGCACAGACATTCCGGCAAAAACACGATCCCTTATGGGGCTATCGAAGGCTGCCTTATAGTCGACAAAAAGATGGTGTGTGTCGACTTGTTTCTCGTGGGTCTTCTCCAGGATTTGGCGTAGTGTGAAGATCTGGTCGATGGTGGACTTGCCTGGTCTGAAGCCGCACTGATAAGGTCCAATCAGTGTTTTACGAGTGGCTTCAGTCGTTCACACAATACGCCTGTAAGAACCTTATATGCGATAGGGAGAAGACTTATACCCCTGTAGTTGGCGCATATCGTAGGGTCTCCCTTTTTCAGGACAGGACAGAGGACACTGAGGTTCCAATCGTTGGGCATACTTTCCTCTAGCCATATTTTGTAGCTAAGCTGGTGTATGCGCGCTACTAACTCATTACATCCGGTCTTAAACAATTCAGCGGGGAGGCCATCAGGACCCGCGGCTTTATTGTTTTTAAGACGCATAATCGCGACTTTGACCTCTTTATGGCTTTTTTTTTTTAGCAGAGTAGAGAAATGTTTCCTCCACAACCTCAGCTCCCCTTGCGAGTCTGTTATCAGGTTCCCGTTCCCATCTTTGCAGGAGGACGCTCCGGGCTTAAAACCTTCGGTAAGATGCTTAACCTTTTGATAAAAATTTCGAGCATCAATACTACACCTATACATCTCGACTTCCTCGCGCTCACGCCTTTCCCGCTCTCCCTTCTTGCCTCTGAAAAGGCGTCTCTCATCCCTTCTCCTCTCTCTATAGTTCTCGAAAATGGCTCGCGTTGCGACTGCCTGCAGCGTTGTCTTGTATGCGGCGTTTTTCGCCGTACCATTGATTTCGTTGGGGGAAGTGGAGAGGAGTGTTTCCGCAGTAGTGCGCAAAGAGTGGGAAATGTTGGCCCACAGACCACCAATGTTGCTGAGATTGTATGGGGAGCGACGGAGCTTATCTCGAAACTTGGCTGCGACAAGGTAGTGGTCCGAGTCGATGTTTGGACCTCTGAACGTGCGCGCATCTAGTACACTGGATACGCGCCTTCCGTCAATCACAATATGATCAATCTGGTTGGACGTTGATCGATCGGGGGACAACCAAGTGGCATTTTGAATATCCAGATGTTGAAACCTGGTGTTACATACTACCATGTTACGTGCCGCGGCGAAATCGATCAGCCTCATACCATTGGGGGTAGTGTTCGCGTGGAGGCTGAACTGTGGGGCCAAAGATACCTTCCCGCCCGACCTTCGCACTAAAATCTCCGAGGACGATTTTTTCGTCATGGGCCGGGCACTTATCGTATACGTCCTCAAGTTTAGCGTAGAAGGCATCTTTAACCACATCGTCCTTTTCTTCTGTCGGGGCGTGAGGCTGATGTTATAGAATTTTGCCCTGATGCGGATTGTGGCTATTCTTTCGTTCACAGGTGTGAACACAGAGACAAGGTGACGAAGCCTCTTATTAACCACAAATCCGCATCCGAACTCGTGCTTATCTTCATGGCAGCTGTATAAAGATCACAAGATGCAAGCCTTTTGCAACCTTGTCCTGTCCATCGCGTTTTCTGTATGGCAGTGATGTCAGTCCTACATTTAATGAGGGCATCCGCCAGCTGGGCGGAAACGTCTTAATCATTATGTATAACCATTAGCAAAAAAACATAATCAGATTGTGGCAAATCCTTTCAAATGAATGGAACAAAAATACATAACCAAACTTCTCTTTTTGAAAACAATTATGACAGCAATAAATTAGCAAAATTCAAAAGTATTACAATAAAATAGATTTACTTTAGTAGTACAACAAGAACTATATGAACGTATTTTATTTACATCGAATTTTCGAGTTGTTATACAGATAAAATAAGTGATACTCTATAATCACCTCATATTATTCATTTTTAAACTGATTGGTTTAGTGTACCATAAAAAAAAGTTTTTTGTTTATTGCTTTGCGTCAAACGCCTATTACGTGATTAAACTTTGTCTGAAAACTCTACCTGATGACTACCATTTGTGTTTGTAAACTTGTCTTATGAATATTAGAACTGTTTGATATTTGGAAGTTTAATAGCAAAATATAGTCATCAGATAGTGTTTATAGGCGAAGTTCTACACGATCGAACTTAGAAATTAATTTTTTCAATATGTTTAAAGTTAGGTTAGGTTAGGTTAGGTCGGAGTGGTAGCTCTGATATCACAAAGCTCACTTGAGCACGCATAGCGGCCCGTTGTGATGCCACGGGTGAACGCAGGCCCTGTACTAACCAAGTTCCACCAAAATCAGAGAAAAGGAGGAAGTTGGTAAGCGCAAGGTCTGCACAACAAAAGCACGACTACCCCGCACTGGAAAACTAGCCAGAAAGTTTGATGAACGAAGCTATATCCTTGATGTCAATAAATGATAGCTCCGTTAAGCTAACCAGGAATGGGGAGCCAAATAACCTATATCTACACCTAGCAAGAGACGGGCACTGGCAGAGAAAGTGAACAACAGTCTCCTCTTCCTCAGTGGACCTGCATCCACGGCAAAAGTCGTTGAAAGGGAGCCTCATTCTTTCCGCGTGTCTACCCATGACGCAATGGCCTGTAAGCACCGCCACTGTAGTCGAGCTGACATCACGACCAAGACCAAGTAATCGGTTGGTACGCCTTCTATCCATCCTGGGCCAGGTGAGTCTAGCGGTGGAGCAGGACTACTCATTGACCCAGGATAGGTTGGCGTCTCGAAAGAACCTCCGCGCAATGGTCAACTTGACCGAGGCAAGCGGCATACCCAATTCAACAGAAGAGGATTCCGGAAGGAGCGCACCAGCTCTGGCGAGCTCGTCTGCCCTACAGTTTCCCGGAATTCCACTGTGGCCGGGGACCCACACCAGAGAGACACTGGAGAAGCGCCCAGAAAGAAGGTCAAGACAACGGCGACAATCCCTAACGATCCTAAAGTTAATCACGGAACCCGATAGAGATCCTATCGCGGCCTGACTATCAGAGAAGATCGAGACGCGAGTGAAAGGAGCATCGTTGACGAGGATCCATTGCGCGGCTCGGTAAATCGCCATCACCTCCGCCTGAAACACACTGCAGTAGTCCGGCAGACGGAGAGAAATATTCAGGTCCAGTTTCCCAGAGTAGACACCGCTCCCAACCCCATTATCGAGTCTAGAGCCGTCGGTATATATATCCAGAACTTCCGTGGGGACGACCGTATCAGGATTCCAGTCATCCCTACTTGGAATCAGAGAGTGGAAACATCTGTCAAGACAATATTCAGCGGGGAAATAGTCTATGTTCACTGGGGCCACTGGATCAGCCTCCAGAATAGTGGAGTGACCAGAGGGTACGATGTGCCAACGAGAGAGAGCGTTAAGTCTAGTCGCAGCAAACTTGGCTACCTGCTTAGCGAGAAGCACAGTAGGAAGCCAGTTTAGCATTGCGAACAAGGCTTTCGTGGGGGTGGTGCGAAGAGCGCCAGTTATATAAATGGCAGCAGACCTTCTGACCTTGTCAAGAAGTCTGACGTTGTATTTCTCGTCCAGGGCAGTCCACCAGAAAGCAACACCGTATGAGAGGTTGGGTTCGATGACCGTGGAATATATCCAACGCATGATCCTTGGGCGAAGACCCCATCTGGTTCCGACCGCTCTACTGCAGCAGTAAGCAGCACATGCCGCCTTGCGTGCCCTAGCAGCCAGATTCGCCCTCCAGTCGAGTTTGGGATCTAGGATCAGGCCCAGATATTTAACCTCGCGACTTAGCGTGAGTCTGGTCCCACCTATGCTGGGAAGGGAGAAGGTCGAAATTTTATATTTCCTCGTAAAAAGAATCGTATCGGTCTTAGAGGGGTTAATAGACAGTCCAAAATCCCTACACCAGTCCAGCACGATTGACAGCGCCAAGTTCAACTTATCCGACAGTGTCTGCGGACAAATTCCCGACGCAGCAATGGCAATGTCGTCAGCGTAAGCTATGGCCCCATTGTCAGAGGGTTCCAGCCCCCTCAAGAGTGAGTTGACTGCAAGATTCCAGAGAAGTGGTGATAGAACACCGCCTTGCGGTGTGCCTCTACGAACCATTCTCTGACAATTCGTGGCCCCCACTGTGGAGGTTACTATCCTCGATTTGAGGAGAAGCTCAATGAACCTGACCAGATTCTGTCCCAGGTTCAAAGAACCAAGAGCCCTAAATATGGCGTCCGGGTCGACATTGTTAAATGCACCTTCAATGTCCAGAAAAATGGCCAAAGTGTATTCCTTAACGTACAAGGACTTTTCTACCCGAGAGATAAGAGAGTGAAGTGCAGTCTCCACTGATTTACCTCTCGTATACGCGTGCTGGGAAGCGGATAGAAGCGCTGGATCAATCGAGGTCCTGATATGAACATCAAGAACTCTTTCCAGCGTCTTCAGAAGAAAGGAACACAGACTTATGGGTCTATAATCGTTCGCCCCAGTGTGAGACGGTTTCTTAGCCTTGGGAATGAAGATAACCCTAGATATTCTCCAGCTCCAAGGGATGTAAAGGAGCCTGAGACTAGCGTTATAGATGGCAAGCAACCAAGGGAGGATTGTCTCCTCCCCATGTTGAATGTCACCCGGGATAATACCATCCGGTCCTGGTGACTTGAATGGTTTGAAAGACCTAACAGCCCACTGCACTTGGCCAATGGTAAGGGTCAGGGGGGAATAGTTCCCAGATGGTGGTTCGTTAACCTGATAAAAGGCCTGGCCACCAAGTGTGTCACTTCGTGGAAAGTGAGTGTCAAGGAGAAGCTCAAGCGTCTCCGAACTGGAAGTAGTCCAGCTTCGTCAGGTCGTCGGATACAGTCAAGGGATTTGTGAGTGGAACTTAGAATTTTACGGAGACGGCCCGTTTCGGCAGAGGATTCTACGCTCGCGCAGTAGTTCCTCCACGATGCCCTCTTCGCTCGCCTTACAGCGTATTTAAGTTCCCTCTTTTTGTCCTTGTAGGCTGACCATTCGCCCTGTTAAAGAGCCTGCCACAAGATCGGCGTAGATCATCGATCTCTAGGCGCCACCAGGGCGGTTTTCGCTTACCCCTATGGGCAGCGGGTTTGACGGAGGAAGTGGCTGCCGCCCTAAGCGCAGTCGACAGTGTGTCCGCAGCCCTATCCACGTCGAAACGGGTCGTTATAGTCGGGGGGTAGAGGGAAGGCTGCTACGCAGTCTCTCTCTAAAAATTGTCCAATTCGTGTTCCTCCTATTGACCGGACGGGTCATGAAAGGAGTAGACTCGTTCGTGTCAATAGTAAAGGTAATGTATCTATGGTCCGAAAAGGAGCATTCATGAGATACAAACCAGTCCTTAAGGTTAGTAGAGAAACCTGAGCTGACCAGAGTGATGTCCAGCACCTCCCTTCTGTTCGAAATAAGGAAGGTTGGTTCATCGCCCGATTAGCTATAGCTAGGTTATTACTAATAATAAAATCAAAGAGGCACTCACCCCGCTCGTTGGTACCTGAACTGCCCCACATCGTGTGGTGGGAGTTGGCATCTGCTCCGATTATGACCGGAACTCCGCGTTGTTTCGCATCCGCTACCAGTCTACCGATGGGCTCCTGAGGGGGAGAGAGCCCATAGTCATGCGCCAGATATGATGATGTGATCCAGAGGGTCATCAACTTTATTTCGACGACCATGGAGACGGTATCCTTGTCGCTGAACCTGTGGAGGAGAAGAGCGTTAATACTATTCTTAACCATGACACAAGCCCGAGGCTTACCTGAGTTCTGGATATACGCTAAGCGATATCCTTTGGTGTTTAGTCCGCAAACCCAGGGTTCTTGGACCAGAATGAGCTCTGCATCCTCGGCTGCTAGTCGGAGGAGCAGAGCGGCAGAGGCAGTTTTAGAGTGTTGCAAGTTAATTTGGATGACTCTCAGCATTGGCCAAAGAATCAACCATTGTCACATCAGCGTCCTCTTCGTCCGACAACGGAGAGGTTGCGCCCGTCTCAATATCAATGCCGTCGTAGAATTCCCCCACCAGCTCAGAATTGGACTTCTTGCTGAATGAGGAGCGTCGAGAAGAATGACTGCACACGCTTCTACATTCGACGTCTTCGGCGGGTTCGAGGGGTCCAGGGGTGGGGTCGGATGGAGTAGGGTCAGATGGGGTAGAGTTCTGTGGCATGGGTTGCGATGGGACGGGATTTTCGGGGATGGATTCTGTTGGGGGATGTGCGGCAGCGCGGGGATCCGACTTATAGACCCTTAGCTCAATTGAACTAAAACCATATTTTATCACGCCCCCACGGGCAGTAATAAGTGGAAGTGACTCCACTGGTCAGCAACTTTAGCCACTCTCCAGTTATGAGTGGGCAGGTCGGTGTTGCTGGCCTTGAGGATCCTCAGCATGGTTTCCGGGTCTGATGGTCCGGTCGGAATTCTCGCCTTAGAACGGGGGCGGTTGGGAATCCGGTCTGGAGGGACGACGGCAAGCCTAGCTCCTGGCCAGACTTCACCAATCCTACTGATAGCCTCCTTATAGAGCTCCATAGAGCGGAGGTCAGAGCAAGCCACCAGCTTGATATGCCCCTGATACCACCCCGCATCAGTGCAGCCGGGTGAGGGGCCAGGATTGGAGTCCATTACACCTAGGAAGACGTCCAAGAGCGCATGTTCCACCAACTTCCACTTAGTGGGAGCAATGGAACCATCAGGGTGGCTCTGGTCAACGACGCCCAGGTCAGACCTGCCTTTAATACCTCACTGAGAGGCTTAGAAGGTTTGCTGGGGTCAGGACGTCTACGTTGTGTCGACGAACGGGGTCTTGTAGGGGGGGATGTTAGGGTTGGTCACCTTAGAGCGTTTGGGAGGCTGGAGCGGAGCGTTTAGCTCGATTGATCTTTGCCTCTTTGGGGCCGTCTCTGCCGTGATGGGAGAAGCGCTCAAAGCCGCTATCCTTGCCCGCAAAGTGTAGTTACCCATAGTGGTCCCGTGGTTATCTATGCAAGCAGGGAGGCCACGCGAGGGTTGGCACCAGCCCTTATGGGGTCAGGTGCTCAGAGCCAGACCGGGTACTAATCGGGAGTCTTCTCAACCGAACCTACACCACCAAACTTAACAGCGACGGACAAGGAACGTACTTTGAGGCCTGCCAGGGTTTTAACGGGACGGGGGCAGCCGTAGCCCTAGCCTGGAGCCGTTCACACAGCGGGTTTCACCCCGGTGCTATCGTGCATGCGCAACCAGGTCCAGAAAGCTACAGCCACCAGCTCAGGTCAAATCAGAAGCAGGGGGAAAGAGTGGTCAGAAGAAAGAAAAGGGTCGTGCCAAAAAGGGGGGGGGTCAGCCATAGTCACCCCGGCTGAGAGGGAGGTGTTTATTGACTCCCCAGTCTAGATCCGTAGTGTTCCGTTGAAGAGCAGGGCCACCTCTAGCAGGATGTGACAATGTCACGCACTAACGGTCTTGATAGGGTAGAGGCTGGAGGCTCCGAGGGAGCTATGATCGCATATCCCTATCCTGCGGAAACCGCTTGACCCCAAAATGTTTAAAAGTGCATTTAAATACTTCGTATTTCAATCTTTATAAATACATTAACACTGGCTTAGATGGATGATGAATTCTTATGGAAAAACATACGCAGAGAAAACCCGGTTTTCATTTTACTTAGTTTTTTTTATTTATTTTTTTTTCAAATGTGCACATGGAAAATCTGTCATATTTTTATTATATATGAAAGTGATATATTTAAAATCAATATCAATGAAAACCATATTCCTATTGGCGACATATATTGTGGAACAGAAATTGATTATTATTTTGGAGCTTAAAGAAATAGTAAAGAGATTTTATTTAAAATTCTGCGAAGTTTTAAAAGCAAAAGTTGATTTAAATAATGAAATGTTACTATGGTTTAAAAAATTTACACAAGAAAACGTTGTTTCAGGTAAAACTTCAAGTATTGCACCAGTTATATTAAAAATGTTTCCCAATGAAATTAAGGATATTGAATCAATAAATAATCAATTTCAGGCGCTTTCGGACTTAGAAACTATTAAGGCTTTAAAAAATAAAAACATATGTACCTTTTAGTCGAAGGTATCAGAAATAAAAATGAACTAAATGAACCAATGTTCAATGAATAACATTTCAAGAGTTGTAAAAGAAATATTATCCATTCCAGATTCATTTGCAAATGTAGAAAGGATATTTTCGTACCAAAATTTAATAAAAATTAAAGGGAAAAATATACTGCTTGCTTCGACTGTTCAATGTATCTTTCTGTTAATTTTTATGTGTTTTACGCATATACATATGTACATTAATATACATATATAAAAAAAGTGAATTTAGTACAATCGGGCTGAAAAAAGTACAATTTTTTGTGGAAGTTAGTACAATTTGCTAAGATCAATTTCCCATCCCTGGAGCAGACTGCTGCGAATTGTTGCGGGAGAAGTGGACAGTAAACAGAAAACAGCAGTTTGGTTACATCTGAACCAAATTTACGTAAACAATAGAATGAAAAAGATTAAGATGCAAGATCCGATATCCTGATCGCAGTGTCTCCAAAAATTTGGTTGTTGGTGAGAAATTTTAAAATTTCGAACGAAATTTCGAATTTTCTAGCCGAAACTTATGAAAGGAAATCAAAACGACAAAAAGCAAAATTATGTATACAGGACAATATTGATCATAAAATGGAAATAGGACAAACTATATCTACATTGAAAAATACATAGAAAAATTCGATGAGATTTATGTAGAACTGGAAGAAATGTATGGCCATATATAATAGGAATTGCAAATTATAATTTTATTTGATGGGTTATCAACTCAATATAAGGAAATTAAAGCAGCATTTAATACAACAAATGAGTTTCTTACAATGAAAGTTTTGCGATCGAGACTTGTTGAATTGCAAGTAAATTCAGAAACTACAGAAAACGAGGCGTTTTAGGCAAGGAATGGTAAAAAATATAATAATATTAAAAAACCAAGTATGTCTCAAGTGGCTGTTACCCAATCGTAACGTAACGTACCGTAGAAAACGTTCTCTTTTTAGCATATGGAGAACAATGTAAACGTTTACCGAAACATTCTCTCTCGTTAGCAAAACGGAATAATCTATATAAAACAGAATTCTCCCACGTTTTTACGTGAAATTTGAACATGAGAGAGGATGAGCAGTGTTGCCACAAAAAAAAAATATTGTAACCAACATTTGCGAAAAAATCACCAAATAAGGAAAAATATAACCAAAATTAAATTCGCAGTTTTTTTATTTTATATTTTTCAAACTTAAATTATAATTGGGAAAAAAAGAAACAAAATAAAATTATAATCTTACTAATTAATTAATTTTAACAAACAAAACAAAAGCTATTTTTATAAGAAAGATAATAACCAAATCCGGAAAAATCTACACATTGAACAAAAAACGGCAACACTGATGATGAGTCTGTATACCAATTTCTTTGCATTGCGTTGTGTTCGTTTGTGTCTTGCTTTTGTTCTGTTTCGTTTTTATTTACATTCTTCGTTGACATACAGTGATGGCCACGAATTTAAGACACGACATATGACTGAGTTATTTGAGATAATTTTTACATTTTATCGACAAAATTATGGGTCCATGATATTATTTTAGGATTTTAGTAATGTTATGAAGAAAAATTAATAATATTTTCTTACCTATATTCGGTTAAGAATTTTTATTTACATATTATATACATGTAGGAAAGTTTAAATAAAATGCGTTTGAATTATTTCAATAAAAATTCAATGTTTATTTAAATTTAAGTTTTAATAATAACAATTATCTGCAATATTTAATTTTTACAAATTTTCAGTCCGATTTAATCTTCACAAATTTACACTTTACAACTTTAGTCAACCTTCTACAACTCGTCACCTTTCCACTTCAAATTCTAGTCCACACTCCTAATTCTTTACTGTCCGATTTCAACTTCCACTCGTAAGCGCTGTATAAAAAAGTATTCTAGTACCATTAATATCAGTCCGTCCGTTAACTACCCTGTTATCCTATATTCGGCCATCCGACTCCTCATCCGTCCCGGATGAACTGCAACTGTCATCATCAACTTGGGAATAGTTCCATAATTTAAGGTGGTCATTGCTGGTGTTTGTTAAATTTGGTCCATCAAATTGAGCTGCTTTTCTGACTTCATAGCGACCATTTCTTTTCACTTTAGTAATTTCGTAAGGGCCAAGATATTCATTCGAAAGTTTCTTTCCGGCAACGAACTGGGTTCTTCTAACGGCTACTAAATCACCTATTTTGTAGTCAACATTTTTCTTTCTTTTTCGATCAAAATTTCTCTTATATTCATCTTGTACTTTCTGAATTTGTAATTTGCTTTCGTATCTCATTTGTTGACGGCTATTATCAAAGTCATCCATTAGCTCATTTTTAATAATATCGATTATGTTTGTACTGGTATCATTTTTCATCTTCACGCCGAACATAATTTCAAAAGCTGATCGATTTGTTGATCTATGAATAGTACTATTTAAGGCTCTTTGAACATTATTGACTTCTTTATACCAATGTTCTGGTTTTTCCGCTGATAGTTTTGATAACACAGATATTATAACCCTATTTACACGTTCAATCTGCCCATTTCCTCTTGGCACACCAGTTGTTGATAAGATATGTTCGATGTTGTTAGCACTGCAAAATTCTTCAAATATTTTTGACGTGAACGCTGAGCCTCGGTCACTTATCACTCGTTCTGGATTACCGAATACCGAACGCCAGCACTCCAACTTAGTAATTACCTCGTCAGCATTTGTGGTTTTCGTAGGATACAACCAAACAAATTTACTAAAGCCATCTACTACTGCAAAAATGTATTTGTATTGTTTGGAAGTTGCGTCCATTGGTCCTAAGTGATCGACGTGGATTGTACATAGTGGCAAATCTCCCTTATCAATGCATTCCAGAAATCCTTCTAATTTTCCTTGTTTTTTGTTGAAAAGAATACATTTAATACAATTTTGTATCATCTTTTTACATTTACTTTCTAGATGCGGTATAAAGTAATGTTGTTTTAACTGATGAATGGTTTTAACTGCACTAAAATGTCCATTTTCGTGTGCTTTAGATATTATCTCTTTTTCCATATGACGGGGAACAACAAAAACATCTTGTCCATCGACTGCTTTACACAAGACACCACCTACTAGTTTATAATTTTCATAAGGACGAATTTTTAAAATTTCAATTATGGATTTTAGTGTTTCATCTGTGTACTGGGCCTTTCTCAATCGACATCTTAAGTCTGAATCAACGCTGACGATGTTTACCGCATATCTACTGAGAGCATCCACGTGTTTCATGCGCTGTCCCTTTCTATGCTTCAGGATGTAGTCAAAATCTTGCATATACATCACATATCTACAAATTGCTGGTATTAAATCTTCTTTACCGTATGTTTGTTTGAAGGCCAAACAATCTGTAACTAAATCGAGCTTCATTCCTAGGAGATAATGTCGTAGTTTTTTCATTGCCAAAAATGCGGCTTTAATTTCCAAATGATAACTATGTAATTTTGACTCAGACTCCGATGCTTTTTTGCTATAATAATAAACTGGATACCATTTTTCATCAAACTGTTGTATAAGTATAGCCCCAAAGCCTAACTTTGACGCATCCGTATGTAACTCAGTTTTAGCATCTCTTGAAAATATTCTTAAGACTGGTTGATCTGTCAGCAAGTTTTTCAATTTTTCTATTGCTGCTTTAGCTTCATCATCTATAATAAACTTTGCATTTTTTTTAAGTAAATTAGTTAGCGGTCTAGCTATGATCGAATAATTTTCAATAAATTTTCTAAAAAATCCAGTAAGGCCAAGAAATGCCTGTACTCCTTTAATATTACACGGTTCTGGAAAGTGTTTTATAGCTTTAAGTTTATCTTCACTAGGCCTTACTTTGCCATCTTCAATTATCATCCCCAAAAATTCGACTTTATGTTGTAAAAACTTACATTTTTTCCAATTTATCTCCAAATTATTTTGAGCAGCCACCGAAAGAGCTCTTCGCAGATAATTAATACCAGTGTCTTCGTCAACGGAATAAATAATAATGTCGTCCATGTAAATTTGCATTATGCCATCGTTAATCAAATCACGAAAAATTGTGTTTATAAATCGTATGAACACAGCTGGAGAATTGCAAAAACCAAATGGCGCATAATTAAACTCGAATATCCCCTGCTTTGTTACGAATGCAGTAAACTTTTTGCTTTCTTCTTCAACAGGAACGTGTAGGAAGGCGTTTTTAATATCTAGCACACTAAAAATTTTTGATCCGGATAAACAGTCAATTACTTCTTCCATATTTGGAACAGGAAAGCGATCCTTAAAGACCACTTTGTTTATTCTTCTATAATCTATGCACATTCGTTTAGTGCCATCTTTTTTGTCTGCTAACACTACACGACTGCAATACTGTGACGTAGATTTCCGAATAATACCTTGCTTTAGCCAAATTTCTACTTGTTCTTCAACAATTTTCTGTTCTGGTGGTGGCAAACGACTTGGAGACGTATATATTGCGGTCTCTTTTTCTAACACTATTTTCATTTTCACAGGACTTAAAGCATTACTTACTGGTGAATAATTATTTTTTAGTTTTTCAATTTCTTTTTGATATGGAGAAGGTATCAAAAAATCAGATTCCGCATTAATATTAATGTTCATTACTTTTTCAATTTCATTTTCAACGTTATTTTCTATTAAGGAATTAAATATGTAACCGTTTTCATCAGATGAATAACGAAACCTTTTCAAAATGTCAAATCCGATAATAATATTATGAGCAATAGCGTTGTCTGGCACGACGACAAGATTGTGTTTAACTAATAGTCCGTCGAAATTAGACTCTACTTTTATAACACCTTTTGGTACTGTCACTGCACCGCCAAAACCAATAATTTCTCTCCGATAATTCAAAATGTCCTTTTTCATATACTTAATAAAAATACTTTCTTTAACTAGAGAAATGTCTGCACCACTGTCAATTAAACAATCAAATTCTTTGCCATCAATTAATACTGTTTTTAAACTTGTATTTTTCATTGTGCAATTCACTTTATCCACATTAGGTGTTTTACAATCTTTTGCTAGATGTCCACTTAAGTTGCATTTAAAACATTTTGAGCCTTGTGTGCAAGAACTACGCTTATGATCTGGAGAACCACAATTGTAACAACGTATAGTTTTGGCATTATTGTAACTTTTATTGAATACATAATTTTTTTGATTTTCATTTTTACCACCGAAAATTCGTTCATATATTTCGTATTGTTCTATAAGTTCCTTATAGTTCTTTGCACTGTATAAAGTTATTTTATTTTAACGTTTGCCTTTTATTCCGTCAACCGTATACTGAATAATTGAGCGTTCGTCTACCGCACCGAAGGAGCCAATACGACGCATTTGCAATACGTATTCATGTATCGTTTCATAGTCATTCTTTTTCCGATCGCGAAGCTGTGTATGAATTTCTGCACTCGAATAAGTAAAAGCTTTTTTAACGTTTGGAAATCAAAAACCGCCACCGATTGTAAAAATAATTCTGCCGTTTTTCTCATTTTATTTCGCGCAAAAACAAATTTTTGTACATCGTTCCAGCCATAGGCACTCGCGTTTTCTTCAAAGTTCTTTAACCACATTTCAATTGACATACCACTATCACCATCAAAAGTAGGAATTGTTGCTTCAACCGATACTTGTCCTAGAGTCATGTTTATTTTTTCATTTTGTGACATTGTTCTTATTTCTTTATTTGTGTTATCTGTTTCGTATATAATATTACTTTCAGTTTCTTTTAAGTTGGCTTTTAACTCTTGGTTGTTTTGGAAATTAATTTCTTTTCTAACTATATTTTCAATTATATTTTCGCGATCACTTCTTTCTTTTAATTTTTCTTTGTTTTGATTATTACTTTCTTTAATTTTTAATTCCTTTTTCTTTGAACGTGTTTTTATTCCTTCATCTTCATCACTTTTTTCTGACATATTCTAGAAATACTTAACGAAATGTTAATAACATTTCTGTTAACTTTTCACTCATAAGTTACTGTTTTTGGAACTTTAACTTTGTTCGCTTCAATAATAGCGGAATAGAAACAGAAAAACAACTATTTTATTTTTTGACGCTGTTAAATTTTTTTAGGTATATTTTTTTTTTTCTGTACACTGCCGTTATTTTACTTAGATTAAAACGCTTTTGTACCACCTTCCTTTAAGCAAATTTATTAGTAGAAACGCGCACTTTTTCTTTTATTTTAATATAAAATCTTTTATTTTCCACAGTTTTTAGTTTTTACAATCAAATATTGCATAGGACGAGCCCCCAAATGTAGGAAAGTTTAAATAAAATGCGTTTGAATTATTTCAATAAAAATTCAATGTTTATTTAAATTTAAGTTTTAATAATAACAATTATCTGCAATATTTAATTTTTACAAATTTTCAGTCCGATTTAATCTTCACAAATTTACACTTTACAACTTTAGTCAACCTTCTACAACTCGTCACCTTTCCACTTCAAATTCTAGTCCACACTCCTAATTCTTTACTGTCCGATTTCAACTTCCACTCGTAAGCGCTGTATAAAAAAGTATTCTAGTACCATTAATATCAGTCCGTCCGTTAACTACCCTGTTATCCTATATACATAAACACAAATTTTACCTGGTCACGAATTTAAGACATAGGCATAACATAACACTATTCTCTAAATTAAGCTCAGCTTCATAAAAAAAATCCTAGTATTTAGTGGGAAATCCTTTATTTTTCATCATAGCAGCACATCTCCCGCTTTCGACTAATGCCACATAACGTTGCTTTGGAATTGCATACCAAACCCTTTGGATTTCTTCCCACAAATCGCTTGAATTTTTTGGTTTAACTGTTCGTAAATATTCCTCAACATCATTCCACAAGTTCTCAATTGAATTGAGGTCCGGGGATTGAGCTGGCCACTTAAGAACATTGATATCGTTTTCTTCTAAGCAACTCTTCACTAGACGTGAAATGTGCTTAGGGTCATTATCATGCATAAATTTCTATATTGGAGGCATGTTGTCTTCAGCGAATGGTATCATTGTGTCTGTTATAATATTTTTATAAACATGGTGGTCCATTTTAGAATTTATATTGTAAATGGGACCTACACCATGCCAGGAAAATGCTGCCCACACCGTCACATTTCCACCATTTTTAGGGTGTACTTTGGATGATGCTCTAGGTTTGGAGGGCGCCAGACGTACGGCTTTCCATCAGAGCCGAAGCGGCAAAACTCCAAAGTATATTTTTCCGAAATATCATGGGTTTCTTGAGATTTCTCAATTATCACAAATAAATCCATCATATGTCGTGTCTAAAATTCGTGGCCACCACTGTATGCCCCGTTTTGAACGTTTCTATAACTACACAAACGTTTTTAAGGCTACGTACGTTACGATTTTACGTTTCCTACGCTTGGGTAACCAGGGCATAAACCTATAATTTGTTATCGTTGTGGCAAAAATGGACATTTGGCTAAAAATTGCAAAACAACATCTTAGTAAAGATCATATAAATATAGTTTGTAATTCTAACGGCTTTGTTAAGTTACTAAAAATTGCAAAACAAATCTTAGTAAAGCTCACATAAATATAGTTGAGTGGCTTTTGGCCACTCATGATGCAGTTCAGAAAGCTATCCATAAGCACGTTTGGTACTTAGATAGTCGAGCTACGTCACATATGACTTACGAGATAAAGGGCCTGTTCGTAAATGCATCACTGCGCTGCATAATATGATTATTTTACGCTCACACTGCTCATCACATGTTGCTGATGCTTCTTTTTGCTGATTTATTTGTTTGCATTTACGGACGAACAAACACTGCAGAAATGGAAAAATTATTTTTATATTATTATTAATTTGATTTTTGAACTGGACGATAATAACAAAATGTTGTTAAATGCACAATAAAGTGTACTTTGTGCAAAAAAGAAGACATTTAAGGAAGAAATCAGCCATTTTTATGATTAGTGTTTTGGGTTTATTTGCGCATAATAGGATTTAATGTTGCATTTACGAACATTTGACAGCTGAAGTGCTGCCAAGATTTGCATTCATGAACATGATGCGCATAATATGCAGAGCAGTAATGCATTTACGAACAGGCCCAAACATTTTTGAGGATATTGATATGCAATACATTGGTACTGTTAAGCTTGCAGATGAAAAAGAAATTATTTTAAAAGGGATGGGGACTGTAGTGATAAATGTTATAGTTCAAGAAAAGTATAAGCAGATAAAACTTTTTAATACCCTATGGGTACCTGATTTGAAAAACAATCTAATGTCAACTAGTAAAGCTACAGATAATGAAATTATAAAAATGGAAGGCGAAATAGCAAAAATCTTATATATAAAAATGAATGCGTGTTTGATTGTATGTTTGAAGTTTATAGACGATTAAACGGCTGAACCGATTTTCTTGAAATTTTCACAGTATCTTCCTGTATGTCTGGAAGGAAGGTTATAGGCTACTTTTTATGTTGATATTCCAAATGAGCGAGGGGCCATGCCCACGTATGCTACATACTACATACTTAATATTTAATTGCATTTGAAATATATTACTCATACGCATAGTAGTTACCCCCACAAGTATGCTATCTGTGATTCTTGATGTATAAAACCAAAGAAAATAAAGTGTAAAGAACGACGCGGGGGGAAAGATAGAAGGGAAAGAAAAAAATTTTGGAACCAACATTTGTGAAAAAATTCACCAAATAAGAAAAAATATAACCAAAATTAAATTCGTAGACTTTTGTTTTATTTATTTTTTTTTTTCAAGTTTAAATTATCTATATATATAAAAATGAATGTACTTTATGGAATCGTAAACTATGCATTTAATCTTTAGCAAAGTTGTTGCGCATGAGCCGACGAAGGTTTCTAAGTTGGTATAACCAATTTCCGACAGGTGGCGCCACTGAAAATTCTTCGAAATTAATTAAATCGTAAACTGTGCATTTGATCCTGTGTTGAAAAGAAAAGAGCATTACTAGCCTCAGAATCAGCATTGAGACTGAAAAATCTTCGAGTACATGCCGCACAGATCCGTTCGCATGAATCACTTGATCGAATGCGTGCTACTCAGGCCCGTTCGTCTGAATCATCTGGACAACGGGAAACAAAATCAATAAAATGATTCAAACTTAATTGGATATTTGTCTAATGTCTTTCCTTCAAATTTATTTTAGTTTGTAGTGCAGCAAAGCGCGCAGGGTACAGCTAGTAGTAAATAATAATGTAGTGATAGTGGAAGCTTGTAAGTATAATGGATTATATAAAGAGAACACAAGTGAAATTCTTCCTGATATAGTGTGAACAGAAATGGTCAAGCTGTTGAAGACTCGTGGCACAAAAGATTTGGACATTTAAATATCAATTCTTTATGAAAATTTAATTTCTTTAATATGGTAAATGGTTTGCCAAAAATGAATATAAGTAAAATCGAATGCGATATTTGTATTTTTGTTGAGTCCAAATAACGGGCGATGTGAAGACACAATACAGTGGAGGGCAAACCAGTTCTTAAATAATTTTATTTTTTATATGCGGTTTATGTGTATTTAATATAAAGGGCTATCCATTTCGTGGTTTCAAAAGTATGTGACTGGAATTCGACATCTGTCAATGGATCCCTTAACTATCACACAACGCATAAAAATTATGAAAACCTACGTGTTGAGAATATTATTGGTTTTGCAGATGATATTATAGTATATCATGCTGACAACAAAATACAAGAAATAAATAGGGAATTGCAAAACAATTTTAATATTGTAGAAAAGTATGCTAATGATTGGAAAATTAAATTAAGTGTAGACAAATGTGAAACTATACTATTCCGACCTCCTGTTGGAAAGTGTAACTATAATGTAAGGCGCAACTGGAAATCCTTCGGCATTCAATCCAGTAACAACACATACATACCTAATAAACAAACGGTAAAGTACCTAGGAATCCATTTGGACAAATTCCTCTACTTCAATGAACATGTCAACATGCAAATTAAAAAAGCCAGAAATGCTTATTTTATGTACAAAAATCTATTTTTTTCTAAACACATTAAACCTGATATCAAGCTTCTCATGTATCAAACCTTAATACGTCCAATTTTAACATACGGTTGCCAAATTTGGTTTAATATATGGAAAAAATACGTAAATTCGAAAGAAGATGCCTAAGAGCATGTACTTCATTATACAGATCCCCAAGTAGTGACTTTACGAAATATATAAGTAATTCGAGACTATACAATGCTGCCAAAATTAGCCGAATTGATAATTTCATCATACACTTTATTAGAAATCATATTAGATCTTGTTGTCACCATTACGAAAATAACCTAATAATGGCTCCCTATTATGTCAACGACGAATATATATACAAAACACTACAGAATGGTTACGTTCCTCCTGAAGCATTCGTGTACCTGGATAAGAACGGTTTTATACAAAACCAAACAGGCGTTCCTATATTATATATAGAAGAGCAAATGTTAAAGCTATCTCTAGTAATCAACTGACAGCTGAGAATAGAAGATTCGATACGAGCCTTTTTCGTGATGATAAGAACATATTTCCAAATCTAAATATGTATTAGTAAATACTGGTGGCTTAGTTAAATAACGTATTTTTTTTTCTTTTTCTTTTAATTCCTGACTTTTTCTTTTATTATAATAATTCTTATTGTAATGTTTTTTGAGTAATTTTTCATTACGAAACATTGTTACTAAAAACAGATATAACCTTGTATATAACTCTATAAAAAATATTAATTTTTAAAAAATGTTTATACTGTATATATTATACCTATTTGTATTATACTAGAGAACTCGTTTATGGGACAGTGTGTAGTTATACGATATTTATACTATTATATTGTTTATTTGTAGTATTTATAATAGCAATTTTATTTAAATACACACGAAAAAAAAAAATATGAAAACCGACTACAAAATTTTCTTCAACGATGAAGCACATTTCACACTCGGTGGGTATGTTAATAAACAAAATTGTCGTATTTGGGGTTCTGAGAATCGTCAAGTAATTGAAGAGAGGCCATTACATCCAGAAAAAGTCACTGTTTGGTGCGCTCTTTAGTCCGAATGTGTGATTGGACCTTACTGGCTGAGATATCGCCCAATATGTGTCAAAAAGTGGTCGAAAATTACCTCAAAAGAATCAATGCTTGCAACACTTCGCGTGGAGGTCATTTAAATGATGTAGTGTTTCACACATAATGTCAACGTTCAAACTTTACAATAAAAAAGAAATATCATGAAAAAAATATTTTATGTGTTTTATTTACGTTTACTTTTGAAACCACGAATTGGATAACCCTATATCTGTTTTTTAAGTGTTTTTTTCTTCTTTTACAAGTATGTACATTAAACTAACATTTAATTTTTAGTTTTTTTAAAATTGCTTAATGTTAATCACACAACAATTACTTAAATATGTTTTTACTTAAAATAATAAAATATTCAATAAACTTCACCCAGACGCAGAGTCAGCAATATTCCAATTATGTTTAAAAGTATTGCAACATAAGTTTATTACCTTGGTTGCTAATTTGCTTAGGTAAGCTTTAACGTGCAATGACCTGAAGTATTTAAATTTAATTTTAAATATTTTGGTTCTTAACTCCTCAGCCCTTAATTTCAATCATCCTCGATTAATTTAAAAATAAGGTATTTCATGAATTCTTGCAACATTTGTTTCAACTTGATTTTTTTCCACCTGTGGAATTTTTGTGGGTAGCAAAATGAACGCTGTTAAAGGTTTCTTTTGTGATCTTTTCAGTGCCCCAATTGTAACACTAATGGTGCATAAGAATGCTAGTGATACAACAATGTTTCTGATCCATGTTTCTCTTTTTATATTACGTATTGTCTTTATGTTGTTAAGATGCAGCGCTTGAAGTGATTCTAATGACAATGGGCCATAATCATAGTCATCAAAAAAGTATACTTTAAGAATCATTTATTAAAAAGTCTACTTTTCAGCTACTATAGACGAAAAAAAGCTTACTTTTTCCGCTAAAGTCAGTTTTATACTTAAAACAAGCTGAAGTTGTTTTTAACAAAGTTAACATCATTTTAACTCTATCAGCTGTTTGTCATTTATCCAAATTTACAAAATCAAAACAAAAAATGTATGAATTGTGTAAAATTTTTCATAAATTGTGGAAAAAGTGTTGAAAAATAATTGGAGAGATGTGTACAATTGAGGACATTGGAAATGATTTCCCCTGATTCATTTTATGCAATTGTTTTTTTCAAAATAACAATTTATATTTTGTTTATTTTTTTGCGCTTTTATTGCATCAGCTGTGCAGAGATGCCACTTCTACAGTATTTATACCAGTTTGTATGCAAAATTTCAAAAATTATACTAATCACCCACTTAAAGCTGGTTCAACTTAAAACTATTATTAATTTTCACTATAGTTAAGAAACAGTTAGTAACAGGTTTAAATATTAAAGTTGTTTTTAAAAAGAACCGACTTTAGTGTTTGACTATGATTATGGGCCAATATGTTTAAGGGTTTTTGTTCTATTGGAGTATCTTGCATTAGGGATGGAATTGGTGTCATCTGATTTACTTCCAGGTTCTGATATATTTTGTCAAATATTATTATTGTTGTATTGTTAAATTTAATTATAAATGTTCCATTTAGTTTATAAGTAATTGTTTCTGTTGAACAGTTTTGCTAACATCATTCAGGAGTATTATCCCGTCTGCAATTTCTTCAACACGAGGAATATGATGAACATTGCTTTTTGCGTATGTGGATTGTTCATTGAATATAATTTTTGTTATACAATTATCATTACTTAGATCTAATAAATACATTATATTACAAATTTTGATTTTATTATAAATTATACAATTTTCTTTTATTGCATAAATCTCATCTCTATTTAAAAATATTTCTGTAAAATTTAAATTTATTATAGAGTAATTCTTTATAATAGGTTTTACAATAAGTTTCTTATTTAAATTTCACTTGTAATTGGAATTTTGATAGTGTATAAAATATTTGTGTTATTGCTTAAAGCACTTATTTTCGATAATTCTAAAGCTTATTCTATGTTGTTGAAAGACATATTTTCTTTTTTAATTGATTAATTACAAAGTTTATTTAATTTTTGTTTAACAAATACGAGTTAATTATGGTGTATTTTGCCCATTGTATGGCATATTTAATATTTATAATTGCTTCCTTTGCTAATCTAACCTTGTTTCTCATTATTTCTATGTCTTCTTTTAGAATAAAATTATCCTTGTTTATGGAGTTAGAAAATGTATTAATTAATTCAGTAATATTGTTTATTTGATTGCTAAAGTAAATTACTTGTTTATTATTATTACAGTGAAAGCTCCCATAGGCGGACACCGACCGTCGAGGCATTTTTGCCCGCCTATGGGAGATGTCCGTCCAAGGGATATTTTGCTAAAATACTTCGGGAAAAATTTAATAAATACATATTTGCCGGTATATTATTCGTTTCCAACGATAACTGTGGTAAAAACTAATCTTTAAAAATATTTTCATTAACTTTTATTTTCATAATATTCATATACATTGGTCATACGTAGATATGTATTCAGAGTAGCTAATTAACTGACATATAAAGGCAAGAAATATTATTAAGATCTAAAATATTGTTGTTTGTTTATAGTTTGTTCGCTTATTTTTTCCACATATCCTCGTAGTGGCTCTCTAAATTCATTAATTTTGAATATGCTACAAAGTCGTTTGCCGAAAAGGCTTTTAATCGTTGAATTTCTGTAAAAGCTTCCTCAAAGGTATTTATTCCGTTGGGGTCCGGATGAATTCCTTGATACTTATCACTAGGTTAGGTTAGGTTAGAGGATGTGTACTTGTCAATTAAGACAAGTACAGTACCCGGAGGTCGAATTGACCCATTGTACAACGTCCTTAAAGAGGAAGGATACGAGACGGAATAGGATATAAAGGAGAGGAGATAGGAAAGGGAGAATGGGAAGCGGAGGGGTCACATAGACCCAACAAAGAAGGGAGAGCGCGACTATCCTGATGAAGCCCTAGCGCCCCTCAACCAGCCTAAGCCACTAATGAATCTGTGGAGAGCCTTGATGTCGGCTCTCGACGCAGAGTTCAACCTCTCAAAGAAGGCCCTGCCAAAGGTCCTCAGCCTCAACCTACCAAGGGCTGGGCAGTTACAGAGGAGATGTTCGATAGTCTCCAACTCCTCCTCATCGCAACATGCCCTGCTATAGTCCGGCTGGGATCTTTTCCAGATCCCCGTCAGCGTCCTAATCTCGCAGTGCCCTGTGATAAACCCGACAACTAACCTTAAGCTGGCCTTATCCAAGCCCAGCAGCCTACCTGTTCTCTTACTGTCCACAGCAGGCCATAGACATCTAGAGACAAAACAACCCGATCCGTTCCCCCAACGTCTTTGCTCTTCCTCCCCGACCCATCTATTGATGAGACCGTAGAGGTGGCAGACCGGGGGGTCAGGACCAACTATTAAATCGCTCCCAGAGAGCGAACCTAACCTAGCGAGGGCATCCGCCGTCTCATTGCCCAGTATTCCGCTATGACCCGGAACCCAGCAGAGACGGATACGGTCTAGTCCAAAGGTCCTCAACGACTCCTTGCACTTGCGAACGAGCCGTGATTTGCACCAGACCGACTCAATGGCCCTAAGGGCAGCCTGACTGTCAACGAAGATCACATAAGATTCCGAATCTGAAGCTGGGCCACCAGCTATGGCCTCAATAGCTTTCCAGATTGCGAAAATCTCCGCCTGGAAAACGGTGCAGTCATCATTCAACCTAAAGTGGAGTTCAAGACCGAGTTCTCTACAGAAAACCCCAGCACCTGTACATCCACCTAACTTAGACCCATCTGTGAAGATGGGTATACCTCTCTGTCCCTGGAGTACCCCACCATTCCATTGTGCCCTTTCCGGTATAAGTATCCTTAAACCGGGAAGTAACATAGCCTCAGGCACAATATAATCGGTGGCTTTTTCCGAAAGTCGATATCTCCCGTCAGGAAAGATGACATTCAGAACTCTGGAGTGACCTGTCGAGCACTGTTTCCAGCAGCCCGATTCCCTCAGACGAATGGCACTGCGCGCTGAACACCGCTTGACATATAAATCAAGCGGAGTCAGGCAGAGCACAGTGTCAAGAGCAGCCTGAGGGCAAATCTTCCTCCCTCCAGTGATACTCAAGGAAACAATCCGCTGAACCTTATCCAAGATTTTCCGCTGAAAACTCTTATCTAAGGCACACCACCAAACAACGCAGCCATAGGTAATAACCGGTCTAACAATCGGCAGATTTATCCAGCGAATGGCCCTAGGCGGAAGACCCCAGCTCTTACCTATGGAGTTCCTACACTGGTAGAAGGCATTCAGTCCCTTCTTCATTCTTTCCTCGGTGTTTCGTTTCCAGTTCAGCTTGCTGTCCAGGACAACACCCAAGTACTTGACCTCAGAAGACAACGGAAGCTCCCTACCAGCTAACCTCGGCAACCTGAAGGGTTCAACTTTGTACCTACGCGAGAACAGGACGAGGTCCGTCTTATCCGGATTTATACCCAGGCCACAGTTCGTAGCCCAAGAGGATAAAATTCCAAGAGCAGACTCCATCAGTTCCCCCAGCGTCGGTAGAAACTTTCCACCCACCAGAATAGCCACATCATCGGCATATGCCACAACCCTAAAGCCCCTACTCTCTAGAAGCCTCAGACCAACATTAGCAACCAGGATCCACAAGAGAGGGGATAGGACACCCCCTGCGGTGTACCCCTGGTCGCACGCTTTACGATAGAACATCCACCCAGATTCGATCGGATTAGTCTATTACCCAACATGTGGATGATAAACCGCACCAGAAAATCTGGGGCATATATATCCCTCAGTGAATTCTCAATAGAAGAAGTGGTGACATTATTGAAGGCCCCCTCTATATCAAGGAAAGCCGACAGTGTGTACTCACCCCTAGCCAGATTCGTCTCAACAAAACCTGTCACATCATGAAGAGCGCTCTCAACCGACTTACCCTTAATGTAAGCATGTTGCGACCCACTCAACAGAGACCGGTCCATGTTTGACCTCAAATGTAGATCGATAAGTCTCTCCAAGGCTTTCAAAAGAAAGGATGAGAGGGATATCGGTCTATAATCCTTCGGGCCGATGTGACTGGGTTTACCAGCCTTTGGTATAAACACCACGAGCACATCTTTCCAACCATCAGGTATATCACACCGCCGGAGACAGTCTCTATACACGACCATCAGACATTCGTGTAATATATCACCAGCACGCTGAAGCAGAGCCGGAAAGATACCATCCGGACCAGGCGACTTAAAGGGCTCAAAACTATTTATCGCCCATTTCACCTTGTCTCTGTTAATGATATCCTCCAAATCGGGCATCAAGCCAGCATCACATAAGGGATCCGCTACCCCCGACGGATAGCTTTCTGGATCCACACAATTGGGAAAATGAGTGCTCAGCAGAACCTCTAGGGTTTCTTTTCTCGAGGCTGTCCACGCGCCATCGTTCTTTTGGATGAAGCCTAGGATTTTGGGGTCCTTAGACAGCATCCTACGGAAACGAGCCACATCGGCAACATTCTCGATACTCGTGCAGAAACTCATCCAGGTGGTTCTCTTTGAGCGCTTTATTTCCCTTTTATACTCATTAAAACTGGCCTTATATGCAGACCAGTCAACTTCCCTGCCCGACTTCTTAGCCTTATTAAAGAGTTTCCTGGTACAACAGCGGAGTCTACGGAGTTCCGCATTCCACCAGACTGGCTGGTTCCTCTTACCCGGGTAAGTGAGAGGACAAGCATCTCTATAACAAGACAACAAAATATCCGTCAAAGACCCAACTCGATCATTGACGCTAGGAGTGGAACGACCCCTGAGGGTCTTAAGTTCCTCCTCCACAGCCATCTCATATCTGATCCAGTCGGTTCTTCTTGGATTTCTAAAAGGCTTGTTAAAGCCACCTGATAGATTAATACTGAAGGATATCAATTGGTGATCAGAGAAAGAACACTCATCTGAAACCCTCCAGTCATCAATCATAGACCTGTCCATGTTAGAGAGCGTAATGTCAATTACAGTCTCCCTAACACGGTTTCTAAACGTTGGCGTGTTGCCAACGTTACAAATGTTGAGCCTATTAAGAATAATAAAATTCAAAATCGACTCACCCCTAGTATTTATGTCAGCACTGCCCCATTGGGTGTGATGAGCATTGGCATCGCAACCCAGGACAAGGCGACATCTTGTCCTCTCCGCATGCTCCACCAGTCGTCCAATTAAGTCATCAGGTGGGGATGCAGCCTCGTACGGCATGTACACAGATGACAGCATCAACTCGATCCCAAGGTCATCTTTGTACGCCACAGTCGTTACGTCACCTGTACAAAAGGAAGGAGGATTAACAAGTCTAAGCTACCCCTAGCTAATATACAGGTTCTTACTTTCTCGCTTGTTCTAGGAACAAGTAACCTATAATCAGGATCGCTCAAACCCAGGATCCTATCCCTAAGGCTCCAAGGTTCCTGGATAAGAGCGATGTCAACTTCAAGGCGGCGTAGGGTGGTTAGTAGGTTGTGTGAGGCAGCTTCGCAGTGATGCAGATTAATCTGCACCACTTTCAGCCTCCTCTGGGTTCCTAGGCACCACTTATTTCCCGATGACGGAACTTTAGGTTTGCCATCCCACACAACACCACGCCACCCCTTGCCCTTAGCCTCTGAAGTGAGGTCTGATCAATAGCGATCCGAAGATCGCAGCCCTTCTTACCTTCACCAGCCAGGGAGTTAACAACCGCCCATGTACTGGTGTTCAATCCATCGTTTTGCTTCCCAATAAGTTTGGGTATGATACTCACACGCCTAAAAGTAGGCGGGATCCATACCGTCACTATTGGACGTAGAGGGAGGTCGGATTGAGGGACCACCTACAAGCGCGCACCGGGCCAGAGTTCGCCAAGGCGCTTCACTGATTCCACAAGGAACTTTACAGTTCCCTCGTTTTCACAGTCGACTACCTTGATGCCCCTGGACCAACCAATAGAAGATATGCGAGCATTCCTGCCATCACAACTCTCCTCAGCTATGAACTCAATGAGCCGTTCTTCAACTAGATTCCATCTTTCAGGAGAGATTTTACCATCCAAATCCGACCTGTCGATGAAAGCCAGCTGAAGGGAAGGGTTAGTTCCTAGGCTCCCTTGTTTCCTGGGACGCTTGGAGGTAGAGGAAGGCACCTCGTCAGACCTGTTCCTCTTCATGCGATCTCCCTTGCGAGAAACCTGCACAGAAGACCTATCCGCCGAAGTGACCCCCCCAACTCCTTGGCCTCTAACCTTACATCCTCCTTTTGGGATAAAGGATTGGCGGTAGCTTCTACCTCCTTTCCACCATCCCTTGAAGGAGTAACACCACCACCCTTTCTCTTCACCGAAGGATTGAAAACCCGGGTGGTCTTCTTTGCTCCAGCTGGGAGTAAGGGTGTATAACCTTTGTGCCCCTTGCATGCGGCTTGAGAGGTAGAAGCAGTTGGCTCTACGCTCTCGTCCACACTCAAGGGTCCATCAGAGTCAGCGACCCGTGAGAGGGCACTGTCTGGGTATTTTTTCTCATACCGCAGAACAGTGCCTCTGTGTCGAGCCAGCATCCTCTGCTCCTTAACAGAGAGGGAATCCACATCACAGCTTGCAAATCTTCTCAAGACAGTGCAGGCCCTACGATATGAATTCCTCTCCTTATACATAGCGGAACGTTTCCGCCCAGTTCTACCCCCCTTGTCAGACGAGCCACCCCCACCCATGCAGTCCGGATCAGTAGATGATCGTACTAGTGGGTCAGAAGCATCCCGTCTGACAAGTGGGTTCCTTAAAGGGGATGTCACCACCTCATTGCTCCCAGTGGCAATTTGGATACGAGTGAGAGGGAGCCTTTCGATGACCGTATTGTCACCGTCTTCATCCGATAGTGGGGAGACAGAGTCTGACTCCACGCACATATCTTCCGTAGAAGTGAGGATCGCCAAAGCAGACTCCTCACCAAAGGCCTCCTCCACAGTCATAATCCTCAGGCCAACTGGGGCGAAATTCCTGACGATCTCGTTGTTGTTGTCAACAATGCTCGCCTGGATTCGCGCAATGAGCTGGGACGCGTCCAGTCCATTCAAAAATACCATTTCGTCAGTATTGTTTTTCTCGTCCATGTAAGTCCCACGAGTGAGGGGGAAAGGAGGTCGATCATGCCATAGCCCCCGATAGCATGACAGGGACTTGGTAGGAAACCTAATACTCACTGAGGCGCCCAGGTATCAGTGAGGCTCCGTTAAAATACAGTCGGATTAGACCCCTGACTGCAAACCATCCGATGAGCACGGGTCGCATAACACTCCGGATTAGGGGTATGAAAGAAAAATATACGTGTTCCGACGATTCGAACAGATCAAGAACGACATCGATCCGAAACCAGAGTCTTCCCACTATATTAGGGTAACCTTTAGTCATGCACCCCAACTCACCCTGGGTCACAGAGTGAATCGAAGTACACTTAAGCCCCCACATCGCGACAAGATCGTTACCCAGGTGAGGGCAATAAATTTTTATATTTCCTACAATTTGATAACCTAATTGTTGACAGAAGTTTTTTCCCCCTTGTAGATTTTATTCTCTAACAAGTTGAGGTTACGGCACACAATTAAGGGATGTGAAGACCAACCTTTTCATTGATCATAGACATTTGGACCACCAGTACTTATCACTAATAAGTATTTCTTCTGGATCTTCCAAAATATTTTCCATCAAATCATTTTCAGTTGAAGCACATTCATCAATGTTAACGAAATCTTCAAAATTATCTTCATTTACATCGGATAGTTTATAGAAATTTAGTAATGTTGATAAAGGGAAGTCATATTTAGTGACCATCCATCAGTTATCACATAAACCAAAATAAAAAGGGGAATCACAATTTAGATTTTGCTTATGAACATCACACATTACATAAAATAATAAACGGGGGAATCACCGCACTACGCAATGTTACATTATCTGATTAAGTTGAAAAATACACACTCAACAATGAACAATTTATGTAACCACTACACATTGCGCATAGTATAAAAGGGGGATAAACCGAAATACAATAAAATTGCTCAGCTTTGAATTTTGTAATATTTATTTTTCCGCCTATGGGAGATGTTTTTGGAAAAACAGGTGTCCGCGTCCGTCCAAGGGAGCATCCTTCCACGCGAGATGAATTTGCTTTAAAAATACGACCTAATTGACGGGACTTAGAAAATCGTTTGTCTAGCGGAGATGTCCGCCAGTGGAGCTTTCACTGTATCTGTTACCTCGTCGAATGTTTTGTAAATATATTCTGCGTCATTATGATCGGGAAATCCGGCAATAATTTTCCAAATTTTTCCTAATGTATTAATTGATATATTTTGTCTTTTTGGTGTGTAGTTCTTAAGTGTCTCTAATAAGTCTATAGTTTGATATAGTTCACATTTTATCGTTGGTTGTAGAGGAATCGTCTCAGGTATATACGTTTCAATATAATTTCTTCTTTTTTTGTAAAAAATCGTCACAAGAAGTTAGATCTATTTGCTGTATAAATTGAAATTTTCCTTCCTTAATTTTTCCGTATCCGCCACCTTTCATCACAACGTGTGAGTCCGTGTAATTAAGCATTTGAACTTCTACCTTAAGCAGTGGTAGGAAAAAACTGTAACCAAAAAAGAATTAATTTCTTATATGGTATTTATGAGCTATTCTATTAGATTCTGTCAATACCGTACTTCTGTTATTTTCATTGACTATTTCTTCTTTATATCTTGATGATAATTTAGATCCTAGTCTTTTATTAATTTTTACACAAATTTTCTGGCCTGGAGTATAGTCCGCAAAAGGTTTTCGTTTTTTATTATAATATGCCATATCTTTTTCCTGTTTCCTAACGATTTCTTCTATATTTTTTTTCTTGTGTTTTCGTATTGTTCCGGACTAGTACTAACTCTTCTTCCAAAAAATAATTTAAAAGGTTTCTTGCCTGTTGTTGAGTGTATGGTGTAATTATATTCATAAACTGCTCTATCGAGTAATTCTTCAAAAGTCCAATGTGTCTTCTCGGTTTTAAGGCAACGCATAATTTCCGACAATGTGGAATGAAATCATTCCACTTGGTTGTTAACGATACTTTTGTAGGGGGCAGTCTTGAAAACTTTTATATTCAGCTGATCTTCAAACATAAACAAAATTTAATGATTTTTCATTATCTACAACTACTATTCTCGGAACGCCAAAACTAAATACTATTTTCCTTAATGGTTCTCTAATATCTGCTATTGGCCTAGAATTTATTACTGTTGCTGTGTATATTTTGTAAGCTTGTCTATTCCAGTTAATGTTAAATGTTTTTCAGTGGTCCAAATGTCTATGTGTAGTATTTCTCTTGCATATTGTGGGATTGGAGTAGGTGATATATTTGCCTTATTAGGAAGTCTATCGTATTTTCCTTCCTTACAAACTTTACATTGTTTTATTATTTTATTTAGAGTATCACTCATCTTTCGGAAGTAATATTTTTCTAAAAGTTGTAATTTATTTTCTTTATCGCTTCTGTGGGCTCTTTTATGTACTTTCAGAGATTTTTCTTTCTGTCTAGAAGAGTCAACCAAACCTTCTACTTGGGTTTGTGTGTATCTGATTTTATATTTAGAAAAGTGAAGGGGTATATTGACTGTATCTTACCCATTATGCTTTCGCAAGTAAACTAACCGTTCACTACACTCGGATTAAGATATCTCTTCAGAATATCCAAAAGAGTGTCTTCCGAAAAGCTTGGGGCTGTAATAATATGTTTATGAAAAGTTGGGAAAGGTAATTTAAATTGGTATTGGTCGTTTCTCCTATAAGTATAAAAATCTAATTTTTAAAGACGGTGTAAGATATCCAACTGAAGGAATTAAATTATTTCTTGAACTATCATCGCTGTGCACTGTAGCCGTTAGATAGTTAACATGAGTGTCGTTTTGTGGTGGTCTAAAAAGAGCTTCTGCAACCACATTACTTTTACCGGGCTTATAATGGAGTTCATAGTTATATTCCTCCAATATTGCTTTCCAACGCTTCATTTTTGCGTTATTGTTTTTGTTACTTAAAGCGTATGTAGGAGGTTGGTGCACAGAAAGAAAAACGGCGAGCTAAAATTAAGTTTTCCATTCTCAATTTTAGCCAAAAAACCTGCTTGAAAAATTAAGCCCGTTTTGGCTACCGTTTGCTTAAAACAAGCAAAAAACGGGATTGATTTAAAAAACTAAACCTTATATTACTAAAATCAACACTAAAAAACTCAAATCTATTTAAAAAAGTGTTATTTTGAGTGCAAAATAGGATTAAATAAAAATTAACAAGTATTTTGATTGAATTAAGCAAACAAAGGGTTAAATCAAACCCTGAGAGAAAATGAGCGAAGTACAACTTACTCTCTCATCTGCTCTCATAATCATTTGAAGTTGTTTTATAACCAGTGTTGCAGTTTTTGGTTATTTCTAACCAAAATTAGTTATTTTTTTGTTCAATGTGTAGATGTGTAGATTTTTCCTGGTTTGGTTATTTTTTACTTATATAAAGGGCTTCTGTTTTGTTTGTTAAAATGAATTAATTAGTAGGACTATAGTTTTATTTTGTTATTATTTGTCTCCTTTTTTAATAATTATAATTTAAATTTGAAAAAAAATAAAACAAAAGTCTGCGAATTTAATTTTGGTTATATTTTTCTTATTTGGTGATTTTTTTCACAAATGTTGGTTACAAAAAATTTTTTTCGTGGCAACACTGTTTATAACATAAAATATAAAATATATAAATATATATAAAATTTATATTGAAATCATGTTATTTCTTTGTTATTTTCAAGGGATGAAAATATCAGTCTGTTTTGTGCGTTCATTGAGTATGCGGTATTGTGTTGTGTTGGCTTTGTTGTGTTTGCGTTTGTTTTTTAATAATTTGTTTGTTATTTTAATAATTTGTCGTGTTATTTTGTGTTGTAATTGATGGATGATCAACGTGATGATGATCCCCTTTTAAAGAGCTTCTTTAAGCCTTTAATCTGGAGGAGGTTCATCGATACCTAAAAGGTAAGTAATTTTATATTAAATACGTACTAATAAAATACTATTAATATTTTTACAATACCTACAAAAAAAGACATAATATTTTATAAATCAATTTTACAGTTCGATATTTATGGCGAAACGATTTCAGTCGAATCGAAGGTCAATAATTGGATGTCTGAGGAAGATTTCAGTGAAAAAAGAATTTTAAATAAGGTAAAACGGTTTCTATTTAATCATAATAATAATAACTTTTTATTATAATTATTATTAATTACATTAATTAATTTTGTTATATTTAATACATTGAATATTAAAACTAACTTTTTTTTGTTTATTAAAAAATGAACTATTATTTTGAATAATATTTAAATAAATATCTTTTATAAATCAAAATATAAAATAAAAACCCTTTTTTATTTAATCTTATTATAAGATTATTGTACCTAAATCAAATACGATTTATGGATTAAATCAAGTACGAGTTCGAGCTTAAATCAAGTTAAAAATTCTTGAAACAAGCTCGTTTTTGGATAAATTTAGGTTTAAATCAAGTACAATTTATGGCTTAAATCATGTTCATTTTGCTCGAATGAAGTACGATTTGTCTCAATTCAATCCCATTTATAAGTTAATTCAAGTACGAATTCGACCTTAAATCAAGAAAAAAATGCTTAACCCAAATATATGATGGGATCACTTTGATCCCAAAAAGTCTTAAATCGCGCTAAAATCAACACTTTTGTACTTGGCTGATTCGGGCTTGATTCAACTCTTGTGTACTTGATTCAAGCCAAACCGTACTTACCGTACTATTGTGACCGATATGGATTGATTTAAGCCCGGATGGCTTGATTTTTTTTTTGAGTGTGGTCAGTGAATATTATGATTTTGGCGTGGCTATACAGATAATTTCTCAATGAATCAAGTGCCCAAATTATAGCTTCTTCTTCTGTTTTACTCATAGAACGAGAAACGAATGTAATTAGTCTGTTTTCCTGGCTAAGGACAGCGCCAATGGCGTAGTTTGAAGCATCTGTCGTTAATTCGAAACATTTAGTAAAGTCAGGGTAAGTTAATATGACATCTCTAGAAGATAAGATATTTTTTAATTTGTCAAATTCTATTTTTACTATTCTTTAAATTCTATTTTTTCCTACTTGATTGATTTCGGGATATTCGCATCTCTTCCCCTCTTAAGAAGATTGTCAAGGGTCAAGGGTTTCGCTATTTTAGCGTAATCTTTTACAAACCGACAATAATATCCGGATAATCCCAAAAAAAACGACGATCTTTTAATGTGTTGGGATAATGTGTTCGAATACCCTTGCGAGTCACTAGGAAACCTAGAAATTCAACTTCGTCTTTAAAAAACTCGCATTTATCAAGCTGAACCTTCATATTTGCGTGGTGTAAGGTGTTAAATACCTCAGCAATATCCTTTAAATGTTGATATTCGTTTGGACTAAAAATTATTATGTCATCTATATAGACATTACATCTTTCTCCAATGTGTGGACGCAAAATGTCATCCAGCGCGCGTTGAAAAATAGCTGGAGCGTTCTTTAGTCCAAATGGTAGTCTTGTGAATTCGAATTTACCATTATTAATGGATAATGCTGTTTTCTCAATATCTGTGGACTTGAAAGGTATTTGGTGAATCCCGCTTTTCAAGTCTAATACAGTAAAATAACAACTTTTCCTAATTGTGAAAGTACCTCGTTAATTTCAGGTAATGGATATTTATCTGAAATAGTGATAGAATTTAACTTCCTGTAGTCTATAACCATCCTGAACTTTCGTTCCTCGCCTGCGTCAAGTTTTTTTCGGAACAATCCACACAGGTGAATTGTACGGGGATTTTGATGGTCTGATCATGCCGTCTTTAAGTAAGGTTCTAACTTGGTCTTCAATTTGCTTCTTAAGGCTCATGGGGTACGGATAGGTCTTTGAGTAAACTGGGTCATTGGTCCTTGTACGTATTTCATACGTGTAGTGTAAGTCAGTTTTTCGTCAGGAGCTGAAAAAAGGTTGTGGTATTTCGACACAATTTGCCTTAGTTTGTCCTGTTGTTCATGAGTCATGTGGCTAGTTCTGAGAGCAGTCATGTGAATGTCGTCCGCTGAGAGCTGTTTAAGTGCAATTCTTTTCCATTTCCAAGAACAATGTAACTGTCTTTCGTATAAATGATAGTTTGTCCGAATAAAAAGGTATTTGTGTGAAATTTAATTTGAGTCTGTCCACCTACGGAATTTACATAGAAATTTTCTTTATTTGGAAACCCTATTTACTTACTATATTCGGTGTTATATAATTTTTGTTAGATCCAGTGTCGATTAAGATTTTTATAATCATTCCGTCATCCATCCTGCACTCAAAATATGGCAAGGTGGATGAATTTAATCTAAAAAATGAATTTCGTTGGTAGAGTTATATTTCTGATCGTGGTCTCTTGTATAGTCCGCTTGGTCATCAATGTATTTATTTAATGTTTGTCCGTCAATGTCGTCTTCTAAGTCTATTTTATCAATATAGTTGTCAATTTCGCCTGTCTCCTGTATATTTGGATCGTTGTTCGATCCTAGTTTTAAATGGAAATTACTACTTTGTTTACGAGTTTCTGGATGTGGTGGAGGTGGTCGTTTGCCATAGAGTCCGTTGTTCGCTGGTCTGTTCATATAATTTATGTTCCTAGTTCTCATACTCTGGTCAATGTCCATTGGGCCTGGTCTTGGTTGTGGTTTTGGTTTAAAAGTACTTGGTGGGGTGTAATTTGCATGGTGGTTTTGGTGATTTTGATTGTATTTGGGAATGGCTCCCTGACCTTGATAATAGTTCAGTCCGTGAGGAGGTTGTCGTCTTTGGAATTGCCTGGTTATTTGATTTGGTCGAGATAGTGGAGGAATGTGTGCTAATTCCTTATAGAATATAAGTTGGTTCCGGGTTGGAATAGACATAAATTTCCTATTGTGAGCATAGTTAGTACTAAAGTTCTGGTTCTCCAGCTTGGTGCCTGATTCTCCTGTACGTTCACTACAGGTAGCCTAATTAAATTGTTTGGGTTTGACAATTTAACAAGGAATATGAAATTTTTATTTTATTATTATGATTATATATATTTTTTATTTTTATTAGATTATTGTTTAACATTTCTTAAATCTAGTGTTAGTTTATATTACTGTATCCTTTATATTTATTTTACTTTCTTCTTTAAAAATTTTCACAAAATATTGATTTATCTTTTATATAATATTTTATTCTTTTCTTTACTTTGCTTTTACTTCTCTTAAAATTTTTTCACTCAATATTAATTTATATTATATTTTATTTCTTAAATTTAAGTTTAAATTTTTCCACACTATATTTTAATTTATTTTTTTTCAAAATTTACTTAAATAAAATAATTTGTTCTAGGATATAATTTTAACTCTTGAATCTGATTGTGTTTTTATATTTTAGATTTATTACACTTTTGTTAATTTAATTTTAATATTCATGCCTTTTACTTACATTAAATATTAACTAATCATCCTTACAATATATATAAGTGGAGCAGCGGTAGTTGATTTCCAACATCTTATCCTCTGTTTGAACCAGGTACTCGTGGAACCTTTTGTTTCTGCTCACTATTCTTCGGAATACCGCGGGAACGTGCTGACTTGCAGGACGATTTATTTTATTACCGTACTGGATTTTTACTTATCCTTTTGGCAACCGCGGTCCCTGCTCGGGCTCCAATTAACCTAACATTTAATTTTTAGTTTTTTTAAAATTCCTTCAGACTACTGTCTGAAGCGTTTTTTAATGTTAATCACACAAAAATTACAAAAGAACTGAAACTTAATTATGTTTTTACTTAACCCTAATCAAGTCAACATGTGCCTCTCAGACACATTTTTCACTTTATCATGTAGTAACTTCCTTAAATACAGGTGCTAGTTCTTACTGCTTCTTGAATTCCTAGTTTCAATTGTTTTCTTTAGAATTTACAAATTTTCGAGTAATAAATTGATTTTTTTTATTTTTTATTTTGTTTCAATCAAAAATGTTCTTAATCATGTCAAAATGTGTCTATAAGGCACATGTGGTAATGCTAATTAGCAGTCAGTAGACCACATCGAAATACAATCTTTTATCGGTCTATTATTGAATGCTGGACTAAACAAACAAGGTATAATGAGTTACGAAGAGTTCTGGCTGCATGCCAAAACACACGTTCGTAACAATACTGCTCCATATTCGATTTGATGACCAATCTACACGGTCCCAACGCAAAGCAAAGGACAAGTTTGCTCCTATTCGCGATATTGGAGAGCACATCAATAGGAACTTTTGTTTTCGAAAGGTCTAACATGCGTTGGCACATTGCGAAAAAAATAAAAGATGCATTCCGCCTGATTTTCTAGCAGCCAAAACAAAACCAACGGAAAGATCCTTACATGGTTTCAGAAAAAATATGACACTTGTAAGTTATGGTCCAAAGAAAAATAAAGTAGTTTTGTTACTATCATCACTACATTACGATTCAAACATAAATTCTGACAACAAAAACAAGCCAGAAATTATTATTGTTTATAATAAGACAAAAGGCGGTGTAGATACGCTTGATCAAATGGCACATAGCTTTTCCGTCAAACGTAAAACAAATCGTTGGCCACTCGTGCGCTTCTACAATCTTATCGATATTACAGGCATTGCAGCCTTTGTTATTTGGACAAATAAATTTCCAAATTGGAACGAAAGTCAAAAGCAACTACGACGAAAGATATTTCTGAAAGATTTAATTCATAAACTTGTTGTTCCAAATCTAAAACGCCGTAGTCTTCTAAAATTAAATAAAAACAATTTGTCCAATGTTCAAAAGTTCTAGTTTGCTTAAAATGCGAAAATAAATAAATAATATTTAATTTATGTAACTGAGAAGAAAAAATTTGATAAAATGTGTAAATTCCTCTGAGACACATTTTGACTGGATTTGTAAAACATTTTCCTGACTTGATTAGGGTTAAAATAATAAATAATGCAATATTCAATAAACTTCACCCAGACGCAGAGTCAGCAATATTCCAATTATGTTTAAAAGTATTGCAACATAAGTTTATTACCTTTGTTGCTAATTTGCTTAGGTAGGCTTTAACGTGCAATGACCTGAAGTATTTAAATTTAATTTTAAATATTTTGGTTCTTAACTTGTATAAATGTGAACAGTGAAGGGAAAAACAATTTTGATATATGTACAATTTTTTTCTTTTATTTTCGGTTTTTAATATTTTTAGTATATGTATGCACTATTTGGTTTTACAGATTTCACCATTTTAACTGTATTTTTTCTTTCTATTTTTTCCACCGTTTAAATAGTATTTATACTGTATTTTTTTTATCTATATACATATATGATTTTTTTACTGTGTTTAAACTGTATTTCTTCACCGTTTTAACAACTTTTAAATGGATTGTTCAAGAATTTTAAAAATCTTTTAATATTCAGTATGTATAAATTATATATACAGTAGTTTTGACTTACCTGCACAACTAACTTTGCTAGAATTTTTGTGCAGGTAAGTCAAAAATGCAGCTAAATCAATTTTTTACTTTAATTATAGATTACACTCTCAAAATTTTTGAGCAGGTAAATGCAATGCGCACGTAAATAAAAGGCAGCTAAATCAAAACTACTGTACTATGTAATTAATAATTTACCTCTTTTTTCTTTTTTGTTTTATTTTTTCGTTTTCTTTAAACACTTATTTTCGACTATGCATGTGTACATACATATATCTTTTGTCCTTTTTTTTGTTTTTATTTTCCTGCTGAATATATATTTCTTTTGCTGTATATGTTTTGTAATTTTTATTTTAAACACTTCATTTGTTTTTGTTTTCCTGCTGAATATATATTTCTTTTGCTATATGTTTTGTAATTTTTATTTTAAGCACTTCTAATTTTTAAGTTAACAATTTTTTGCTTTATCGTTTTTGGTTTTTTTTTACTTTTACCTTTTCGCTTTTGCTATTTTCCATTTTTTTTCTTTTTTTACATTAAATTTATTTATGCAATTAAATTTTACACTTAAATTTTTAGCCTTTTTTAAATTTCACTGCACTCACTTTTTTGACTTCACTGCATTTTTTATTTTTGTTGTTCTTAATTTTGCCTTTTCCGTATTGTTATTGTTATTTTTAATTTTTTTCTTTTTTCTCGTTTTTATATTTTCCCGAATTGATCGATTTATAATTGCATACTAATTAGATATTTTAAGTGATATTGTTAACATAGCTCATACTTTTATGTTTTTGTCTATTTTTTGTAACTTGTTCTCTCAGATTCCACTGTTTTACGGGGTAATGTGGGGAAAACGTTCAACTTGAACTTTTAGAGTTGTGGTTTAACTGACCATGAATTACCACAAAATGAAGGAGCATGAAATTATTCCATAGGTTGCGGGGAGAAGGACCATAACTTGTGTGTTATTTTTAAAACAAATTGTCTTTCGGAAGATTGGATTAAAACAATTGGGCCAATCTTCTGAAGAAAATTTGTTATTATAATTACTCAAACGTAATTATCATTGGGATTAAAGAAGAGAGAAAGAAAGAAATATTAGTACGTATTTCTTATTTCCTTTAAAGGTGGTTAAGAGTAACTTACATTTTAGAGATGTGTGCCAAAAAAGAGATATCATTTTATTTTCAAAAGAATTATAATTATTGACAATTTTATTTATAATTAAGTCTGTTTGTATGTAACAAATCAGTTGAGCGGTGTGGAAAAAAGTGAATTTTTGGGTACAAATTTGATTTTAAAATGCATTATACTCATTAAGTCTTTTCATTAAAACTACAAGGTGAACGTACAGTGAAAACTCCACTGGCGGACAGCTTAATAGGCGGACATCTCCGCTAGACGGACGATTTTCTAAGTCCCGTGAATTAGGTCGTATTTTTAGAGCAAATTCATCTCCCCTGGACGGACGCTCTCTTGGACGGACGCGGACACCTGTTTTTCCAAAAACATCTCCCATAGGCGGACAAATAAATATTACAAAAGGCAAAGCTGAGCAATTTTAATGTATTTCGGTTTATCCCCCTTTTATACTATGCGCATTGTGTTGAGATTACATAAATTTTTCTTTGTTGAGTGTGGATTTTTCAACTTAATCAGATTATGTAGCATTACGTAGTGCGGTGATTCCCCGGTTTATTATTTTATGTAATGTGATGTTCATAGACAAAATCTAAATTGTGTTTCCCCTTTTTATTTTGGTTTATGTGATAACTGATGGATGGTCAGTTAATTAGCTACTCTGACTATAAATACATATCTACGTATGTACAATGTATATGAATATGAGGAAAATAAAAGTTAATGGAAACATTTTTAAATATTATTTTTTATCGCAGTTATCGTTGGCAACAAATAATATACAGGTAGATATGTATTTATTAAATTTTTCCTGAATTATTTTAACATAATATCCCTTGGACGGACATCTTCCCTAGGCGGACAAAAATGCCTCGACGGTCGGTGTCCGCCTATGGGAGCTTTCACTGTATATAAAAAAGCCATTATTAAAAACATCAGAATTTATCCAAAGGATAAATTGTATAAAGAAGATAAAATTATCTTGGAATATTTCAGTGTTAGTTAATATTAAACTACATTCCAAAAGAATGACTTCAATTTTCCAATAAATTTATTTCAAAATAATTCACAATATAATTCAAAGGATTATAGTTTAAATAAATATTCAATTTAAAAATTCAGTTATAAAAGGAAATATAAATTAGGTACAAATCCTCATTTGTTCAACCAGTATTGTATGTGCAATAGAGACCAATTAATGCTGATTTCTTGCTAGCGCGAGATCACAATGGAGTACTTTTTTGCTTACCTCTTCTTTCTTTGTTCAGCCGTAAGCAAAAAAGATTTTATGTCAGCCAAGTCACCCTTGCTGTTTTTAAAGTTGGTAGACTCTTAAATTCTGAGGCTTAGTGGTTTTCCTGTCCTAGCCTATTCCAGCACTTCCTCTAAGGACCAAATGTTAGTTTGAGGTACCCCTTTGTCCTAACCAACAAATTTTTGTTTTAAGTAAAGAAAAACCTCCAAGTTCTTTCTAGTTACTAGTTCAGTAGATGCAGGAAATATACTTAAATTCTCGGATTGCCCATGTCAAATAGATATCCCAACTATCCTTCGAAAATAAAAAATGAAATTGTTAAACTTAGTAACACCAAGTCTCCCGCTTGCAATGAAATAGGCTCCACTTTTGCCAAAAATCTATCTAATAAAGCTATTCTGTATTTAACACAAATATTCAATGCGCTTCTAAGGTTGTCTCAGTATCTAACACAATTGAAGTCTCGGTAAGCTTAACAAACCAGAAAATGTTCCTGTTTCCGCTGCCTTTAAAAATATTTGAGTCGCTTAGTGCCTTTGTTGGCAAAACAGAAAATAATACTGGATTATTAATTTTCATTTCATTTACTGATGAAATTATATTACTCAACGGACTTTTTTGATGCCAAACAAGCTTTTGTAACCTCCAACTGAAGTTAAATCATATAGACCTATTTCACTTCTGCCCATTTTATATGAGAATTATATTTGTATCAAACAGAACATGGAAATTTACTTCAAACATTAATTTGGTTTTAGGTTACATTCAATATGATACTGGATGCGAAATTATGTTGGAACAAGCATGTTAAAATTAAAATTGTGGAACTACAACTAAAATGGAAGAAGCTAAACTGGTTAATCGCGAGAAAATCCAAACTGTCTGTATAAATTGTTAATATATAGTCAAATATTAAAACCTATATGAACTTATGGAGCACAATTTTGGGGATACACAAGCGAGAAAAATATAACAATTATTTAACGTTTTCAGTACTGAAGTGATTTACATCGTGACCTTGGTGTAAATACAGTTATAAAAGAGATTGGGCAATTATGCTGTCACAAAATGGCAGCTTGTAGGCAGGAGAGGTGAAGAGAGCGGGTTTTTGCTGGCATAATTTTTCAACCAGCTTCTACACCGCACAAACCAAAACATAACACAAAACCAATACACATACAGCAGGTTCAGAAAAATTTTTTGTATGGAGATTATTTAGTCTTTCGTTGTGCTTTGAAAAACTAATACACATATGTACACTGAAAATATTGCAACAAAAAATAACACCCGACTCAGAGACCACGTAAATTCAGAGGCATCATCTCTTGCTGATCGCATTGGTTTGGAACGCAGACTTAAAAGGAGGAAGCCATCCGACCTAATTAGGAACTCTGTTCTGGCTTGATGACGAAATATCATCATAAATATATATTAAATTAAAGTTTATGTTTATTTAACTGTTTCTAATAAATTACATGTTAGTTATAATAACTAGTTGTAACAACTAATGAATGAGAATTTAAACAGAAAAGAAAATCAATTAAAATAAATCAGACAAGCTTGATTGTTTGTTCTGAGGAGACGTGTGTAATTAATTACTCTTTAACAAATAGCATTTATTTTAAATTCAAAACAAATACAAGAAAAACCGATTATAAAATAAAGAATTTGTGGACACAAACATGCATTTGTTAGTGAGTAAAAAACCTAAAATAATTAATACACTTAAAAAATTTGAATTTGATATGTTTAGGGCCATTATTACAACTTGCCGTTAAACTTGGGTTTAGTTAAAGGTATCTTTAGCTAAAGGGAACTGTAAAGGGAACTTTAACTTATTCTCGTTATTACAACTTACAATAAAATAATGTTAACAGTTTGCAAAAATATGGCAGTGCCGAACCAATGACGATAAAACTGCTCAATTAAACAAGTTTTGTTTTAACGCAGGCAACGGCGGGCTTCGTTTTTTTTTTTTTTTTTTTTTGTATATGCTCATTTTGTTTAAACTTAAAGTTGCCATGTTGAAAATATTATATAATACTTCAAACATAAACTTAACTTTAAAAGTTACCGGCAGGATGATCCTCCCTTTAGCATAACGCTCACTTCTATCTTATTGGGTACTCAAAATAATGAAAAACAATTTATCTGCCCGTTAAATTCCTCCCTTTAGTTAACGACAAGTTGTAATAATGGGCCTTAGTTTCTTCAAACTATTGAAGATGATAACATTGCTGATGATGATGTAATTATAGTTAAAAAACAGTTAAGATTTTCATGAAGATTTATTTTTTAAAGTTATTTTTTAAATCAAATTACGAATCCATCCGCAGACTGCTCAATGACTAGTACGAGTTCTTCAGTTATACCAAGAAAGATGAAAATCCCTATAAGACTCCATTGTTCAGTTTGAATAAACAGGATCCATCAATTGTAAAAAAAAATCAACCGATATGGGACTGCAACGCTTAGACGTTAAAATGGTCGTAAAGAAAAATACGTTTTTTCAGAAGACCGACAATAACAATTAAAGAATTTTTATTGTATAATTGACTATCTTGGAGCGAAATGGTGATTTCAGCATGCAAAAAAATACAGATAACTCAATGCTATAACTGCCAAATGTTTGGCCGTGGTTCTAGCCGCTGTAATGTTAAATCCGTTTGTTCAAACTGCGCTGGACAGTATAAGGCTTCCGATGACGAAGTATCTACCCCCTAAATGTGCGAATTATAATGGCAAAATAAATGGGACTAGGTCGCCCTAATACAGGAGTTTTATTTACCGAAAAATATAATGACAACTTTCATAACACACTGCGCCAATTATTAGTATCTGGCAAGCTCAAAGTGATATTATTAACAACAAGCGCAGTAACGACGCTAATATTAATAGCAGATCTAATGAATTTTTCTCTCTTGCAAAAATAAAGAATTTAAACTTGGAGTTAATTACAATTACCATGTTATGAATACTATATTATTTAAATTTTTAAGTAGCCGTAGCATTCACAAATGTTTAGTATCCGAAACTGGTCTTAATTCAAATCTATCTATAAGAAACAATGAATTTAAAGTTTATAGAAATTATAGGACAAATGCTAGAGGAGAAGGAGTAACATTAATTATTAGAAGGAATAATTATCATTATTTATTGCCTATTGTTAACACATTTGTTATTAAGAATATTGGCATCAAACTTTTTACTAATCGGTGTTCAATTGATATACACTCATACTATTACCCTGGTCGTATAGCAGGTTGAGATGGCAAAAGAAAGCAACAATTTGCATCTGACATTCATAGTCTTAGTGAAAACGAAAGGTATACTTTAGGAGGTGAAGCAGACAGCAGACTTGGGGTTGTTAAGGGCCAATTGATGGAGAAATATCTTATACGAAAAATTGAGTTCACACAATATTGATATTATATAACCAGATAATAATACCCACTTAACTTCAAGCGCTAATAGAGATGACTCGACTTTACGATTAGAGTTAGTATCATTTGCCGGTGAAAATTTCATTAAATACAAATTAATTTTTTAGATACAAATTTTTAAAAAATTATTTAAACTTACCGATATTACGAATTATGAACACATAGATCAGTGTGTCAAAAAAAAAATTTAATGGGGGAACTGCCAGCAATTTGATTTTTTAGGTCAGTGTGCTCCCTGATGAATCTCACGTTTGACTTCGAACCATAGTCAGCAGACGCCTTAGTCTAGCAGGTATTATATATGAGGCCTTCGTTCAAACCTCAGCATAGACATTTCCGACAAAACGAAATTTGAAGAAATATTTCTTGGCTGGCAACCTTCTTGAAAAAACTCTGAAAGTAAATAAAATCGCCATGCAGAGTTCCTCAAAAATCTATCGTTCGGAGTCGACTTTAAGCTGTAGGTCGTACATCTCGTGAATAAAATAAACACAACGTGGGTGGTGTGAGAAATAAGATCGTAATTCTGACCAAAGCATTATAATGTCAATGTCTTTTCTAAATGACTTTCATTTTGGCGTCTGTTATCTAATATTTTTCATGTTAAACCATAAATATTTCTAACGTAATAAATAAAAGGCATTGATAATAGGCCAAATTTTTCGCTCTGAATTATTAGAAATAATGACATAACTATACTTTGTTTCAAAGAAAAGTCTGTCAAATGCGAAGGTAAAATTTTATATGCTAGGCGTAGTTGGTTACAGATATTAATTCCTTTTTAAGATTTTTGCTTTTATGTCCTGAATATATCGGTATTTGTAATAAATTATTGTTCATAATTACAGTGTGTTAACATTTTATAGTCGCCGTGGTCTAGTAGGTAGTGTGTTGGCTTATTAGACGAAAGGCCCGAGTTCGAATTGCAGGCCAGGCATCAAAAACAAAAATACAAAAAGTATTTCTTCGGCGACTTCCTCTCAGCAGATTTCAGGCAAAAACTCTGAGACTAAAAATTGCCATGAAAAGCTTCTCAAAAAAAAAATCTGTCGTTCGGAGTCGACTTTAAACTGTAGCTCCCGCCACTCATGTATAAAATTAACGCACACAACTTGAGTGGTGTGAGAAGCTAGGTCTATAATCCTGACTGAAGGGTTGTAATGGCCAATTATGTATGTAACATTTTATAGTAAATAAGCAAATCGTATGTTATTTTTATTTATTTAAAAAGAATTAAATCTATCAGCCATGTCACAGAACGCAATTCCGATCGAAAGTAGTTTCAATTCCAAAAGTCGAGTCTTTAGAAAACGAAAAATTTCTTCGGAATGAAACCACTTCAAATTTTCAAAAGTGGTTTTGATATTTTTGATGATTTATTAAAGAAAAATTTTAATAAAACTTAATCAAACCGAAAGACAAAGTATTTAGTTAATATTTATGCGTTAGAAACTCAATTTTGTAAACTTGCTAAGAAAATCAAAACTGTGATGTATTTTTTCATCGAAGTATTGCCAGGTTAGTAGAAAAAATTTAAGCGGTGGCAACACGAACGATAAACAAAAGAAAAGACAAAAAATAATTTTCCGTTGCTTTCAATACTGTTTTATAAAAATGTAGGCGCATCTTTATTGAAAATTTTTTGTATTTTTAACTTATATTTTTTTTTTGTGAAATACAGTTCCTTGTAAGAGTTATACAAACTTACACTTCATTTGGGTATGAAAAAGTTTCAAAGCATCTCAATGCATTTCGGCATACTTTTTCAACAACGATTTGTCGTCTCCTGGCTTCAACAACCGCAAAAATTGAAATTCCTGCCATGTTTCATAAAAAATTTAAAATTTTTTTTGATTTGAAATAAAATTTTTGTATTAAGCTGAAAGTCCATACCATCCGTTTCATGCGATTCTTGCATTCTATTTGCAGTTTTTATTGCAAGTTATACACAATGCGTTTTATGCGACTGGTTTTTTGTTTTAATCAGCTTTAGTGGTAAAATAATTAGCAATTTTAGGAAAAATGGAAAATCAAATTTTGGTTTTAAAAGAATATATGGAATTAATTACATGCTTATAATTTAAGTATATGCTATTTTGTGCTGCTAAGGCCTACGAAAGGGTTCAAAAGAACGCAAGACAAGTGTTTTCAGTTAGTTTATCCTCCATTTTTCTTGTTTACAAATTTTTTTTATTCCAAAAAATTTTTTTAATCAAGGAAATGTTTGCTTATATTCCATTACTATTACAAAACAAAACTTTTACGAACATTTGAAGTTAATTTCTTACAGTGTGGTGAGTAAACAACTTTCTAAAGGAACTTTTTAAACAATTAAGAACTCGTTTGCCTAATAATATTAATATATTAAAAAATATTTCTATGTTTTCTATACAGAATACTCTAAGTCATTTAAGGAGTTCAATTACACATATTTTAGAAGAGCTTAAGTATAATTCATCTGATATAAATATTATTCAAAATCAGTGGTCTTATATTACTAAGCAAAATTGGGATGAAAAGTCTGATACAATATCTTTTTGGATTCAGGTACATAATTTACAAATTCAGTCGGCTAAATTACATTTAAAGAATTCTCATTACTCGTTTTACCATTTTCTAAACCCGAAGTTGAAAGGCTTTTCACTTTAATGGCTTTAATTAAAAATAAAATTCGAAATCGAATTAAACCAGAGTTATTGTGTTCAATAATACAAATTCGAGAACGACTAAAATTCTAAAATGCTTGCTGTTACACTAACAAAATAACAAACGAAATTGCTAACAAAATTAGATCATCTGAAAAATATCAAAATGAAGATAAAGATGATGATAAATATGAAGATATATCAGAAATATTAAAGTCTATTAATCATTTTGTATAATCAGTATTTTAGTAAAATGTTTTTCAAATAATTTTTTACAAAATTTTCTTATACAGTCGAACTTCTCTATAGTGAACTTCTATACAATGAAGCTCTCCCTATTATGAATTGATTTCAAACACACAACTTTTTCCGTTCCAATTTCATTGTTTTTGATCTCCTTATAATGAATTTCCGTACAATGAAGTTTTCTATACAATGAAGCAATTTTGCAGGTGTAATATTTGACTCACATGCGTTTTTGTCTCCATATAATGAATTTTTCAAACAATCTTCTGTTACGCATACTAACAACTCTGTGTACCGAGAAAGATGCCACATATAATGAGGGGATTCCCAAAAGAGGAAAATAAGAGCAAAAAAACAAGAAGAAAGCCACATCAATAACAATTTTGACATCAGTTGCCGGTGTTCAGTGATCGGAAATGACGCAGCGAAGTAGCATTTCTCTTGAAAAAAAATTATTAATTATTAATAAAGTTGTAGAAGGATTAAAAAAAAGATGTGGCTAGGCAGTTTGGAATTCTAGAAGACGAGCAATTGAGCACTAAACTCAAAAGGCTTCGAATCTGCCTTTTTGAGGATATTGATTTATTTTAAATAAAAAGTGGGGGAAGAATATAATTTCTGTATAATGAAGTTTCTATATAATGAAGTGATTTTCTGGTCCCGTCAAGATTCATTATAGGGAAGTTCGACTGTATTTAAATTTTTAAAATAAAAACTATAAAATGTAATATGTATGTAAAGTAAAATTGATATATAAATATTAAATAAAAATTAAAAAATCTTTCAAACTATATTTTTTGAAATAATTAACACCTTTTGATTTTCCATTCATTTTCAGAAATTTTTATGAATTAATATATAAATTGTAGTTGATTAAAAAAGAAAAATAATTTTAGGAACATATTGTTGACTCAAATGTAATATACTAATGTAAATAAGTTTTATTTTCGGAATAGAACAAAAACATATATATGCACTAAATAGTTTTATTACCTTTAAAAAATTTAGCATTTTTTTTTTATTCCGTAGAACATTTTAGCATTTCGTGTTTTATTTATTTTCAAATTCATTTTCTGGCAACACTGATCTGTGTCGTGTGTGTTGTGTACACATACTCATACTCATGGTCTTTGTATTTGTAGCTTGTGATCAGCGTTGCCATTTGCCAAGTTTTCCCTTTTTTCCAAGTTTTTTAGGATGCGAAAAAGTTTTCATTAAATTTGTTTTCTAACAAAACAAAAATTAATTTAAAATTTTTTTTCAATAAATTTAATGATAATAACACGCAATAATTACATTTTTAAAGGAAATGTTATGCATTTTATTGGTCCCGGGCAAACGTAGCAAAAAACACCAATAGAGGGTACCGGTCTCCCGTGTTTCCTTTAAACATTTTGGAACTTTTGTAGAAAAAAAGTTTTTTTTGGTAAAAAAAAGTTTTTTCCCCAGAAATAAAAAGTTTTTTTCAAAAAAATTCTGGCAACGCTGCTTTTGATTATTGTTTATGTTAGACGATGTATCGATATCAGGTCGTTTCCATTTGCGTAACAGTATTTTCCTCTTAAATTATTAGTAAAATTTATTATGAAATATGTTTTTATTAATATTTTTTAATGCAAATAAAAAAAAGGCGAAAATAAAAATGCACTATTTATATATATATCTAAGCATATTTATCGAAACCATTCACAATAGAATATAATTTGTCCCTAAGTTTAAAAAACTGCTGACTTTTTTAAGCAATACATGAGTCACATAGAAAAGTAGAAAGTAAACCTACTTGATGCATTCTATGCATTTTCTTCTGTAACTTGCAACAAATAACTGCACTGGCTCTACTTTTTTGGTATACGCAAGGTCGCATGAAATGGATGGTATGGACTTTCAGCTTTAGCGCCTTTTTCTTCTTTTGTTCTGGTTCTGCTTTTTATACACTAATTATGTTTTTTTTCTTCTGCCATGCACCACACTGCCAGACTTTATTTGGAAAGTAGCAATTTTATAATTCTTGGGAATGAACAAAATCGTTCGGAATCTGAAGAACCTAAAACAAAAGCGATTGGAATTGCATATACGGAATCAAAATCATTCCGATCGGAATCTGTGCCTGTATATATGTATATAAAAATGAATCTTTGTCTGTTTGTCCTTTATGGAATAGTAAACTATAGCCCAGTTCAAAATCTTGGGCATTTAGACGGTAAATTTATACCATTGTAAATATTTGCCGTTAATTGTGAACGGTTTGTTTTGTTTAACTTTGCAAACTTCTCAACACACAGCTGACAATCATATAATTTATTCTTTTATTTATTTATATATATAATTTTATTTATTTCGTCCTCTGTCCATTTTTAATCGGCTCTTCTCTTTTAATTCGTTTTTTCATGTTGTATTTTTCCATTGTTTGTGACTTTATTTTCAATGTTTTTATTTTTATGATCAGCTGTTCATTTGCTCAAGTATGACAAATATAAACCACGGTTTTGAGTGTGGGATATTTGCCAAACCATGGCAAGGGTATTTCTGTGTATTTTGTTAGTGTATGGTAAATGAAATACCAAACATTTGCAAATGCCATGATGCCAGACCATTTGTCCAAGATTGTGAACTCCGCTTATGTATTTGATTATGCTATGATTTTTATCAAAGTTGTTGCGCATGAGCCGACGAAGGTTTCTAAGTTGGTATGATCAATTTCCGACTGGTGGCGCCACTGAAAATTACTCAAAATGAATTGAATCGTAAACTATGCATTCGATCATGTGTTGATCGGACAAATACCAGACGTTTTAGGATTCATCATTTATGATTTTAATAACATTTGGTATAACGCATTCTCGTAAAATGTTAACGACAAATTTGAAACCTTTTAATTCTGGAAAATTTTTAATTATTTAATTTAATTTTTAAAAGTATATAGTATAAATATTTACGATCTAAAATGAAATCATAATATTTCAAAAGACTAGACATCGGTTTTATTGTCCTTATTTTAATATACTCGTACATATGTAGATAGGTAAATACTCGTACATATAAGGTAAATAGGTACCACAAAAATATATGCTTAAATTTCTACTACAATATTTTTAACATCGGTTTTAACAATTTTGGAGAAGAGAAACGAGCATTGAGATTGGAAAATCTTCGAGTACATACCGCTGAGACCCGTTCTAATGAATCACTTAAACAATGAGAAGTGAGATTGGAAACTGATCGAAACTAATGCGTTCAAATGTGGTAAAGATTATTTCGTGCCTTCGCAACGAACATAATGGAATATTACGCTATAAGCTGGAAGAATGCTATTGGATATGGACGCCTAGTTTCGGTGGCCTGTATCGTTTTCAAATTTCGGTTTGGCAGACTAGCCAGAGAAAGAGTATCTGAACGATTTAATCAGGGGAAAATGGTAAGTGGTGAACAGAAAGTCTGAGATAGGCATACTTCGCGATTTTTGTTAATAAATAAGTCAGCAAATTATAACACAACAACAAAATCTGTAATCTCTTATGTAAACATTTTATGTTTCGCGTGCGTCTGTAGCTTTCTATGTTTTTATTTTGTTTTTCTAATATTATTGCCCTATCAGTTAGTGGTTTTAGGAAGTCTAACCTAGCCTTAAATCTATTATTGTTATTATTTATTCCATGATACAACCGTATTATACTGACTATTCATTTTGTTTGCCTTTATGGAGCGTGTTCTCCTCTCCTTTCAACAGAAAAACTGTCTCTTGTCCACTTTGTAGTGTAATATTTTTAAAATTTAAGTGATCCTGATAATTAAAACCTGATAATATCTGTTATTCCCTTAATCTTTTTTAAGGGGAATATTAAATTAAACAGTTTATAATTTAATGCAAAATTGGGCACTTTATGAATTTAAAAGGCACTCGCTAAAGTAAGACCAAAATATTCGAGTTTTAAAGGAGAAGACCGAAGACGATTAAGTTTCTATATCAACTGATTTCTTTGTTTTCTTAATGTTCTATTCTTACATCTAATACATAACAATCTGACTTAATAACTATAACGGTTCAAGGACATTCAGCAACTCCGTTGCATTATCTGATCATGTAATATATTCTATATTATTTATTAATTAACCTTAACGCTATTTTCTTAATTATATCATATTATTAGGATAGTTTATATTTCTAAAATTAGTACTATTAGTTAATTATAATTAATTAATAATTAACCCGCCAGGTGCCCCGCTTGTCACAAAAAAAAGTGTCAAATTCTAGCGCAGTGTTATTATTATATTTTGAATTCATTTTACTGCTATTATGATTATTATTATAGATTTAAATATTATTTATTTATATTTATAAATAACTTATTTATTACTATTATGGCTGTGGCCCAACAATAACAATGACAATTTTCGCATCTTTGCCGATGCCATCAAAGACAGGTCATTTCACCTGATATTGCAAGGGTATATGAATGTAAGGGCTTATGATCTGTTCTTGTTGTAAACTATCGAACTAATAAATATTGTTTTAACTTTGGAACTGCAAATACTATGGAGAATGATTCTTTCTCGATGTTCACACGAGTGAACAAATTCAAACAACCCCAACCCTGACTTCCAATAGGACAACACAAACATCTCAGACAATAACAATAACATCCCCAATACACATCAACACATTCACCATACACATCAACATTCATCACACATCAACATACACACATTCTTCAACAGGTCGTAAATGGTTGTTTTGATCCTTGCCGATCAGTTGACTACAGATCATCAAATAAAGAAGTTGATTATCGATCCTCACGCAACACAAAACAACCCAATAAGTGCGCTATATAGAATATTCTTAGATATTGTGAAAATTACTAAAAGTATAAGAAATTCTAAAAGATTGTGAACTTTAACAAATCAAAGCAAGAATTGTGAACTAATACAAATGTGAATTATATTTTATAAATTAAAATAAATTTTGTTATAAATACAAATAAACAGACATACACTTTATAACGTTTAAAATAAAAACATTAACATTTATTATTTACATAAACATACACAATTAAAGTATAAAAGGTTTGTGCATTCCCTCTATTACATACTCTACCCCTTTTACCCTTAAACTAACCCCACCCTATAACCCGTATATTCATGGTCCTTCGAGCCGGATCTGAACCAGCGACCTATGGACCGTAAGTTCATGGTCCTTCGAGGAAAAAAGAGACAGTGACTTATATACATACAGTCCACATAAAAACCCCTCACCCATTCTTGCAAATTCTACCCACCCCAAAAAGATAAACCAATAAAACCCCAATTTTAAACAAAAACTAAATGGAAATTTAAAATTTAAAAACAATAACAACAATCAGTGCAAGTGTGATTTTATAAAAGTGTTTAAATAAACAAAATAAAAATAAAAAAAAAAAAACATGCACTAACAAAAACAGTGTTAAACAGTAATCACCCTATGCAAAAAAATCATAACAAAAATTCCTACAAACAAAAACTAATATTCGATAGTCAACGAAATACTTAAATATATAAATCAGAAAACACAAATTCACAATTAACAAAAACAATAATTACAAGACATAAATATATTAAATAAAAAATGCACACAAAAACATTACATTTAACATATAAAACAATAAAAAAATAAGAACATTCCAAAACCACAAATAATACATCACATATTTAAAATTATTACACATATTGAAAGTACAAAAATAAAATCAAATTACATAGAACTGTAAAAATAAAAGTTAAAAACAAATTTAAAATCAAAAGAAAGTACAAAAGTTCACAAAGGTTCACAAAAAATAGAAACAAAATACATAGCACATAAAGAAACAAAAATTTTACATTGCCAAAATAATAAATAAACAATATCAAAATTGAAGAACACAAAAATAAAAAGTTCAAGAAAGTTCAAAACAAATAGCAACAAAATACATAGTCACAAAAATTAAAAAATTGAAGAATATAAAGTGCACTAACAATTACATTCCATTACTGTTCACTAACAATAATCAAAAACAATTACAAATATAAGTAACCACTAACAAATTAACATTATTAACATTGAACACAACACAACAAACATCGCACAAAGAGGAATTGAAAAAATAAATTGGTTTGTACCCTACCCTTAGCAGACAAGGTATGTTGAACACTTTCAAGTTACATTTTTTATAAAATTTACGTAAAATTTTATCGCGAATTTTTAAATTTGTAAATAACTCACAATAGGGAATATTAGCCCATTAAACCCACCCACCCAATACTTACCCATTTTTTGATAATATTTCCCAAATTGTGTGAGTAACAAATACTGCCTATCACTTTGTGTAGTGTCACACAAAGGCTACCCAATAGGCAATTTTGTCTGCTAAGTAGATTTATTTCAATTCTGAAATAAATATTTTTAAACCAAATTTACACGCGATAAATCGGCTTAATATCGAAATTTATTGAATTTTTTCCAATCCTCTGTGTGTTAAATTTTGAATTGAATATGTCGGACTTAAAAACTTTAGCCGCCGATATAATGCGTTATATCCAACAGGACTTAAGTGCCTTTGAAGAGGACTATAAGGCTAGTCCAGAGAATTCTCAATCGCTACCCGCATTGAGATTCATGAAGCATGAATTGGAAGAGTTGTGGTCGAACATTGATGGAAAATTCAAACAGATACGAGAGTCGCCACAACTCAATAACCCTGAAATATCCAATTCAATTAATTTTAATGGCCTCTCCAGGAATGTGAGATCTGCCAAAAAATTCTACAGGTCATCTATGATTTCCATAGATGAATCTATAGAAGAATTAACCCAACCCAAAAATTCAAACCCCACTCCACCCGAACCCACACAACCCACCCACTCAGTTGGATTTAACGTACCCCCTTGCGATATGCAAACATTTAGTGGGGATTTCAAGTCCTGGGCCTCTTTCAGAGACCTATTCAAGGCTATTTATGGCAACAATACCCGCCTAAGTGGAGTAGAAAAACTTTTCTACCTCAAAAATAAGACTAGCGGCGAGGCTAGAGAAATAGTCGACAATGCACCCTTAACTAACGATGGTTTTCTTATTGCTTGGACCCAACTGGTAAATCAATATGAAAATAAAAGGATGCAAATTAATGCACAAATAAAGACCCTTTTAAATTTACCAGCGGTAAACACTTTGTGTAGTGTTTCAATAAGAAAATTACAGAGAAAGATTAATTGCTGTATTGCAAATTTGAATACATTGGAGATAGATACGGACAATTGGGATCCTATCATAGTATATCTCTGTCTAACAAAATTACCCAAGGAAACCCGAAGAGAGTTTGAGAAGACCCTAAAAGATTGTGCTGAAATGCCTTCCTGGACAGATGTGGATGTATTTTTAACAAATACATTCAAGGAACTCATATCTGTCAATGATGTTCCAGATAGTAACCCTAACCCTAACCCAAACACCCACCCAAAACCCAAATACCTCCAGAATGTCAAAAATCAGACAGACTCAAACAGAAGAGTGAAAACGTTCCACATTGTGACGCACAATAATAGGAAGGATACCCAGAGCAAACCCTTGAATTCAACCCAAACCCACCCGAATACCCATAATTACCCGAAAACCCAGGAAAGACTCGATGGTTCATTATGCAAACTGTGCAAAAATAACCACACCTTGAGGGAATGCTCATCATTTACTTCCCTGGGAGTAAATGAAAGAATTGAATTTGTAAGAAAGAGTTCTATATGTTACAATTGTCTGGCCATTAGCCATATGGTATCAGAGTGTCGCAGTACATTTACGTGCAGATACTGTGGCGGCAGACATAACACCCTATTACACAAACCCACCCCAAACACTAACCCACATATTGACGATAAACCCTCTACGTCACATGCAATACAGTCTTTCTCTACTCAAACCCAATCAAGCAAAACCCAATTAGATGACAGAGCTAAACTATTAGGCACAGCTGCCTTGAATATTAAAATGCACGGTGAAGAATTCCCTGCTAGAGCGCTCATTGACCCAGCATCAGATTTTTCATTTATTTCTGATAAGCTAAGGCGCAAATTACACTTACCCACCCTACCCATAGTTGCTGAAATCTCAGGTTTAAATGAGGTTGTTTCAGCACGTTCGAACAAGATGTGTAATATACATCTTGGTTCTAATACGAATAAGGAATTTTCACTCAATATTCAAGCAATTGTTGTCACAACCCTTACCCGCAATTTACCCACCCAAAACTTAAACCCTACTTTCATAAAAGAGTTAGACAGAATCCCATTGGCGGATCCTGAATTTTATGAAAGCCGCCCAGTTGACATTATAATTGGTAGCGATTTTTACCCACAAATTCTTAGAGCAGGTGTTAAGAAAGATAGGCTTGGCACATTAATAGCTCAAGAAACTGAGTTTGGTTGGATTTTAACCGGACCAGTACAAGATTCTCACCCTACCCGAAGAATCGCCTCTTACTACAGTTCTGTCAAGCTTGATAAACCCGCTGAACCCTATTTTAGTAACGAGGATATTACCCTAGCGAACCGATGGCAAATGTTGAAAATTCAACACCATCAGTGTTGCAAGAGACGGAAGGATGAATATTTTAAAGAGCTCCATAAGCGTTATAAATGGAGAAACTCTAAGCGTCCTGTGGAAGTCAATGACATTGTCGTCATTAAACAGGACAACCCACCCTCAAATGAAGGGTTACTCGGACGAGTAACCAAAACTCACCCAGGTTCCGATGGACTGCCCAGAATAGTCGAATTGCAGACATCAAACGGAACATTGACTCGACCCATAACCAAGGTCGTAGTCCTACCCACACATTGATTAAACTCCTTCCGATAATCTTATATGTTTCACCCTTGCTCATAACTCATTCCTCACCCAGAATACTAACCTCGTTACTTAACTAATTACTTACCCAACCCCACTAACAGTATGCACCCGAAATTGACCACCCACCCATTTCGGAGTTTTATGATAAAGACAATATTCGGGTTCCTAGATGGATACATTTTTCACCTTCAGCAGGAATTGAGTTTCATGACTTTTCAGATTCTTCTGAAAAGGCACTCTGCGATTATATACGCACGAGTTGTACCCATAAATATACCCATATCCGTAACCCTACTCTTCGCTGAGACGAGAGATGCACCTATCAAAGTCATTTCTTATCCGAAATTTAAACTTTGTGGTGCAGTGTTGTTGGCAAAATTACACAGAATCTAATTACCCAGCTGCAATTAACCCAACACCCAAAGAATTTCTGGATGGACCCTACAATAGTTTTGGCATGGCTCAGCAAAACCCCAACTACCTGGTACACCTTTGTGGCAAACCGTGTGTCTGCAGTAGCCGATGCGATGGGAACGAAGAACGGGAGTCACGTGGCCTCTTATGACAACCCAGCCGATGTTGCCAGTCGTGTTTGCAACTCCGACGAACTCAAGGATGATAAGCTATGGTGGAATGGACCAACTTGGTTGAAGGAAGATCTTACAAAGTGGCCAACAACACATTTACCCTCCGAAACTCAAGCTGAAGTTGAAACTGTATACCCAAAACCATCTATGAACTTCACTCACCCTACCCAGGACATTTTAGAAAGATTTTCTGAATGGTCCAAAGCTTTTAGAATATTGTTGTACGTCTATCGATTTTGTGACCACGTATCATTTACTCAAAGAAATAAATTTCGAAATGACAGCATAGTTCTGGATCGAAAAAACCCACAATCTATTGACGAAAGACTCAATAGATTATTAACCCACCCGAGTACTAAACTTGATGCGCATGGGATCAAAACTACCCGTGATAGACTAGTGATACTTTGTCAGACACAATATTTCAATGACGAATATTATAGTCTGAAAAGATCAAATTTATTCACCCTTACACTTTCAACACACCCATTACTCACCCAAACACACTTTAAACACATACAGCTATTAATACCCAATCAAAGATTAATTTCAGATTCCACCCAACTAGAAGTTATGGTTGATCGGCAGATCGGAATTGAAAGTCTGTACCCTGAAACCCCGAGTGAAAAAATTAATACCCTTACCCATCTTTTGGACAATTAAAAAATTATTTGTTTTCATTCACAGGTTGCCGGCCCGGGAGGATGTTCACACGAGTGAACAAATTCAAACAACCCCAACCCTGACTTCCAATAGGACAACACAAACATCTCAGACAATAACAATAACATCCCCAATACACATCAACACATTCACCATACACATCAACATTCATCACACATCAACATACACACATTCTTCAACAGGTCGTAAATGGTTGTTTTGATCCTTGCCGATCAGTTGACTACAGATCATCAAATAAAGAAGTTGATTATCGATCCTCACGCAACACAAAACAACCCAATAAGTGCGCTATATAGAATATTCTTAGATATTGTGAAAATTACTAAAAGTATAAGAAATTCTAAAAGATTGTGAACTTTAACAAATCAAAGCAAGAATTGTGAACTAATACAAATGTGAATTATATTTTATAAATTAAAATAAATTTTGTTATAAATACAAATAAACAGACATACACTTTATAACGTTTAAAATAAAAACATTAACATTTATTATTTACATAAACATACACAATTAAAGTATAAAAGGTTTGTGCATTCCCTCTATTACATACTCTACCCCTTTTACCCTTAAACTAACCCCACCCTATAACCCGTATATTCACTCTATTTTGTCCCTCCTTTTTTTGTTATTCTCTTGATACAAAAGCAATAGGTTTCAAAATATTGTCAAATTGTTATTCGCCAAAATCTGTAGTCAAAGTAACTTCCTTTTCCCTCTATTTTTTCTTTTTATTAAAATAATCATTTCAGACTTAATAACTTTATATGATTTGTCAAATTCTCTGAACCATTTAAATTTTGTACTCTTCTTCAAATTCATATGGGGCATATTTTCGTCGAAAATCGGTCAATGAACTTTGAATAAAAATTTGTCATACCAGCGAAAGCTCAGTTCTGAAATGGTAGTTGCAATGGGAGAATTAATTACAGTAGTTTTGACTTACCTCCACAACTAACTTTTTCCAGGATGTTAGTGCAGATAAGCAAAAAATGCAGCTAAATTAAATGTTTTTACCTGCCTAATTGAGTAGGTATGGAATAATTATAGATTGTTCTCTCAAAGCCCAGCTAAAGCTAATAACTAAATTTAAATATTATGTAAGATCAACAATAAAATACTTCTTACATTTTATTTATTTATTGATATTTGCTTTTAACAAAAAATGTAAATAAATTTCAACGACACAATTAATTGAGATTTTCGTTTTTTTAAATAAAGAATTTATAAAGATTCCTTTTTTATTAGACGCAGCTAACTTTAATTTTTGCTATGAAAAAAGTTTTAAAGTTCGAAAAATATAAGGCACATATATTAAATGCGCAGGTGTAAAAAGTGCGCTTAAAAAAGAATTTTGTATAGAATTTGGAGAAATAAAGACAGGAAACAAAATTTTTGTGCAGGTAAAGACAATGTGCACGTAAATAAAAGGCAGCTAAATCAAAACTACTGTATACATAAAATTCTATCATTGTTTTTCTTCAATCCTTCCTTGCCTATTCATGATATTTATTTCTGAAATCGTCTGCTGGGCTTTTAAGCAGATAATTTCAATTTGTTAAGAACAGCGTTCAATGTATTAGTAGTAATATCAACACTGTCACCGTGATATCCTGATACAAATTTTAAATACCCCGTAATAAGTTCTCTGTGGTTTTTTGGAAAATTTAATCAGCAGTTTTTATATAAAATGGTAAACATTTAATTTTCAAATACCTATGTGTGTCCTCCAAGTATACAAAAGGTAAGATTTATCATCCAGGTTGTATAGCTGAGAGAGATTAGTTTGGTAAAACGTTCACTTCCTTGAATAGATGCAAAAATTTCTTCTATGATTGTACCCCATTTAGAGTTGTGTATGAATTCTATACTGATGTATCATTTGCCTGAGTTTTGGGTTCCTTACACTTCTTTCCTTAAAAGTAATGGTATAGGTTTATGAAAAATAGTAACTGCAACGATACTTTATCGCCAGTAAAACTACTTAATTTATCTGATGTATCATTTGCCTGAGTTTTGGGTTCCTTACACTTCTTTCCTTAAAAGTAATGGTATAGGTTTATGAAAAATAGTAACTGCAACGATACTTTATCGCCAGTAAAACTACTTCATTTATCTGGAAATACAGATGTAAATCGTTTTCAATTTCCTTTACAAAAAGAGAATAATGATCAGAAGCTCTAATAGAATTCTCTTGACAAAGGACAAAATCAAATGCTCTAAAAACGACCTCCCTAATAATGTGGATTTTTGGTGTTGATCACTACACAACTGTTTTAGACTTTTCGGATACACCACTAGTCCATCAAACTCACCCAAAATATTAATTCTGCCACCATTGAAGTCAACATAAGGTACTTTACATGGTTTTAAATGAGCCACATGCATTATCTTATATAATCCCACCGGAAGTAGAATATACGTATGGTTCACCCGTGCCATATGCTGCCAGTAATTGCAGACCTTCTATTGAGACTGGTAGTGAGAGAGAAATTCATGGGATTTTCTATTGTTACTGAAAATGCTATATAAATAATTTTACGTTTTTTCTTGATTTGTATTTATCACAGTTATAACATTGTACGTCCTTGTATTTATAGGAGCCAGATTCAAGTTTACGTCATCCATAATGCAAACAGAGCTTCTTCATCTGCTGCATTCTCTCGGGGAAATGCTTGGTTTTTAAAAAATTACTTTTTCGAGTCCATGTGTTACAAAATTAACAGAACTTCCTGTATACTCGTCGCTGTCCTTCATAGGTTATTTTACACTTCTTTTCGTCTCTTATTAAAGGTCTTCTTCATGCTTTTTCTATGATAATTATCCTCCTCACACAGTCTTTCAAAGATGTCATTTGCAGCTAACACAAGAACATCTAGATGTGAGCCAAATTTGCAACTAAGTGGCATTTGTTTCAATCGTGCAAACTACGCTTCTATTATTATTTTTTTATTATTATAATTAACATAACACAACAAGATATTAATCTTATAAGTGACAGTGATATGCTTAGGAGCAATAAGATACTTACTTACTTAATTGGCCATAACAACCCGTTTAACGGATTTCGGCCAGCTGCAACACATCCTTCCAGGCGCCCCTGCTTCTTGCGCGCCTACGCCAGTTGGTCACACCAATCGATGACAGGGTTTCCTCGATTTGGCCCTTCCCACGGATACAAGGTCGTCCTCTTCGCCGACTTCCGCAGATTCCCGCATCAAGTACCCGTCTCGCCGGAGCATCCTCATCCATCTGAACGACATGGCCGAGCCAGCACAGCCGCTATATATTATTACGCCGTACAACGTCAATGTCGTTGAGGAGCTCATACAGCTCACTGTTGAATCGTATACGGAAATCATCGCCAACACGCACTGGACCGAAGATCTTACGTAGGACTTTGCTCGCGAACACTCTCTAGGTCCATGCCTCTGCGCCATAAAGAAGCACGGGTATGATGAGTGTCTTGTAGAGTGTTAGTTTTGTTGCACGAGAGAGGTCTCTGCTACTCAATTGCCTATTGAGACAATAGTACCACCCGTTGGCAAGAGTGATCCTGCGCTTGATCTCCAGACTGACATCATTTTTGGTGGTAACGACGGAGCCAAGATAAATAAATTCCTTGACTGTTTCAAAAGTATAGTTATCGGTCTCACGTCTCTACTTTTCGATAACATATACTTTGTTTTGTCCTCATTTACTGCCAAACCCATCTTGGTAGACTCCCGTTCAATAGCACTAAAGGCAGCAGTAACATCTCGCTTGGTACGCCCTATGATGTCCATGTCGCCAGCGTACGCAAGCAGCTGGACACTTTTTTGAAAAATAGTGCCATTGCGATGCACTCCCACCTTTCGCAGAACACTCTCCATGACGAAGTTGAAGAGGTCACATGATAAGGGGTCGCCTGGTCTGAAACCTCTAAAAGGTTCGGAGAGGTCCATTCCTACCTTGACGGAGCTGCAGGAATTGCTCAACGTCATTCTGCATAGCCTTATCAGCTTCGCAGGTATACCGAGCTCAGACATTGCGGGAAAACAAGATCCCTTATGGGGCTATCAAAGGCTGCCTCATAGTCGGCAAAAAGATGGTGTGTGTCGACTTGTTGTTCGTGGGTCTTTTCCAGGATTTGGCGCACTGAAGTTTTCAGCGGGGAGGCCATCAGGGCCCACCGCTTTATTGTTTTTAAGACGCATGATCGCGTCTTTGACCTCTTCATGTCTAGGCGGCGGAATTGGTGTCGTCATCGCCTTGTAGCAGAGTAGAGAAGTGCTTCCTCCATAACCTCAGCACCTCCCGCGGATCTGTTACCAAGTTTCCGCTTTCGTCTTTGCAGGAAGACGCTCCGGGCTTATAATCCTCGGTTAGACGCTTAACCTTGTGATAGAATTTTCGAGCGTCATTCCTGCCTTCATACAACTCGATTTCCTCATGCTCACGCCTTTCCTGTTCCCTCTTCTTGCGTCAGAAAGGCGTCTCTCTTGCCTTCTCCTCTCTCTCTATAGTTTTCGACAATAGCTCGCGTAGCTGCAGACTGCAAAGTTTTCCTGTATGCGGCGTTTTTCGCTGCAGCTGCCTCGCGACACTCCTCATCGTACCATTGATTTCGTTGAGATGGGAGCAATAAGATATAAAATATAAAAAACTTACTATAGGGATTTAATTAAAAATAAAAAAAAAAAAAATAAAAAATTAATATAAATATTAAATTTAAATAAAAATATACTAAGGAGCAATTTAAAAACTAACAATACTACAGAAAAATAAAAAAGTTAAAAGATAAAGAATTATAAAAATATAAAAAAGACATAATTACAAAAATCAGTCTAAAAAAGTAATAATAAATATTTAACCGATATAATAACCGAGCTAATAACATAAAAACTTATTATTAAGAGTTTTAACATTATAGATTCAAATATCATATTTCGAACATAGATAAAATAATTAGACTTTAAGGACTATATTTAATCTAACTACTAAACTTCACACAGATCACATTCTGTAAAATAGAGATATGATATACAAAGTCATACGATTATCATGTACGGCATAGGAGAACCGCATAAATCTGAAAGTAAATTGCAATAACGACAAAAGTATTCCACCTTGGGTTGGCCAAAACATTTCTGATCGTATATTGATTATTCTTAAAACTATATAACATTTCATCGAATTAATAAATAATTTGGAATTATATTTCAAATGCGAAAATTTTCTCAATCTTTCACACAGTGTGCTCAAGTACAGTGCATGAAGTTCAACAGCACAATTAATATAAATATTAAAATTTAATTCAGAAAATTCATTAAAAAAAAAACAACAAAATTAGCTATGTAATAAGTACTTAATAAATCGAATGCCTATTAAGTAAGACATTCTCGATTAATATATAAGATTAATAATTTCTTTTTAGGATCTCCGTTTTGGTGTCTCTTTGATATTGTACCCATTAAAAATGAAAAACGTGATGTTGTATTGTTTCTTGCTTCACATAAAGATGTGACTCATACGAAAATGATGGAAATGAATACTAATGAAGAGTGTGACAGCGGTAAGTATTATTTAATTTGTAAATTCATCTAGTTGTAAATAATTGTTAAAATAATAATAATTTACCAAAAAAAAAAATGTTTTATTCAGTAATTATATTCATTATGTACATAAATATGTATATATACCTAATTTAATAACGCTCTTTGATTGACCACACCACATTGCAAATTTTACAACACAATCATCATTAATATCATAGTATAACGAACTACTTGACATGACGCCATTTTACTACCGACTGAAAACGTTCACCTTCACCTTATCCACACTTTTTATATATTTCCGGTTTCGTAACCTGCAGAAGCTATTATTGTTATTATTTTCATTTATATTTTTCGTGATCCGTCTGTGTGGGCTTATTATTGTAATTTTACTCTGCACCTGTAATTTCTTTGTTGTTCTGTAATTCAATTATTTTTGCCGATTGATTATTCTTGTTCGTTTTTTGTCTAGAATAAATTCAGTGTTCATAACGCTGCCACCCATTTAAGATGGTACATATCGATGAGGTATATTATTATTACTTTCTAGGTCATTCGAACAAACATGATTTTCATCTTGTCACTGACGATTTATATTTGATACATTGCGTTATTAACAGAAAAATTACTCTGTACTTCATTCGCTTTAAGTTCGAATGAAGCTCTTGGCAGCAATCCATAGCGCGCAGTGAGTTGCCAATTAATATAGAGTGTATAGCCTTAACTGATATACTACTACATTTTACGTATGTATAACATTTTAATATATGGGGCCTCTGAATTATTGTTATTATTGGGTGCAAAAATATAAAGTCACCAGACAGATTCCCTTATTTTTCTTATGGTTTGTGATAAAGATTAAAAGCTTTTTTCGTTTTACAGTAGTTTTGACTTACCTGCACAACTAACTTTTGCAAGAATTGTTGTGCAGATAAGTCAAAAATGTAGCTAAATTAAATTTGTTACTTTAATTATAGATTACACTCTCAAAATTTTTGTGCAGGTAAAGACAATGCGCACGTAAATAAAAGGCAGCTAAATCAAAACTACTGTATAATAAATGAGTGTGCAACGATTGGGCAATTCACTTGTATCGTTGTATTGAGTGTATTGTTGGAGGAATATTCAACACAATGTGCTTATTGTTTATAATTTTCATATAAAAATCCGATACACTTATACAAATCCGGCGCAACAATTAGTTTTGTGCTATTAAATTGTGTGAATACCAAAAATTATGGAGAAGTGACAACAGAAAGTTTATTAAACCAAAAATAGAAATGGAAAATGATAATGCTAATGTGTTAAGAATATAAATAAAAAGTAAATTGTTTGTTTATGTTTGATATATGTACATTAGGGTGGCCCCAAAATAAAAGTTGCGAATGTTCCCAACTAAAATGAAAATTTGATTCATTTTAACTAAATTTACTTAACTAAATTGTTGAAATTTCTTGATTATAAAGACCATGTAATTTAACAAAAATGGTTTTTTCCGTTTTTCAAAATTCAATACATTAACGGCACATTTTGCAAAAAAACATTGACTTCTATATATAAGATTTTTTTTTGTAAAAAATAAAAAAGAGATTTTTTGGCATTAAATTTTACTAGTTATCATTGGTTTAATACTATTTCTTCATTACTTTAAAAATAAACAACAAAAAACAACAACATTAAGAAAATTATTATTATTATTATTATTACGGAATAACAAGAAAATTACATTATAGCGGAATGTATCGCAAATGTTTTGGTTTAAATTGAAATATTCGTTGTATAACAAAATAAAAGTATAAGAAATTATACATCAATGAAAAGCTTGTAAAATTGTGTTATTTTGATGCCCATTACATATATGAATTGAGTTAACAGAGGTTGTCAGATAGAGAAGAAATTAGGCTTAAAAAAATTTTAATAAAAATTGAACTAGATTGAATTTTGAAAAACGGAAAAAACCATTTTGGTTAAATTACATGGTCTTTATAACCAAGAAATTTCAACAATTTAGTTAAGTAAATTCTATGATAAAATTGAAAAAAAAAAAAAAATTTTGTCCGAAATTTTCAAAATTTTTGAGTTTTCAAAATTTCTGATAACCTATTGAAAGCGCCTTTTAAAGACCTTTCATATGATACCAAATTTATATATAGTTCCCTTGGAAGAAATATGAAAATAATCCAAAAAACCTCTAAAAAATACCTTTTTATCCAGCTCATCAAATATTGAGCCCAGGACAAAAATTTTGAGAAACGTGGTCTTAGAATGAATCAAACTTTCATTTTAGTCGGGAACATCTATACCTTATTTTTTCTCCGTACAAACGGGGCCACCCTAATGTACATATATTGTATATTTTTATGTTGTAGTCAAGACCGAAGCGAGTGCGTCTTATCCCAATACGTGGTTAGCATCAGAAAAATAGCTTCTTGTTGCTTTTTAATGGAAAATCGGCAGTTCGAGGTACATATGTATGTTTAAAATGGAATTGTGTTTATACTGTATTAATCATGTTTCAATATACGTGTAACGTATTTCAGAAGCCACCAGCTCAGTCCTACTATCGAAGATTTTGCATATTTCTTCCAAGGGAAATATATATAAATTTGGTATCATATGAAAGGTCTTTAAAAGGCGCTTTCAATAGGTTATCAGAAATTTAAAAAAAAATTTTGAAAACTCAAAAATTTTGAAAATTTCGGACAAAATTTTTCTTTTTTTTAATTTTTTCATAGAATTTACTTAACTAAATTGTTGAAATTTCTTGATTATAAAGACCATGTAACTTAACCAAAATGGTTTTTTCCGTTTTTCAAAATTCAATCTAGTTCAATTTTTATTAACATTTTTTTAAACCTAATTTCTTCTCTATCTGACAACCTCTGTTAACTCAATTCATGTATGTAATGGGCATCAAAATAACGCAAATTTTATAAGCTTTTCACTTATCACGCTTTTTTCTTATACTTTTATTTTGTTATACAACGAATATTTCAATTTAAACCAAAACATTTGCGATACATTCCGCTATAATGTAATTTTCTTGTTATTCCGTAATAATAATAATAATAATAATTTTCTTAATGTTGTTGTTTTTTGTTGTTTATTTTTAAAGTAATGAAGAAATTGTATTAAAACAATGATAACTAGTAAAATTTAATGCCAAAAAATCTCTTTTTTATTTTTTACAAAAAAAATCTTATATATAGAAGTCAATGTTTTTTGCAAAATGTGCCGTTAATGTATTGAATTTTGAAAAACGGAAAAAACCATTTTGGTTAAATTACATGGTCTTTATAATCAAGAAATTTCAACAATTTAGTTAAGTAAATTCTATAAAAAAATTAAAAAAAACAAAAATTTTGTCCGAAATTTTCAAAATTTTTGAGTTTTCAAAATTTTTTTTAAATTTCTGATAACCTATTGAAAGCGCCTCTTAAAGACCTTTCATATGACACCAAATTTATATATAGTTCTTTTGGAAGAAATATGAAAAAATTCCAAAAAACCTCAAAAAAGGACCTTTTTATCCTTTGATCCAGCTCACCAAATATTGACCCCAGGACAAAAATTTTGAGAAACCTAGTCTTAGAATGAATCAAACTTTCATTTTAGTTGGGAACATTCGCAACTTTTATTTTGGGGCCACCCTAATGTACATATCGATGGCTTAATATAGAAAGGTCGTATCTTACATTTTCTGTACTTTACAGGAGAAGGAAAAAACTTAATAAAATCTAATACAAAAGTGTTATGTTATGTTTCTTTTAATTACTGTAAATCAACTATTCGTCAACATAGGAATCTGAATTTTTCAGAGGATGTGTATGGGGGTTTTGTCTACCAGAATATGTAAAAATCCAGATTTTGAAAAAAAACGAGATACGACCTTTCTATATTAAGCCATCGATATATAAATTATAAATGCGTATAGTTTTATTAATAATGATATTTTAGACATGAAATTTAGCTGAATGATAGATCTTGAAGTAGAGAATAATAAAAATTTGTGTATAAGCAATAATATAAAAGACAATTGAATTTATAATTTTTGATATTAAAAAAAGAGTGAAATAAAGGCTTTAAATGTTGTTTCTCAACATTTTTGAAACGCAATTACGTCTTTATTTAATTTAATAATTAAAATAATAATTTTCTTATTATATATGTAATAAAATGAAAAACACTTATGCCAATTTAAGCTATTATCATTTATTGCCACAGATATATCGAGTACATGTGCAAATTCTTCTGGCCGTAATCGAATCATATTAGATTAGATCTTTGTTAGTCAAAGTTTCTCAAAATCTTGTTTTGCGATGTTAATAATTTAGATAATCCCAAATGAAAACTTCAGCGATTCGAGATGAATTAAGTTCATCCTAAAATGTTCTTGAATTTCATCCTCTTCGTCAAAATTGTCATTTAAACAAACAAATTAAGAAAAAAACCTGTTTAACTTAGTAGCGTCCACCATTAACATATCAAAATGACATTGTTCGTACAAATAATTAATTGAGTTATTTTTCATTTTGTTGTTTGAAAATTAAATTATGAATACTGGTATACTTCTTCTTATCGCTTTTTGACGTTTGGAATACACAATACACGATACAATGTCATGTGAATTGCCCAAACATTGTCTATACCGGAAACTGATTTGCTTGTTCAATCTAAGGCCTTTAACACTGTAGATCACTGCTTATTTTCAGTGGAGCTTAGGCACCTTTTTAACATCTCTGAAACTTCAACTCTGTTTTTAATATATTATCTTTTAAATTGTTCACAATTTGTACAATACGCCGCTTTCAATTTATCTACAGGTGTACCTCAAATATAATAAAAGATATAATATATGTTATCCCTTAATCTTTTTTAAGGGTAATTTAAATTAAATAATTTATAATTTAAAATGAAGGGCACTTTGTGAATTTAAAATAAAAAGCACTCGCGAAAAAAAGACCAAATATCGAGTTAAGAAATCAAGACCGATGTCGTTTATGTTTCTGTAGCAACTAACTTTATTCTTTTTTCAATATTCTATTCTTACATCTAATACATACTAATAATAACGGGTCAAGGCCATTCAGCAACTCCGTTGCTTTATCTGACCTTGAATAGTGTCTTCATTATTCGTTCGTTAACCTTAACGCTATTTCTTAATTCTATTATTTATTATGTTATTTTAATTACATTAAGGTAGTTCATGTTAGTATTATTGGTTAATTCATTTTTACTATTATTATTTAAGTATTATTATTTCATTATCATTGTATTAAATTCATTTTATTTCATATATTAACTATTGTTAATTTATAAAAGTTAGTATTACTTATTTATAAAGGTAGAAATACTGTTAATGTGGCCCAACATTCCGGCCCCATTGAAGGACTGAATGTCTTCAATTATATGGCAGAGGTGCCAATTTATGGATCGGACGTTTATAAATGCCGTTTATAGTTTTTACCTCCGCCACTCTGACCTTGCCGTCTACGCCTTTGATTACGGCGACGACTCTCCCGGTCAACCATTGCTGTGGCGGGCGATTGTCGTCGTGGACGATTACCACTTGACCTTCTTCGAGGTTGGTCATTCCTTGGTTCCACTTGGTTTTGCTCTGCAGTCCGAGGATGTAGTCCCGATACCAGGCCTGCCAGAATGTCTGCTTGAGATTGCAGAGCAGACGCCAACGCCTGCATAACTTCGCCTCGTTGTCTTTCACGCCTTCTGCGGATTCTGGCGGCAGCGAACGCAGACCCTCGCCTATGAGTAGATGTGCTGGTGTCAGGGCTTCTCCGTCGTTGGGGTCTGGAGACAGCGGTGCGATTGGACGACTGTTGAGCACCGCCTCTACGTCTGCGAGCATTGTTGCCATCTCTTCTTGTGTGAGCGCCATGTTGCCCACGGCTCGCAGAAGTAGGAACTTCGCTTGTTTGACAGCGGCTTCCCATAGTCCTCCGAAGTGCGGCGCCCGAGGTGGTATGAAGCTGAACTTCACCCCGGACGACGCTGCGTACGACTCGACGGCCTGTCGACTCTTGTCGAACGCTTGGTGCAGCTCTCTCAGTACGCGGCTGGCTCCGACGAAATTCGTCGCGTTGTCGCAGTAGACTTCTTTGGGTAGTCCTCTCCTGGCAGCAAACCTTTTAAAAGACATAAGAAAAGCATCAGAGGAAAGATCAGAGACTAATTCTAAATGTACTGCCTTAGATGTGAAACAAACGAAAACCGCTATGTACATTTTTAATGGTGGTCGTCCACGTATTCTCAAAGAAACGTCAATAGGACCACAGTAGTCGACTCCGACTATTAAAAATGGGCGCGAAGCTCTCACTCTATTAGTGGGTAAATTTCCCATTATTTGGGACATAAGCTTCGGTTTATAGCGGAAGCAGTGTACGCATTTGCTAACTATTCTTTTGCATTCTTCTTTCGCATTTATTAACCAAATATTCTCTCGCGAAAGAGCTATAAGTGCTTTTGTACCAGCATGACAATTTTCCAAATGCAAGTTTCGCAAATAAAGCGTGACAAAGCTGTTTCTTTTCGGTAACAATAGTGGAAACTTGGTATTATACTTCAAGTCTGCGTTTAGCAGTCTTCCACCTACCCTTATTAATGAAAACGATCTATTTTCTTCAACAAATGTATGTATAAATGGTGTCAACCTCTGCATATTAGAGGGTAATACAAGAGATTTCTGAAGCTTGAGTATCTTCTCAGAAAAATTAGTTTTCTGGACTGTTTCTACAAGTCGAAAGAAGGCCCATTTCAATTCGATTCCAGTAGGTGGACAATTTTTCTCAACCTTACGTTTTCTCAAGATGTCGATAAATCTGATTACAAACGCAGTGACTCGTAACAATTTTTTGTACGAGGAATACTTTTCCATTAGATCCAACAAGCAATTTTGTGGATCCTCTACTGCAAGAAATACATTTGTATTTCTTTTCTCCAATAGTATTTGGTTCTCTGCTAACTCGAAATGTTTGTTAACAGGCCAGGAAGAACTGTCATTTAATAAGAATGACGGTCCCTCAAACCAGATCGATTGCTTCAATTCCTGGACGTCACATCCTCGAGAAACTATATCAGCGGGATTATGGTCAGTTGGCACATGTCGCCACGAAACTTTTTCTGACCATTCCTGAATTTCAGCTACTCTGTTCGATACAAACGTAGCAAGTGAGGATGGATGTGTCCTTATCCAATGTAGAGTTATTTCTGAATCTGTCCAGAAATGAACTTGGTCGATCTTAAATCCGAACATGAGCTTAATTCGAGTCCACAACTTAGCCAATAGGTGTGCAGCACACAGCTCAAGTCTCGGAAGAGATTTTGTCTTAAGTGGAGCAACTTTAGATTTTCCAGTAAGTAATCTGACAGTAACTTTGCCAGATTCAAAACTTCTGACATAAATGCAACACCCATATGCTCGCATTGAGGCATCAGCAAATCCGTGTATTTGGATATTTGCAGTGGAAGTTGTCTGGACGAATCTTGGGATTGTTATTGAATCGATCTCCATTAAATTAGATTTGGAATTTTTCCATGAAGTATCAAGACTCATGGGAATCGATTCATCCCAGTCAAGCTTCTGAATCCAAAGCTCCTGTAGTAGGATCTTGGATTTTATACCGATAGGGCACAACAGTCCGAGAGGATCAAATAATCGAGAAGAAACTGATAGTATGTTTCTTTTCGTTGCTTTCAAATCCTTGAAAGAATTCTCCAAATGAAACTTTAATGAATCATTCTTCGGACTCCAATGTAAGCCCAAAGCCTTAGCCGAATCGGAATCGCTATGCAATAGTTTTTCACTTTGCAGAGTACTAACAAATTTAGGATGATTTGAAAACCATTTGGCAAGGTTAAAACCAGCCGAACTAAGGATCTTAGTGACTTGATTACGAATTGTGATCAGATCCTCGTAACTTTCATCACTGCGAACAACCTTTGAACCAATAGGCAAAGTCTCTTTGTACAAATCGCTCAATTCAATCAGACATCTTATAGCTAGAAATGGGGCAGAAGCTGTGCCATAAGTTACAGTGTTTAATCGAAACACTTGTAAGCTATCAGATGGATTTTGTCTCCAAAGGATTAATTGAAAATTTCTATCATTATCGTCGATTAAAACTTGACGATACATTTTCTCGATATCTGCAGTGATTACGTACCGATGAAGCCGAAAACGGATGAGTGTAGAATACAGTTCTTCTTGAATGGTCGGACCAACCATTAGCAGATCGTTCAGTGACACATGAGAAGAAGTTCTACACGAAGCGTCGAAAACTACTCGAAGTTTAGTAGTTGTACTTTGAGGCCGCAGAACACATTGATGGGGTATGAAATAGTGAGAAGAATCTGGCATATTATCCAAAAGTGACATATGCCCAAATTGAAATACTCTTTCATAAAGTCATGATACATATGTCTCATCGTGTCGTCCTTGGACAGTCTTCGTTCTAGTGAAAGAAATCGTCGCTTTGCGACTTCGAACGAAGAACCTAACACACTTGTGTCAGACTTGAAAGGTAGTGAGACTATAAATCGTCCTGACGCTAGACGTCGTATTGAATTGCTAAATTTATCCTCACATTGTTGCTGCTCCTCTGAATAAATCTTCATTGATTCTTTTGGAACCTCCTCCAGTTCCCAGAACTTCTTGACTATCGAATCAATGTTGCTCTCGTTTTCTATCGCAGTACTCAAATGACAAACGCTATTGTTAGTGGAGCCCTTTGATTGATTGTACTTTCCAGTAACAATCCAACCAAGTGAAGTTTTTTGAAGGATTGGAAGGCTCGGGCCAGATTTGATCTGACCAACACACATTAGCTCGAAGAAGATTTCTGCTCCGATAAGCAAATCAATCTTTCGTGGTTTGTGGAAGCACGGATCAGCTAATTTATATTATTAGGAATATGAAAGCCGGTTGTGTTTATAATACTATCAGGTTGGAAATTAGTTATCGAACTCAATACCCAAAATTTCGCATTGAATTGAGTAGAGTTAACCCTCGACGTGACAGTTAAGTTAACGCAAGATTTCGAAAGTGAATTCGTTTCACTAATGCCGGTTAAATTTAGTCTGCCTCCTTCTCTTTTTAATCGAAGTAGCTGCGCAAGTTCCTCAGTTATTAAATTCGGTTGAGATCCGGAATCCAAAAGTGCTCTCGCTGGTATCAATTTACCAGAGCTACTTCTTACACTGACTACTGCTGTCGCGAGAATAACCCTTTCATCGGACGAAGAATAATTCACCGATCCATGTGAAGCCGATGATTGTTCAGTGTAGTTGTTATTTGAACTTGCACTAGTATTGTACCTATGTAGCAATGAATTGTGTGAGCTACCACAAATTCTACATTTCGATGAGGTACACTTCGCTACTGTATGTCCCTTTTTCAGACAATTGATACATGCTGGCACTGATTTAATAAAGTCAAATCTTCGACTTACTGGCTCAGCAGTGAATGAAGGGCAATTATTAATATTATGCTGAACAGATTTGCAAAATAAACATTTGTCAGCAGACAGTTTGGATTTTGCTACATTTAGTAAGGCTCTATTATTTCTCCTCGGAAAGTGTTCAGTTCTTTGAGTGTCAAACCTCGGCCTTGAACTTGAAGACTCATCAGCTGCAATATGCTGATATCGTTTGTTCAAGGCGGATTCACAGTCTGACCAAAGGGGAAGTTTCTCGAAATCAAGTTGTTCTTCCCATTTCGATTTGGTGACTGGATCTACCTTTGACATCACTAAATGTATCAGAATGGCATTTGTAATTTTCTTATCGTCACCAATTGACAATAAAGAGTCGTATATCGCGGAGACTGTATCTATCATGCCTCGCAAAGCAATAGCTGAAGGATTTGTGATTTGTGGCAAATCAAAAAGTTTTCTGATATTATCAAAAAATATAAGACATTCGTTGTCATAAACCTTCTTCAAACTTGCTATTGCTTTGGGGTAGTTTTCCTCTGAAATCTGAAAAGCTTTTACTGTACCCAAAGCTTCGTCGGACAAGCATGATATCAGATGATTGAATTTTTCGATATCTGTCAACGTCGGATCGTTGTGAACCAAGTTCTCAAACAAACTCATAAAGTTTTTATAATCGGAATACTTTCCGTTAAACTTAGGGAGTTTCATATTTGGGAGCCTCGACTGGTGTGGTTGCCCAAGAAAGGACATTTCTGGCACATTCGATTGCCTATTCTTACCCAGGAGGCTCAAAAACAGTGATTTGGTGGTCACACAAACGTCCTCAAGCTCAGCTCTATCGTCGTTGTCGGGATCCAAATTATCCACATCAGACTGGAGCTTCATAGCTTGGTCAATATAATTTTTCAATATGTCCAATCGACATTCCAATTCGATTGGATTAAAAGAAATTGTCTTTTCCAAAATGGATTGACGAATACGAATTATGTTTCCAACAACCTTTGCTTTCTTTGTAATTAATTTCTCCAAGCTCTCCGATTTGGAGGGAGAATCCTGTCTCTTTCTACTAGTCATTTTTCAATTAACTTATGAAATCGAAGCAAATCGAATGTAACCAAATTAATTTATTGGTTAAACAAAATTCCCAAAGGACGAATGATTTGCTTCGGACTAGGAAATCTAACGAAGTTATTAAACTCTCGCCGGTTATAAAATATTCGGATTTGTTTCCTATCACAGTTCTGTTATTCGCGATACTGGTAGATACTGGTTCCACAATCAAAATAACTTAGTGACAATATATGTCGATCCACTTCACAGCCTTTGATAAATATTTATCAAGTCGAATAAAACAACAATTAAACAATTAAATAAAATCGATTTGAATTGTGATTGTCCCACTGTACACAGCTGTGAAATGTATATTGTGAATGATAAGGGAACGACGGAATGGAACACTGATCATATGCAATTTATTCAGCGAATAACAAAGAACAAGCAAACAAAGAAACAATTTGATTAAAATTAACAAATTCCGAAAAAAAAACTCGCGAATATTTTCGTGTCAATTCTATTTTTCAAAAAAATATAAAATCGAAATACCGGCGGAAAAACAGTGTGGATAGATAATAATAGTAATATATAATAATGATAAATGCTTATATATACAATTCGCGAACAATGTAAGTTCTCTGGTGTTGTTTCCAATGTCAATAACAATAACAACACATACGAATTATCAATACCGAAATAAGGGTGGTTTGTATGACAATTTAATTTTGTAATTAAATAAATGAATAATTTGAAAAAATTGCAAGTATAAAATATATTATTTGTGTTCAACTCTAAAGCGCTAAGCAGTTTTGAATAAATTACAAAACCTCTTAAATTTGATTAACTTACAAGTTTAAGGAAAACAACACAAATATATTTTATACTTGTTACCTCGGTTTCTGAACTAATCTCAGAAGTACGTTCCTTTTTACACAGAACACAGTGGCAACGGGGCATCCTTCCTTCAAGTGATAGGTTGAGGGTTGATTTGGTGTTTACAGATGTCCGGTTGATGATGGTGTGATGATGGTTAGACGTTTTGGTTTTCCACTTCACTACACAAGTATATGTATTTTGTGCACAGTATGTATGTTTGCAATTTTATTTTGTTTAATATTTTCTTTTTATTTAAGTATAATTTTAATTTTTTAATTGCCTTTTTTTTTTTATTTTATTTCAATTTCATATGCACCTTTTACACTATTTATTTCTAATCTTTCTATTTGTTTGTAGCACATTTTGTATTTGTGTTTTTTTTTTTTGTTACACTGTTTTTGTATTTTGTAATGTAGAGATTTTTATTCGTATTGTATTTGTTATTGTCACTTTTGTTTATATGTATATTTCTTTTTTAATATATATATTATTTATTATATATTTTTTTTTAAATGTGTTTAACTATTTATTTATAATATAAAGTTACACTCGCGCATACGATTTAATTCTAAATAAATTATAGAATTACACGCGAATTTTGGTCTTTTCTACGAGATTTGATTTTAAGAATGATTAGTATTTCTTTCTGAATATAATTAAATTGAAATAAATTATCAAAATTAATTTGTATTTTTGTTTTTATGCAGATGTCACTTATTAAATTCACTTGTCCCTGCTCGGGCGCCAAAATGTTATCCCTTAATCTTTTTTAAGGGTAATTTAAATTAAATAATTTATAATTTAAAATGAAGGGCACTTTGTGAATTTAAAATAAAAAGCACTCGCGAAAAAAAGACCAAATATCGAGTTAAGAAATCAAGACCGATGTCGTTTATGTTTCTGTAGCAACTAACTTTATTCTTTTTTCAATATTCTATTCTAACATCTAATACATACTAATAATAACGGGTCAAGGCCATTCAGCAACTCCGTTGCTTTATCTGACCTTGAATAGTGTCTTCATTATTCGTTCGTTAACCTTAACGCTATTTCTTAATTCTATTATTTATTATGTTATTTTAATTACATTAAGGTAGTTCATGTTAGTATTATTGGTTAATTCATTTTTACTATTATTATTTAAGTATTATTATTTCATTATCATTGTATTAAATTCATTTTATTTCATATATTAACTATTGTTAATTTATAAAAGTTAGTATTACTTATTTATAAAGGTAGAAATACTGCTGATGTGGCCCAACAATATATATAATATAATATAAATAAAGAATAATAAAAACTGCCTCTGCACAGACTCTATTGAATCACTATGACAACGATTGTATGGATTCCAAATAATAGACGCATACTCCAAAATAGGTCTAACAAGTGAAATGTATGCAGGAAAGTTTAAATTAAATGCAATTGAATTAGTTCAATAAAAATTCAATGTTTATTTAAATTGAAATATAAGTTTTAATAATAATAAATGTCTGCAATATTTAATTTTTACAAGTTATCAGTCCGGATTCAATTTACAACAAATTTACACTTTTACTTTACAACTTTTGTCAATCTTCCACAACTGTTCACCTTTCCACTTCAAATTCTACTCAACAACTACGTAAACCCTCCTATAACGCGGTTTCCATATAACGCGGGGCTGAAATTACGACAGCCCTCTTATAACGTGGTACTTTCAAAACGTGGATTCCATATAACGCGGAGCCCTCCTATAACGCGGTACTCTTACAGCGCGGTTTCCGTTCAATAACATCCCTTAAAAGCCTTGCAGTCTTTTAGTTTAATTTTTATTTCATTTTTTCTACAATTCTTTTTCTACAATTCTTAATTTATAATTTATCTTGCCTTTTGAATTTCTTGGTCTCCATATAACGTGGTACGAATTATAGGAATTGTACTAATTCTGAGTTTCTTATAGCGCGGTTTCCATAGAACGCGGTAGACGGTTTCCATAGAACGCGCTACGAATTAGACTGGTTTGTACGGTGAAATCCGAGTTTCTTATAGCGCGGTTTCCATATAACGCGGCACGCACTCACCGCGTTATAGGAGGGTTGACTGTACTTAATTCTTTACTGTCCGTTTTCAACTTCTACTTGTAAGCGCTGTATAAAAAAGTATTCAAGTACCATTAATATCAGTTCGTCCGTTAACTACCCTGTTATCCTATATGTATAGCAGTCTAGTTATATAAGGATCAATGAATTTCCTAGCCCATCTTTTCATAAAACCAAGAACAGCCCGAGCCTTGCCAATCATCATACTAATATGATCAATAAAAGACATTTTCATATCCAATAATACTCCCAAATCAAGAAATGTAGTCACAGTTTCCAAAGGGCAAGAATTAATAACATAAGTGGGCGAAATGAAGCCCCCGCGAGAGAAAACCATGCATTTAAATTTTTTCAAGTTAAGATCCATTAAATTAACTCTGCACCAAGTTACAAACAAATCAATATTCCGCTGAAGAACAGCCTGACCATGATCATCATCAAAAGTATAAAATAATTTAACGTCATCAGCATACATTAGAATATTACAATCAGAAATAGCACAAGGAAGATCATTAAGAAGCAATAAAAACAGTAAAGGACCCAAATGGCTAACCTGCGGAACACCAGAAGTAACATATACAGTCTTAGACAATACATTCCTAAACAATACCCTCTCAGTCCTAAGGGAGAGCTAGGAGTCTAGCCAACGATAAATAACATCAGGAATACCGATTAATGACAGTTTAAGAAGCAAAATTCTATGATCAACCCTATCAAAAGCTTTACTGAAGTCAGTATAAATTACATCAGTCCGAGCGCTGGCAAGAAACCCCCTGAAAACATGTGTAGTAAATTCAAGTAGATTAGTGACAGTCGACCTACCTTTTAAAAAACCATGCTGGAAAGGGGATATTAAAGATTTCGTATTAAAAAAGAGATAATCCGTCACCAGTTTCTCCATCAACTTGGGAATAGCACTGAGTTTGAAAATATTGGATTTATTACCCGACTTATGCAAAGGAATTATAAACGAACTCTTCCAAATAGATGGAAAATGACAAGCCCTCAGATGCCCATTGAATATAAAGGTCAAAAGACCACTCAAGACAACAGCGCACTTTCGCAAAATACAGGCCGGTACCCCGTCAGGGCCCGGCAGGTATGTAAGTTTCACTCCAGACAAAGACTCAAGAACAGACCTGATTTAGCAAACTTTTTAAATAACCTCGATTTTCTGTTCCTCAACCTTGACAGTCTAGCCGAATTCCACGGAGGACCAGAACGCTCCAAACGACTGTTTACAAATGGAACACACTCCCTAAAACATTTAAATAATACCTTATAAAAGCCATCTAAAATCCTATCAAGTGAAAAATAGTCATATGGTGGTGAAATAAGTGCAGACGACCGATTTACAGAGGATAGTAGTGTATTTAAACGACTAAAATCTTTACGATGGAAATTAAAACGCCCTTCTTCACCAGAGGAGCGATCAATTATAGGAGGTAAACAAAGATCAACTTCGATAGAAAGTAACAACGTAGGGTGATAACTATCCTCAGGAATAGATATAGGATCAATGCGAAATAAAGAAGAAATACTTGGATCCCCTACAAATACAAGATCCAAAATTCTACCCATTGAATTCAATACACCATTAACCTGGAAAAGACCGAGATCACACATAGCGGCCAGAATTTCATCATAGAATGGAACTGAAGAACATGGCACCAATGAGCCAGTCTCAGGTGAAAAATTCCAAGATGTATGCGCAAGATTAAAATCACCAAGAACTACTATAATCTCCTCTTGCCCCATTGAATCAATTACTCCAGAAATCAAATCGAAGTGAGCCCTATGGATATGAATGTCAGAACAGGATATACGAGCAAGTAATGCATATAGACTTTCCACGGTTATAGACCTTAACGCAAATAAACTCAATATCCTCAGAAGAACACAAGTCAATCAATTCAGAGGTGTATTTAGAGCAAATGGAAATAAGAATACTACCACCATTTCTAGACTTCCTATCCCGTCTATACATAAATATTAAAATTACTAGACATAATCTCAGAATCAAAAACATTACAATTCAGCCAAGTCTCAAGCAATTCTATCAAATTCAAAATCAAAGCTACTATTATAAAGCAAAGAAAGTTTAGACCTAAGCCCGCGAACATTTTGATAAGCAATTTTGAAATTAAAAGACGATTTCGAAGTTAGTTTTTTTGAGAAATAGGACCAGCAAATTAGCACCACTCCTACGATGGCCCAGCCTGAATACGAATTCCCGTACCAATACACCCTGTGGCCAAAACGCAGGATTAACAATTTCACCAAATCTTTCATCGGCAACATATAATTGAACGAAGAAATACTGCTATCCAATGATGGCCTCATTTTATATCGTCGACTGAAGTATCACATGAAAGACGGAACACAAAAATCTCTCATTCATCACAAGGTTCCATAGGAGAGGGGAGAGTACTCCACCCTGTGGAGTTCCCCTTCCCACTTCTCTGGTGATGAGCGAGCACCCCAGTGTCGGGCAGATTGTTCTCCCACATAGTAGTCTGGATAACCAGTTCACCAGAGTGTCCTATACATTCAGTCTTGTTAGTGCGCCGAAAATAGCATCCAGTTCCATGTTATTGAAGGCTCCTTCTATGTCCAGAAAAACAGCCAGGGCATACTCCTTTCGTACTAGCGATTTTTCTATTGAACACGTCAGGTTGTGTAGGGCAGTGTCAACAGACCTTTCCTTATTGTAAGCATGCTGTTGCCTAGATAGCAGATTCCCGTCTAAGGCCTGGCGTAGTTTAACATCAATGAGTCTCTCCATGGTTTTCAGCAGGAAAGAAGAGAGACTTATAGGTCTAAAATCTTTAGGTGATGTGTGAGAGTTTTTCCCTGCCTTCGGTATGAAGACAACTCCCACTTTGCACCATTCCGATGGTATGTGATTTAGCCGAATACTGGCGGAAAACATCGCTCTGAGTATCACGATGTATTCCAGTTTCAGACGTTGTAGTAGGGCCTGATATATTCCGTCTGGACCCGGAGATTTAAACGGTTTAAATCCATTTATTGCCCTTACAGACATGATTGAATAGTAGTCTTCCTGTGAACCGCTTTCCAAGACCCTAACCTGCATATGCAGGTTTTGTCCCATTGGAAAGTGCGTATTCACGAGGAGCTCCAAAGTCTCCTTTTCCGAGTTGGTCCATGAACCATCCGCCTTTTGCAGTACACTCGGCACGAAGGCCGTTGTCGCAAGAATCTTCCTTAGCCTGGAGGTTCCGTTGATAGTTTCCATATTGCTTCAGAAGTTTCTCCACGAATCTCTCTTGGCGCGTCTCAAGGCTCTCTTGTAGTCGCCTAGGGACACCTTATATAGCTCCCAATGTTCCGCATTACCGGATTTCCATGCTGCGTTGAAAAGTCAACGTGACTCTTTCCTGAGCCTGTCCAGGTCTCGGTTCCACCAGGGAGGTTTGTGCCCTCCTCTGATGACCCTCTTTGGACATGCTTTCTTGAAAGCCCCTAATATAACCTTCGTAATGACAGCCACAGTAGCTTCCAGTTCCGAAACACTATCAATTCTACTGTGCGTAAGTGGGCCCATGCCCAGATTGACAAAACGATCGTAGATATCCCAATTCGTGTTTCTGGGATTCCTAACCGTCCTCATACTCCTGATCTCCCTATCTAGAGAGAATTCTATGTATCTGTGGTCGGAGAAGGAGTGCTCCTCAGAGACCCTCCAGTCTTTGACCTCTTCAAAACTACTTCTCGAGGCAATGGTTATATCCAGTACCTCTTTTCTGCTTTTGGTTACAAACGTGGGCCACGTTGCATATCATTAAATCATTGGAGATTATAAAATCAAATAGTGACTCACCCCGTTCGTTGACGTCCGTGCTGCCCCATATGGTGTGGTGAGAGTTGGCGTCACATCCAATGAGTAGGCCAACTTCAGCGCGCTTGGCTTCGGTGACCAGTCTTTTAACTGGGTCTGGTGGAGGATCTTCTGCTGGATGTGGCATGTAACTGGAGGAGATTCAATACTGCCTTCCATTTATCTCCGTCGCAACCGTAGTTAGGTTTTCATTACTGAAAGAAGGGAGCAAATATGCTATTAAGTTATTCTTAATTAGTATACAGGATCTGGGCCTACCTAAAATTATATAAAATATAAGCACAACAATAAGTATTTCTTATAAAATAATTTTTTTTATTATTATTTTCATTACAAATTACATTATATACGTGTAACAATTTAAAAGTTTTATATAAATAAACATGAATGTACCAAAGAGGGCATATGTGCGCAGTGCAACTCTGCATACAATAGCCCCATCACTAATGTTCAAATGTCACACAAAAACGTTAGAGAATTCTGTTTTATACAGATCGTTCAGTTCTGCTAATGAGAGAGAACGTTTCCATTGCAGAAGGAACACCAACACCCTTACTTCATTGGAGGTTTGGAGACCCTAGAGGTCTTATTTACTCCAGTTGGGAGAAAGGGTGCAGACCTTCGTGCCCCTTGCTTGCGGCTTGAGAAATAGAAGCAATTGGCTCTACGCTATTGTTCGCACTCAAGGGTCTGCTCTTCTTGCCAGAGTCTGCGCCTCGAGAGATGACACTGCCCAGGTATTTGGTCTCATACCGCGAAAAAGTGGCTCTATGTCGAGCCAGCATCTTCTGGACTTGGTAGAAAACCTAATACTCTCTGAGGCGCCCAGGTATCAGTGAGGCTCCGTTATAATACAGTCGGATTAGACCCCTGACTGCACATCAACCGATAAGCATGGGTCGCTTAACACGCCGGATTAGGATTTAGTCATGCACCATATCCCCATCAGGTTGGGGATAGGAACACTTAAGCCCCCACATCGCGACAAGATTGTTACCCAGGTGGGGGGAAAATGTGAGTACACTAAGTCAGACATCAACGTCAAAACACATATAGGCAAATAATATCTGAAAATCCAAAGTATTTTGATATGCTTCATGTTAACCTCGCTTATACGTGTGAACATTTTTAACAAAACCAACAGTGTTACCAAATGTCTTGTAGATTATTATTAAAAGAGTGTTTTTACAAATTGCGGTTCAACTTTATTCGAATAACTCTAAAGAAGCATGTAATACAGTAGTTTTGACTTACCTGCACAACTAACTTTTGAAAGAATTTTTGTGCAGATAAGCCAAAAATGCAGCTAAATTAAATGTTTTTACCTGCCTAATTGGGCAGGTATAGAATAATTATGGATTACTCTCTCAAAGCCCAGCTAAAGCAAATAACTGAATTTAAATGTTATGTAAGATCAACCATAAAATACTTCTTATATTTCATTTATTTATTGATATTTGCTTTTAACAAAAAATTAAATAAATTTCAACAACAAAATTAATTGAGATTTTCGTTTTTTAAATAAAAATTTTTATAAAGATTTCTTTTTTGTTCGACGCAGTTAACTTTAATTTTTGCTATGAAAAAAGTTGTAAAGTTCAAAAAAATAAGGCAGATATATTAAATGTGCAGGTATAAAAAGTGCGCTTAAAAAAGAATTTATTATAGAATTTGGAGAAATAAAGACACGAAACAAAATGTTTGTGCACGTAAAGGCAATGCGCTCGTAAATAAAAGGCAGCTAAATCAAAACTACTGTAATAATTATATTTATTTTTTATATCTATATGTTAGCTTATTAGCAAGCATATATGTCACATACATACATAATTGGCCCTTCGTCAGGATTACGGCCTAGCTTCTCAACACCACTCATGTTGTGTGCGTTAATTTTATACATGAGTGGCGGGACCTACAGTTTAAAGTCGACTCCGAACGACAGATTTTTTGAGAAGCTTTTTCATTGCAATTTTTACTCTCAGAGTTTTTGCCAGAAATCTGCTGAGAGGAAGTCGCCGAAGAAATACTTTTTGTATTTTGTTTTTGATGTCTGGCCTGGGATTCGAAATCGGGCCTTTCGTCTAATAAGCCAACACACTACCTACTAGACCACGGCGACTTCATATATGTCACAATGATTCAAAATTTCACTAAGCTGAATTACCATTATAACATCCCAACTGAATTTTACAATATTACTTCTTGCATTCACATTCAATTTTATCTGTCATCGCGATATTATCGCACATAATACAAAATAAGCAGTTCATAGATATTTGAATGATAAATGATAATGAGAATTTAGCAACGCAGAACGAATTCTTTTGAAGTTGTTAATCGCTATAGAGCATTGTTATAATAAAACAATGCTTTAATTTGTAACATCTATATAAAGCAATAATGCTTAATTGATTCCCGCTTATTTGATTTAAAAAATTAAGAATGAAGTTTTTCCATATCAGGTATACAGAAAAATTCCCGTTTAATTGAGTTTTAATTAATTGAGGTTAATTGCGTTGCCCCTTTCATTGAATCATAAATACCCTCTTTCTTGATAAATGTATACAAAAATACCCGGTTAAATGGCATCTTTCCTAAAATATGGTAATGTGAATATTTTGTAAACGTTTGGTAACTCTTCCCCCCATATTTTTAATTTGTTTACATATTTCAACCATTAAACGTTTGATGAAGAATTGCAATTTAAAAATGAGTGGAAGAAAACACACAAACTTAAGTTTAAACGAAAAATTAAATGTCAGTAACGATTCGAAAAAACAAAACAAAGAAGAATTATGTGTGAAATATAAGTGTTCCAAAACTACAATAAAGAGAGTTTTAAAAAATAGTGGCTCAATTACAGATCTCAAAGACCAGTAAGCTATTTTCTAAAAGAGGTAGAACCGGCGCACGCATTAAAGTAGAACGCGCACTTCTATTCTGGTTTAATCAAATGCGGGAGCTGGCGCCACAATATCCCGTATCATTTGATTGATTATATATTTACGTTAGAGATTCTGCTTTATTGAACCTATTGTTCATTTAAACGGGCAGATTTTTGGTATTAATAATGTATAAGTGTAAATAACAAATGTTAATGTTTTGTGGTTTTAAACGTTATAAACGTATTTGATTTATATTTTATAACAATAAATTATATTCACCCTTATTGTGTAGGGCGTTGGCGTATAAAAAAATAGGCGTTTTTAAAATCCAGAGTGTAAGAGTCGGTAACGCCAAAAATGCAACTTTGTTTATAAAGATATAACAATTTTTCGTAGTGTGTGTGGCGTTAATGTCTTTCAAATATGTCAAAAAGTGTAGTTGAAGTTTTGTGTCACGCCAAAAATTCCATTAGAATTAAAAAAATGGAAAATAAAAAGTAAGCGCATAATAAAGTTATTTTTTTTATTGAATTGATTTGCATTTTATTTTAGGATAAAAATTACTACTCCCCAACAATTTGATAGACTCGTTGAGTTAATGGAGGAAAACCCGCATCTAGCCACAGGATTTACAAAAAGTCTACACAAATTCAACATTAGAGATGAGTGGAATAAAATTGCTGATAAGATTAATTATCTAGGGCCTCCAGTTCGGCCAGGTGAAGGATGGAAAAAGGTGTGGGAGGACTACAAATTTAAATTAAAGAAAAAACTTATCCATAAAAAGACAGAATGTTTTGCCACAGGCGGTGGACCTTTTAAACAATTTATTTTATCAGTGACTGATGAAGCAGCTGTTAGTTTATTACAATTGCATTCTCTAATAAGCCCGGGAGCGTCAATTGGAGTGTCGAAAAGTAACACTTTAAAGGAAATGAAGAGGTTGATACATACCTATATTTTAGAGAATTGTGAAATGGTGTTTTGTTTAATCCTAAAAATAAAAAGTAAGACTAGAAATTAGGCAATAAAAGCGGTGAAGCAGGAATAGAAAACGTAATTCCGTCCACATCTAAACATTCAAAAGAAACACAAAAAACGAAATCCGATCTTCTCTCTGAACAGGTTAAAGTACAATCTGATTTGTATACAGAAGTTAAGCAGACGTTAAAAGAAATTAAAAGATATAGTAGAAAGAGCTTTAAATTAAAAGAAGAAAAGTTACAATTATATAAAAATGAATTAAAGAAGAAAGAAGAGTTTCGAAAATCTCTGTATAAATTAAAAGAAATTGAAATTAAATGAAGAAAAATCGAACTGGAGGAATTAAAAAATGGCTTTTAAGCAAGTTCGCATATATACAGTGAGCGTCAAAATAAAGTGTACAACACCATTTGTTATAATATTGTTGTTATATCATTTTTTTTACTCTACGACTAAATTTAATATTTACTGTTTTTTAAATTAGTATTTAGTTCTCTACTTAATACCAAAAAAACAACAAAAATTTCTTAACACAGCAAAAGTTGTGGGATAAAAACAAAATCTACTCCAAATTTCACTCGTCAAAATAAAGTGTACAACATACTGCAATGGCATTTTTAGTACAAAAATTATGTCCATAGTGCGTGATGTAAACAAAAATCCATTTAAAAGCGCTGTTAAAATAGCAGAGGAAATTTCATCCACATCAGGTACTAGCGTAAGTGCCAGCAGAATACGCCGAGCATTACATTCAGGTGGCCGATTCCCACGAAAAACACCGCTCATATCGACAGTTAATCAGAAACGGCGCCTTGGTATGCAAAAAAATATGAAAATAAAGATGTTCCTTTCTGGAATAATGTTCTTTTTAGCGACGAAAGCAAGTTTGAGGTATTTGGTCAAAAAAAAACCTGTAAAATTGTGGAGAAAAATAAACAGTGAATATGCCGACCAAAACTTAATAACGACTGTTAAGCACGGTGGCGGTTCGGTGATGGTGTGGGGATGTATGGCGGCAGGTGGGGTTGGTAATTTAGTGTTTATTGAAAGTACAATGAATAAAATACATACATACATACATAATTGGCCATTACAACCCTTCAGTCAGGATTACGGCCTAGCTTCTCAACAAATATGAATAAAATAGACTATTTAAATATTTAAAAAAACAATTTTCTAACCAGTGTGGAGAAATTGGGTTTACCAGGATCTTGGATCTTTCAACAAGATAATGATCCCAAACACACAGCAAAAGTAGTACAAGAATGGCTGCTCCACCACACTCCTAAAATGCTAGATCATCCTCCCCAATCACCAGACTTGAACCCAATCAAGAATTTGTGGGAACATCTTGACCGCCAAGTCCGAAAGAGAACGATCAGCAATAAGGATATGCTGAAATCTGTCATAATGGAGGAATGGCTGAAAATTTCCCCTGATGTAACTAAAAAATTGGTAGAATCGATGCCTCGAAGACTAAATGCCGTGATTAAGGCAAAAGGAAAATCAACCAAATATTAAATAGTTAAAAAGGTCACAAAACAAAAATACACACAGAGTGTGTACACAAATGTACACTTTATTTTGACGCATAAAATATGGAGTATATTTAGTTTTTTGTCTATAACTTTTGTTTATGCAAAAAAATTTTGTTGTTTTTTATAGACTTAAGTAGAGAATTAAATCCTGTTTTGAAAAAACATAAAATGTTAAGGTTAATCTTATAATAAAAGACTGAAATAAAAGTAATATTATAGGAAATGTTCTTGTTCACTTTATTTTGACGCTCACTGTATGTATGAAATTCAAACTTAAAAAATTTTTAATTTGTTTATATGAATTTACTTCTTTTATTTTAACAAGATAATAAATATTTTAACTTTAAAATTAAAATATGCTAATTTGTAACAGATTCCATTATTTTTAACCTTATATTTAAAGCAGTCATGTCATCAGAGGACTCTATAATATGAGTTTCTGTGCATTCATGTTGTAAATTGGGTTCAGGTAAAGCAATTTTGTAGTTTAAACATATGTTGTGCAATGCGGCACACACTGCGGTTATTTTGCCTGCAAACTGAGGGCTATAATTAGGGTTGCCAGCCTGGCTGGATTGTCCAGCTTTTTTGATGCTTGTCCAGTTTCAAGCTAAAATTTAATTTGTCCAGCTAAATAGAAATTTTTTAGTACACTGCAATAACATGGGCAATAATTTTGATGTTATCTTTGTCAAATCATGTTAGCCAACACTGATTGTATATTTGTTATACAACTAAGTTATGATTTCCTTCTTCTATCATCACTGACAACATGTCTCAACACTTGAAGAGCTGATGTCTGTAATAATATATGTATACAGCCATGGACATTAAATTAGAACAAAACTTCGTCATAAAAACAATCATATTTTTTATAGTATTTTAGGTCTACTCATAAAAAATGTAAACATAGGAACTTAAAATACATATTCTTCTTTAAAAAGAAACAAAAATTTTTGCAATATTGCCAGTCGTCTGCTCATTAAGACCTTCAACATATCAAACGCCACATTTTAGCTGGACTTTACTGTCCACAAATTAAAATGTTTGGAATAAAAATGAGGTGCTTTAATAAATAGCAAAAATATTAATATTTTCAGCTTATTTGATTAATATTTAGCAGAGTAGCCCCTATTTTCAAGCGCCGCGTAGCATATACGGGACAATGTTCTTCGGGAAAGTTCTTTGGGAATCGAGTACCAATCGTCCCGTATTACAATGCTCAAATCGACCAAATTTGTATACTTTTGTTGAGCAATTGCACATTTCACATCGTTCTATGGAGTTTTCAATCGAGTTTAAGTCAAAACTTTGCGCCGGCCAGTCTAAAACGGAAATGTGCTCTTCATAAAATCAATCCTTTGTCTGCTTAGATGTGTATTTGGGGTCACTATCTTGCATAAATATGAATAAAACTGGCATGTATTTAAAAGCTTATGGTTCCATTTTGTTCTTTATATTGTCCAAATACTGATAACAGTCCATTTTTTCATTAATTTTTACAATGGGACTTACACCATGCCTTGAAAACACTCCCCGCACCATTGTGTTTCTCCGAACATGCGTTATGGTCCTTTGAGCATAACGTGGATTGAATGTCTGACATTTTGGCCAATGAACAACCACTCTACCATCCGGTCCCATACGATTTACCTCTGTTTCATCACTCCAAAGTATTTTCTTCCAGAATGGGAGGTCTTTATCCTTTTGGGTGCGAGCAAACGTTAAACGCTTGACGAAATTTTTCTTTTGGTAGAAGTGGCTTCTCTCTGCACTTGCGTCCAAGGAACTTTTATTGACTAAGACATTGTCGTATGACGACATGAAAGGCTCCTTTGACTTCCGGACAATAGCACGGTCAACGATTTCGGTTTGTTTTCTTGACACGTGGCCTTCAATTTTTGTTTTTAGCGACATTATTATGTTTGGTTTGAAGGAAATGATGACGTTATAAATTATTTTTCGCTAGCAATTCGAAATTTCAAGAATTTCAGCCAGCTTTTTCCCATCATGCCACAAGTTAACGATAATGCGCTTCTCCTCTGGTGAGCAATCTTTTCCACGTACCATTTTTTCCAAAAATTACTTTAAATGCCACAAAATTAAAAGAATATACCGTAAGAATAAAAATACTCGAACAAAACTTGTACCAAAAAACACTTTTAAGCACGTTGTGCTAATTTACTGTCCAGCTCGAATTTAGGTACCGATACAAATTAGCAGTCAAAACAAAAAATATATACGATAATGGTAATATTTTTTGTTAAACAACAGCTAGATGTCATCGTGCAACATTGCAGACCAAAACAATTGGCCTAATTACGATACAAATGGGAAAAAATCACAATCAATGTATATATGGATTTTGTGCTAATTTAATGTCCATGGCTGTACATACAATGGATATTTTAATAAAAATTATTTACACAAAACCAAAATTAACATTTTCTTAGTATTTTTTTATGTCCAGCTTTTTTTTGTTTTGTCCAGCTTTTTGCGAATCGGAATCTGGCAACCCTAGCTATAATATAGTTGAGGAGCATCTAAGATGCATCGAAACCTGTTTTTTAAAATTCCAATTGTACGTTCCACTATGTTTCTTGTTTTGGAATGAATTCTCTTAAAATGGTTCTAACGGATAGCCAGCATCTCCTATAATTGAAAGACATTTTCGAAATAAACAACTTTATTAAAACTGGAGAATAGTATTATCCATATTCGAAATTTCGTTTTAAAAACTGCCTCAAATCACATGTTGTCCATGCAAGAGAATCATGAGTTGATCCAGGGTTGAAGGGTGATATATATCGTATTTTTAGTTTGTGATCACGTACCTATATAAACATATATGTATATACAAACGTTTATTTTATATTTACTACGACTTACTACTGTTGCATTAAGACAATAAAAACCCTTCCTATTGTAATATTTGAACCGCTCTTCCTTATTAGGTGCCAAAATTTTTATGTGAGTGCCGTCAATAAACCCTATAGCCCCTGGAAATCCATTTTTTTTTCATAAAAGTGCTCTTTTATTTCTCTTGTCTCAAGTTCATCCATTTGCATTGATATCCATTTTGGACAAATGTCTTCGTACATTGCATCTATGCAATCTTTAAAATATTTACTAACCGAAGTTTAGAATAAATTTACATTAAAATCGATGCCAGCACCTTTTTGGTAACTCCCCTCTGCGAGAATTCTCATGGTTGCTGCAAGCTTAATTATATTTGGGACACTTGTCGATCTTTACTGTCTTCCGAGTTTAGGGTCAATTATGTTTAAAATATATTTAAAAGCTTCTTTATTTAGCCTAAAATAATTAATAAAACTACAAACAAGTTTGTGTCAAAAGTTGGTGAAAATTCTAATGCAAGTATGCAACTTATGTTCCATTTGGAAGTGAAAAAATGTTAGACTGCTTTCTTCGTTGCCTTCGTTTAACTACCAGTTCTCTAATATTATCCATATCCTTTAACTTATGACGTGAAATTGTTTAGCGTATATGAAGAGGTGGTGTAAATTATACACCCAAATTATTTTTAATGTGTATATATTATAATAATGTTATACTTATATAATTCAAATTTGATTGCTTCTAAACCAATTATTAACAAAAACAAGGAAACAAATCCAAATTTATTTAAAAAATTTTACTTTATTTCACAAGCCTCTTTAACACAAGCAAAAAAAATAGTTATATCATTTACTTGTACATTAAGAAGATTAAGGTTAAACAAAAACAATAAATGGCATTTTTCAACAGCCTAAGTTATATACTTATTAAAATAAAAAGGAACATTTCAGTATCTTATATATATAAAAAAATAACAATCAGTCTTTTGAGGTAAAATTATCAGGCTGGGGAAGAGAATCTGACCATAATATTGCATGTGCCAATGTGTCATTTCCCACAATTTAATTGTACAATAATACAAAACAATTAAAAACTTTTCAGCAACTCAAAAACAAAGTGAAAAAAATTGCAAAAATACTTACGTTTACGGAGACGTGTAGTATTTTTTTTTTATATGGGTTACTAACGTTAGGTTAGACGTGGTAGTAAAATATTTTCTATATAAAAATCACACAAACCACTACGTGGTAGTAAAATATTTTCTATTCAAAATTTCCACAAACGACGACATGTAGTAAATTTTACACCCACACACAGAAATCTCCGAGATGCTGTAACAGTTGAAAGACAAAACTATACTATCAATAAAATCATAATATAATATGAGGGTACTGGCAATATCAGCTTAAGAAAGTGCAACAAAGAGAAGCTATTAGAAAAATAAAAAAGATAGTGTAAAATTTACTACCACGTCATAATTTAAAGGATATCATCATCTTCGGATGATGATGAAAAAAGAGAAACGCCTAATACTATGTTCACATATGCACCTTTATTGCGTAAATCGCAATTAACTCCTATATTGATCTCAATACTTCATATAAAATCTCAATTAATTATTGATCAATTAAATGCTAATTGTTATAATATTGATTAAAACTTTAAATACAGCACTGTCATAAGTCTGTTTAGTGAGCACATTATAAGTAACCGAACACTTCCTGTTGATATTTGACAATTCAAATGTCAACAACGACAAAAAAAAATGGCAGCTTGCAAACAAACACAAACAAAAATTACAAAAACACGCGACCAAAATAAAAACAATGTTGTTGTTTATCAGCTGGTAAAGGAATATTGCGTATATTTATTATACCTGAACGGTTAAAATATTGTTATCAATTAACCCACTATTGTTCTCAATTAAATAACATACGTGAACCTAGTATAAGGATGTAAATAACTATTTTGAAGAAGTTGAAGAATGTGTATATGTGATGTGTGTTGTGAATGTTGATGTGTGTTGGTGATGTTATTGTTATTATTTGTCAGAGATGTTTGTGTTGTTAAGGCGCCCCGACACGATCAAATAAAACCATCAACGTCTTATATGTGTGCGTGTTGTCGTTATATACATATACGTTGTCGGCTGTGATTGATGAAAATCAAAAGATTTTGATTTTTTCATTTGATGAAGTTTTATTTGATCGTCTCCAACTCTGATTGACAAGCATTATCTCATTTGCTACGATATCGTCGTAATGAAGACATCATCCATGTGCGGATAAACAAACAAATATTTTTTTATTGCGAATAATGTAATAGTAAACAAAGAATTATTTTTTTTATTGTGAATATATATTTTATATTTTGTGTGTATATTTTATTTCTTTTTATATTTTTAAGAAGTTAAATTGTAAACGTTCGTACTATCATTGAGAAATGCAAAGATGAAAAAAAATTATATTAGAATTAATTGCAAAATATCAATGTTTACCAGCGTTGTGGAATTTAAAACTGGAAGAAACAGGAATAGAGAAGAAAAAAGAAAACAATATGAAATTTTTCATCCAAAGATTTTTCTTTTTTTTCATATTTTCCTTTTTATCTTAAAAAAAAATTGTACAATATGTTAAAAGCAATAAATAAATCGTCATCCGATAAAGGCATTTTGCGAAGCGCACACTACAAAATCAAAATGCAAATGATGATTGGCGAATTTATTTGAACGTCTCCTTTCATACGTCAATCACACGACACTCACACTTATGCATTATTTGATGAAATTATTTGATCGTCTCCAGGAGCCTTTAGATTGAAAGTCAGGGTTGAGAATGTGTAAGTCTGTTCACTCGTGTGAACAATGGTAGAAATGAGCGTTAAGCTAAAGGAAGGATCATCATTCCTTTAACTTTTAGAGTTAAGTTTATGTTATAACTTGCCATATTATATATTCACCCTTATCGTGGTTGTCGTAGACGTTTTTAGTCGACTGTCGTATTTGTAGTCGAATTTAAAACTCAGTGGTATCGTGAAAACTTTACGACTACTTCAATTTTGTAAAAGAGCTGTAATGTAATAGACTGCTTAATTTTATTTGATTATGAAGCAGCTTGTTACAAAAACTGTCAAGAACAACAGTTATTTACAAAAATTAAAACAAAAAATAAAATAACAAAAAACAAATAAATAAAGAATAGTAAAAATAATTTAATTTCTTTGGATATTTTTTTAATTATGTTGAGTGTCGCATTTTATTCATCTTCAGAAGAAGATAAGGAAGAATTTTGTGTTTCAGATGCTATTTTAAAAAAAAAATTAAGGCTGCAAAGCGATATATTTTCCATGCCTAATAAGAAGTGAGTTTAAACATATGTGCACATTTTTCGTAAAAGAGATCTCTTAAGCAAATTTATTCCAGATTTGTTAGTTATTTTAGGCTTAACAAAGAGGCCTTCAAATATGTTCTAACAACGATTTCTCCGAAATTGAAAACCCCAAGGAAGCAAACCGGAGTGTCTAAAGTGGTCAAGCTAACTGCTGCTTTAAGTATACTAGCTGAAGGAAGTTATCAAAAAGGAGCTGGGAATGATATAAATGTCAACCTTTGCCAGTCTTCTGTAAGCGATGCCTTTCATGAATGCATAGAAGCTATGTATAATGAACTTTGCCCTCATTGGATATCTTTCACTACTAATCCAGAGGAAAAATATAAAATAAAACAACATTTTTTTAAAAAACTGGATTTCCTGGTGTCATAGGCTGTATTGACGGGATACCTTAATAGAAAAGGTTTTTACAGCTTGAACGTTATGATTATATGTACATATATATAAAAATTAATTTTTGTTTAACAATTTACAATTTTATTTAACAATAACAAGGTCTGTGATCACAACCTTCAAATTAGGTATATTCAGTCACATTCTCCGGGATCTTGCCATGATTCATTAATCTGGAATGTAAGCGATTTAAAACAGCATTTAAAAGAAGAATATGAGAACGGGGACAAAAATTCATGGCTGCTTGGTAAGTGTTTGTATTACATATTTACCTTTTTTGTTTTTATGTTAAATTTCATTTGTAGGCGATGCTGGTTATCCTTTAGATACATATTTAATAACACCTTTTCGGTCAACCGTGGATGGTTCTCCGGAAAGCAATTTTAACAAAGTACACTCTAAAGCAAGAAATCCTGTCGAAAGGACAATAGGCGTTTTAAAAAATAGATTTCGCTGTTTGCTAGGAGCAAGACAACTTCATTATACTCCTGAATTCGCAGGAAAAATCATATCTGTCTGTGCCGCTTTGCACAATATATGCATCCATTATAATATTGAGTGGTCTGATGATAGCATTGAAGAGTATATAGAGGTACCATATCATAATGATGTAATAAACTCAAATGCTTTAAACCTTAGAGTTAGAATAATGCAAGAACTCAACCACATATAGTTTTTATTTACTAACAAAGAAAATATGCAATAATTGAATAATAAAAATAGCAGCATTTATTGAACATAAAAACATCTTATATTTTTTCTTTAAAAAAGTCGGAATATAAAAAAATTAAAAAGTTCTTAATTGTCAAAACACAAAAAAAATTTTAAGTAAAAAGATTATAGATCTTTCTTTTGCATTTCAAGTTCAATTCGTTTTTGTTCAATTTCTAGTTCAGATTTTCTGATTTTTAAAAGTTCACTTCTGTATTTATCTGTTTTTTTGAATTCATTCTTCATTAATTGTAATTTTTCTTCTTTTATTTTATAAATTTTCCTGGTATACCTTTCTATTTCAGATAACTTATTTTTAAGTCCCAAACACAAATCTTTTTGAAGTTCAACTTGTTTTTCTAATAATTTTAATTTCTCATTCTCTATAGCTTTATTAGTTTTTTTTGAACAACGAGGATGCTTGTTTTCATCATTGGTAGGTATCTCAAAGGAAGTGGAAGGTTCGTTGTTTTCTTCTATTAAACTTACTTCATCATTTTTTTTAGGCCATTTACTAGGGTTTTCTTCATTGTGCTCAACACAATGGCGTCGCTTAAGGCCGAAAGGTTCTTTGTGTTGGACCAATGCGTGCATGTCTAACAAATTCACAGCAGCCTCTTCAACTGGTGTCAAAACATGCTGTTTATATGCTCCCCCACCAGTTGCATGGCTTTCGGCCTTGTTATGTGCGAGTTTTTTTTTTATTTTAAATTTAAAATCTTGCCATACCTTTAACCAGCCTTCCCCTGTACGAATGGGAGGACCAATGGTATTTATTTCCGCTGCTATACTGTTCCACTCTTCTCTTATATTTATTTTATTTAAACTTTTATTATATCCTTTTGCCAAGTACGGTTTGGATTCCATGCATTCAACCAACTTGGCAAATTGTGCTGGTGTAGTAATTTTCAAGCTAGAATTTTAAAAATCATAATCAAATTTATTTTTACTAAACATAATTCTGTCTTACATTTTATTTGTATCCATTTAAAATATATTTTATTAAATTTACTTTCGTCGTGACTAAAAATGCTTACGACTATTTTTGAAATATTTGACAGCCAAAAACGACTACCACGATACCGTTGTTGTAATAGATTTTTAACCAGTGTCGTATTTACAGACGTTTTTGCCAACCACAATAACATTTTTTAAAAACGCCTCAAATACGCCACATAAACGACTACCACGATAAGGGTGATTATTTTCAACATGCAACTTCAAATATAAACAAAATGAGGAAATGCGATAACAAAAGGGAGGCCCTTCGTTGTCACTGCATTTAAAAAAAACTTGTTTAATTGAGCAGTTTTTCGACATTGTTCCAGCACTGCCATATTTTTGAAAAAGTTGACTTTATTTTATCTGTAAGTTGTAATAACGAAAATAAGTTAAAGGTAACTTTACAGTTCCCTTTAGCTAAAGATACCTTTAACTAAACCCAAGTTTCACGGCAAGTTATAATAATGGCCCTAAATGATTTACCCGATTAATTGCAACAAAAGCTGTGCAATTTGGCTGATTCAATTAAGCGGGAACTACTCTATTGTTAAAACGATTTTAATTGGTCAATTCACACAAGCCGTTGTATCGTTGTATTCATTGTATTGTTGGAAGAACATACAACAGTGTATGCTTGTTGTTGATAATTTTCATATAAAAATCCGATACACTTATATACATTTTTTTCATATGTTTTTGGAAGTTGTATTGGTTTCGTGCTATCAAATAGTGTGAATGAAAAAAATGTGTATATGTTTTCATATGTTTTTAAAAAGTTGTGTTGGTTTCGGGCTATCAAATTGTTTGAATGCCACGACATACACAATACAGCATAGCATTGAGCGTTCACAAACAAACAAATGTATTCAATACAACATACACGATACAAAGTTGTGTGAATTGCCCAAATATGTATTTATTATTTTTTAATAATGTATTAATATTATTACTGTGATCTCTATATGTGATAAATTAAATAATTTTTTATAATGCATTAAATAATATATTTATTCAAATTGTTTGAATTGTTTTCACTTTTATTTTCTTTTTATGCGTTACATTATAAATAAATATTTTGTAATATAATAAAATATAACAATATAATATATTTAATAAAAATAATCTATAATTATTCAAATTGTTTTATTATTTCCTTGAGGCTCAGTGTTTTCAGCATAAAATTAATTTCTTCTTTCTGAATTTTCAGTTGTTGTAAAAAAGAATATGGAAAAACTGCATGTTTCCTAATGTGCTTTTGTCAACTCGGTACTTCTCAGTAAATGAAATGTTTTAAGCAATTTGAACAACTTTTCACATCAGTCAAATACTTTGTCAGCTATAACTAGTTTGTTTGTCAGACGACAGCGTTTATTCGTAATTCGGTATCTCATTCGTAAAGCAATCCCCAATTACATTCCAAATCAGGGTTTGTTTTTGCTTCACTGTGTTTTGCTTTTTCTTGAATGCTTCACTACAGCTAAGAGAAAATAAAACAGCAAAGGCAAACAGCACAGTCAAAAACCAAAAATAAACTCATTAGCTGTAGTGGTACAGTGAAATGTTTTCTACTAACGCAGTGAAGCACAGTTGTTAATTTCAAAACGATCACTATTGCTTACATCGTTTCAGCTCTTGTGGTTTCTCTTGAGCTTTTGCTGTACTTATTTGCTGCGCTGTTTTACTTTGTAAAGAACTGCTTAAAGGTTTTATATGATAAAAATGTGGGTGCATTTGTGAGAAGCATGTGTATAACCCAGAGGAAAATTGTTAGTAATTATTGTTTCAAGCAGTGTTCGAACAAATATTGTTTACAAAATATTGTGCTTTTTGATCCCATTTATTACTCTTCGGAATAATAGAAATATTTCGCTTAAAAATTCAAAGAAAAATCTGTGAATTTTACCCATTGCAAAGGATGGAAATATTTCACTAGGCAGAAAATATCATTATGGAAAGATTCACATGCGTAATAATGTATGGAAATTTTGTAGTGGCCAATTTGAGGACCATAAAATATAACCCTTTGGAATATTCAGGTACCAGAATTTTTAAAAAGTTTTTATAAAGTTTTATTTTGCACTAGCATTCGAAAATGAAATGTAAAATTTTTTTATAGTTCTGTTGATAAATAAATGTAAAATGTTGAGTGTTCAAGTTTTTGCATGCAAGAAAAAAAAAAAAAAAATAAACATAGATGCAAATTGACGAATAGTCATTTAGAAATATTATTAAAAATAAAAAATTATGACAAAGAAATTAACATTGGTCAACTCATGGAATTCTTAGATTCGCAAAAGAACTGTTTCTCATTGTAAATGAAGTATTTCACCAGGCAGAAAATATTATGGAAAGATTTAAATGCATAATAATGTATGTAAATGTTGCGGTGACCAATTTGCGAAACGGAAGACCATTAAATATAACCCTTTGAAATATCCAGGACCTGCAATATGTAATGATGACTCTTGCTACAAAACCATAAAAACTTGTGCGAAAAATACCAATGTCGGTCGTTTGAAAAAAGGCTACATTGAAAATCACAGTTTTAAAAATTCTGGTACCTGAATATTCCAAAGGGTTATATTTAGTGTCCTCAAATTGATCACTACAAAATTTCCATACATTATTATGCATGTAAATCTTTCCATAATGATATTTTCTGCCTAGTGAAATATTGCCATCCTTTGCAATGGGTAAAATTCACAGATTTTTCTTTGAATTTTTAAGCGAAATATTTCTATTATTCCGAAGAGTAATAAATGGGATCAAAAAGCACAATATTTTGTAAACAATATTTGTTCGAACACTGCTTGAAACAATAATTACTAACAATTTTCCTCTGGGTTATACACATGCTTCTCACAAATACACCCACATTTTTATCATATAAAACCTTTAAGCAGTTCTTTACAAAGTAAAACAGCGCAGCAAATAAGTACAGAAAAATCACAAAAGAAACCACAAGAGCTGAAACGCTGTAAGCAATAGTGATCGTTTTGAAATTAACAACTGTGCTTCACTAAGTTAGTTGAAAACATTTCACTGTACCACTACAGCTAATGAGTTTATTTTTGTTTTTTGACTGTGCTGTTTGCTTTTGCTTTGGGTACAATTGCTGAAAAACTGTAAGCACAGCAGAAATTTAGGTGCTTTTGCTAATTTCAAGCAAGCAATACAAACCCTGTTCCAAATTACATATTTCTCCATACAAAATTTTGTAAGCGAATTATCTTGTGTTCGTTATTGAGTTTGAATTACTCTCCGATTAACATAGAAGTCAATCTAGTCCCTAATTCTTATAGGACTATTGTCATAAGTAGCTATCGAAGAAAAAACAGTGATGAAAATATATTTATTTTCTTGTCAAAAGCCTTTATTTTATATTTTTTCTTCTATTTTTAACTACAATTAAAGGAATATTTTGTCAATAAGGGTTTTTTGCTATCTTTTTTACCTGACATGTAAATATATAAGCTAGAATAGTATATTTGTACAATTTTAAAATAATTTATTTGCTGCAATACTTTATAGTAATACCTCATAAATATAGATTATTAAAATATTTTATATTATTTTTAATTGTAATGATGATAGATATAATAAATAAAAAAAAAAAAATAAAGGAATATTTTATTTATAATAATTTAAAATAATGAAAAGAAGAACTGTCAAAACAAATTACAAAAACGTAGCATGAACAGTGTAATTGGAATTTATAATAGGGTGAGCGAATGAAGTTATTCAATATATCATCAATCTAAAGAACGATTTTATTGTGTATGGCAAACTCAATGTTCTTCACAGTACTTTGATACTATTGAAGTGTGTTGGTCACGTTTTGTGTTACATAAAAATTTTGCTAATACCCCATTTACACTACAGCGAAATTTAGTACTTATGAGATTTCGAGCCAAATCTAGTTGATTTTATATAGATTTCCCATACAAAACAAAATCTACTTATTTAGTAGATTTCGGCAAAATCTACTCAAAATCCGGTAAAAATAGAAATGCAATTATGTGTTTTGCCCAATAGTACTTAAAAATACAACGCTGCACAGGAAAAAAATGACATTTCAATTTAAAAATACATTTTCTAAATGTTGTAAAGGGTCCGCCAAATAACTTTTTTTTTTTGAAAAAGCTTAAAAAAAAAATACTGAAAATTTTCTCAAATTTCTGTTTTTATTTGAAAGTACAATCCTTCCGATTAATAATGGAAAATAATTTCATTCAAATGGCTGCCTCGGGTGGCCATGCAGTAGCCTACAGAAGATGCCGATTTTGGCAAAAAAATCATCTTTTCAAATGAAGCTCATTTTGATCTTGGCGGGTATGTAAACAAGCAAAATTGTCGCATTTGGGGCACATAAAACCCGCACGCATACATTGAAAAGCCGACGCACCCAAAACGAGCACTCTTTGGTGCGGATTTTGGTCCAGAGGCATAATTGGGCCATTTTTCTTCGAAAATGAGCAAGGAGTGGCCGTTACAGTCAATGGCGATCGTTATCGGGCCATGTTGAACGAATTTTTGTTCACAAAAATTGAAGAGAAGGATATTGGCAACATTTGGTTTCAACAGGACGGCGCCATGTGCCACACAGCCGAAGCTACACTCGATATTTTTCGCCCTGTTTTTGAAGATCGCATTATCAGCCGCAGAGCTGATGTCGTTTGGCCACCTCGGAGCTGCGATTTGACACCGTTGGACTATTATTTGTGGGGTGCCGTCAAAGATAAGTGTTACGCCGACAAGCCAGATACAATTTACGCTTTAAAGGACAATATTCGTGAAGCCATTGGTGAAATACAACTGCACACAATCGATAATGTGCTTAAAAATTGGACCGATCCTGTAGGCTACCGCATGGCCAGCCGAGGCAGCCATTTGAATGAAATTATTTTCCATTATTAACCGGAAGGATTGTACTTTCAAATAAAAAAAGAAATTTGAGAAAATATTCAGTAGTTTTTTTTTAAAGCATTTTCAAAAAAAAAAGTTATTTGGCGGACCCTTTATCAGTTTTGTTTATGGATGTTAGCTTTAAGCATAACAACTGAAAAGTTTGGTGGCTCATTCTAAAATATTATTTCTGATTGGATCTTATTTGGTCTTGATAAAAACGATACTAAATGTCCCATGTTTTTCATTTTTGTTTGGTATTAAACTAAATTTGGAAATATTATTTTCTTTTAAATTTCAGTCAGCTGTTTTTGTTATTAAAATGAAATCTTGGTACTCTCAAATAAATCCAGTGTAAACGATCTAGGTTTTGATCAAGATTTGAAATGTAATCTACTAGATTTCGCTGTAGTGTAAATGGGCTATAATGCTGACCACGCATAGAAAAATAGCTGTAGATTTGATTGATGAAAATAGAATAAAATTGATGATCATCAGCGTTGTCAACTCAGTGCTTTTAGCACTTTTTTTGGTGATTTTTGAAACTTCCGACGCGAAAAGTTTTCGAGTTAGTTCCTAGTGCTTTTCTTTTCATGTCAGTGACACCAAATCAAAAATTAAAAAAAAAAATAAAAAAAATAATTAGGTTTACTTTGAAATGCAACTCTTTATAAGTTACATAATGTACTATAAATTACAACAGTTTATTGTTCCCTTTTTGTCCAACTATGATTGACATTGATCTCAATGTTTTGTTTCAAATACATTATATATTTGTTATATTATTTTTTTAATTTGTTTTTTATTTTTGTTATATAATTTTTTTAATTTTTGTTTAATTTGTTTTACTTTATTATTTATTTTAATTTTTGTTAATTTTTTATTAGAGTTTGATCTCATTGTTTTGTTTGAAATACATTATATTGCAACCACATTAAAAACTTGTTAAAACTAAAAAAAGTTTTTAAAACTAATAAAAGAAATAAAAAATTATTTGTTTTGAAAAATAAATTAATAAAAAATATTAATTCAAATAATATTTTATACTTTTTAAAAAATCATATAATAAATAAAAAAATAAATAAAACAAAAACTCTTTTCCTTATTATTGCTGGAGTTAAATAAATAATATTAATTTTGGTTTGTAATTTTTTTACTGATTATATAAAATGGTGATAAAATTAAAATAAATATTATAATTTTTTAGTGCTTTCTTGTCAAAATTACGCGTTTTTTTAACGAGTTTGGTGTTTTTTGAAAATTTATAGTTGACAACGCTGATGATCATAACGGCTCTTTAGCTGTTAAAGAATACTTTTTTATTCTCATTTAAACCCGGACTGAAACAAGACTGATCGATAAACTAAAATACAAACTTGTAACTATGCCATCTGTTGAAAAAGTCACAGTACAATGTATGACGGTATGATGTATTCCATTTTCCTCCAAAAAATTTCTGGACGAATGTAACTGTTTTTATTATTGAGTACTTGTGCTTTTCTGAAAGAAGATTGTTTTTCATTTGCTAGGATTGTTTTACCAAAAAAAAAACAATTCATTTAATTTTAGAAACAGGATTATATCAAAAGGTAAAATTGAGTTGTTAATGTCAGTCATTCGACTCGGCCGCCAGAAAAATATTATTTGGTATAATTTGAATGGCTGTCAAAAACTTGTAAACGGAATAGTACATATATAAACCTGTACATTTTACAATTGTAATCAATATTAATATAGATACAACAGAATATTTAACGTACTATAAACATTCAGTTTTTGTATTATATTAAGAACCAATTAATTTTGAGGAGACATAAATAAATATTGAATGCCATTTTTTTGTCTACTGCCTAAAAGCGTCCTCATATCATTAACAAATTTTGGATTCAATGTTGACATTCTACGCTTTACTGCTACGCTACGCAATTGTAAATCTCTCAATCCTTATATTTCATGGAGATCAGAGATTAATTGTTATGATGTCTCCTGTTATTCCCCTAACACGAGCCAACATAATATAAATACTAATGCACATACATACATTAATCTACTTACCTTTTACTTTATTTATGTTCCCTTATTATTGTTGTTATTCCCTTAACACGAGCCAACATACTTTAATTTGCTTACCTTTTACTTTATTCCAAAAACTGTTGAGTTCAATCGTGATTGTCATGATAGACGGACGTATTGCGGAAAAAATATTTTTGCTCGTTTTCACTATATTTTTTCTTTACTTATTTACGCATTGTTCTAATGTTAAAACTGTTTAAATCGTAAAGTTTTTATAACAACAATTTCACTCAAGAGACAGAGACTCTTACAAATTGAAAAAACAAAAGTAATGAGTGAACATAATACTTCAAATTCAAATATAAATAGTGACAAAAACAATTCTTCAGACCCATCATGTAAAAACAATAATTTTAAGTTAATAAATGAAAGAAAAAGAAAAAGTGAAACACAATATGACACAATGAATAAACAACTAAAGAATAATTATTATGCTATTCTGGACAATGATAAACATTGCAATAAAGAATACTTAAATAAATTCGAAAAACATGTAAACGATCATGTACCAACAACATCTCAAAAGCTTTCACAAACAGAAAATACGATAAATACTGAAAACATAACAAAACAAGATCAAAATAGAAATAAAAAAGTCCCTCCACTTAATATATTTAATGTGGAACCAAATGAATTAATACAATTTATTGAAAAGGGTTTAGATATAAAAAACTTTAAAATCAAAGAACTTAATAATAGAAAAACATCACTATTCATGTCATCTATTGATGATTACATTCGTGTCAAAGCTTACCTTCAAAAAACAAAAGCTGAATTTTTCACTTTTACACCTAAAAGCTTAAAGACTAAAACTATAATATTAAAAGGCCTTAGCGCTAACTTGAATGTCGATGAGATCAAGGAGGAACTTTGTAAATATAACAACGACAATTTGAAAATTTTAAAAGTTAGTCCATTTAAAACCAAAAAGTCTATCATGAATGGACAAGATCTCCCCATATATTTGATTCAAGTTAGCGGCGAAAGCAGCCTTAATGAACTTAAATCTATAAAGGGACTTTTCCATAGATGTATACGATGGGAACCTATAAGGAAATCGGAAATTCCACAGTGTAGGAAGTGCCAAAGTTTTTTTCATAGCGCTTCAAACTGCTTCTTAAAACCAAGATGTGTGAAATGCGATCAAATGCATGACATTGGCGAATGCAAACAGGAAAAAGTGTCGGAAAACGAAAGAGAAAAATTATTTTGCGTATTATGCCATAAGTATGGTCACCCAGCATCATACCGTGGATGCGAAAAATATAAGGAGGTACAGCAAAGGCTTCGAGCCAAAAAACAAAGTTTGTCTGAGAAAAGAACAGCGAATAACCCCTTAAATGTTACATCTGGCATGAGTTTTGCAAACGTTTTAAAGAACAACCAACGAAACACAAGCAGCTCTAACTCAATTCAACAAATGTTGGAACAACTTAACAATACCATGCAGAATTTATCTAAACAGCTAATAAACCTAAATAATCAGCTACAACTACAAACTAGTAGAATAGATATTATATTTTCAATGTTAGATTAAAATGGATGAATCAACTGTAAAAAACCTTAAAATAATTGAAATTAATGTAAATTCTATTATAAAACTTAGTAGAAGGTACGACTTATTAAACTTTATAAATTCGCATAATCCAGATATAGTTTTGCTAAATGAAACAAAACTAAATACGAAGCATAAATTATTTTTCGAGAATTATGAATTAATACGTAAAGATAGGCCTAACGCATCTAAAGGTGGTGGTACTGCTATTTTAATAAAAAAAGATATTAAATTCAAAAATTGCACACATACCATTAGCAATTCACTTAAGTATCTGGAAGTGTGCATTATAAAAATACCTCTGCTGACTAATAAAACTCTATATATTATATCCGCTTACTACCCTTCTGGTAACAACAGCAAATTTTTTATACCCGACCTAAACTCTATTTTCAAATCTCTGAATTTACAAAATCCAAATATATATTATATAATGGCGGGTGACTTTAATTGTAAACATTCCGATTGGGGCAATAAAGTAAACAATACTAATGGTAATGCCTTCAAAGAATGGATAGAGAACAACGAAATACAATTTAAATGTAGCCTTTATGCCTCCACCACCCCCTCTTATCTTAGATTTGTGTATAGCAGACTCGCGTCTCTCTTTTCTGAGAGTTAATAATACTGTTAACTCCCTTAAATCCCTCGATTACGATAGTGACCATAACGCCTTACTAATTGAACTTTTAATTGATTCAAATGATCACCCCCTTCATTTTATTGTTAATTCGCCTAATTCTCTATATAATTATAAAAAAACCAATTGGAACAAATTAAAAAAATGTATTTTAAATGTACACAAAAACACTGATCCCATTCCTGTCACAAGAAATCTCTCAAACTCTGAAATTGATTATTACTTAAATAAATTAAAAGATATCATTATAGATTCTACCAACAAAATTGTGCCAAAATTCAAAAATAGTGACACAATAAATAAATTTGTAAATCCAATTATAAAGAAACTACATACGGAAAAAAGTAGAATTTTAACTATAATAAAGAAGCATAATAGATTTGAAATTATATGTACCCCTTATGAACTCACTTACTACAAAACTAAACTAAAACTAATTAAGAAACTAATCATCGATAATTTCAGTGTATCGGTTAATAGTTATTATAAAGATAAACTGACAATTTTAGATAAAAAAGATTCTTCTCATATGTTTAGTGAAGTAAAGAAATTATTTAAACCTAAGCTGTCAGGCGATATAGATTTGGTAAAAATTAGTCGCGAGGAAGAAAACCTATTAACTTATATTGGCGTAAATCCCCTCACTACAGAGTGCGATAATGAGAACTTCATTATAAGAGAACAACAGCAAATGTTAGATGTAATAGGAGCATATCTCGAAAAGACCCATTCATTTAAAGAGATTGATCAGAATAATAATTTACAGGTTGAGGTTGACAATTGTTTCAACAGATTTTTATCAGAAAAATCTAGTTATGAATATAACCAGTCATGTCTTACGACCTTTAATTCAAACAAAAGGGCAAATCAAATAAGTGCATCACAATCAGAGAACTTTTTTATTACGCAGGAAAAAATTTTCTATATTTTTAAAAATTTAAGAAATAAATTATCCTCTGGTATTGATACCATTCCAAATATAGTATTAAAGAATATCCCTGATGTGTTAATACTTGATTACTGCACATTATTTAACAATATGCTTAACAACTCATATTTCCCCCGAGCGTGGAAATTGGCTAAAGTTGTGGTATTGCCCAAAAAAGATAAGGACACAAGTAATCCGAAAAATCTGAGAGCCATAAGTTTGCTCCCGAATATTAGTAAAATCTTTGAAATTTGTATAAATATTAATATCCTAAATTTATGCCACACTTATAATCTGATTAACGATAGACAATTCGGTTTTAAGTATAAACACTCTACGATACATGGAATACATCTTTTGACATCTGACATTAATTGGAATTTAAATAAATCCCTCTGCACAGGGGCATGTCTTGTGGATTTTGAAAAGGCTTTCGATAACATTTGGATTCCTGGTCTAATATATAAACTTTTAAAGTATAAATTCCCCCTTCATTTGGTAATTTTAATCCATAACATGTTATCCAATAAATCGTTTGTCGTTTGCAACAGAGAAGAAGTTAGTAGTAGGAAATTTATTATAGTTAATGGGTTACAACAGGGAACCGTTAATGCTCCTATACTTTTTAATATATTTATGCATGACCTTTTAAAGAGTGTTGAAAATATTATTGGTTTTGCAGATGATATTATAGTATATCATGCTGACAACAAAATACAAGAAATAAATAGGGAATTGCAAAACAATTTTAATATTGTAGAAAAGTATGCTAATGATTGGAAAATGAAATTAAACGTAGACAAATGTGAAACTATACTATTCCGTCCTCCTGTTGGAAAGTGTAACTATAATATAAGGCGCAACTGGAAATCCTTCGGCATTCAATCCAGTAACAACATATACATACCTAATAAACAAACGGTAAAGTACCTAGGAATCCATTTGGACAAATTTCTCTACTTCAATGAACATGTCAACATGCAAATTAAAAAAGCCAGAGATGCTTATTTTATGTACAAAAATCTATTTTTTTCTAAAAACATTAAACCTGATATCAAGCTTCTCATGTATCAAACCTTAATACGTCCAATCTTAACATACGGTTGCCAAATTTGGTATAACATTTCTCCTTCATATATGGAAAAAATACGTAAATTCGAAAGAAGATGCCTAAGAGCATGTACTTCATTATACAGATCCCCAAGTAGTGAATTTACGAAATATATAAGTAATCCGAGACTATACAATGCTGCCAAAATTAGCAGAATTGATAATTTCATCATACACCTTATTAGAAATCACATTAGATCTTGTTGTCACCATTACGAAAATAACCTAATAATGGCTCCCTATTATGTCAACGACGAATACATATACAAAACACTACAGAATGGTTACGTTCCTCCTGAAGCATTCGTGTACCTGGATAAGAACGGTTTTATACAAAACCAAACAGGCGTTCCTATATTTTTTCATATATATAGAAGAGCAAATGTTAAAGCTATCTCTAGTAATCAACTGACAGCTGAGAATAGAAGATTCGATACAAGCTTTTTTCGTGATGATAGGAACATATTTCCAAATCTAAATATTAGTAAATACTGGTGGCTTAGTTAAATAACGTATTTTTTTTCTTTTTCTTTTAATTCCTGACTTTTTCTTTTATTATAATAATTCTTATTGTAATGTTTTTTGAATAATTTTTCATTACGAAACATTGTTACTAAAAACAGATATAACCTTGTATATAACTGTATAAAAAAAATATTAATTTTTAAAAAATGTTTATACTGTATATATTATACCTATTTGTATTATACTAGAGAGCTCGTTTATGGGACAGTGTGTAGTTATATGATATTTATACTATTATTTTGTTTATTTGTAGTATTTATAATAGCAATTTATTTAAATAAACACGAAAAAAAAAAAAAAAAAAAAAAAAATCCAAAAACTGTTTATAAAAAATTTATTTAAGTTCACTATTAATAATTTGCATTTCCGTTCCCACTAACTAAATGCAACTCCAGCATTTTAACGCAGACAAATTTATTTGGAATTGTTTTGCAATAACTTACTTAAATGCAACTCCAGCATTTTAACGCAGACAAAATTATTTGGAATTGTTTTGCAATAACTTACTAACATGTTGAATAAGCAAAATTACATTTAACCATAAGAAAATATTATTGTATTGTATTGTAAGATTAGTATTTAAGGGCAAGAAAGAGAACAAATAAAGCAGTCTTAATTTGAAAGTAAAAGAAGAAGTTTTATTTTTTAATTTTTAAAATAGTTAAGATTCAAACGTGGCGCAGTCGGTAGGATACCCGTGTATCCTTGTGTGTAGATTATTTAAATTCGAGCTCAGTCTCCGATTATCCTTCTGATTTGGAATTTGTAGAAGAAGTCTTAGACCCCTATACACAGTATACGTTAGACTCAGGGTTCGAGTCAAATGACGGCTACTTGACGGACAGTAACGAAATCGTAATACCAGAACCACGTAGACGTAGAAGAATTACTAGGAATAGACGTTTTTTTAGAAAAATATTAAGACGTTTTTATAACAACAATTAAAATTTAAGACGAAATGGCAGGCTGAAAACGCTGAAGACTTAATAAACAGATTAACTATAAACCCTTTAAAATACTTAAACAACTTACCTGAATTCTGTGGCGACTCAAGAGACCTACAGACGTTCACCACACTCATTGACCGAATACACCCACACCTACAAACATACGACGAACTGTCCCAACTACTTTTTTCGGACGTAATAAAATCAAAACTCAAAGGAAAGGCAAGACAGGCAATAGAAATAAACTGCCACGCGACTTCGTGGACAGAAATTAAAACTATACTACAGAATAATTTTGGAGATAGACGTTCCTGTGAAGAACTCTTTGACGAATTACGAAGCGTGACCTTTAAAACAAACACCTTAGATTTCTACAACGATATGAAAACCAGGTTACACAGATTAAATAACAAATTAGTAGTTATTTTAGGGGAAACCGAAGCAACTAGACAGAGCGCGATGAACAACAAACGCACTGCCCTCAATATCTTTAAAAGCAAGATCCCTGAACCAATGAAATCTATTCTATTCTGTAGAGACCCAGAAGATTTAGAAGATTCCATCTATATACTGTTCCAAGCCGGATATGCACATGTAGGGAATAATAATGGTAACGACACAGAGTTTAAAACTCATTCAAGTAATAGAAATAATAACTATAGAAACAATACACAACGCAATAGAAAAGACAGTAGAAATATAACACAATACGGGAACCCAAAACAACGGAAGAGATTACCAACAACACCGACCATACCAACAACCATTCCAACAACGCCGACCATACCAACAACCATACCAACAACCATTCCAACAACACCGACCATACCAACAACACCGCCCATACCAACAGGCAAACCCACAAAACCCCAATCAAAATCCATCATTCCAAAGACCAAATTCTAGAAACCAACCAGAACCTATGGACATAGGAAAAATAGAAGTAGCTGAAAATTTTCAGGAACCAGCCTCAAAAATAAATTACCATTTATAGTAATAAAGACAAGGATAGGGTTTATAAGACTTATAATAGACACAGGCGCGACGAACTCAATTTTAAACCCGGGGATCTGCGACCCCAAAAGAATTCATTCAACCAACCCACTTTTAATCAAAACTCTTCAACATCAAATTTACGTTGACGAAAAAGCCATAGTACCTATGTTTGAAGAATTTAGCGACACTGGAAAAGATAAAACACTAGAATTTTATATAATAAAATTTCATAATTTTTTTGACGGTCTAATAGGTAACGATATATTGAGACCACTAAATGCCTGTATAGATTATGGAAAAAAGGAAATAACCATCGGTAACAAGACACTCCCTATACACTTCGAAAACGGAAACTTAAACGAAAAAATAAATAAAAAAAGGATAATAGCTCCAAATAACTCTGACCTAGTATATTATAAGGAAGAAAAGGACGGAAATATTGTAAGAGAAGGAATTTTGAATGTGGAAAATGGAGAAGTAGAAATAAACTTGCTATCTGAAACTAATCAAGTGACTACGCAAAAGGTAGATCACGAAAATTTTAGCATAATCGAGAATAAAGAATTTAAACCATTGAAAGACCAAATTAGAATAGGACACTTAAACCCTGAAGAAAAATCACAACTATTACAATTAATAAGTAGATATCATAGTATTTTTTACCAAGAAGGTGATAGACTTTCGTTTACTTCCGCAATAAAACATAGAATTAGGACTACAAACAATATACCCATATTTTCCAAGTCATATAGATACCCGTACGTACACAAAAAAGAAGTTACAGATCAAATCCAAGAGATGTTGAGAAATAAAATAATCAGGAATAGCAATTCTCCTTATTCAGCCCCAATTTGGATCGTGCCGAAGAAGGCCGATGCCAGTGGAAAACCAAAATGGAGACTTGTAATCGACTATCGTAAACTGAACGAAGTAACGATCGATGACAAGTTTCCTATCCCAAATATAGACGAGATACTTGAAAAATTGGGAAGAAGCCAATATTTCACTACACTCGACTTAGCGAAAGGTTTCCACCAAATCGAGATAGAAGAAGAGGATATTCACAAAACCGCATTTAGTGTTGAAGGAGGACACTATGAATTTCTGCGAATGCCTTTTGGACTGAAAACAGCTCCTGCAACATTCCAGAGATTAATGAATAATATACTCCAAGACTACATCAACAAAATACGCTTAGTATACCTAGACGATATAATCATATTTTCAACATCCTTACAAGAACACATAAATTCACTTAAACTTATATTCGCAAGGCTGCAAGAAGCAAACCTGAAAGTTCAACTGGATAAATCAGAATTTTTAAAAAAGGAAACAGAGTTCCTTGGGCACATAGTTACAACGGAAGGAGTCAAGCCCAATCCTAAAAAGATAGAATGCGTTGTTAACTTTCCAATACCCAAGACGGCAAAACAGATCAAGCAATTCTTAGGACTCACAGGCTACTACAGGAAATTCATAAAAGATTACTCATCTATCGCTAAACCAATGACTAAGTACTTAAAGAAAGATTCAAAGATAAACATAAACGACCCAGAGTACGAAAAAAGTTTTCATACCCTCAAAACCCTATTAACACATGATCCAATATTAGCATATCCAGACTTTTCTAAAAAATTTACATTGACAACGGACCCGAGTAATTACGCTTTGGGAGCAGTGCTTTCGCAAGATAATCATCCAATTTGCTATGCAAGTCGCACCCTTAACACACACGAAATTAACTACAGCACCATAGAAAAAGAACTACTAGCTATTATATGGGCTACGAAGTATTTCAGGCCCTATCTTTTCGGCCGTAAGTTCATAATAGAAACAGACCATAAGCCTTTAACATGGCTCTTCTCAATAAAAGAACCCAACTCCAAACTTGTAAGATGGAGACTTAAATTATCAAAATTTGATTACCAGATTAAGTATAAAAAAGGGGTTAAAAATGGCCACGCCGACGCCCTATCCAGGATCGAACTTGATTCAGGTAATATTAATACACTAGAATTAAACCACGCAACAATAAAAGAAACCAAATCCCCAATTAACATATTCAAAAATCAAATTGTTATTACAAAAATAACATCAGGCTCACTAAAGATAAAAAACAAATCAATTTTTGGAAATAACAGAAAAACTATCCATACTAAAGAACTGGATAGAGAAACAGCAATCATCCTACTTAAGAATCATTTTAACCCTACGCAGTTGAATGCTGTTCTCGTAGATGAACAATTTTACACAGTGCTAAAAACGACGTTCGACGAACTCTTCGCACATAACAAAAACTTTAGGATCATAAGATGCTTCCACCTAGTAGAAGATATAGAAGACGAAGAAACACTAACGGAGACCATAAAAAGTGAACACCTTGACAAAAATCACCGAGGTATTCAAGCAGTTTTTAAAGAACTCATAACACGTATTTACAACCCTAAATTGAAACTAAGGATTACACAGTTTATTAATAACTGCGAAATATGCAACCTTGAGAAATATGAGAGGAAACCTCCCAAAATACCGCATAAAATTACTGAAACTCCATCTAGACCCCGCGAAGTAATGCACTTGGATGTATTTTACACTTTAGAAAAAAAACTGTTCATGACAGCAATAGATACATTTTCTAAATTCGCAATGGTGTTTCAAATTAATGGAAGAAATTGGACAGAGTTTAAAACCAAATTACTCCAAATTATAAATACGTATGGCAAAGTTAATAAAATCATAGTGGACAACGAATTCGGATTTAAGGCTATTCCGATGCAACAATTTTTGAAAGAGGAAAACATTGAAATACACTTCACATCTAATAGCAACCACACATCCAACGCGGACATCGAACGATTACACAACACTATTAACGAACACATTCGTTTACTAAGACATGATGACAGAAATAGGGATGAAACTATAGAAGACAAAATGATTAGGATAATAGGCTTCTACAACAATACAATCCATAGTACCACAGGAATCAAACCCATCGACTTTTTAAATGGCAAAATACATGAAGATAGGTATAAAGAAATTCAGGACTTAATAAATTCAAAAAAGGAAAAATATATACAGAAATTAAATGAGAATAGAAAAGACATAGAACTGGAAGATGGAACAAACTATATTAAAGAAATAAGAGGCGGGAAGAATCATAGAAAGTATAGAAAGGTAAATGCAAAAATAATAGATGAGGATCATATACAGACAATAGGAACTGGACACAAATACTATAAATCTCATGTTAAACAAAAAAGAAAATACCAGGACAGAGACAATCCTACTATAAAATCCACAAAATAATTTCTTTCCAGATGACAACTTGGGCGCTAATATTCACTCTCTTCACGATCGCAAAAACGCAATATTTAGATATTCAAGATCTAACCAACAACAATGGATATATTCCAATTAAACTACACAGAAAAAAATGGATTGTAAATACAATTAATTTTTTGCATATACAATTAAAAATTTGTTTGTTTTTCAGCCAACAACAGTTTTTTGTGAATACAAACACGGGATTTTGTAGTTTTATAAAAAATGAATTTATTTTTTTTTTCAATTAATATTTTTGCTTTATTAACTGAAGAAATTGTTAAAAACAAGATATATTTTTAACAAATGCGATTGTCGAATTAAAATATATTTTAATTAAAATTATTGTTTTTTTGAAAAAAACCGATTGTTAAATCTGAAATATATTTTCAATAAAATTGGTTGTTATAGTAATAAAATATTTAGTTAAATTTCACGCACGTTTGAATTAAATATATTGTCACAATAATGACAATTATTTAATTAAATTGGTTATTATGGTAACAAATAATATTGTTACTATTACAAACAAATTTAACAAAATTATTTGTTAATTTAGCTGATGTTTTCAACGAAATTTATTAACAAAAAAAAATGTCACTTTTTAACAATCAAATTTGTTGATTTTTTTGTTCTATTTTTAATAAAAAAAAAACGCTGTTTTTGCCATAAAATTTTGGTATTTTTTATTATTAAAAAAAAATATATGTATATATATAATAAATATATATATATATGTATAAATATATATTAGATTAAAAACAAACATTATTTTATATAAAATATCTACAGCAGTTAAGGAAATCATCATGGGATACCTTATTCCATCAAAATATATCGAAATATTTTTGATATCTTCTAAATCGCCTAACACTAAAAGTAATGGCTGTATACTTATTGACTGCAGCTTCAGCAAATTCAATTTTTCCAATTTTGTTTCCAGAATTTTTTTTCTTTGTTTGGCCCCATTAGGCTCCGTTATTACACTTAATGGTGGTGGAAATATATAATGAAGAAGTCAAAACGTTCCAAATATTTTTGTGTCTAAAATTAAAAGGAAACGGAACTGAATAAAAGTAAAATAATTAATAGTATATAAATTATACATTTACCTTCGTTGCATGTTTTTTAATATATTTTATTTAAATTATTGTTTTAACACCAATTTAATGTAAATAATCACTTTTTATAATAAACATTTTAATTTTTTACAAGACACTTGACTTCTTTACTGTCGCATAGATCAAACAAAACTGAAGATGTGTTCCTTCTTTTTTGTTTGTTTTCAAATCTTGTTTCGTTTTGTTCTTTTTTTCTATTCGTGTTTTGTTTTGTTCCGTTATAATGTCAGTTAAAAATTCTTCTAAGTATGTGTGTATGTTCCACAATTTATGGACACTGCATATAGAGTAAATATTATATTTGTCCAACATGTTGTTGCTAAGTCCATTAAGATGTGTTTTTGAAACGAATTTAAATGATAAAAAAAACAAATAAAAAATGTTGCTAAAATTTCATATTTAAAATAATCGCTGAAAAAGTAAAACACAATATGATTTTGAAAATTATGCACATATATGGATCAAATGTGTTTTCCTTTTTTTTCAATTATCATGTATATAAAACGCAAATTAGTGACATTGTTTTTATTTTTTACATTTTTTATACATCTCTTGAATTCCGTTAGGAATTCATTGCGATTTTTAACAAAACGATTTGTCAACATTTTTAATTGAAAAAAAAGGTTGCAGATTGTTATATTAACAATGTTGGTGGTGTTATTAATAAAAGTTTTATTTAATAAAAATTATATTTTAACAAATGAAAAAATGGTAGCTTCTTCATTTTTATATTTTAACAAATGTTTTTTTATTTGTTTTTATTAATTTAAAAATAAACCAAAATTTGTAAAATTTACAAATATTTTGGCTTTATTAATAAAAAAAAATTTTAAATCTTAAAAAAAAATGTAACAATCAAAATTCTTATGCAAAATATTGAAATTTTAACATAAATTTGACAAAACTGATATTCAATTCAATTTATTGAATTTTTTTTGGATAATTGTTATATTAACATCGTGCTTAATTGTATTAATTAAGCATGTTTCAATATAGAAATTGATAATTAACAACTAAAGTTGTTACACGGATTTTAAACATAATTTTTTCTGTGTAGGCGAAGTCAGACCAATAAAATCTTACTCCAAAATAATACACGTGATTAATACAACCTTATACGAGGAAACACTTGACTTAATTGCGGATAACATAGCCGTGCTGAAAACTACTACCACGGACACTAAGACATTACTAGATACTGTTAACAAAAACTTTGCAATACTTCAGGCTAAGATTGAGAATTTAAATCCAAAATTTAGGCAAAAACGCGGACTAATTAATATAGTAGGGAAAGGATTAAAAATTATAGCAGGAACAATGGACAGTGAAGATGAAGAACACATTAATGCTAATTTGAAACAACTTTATGACAACGAAGGACTTTTAACTAACACAATACATAATCTTACACAAGTCAACAACTTACTATCAGCACAAATACAGAATATAACGAATCATATCAATATACAACAAACACATATAGGAAAGTACTTAAATCAATTCAAAAATATTTTCCAGAATAAAATAGCAACACTAGAGGATGAGGTAGCATTTATGAAAAACATTTATCAAATTAGTAATGACATATCACTTTTACGGGACCACATTGATGACATAGGGCAAGTAATATTTTCCAGCAAACTTGGAATTATCCCAACAGACATTTTAACGCCAAAGGAAACGGACCTTATAACAGATTTTGACAGCTACACAAACATAAAAGTGTCTGTGGCCCTTCATGACGAAAATATATTATTAATTTTCAAAATACCCTTATACTCAAAATACTTTCTCAACAAAATCACTTTCGAACCAATTCCGGATATTAAAAATAAAACATTAGCATTAAAACCACATACAATACTTATTGATCAAAGCAAAAAAATGTATGAGCCATTTTTTCAAGATAACTTAGAAAAAAACCTAATCACTCTTCAAAATGACTGTATACAAAATATTTTAGAATATAAAGAAGCTAACTGTCCTATGGAAAATTTTGAAACGGGAGAAGTAGTAGAAATACTTCCCGGTCTACTTATATTCAAAAATTATTACCAAAATCTGAAACATAACTGTAACAAAGAAGAATTGCAAATTAGAGGAACTTTCCTGATAAAATTCGAGAACTGTAAGATTTTGACAAGCAACAAAAATTTTACTAATGTTAACTTAAGAATTAGAGATAAAATAATATTACCAAATATAATAACGAAAATCAAAAACAACAAAAATGTTACACTAAGCGATTTAAAATTAGAAACACTATACTTGAAACAATTAAAATACGAAGAAAATTTAAACAATGTATTATACTACGATAAGACAACAAAAACTATTAGTTACAGCATTGATATTGTAATCATTTCTTGTATCATTTTAGTAGTTATATATATTATTATAAGACCAAAACAAATTTATACTGTTTCGTCGGAGCCTCAATCTAACGGTGGGGGTGTTATGATGTCTCCTGTTATTCCCCTAACACGAGACACGATAATATAAATACTAATGCACATACATACATTAATCTACTTACCTTTTACTTTATTTGTTATGTTCCCTTATTATTGTTGTTATTCCCTTAACACGAGCCAACATACTTTAATTTGCTTACCTTTTACTTTATTCCAAAAACTGTTTATAAAAAATTTATTTAAGTTCACTATTAATAATTTGCATTTCCGTTCCCACTAACTAAATGCAACTCCAGCATTTTAACGCAGACAAATTTATTTGGAATTGTTTTGCAATAACTTACTAACATGTTGAATAAGCAAAATTACATTTAACCATAAGAAAATATTATTGTATTGTATTGTAAAATTAGTATTTAAGGGCAAGAAAGAGAACAAATAAAGCAGTCTTAATTTGAAAGTAAAAGAAGAAGTTTTATTTTTTAATTTTTAAAATAGTTAAGATTCAAAAGTATTAATCAGTTCAAAGAACTTTTGGCCAGAATACGTTTTGTCAGCATAAAATTTAACTTCTTTCAGTGAATCGTTGATAGAGATGGTGTTGTTATTAGTTTTTTGAATTATTTTTTATTAGTTTTGAATGTATTTCAGAAGAAGAAATCATTGGATCTAAAGCAAAGGCCATTTTTATTCTTGAAGAATTTTTTTGGATTAGTTTTTGATCGTCCTAAAGAATATTTAAGACATCGCTCTCATTGCGTTTAATTTTTCATTTGTAGATGGGGTTTTTACTCAAACATTCAATAAAAGTTTCACCTTTTTTATATATGTAGCTTTATGACAACATTTTTTCCTGTACATAAACGTTCATAATTTGAAGTCTTTTGTGCTCTCATAGTCTAGTGGGTAGTGTGCTACTCAGTGCGTTACTCGGTTCGTAATAAGGAGATATAATTGTAATTGTATTTTGATTAATAATAAATAAATTTGCAGATCTTGTTTCTAAAATTGCATGAGAAACGTATATTACTTTTTATCCTACCTTTTCATAGAAAAATTTCACTTTTTTCATGAAATTAAAATCCGACAAATAAAATTTTGAAACTGAGAAAATTTAGAAAAACAATTTTACCCTTATAATGCGTATTAATATCTATTGATTTTGTATTACATAAAAATTTGAAAAATATTAAAACTTAATGAAAATATTTGTTTTTTAATACTTCTTTCTTATTTGGATATTTCTGTGTTTCATATTTATTACTCTCACACTTCATCGCTTGCTTGACTTGATGTTCCCGCGCACCTTGCCTGTTACTCATTTGTTTCCTTCATTTTGAAAGTTTTTGCCCTTACAGCTGCTCTATTGGGTGCACGTTTTCGTTCCGCTTCAAACGCTGGCATGCTTGGATTGGGAGGACTTCCAGGTATAACTGGTGACTACAGTGGGTCATCAATAGACGGAAATGAGTGCAATAATTTAAACATTCCTGCTGAGTGCAATATGGGCAGAAGGCGAAGTAGAGCTGTACTTTACCAACTCTCTGGACATTACAAGCCCGAGAAAGGAGTAAAAACCAAACTAAAACTGGGAAACGTGAGTAAATTATATTATCACTTTAATTTGATCAATTTTTACTCTAAAGTAAATAATACTTAAAAATAATAATACTTTAAAAAAATTACTAAAGTAAATAATAAAAACTATCCCAGACGTTTTATTAATATCTTCGAAAAGCGAATGGCTAATTCTATAGGAAGATGAAATTTTGACCTTAAGCCAATATGAAAATAATACTGTGGTGATTGGCAACACGTATTATTGGCAGCACTGATAATTGACAGTGACGCCATTTTTATCTACGCTAAGAGCAGGCACAACTCTGTTCGGCTGTTTCCTTTTTAATTTGCTCTTATCTGTTTATTGTCCGTCTCCTAACAAAATTTGTATGTGTTGGGTGCACACATACATGTCACGAGTCGAGTTTTCGTCTTAATCTTTATCAATAAATAAATAATTGTGGATTAAATTAATAAACGTTTGTTTTTATTTGATAGCCTCTGCAGTACTTTAACATGTCGTTGACAACACCGTTACCGTTTGTCGGCGTTCTTACAATCGGTCGAATCTAAATATATATATATAAATTGAAAAGAAAAAGAAAGAAAAAAGCTTGCATGTTAGTTTCATATTTCAAAACAATAGAAAACAAGAAACTTGATAGCTTGCAGCAGTTCCAACTCCAAAGATTATATTCCAAAAAGAAAAAGATTATAATGGAAGAATATATTCAGGAATAAGTATCATGGTCCAAGATTGTTTAGCGAATTCTTGAGGCTTATTGTTCCTCTACTAAATCGGAACTAGAGCTTCCGCCGAACTAGGTCTTCAGCTCTCACGACCATGGAACGAACTAGATCCACTGGTAGATTATTAAGACAAACGAGGTCCATTATTTTTCTGGGTTAATGGAGGGGTTGTCCTCTTCTATGAATCCGTTTTCTAATCTAATCTTCCTGGGGCGGACGGACTAGGTCTATTGCCCGGTAATTGGAAGTTTTAACTTCAACGTCCACCAGGTATGATCGTGGCTGAAGCAACCTTACAATTCATCGTCTTCGATATCTTCACCTTTCTTGGATTTCCTCGGGGTACCATGACACTATAAGTTGAAGTTGTTTATCAAAATATTTAGTTCATTGGAAGAATTACAAGATTTCCAATCGGCCTTGCAATGGTGCCACGTTCAGTTGCTAAATCCACAGTTTTTACATAACCATTATTAGTCAAACGTAAATGCTTGATCACACCAAGGCTTTTGACACAGTCGATTACAAAGTTCTGTAGAAAAAATCCAGAAACTGCTTTATTTTTCTAATTCTGCCTGTTATCTAATTTATTCTTATTTAATAAATAGTGTCAAATGTGTTCCCCAGAGGTCAATACTTGGGCCTCCGTTATTTTGAATGTATATAAATGGTCTACCGGATGTTTTGGTTAACTGTAATGTTCATATGTATGCTGACGATGTGCAGCTTTATACTAATGCTCGTAAGGAGAATATTAATTCTTGTTTAGATTACATTAATAGTGATTTAGTAAAGATTGACAACTGGACCTCAGCTAATGGACTATGCATCAATCCTTCTAAGTCTAAATGTATTATAATTTCGAGGACCATGAAGCAGCAAAACAGTTCTGCATCTCACTAAAAGCTCTGCCATTATTTATTAAATATTTCCATCTGTTAGAGACTAAAATATAAAATAGTAACGTTAACGACTGACATGAGCCTCAGAGGTAGTAGTGCATATATGTATGTATATATATAAGTTTTTAATTGAATAAATCATTTTTCATATCTTTGTACGGCATCTTGTATTTATAAAAATGTTTATCTTATACAAAATAACATGCCACATGCAAAAACCAATTTTCCTGTTCTGCTTACTTTAACGTTAAGAAATGCATTTTTATTTAAATTGAAAATTAAATGATTCGGTTATCTGAATATAAGAGTTAAAAAAATTAATTTCATTTTGATTTTGTAAGGAGTTAAACTGTTTATTTTAAAATAAATGTGAAAACGGGTTTCGGAAGAAGAAACCAGCAGTTTTTATGAGCTTTTTATGTCAATGAGATTAGGGTTAAGAACAAATTGAGAATATATTCGTTACAAAACATTGATATGTTTCTACCTTGAAACACTACTTCACAAATAAATTTTTTCACTAATTGTTACAAAACATTCTATTTAATTATTTTAAGTGCTTATTTCAATACTAAAATAACGGCTACACTTTTGTCGTATATAAATATTATATTTCTAATCCTATTTAATAAATGATAATCTGTGTTTTAAAAGAAAAATGTTATTCCTTTTAATTATTTGAGCAAAAATTTAATATTTAAAGCTATTGGATTTTTTTTAAAAGATTTTTTTGCTTCAATTTTGTCCGATGAATCATACATACATACACTTTTAATTATTATTTATTTGCGTAACATATAAGTATATGTATGTAAAATATATGGAGTGGGTTACACTAACACCGACATATCCTTTACTTATTTTTATAACAAACGCTATCCGACAACATGAAAACTCGCTGATTAAATGTGCAATTGGGCTCACTGAACCAAACAAAGAATTTGCTGCATTCGTCAGAAGCTCCATTTCCTGAATATAAAACGCAATCTCTAAAAAAATCACGTTTTATTCTTCCACATTATGGTGTTTTTAAAGGCTTTTGGGATTGGATTATACTAGTATCAACATTTTATGTCGCTATTTTAGTTCCTTACAATGCGGCATTTGCAAAAGCCGACCGACAAACTATGGTATCTGACGTAATAGTAGAAGCCTTATTTATCGTGGGTAAGTACATATTTATATTTATATAATGTAATTTGCTGTTCTTTTTGAGTTTAATTACTCAATGAACAAGATAAATAAAAGTTCTTTATGAATGAATATACACTATCGGTCAAAACATATCATGTTGCTTTTACATTATTTCTTTAGAAATATTTTTGGATATAAATAAATATTTGATTTCGATATTTATAATTAAATAAAATCAACGCAACGGTTAAATAAAGTGAATAAAGTAATAAACTGAAACAAAAAAGCTAGCTACAAAACATATTGAAAAAACTCGTGAATAACGAAAAATGTACAGCTATATTTTTCCAGTAAACCTTTTGATCGATCAGAATTTTAGTAATAAATAAAAATTGTATACCACAGATCCACAAAAGAACGTTACAAGTTGGGTTTTAAAGCTATAAAGCAGCAAAGAAGGCATAATGCATTTAAATCGGGCTATATCACTATTGAATCATACGTTGCGAAGGTTCATTAATATTAAGAATGTTTGTAAAGAACTCGTTCGCAAGCTCTATTAATCGACTTTCAGCACTGTGACGTAAAGTATAAGACGAGAATGGATCAACATAACGCGGATAATTTTTCACCAATCTCGAGTAGCTGATGGCCCGACGTTTATAAGTAGTAATAAAAGCAAATATTTGACTGTCCATTTACGCTTTTGACATGAAAGTTCTTAATTATTTTTTTTTTTCGTTTTTGTTTTAAAAATATTTTCGAATAAAATATACTAAGAATTGTACATCATTTTACAACATCAACAGTATTTTTATAATAATCTTATACCAAATGTCCAATAATACGTTCGAGCCACTGTAAATTTAAAGGTTGTAAAAGGACATTTAAATTGTTTTAATTTGAAAATTTTACTTAAAATATACACAAAAAGTTATAAAGTTTATTTGAGCAACATTCAAATGGTATCACTGTTTTATATAATATTAGCTTAATATATGGACGAATATATGAATTCCTCTTTGAAAAACTTTAAAGTTTCGAAGTGTTTCACGTTTAAGGAATACCAAATTTTAATTTCAAGTGATTTTGTCAATTCGTTCATAATGAAAAACGTTGCCCGCCCAGTCACATTTCATCATCGGGAGCAAAACATTTTATTTCGAGTTCTTAATTGGGATGGTTGTATATTTTAGAGTCAAATATAAAAAAAGTTCTTTGCGTAAAAGATGTATAGATGTTTTAAAAAATTGTCCGTTAAATATTTAAAATAATTATTTTTGTTAATTTGTTATTAGTATCATATGGAATCAGGGACCGTAACTGTTATAACTTTTGTCGTAAAAGTCAGAAAATAAAAGTTATTTTTTCGAGCAGAAATAACAGTTATTTTTGACTTTTATTTTTAAGAGCAGTAATAAAAGTTATTTTTTGACTTTTATTTTGTCGAGCAAAAATAACAGTTATTTTTGACTTTTATTTTTTCGAGCAGAAATAAAAGTTATTTTTCAACTTTTATTTTTAAGCGCAGAAATAAAAGTTATTTTTTAACTTATTTTTTCGAGCAGAAATAAAAGTTAGTTTGGTTTTTTCAAACCAAAGATTAGTGTTTAATATCCCCAAAACTTAATTCTAATAATTTTCTGACATAAATTACTTTAATTTTTTTAAAGAATTTTTTAATAAATATTATGAATTTATCATGAATTGAAACAAAAATAACTTTTATTTCTGCACAAAAAAAAATAAAAGTCAAAACATAACTTTTATTTCTGCTCGAAAAAATAAAAGTTAAAAAATAACTTTTATTTCTGATCGAAAAAATAAAAGTCAAAAATAACTGTTATTTTTGCTCGAAAAAATAAAAGTCAAAAAATAACTTTTATTTCTGCGCTTAAAAATAAAAGTCAAAAAATAACTTTTATTTCTGCTCGAAAAAATAAAAGTCAAAAATAAGTGTTATTTTTGCTCGAAAAAATAAAAATCAAAAAACAACTGTTATTTTTTTTTCTAAAAAATAAAAATCATGTTTTTAAAAAGCATCACATTTTATAAAAATTTGGTCCAAGACAATCAAAATGGTATACTTGGTTTTGTTCTCCGGCATTTCCTTGCGGTTGCTTTTTTTAATCAAAAATAACAGTTATTTTCGGTCCCTGTATGGAATAATGTAATAAATAGAATGACAAAAATATTTTTTAAACAAAATTTTGGGGTACATTTTCCGGGGGTAAAGTAGTAAGCATAATTCATAGCTTTAAAATACGTTTTGACCGACACTGTCTACATATTGTAGATGTAGAAATTAAGACAATGAATATTTATATTATACTGTGAGTATATCATATTTGCAGAAAATAGGGTTTCTAAAAATAAAATTGTGGTTGTATCCCCTGTTTTTGCTGTATTTTTCTGCTCTCCTTTCAAAGAATTTAAGCAATCTACATTATGGCAGAAAAAGCACTTGGCAATATTTTCTGTGGAACTGCCTAGCTGCTGTCTATAGTCTATGTTTTTATAACTTAATAATAACAATCGTACACAGAAAGTAAAACGGCGTGCTAAAATTAACTTTTCTATTCTCAATTTTAGCCAAAAAACCTGCTTGAAAAATTAAGCCCGTTTTGGCTACCGTTTGCTTAAAACAAGCAAAAAACGGGATTGATTTAAAAAACTAAACCTTATATTACTAAAATCAACACTAAAAAGCTCAAAGCTATTTAAAAAAGTATTATTTTGAGTGCAAAATAGGATTAAATAAAAATTAACAAGTATTTTGCTTGAATTAAGCAAAAAAAAGGGTTAAATCAAACCCTGAGAGAAAATGAGCGAAGTACAACTTACTCTCTCATCTGCTCTCATAATCATTTGAAGTTGTTTTATAACCAGTGTTGCCGTTTTTGGTTATTTCTAACCAAAATTAGTTATTTTTTTGTTCAATGTGTAGATGTGTAGATTTTTCCGGGTTTGGTTATTTTTTTCTTATATAAAGGGCTTCGGTTTTGTTTGTTAAAATGAATTAATTAGTAGGACTATAGTTTAATTTTGTTATTATTTGTCTCCTTTTTTAATAATTATAATTTAAATTTGAAAAAAAAAATAAAATAAAAGTCTGCGAATTAAAAGTTGGTTATATTTTTCTTGTTTGGTGATTTTTTTCACAAATGTTGGTTACAAAAAATTTTTTTCGTGGCAACACTGTTTATAACATAAAATATATAAATATATATAAAATTTATATTGAAATCATGTTCCTTCTTTGTTATTTTCAAGGAATGAAAATATCAGTCTGTTTTGTGCAAAGTATAACAAGTAGTGCAACCTTTGACAGTTGAAAAACGTTCATAACATATAAACGCAGGACGACTTAGAGGGAGAAAAAAAATCTTACAATGTATTGCAAAGCAAATGTGTTAGAAGCAACAGATATACAGAGTGAAAACTGGCGGATAAAGCAGAAAAATTAAATGTAAACAAACATTTATTTTGTGTTAAAAAAGGGAAAATTTGGAATATTTTTTAATTTCTTCAATGAAAATTTTAAAGATTCTTAAATATTTAAATATTAATCGAAATGTGGTTGATTTTCGGTCACAATGAATATAGCTTCATGTGCAAAAGGTTATTAACAAGCTAAATATTACAAGATCAAAATAAGACGTACTGCTCATAAAAAAGTTTTCTTGTTGAAAGTTGCCAATATTTTTTAATTTCTTGAGAGAAAAAGTTAAAAATTATTAATGTTATTAGTTGTTTTTATTATTTATTAATAGTTTTAGACAAAAATTAAATTTTTTATTAACTCTCGCCAATAATAAAAATCCACCCCGAAAATAAAACATAAACAAAACAAAGTTGCAATCAGAGAGAGACAGAAATACTTTTTGGTAATATTTGCTGTCTCTTTCACGACTGGTCTATGAACTGTCAAACCGTTGCGTTACTGGTTAGCTGTGGTTTTGTGCGTTCATTGAGTATGCGTTATTGTGTTGTGTTGGCTTTGTTGTGTTTGCGTTTGTTTTTTAATAATTTGTTTGTTATTTTAATAATTTGTAGTGTTATTTTGTGTTGTAATTGATGGATGATCAACGTGATGATGATCCCCTTTTAAAGAGCTTCTTCAAGCCTTTAATCAGGAGGAGGTTCATCAATACCTAAAAGGTAAGTAATTTTATATTAAATACGTACTAATAAAATACTATTAATATTTTTACAATACCTACAAAAAGAAGACATAAAAAAAGCCATACCACTCCTTATCCTCCGAATTGAATATCGGGAGAAGCTCTTTAAGTGGAAAAAACAGCAGGTAAATCATATAAATATGATCACATTATTTTTTATAAATCAATTTTACAGTTCGATATTGATGGCGAAACGATTTCAGTCGAATCGAAGGTTAATAATTGGATGTCTGAGGAAGATTTCAGTGAAAAAAGAATTTTAAATAAGGTAAAACTGTTTCTATTTAATCATAATAATAATAACTTTTTATTATAATTATTATTAATTACTTTAATTAATTTTGTTATATTTAATACATTGAATATTAAAACTAACTTTTTTTTTTAATTAAATTTTTATTAAAAAATGAACTATTATTTTGTATAATATTTAAATAAATATCTTTTATAAATTAAAATATAAAATAAAAGCCCTTTTTTATTTAATCTTATTATAAGATTATTGTACTTAAATCAAATACGAATTATGGATTAAATTAAGTACGAGTTCGAGCTTAAATCAAGTTAAAAATTCTTGAAACAAGCTCGTTTTTGGATAAATTTAGGTTTAAATCAAGTTCATTTTGCTCAAATGAAGTACGATTTGTCTCAATTCAATCCCATTTATAAGTTAATTCGAGTACGAATTCGACCTTAAATCAAGAAAAAAATGCTTAAACCAAATACATGATGGGATCACTTTGATCCCAAAAAGGCTTAAATCGCGCTAAAATCGACACTTTTGTACTTGGCTGATTCGGGCTTGATTCAACTCTTTTGTACTTGATTCAAGCCAAACCGTACTTTCCGTACTATTGTGACCGATATGGATTGATTTAAGCCCGGATGGCTTGATTCTTTTTTTGAGTGTAACAATTAAAAAATTATTTATCATTTCATTTTAGTACTTACTTTTATATACATAAGTATAAAAAAAACTTAACTATCGAAAGTTAAAACACTTAAAAGTAGTAAAGGATAACACCAAATTTTCATTTCAAATCCAGTCTTTTTTATGTTGAGCTACTAGGGAGACAGAATTAAATATCTTGGAAAAAATTATGCTAGTCTTATGAATTTTGGTACAACGTGTTACTAGGCCAATATGTACCATTGTCAAAAAATGGCCGACATTTGACCACTGCCACGCCCACCTCCCATACAATTGAAAAAATTTATTTCTGACACTATTCGCGTTGGATAATCAGAAAGTAAAAAAGCAGTGAGTATGATGATAAAATAAATAATAAAGAAGTGGAAGGAAGTAACAAATTATTGTTTTTTTTTTTTATTTTGATTTTTTAATTTTTAAATAAGAATATATTTCATATTTGCATACATATAAATTGAAGTAAGAATAAAACGTAAAACATTCATGGTTTTCTTCTGATATTTCTGGAAATTTCAATAAATGTACTTCAGGGGTCAATGCTGCTTTTTTATATAAAGGAGGTTTTCGCAAACTGTTCTTATATGGATCAGATGTTATTAAAAGTCTGAATATTAAACCTTTATTAGTGCCAGCTCTAGAAGTTTTACGAGTGAAATATTCCCAATAGTTTTGTTGGTACTTATTTATGGCTTCTAAGGCCTCCTCCGACAAATGTCCAATGGGAAGGATGCATGTGTTAATAATTTAATTTGAATGGTATAAAACCTTATGGACAGTCACCGGCACAGAGTACCACCAATATTCTTTCAAATATAGTTTTCTGGTTTGATCTGCAGAATATCCAGAAGCTATAAACTCCAATAAAATGTGAGCTTATTTATTATAAATCGGGTTTCGTTCGGTTTACCGCTTTCCACCTTAGATTAAATCTAATATACACATTTTTACAAAACTTCTTAATTGCTCATAATCAATATGAGAATTAGAAATACTTCTTATTCATCCACAAATATAGTTTACGGAACGGTCAAGCCTTTCACTTTCGGGTGTTTTAAGTCATATATTATAAAGATCGTGGTATGTTGTATTATCACTCATTACTTGTTTTTTTTATACAGCTAATCTCAGCGGATAATTTTATAACGTTCCTTAAAGTTGGTACTTCAGGTGTTCGAATAAAACTAATTTGGTGTTGAACCGATATGAAGAAAAAATTTTATCGATTATAGATTTTTTAAGAACTTAACAAAAAGAGTACAGTAGAAGTCCATTTGTCCGGCTTCCAACAGTCCGGAGTGCCCGACAGTCAGGCATCGCTCCCGAAAATTGTAAACATTTTGGTTTTCTCCAAAAGTGTGTCTTTAAAAAAATAAAAACGCTCGAGAGCTATTCGGTAGTTTTCGCGATCATCCGGAAGCGCTCGGTATTGTTCGGAAACAATAAGCGGCCGGCTAGTCTCAGCTGTCAGAACAAATTCAGCTGCACTGCAACTCCGTTAATCAATCACGAAGCGTCTTCGCCATTTTTTGTGCGTTGTTGTTTGTGTCCTTTTACAGTAAACGTGACTTTTGAAACTGTGTATAAAAGAAGAGATTTTCGCTCTAACTGTACAGTAACCATGTTTTCAAAACCTAAGCTTTCGAGTTCAAAAGGAGAGAAACGAAAACACGTAACACTGACTCTCAATCAGAAACTGGAAATATGTTTTACAGTACGTGTACATACGTTATATGAAATGTAAAATAAACTTTGTTGTTAGTATTTGCGTACTGTATTTGCAGTTTAATTATTAACCTAATTGTCCTTATAACTACCGGTCCCGAACGTGCCGGATTATCGGACTTCTACTGTAATTGTTGTGTGGTGAACAAAGGGGGTGGAAATTTGCTGATCCCCTGTGACACAGGATAAATGCGAAGAAATTGCTGAAGAACCTGGACCCGACTTTATAGACATAGTCAAGAGTCCTATTATAGCATTAACTAGGTCGTTAACTCGCCCAAGACCTGAACCAGATCAGATTAGTTGAAGAAATGCTATACAAAAGGCGAACATTGGGGAATTGTAGGTTTACTATCAGGAATCAATTATTTGAGATTGCAATGGGACAGAGTGCAGCCTCTGCCTCAAGGAGATTGAAACCATAATCCATAATAGTGCATTGCACTATTCAATTTTTTTATCGCTTTTTCCAATAGAACTGCCGTATGGCGTTCATTCCATTCAAAGGAAACAGAGTTGTCACTAAACGGGTGTATATCAACGATTTATTTTAAAGTTAAATTAAAATATAAGGTATAATTTTTCGCGTTTTTAAGCGGGGAATGCTTAAAAGTGGGATGTATATATCAAATTAGTGTCATTTTAAAGCACAAATTAAAATTGCCTAAGTTTCAGTGCTACAAATCGTGGAACTATTTTATCTGTTTTTGCATAAGCTGTAAGAAAAAATATCTTGAAACATACATACGCCTTTTTTTTTTGTATACTTTACTTATTCATATTGTTCGCATTTTCATTTTTTCAAATTTCTTTATAAAAATATTTTTGTAATTATCACAAGTAAAATAAAAAGCTTATAAAAAGCAGTTGTGAAGTACATTAGATGTAAGCAAACTCATTATTGGGCTATGGTTATTATTTAAAAATGTTTAGAAATAAATTTTATATGCTCCGAGTTTATTTAATATACTTTTTTGTTATATATTTCGAAAAATGAATATAATGAAAATGTGAAAATTGAGTTCTTTTTTTTTGAGACCGACACGCTATTCATGCTGTTGAATTATGCTTTGCGGAACAAACTTGTTTTAATTTGGCGTCCTTGAGTTTGAGTTATTAATTTGTTTAACAGTTAAATTTGTTTAAAACTTAAAACGATGTGAAAATTGCGCTACTGCGCTTGCTTTCATTTTTGGGAAAGCTGTTAGAGCTCATCTACTATCACACGGCTTTATTGTTTGTCAAGTTCAACTTATATATACATATATGTATATATACATTAATTTTGTTCAGTTTTCAAGTTCTGTTTTTATCTTTTCAATAATTGGGTAATTTCTTTTGCTTTTAGAGGAAAATAGAGTTGCGCATAAACTGGTGGATAGCGAGAAATATTTGGATCTTGGGTTTTAATTGGTTTTGGAAACAATTTAAGTAGCTTTGCAATCATTTTCAATGATTTGTGATACGTGCATTGGGCAATAGTATACAATATGAGTTGTTTCACTTTATCCTTTCAGTATATATGCTAAGCCCGCTGCCCCTTAACCCATCGAACCGGATTACATTTCAAAAACATTGGTTACTCAAGTTAAATGAAATAAATACAGAAAATCTCTGAATTCATACTTCAACCGTTGTTTAAAAAATCTAAAAACAAAATGCCTGTATTAAAAATCTTAGTCGCAGATTTAGCGCGCTATGTCCCACTGGACTTAAATGCATTTAATAAGGGCTATAACGCCTTTATTATTGTTTGAGACCACTTTGTAAATAAATATGAAAACATAAATTAATGTTCAGGTAAAATCATTCTCTTTTTGTCGGTGGTATGGACAGTTTTTGAATAAGAAAATATCAGATAAATTGTTGATTGCTAACTTAAATTAATTACAGATTGCTACACTGAAAAAAATATCGTAGGTAATATTAACTACAAAATTTAGTAAACCTTCAACGAAAAATATATTCAAATCTATAGATTTTTTATTCAAGTCTACACAAGTGGTCTTCAAATCTACATACATCTTATTAAAAACAAAGACTTTTCTTCAAATTAACGAAATTAGTTTTATTTTTAAAATTTAATTAAGTCGGACCTGTTGATTTGAATAACATTTTGTTAAAAATAATAAATGTTGTGTAAATTTAACTAAAATTTACCCAAAATTAAATAAACCTTTATAATAAAAATACCAAAAAAGTTTAGTTATTTTTTAGTCATATTGAATAATTATTTTTTGTTAATTTAGATATAATTTTGTAGAATTGAAGAAAATTTGTTAAATGTACAATGGTACTGTAAAATTAAGGAAATTTCTTCAATTTAACTCTTTTATTTTTGAAATTAAAAAAAGAACGAAGTAGGCGTTGGAAAAATTATTCTGAGAACGTTATTTATTTTTGAAATTTTAAAAACCAAGTAGGCGCTGGAAGAATTATTGTCAGAATATTAGTTTCACATGTGCTACGAAAGTGTCTATATTAAAAAACTGTGTTTTTAATTACAAAGAATTTTAATATAAAGTGAGTTTTTTTTATTAATTTAAAAACAATATGAAGTGTTATAAGTGTAAAAAATTAAGACATATAATACATCTTGGTGGTGTCGTTTATGACGATGTTAACACTGAAGTGATTTTGTTGCCTATTAAGTTGCAATTCAAAAAATACTTAGAAAAAGACAATGTTTTATAGAATCTCGTGTTCTAGAAATTTCTATATGTAATCAAATAGTACCATTCTACGTGGTTGATAACTAGGCCGTCGAGATGGATTTCATGCACATGTATCCAAAAACAGAGCCCATACGTAAATACTTTAAAACGTTTTCCTTAAAAATTTGCCCAGTGTTGGAGGATCGAACAAGACAAATACAATTTTATTTAATACTATAAAAGAAATGACAATTATAAGTGAAAGTAAGTTTACTATACTTTTATTTGTAGGCATGCATTTGATGTGTATTTTTATTTTTTTCAGACGGTATTTTTTTCCTTCTTCATAGCATATTGGTGTCCACTAAAAAACCCTTGAAGTTATTGATGGAAAGAAGTTATACGAGATATTTCATTCGAGACTCCCAGCAAATTTTCGCTGCCTGTGAAGAGGAAATACTAAAGAAATACGAAACTGAAATACAAATACAGCCCTTAGTATTAGTAACATGGAAAATTTAAGAAAAAAAATAGTTGTTTCTTTGAAGGCATAAAATATCGTATGCACTCAGCATTAACCGCTTTGGTTACATGTTTTGTACAGTTTTTTGTATTTAATATGAAGTATCAAAAGGAATATATACTGGTTTAGTCCTTTATTCAAAAATATGTTTATAATATTACCACAAATACAGACAGATTAACACGTTAATTTTAAGTTTGAAAATTTTGTTAATTGTAAACCTACGTTTTTTATTATATGTTTTAATGTTATTGAATTTACATGTTCTTTTTTTCCAAAGTATCTTTAAGTGTCTTTTTCACTGTTCACAAGACTTTTTTACTAAAAGCATATATGTATTATGTAAGTATATATAATAATTTTTTAAAACTTTTTTAACTGAATATCGTTTTATTACATTTATCGTTTAATTTAATTAATTTAATTTTGTAATAATAATATTGTATGTATATGTATATATTAATATATATAATATATATAGCATACAACAACACTGATTAATAATATGTTTTTATTTTAAAATTAACAAAATTTATTAACGAAAAATATTAATACAATGAAATAAAAATTCTTTAATATAAATAAAAATTATTAGTAAATTCAAATAAAATTTCTTCAATATGAATAAAGTTGTTTATTAAATTCAATTAAATTTCGTCATATTTACATCCCTCAAAATAGCGAAAGCATTTTATTCATATTGAAGAAATTTCTTTAATATGAATAAATGAAGATATTTCTTCAATATGAAGAAATTTTTTCAATATGAATAATTTACTAAATTTCTAAATTTTTACTAAAAAAAGACGTAGATATGAATACACATTTTTGTTAGCTGATATATAACGAAATTTCTTCAGTTCTACACCCCTTTTTACAGTATTTACGGAAATTTTTGGTTCAGTGTACGGACAGTTGGGATATTATTATTATAGCACTGTCTACCAATATCCGAAGAGAATTTGAAGAAACCACATAAGACTCTGCTGAAAGGCGTTCCTGATTGACTGAATAATACAAGCAATGGAAACTATTTATCCAATTAAATTTCAATATATTATATCAACTAGGAAAAATATATATGTATTAGCTCATAATACTAATTTCCCAGTTCAGTGATTGGCAAAAATAGTTCTTAATAGCTCATAAAATATACCAAGATTTGCGCGTGAAAGAGTTAACATTGAACTAGAATATGTCAAAAGCTTTTTATGATACATAATTACACTCGTAGTCTAGTAGGTAGTGTTTTAGTTTATTAGACACGAGGCCTCGGTTCAAAAACCAGGTCAGACATCTCCACCAAAACGGAATATGAATGAAATACAGATTTCTTCGGCGACTTGCTCTCAGAAAATTTCTGGCAAAAACTCTGAGGGCAAATAATATTTCCATGAAAAGTTTCTCAAAAACTATGTCGTTCGAAATCAACTTTAAACTGAAGTTCTCGCCACTCATACAAAAAAATGAAAACACACAATATAAGTGGTATGAGAAGCTAGGTTGTAATGCCGACATGTCCCCTTCTTAAAATTTAGTACTATGTATTTTACGTTTATGTTATTATTTTTTCTTTTAAATGTAATATTAAAGTTAAAATTTCAATGGGGCAATTCACACAACTTTGTATCGTGTATGTTGTATTGAATACATTTGTTTCTTTGTGAACGCTCAATGCTATGCTGTATTGTGTATTTCGTGGCATTCAAACAATTTGATAGCCCGAAACCAACACAACATATGAAAACATATACACATATTTTTCATTCACACAATTTGGTAGCACGAAACCAATACAACTTTTAAAAACATATGTGGTCAATTCACACAAACAAAGGTATTCAATACAACATACACGATACAAAGTTGTGTGAATTGCCCAATGGAAAAAATTTGTATAAGTATATCAGATTTTTATATGAAAATTATCAACAACAATCATACACTGTTGTATGTTCTTTCAACAATACAATGAATACAACGATACAACGGCTTGTGTGAATTGACCAAATTTTTATCTTTCAATGTTATAAAATTAATATTTCTATAATTTTTCAAAATTTAAAAAACAATAACTGTTTTCATTTTAATAGTTTAAATATTTTCAGTTTTAACATTAGGAACGTTCCACCTATTGACAAATTCAACAATTTTAAATCAATCATATCTCAATTTTCAAAACTTCCTGATGTAATATAATATAATAAAGTGCCCACTGGGGTGTTATATATAAATAAAAGGAAAAAGATCTTTAAACAGTTGTGCAAAGGTGAAAATCAAAATAAAAAATGGCGGAATGCCATCAATGCAAAGCAACAATACGCGGCGAATCGGGCATAATGTGTGCAGGTGTTTGCAAAAAAATTTTCCATAGCGCTAAAAAGTGTTCGGGAATAGACCAATATTAGATTGGTATTTTGGATTCACGTGGTTTTGTACGATTTATGTGTGACGATTGTCTTCAATACATACATAATGTTGATTTGGCACTTGGAGAAATTCAGAATAGTGTATTAAAAAATAAAGAGAATTTGGTTCAATATAAAGGCGAATTCGAATCTGCATTAAAACAAAATGAAAACGAAATTAAACAACTACTGCGAGCAATAGAAAAGAGATATGAAGAGAGATTGAAAAAAATAGACGAAGCACAAAAATCATGCGAAACAAATGTAAAAGAGATACAAAAACTTTATGGTGCAATAAATGATCACGAAAACAAAAATAAAGAAATATGTAACACAATAGAGGAGAAAAACAAAGTGATGTGGAATGAAATAAAAAAAGCAAATGTAAAAACGTCTAATGTACATAAACAAATAACATATGCAAAGCATTGAAAAGTAAAACTGGGATGCCAGATAAAACCAAACAAAATCCGCTAATAATCAAACCTAAACAGAAACAAGGTGTTGATAAAACCAAAGAAGATCTTAATAAAAAAGTAGATCCAACCAACTATAAAATTATTGAGGTTGAAAAAAGAAAAAAATGGAGCTGTGGTTATACCAAGTGAGAGCAATGAAGAACGAGAAAAAATTAGACAAGCGGTACAAAATAAAATGAATGAAAAATACGAAATTAGGGCACTGAATCAACCTGAATTGAAAATAAAAGTCACTGGCATGACATTTAAGTTTTCGGATGAAGAAATTATTGAGAAACTGAGAAAGCAAAATGAAATTTTGAAAAATAGTGTGCTAAATATAGTAAAAACGTTTGAATATAAAAGAAACGGACATGTGTTTTATAATGCAATTTTGAAAATAGATAATGACTCATATACCAAAATAATGAATGAAGAGAAAGTTAATATCGGATGGGAAAAATTGCGAATATTCGACGGCACTGATATTATACAATGTTTTAAGTGCAGAGGATATAATCACAAATCGCTAGAATGTAGAAATAAAGATATATGCTATAAATGTCATGATGAACACAGATCAGATAAGTGCATTAAGGAAATCATAAACAAATGTATAAATTGTATCCATATGAATAAAAGATTAAATCTGGAATTGGATGAAAACCATGTGACTTTAAGTAAAGAATGAACAAATTGAATGCCAAAAAGAGAAATGTAGGTTTAGTGGCATAACAACTAGAGCAAATATATGGAATACATACGAATATACAGGGACTAATAAACAATTTTGATCAATTAGAGACAATAGCGGGGGAGGAAAAACCTGAATTTATTATTCTTGCGGAAACCCATTTAACGTGTGAAATTGAAGAACGAGAGATAATGCTTGAAAATTATAATCATTACGCAACGTTATAAAACTCAACAAGAACTGGAGGAGTAATAGTATATTTTGAAAAAGGTGGGAGGTTAAAAAGTTATCTGAGAAAATTATTGAATCAAAAATTTGGATAAGCGCCTACGAAGCAAGATACAAAAATTATGGATTTGTTGTAGCGGCAATATACAGATCGCCAAGCAGTGCAGAATCTGAATTTATCGTAACATTTGAAGAAATTCTAGAAGAGATAACTGAAAGAACATGTGATATAGTTATAGTAGGTGACATTAATATAGACTGGGGAAGAAATGGTTTTTACAAAGATAAGATACAATGTGTTATAAATGATTATGGACTTGAGCGAATAATGACAGAATTCACCAGGATAACAAAAAATTCAAAGACGATAATTGATTACATAATTACTAATAATAGAAGTATTACAGCCGGAATCAGTAACACGAATAATAATAATCAGAAGCAATGGCACGACCATAAAGGCTGGTAAAGAAACAAAGGAAATTGAATTATTTAAATACAAGAAAACTCAGTTCAGTAGGAGAATATATGGAATAACAGCGATTGACAAAAATAATAACCTGAATAATAATGTTATATTTTTTGATAATTATTTAGAAAATGCAGTTAGAAGCATGACTTCTAAAAAATACGTAGTGGACACCAATTGTAACAGATGGTTTAATGAATTGAGAAGAATAAAAAGAGAAAAAAATTAATATGTATCAAAAACCAATCTTAGAAAATAGCTACGCTGCGTGGACAAGATACAAGACCATTAGAAATTATTATAAAGTTCGACTTGAAAATAAAAAAAAAAGTTTATAAATAACAGAATTAATAAAGCAAAAGATCAAAAGGAGATGTAAAGAGAGATAAAGAATCTAATACTGAAGAGAGACCAAACTGCAATCAAATCTGTGATATTTAACCAACTAGAATGTAAGGAAAATTTACAAATGGCGGACAAATTTAATAAATTTTTATTGAAAGTATTAGATTCATAAGAGACACGATTCCAAATGTCCAATATTCCAACTACATACCTGTGAAATTGAAAGACTGCAGAGGCTTCAAAATAAGGCAATGCGTGTCATATTAAGATACAATAGATACACCTCAATAGAATATATGCTTGAATCTCTAAAATGGCTTAATGTTAAACAGCGTCTAAAATTAAATACCATAAACTTTATTAAAAAAATAAAAAATGGAAATGTACCACAATATATAAAATATCAAATAGCCTACGTCGGAGAAATGCAACCATATCATTTGAGAAATAATAACGATTTTCGTATTGAAAGGGTAGATACGGTGGCGATGCAGCGTTCGCTTTTCTATAGGGGATTGCAATTATATAACCAACTGCCTGATTATGTGAAAAATGAACACAACAATAGTGTATTTAGAAAAAATGTTGTAATACTTGTTAAGAACATGTAATATAGGGCTTGTTATTTACATCGTCTAATATATGAGACTGTAAAGATATTATGTAAATTTATAAAGTATTTTTTGATACTAATAAAGAATTGAATAGTACTACAAGAAACATGGTTCAAGAATGACTCAACTCAAATATATACAATACTCGGATTTACTTTCATATATTGTAGAGAATATGGGTATGATGTATATATATAAATTGATTTTATTCTTAAAATTTGTAAAAGTGAAAATTTCGTTGAAATCTTGGCTATAACCTTATTAAATTTCGATGTTAAATCAAAGCCTTTACAAATCGTTTCATATTATCGCTCACAAAAGTGTAGTGATTTTTGATAATTTGTTGGATAAATTAGCTCAAAATCCATTAATAATAGTAGGTGACTCTAATATAGATATTTTCAAAAGTGGTTCGAGCACTGAATTAATTACAATTTTTCATAATTATGATTGTAACAATGCTAATACCTTAATAACAAGACCTGGAAGTAAAACTTGTATAGATAATATATTTAGTAATTTATCTGATAGTCTTATCGTTGATTCTGTGGAATGTGCCCTTTCCGATCATAATATTTTATATTGTAAATTGAAAATTAATTTCAAATTTAAAGAAAACATCCAGATTTCTAAAATTTATTGTGACTACAGAAACCCCAATGAATATTTACCAAGAACATTGCCAATTAATTTCTCATCAACAAACGTATCAGTCTTGACGTATCAGACTTACAGAACCAACTGTCTGGCAACACGTCAGACAGAAACAAACGAAAACAGAATTTAATTCCCGCGTCGTCTTTGCCCACTACACACCTACCTTTCTAGTCTTGTGTTTTAAATAAATGTTAATAGTTTTTACAATAATTAATAAATACTTTTTACAATAATTAATAAATAGTTGTTAAGTGATATATATTTACTCGTGTTTTCTTCACCCCACAACCATATTGGTGACTCCCTGTATTGAACACAAATTCTGATAAAGGAAACATTAATAAATTTTTCGACGACAAAGAAAATTTTTTCCTGGAAGCAGCGCAATTTTTTTTATATGAAAATTATCAACAACAATCATACACTGTTGTATGTTCTTTCAACAATACAATGAATACAACGATACAACGGCTTGTGTGAATTGACCAAATTTTTATCTTTCAATGTTATAAAATTAATATTTCTATAATTTTTCAAAATTTAAAAAACAATAACTGTTTTCATTTTAATAGTTTAAATATTTTCAGTTTTAACATTAGGAACGTTTCACCTATTGACAAATTCAACAATTTTAAATCAATCATATCTCAATTTTCAAAACTTCCTGATGTAATATAATATAATAAAGTGCCCACTGGGGTGTTATATATAAATAAAAGGAAAAAGATCTTTAAACAGTTGTGCAAAGGTGAAAATCAAAATCAAAAATGGCGGAATGCCATCAATGCAAAGCAACAATACGCGGCGAATCGGGCATAATGTGTGCAGGTGTTTGCAAAAAAATTTTCCATAGCGCTAAAAAGTGTTCGGGAATAGACCAATATTAGATTGGTATTTTGGATTCACGTGGTTTTGTACGATTTATGTGTGACGATTGTCTTCAATACATACATAATGTTGATTTGGCACTTGGAGAAATTCAGAATAGTGTATTAAAAAATAAAGAGAATTTGGTTCAATATAAAGGCGAATTCGAATCTGCATTAAAACAAAATGAAAACGAAATTAAACAACTACTGCGAGCAATAGAAAAGAGATATGAAGAGAGATTGAAAAAAATAGACGAAGCACAAAAATCATGCGAAACAAACGTAAAAGAGATACAAAAACTTTATGGTGCAATAAATGATCACGAAAACAAAAATAAAGAAATATGTAACACAATAGAGGAGAAAAACAAAGTGATGTGGAATGAAATAAAAAAAGCAAATGTAAAAACGTCTAATGTACATAAACAAATAACATATGCAAAGCATTGAAAAGTAAAACTGGGATGCCAGATAAAACCAAACAAAATCCGCTAATAATCAAACCTAAACAGAAACAAGGTGTTGATAAAACCAAAGAAGATCTTAATAAAAAAGTAGATCCAACCAACTATAAAATTATTGAGGTTGAAAAAAGAAAAAAATGGAGCTGTGGTTATACCAAGTGAGAGCAATGAAGAACGAGAAAAAATTAGACAAGCGGTACAAAATAAAATGAATGAAAAATACGAAATTAGGGCACTGAATCAACCTGAATTGAAAATAAAAGTCACTGGCATGACATTTAAGTTTTCGGATGAAGAAATTATTGAGAAACTGAGAAAGCAAAATGAAATTTTGAAAAATAGTGTGCTAAATATAGTAAAAACGTTTGAATATAAAAGAAACGGACATGTGTTTTATAATGCAATTTTGAAAATAGATAATGACTCATATACCAAAATAATGAATGAAGAGAAAGTTAATATCGGATGGGAAAAATTGCGAATATTCGACGGCACTGATATTATACAATGTTTTAAGTGCAGAGGATATAATCACAAATCGCTAGAATGTAGAAATAAAGATATATGCTATAAATGTCATGATGAACACAGATCAGATAAGTGCATTAAGGAAATCATAAACAAATGTATAAATTGTATCCATATGAATAAAAGATTAAATCTGGAATTGGATGAAAACCATGTGACTTTAAGTAAAGAATGAACAAATTGAATGCCAAAACGAGAAATGTAGGTTTAGTGGCATAACAACTAGAGCAAATATATGGAATACATACGAATATACAGGGACTAATAAACAATTTTGATCAATTAGAGACAATAGCGGGGGAGGAAAAACCTGAATTTATTATTCTTGCGGAAACCCATTTAACGTGTGAAATTGAAGAACGAGAGATAATGCTTGAAAATTATAATCATTACGCAACGTTATAAAACTCAACAAGAACTGGAGGAGTAATAGTATATTTTGAAAAAGGTGGGAGGTTAAAAAGTTATCTGAGAAAATTATTGAATCAAAAATTTGGATAAGCGCCTACGAAGCAAGATACAAAAATTATGGATTTGTTGTAGCGGCAATATACAGATCGCCAAGCAGTGCAGAATCTGAATTTTTCGTAACATTTGAAGAAATTCTAGAAGAGATAACTGAAAGAACATGTGATATAGTTATAGTAGGTGACATTAATATAGACTGGGGAAGAAATGGTTTTTACAAAGATAAGATACAATGTGTTATAAATGATTATGGACTTGAGCGAATAATGACAGAATTCACCAGGATAACAAAAAATTCAAAGACGATAATTGATTACATAATTACTAATAATAGAAGTATTACAGCCGGAATCAGTAACACGAATAATAATAATCAGAAGCAATGGCACGACCATAAAGGCTGGTAAAGAAACAAAGGAAATTGAATTATTTAAATACAAGAAAACTCAGTTCAGTAGGAGAATATATGGAATAACAGCGATTGACAAAAATAATAACCTGAATAATAATGTTATATTTTTTGATAATTATTTAGAAAATGCAGTTAGAAGCATGACTTCTAAAAAATACGTAGTGGACACCAATTGTAACAGATGGTTTAATGAATTGAGAAGAATAAAAAGAGAAAAAAATTAATATGTATCAAAAACCAATCTTAGAAAATAGCTACGCTGCGTGGACAAGATACAAGACCATTAGAAATTATTATAAAGTTCGACTTGAAAATAAAAAAAAAAGTTTATAAATAACAGAATTAATAAAGCAAAAGATCAAAAGGAGATGTAAAGAGAGATAAAGAATCTAATACTGAAGAGAGACCAAACTGCAATCAAATCTGTGATATTTAACCAACTAGAATGTAAGGAAAATTTACAAATGGCGGACAAATTTAATAAATTTTTATTGAAAGTATTAGATTCATAAGAGACACGATTCCAAATGTCCAATATTCCAACTACATACCTGTGAAATTGAAAGACTGCAGAGGCTTCAAAATAAGGCAATGCGTGTCATATTAAGATACAATAGATACACCTCAATAGAATATATGCTTGAATCTCTAAAATGGCTTAATGTTAAACAGCGTCTAAAATTAAATACCATAAACTTTATTAAAAAAATAAAAAATGGAAATGTACCACAATATATAAAATATCAAATAGCCTACGTCGGAGAAATGCAACCATATCATTTGAGAAATAATAACGATTTTCGTATTGAAAGGGTAGATACGGTGGCGATGCAGCGTTCGCTTTTCTATAGGGGATTGCAATTATATAACCAACTGCCTGATTATGTGAAAAATGAACACAACAATAGTGTATTTAGAAAAAATGTTGTAATACTTGTTAAGAACATGTAATATAGGGCTTGTTATTTACATCGTCTAATATATGAGACTGTAAAGATATTATGTAAATTTATAAAGTATTTTTTGATACTAATAAAGAATTGAATAGTACTACAAGAAACATGGTTCAAGAATGACTCAACTCAAATATATACAATACTCGGATTTACTTTCATATATTGTAGAGAATATGGGTATGATGTATATATATAAATTGATTTTATTCTTAAAATTTGTAAAAGTGAAAATTTCGTTGAAATCTTGGCTATAACCTTATTAAATTTCGATGTTAAATCAAAGCCTTTACAAATCGTTTCATATTATCGCTCACAAAAGTGTAGTGATTTTTGATAATTTGTTGGATAAATTAGCTCAAAATCCATTAATAATAGTAGGTGACTCTAATATAGATATTTTCAAAAGTGGTTCGAGCACTGAATTAATTACAATTTTTCATAATTATGATTGTAACAATGCTAATACCTTAATAACAAGACCTGGAAGTAAAACTTGTATAGATAATATATTTAGTAATTTATCTGATAGTCTTATCGTTGATTCTGTGGAATGTGCCCTTTCCGATCATAATATTTTATATTGTAAATTGAAAATTAATTTCAAATTTAAAGAAAACATCCAGATTTCTAAAATTTATTGTGACTACAGAAACCCCAATGAATATTTACCAAGAACATTGCCAATTAATTTCTCATCAACAAACGTATCAGTCTTGACGTATCAGACTTACAGAACCAACTGTCTGGCAACACGTCAGACAGAAACAAACGAAAACAGAATTTAATTCCCGCGTCGTCTTTGCCCACTACACACCTACCTTTCTAGTCTTGTGTTTTAAATAAATGTTAATAGTTTTTACAATAATTAATAAATACTTTTTACAATAATTAATAAATAGTTGTTAAGTGATATATATTTACTCGTGTTTTCTTCACCCCACAACCATATTGGTGACTCCCTGTATTGAACACAAATTCTGATAAAGGAAACATTAATAAATTTTTCGACGACAAAGAAAATTTTTTCCTGGAAGCAGCGCAATTTTCAACGAACTCTTTTAAGCAAAATACTTGTTGATTTTTGTTCAAACAAAACAAATTCTGCTTATGAAAAACACCCCTACAATTTGAGGCAACGAAAATTAGCCGACGACGAAGAAGTCTCATTAGGTGGTGACCGAAATTAAAAATATGTTACCACAAATGCAAGCTTTACAGCATAAAATGAACACTCTTCGAGAGCCGCAGGCAAATGTGAATGATGTATCAAGATCAAATCTCCAGAAAATTCACATTCCGAAATTGAACAAACATAATCCGCATTTGTGGTTTGCACAAGTTGAAAGATCATTTGCTTTGTGTGCCATCACCTCGGACTCTGACAAATTTGATCTTGCCTCAGTACGTCTGGAAGACGAAATACTTTTATCCATTGAGGACCTGATCACAAATCCTTCTCAGGTTAATAAATTTGGTACACTGAAAGAACGTCTGATTGCAAAAATTGCTGAAACTTTTGAATTTAAGCTACGACGTCTACTGCAGGGTTATGAAACCACAGGTAAGAAACCTTCAGAAATATTATCGACTATGAAACGTCTAGCTCCGGGTAAACAAAATGAAGCAATTATTCGCACACTATTTCTGGGCGAAATGCCAGATTCAATTCGTTAAATTTTATCCGTGTTGAAAGACGATGACTTGGAAAAACCGTCCGAAACTGCCGACAAAATGCTAGATGCTAACAGCAATATGGCACGTTCCGAACCAGTAGCACCTACGCTTCGACGCAAATGTTCCTGTGGATGCAGTTGCTCCCACGATGACTTTTTCTGACGTTTGCCTAGCGATAAAAAATTTAACAGATGAAGTTAAGAAAATTCAACTACAGCAAAACGACAAAGGAAGCAAATTTAATCGACAACGGTCCAGATCTCGTAGCCGTTCACGAAATTTTCATCAGAATTCAACTGAAACGCAATTATGCTGGTATCATACGAAATTTGGTGACGCAGCTCAACATTGTAAACCAACCTGTCCCCGCTGGAAACCTAGGTTAAACTTTTTCCAATATGCGCAGTCGTTGTAGAAACATAATTTTTTTTACCAAAAAATATAGTTTTTTAGCAAAATTTCGATTGTTATAGTTTTTATTGATAAGACTCTGGCACACAATTAAAGGGATGTGAAGAACAACCATTTCACCATAGATGTCACGGCCAGTTATAGTGAAGTCGCCGTGGTCTAGTAGGTAGTGTGTTGGCTCATTAGACGAAAGGCCCGAGTTCGAATCCCAGGCCAGACATCAAAAACAAAATACAAAAAGTATTTCTTCGGCGACTTCCTCTCAGCAGATTTCTGGCAAAAACTCTGAGAGTAAAAATTGCCATGAAAAGCTTCTCAAAAAATCTGTCGTTCGGAGTCGACTTTAAACTGTAGGTCCCGCCACTCATGCATAAAATTAACGCACACGACATGACTGGTGTTGAGAAGCTAGGCCAATTATATATGTATGTATGTCGATTGTTATAGTTGACAGACTAAAGCAGAATTTAATTCCTCGCGTCGTCTTTGCCACTACACACATAGCTTTCTACTTTTTTGTTTTATATAAATGTTAATTACCTTTTACAATAATTAATAAATAGTTGTTAAGTGGTATATATTTACTCGTGTTTTCTTCACGAGTTAAACCGTTAAACTTTAATAAGATTAACAGTAATCTTCAAAGTCAATTTTATGCAAATATAAATTATTAAAGAAAAGGCGTGAATCAAAAAATAGAGAAAAATATGATGCTGATTTGAAAGTACAGTGATTAAATTATCAGGTAAAAAATTTAAAGATAATTATGGAAAATTTAAGTAGAATTAGAAATGATACTAAAAAATGTTGAAAATTTTTGAATAAAACACTTGGTAGAACGAAAGAAAATGTTGTCAAACTTAATGATATTAACGGTGAAAATATATTAGATGATCAGACAGAAGCAGACTTATTAAATACTTATTTCATTTCAGTCGTAGAAGAACTTAAACAAAATATTAATACTTTGCCAAATGATTCAATTTACTTGTTGAGGATAAATGAAATGACATAATTAACATTATTATCAATATGGCAATAAATAACCAGGTTTTGACAATATATCTATAAAATTTTTGAAAGAATGTATTACAGTACCTTTACCTATACTAGTTGATATATTTAATAAAATTATCAATACCTCAGAATATCCCGACATTTCAAAAATTCATGAAATAGTACCCATTCCAAAAACAGTATCTGCTGCCACTGTATACAAATACAGACCCATTGCTATTCTACCAACAATGATAACATTTTTTAAAAATGCTATAGGATAAGCTTTTGATATATTTAGAGGGGAACAATATGTTGTACAAATATCAATTTGGTTTTAGAAAAGGTGTTAGTACTCAAGATGCAGTCTTAAAGGTTTATGTGATGGATTCTGTGGAGTTGCTGGAATATTCTTTGATTTGTCTCAGGCATTTGATTTTGTGGACCATGAAATAATGTTACAAAAATGAAAATACTATGGTCTTCAAGGTCATGAGCTTAGGTTATTTATTTATTATTATCATTAATATATTTATTTATTTATTATTTATTTATTTCATTAACAGGAAACAGTTTGTACAAATTAATGGGTTCAAAAGTGTTCCACAGGGAAGTGTCTTAGGCCCTTTACTATTTTCAATTTATTTAAATGATATACAATATTTAGATCTAACGGGCCAATTTTTATGTTTGTTGATGGCATTTGCTTATTTTATCCATTTAATTTCGGTTTAGTTATGGAAACACAAATTGAAAGAGATGCTGCTTTATTAATGGAATTTGCTCGCTTAAATAGATTATTAACAAAATAAAAAATTATGATTATTTCTTTTTTATAATTTACCAAGAACTTTTTCAACATTGTTGCTATATAAAGATATATTTGAAAATATTTTGCCAATTAATGGCTTATATATATCAGGATCTATTGTTTGTTTTTAAATCTCCACAAAATATGTAGGTGATCATACAATTCCATTTCTTCAAAACACAGCACATTTTTACACAAGAAATTCTTCAAACTTAAGAATCCCAAGGAGTAGATTGGAAAAAATAAAACAAAGAATTGATTACATGGGTGGCAATCTTAATAAGAATTTACCTTCACAACTAAAAACTGTCGAGAGTATATCAATATTTAAAAGATTATGTAAAGAATTTCTAAATAATTCAATAGAAACGCCTTTGTAAAATATATTTTGTTTAGTAAATATTGTGAAAATAATCTGTACGTCTAGTTTAACAGCTTGCCTCAAAAATGCCTTTAAGGTGCAAAGGCCAAATGAATTCTATATAGAAAAATTAATGTATAATTATCTGAATTAAAAAATAAATAAAAATGACCAACTGTGTATGCATGTATGTATATGTAATTACACCCAGAGTATTTGTTAGAAGAACGCTGATATGAGAACATCGAAAGAAATACTTATTCGTATTTCTTTAGCTTAGGTGTCAGAGTCATAACTCGACTATTATTATGAAATTTTACAAAATTCTATCAGCTAAAACTAAATTTTATATTCATAGTCCATATGATGTCATACAGATACTGTTCGTTTGTGGACTGTATTTAAGGGGAGTGAGTGGTGGAATCTCGGACGTCTTTTAGCTTAGGTGCTCTAGGATAAGCCAAATAATTAAGAGTGATTTCTAAAGCAACACAATAAAAAAGAACACTATCCTTTTCTTCCGAATTAGAGCACGATATATTTTACAATTCTATATATACACCAATTTATATTTCACAATACTTAACACTACCAAGTTAAATTTACAATATTAAAAATTGGCCGAATGCCCAAAAAAAATTACTTCTATTGTCGTTTATGGTTATTTTATGGAGGACTAGATCGATCTAGCCGATGCAAACGCAAGACTAAAAAACAATACAAAAAAATCTTACATACAAAAACAACATAAATGTTAATAAAACAAAGCTTAAAGATAAAATTATAACGCCATCTGTTGACAAATTGCGAACTACTGGATGCCAATCCTGTTTATGTCGCCAGAGGTGGGAATCATAGACCAACAGACATAAATATACCGGCGCCCTTGCAGTACTGCAACCAAAAGATTCTTCTCCAAACGTATTGCTAGGAAGATTAAAAAAACAAAGCTATTGTATTAATTTAATACGCAGTAGAATTTCACCAAGATTTTTGCCAGCTTGCAGTTATTCCAATTCTAATCCGCCAGCCAGCAAATGTTAAAATGAAATAAGTATCATTCAGGAATGAGTATCATGGTCTAATATTATGTAGCGAGTTCTTGAGGCTTATTGTTCCTCTACTAAATCGGAACTAGAGCTTCCGACGAACTAGGTCTTCCGTTCTCACGACCATAGGACGAACTAGGTCCACTGGTGGAGTATTAGGACGAACGAGGTCCGTTATTTTTCGTGGCTAAAGGACGACTTACGTCCCATCAATGCTTCTGTTCTCTAACCTTCCTATGGACAGACGGACTGGGTCTATTGCCCAGTTAATGTAAGGTATAACGTCAGCGGCCCTTATTATCACACGCCACCAGGTATGGTCGCGGCTCAATCAACCCTACAATTTATCGTCCTCTACAACTTCACCCCCATGGGGTTCCTGGGGGTACCATGATACTATAAATTAAAGTTCTCTATCAATTTTTCGTTGGAAGAATTACAAGTCTTCCAATCGGCCTTTTAATTGTTCTATGTTCAGTTCCCAAATCCACAGCTCTTACGTAACCATCATTAATTTAAACGTAGCTGTTGGCAATCCAAATTTTTCCTACAACTTTTTCGAACTAAAAGTTGCTTGCGAACCTGAGTTTATCAGAGCCCTAGCTGTAAATATTTGCCCTCGATGACAAATACGAACTATGGCTGTCCCTAAAAGTATCTGCCTTAGTTGGCAGCAAAACAGTTTTGCACATCACTACCAAGCCTTGCTGCACGACTAGAACTTGTCGCATCGAAAACTTCAAGTTCTCGAGAGGATCGAAACACCTCCCGGTGCAGCAAAGTGTGATGTCGCAAATCGCAGACCGAACAATCCAAATTTTGCTGCATTCATTCAACCTATGACCAACATTGAAACAGTCAATACACAGGTTGTTCTGTTTTACTACAAAAATCTTTGCCCAAGAATGAAAAGATTCTGGACAGATTCAAACGCTCTCCAAACGAACGCTCAAACTTGCAGCTCCAAATCAGCTCTAAATAACTACCCAAACTGTAGTATAGTTCCAATGGTCACATAAATTTTCAAAAACAGTTCTACGAATAGCCGAGCCTGTGTAAACGGAAGTTATACCTACGCTCCGACAAATTATCACAGGAAGATTTCCAGACAACTAACAATTTCAGCACATAAGTAACCTCAAGTACGTTCCAAGAAGATAAAACCAACCAATAAAATCAACAAAAATTTTAGCAGTAAATAATAAAATACTTGCCCATTAATTAAAATTCACAAAAAGATGAAAAGATTACAATATTCCCCAAGATTCCCTTTAATCACTTATTTCGACCTCAATGATTTCGCCAAAGCTCCTATCGAAACGAATATAATTTAAAAAAAAAAAGAAATAAGCTTTTCTAATTGTTCAATAATCAATTAAACACTTTTTGTTTCAATTTTAAACGCATGATTAAATAATATTCAATCTAAATAAAAAGGCAATAACAACTTCTATTTTTCAACAAAATTGATACAGCATCAATTCCGACAAAGAAAGTTTCAAAATAAAAATTTACCAAAGATCTAAACAGAAATTTACCAAACATACTTGTAATTAATCGTAACATACGTCAGTAATTTATCCAATTGTAAATTACAACCACCGTAGATCCGTATATTTAAGTCTCCTTTAATTTTTAACTAATCATAATTAATTCAAACGAAAAAATTTTTTAATTTACACATTTTCCTAATATAATAACCACAAATTTTTCTAAATGTAAACAAATAAAGATGTGGATTCCAAAAGAAATGTCAAATAAATAACGTCCATTCCCAAACTACACATTACCATATCATTATGATAGATTTAAATTCAGGAATATCATTGAGGAACAATATTGGCCTCGGTAACCGTTTAATTATGGGTAACCCTGTTACGCTAGATGTGGATTTTAAACTGTGATAAACGATCGTATATAAGTGGTGATAAAATCCGCTATTCACCAAAGAGTAATATCAATGTATAAAAAAATATCGAATTATCACTAATACTAAATTGGGTTGTTGAATTTGATTCTCATCAGTAAGACTTTCACTCCAAGTCGATATCTCAATATAAAAATTTCGCAATTCGTGGTTGATATAATAATGTAACACAAAAAAACAACTTTGGTTTCTGTATATGATAAATTTATAAAGTGTTTGTCTAATACTGTGCTATTCAAATTATAACACTCAAACTTTATGAAATTATACACTGTTATATGGTATACATATAAAGTTCTGTTAGGATCGACAACAAAACTTTATAAGTATATGAATCATCACAAAAATCAGACAAATAAAGCAAAAAAAACTTCACCTGGATTGAAGATACTTATGGTGATTTCTTTTCTGGCATAAATGTTGCCTTTATGCTGCCTTTTTGCCCTTTTTTTGTTCTTTTCTGAAAAAAAAATGCAATGTTGTAAAGTATTACCATGTTCTTTTCTAAAAATTTTGCCATAAAACCCAAAAAATATGCTGCATGTTTGACCCTCAATTTAATCAAAGGGTTGAAAGTGCAACACTTTTGAAACAGCTGTTCTTGTTATTGTTTTGAAAAAAAAAAAATAATAATAACAAAAAATATTTGTTTTAAAAGTGTGGAAATGGAAGCAAAAAATATTGTTTTGGAAGATTTGTTCGAATCCTCTTCATCGTCAGATGAGGAGGACATATATCCATTATTAATAGAACTAAACCACTTGCCGCAAGTTAAAATATTGTATATATTTGATTTAAATTGCGCCAGGTTCTAGTAATAAATTTATAAACAAACAACAGCTGACTATAGGTGTTGATAACTTTATTTTTGTAAAAGCAGAATGAGCTTTAAAATCGCTAAAATAAAATGAAACATTTACTAGCCGAGGACTACAAAGTAACATATACATATGTATGTGTCATTATCTCAACAAAAAAGGTTTGAGATGAGTTAACTTAAAAATTAAAATTTTTTAAAATTGTAATAAGAAGAATGTTTATAAATACTTTTAAATGGAATTTGGTTATTATCTTTTGTAATAAAAATATTTCCGAAAAAATTCCAAAATTTATATTTTTGATTTGACTTTTAGCTATATAGAAAAATTCGAAAAATTTGCTAAATAATTAATAGCATATTGTGCCATCTAAAGCGATTTGAAAACATTGGCCCTAAAGTTGAATTTTACATAAAAACAGTTTTAACTTATATGACCCCGGAGCCCTCGGTAAAAATATTATTATATTTTTAATTTAAAACATTTTAGCTTTCCGAAAATTTTATTGGAAATTATTTGGATAATTAAAAAAAATTTTTTTCATTTCCTATACAATGATCAGTTTCAAATTCGTTAAAAGTAAAAAAACGCTAAATTGGTATAAAACTACAAAAATAATTGCATAAAGGGCAATGATTTTTGTTCTTTTATAGTCGTTAAAAATGCAACACATTATGAGGGTTTGTGCAACCTCCAATAAGTGCTACAAAATATGTAGGCAACATTTTTTGCCAGAAAAGAAATCACCATTAGTTACCAAGTTCCAAGATCCGGGTGGTTTGGACCAAATGTTCGTTTGTGGAGGTGTGAATGGAGGAACCTCGGACGTCTTTTACCTTAGGTGCTCTAGAATAAGGCAAATAATTAAGAGTGCTTTCTAAAGCAACACAATAAAAAAAAAACACTATCCTTTTCTTCCGAATTAGAGCACAATATATTTTAAAATTCTATATGTACACCAATTTATATTTCACAATACTTAACACTTCCAAGTTAGATTTACATTATTAAAAGTTGACTGAATGCCCAAAAAAAAAATTACTTCTATTGTCGTTTATGGTTATTTTATGGAGGACTAGATCGATCTAGCCGATGCAAACGCAAGACTAAAAAACAATACAAAAAAATCTTACATACAAAAACAACATAAATGTTAATAAAACAAGGCTTAAAGATAAAATTATAACGCCATCTGTTGACAAATTGCGAACTACTGGATGCCAATCCTGTTAATGTCGCCAGAGGTGGGAATCATAGACCAACAGACATAAACAGATACCATATAAAAAGAATTGTATTTCAATACATAAATTCAAACCCTGCCTACAAACATCAACACTCCTAACACAACATTGTTTTTGTTTTTACATGAGACAATTCGAATTACAGAAATAAAACTATTCTAATTTCACATTGTTGAATACGTAAACACATCAGATTAAATATATTGGTTTTTAATCTCAAATTCACGATTTTTCGACTAATATTAAATGTTTTTCAAATTAAATTAAATTTTATTCGAAACAAATTAAATTATTTTTAACACAAATTAATTAATTTCTAATACAAATTCATTGTTTTTCATTTGAAATTAAATTTTTTTCATTTATATTTAAATTTATTTTTTTTCAATTTCAATTTATATCATTTCAAATTAATTTTTTATTATTTTAAATGAGGGAATATCTTAATCTTTGTACAAAATTAAAAGGTGACATATAATTTTTGACAATCATCAGTATGTTTAAGAAAGGTTCAACTGTTAACCCTGCAAACATTGTTACCAACGCATAGTTTCAGTATTTCTTGAACATAGAATCTACATTTTGATGTTGTTGGTAATGAGTTCATCAACATAAATAGTGAAAGATAAAATTGCCGAGTTTGGGCATACATTGGTTTTTCTTCCTCCATACTCCCCCGTGCTAAACCCAATAGAAAAAGTATTCTCAAAAACTAAACTGTGTTCACGCAATTTGCTAGCTGATCCAGATATTAATATGTACTTGGTAACTGTAATTAAAATCTCCGTCGGATCGGTAACACCATCTGATTGTAATAATTACTACGTTGATATGACCATGTCATTATAATTAGCTGCATCTGGAGAACAGTTACAATGAATATTTTATATTAAATTTATAACTATATTACTATTTATAATCTTAATTTACGGTATAAAAAGATTTATATATTTTTAACTATTTTGCGTCAACTAAAAAATGAATTTGAAGTTAAAATAAGTTAATTAGAAATTAAAAAAAATTAATTTAAAATTAAATATATTTAATATGACACACAAAAAGTTTAATTTGTGTTGAAAATAATTTAATTTCATTCTAATAAAATTTAATTTGTTTTGAAGAAAATTGAATTGGGTTATAAAAATTTGAATTTGTGTGCAAAAATCTTTAATTTGAGACTAAAAACCTATATATAAAAATTTTGAACGTAAATTACGCATTGTACACAAAAAATAAATATGTATATATAACTTTCTAATATTCAAAAATAATAAACGAAAAAAATATCCTATAACCAAAAGACTAAAACATTGTTACGTTTTTACCTTTTAAAAATGTTTAAAATATGAACTCGTAGATTGCAAAAAAAAAATAAAAAAAAATCTGTGTTTAGTTTTAATTAAAGCCTTTATTGTTCGCACAATTCTGAGTGCCATTGTTCACAACTTGATATAAACAATAAAAATTGCTTTGTTTATTATTCCTCTGTTTACACTCTTTGCATAAACAATAACAATTAAGAGTCAATTGTTCGACAGATCTTAGTGACGGAGATCTTCAAACCGGGATTACTCTCTTCAAACACACCGCGTCTTCACACAAGGCTTACTGAACTTTTACTGATTCCGTTGCCTGATTTGCCTTGCCTTTTACATGGCAACGTAAACACTCTAAAGCCCTAGTTATGCTACCGTAACGGAACGTAACCGCAACAGTAAGAAACAGCTGATCGTTTTTGTTATGTATAAAGCAATACGAATGGTTATAGAAATGTAATGTAACGTAACCGGAACGTAAGAATCTGTAAAAAATAGAATTTTCTTACATTTTTACGTGACATCTGCTTAGCAGTGTTAACAACATGTCAATATTAAAAACCACTAAAACTGAAAATTTACATTTTGTATGTATGTTATGTTTGTCTGTATGTGGAATTCTCTTTAAATAAGACTTCACATATTTTAAAAACCCAAATTATAATTTATTTCATTATTAACTTTTATAATTTAAAATAAAAATAAACACTATTTTACTATAATATTACGTATGTAGGTAGTGTTTATTTTTATTTTAAATTAGAAAAATGTAGTTATCGATATTTAACTAATTAAAGCGTTCGAAAAGCATTTCAGTTTGCATTTTACTTTTATTGGAGAATAAAATAGAAAATTCAATCAAAGGCACTTAACTGTGTGTTTTTGTTTTCCTCAACAAACAAACATAAACTAAATTTAGTGTTTTTGTTTGAGTGAAAGTGAAATTGCTTGGCTTACAGAAACAATACATAGAACTTTAAATAAACACCTTTGAATAAATATAAAATCGTTTAAAATGAACCTAAAAACTCTGTGTTGATGACATTGGTTAACAGCTGTATTAAAGAGAAACAAAAGGCGGCATATTGAAAGTGATAAAAGGAGTGAAAACAAAGTTTTCAAAATTTGGAATTAATATGAAATTTATTTAAAAAACAATAATAAAATATAAACTCAATCCAAAAAATATGTCTTCTATATACTTATCTGAATCTCTGTCTTTTAGTTTTTGCAAGTTTTATTTCCTCATTTGTTCCTGTTTATTTCTTTTTTGTTTTGTTTACATAAAAACACATGACACGTTTTTACGATCTATAATTGCACTTACATTTTTACGTTCCGTACACATTACATTACGTTACTGTTACATTCCGTTACGGTAGCATAACTAGGGCTTTAAAGTAGTAGTTACCCAACCGTAACGTAACGTACCGTAGAACATTTAAACATGAGAGAAGATGAGCAGTGTTGCCACGAAAAAAAAAAATATTGTGATCAACATTTGCGAAAAAATCACCAAATAAGGAAAAATATAACCAAAATTAAATTCGCAGTTTTTTTATTTTTATTTTTTTCGAACTTAAATTATAATTAAAAAAAAATTATATTTATAAGAAAAATAATAACCAAATCCGGAAATATCAACACATTGGACAAAAACGGCAACACTGATGGTGAGTCTGTATACCAATTTCTTTGAATTGTGTTGTGTTCGTTTGTGTGTTGCTTTTGTTTTTATTTACATTCTTCGTTGACATATGTCCCGTTTTGAACGTTTCTATAACTACACAAATGTTTTTAAGGCTACGTACGTTACGATTTTACGTTTCTTACGGATGAGTAACCAGCACTTAATGAATGTGGCTTCGACTTCTTGAGATCTCTATAAATGTAAACATCGTTACTTCATTACTGTTGTTTGTGTATTTTGTTTATATTTATTCTTGTAGTGTTTGTTGGTATATTAAGTTCATTGTTTTTGTAGCTTTTGTTTATAATTTTAATGTTAAACGATGAAAAAGCCAATATCTAGATTTTTCTATTTTCGTAACACTACCGCCCAATTAAGCCTGTTCGTCCCGAATAGGCTCATTATCTCTTCTCCCATATTTCGCCAGTCGTTCTATGTGTACGACCTCCATTTTTATTTGGGGGCTTTTAATTATTTTGTAAGGTCCATTCCAGTTGGCTTGCGGTTTGGGTTGTAGAGTAGAAACAGTTGTCCCTTATGGAAGCCCTCCGTATTTGCTATACGATCATTTTTATACGTGTGTGCACAAATTCTATTGGCTTTCTTCTTTTCCAGAGCATGTGGCATCCCTCTCTGTGATGGGCTTAACACCAAACTCTAACTCAGCAGGCAGTTCTATCTCAGTCCCAAAAATAACCTTGGGGGTTGATCTAGATGTTGAAATATGGACCGCAGATCGGTACGCCGCACTATGGGGTTTTTGATGGGGGTTTTGATGCCTAAAATGGGAATTAAATCGTGGGAACTTTCATGGTTGCTTTTTTAACTTTTTTTTTGGTTTATTTCGCTTAAAGAAGATAAATCCATAATAAAAAAAATCGTGACCTGAAATGCATAAGGGCCTAACAACCAAAAAATTCAAAATTGATTTTTTGATTGATTTTGATGTATTGCATCAAAATATATGTTTTGACAAAATTTTTTAATCCTACTGTTAAAGATTATCTACCAACCAGATAAAATTAAAATTGAACATAGAAACGTTAATACAAATTAGAATAAATCATTTTGAGTATCAAACAAGTTTTCATTCCATTTTGAAGTCTTTGCTTCCTCAGTTAACTGCCCTATTGGTATTAAAGAGTAGTTTATTACTTCTGGTCCGTGCCAGCAAAGATGAAGAATTTTCTTTCCTCTACACTTTTGGTTTTTGATTCTTTTACTGCAATCCTCGAAATCAACTTCCGATCTACCACGCTTAACACCAGATTGGCCCGGGAAACCCATTGACGAATCTAACCAGTACTTGTTGTTCTGAAGAAAACGCTCAGAAACTCTATAAGATGCATTCCAGCGATTCTTCAATTGGAAAATTAAATTTTTCAATGTATCGTTAAAAACTTTAATATTTTTTATTGCTTGGGAATAAACGTGTAAGCATTTTTTCTTTAAGAAATGCGAGGTTTTCAGTCAAGGAATCCAGAACTTGCAATTAGTTCACAAAGTTCTCTTCGAGAAATAAAAATTGTATTCTCGTTTGTACCTATGATTGAATAAATATGGTCTTATAATTTTATAAAAAAATTTAATAGATAAAAATTATATAGGTGCAAAAATATATCTTCTTTTTTTAATCAGGTGCAAGAAAGTGCAAAAAAAATTTCTCTATTATTTCACAAGGTATCTTAGGTTTAAGAAGAGAAACATTTTTTTGCTTTACTTTGCTTTACTTAACTCACAACTATTTTTCGATATATGCCAGAAAATTTGCAAATTTATAGACCTCCACAAAAATTTTTTTAAAATAACAAAACTATATAAACTTATAAAACAACGAAGCAAATATAATCTCAATCGTCTCTTGCTGAAGCCTCCATATTTTTTTAATACTTTTACTTAAAAACTTGCCGAGAACTAATTTTGAAAACACTGAAAATTTAGTTTTCGCACGAAAGATAAAAAATTATCAAAAAACTCACACTTCAAAAAGGCGTAGTAATTTAACGTGCTAAATACACGTTTTTTAAGAAAGTGGTGCAGAATTTTGTGCACTTTCAGCTCATGTAAAAAAATATTTGGTACCCAAGAATTTAATTTTCCAATTAATTCCCATTTTAAGCATTAAAAACCCCAATGTGCGCCGGTAGAAACCTTGAAATGTGTGCGTACCAATCTTTCTGTTGTTCGCTCACTACTTTCCGAAAGTATTCCTCTAGGGTTCGATTAAATCGTTCTACCATTCCGTCAGACTGTGGGTGAAGCGGCGTCGTTCGCGTCTTCCATTACGACGAGAACATATCGGTTTCACAACGTTCATCGCTATCCGGTCGAAAGCTGCGCCCGAGTTATATTGTTGCAGCTGACCTCGACTTCTTCTTGCTGGACCTTTAGCAGCAATACATTGGGTACAGTTTGCCATCCAGTTTGCTCCATTCTTTATTTTGGAGTATGGCTGTACTATGAGGTTGGATGAGGTCTTGCCATCAGCGCTTTCCCAATGACGATATAAGCACCTGTTTATCAGTTTTAAACTGTCCCATAGCGCCCAATATGCTTTTATAAGAGGACCTTCTGCTGATATTTCATTTGGGGTAGACCGTTTCTTAGCTACTATTATCTTCGCCAATATTGGGTCACTTTTTTGTGCTTGAGAACAGTCTTCGTTTTCATCGATCTGGGTTAGCCACAAATCAATGATGGATTCCTTCTTGTTAATCTTCACACAATTTTTACACTCCAAATTACAAGGTCGGCGTGAGAGAGCATCAACGTTTCCATGTTTTATGTCTCTTCGGTGTTCAATGCTGAAGTCATAAGTCTGGAGGCTCTCAATCCAAAGTGCTAACTGTCTTTCAGGATTCTTGAATTTCAGCAGCCATCTCAGTGCGGAATTATCATTCCTTAGTAGAAAATGTTGGCCATACAGGTACTTATGCTAATGTTTTATGCATTCCAGCACTGCAAGTAGCTCATGTAGGGTCACACAATAGTTCTGTTCGTGGCGAAAGCGGAAGAGTACCTCTTTAGAAGCTTTTTGGCCTTATTTCTCTCTGGAGCAGCTAAAAATTCTACTCAGTTCTCCACATTTTCACCAAATTTCTGTTGATCCTTTGCTGAAATTTCAGCCGTTTCCGGCGATTTTTGGCTGTTTATTACTGCCTCCATTGGAGCACATTGTCCCACCTTGAAGATGCCTTCTTCATGGCCTGATAGATTTAGCACTCGCACCGGGACAATTCTCTGTTCGGTAAATTTGATGAGGGCCTTTACTGACAACACATTCGTCTGAATTTCTGCTGGTTCAATAACCCACAAGCGGTTTTCCTCACAATCTCCTTCCACACGCGTCCAAATTAATGATTCGCTCTGAAGTGATAAGTTTTGCTGTTCGACAGCAACTAACCTTCTGGCGTGCACTTGAGGCTTGTATCCCATGTCAAGGGGTATCTCCACATTTCGCCAACCCATTATCTGGTGCCCCATATTCAAATTGATGCCATGGGCTATCATAAAATCGACACTAATGACAACATCGGCAACAATAAAGACGTGGCGTACACTGACGTTTGCTATAGTCACCTTCGCCTATGTTTTTCCGTGGAGAGTGGCATACTGTCCAGCAGCTGTCCGTAGTCTTACATTTCTAAGTACATTACACTTCCCGTTAACTATATCTGGTCTGATGATAGACTACGTCGCACCGGTGTCTATAGTGAATGTGTGTTGTCTGCCATTTATGTACCCGCACGCTGTAAGGTTATTGTTGTTTTGCTGCATCACCGATATGGAGATTGTGGAGCCCTAGCTTGTGGGAGCCAGCACTTGCCCCTCAGTGTTAGCTCGTTTGAGTTTAACACGGACTTTTGTGTAGATGGTTGGTAGTTCGCTCGTTTATTATTCCTTGTTGGTGAGGTAGATCTTAATTTTTTGTGTGGCGCTTTGCAGTTTCTTTGGAAATGACCGCCCTTTCCACTTTCCTTTGCGTCAAAGAGGTGTCAGAACAACAATCAAACGGCATACGCTCAGGATGACTGCGATTCCTACTGGCCCGATGATATGTTCCGGGCACAGTCGTCAAATCAACCAAAGGAGAATATCAGAACGACAATCAAACGGCATACGCACAGGATGATTGTGGTTCCTAGGCCACCAGGTGTGCGTCCTCAAGAAGATATCCCAGAACAACAATTGCACGGCATACGCACACAGCAATTGCTGTACAGGCTTCCCAGTCAGTTGCCAATGTTTTGGTGACAATCAAACTCACCCTAGTGGGGACAACCACTAATGATTTAATTTATTTTCCCTGAGTGAGAGTCATTGTTATTAAATAAATTAATAAAATCGACCTCACTTATCAGCAACTCATCACCAACTACTTCGCCTGCTCAAGCCATGCCCATTCTTCTTCCCAAAAGTAACAAATAACAAACCAAACATGATCGAACAACTAGTGTCATAGTCATGATTCACACTAGTCAAGTCAAGTCTTGTCAAGTCTCGTCAAGTCTTAAGTTTGTAGGTGAAGGACGAAGAGAGAATTGAAAGGGGTAAATACATGACCGTACAGTAAATTTTAAATTAAAATAAAAGGAAATGTCAAAAAATACCTAAAGTTGTACGCAAAAAAAACAAAAAATTGACGAGACGAAATGTTCACGTATGAACGCGAATGCAGGTTGAAAAGAAAATCTAAAAAAACTTGACGAGTCAGACTTGACTAGTGTGAATCATGACATACTCAACTCATGCAATTCGTACAACAACCGTTATAAAAATAATAAAATTTTCTTAAAATAGATCATAAGATCTACTCAGTAATTTATTTTAGGCACAATGGGCCAGAAATTTTTGTTAACGAGTTTAAATTGCTAGAAAGTAATATAAACAGCAAAAAGTATGAAGACATACAAATTTAAAAAATAAATTTGATGAAAATATATATTCAAATTTATATGAATTCGTTACATACATAATTACTTCGCCTCATAGTAGTGCTTCTGCTGAAAGAGTTTTTCAAAACTATCACTAATTAAAAATAAACTTACTAACAAACTTAAAGTAGAAACTTGTGAATCTATGCTTTCCTCATCACAATTTGAAATCGAAGCTGGAAAAATGGACGTCAAGTAAAGAATTAATTACAAAATATAGAAAAGGTATTTTTAAAAAGTAGTTCCGTAGTTCTTCTCCAGCACCTCAGCATGAGTGAATCAATTTATTTTCCGGATTTATTTTAAATTCAATGTGAAAAATTCTTCCTTCATATATTACCCATTTATACCCCATTTACACTACAGCGAAATCTAGTACTTATGAGATTTCGAGCCAAATCTAGTTGATTTTAACTAGATTTCCCATACAAATTTCGGCAAAATCTACTCAAAATCTAGTAAAAATAGAAGTGCAACTATGTGTTTTGTCAAATAGTACTTAAAAATACGACGCTGCGCAGGAAAAAATGACATTTCAATTTAAAAATACATTTTCTAAATGTTGTAAATATCAGTTTTGTTTATGGATGTTAGCTTTAAGCATAACAACCACAGAATACACACAGAATCGAATCGAGATTTTGACGTTTAACCTAGCATTGTGAAAGGGACAGAAAATATTACCAAAAAGTATTTCTGTCCCTCTCTAAATACAACTCTTTTTTATTTATTTACGTTTTTTTAGTTTTCGGGGTGGGTTTTTTATATTGACGAGAGTTAATAAATAATGTAATTTTTGTCTAAAACTATCAATAAATAATAAAAACAACTAATAACAATAACCTTTTTAACTTTTCCTTTCCAGAAATTAAAAAATATTGACATCTTCAAGCAAGAAACATTTTTTATGAGCAGTACGTCTTATTTTGATCTTGTAATATTTAGCTTCTTAATTACCTCTTGCACAAGAAACTATATTCATTATGACCGAAAATTACCCACATTTCGATTAATATTTAAATATTTAAGAATCTTTAAAATTTTCATTGAAGAAATTAAAAAATATTCCAATTTTTCCCTTTTTTAACACAAAATAAATGTTTGTTTACATTTAGTTTTTCTACTTTAACCGCCAGTTTTCACTCTGTATATCTATTGCTTCTAACACATTTGTTTCGCAATACATTTTAATATTTTGTTTCTCCCTCTAATTGGCAGGTTAAGCTACTGCTTTGAGCTTTATTAAACGTCAAAGGTATCGATTCTGTGTGTATTCTGTGATAACAACTGAAAAGTTTGGTGGCTCATTCTAAAACATTATTTCTGATTGGATCTTATTTGGTCTTGATGAAAACGATACTAAATGTCCTATATTTTTCATTTTTGTTTGGTATTAAACTAAATTTGGAAATATTATTTTCTTTTAAATTTCAGTCAGCTGTTTTTGTTATTAAAATGAAATCTTGCTACTGTCAAATAAATCCAGTGTAAACGATCTAGGTTTTGATCTACTAGATTTCGCTGTAGTGTAAATGGGCTATTAGTGATATTCGAGCACAAAGTTATTCAAAAATATTCTTATCTGGATTTTTCTATAAGAGGTTTTGTTTGATAATTTTTCTTAAAAAAAGAAGACGTTATCTTTTGCTAAAGTTTGCAAGGAGTAAAAAAGAACGCATAAGATACAAAGCGATATCAAGTGATGTAATTTTTGTTTCCGTTACAGCATATTTTGATGCCCCATTTAACATGAAGAAACAAATTTTATGAAATATTGTTCACAAACAGAGTTTTTTGTATAATTCAAATAAAAAACTTCGTTTAAAAATAACAATTTTTGTGATCTTGTAGTCCTCAAGGAACTTCATGCATCACACTTAAGAATTGTGAAAACAGAGATATTAGCTCGTTCATACGTCTGGTGACCCAATATGAAATAGAAATACTAACGGTCAAGACGAAAACTTCATAAGAACACTTAAAAACTCAATCTTAGCAAGTCTGAGAGTTGACAAAAAGTTTGGCTTAGATATAATTTTGAACAGATTTTTACTTGATTATCGCAGTACTGTACATCGCTATCTAAACTTTTTTTGGAAGAATCTTAAAAACATGTTTAAGCAGATTAAAGCCACCTACAACAAGGCAATTCATCGTTTAAGTTCAAAATAACAACATAACAAATTACAAAGGTAAACGCAATGCCATGTTTTCAACAAGCCAAAATGTCATATAAAAATTCTAACAAACATAGCTGGATTCAAGCTACTATTAAAGATAAACTCGGACCGCAATCATATTCTTGTATCATTACTCACAATAACAGAGAAATAAAGCGACATTCGGATCAAATTAGAAACAAGAACATAAATCGACATTTTGAAATTGGAAAAACGTTCAAGAGGAGGTTAATAATCATGGAAACAGAAGTTCCATTCATGTTGAGAGTAGTTCTACTGGTCCAACTACATATGAGCCTCAAAAATTTCACCTAGCAGAGTTTTGGGAACACGCAAAGAAGGTATTTGTTATAAATATTAAACAAATAAAAACTTAATAAAAAAAGTTAGCTTCGTTAATGAAATTAAAATTAAAATAAGAAAATTTAAAATTACTTATACTTTGAATTATATAAACACAAATTTTGCATAATACTTATTATACATTTTTAAACATACTTATGTACCTTTCTGATGGAAAGAAAAATAAAAAAAATTAAATAAAATTATAAACTAATAACTTGAAAAATATGGAAACAATGTGGAAAAAATCGGCGCGATTTGTTTATTGAAAAATATTTTTTTTCCAAATCTTTTCTTTTAAGTCTCTGCATGTGATAAATGTTTGTCCAGCTTATGTGAAATGTAAAATGATTCTAATAAATTGCGGAGATTTAAAAGAAAAGATTTGAAAGAAATAAATAAATATTTTTCAATAAAAATCGGCGCCGATTTTAATTTGAAAAATATTTATTTATTTTTTTTTTCTGTTATGGTTTTGGAATAAAAAAATGTTTTTTAATGTTTAATAAAAATGTATATTCAGTTTATAAGTTCAAAAATAAAAGTGAATGAAAAATTATTTTTACAATTTAACATAAAATGTCTATGAATCATTATTATTCTATAATTTCAATATTGCAAGTAACACTGTAGCAAGTGTTTAACTACAATATTTCCCTTTGTTTAAAAAGTTTTATAATCGTTCATCAAATTAGGAAGTTGACGGTTTCTTTTAGATCTGGGAACTTCTAAATTATTCATTGAAGTTGTTGGAAATGAGTCAAACTCTATTGAATCAGACGTAGAGTGAAACGAAGATTCCTCTTCAGGTGGAATGTGTGTACCTTCACTTTCTTCAGTATTTTGATTATTTCCCAAAGATGATTGATTAAGTACATCTAAATTTGAATCGGATTTACAACCCTGACTGATTGGTAAAGTGTTGCGTAAATCAAACATTTCCAATAATAGATGTGTTGAATTTATTTTATATTCAATATCATTATAATAAAATGATATTCTTATATTTCCTGTTTTTCTTCTTATGTGAAAAATTATTTTGTGGTGAATTACTTTTACCTGTAGACTTGCAGTACCCTTCCTTGTGACCAATAATATTGCATTGACTACATTTGTGGTTAAGGAAAGTGCAAAATCTTGCGTAATGCATGGCGCCACAGTTCCAACATGGGGTTTTTGAAATCTTTTTGTTGTCCTCTTGTTTTGATTTTTAAAAATTTAAGTTTTTATTAATGGCATTAATAGACACTGGTGTGCTTTCTTCCACCATGGCAGTATACCGTTTAAGATTTATTAGCCTTTGAGCACTGGTGACCAATTTGTTGATTGTTTGATTTGAATCGTCTTCAGGAATAGCTAATGATTTCATACGAACTTCCGAATCTGAATGAAATTGTAGCCCGCAAACAAACACTATATATTTGAATTGATCGGAATTAATTTCGGATAGTTTAAATTGTTCACATACTTCGTTAATGCGAGCCGCGTAAGATATTAAATCATCCAGAGGTTTTTTAAGGTCTGCAGGCATTTGTACCGTAAACTAAATACTGATTCTTGAGTACCAAACATACCTTTTAGGATATTAACTGATTCTGCAAATGAAATATCCCCAACATTCTTGGGAAGAATGTAAGCAGCATGTTATCCGTAAGCAACAGGATTTAGTTTCCTCATCAAAAGTCTCACACGAGCTGCGTCATCTAAATTTTTACCATCCACCAGAAATATGTGTTCATGACGGCTATACCACACGTTAAATGTGATAGAATTTTCTATATCAAAATGGAATTCTGCTATACAGTTCGATAATTTATCCAATAATTCATCTTGATTTGTCGAAACACCCAAGGTAATCATGACAAGATTTCTCCTTGTTTTTGAAGTAATTCAGGAATTTTAGGATCTGTTGCCATTGTCCTCGTCGCCGCAATTTTATGTTATGGTTTTGGAATAAAACAATGTTTTTAATGTTTAATAAAAATGTATATTCAGTTTATAAGTTAAAAACCAAAAGTGAATGAAAAATTAGTTTTACAATTTAACATAAAATGTCTATGAATCATTGTTATTCTATAATTTCAATATTGCAAGTAAAACTGTAGCAAGTGTTTAACTACAATATTTTTAAATATTTCCTTTTAAATTTCTGCATGCGGTAAATGTTTCTCCAGCTTATGTGAAATGTAAAATGATTCAAATAAATTGCAGATATTTAAAAGAAAAGATTTGAAATAAAAAATTTTTTTTAAACTAAAAATTTTTTACACTTTTTGACAAAGTTCTGATAAGATTCTGAATGAAAAGACAAAGACGACTCACGTCAGCTGAAAGAACATTCAAAGTCGATGAACGAGAAAATTCTTGGGAGCCATTTAGACAGCAATTTCAAAGCGTTAGTGTGATTTAAGAATCATAGCAATCTTTTTATTTTTTTTATTAAAATATATATACCTAAAATTGATTTTTGAATATTATGGACTTTACAACATTATTATGGACTTTACATGTCCATAGACATTATGTCATGCCACCGACAGAGATCTTGTGGCATTACCTACGCCTGAATCACGCTGCAATAGTCCGGCAGCCGGAGTGAAATGTTGATTTCCAGTTTCACATAGTAGAGTCCGCTACCCACGTTTACAATTACTGCCCAGTTGGAAGTAATATTCATTACGAATTCCTAATTTTTCCGCACATTGAATGAGGTTGTTATTAAAATACTTAAATGCACTGTATTATTCACTGTTTCCTTAATAAATTCCAAATTAATACACCTGTACTGCGATTCAGTAACTTTTAACGATACGACAATCGCAAAAAAGTGGACAATTTTTGTAGTTTGTAGTAACGATTGTAAAGGTTCGCGATTACCGATAAATGTGTATATCTACTCCTATATTCAACAATAAATAACTAAGCTCTTTTAGTGATGTTTTATGAAAATTTAGATATGTTTGTGTTTTTGCTAATAATAATACATATATATGTTTTAATAATCTTCACTATTTCCCTTTCAGATATATTGCTTAATTTCCGAACGACATTTGTTTCCAACAAAGGAGAAGTTGTCTCGGATTCTAAGTTGATAGCTATCAACTACTTACGGGGATGGTTTGTGGTAGACTTATTAGCAGCTTTACCTTTTGATCATTTGTATGCCTCGGATTTGTACAATGGAGAGGTAAAAATCACACATATGTATATAACATAAACAATTAAAATAACTGTTCAACGTTAACACAATTTAATGGAACATCCTTTAATATTTTAGCGGTCCTTTTTATATATTTACTCCCTTTGCTTTTGTCTTGTTTTCTTTAAATTTTACATTAACATTAACTAACTAGCATTAAAATATTTTGCTTATGATCACTCCTATTTCGACAGTGCACCAGGCCACACCAATTGTAATTTTTTTATATAAATTGTGAAATTAAACAGAAAACAAATGTGTGAACTTAAAACGTGAAAATAAAAAAAACCCATGTAATAAAAAGACAAATTGAATTTAAACAAAACCAAAAGCATTTCTTTTTAAATAAAACAAAATTAATTTAACATTAAAGAACCATCGTAATTCCAGCAACAAACAGTTGGCCGCTTCGAACCGGATATAGTGTAGTGAAGTGCAGTGTTTTTTACAAAAACAAAAAATTACTTAAAAATTTAAAAATATTAAAATACACAAAATTCATAACGGAAAAAAACAGTTTAACTTTTTTGGGAAAAAAAATATACAATCAACAAGTGCAGTGGCAAACAAAAAGAGACACAAAAATACAACAACAGACCCAACATACAAGACAACCCAAATTGGAAAGCAGCGATTTAAATAAAGAAGACCCAACAACAACTAGTAAGTAAAGGGTCTGCCAAATAACTTTTTTTTTTTGAAAATGCTTCAAAAAAAAACTACTGAATATTTTCTCAAATTTCTTTTTTTATTTGAAAGTACAATCCTTCCGGTTAATAATGGAAAATAATTTCATTCAAATGGCTGCCTCGGCTGGCCATGCAGTAGCCTACACGGGTAGCCCAGGAAACCCAGACTTTAGTTCAGAATTGTGACGCGACCCAACCAAGCAGGAGCATCGCATTACAAAACAAAAATATACAGTCCACATCAGCATCGAACGTTTCCATCCCAAATATCACTTCCTTGACAATACAAGAGAGCAAACATGTCAATCAAACTCCCAACGAGAAAGAGACCTTGTTATTTACTGCAATTGTACTAATCGAAACTAGAGGCGAAAAGTATCAGGCAAGAGCAATCATCGACTCTGGTTCACAATCAACTTTCATGTCAGAAAAGTTGAAAAATCGACTAAATTTGCCCACTAAACGAAATTTAGTTCATGTTACAGGCTTGAGTCAGTTTCAGAGACCTCAACCAAAGCATGTTCATTCAATCTTTGTTCCAAGATGGATTCACGATTTAAATTAGAAGTCTGGGCACCAGTCCTGAAGACTCTTCCATCTCATTTACTACCACAGACTTTAGATTTGCAACATTTCAATGAGACTGCTAAATTATATCTTGGAGATCCTCAATTTAATCAAAGCAGACCCATCGACTTGCTTATAGGCCTCGACCTGGGCCACTCAATCTATTGGATCCCTTTTGGCACAAAACACAGTATTTGGCGGGATTGTGGGGGGGACCAATTTCAACAACGACACAACCTAGTACAACAGTGTCACTACTCAACACTACGTACCTTGACCGAATCCTCACACACTTTTTGGAGGTGGAGGAGACCCACCAGGTCAGATGAGGACACATTTTGCGAGAACAACTTCATGTCGACTACACGGAAAAACGACACAGGAAGGTATATAGTTACCCTACCTTTTAAAAATAGCGAAGAAATAGGAACTTCGAGAAACATAGCTATGGTACTGTTCTTGAGAATGGAACGCATGATTAGCCAGAAACCCGAACTAAAAAAACAATACGACCAAGTAATTGTTGAGTACCTCGAATTAGAACATATGAGGAAAGTCTCTCCCCTGAAAATCAACACAAACCCAAATTATTACCTGCCGCATCATGCAGTAATAAAACCCGAAAGGCTGATAACGAAACTTAGAGTAGTTTTCAACGCTTCGAGCCCGTCTTCAAACAAGAAGACTTTGAATGACATATTATATCCAGGACCCATACTTCAGCAGGACTAAGTGCTTCTGATATTGAAGTGTACAACGCAGATATCACAAAAATGTTTCGACAGATACTCATTGATCAAAGGATATTATTTCGGCAAACAGAAAAGAATCCTATTGAGGATTACGAACTCCTGACAGTGACGTTTGGAGTCAACTGCGCCCCGTTCCAGGCCATTAGAACCCTACTTCAACTAGCTGAAGATGTAAAATCAACTCACCCTCTCGCATTAAAAACTCTACAACAAAACATGTACGTGGATGATGTTTTAGCAGGCGGTTACACATTAATCGACACCATCAAATCTAGAAAAGAACTTACAACAGTTTCAAAATCCTCTGGATTTGACCTGATGAAATGGACATCAAATGACCCCCGAGTTATACAAGACCTTCCAAATGAGACCCTACTACCTCTTGATTGGTTAAATTTGTCAGAAAACACTGAAACAAAAACTGTTGGGATCACATGGAACATTTCTTCAGACTCATTTACATTTACAGCACCAGATGTCGAATTAAAAAAACTACACCAAAAGAGAAGTTTTATCTACAATTGCCAAGTTCTTTGACCCTTGTGGAGGGATAGCCCCAATAATAGTTGAAGCAAAACTAATTATGCAACAGATTTGGTTAGATAAAGTCGATTGGGATGACATACTAAAACCCTTGACTTGTCTACATTGGCAAAAATTCATAAAAAAAACTGCCCCGCAATAAATATATTGAAAATTCCCCGTTGGATCCAATTTAGTCCGAATTGAAATGTGGAAATTCACGGTTTCAGTGACGCTTCAGAAAAAGCCTATTTATTTTGCGACCCTTTATGTTCGAATACAGTCAGAAAACTCAGTATTCACATTTCTTCTTGACCGAGCTTACTTGACAGCACGGCCAGAGCGCAGATACTCATTATCCGAGTACATGAGCTTAAAAAGAACAGAATCGGATAGTGATACAAACCAGGGAACAACTGAACAAAAATCAACTGCAACAACAACACCAACATTAGTACAAATTCAAACGCAAACAGGTATGGATAGATATATTACTATAACCAAACGCAAGGCTAGCCCCAGAAACTCTCAACAGGAGAGGACGGCTAAGCAATACAATAAACAGTCCAGAGTGAAGTACCTGAGAATAGTAACAGATTTTTCATCCTTGGTTCTGTGGAAGAAGAATGCAATTTACTTGCGCGAACAAACATCTAACACAATAGTGAATATGTTGTCTCAACTGGTAGGCAAAAAAAATTTTCATGTCGTTTCGATACGTAGGGGTCTAATCCAAGAACAAAGATCCAAACGTACACTGAAAAAGATTATCGCCTCATTGCTAGTCGACTCGATAGTGAAAAGAAGAGCTACTACACATACATGCTTAAGAGCGCCAAAGGCCTGATAGTTGTAATAAAGGGCATTGATAGCTCTGTCCCTATTTTAAATACAAATAAAACCCCTCAACCAATGTATCGGGTAGAAATCGTGTTCGATGCCAAGCATATGAAATCGACAAATTCAGTGCACCGCATTTATGACTTGCGATATCTTCTCAACAGAAGAATAACCGTCGAGGTCCGGTACAGTGCACTAATTGTCAGGAATTCGGGCACACGAAAACTTATTGTAAGCTACCATCAGTTTTCGTAATTTGCGGCGATGCTCATAATACTCGTGAATGCTCCCACTCCAAAAGTGACACCAAAATCAAGAAATGCAGTAATTGTGGGGAAAATCACACCGCAAACTACAGGGGCAGTATAGTATATACGCATGTCATGAAATCAAAAGTAGCACTTAATCCCTCACATGAAAATTATCATACATCTGAATTTCCACGCCTCTGCGCTGGTCCTGCTGCTAGTACTCAACCTATTAATGTGGCTTTAAACAAACCAAACGTTTCCTATGCTGAAGCATTGAGGACAGATGCACAAATGCCACATTATAGTGGTAGGAAAAATGCTGTAATAGAACAAAAAAATTCGTTCGCAAATGTAATAAAAGATGGCCCGCAGGTTAATGGTAACTCGACCTCAATCTTAGCTTAGCGGCTTAGTAAAAAATGAGTCAGTTAAGAATTTGTTTCTGGAACGCTAGCGGGCTATACCAACATAAACTCGAAGTGGAACAATTTTTGCACACAGAAGAGATCGACATACTTATGGTCTCAGAAACACGCTTCACCAATAAAAACTGTTTTAGAATCAACGACTTCTACATTTATGATACTAAGGACCCAAGTGGTAGGGCACGCGGTGGCAGTGCCATTATTGTTAAGAAAAATGTGAGGTATTCTCCAATGCCAGAATTTAAAGAAGATTTTATTCAGGCCACAACCATAAATCTAACGGATTTAAAAATAACAATTTCCTTACTTTACTGTCCTCCTAGACACAAAATTGAAGTCGACAAGTTTCAGACGTTTTTTGCCTTGCTTGGCCAAAAATTTATTGCAGCTGGCGACTACAACGCTAAACATAACTTTTGGGGGTCAAGACTCATTAGCCATAGAGGCTAATGCAGCAGAGGCCTAAGGCAGCTGTACAATACAATAATAGCAAATAAGCTCGATGTTGCCTCCTGTGGTACACCGACTTACTGGCCAACGGACTTCAACAAGTCGCCAGACTTGATAGATTTTGACGTTGTTAAAAACATTAAACGGAACGAATACACAGTTACCCCATCGTATGACTTATCATCTGATCACTCACCTACAATTCTCACCCTGCAAAACAATTTCTTTGTACGTCGTGAACAATTGCATTTATACCCGAACAAAAACACGAACTGGTTAAAATATAAAATGTACGTAAGTTCTTACCTCTCTCGGAATATTCCTCTAAGAAACGCAGAAAACATTCAATCAGCTGTAAATTATCTCACTGAAACTATGGTCAGGCAAGCGAAAGTGGCCACGCCTGCGAAGCGTATTTTAAAAAATAAATGTTCCCAATCTAGTACAGAAATTCTAAATCTCATTGGAGAAAAAAGAAGACTTAGAAGGCAATGGCAAAATAGTCGCTCTCCTATTCTAAAAGCGGAACTAAACAGATGCATTGCCCTACTGCTGAGTAACCTATTGCATACACAAAAATCTAGACTTACTAGTTACCTTCAGAAACTGGAACCAACAAAAAACACAAATTATAGTCTGCGGAAAGCTGTAAGACGTATGAGATGTCCTATCTCTCTTGAATCACCACTAAGATTGGAGAACCACACTTGGGCAAAAACCTCTAGCGAGAAGGTTAATGCTTTTGCGAACCACCTTCACACCACATGACATCAATGCTCATATCTGCCCACCAAACATAAGTAATACTGTTAACGCACCTATAAAACTCCGGCTTTCTCACATACATGCCGCTTTTAAAAGCCTTGACTTGAAAAAGTCAGCAGTGCCCGATGGCATTACAGGCTCAATGTTAATCCACTTACCCAATAGTGCTATAAGAATTGTACTATTCATATTTAATGCAATGTTAACAATTGGCTACTTCCCATCATCTTGGAGGATATCTAAAATTGTTATGATTCCCAAGCCGGGAAAAGATGCTAGTCATATTACATCATATAGGCCCATTAGCTTACTATCAATATTATCAAAAGTGTTCGAAAAAATTCTTCTCCAAAGCTTAGCCACGTTCCTCGAAGAGCAACAAATTATCCCTGAGCATCTGTTTGTATTTCGAGCTAATCACGGTACCATTGAGCAGGTTCATAGGATCGTCACTATGATTAGATCGGCATTTGAAAAGAAACAATATTGTTCAGCTCTTTTTATCGACATCTCACAAGCATTCGATAAGGTTTGGCATGGCCTACTCAGCAAAGTAACACGACTGCTCCCCGAGAACACACACAAACTTCTTAAAAGCTATTTAACTGATAGAACCTTTAAGGTCAAATTGAGGGGCGAACTGTCTACAACAAAAAATATCTCTGCAGGTGTCCCCCAGGGAAGCATATTAGGTCCTATTCTGTGTTTAATTTATACATCGGACATGCCCACAAGTCCTAACACATACACATCAACATATGCAGACGACACCGCATTTATAAGCGTCAATAAGGATCCGAAGGTAGCATCAACGCAACTGACGTCGCACATATACGATTTGGAAAGATGGTTTGAAAAGTGGAGAATAAAGGTGAATCCATCCAAGTGCTCATGTAACCTTCACACTTAGAAGACAAGATTGCCCGCGAATAAAAATAAATAATATTGATGTCCCTGTTAAAAATAAATTCAAATACCTGGGAGTCCACTTAGACCGGCGTCTAACATGGTCCCGCTACATCGAGGCCAAATTAGCGGCCATTAAGCTGAAATTCGCTCAAATGCATTGGATTATTGGTCCTAATTCAACACTAGACCTTGAATACAAGGTTCTTTTATACAAATGCATTATAAAGCCAATATGGACCTACGGCATTCAGCTTTGGGGCAGTGATTGCGCGTCTAACGTTTTGAAATTGCAAACAAGACAGTCCAAGATTTTAAGACAAATTGTCTGCGCTCCATGGTATATTCGTAACGACAATATCCACAGAGATCTCAACATTCCTACACTTCAGGAAGAAATTAAAAAATTCGCCATAAAATACGTCGATAAACTAACGATCCACCCCAACGCATTGGCAAGGGACCTGCTTCAATTCGACGGCCATCAGAGGCTAAAACGGAGTGACACATTGAGCCTCGCTCGACGGCTGCCCTGACCCTAACTTTTAAGGTAGTAATATTTAAGATTTGAATACAATATATGGTTATCACGCTGGTGTTAACTATTAACCTTCAAAACTAGTTGTAGATTTGAAAACTAGTGTAAATTACATTAAGAATGATTCAATAATAAGAAAAAAAAAGGAAAATAAAATAAAAAAAAAAGCCAGTGTAGCTCCCATTAAGCAAATATCTTTGCCCCGCTTAGAACTGTGTGGATCCACATTATTGGCAAACCTTGCATGTGTACTTATACCAAATCTTCAAATTCAGAATATCAAGACATATTACTGGACCGACTCAACAATCGTGCTGTCCTGGTTAAAGAAACCCCCTTGCTCATGGCACACTTTCGTTGGAAATCGTGTTTCTGAAATCCTAGATAAGGTTGGAAATCAAAATTGACAACATATCGACTCAAAAGATAACCCAGCAGATGTAGCAAGCCGAGGATTTACTCCACAATGATGGTTTGGACCCTCCTGGTTAAAATTGTCTAAAAATCAATGGCCGAAAACAACACAAACAGGTGACACAAACTTAGAAGCTAAAACCGTAAAAGCATTTACAACCACAACACGCGAAGATCCATTAAATCGATTCTCAGACTTATCACGTGCTTATCGAGTGCTCGCTTATGTTATACGATTATGGAGAAATACTGGAACCAACCGAAACCATCTTCGCGTATCTTCAGCAGAAATCACCGGAGAAAAAATAGATTTCGTCAAACATCGACTCATCATATTAACTCAACAAAATCATTTTCCAGATGAGCACAAACATTTGAAACTTAAGCAGAAAATATCCAAAACCAGCAGTCTTTTGACCTTAAATCCTTTCATGGATCGCCAATGAACGCTACCCAATATTGCTACCCAATATAACTCGAAGTTATCACAACTACTAGTGGAATTTACACATAAAATTACCCTTCATGGAGAAAATCAACTAATGACTCGAATCTTACGCACAGAATATTGGATATTCAGATTGAAACCCTTGGTCAAAAGCGTAATTCACAACTGTAAAACTTGTGTTTTGTACATTCTTGCTCTAAACTCTAGACCCTTAAGTCCTGCTAGCGATGACCCAAATGACCTTAATCCATTGACCCCTGGACACTTCCTTATTGGTAGTGCATTACTGACTCCAGCTGAACCAGATTTAAGCAGCGAAAATCTGAGTCTCATCAAACTATGGAAACGCCTAAAGGTCATCTACCATTCATTTTGCCAAAGATGGAAGTCCGAGTATTTGGTTGAACTTCATCGCAGATACAAATGGAAGATTCAAAGGGACAACATTAAAATCAACGATCTGGTAGTCGCACAGAGGAGCATTTTGCCTGAAAACCTGGCCAAAATTAATAGAAGTGTTTTATGAGTTTATAGCTGGAATTTTTTGATAGCGTTAGTGATAATTAGGCCCAAGGATGAACCCAACTAATTTTGGTTCAAATCGGTCCGTGATTTCGCCTAGCCCCCATACAAATTCCCCTCGAAATTGAACTTATTTACACATAATTATGGTAATTATGCAAAAATCATTATAAAATTTAGCATGGATCAGTTCTGTATACTGATACATCATGGTCTAAAGTTTGGTGAAAATCAGATCACATTTGACCCTAGTTCCCATATAAAGTCCCCTTTAGAAATTCACGTTTGTGCTCATAAATGGCTTAAAAACATCGGTATCGTGATGAAATTCGGTATGAACGTGTATTTTGTAAATCTAAATCATATTACCAAATTCTGTTATGGTCGGTCCATAATTGCCCCTAGGTCCAAAATAGGGCCTGGTAATCCCGTGGACTGTATCGTTGGCGGGTAGCACAAAACAAACACTGTTGCTTCATCACTACGAACACGAAAAAAAGTCACAAACAGTTGATGGTAATCTGTGGACACTAAAAAAAATAGGAACCAAATTAGAAGAGTTCCAACACGAAACAAAAAAAAAAACACTCTCCTTTGATGTTCTTTTGGCACAAGAACAATTTCCCATTTTTTTCGTTGTCGGCTTGACTTTTATTTCTTGTCTTTAACTTTGGTTTCAATTAAATTCCAATTAAGATTTGTATTATTCTTTCCAAACAAATAAATCCACTTTCTTCTTTTTTTCACAAATTTTATTTACCTTAAATTTTTTTCTTATTTCACTACATATTTAAAGTTACAAGACACAAGAAAAAAATTATTGCACAGATCTTAGACTTTTTTTTTAACAAATTACTTGCATCCCTTCGGATGTTACAAAAGCTAATGATAATTGACAAAAAACAAAACAAAAATTTAATGACAAAAAACAACACTAATATAAAAATATAAAAAAGCTTTATTCTATACTGCAGCGCCCTCTGTTACCAGTTTGCCATCGTATAAATAATCCTGTTTATGTCGCCAAGGATGGGAAGTTTAGACTATCAGACATAAACAGGGCCCCTTAAGAATATATGTTTAGCAATTGTAATTGGCTAAAAAAATTTATTACCTCGATGAAATTCGACATGATTATGTTTAATATGAATGTGAATCATTTTACCTAATTTTATTATGATCGGATCATAGTGCCCCTAGGTACCACATACGGTCCATTAAGAAAATCAAACATACATCTCATATTGTTATAATAGTCGATATATGTAATTAAGTTTTTAAAGTTCTATGATAATTAATATTTATTTATAATATTTATTTTACATTATTTAATAATTAATTTAAAAATACTTAAAAAGTGAAACTAAATACAATCGCTAAATCGTTATCATCAATGTCAGGAAGGAGTAATTATATATATTTGACATTTTTAATCTAATTTTTCTTTTAATAGGTATGCATTTTATTATTTTTTTATCAGATTACAGGTAAAATGGATGAAAATTGAGATTTCAGATATATATGTATACAAATTTTTGAGCACTACTTCTAGTTTTAAAAATCTTGTGTGCTTCGTTTTTTGGTAGAAAAAGGGTAATTTTTTTTAACTTTTTTTTTTGTTCCTGAATGTAAAGCGTTCATATTTTCTTGTAGTGTATAACATTAAAGTACTAAAAACTACTTTCACCTTTAAAATCCTTATCTTTTTTTTTGGGAAGGGTAAAAAAAATGTGAAATTTTTATTATTTTTAAATTTTGGACGAATAATTTCAGCATTTGTATACGAGACATATATATATAAAAAAACTTGAAGTAGCTGTTGCTCATACCTTTCAATTAAAAAAAAAATTCAATAAAAAACCTCTATTCGTTTAGCCACACGAAAATATCATATAAACCTATTAAAATTTCAAAAAAAAACACCAAAAATGCATTTAATTTTCTTCACTTTTCTGATTTTGACATTGTCTCAAATGTACAAATTTCTACTTAAAGTCTTGAAGATTCACTATATAATGCAGAATTTACGACAATGGATTTCTGGTTTACGGTATCAGAAATTGTCGCCGACAAGCAGAAAACGGCCACCATATTGGCAGCGCTTGATCCCAACTAGCAGACGTAATCGCTTCTTTACCGCCGACAGACAGATACGAATATACGAAGAAAAAGACAATCGCTCATTTCGCCGATAGGTGATAAGAAGCCATCAGACCTCTATTACGAGATGGAACGCGTGGCTGGTAACACAGTAGGAGACGCAGCTCTCAAAGGTTTGTGGATCAAACGCCTGCCAGAATTCGCCCAACCAGTTGTAGCCGCTTCTGCAGGTACTCCGCCAGAATTCACTAGGATCGCCGACTCAATCATCGATGCAATGGCTTCTAGCCTAATTAACAGCATACGTCAGAGGCAATCAGGTGAGATCAATGAGCTACGAACAGCTGTGGTCGAACTGGGAAAGCAGTTCGACAAACTTTCGACAAGATCACGCTCTCGCAAGCCTATCGCTTCACGCGGCCACTCCGAGCAACGACCAGCGTATTGTGAAAGAGCCACCGGGTATGAATGCTGGTTCCATGCTGTGTCGCAGCCCCTGCAAACACTGGAAACGCCAGCTGAATGTGCTGTCTACAAATTTGTCGTCGCCTTCAAAATGACTCGACAGTGCAACGGAGGAGCTTGGCGAAATCCACCATGAGAGATGCCAAATATTTCGCCTACAAATTAAAGATAAGTATTCCCAAAAATTGTTTTTAATTGATAGTGGTGCTGATATGTCAGTATTACCGTTAACCTCTAAGTCATTTGACATTCGCCCAACTGCCGTTACTCTCTTCGCTGTCAACGCCGCGATTTTTATTGGTCGTTCGTGATTGCCGATGTTACGTCACCAATCATCGGGTCTGATTTCATAAAGCATCATGACCTTTTAATAGACCTTCGACGTAATCGACTCGTTGATAATACCACCGGGACCACATCAGAGCTCAAGTCTGCCACCTGCAACGAAGCAGCCTCAATTAGGACCTTCGAAGCGACCAGTCCGTTCACCGTTTTGCTAAGGCAGTTCGACGACATCACGAAACTAGCGCCTTATGGTTCTACAACCAAGTCTTCTATAGTCCACAGAATCGAGACAACAGGACGGCCAGTTTTTTTTCCGACCGCGACGCCTTTGCCCCGAGAAGCTGGCAGCTGCCAAAAAGGAGTTTGACTTTTTAATCAAAGCCGGTATTTGTCAGCCTACGAAAAGCAACTGGTCCAGCCCCTTACATATGGTCAAGAAGAGCGATGGAACCTGGCGACCATGCGGGGATTATCGTGCACTAAATGCGCAAACGCTTCCCGACCGATATTCTCTATATTCTACGGATTTCAGGACCAACATGCGAGGTAAGAACATATTTACGAAAATAGACTTACAGAAAGCTTTTCATCAAGTCCCCATCCACCCGGACGACTTCCCTAAAACCACTGTAAGTACCCTTTTCGGCCTCTTCGAATTTAAGTACATGACTTTTGGTCTTTGTAATGCGGCCTAAACGTTCCAAAGGCTCATAAATGAGGTACTTCGGGGATTGGACTTCGTCTTCCCATATATCGGCGACATTTGCGTTGTCTCTAATTCAATTGAGCAGCATTATTCCGACCTTTCGGAAGTTCTCCGTCGTTTGCGCGATAACCACCTGGCAATAAATCTTAAAAAATGCGAGTTTGGCAAAACGGAAATTTAATTTTTGGGACGCTTAGTAAATGCTGAGGGCATCCGCCCGTTATCTGAAAAAGTCGAAGTTATTAAGCAGTTTCCGAAACCAAAAGTGGAACAGGAACTTAAAAGGTTTATAGCTATGGTAAACTTTTATCTGAAATTCCTACCACACGCCATTACCTATCAGCTCCAGCTACAAAAACTAATAACCGGCAACAGGAAGAATGATCGCTCGCCCTTAACCTGGACTCAGCCCTCAGAAGAAGCTTTTGAACGCTGCAAATCCGAACTGGCAAACGCCATGCTTTTAGCTCATCCCGCCGCCGAAGCTCAATTAGCCCTATATGTGGATGCATCGGATACTGCAGTCGGTGTGGCATTACACCCGCAAATCGATGACAACCTGCAACCTTTGGCGTTTTACTCCAAAAAGCTTACACAATCGCAGTCGAAATATTCAGCATACGATCGAGAACTCGCAGCTATGTACCAGGCCGTCAACCACTTTCACTATATGATTGAGGGCCGTAGATGCTACATAGTAACTGACCATCGTCCTTTAATTTTCGCCTTCCACCAAAAAACCGGATAAGCTTCACCTCGGCGAATACGACAACTTGATTTTATAAGCCAATTCAATACGGACATACGTCATACACCGGGTTCAGCTAACGCAGCGGCAGACGCCCTTTCACGAATAAATTCGATTGGGCAAAATATTGACTACACAAGCCTGGCAAAGGCTCAACAGGCAGATATCGAGCTTCAACAACTTAGTGTAGATGCAGAAAGTGGCAAAAATTCGTTAAAAAAAATTATTTCCTATTCCAGGTTGTAGTCATCAATTGGCATGTGACACTACTTCATCTCGTATACGACCTATTATTCCTAGGAACTTTCGACGTCAAATTTTGTCTGCGATTCACAACCTGTCACACCCTGGTGTACTAGCTACTACAAAATTTATAACTCAGAGATTTTGTTGGGCTGGTGTCCGAAAAGATTGCGCAGAGTTCGTACGTAGTTGTATACAATGTCAAAAAGCGAAAACACAAACGCATAGTCCATCAGCTATTGCTAAATACGAGCCCCCGAAAGAGCGATTCTCTTATATCAACATAGATATCGTTGGTCCGTTTCCATTCTGCGACGGACAACGATACTGCCTTACTATAATAGACCGATTTACGCGCTGGCCCGAGGCTATACCGATTCCAGATATGTCGGCCGAAGTGGTCGTTAAAGCGATTACATCCCAGTGGATATCTAGATTTGGCGTGCCGTCACGAATAACGTCAGATCGAGGTCGCCAATTCGAGTCCGAAATTTTTGCTGAATTAATGAGAGCAATTGGCACGACACACTTGCACACCACGCCGTATCTTCCTCAGTGCAACGGTATCATCGAGCGGTGGCATCGATCATTGAAAACAGCAATATTGTGTCATAACCCGACAAGGTAGGTAGACCACCTTTCAGTCATCCTTCTTGGTCTACGAGTAGTCTTTAAACCCGACATTAACGCGTCACCGGCAGAAATGGTTTATGGCTCTACGCTTGCCATACCCGGAGAATTTCTTCATTCAACGTCAACTCCTGACTCTTGCACAGATTACATATCCAAGTTCCGTGCTGCTATGAATAAATTAACTTCAACGAATACTGCTCATCATACCACGCCGCGAGTATTAGCATCGATCGCCTTAAACCTGCCTTCATCCCCGAGAGTGATTTCTGTGACAACTTTACCTTCCTACATCACAAACCGCAACCAACCTGACGTACCTCAGAATATTTTTTTGGATGTGACGCAAGGAATTGCCGATGATAAGCCTTGCATAGTTCCGCCCGACCTTAGCACTCAACAAGCCAACAAAAGCGACCCAGAAGACCACGGTGCTAACTTTTCTCATCACATTCCAACTCGAAAATGTAATCCCAAACAGGTAAAGCCGAAAATTACCTTCAGTGGCAGACGAGTGCTAATCCCTTTCAGGTACAGGTGAGCCTCCACTACGTAGGGGAGTAATGTGGCACCCTATGTATCGCGATGCCAACACAGTTACCGGTTACTTGTTGTCTAAACACGCACTTGAAGAAGTTATTGATTTCGACGTCACTTGATACGTGCCGCCATAGTTTTCGTTCTCTTTTCATCAAAACTTCCTTCGGCTGCAGACTTCTTCTCTTACAAATATAATCTTTAAAATCCTTTGACATCTTAACTCAAATTTTATAAATAAATTAATTAGTAAAAACATAAGAAACATCTTTTTATTTTTTTGCTAAATATATGACATCGGTTCAAGTTAAACAAACATTTTGTTATATTAAATCAACATCAGCTAATTTAAAATTGACATTGATTCATGTTGAATCTACATTGTATTCTGCTAAATCAAACTTATACCATGATGGAAACATTTCGAACAAGATTGAAGCAAAGTTGTTGAATTTTCAATTAACATGAAAAAAGTTGAAATGAAATGAAATCATGTTGGATTCTGCAAAAAGAACCGCTATTTTGAAACATGAAAAGATTTTCATTCATATATTAGTAAAGCTTGAATAAGTATTGTGGTGTATTATAAAAGCGTTGTTTTGCTGTAAATTATATTAAATTTTTTAGTATAAATATATTGTTACGTTTTTACCTTTTTAAAAACGTTTAGATTGTGGGTTCGTTAATTGCAAACCAAAATAAAAACAAATATATGTTAATTTCAGTTACACTCTTTATGATTCAAACTACTTTTGTGTCACTGTATACAACTTCACTACACGACAATAATTGCTCGTATTATTCCATTTCAAACTTATGTTCGCGCCAACTCTAACAACTGCGATCTTCAAACACTACTTGTTTATTTCACACGCAACTTCACACAAGACTGACTGGATTATAACTAACTCGCTGCTTGCTATGTCTCGCCCAAGGCAAATTCAATACGGTAACCGTAACTCTACAACAAGTACAACAATGCAAAAACAACACGCATTTTGTTTTTGTTAAACCTCCATTTGGATGTCAAAATAGGGAGAAAAAATGGAAAAGGAAAAAAAATGAACAACAACACGCACACGCACAACAAACACACACAAAAACAACAAAATTTTGACATTAAGAAAGTGCTCAGCTGTTGACATAATCCCACCTATTATGAATTCGCCTAGGTCTCGCCTTTTTATATGTCCGCAAAATCAGTATGATGAACGTTCTCGAAGAGGAAGGTTCTCGTTCTGCCTTCTCGAAAATTCTATCGCAACCGCATTGTTGTTTGTGTATCTGGTTGACGTTGCTGGTTTGTTGTTGTTCTCTCATACTTGTCTGTCTCCTTTTGTTATACTGATGTTGTTGGTATATGCAAGCATGTACGTTCTATGTGTTAGTGTAGCTATAGTTAACCAACATGTTCTTTGTATTGTTAGTGTTAGTGTGTTTGTAGCATCTTAATGTTAAACGATATTAGGTCGTTTCATAACAATATTATTATGTCTTCGCCAAAAAATCATAATGATAATTTATCAAATGTTGTGCAAGAAATTGTATCAATTGAAGGAAACATGAATTTCTTAATATTATATTAAATTTCCAGTTCAGAATACTAGCGAAAATTCAGAATTAGATGAGCTACTGCACACTTTTAACTTAATTAAAATAAAACCATATTTGACAAGTAAGTAATTGTATTTAAGGATTTTTGTAAGATAATTTGACAATTGTAAATAATATTTATTTATTTAGATGCACAAATTACATTTGATAGTTTAAGGTATTTATCAAAGGAAGATATTAGTGCTTCTTTCCGAAAAAAAAAATTTTTTGTTGGAGAAACACTGAGGTAGTATATAAATATTTAGTTCAAAATAAATTAATTCTTTGATTGATGTATCAGTACGGAATTGATGACGTTACACTACCTGAGACTATTGCCGTAAAAGAAGTTTCGTGGCTACAAAATCAATATAATACTGGCTCAACATCAACTCCGAAATCATATTTTTAATTATCAGTTGGAAGTTCTAAAGGTTCAATTAGTCGTGACTTTGACATAACGCCATAGCCGTAATATTATCCATAGCCATAACTTTATTATTAGCAACAATCAGTCCTGCCATAGCCATAAACAGCTGTTTACTTTTTAATTGTGTATATTTTTCAAAAGTACAAAAAAAAAGGAAATAAAAGTAAACAACATGAGCAGTGACGAAGAAATAGATAATTTATTTTTAAATATTGTGTCTTTATACGCTAAAAGAAAAGTTTTAAAGCGTAGAAGACGGTGGAAAGTCCAACCAATTAATAGGGATTGGTATCAAAATGGGTATCACCAAAAAACGTTCCTGAAAATCAAAGATATGGACGAGGATGAACTGTTTGCACACATAAGAATGCCTAGGCACTTATACGATGTTTTTTTTAAATTATTAGCTCCTTCCATGCACAAATTTAAGGAAACAATTCACGCCGAAGAACGCATTTCGCTCGCACTCCTGTAAGTTCTGATATATTTATTAAAACCACTGTACAGGTCGCTTACTCAAATAAAAGACAAACGAGTGTATTTGAAGAATTCCACTTTACGACTGCGTCGTACTCTTTTATTTATTTCATTATATGTCCTTAAGTCTATTCAACAGAGTTGTAATTATAAGTGTTATACATTAAAATAAGAAGGGTTGTATTTTAAGGTACTAAATTATACTACTATAGGGATGGCACTACACCTCCCTTTTCTTTAAAAAAAGGTTTTTATGACTTTTTTTCATATATATTTCTGACAATATTTTTTTTTTCCTTTCTAAAATCATATTCAAATATATAGCGTTATGCTAAAGATTAGGAATTAATTAAATATCTAAAGTTCTAATAATGGTAATAAGGAGCAATAATAACGTTATTATGTTAAATGCTTAAATAATAGAGGTTAAACATTTATTCATATTTAGTACTTACAAAAGAATTGTTATATATAACTAGTTAACGATTTCATAGTTGTAATTTAAATATAGCATGAAAGTATTTACGGTATGGTAACATTAATATAAAATATAAAGATGAATATTATGGTTGTAGAATATAATCATATGTAAGATTTGTAATATTAGGTATTATTTCATGGTCGTTATATAGAGTATTCAAAATTTATTTGCATATACCACCCCTTTTTCCAGCAAGAAGAAATATATAATTTCTTCTTCTTTACACTGCAATATGCCGGAAAATAATGAAACAATCAGGTTGATCAGACTTGCTTGTCTCATGATCCAACGGGAAAAGTATGAATGTCATTCAGAGCCATATTCATGGTATTTACATATTGTTAAGATTGGGAGCGTATATTCGAATAAATTTTCGTATTTTTTTTCTCTTTTCAAAAAAAATTCAATTTAAATTCAATTAAAAATTTTTTATCTTTTTTATATATTTTTTCTTTCTTGTTTGTACTTGTTTGCCGACTTTTGAGCTAACTTTGCAGTAAAAAAAAGTAAAAGCAAAGTAAATGTTCATATGTATGCATGTGTCAAAAGAAAAGAATATACAAATTTCTGTATTATTTCCTTATTCTGTCTTAATGGACTGTTCTCTCTTGCTTTGTCCTCTCATTAAAAATTATTGCATTAACTCCTTTTAACGCTTTCACAATAAATGGACCTTCATAAATGTTACTATGTTTATCATAAGGCTGTTTCTGTAAAAAGACTACATCATTTACCTGTAATTGGATTGGTATTGCAAATCTATCATAAAAGGCTTTGTTCCGTTCCTTATGCTTCTCCATTAGTTGTCTAGCCAATATATTTGTTCTTTGTAACCTATATTTTACCTCCTTTCCATAGTTCTCAATATTATAAACAGGATCCAAATTTGTCTACACTGTGGACAATTCCTCACAAATTTCGCAATGTCATTTGTCATTATTTTCCAATAGTATTTTGTCCTTAATTTTGCGTACAACTGACAACTTCTGACCGCAATGTCCTCCTAGTAGCGAGTCGTTATGATAAACCTGGATCAGTTTCTGTTTCTCATTCTCATTTCCTATTACAGCGACTGGTTCGGTAAGAATTAATTCCAAAGTTTCTAATATTCTATTACCCTGCTCCTTCAGGTTCCCAATTGTAAAAATTTTAAAAAATGAATCATTCTTCCTCCACTCTGCCCTGTAAATTTTGTACTTGTTAGCCTCCTTTTGCAGCTTCGAAAGCAGACAATCTAATCTGTTCGTTTCGTTCACAAGTTCAAACTCTACCGACAGTAGTTTCCTAAACTTCCTATAAAAATGTATGCACAATCTAATATAATGCTCATCATAACTGAATATTTCCGTTTTAACTCTCTCTTTACTAAATTCATGAGAGAATTTGTCGTAAACCAATATCTTACCACAACTTTTCGCAGGTTGTTCATGCTCGATTACCCCAGTAGCTTTACTTTTCGACTTTGCACGTGTCATAACAGCCAATACCTGATTATCCTTACACTTGAGATCATTTATCGAAATTCTAGAAAGTGCGTCAGCGCCAACATTCTCTTTCCCTTTAATATATTCAACGGTAAAATTGTACTCTGATAATTCCAAACGAATACGGGTTAATTTCGAGGATGGATCTTTTATGTTAAAGAGATAGACCAGAGGCCGGTGATCCGATCGTACCGTGAAAGATGTGCCGTAAACATATGGACGAAATTGAGTAATCGCGAAATGTATTGCCAACAATTCCAATTCTATAATGGGTTTTCTCTGTTCCGATTCTGTAAAAGATTTCGAGGCATAATAAATTGGTAGATCGTCTCCATTGAAGTTTTGGCTTAAAATGGCTCCACATCCATATTTTGATGCGTCAACCGTTATAAGAAAAGGTTTCGTAAGGTCAGGATATTGCAGAATTTTGGGGCTCATTAAAGCAAGTTTCAATTTATCAAAAGACTCCTGACATTTCTCATTCCAGACGAATTCTGTATTTTTCCTTGTCAATTTATTCAGAGGTGCTGATATTATAGCAAAATTTGGGATGAAACGCCTATAATAATTGGCAAACGCAACAAATCGCTTCACAGAATCCTTATCAGAAGGAGTGGTATAGTTTTTTATTGTTTCAATTTTCTTGTCGTCCGGAAGGAGACCTTTTGCGGTACACTTATGCCCCAGGAAAAGTAACCTCAGACCGGAAAAAATTTCACTTATAAGGATTTATTTTTAAGTTGTGTGACCTCATAATGTCAAAAACGTCCTTTAAGTTATTTAAATGATGGTTTCTACTGCAGCCGATGATGATTACATCATCAATATAGAGAAATGCCTGGTAATCTACGCACATCCTAAACGCTTTCTGCTTATCTACGCTCATTTTAGGGACTAAAATTAAGGGGCTATTAAAGTTTGACGTGCTGGGTTCTATTAAATCATTATCCAGCAAATTTTTAACCTGCCTATCAATTTCTTCCTTTTGACTATGAGCAAGTCTATAATTCTTTACATATACTGGAGATGGGTCAACCGTTTTAAATTTTTGCTCATAAAAGTTATTAATCGACATCTTGTCCTCTTTAAGAGCAAAAATATCGGCATATGATAAACACAATGGCATTAAGTCGTCCTGAACATTGCGTGGCATCTGATCCACAAGTATAGCCCTTAATTTGTCGATGCGATCATCATTTACCTTATTATCCTTAATCGTGTATACATACAAATTTCGAAGTTTCTCAAGTTTAATCCTGTCATTTCTAATACATTTTAACTGGTCTGTGGTATTCACTATACGCAAAATTGGATTGTTCGAATCTATAACGCCTTTTCCTACAAGAACTCCTTCAGATATCTCCTACGAGTCTACGAACATGGGCTCCCTGATGTTTTTCAAATTAAATATTCTATAAACCTCGCACCTTGGTGGGATTATGCAAGTAAAGTTCCTCGGACCTTGAAGTATTGGAATTCGTAGTTGTGCATCTCTAACGAAAATTGTAATGTCCAGATTCTCATAGTCTATTTTGCTTTTTGTCTCTCTAAGAAAATCTCTGCCTAGAATGCCATCTGATGGTATATTAAAGTCGTCGCTAACAACATGGAAAACAATTGAAATTATATAATTTGAAATAATTAAGCTGGTACGAATTGTGCCTTAGGTGGATATCGCGTTTGAGGTTACTCCAGTTATATTAATAATTTAATTTCTATTCAAGATAGTATCAGGTTTCAAACGACATAGTTTAATTAGCGAAATATCCGCCTGTGTGTCCACGAGAAAGCTAGAGGGTCCTTTTGTGTCAATGCAATTTAATTTTATGAAGTCGGTGTAATGTAGGTTAAAACAATAAACTGATTTTAATTCTGATGCTCTTCCTCCCTCAACAATGTCTGTTGAGGGGCGTCCAAGTTTAAAGTCCTCACAGACACATTGCGCCCATTACCCCGACCTCTATTGGGCCGGCCATATCTTCCACGATTACTATAATCACTTGTATGCACGTTAGATCTCTGTCCATAAAAGCTGTTATTATTGAATCTATTTTCAAAGCTCTTATTGTTACGTCGGGCGAATCTATCCATTCGCGAATTCTTGCGTTCAGAACTATGTCTATGCTCAAAATTACACCTATGTTCAAAATTATTCCTGCTTCTATTATACCGCATAGAAAGAACCTGAGCCTGTTTCTCAGTGGTAGACTCCTCAATTATTAATTTCGCCACAACATCCTTTGGCTCTTTGAAAGTACTCGACGCTAAAATTGCTCTAACCATATCTGACCTAGCATTGCTTTTACATACACTAACCGTCTATTCCATTGTAAACACATCGATATAAACTTTGTCTTTTCCTCTATTGTCGCCATTTTCAGATCACCCTTTGCCTTAGTATTTAGATTTGTTAAATAAAGAATTAGTTGTTCCTTACACCCAACCTCGGACTTTGAGTCACTCCTATTAATCTCCGTATCAAACACAGATTCTACCAAAATTTTCTTAAACAAGTTGCCACCGAATTATGATTATGTTAATATATGTATATTTTTATATATTACATTAATAATAAGAATGTACATATGTATAGATTAATAATTATTTAATTTAGGTAAAGCATATAAGTTAACACATTACTTATTTAAAATACTAAATTACTTTACACGTGCTACTCCAACCTGCGAGAAAGTGTCGAGTCAACAATCCTGGTGCATACCAGACGTAACACGATACTTGTTTTTAATAATTTCATAACAACATAAATGTGCCAACTCGTGGGAAACTGCTTAACAACATAAATGTGCCAACTCGTGGGAAACTGCTGAGACAACAATTTCGGTGTGCAGAATAAGTTAAGCTAAGACAAATATTTTTGTAAAAGTTTAGTTCTAAGTTCGAAGTTGACAATAAAAGAATAAAGAGCTTAAGCTCTAAAAAAAATTATTTTTTTTAAATAAATTCTATAAACGAATTTATAATTGGCGCCCGAGCAGGGACCAACAGGTCGGTCGTGAAAAAAAAGCCTGAAAAGCAAAGAGTAAGGATACGCGGTCGTAAAAAGTTAAAAGAAAAAATTAAATAATAATAAACTGAAGCCTGAAAAGTAAAAAGTAAGGCCATACAAATTATCCTGTTGGTCCCCAACTGAACCCCTGTAGCGATAGCTACTATCGTTAAAAAAATATAAAGTCTGAAAGGAAAAAAGTAAGACTACGCGAAAAATATAATAGTGAACAATTTTTGATAAAAGTGATCTATTTTGAATAAATTCGAAACATTATAAATAGTTTAAGCAGTGCTTGTGTTCTTTTAAAATATAATCATTTGAAAAAAATATGCAATAACGAAAATATGTTTTAATTACAAAAGAAATTAACAACGCAAAAGAGAAAAAATATTAGAGTGAAAAAATTTTTTAAGGATGCTATTAATAAGAAAATATAATAAAAAAGCATATCAATAAATTTTTAGCAAAGTGTTTTAACAAAAAGGTGTGGAAACGGGACGGCAGAAAGCGAAATTGAAAGTCTGAAAATAAAAAGTAAGGCTTCGCTTCCGTTTACCAAAAATAAATTTAAAAAAACAAAAACGAGACAGACAGTAAGTGAGATTGTGAGCCTGAAAATAAAAAGTAAGGTTTCGCTTCTGTCTACCAAAAAAATATAACTAAAAAAACAAAAAAAAAAAAAGAAAAAAAGTGTCTACTCTAGAAACCAGAAAAGAAAAAAAACTTCCAGTAACTAAAGAAAGAATATATTAAAAAGATATTTTCCAAAGAAAACTATAAAAAAGGAGAAAAAAAAACATTTTTGTGCCTGTATAAAAAAAGAAACCTTCAGAAGATAGCAGCTGACTGCCGTGCCCTAGTACGAGAGGAAGAGGACAACACGGAGGGCTCAACGACCCTGAAGAAAGAATGACAGGAATATTTTTAATGTAAGAAGTTTTTAAATTTTTGTATAAATTAAGAGAAATATCATTGCTCTTGTTATTAAATTAAAAAAAATATATATTGATAAATTAAAGAAAGTACTAAATTAGAATTCTGTAAAGAAGAAAATAAAAAGAAAAAGAAAATAATTAAAGAATTGAATAAAAAAGAAATATTAAAGAATTAAAGATAATTTTAAATTTGAAAGAAAAAGAATTATTGAAAAGAAAATATCAATTTTTGAAATAATTAAAGAATTAAATAAAAAAAAAGAAATATTAAAGAATTAAAGATAATTATAAATTTAAAAGAAAAGGATTATTGAAAAGAAAATATTAAATTTTGAATTAATTAAACAATCAAATGGAAAAGAAATATCAAAGAATTAATTCTATTTAAAAGAAAAAGAATTATTATTATTATTATTATTATTATATTAATATTATTAAAAGAAAAATATTAGATATTGAATTTAAGAAAATAAAAGGAAAAAGAAATTATATAAAAAATTTAGAGAGTTGAAGAAAATTCTAAATTTAAACTTTGTATAAAAGAAAAAGAAATATTGAAAGGAGAAAATACTAAAAAATTAAAGGAAATCTTAAAGCGAAAGAAATATTTTTAAGAAAAGAGGAAAAATTTAAAAATAAATTAATCGAATAAAAAGGAAATCCCTTTTCATTAATTTCAATTTCGTGGAAAGAATAGATCACCATGCCAGAAGATAATATCGAAGCGATAACAGAAAGATTAAATAGATCTCTCTCGATAGCTGCAAATAGTAGACGATCTGCTACAGCTACAACTAGTACAACAGAGGGATTCTCTCAAACGAAAAAGGACCAAATAAAGGCCATAATTGGTGAATTTTTAGGTCAGGATTCGTTAGAAGAAGACACAGACCAACCGATAGGAGAAGTAAGGGTAGATGAACTGGATAAGATTCCAGATATAGTGGAAACCATTAGGGAATTCTCAGGAAAAACAGGAGAATTTGGATCATGGAGAAAGTCAGTTGAAAGGGGTTTAGAACTTTATGAAGGAATTAAGGGTACTAGCAAATATTTTGCAATTTTAAATACTATTCGTACTAAGATTATAGGAGAAGCAGATACTGCTCTCGATTCATATAGGACCCCTTTAGATTGGGCGAAAATTAAAAAGTGCTTAATGATGCACTACTCGGACAAGCGTGATCTCGGTACGCTCGAATACCAAATGACCACGATGTGTCAAGGTGGTAGGACAATTACCGAATTTTACCAGATGATTTACCAACATCTGTCATTAATTCTTGACAAGGTAACATGTTTGGAGTTGGACGCAGCAAGTCTGTGTGCAATGACAAACTCCTACAGGGAGAAAGCCCTGGACACTTTTATTCGCGGACTCAGGGGCGACCTACCGAGACTGCTGAGTGTAAGAGAGCCTTCTTCACTCCCGCAGGCACTACATATGTGTCTCAAATTGGAAAATATGAATTTCAGGTTCAATTATGCGCAAGACGCAAACAGAGCAAATATCCAATCAAAGCCCCCACGGCAGCGATTTTATCCTGAGTTGGCTCACATGAAACCACATTTTAACAGACATAGTCTACCATCGCCTTTCAAACAAAACTTCGGCGGATACACTCAACCATTTTATCATCAAAATGGGCAATTTCAGTCCCATCAGAATAGGTTTAATCAACCGCATAATTCGTTCACCCAGACAAGACCATTTCATCAACAATTTGCAGGACCTAACCGACCCCAACCAACTCAACAAAATCTTAATAGGTTTGGACACAACGCTACGACCTTTTTTCCAAAACCAGTCCCCATGGAGGTAGATAATTCCGCACAATTTAGACAAAACAACAACCATCAACATTTCAAACGTCCACTGCAAACCCAAATGGCGCATCCTCCAAATAAAATACAACGTCATTTTCATTTAAAAGCAGAGTATCCTAGCCAATATCATAATGATATTCCTGACTCATTGATAGATTTTTCAGACAATAATGAAGCTATCCCCAACAATAATATGTCTAGCGAAGACAGAATGTTGGAAGAAACTGACAACATTAATTTTTTAGATTAATGCCTTCTTCTCTTCCATACATGGAATATACCACAAGAAGAGGAGACAAAATTGATTTTCTAATAGATACAGGTTCTAACAAAAATTATATTCAATCTACTCGCATAAGAAATCCACTTAAGAACGAAAAACCATTTAAAGTTAGCTCAGTCGCGGGTGACATAGAAATAACCCACCACACTTATGTTGACATTTTTGACCCACCAAGGGAAAAGATAAAATTCTACATTTTACCTACTTTAACTTCCTTTCATGGAATCATAGGTAATGATACATTAAAAACCCTAAAAGCAACTATCCATACAGATCGGAATTTCATGACCATATTTCCCAATACAAAAATTCCCCCAAATCAAAAAATATCCCGAGAGGTTAATAAAATAAAAGTACAAGTACCATATCTACCACAGGACTTACAAATAGAATTAGATAAAATAATAAAGAAATGTCCTAATTTGTTCTCGGATCCAGATGAGAAGTTAACATTTACTACTTTAGTAAAGGGTGAGATACGTACTGCCACAGATACCCCGGTTTACTCAAAGCCATATCCGTATCCGATGGCATTGAAAGGAGAAGTCGAACGACAAATAGAAGAACTTCTCGATAACGGAATTATAAGGAAATCCAAGTCCCCATATAACTCACCAGTCTGGATAGTCGATAAAAAAACGGACAGTTCCGGCGAAAAAAAATACCGCATGGTTATCGATTATCGCAAGCTCAATTCGGTGACCATACCAGACAGGTATCCTATCCCAGAAATTAATGAGGTACTTTCCAACCTCGGTAAGAACAAATTATTCACCGTTATCGACTTGAAAAGCGGCTTTCACCAAATACCCCTTCGCGAATCAGATATAGAAAAAACAGCGTTCTCTGTGAATAATGGGAAGTACGAATTTTTACGTCTTCCTTTTGGACTTAAAAAAGCACCATCAACCTTTCAAAGAGCGCTAGATGATATTCTGCGGCAACATATTGGTAAAAGGTGCTATGTTTACATCGACGATGTGATAATTTTCGGTAGAAATGAAGAAGAACATTTACATAATTTAGAAGTAGTATTTAAAACTCTAGAAAGTGCTAACATAAAAGTGCAGATAGATAAATGCACATTTTTAAAAGATGAAGTAGAATTTTTGGGATATGTCGTAGGTGCCGAAGGAATTAAAATAAACCCTCGTAAAGTAGAATCAATAGCAAAAATGCCGGCTCCAAAAAACCTAAAAGAGCTTCGAGCATTCCTTGGAATGGCTGGTTATTATCGTAGGTTCATCAAAGACTACGCTAAAATAGCAAAACCACTCACTAGTATGTTAAGAGGTGAATGTGGTAATATTTCTAAAAATGCATCAAGAAATAAATTAATTACTTTAAACCAAGAGGCTCTGGACTCATTCAAAAAAATAAAAAATATCTTAATATCACGGGACATTACGCTTTCCCATCCCAATTTCGAAAAAGACTTTGAACTCACCACTGATGCGTCTGATTTTGCAATCGGTGCCGTACTGTCACAAGATAATAAACCTATTACATTTATATCCAGAACTCTCAATAAAACAGAGGAAGGATATGCAACGAATGAAAAAGAAATGCTCGCCATTATATGGTCTCTAAACACTCTCAGGAATTATCTGTACGGCTCAAAAAAGATTATAATTTACACCGATCACCGAAAAAATACAAATTCCAAAATGAAACGTTGGAAACAATCTTGGAAGAATATAATTATGAACTTAAATATAAACCCGGTACTCTAACGTGGTAGCAGACGCGTTATCGAGACTACCACCACAAATAAATACTCACATCCACAGTCCATAGTGATGACAGTTCTTCACATGACCTTATACCACGTGCCGATTAACGTTTTTAAGAATCAAATATTCCTTCAACAAGCTGACTTTTCATCGTATCAATTTAAAATTGTATTTCCCACAATTCACAGACATATTATTACCGAATCGTCATACGATGAACAAAAGCTTATATCACTTTTAAAGAGATATCTTAACCCATCCGTAATAAACGGAATACACACAGAGGAAAGGATACTTGCCATGATTCAGAATATTTATCGCCAGCACTTTGGCAATTACAAAAGCCGTTTTACACGGAAAATTGTTGACGACATTGTAAATGATCAGGAACAAGAAAACATTATTCTGGAAACTCATTTGCGTGCTCATAGGAACCCTACAGAAAGTAAGGCTCAAATATTAGAAAAGGCATACTTTCCAGGCATGCTCAGTAAAATTAAGAATCTAGTAGCAAACTGTACAACATGCAAGGAAAATAAATATGAACGTCATCCTAATCGACCAAAATTGAGTGAAACTCCAATGCCAACTTTCCCAGGTCATACAGTCCATATGGACATCTTTCTAACGGAAGGCAAAGCCGTTTTGACAGCCTTAGATAAATTTACAAAATACGCCCAAACTAGGATACTGAAGAGCAGATCGATTGAAGATATTAGGAGACCGCTAAGAGATTTAATATTTAGTTTGGGCGTTCCAAAATTCATAGTTATTGATAACGAACCATCCCTAAACTCAGCTTCAATCAAATTTATGTTAGAAGACGAATTGAGAATAGATATTTTTACAACGCCCCCATACAATAGTCAAGCTAACGGTCAAGTTGAAAGATTCCACTCTACCTTAGTGGAAATAATGAGGTGCATTAAAGAGAATGGAGGACATAGGAACTTTGAAGAATTATTGGAAAGAGCAGTCTCTGAATATAACTACAGCATTCATTCAGTTACAGAAAGAAATTGAGTTAGCCAAAAACATTGTAAACAGAGAAAATTTGCCATTCATTAACTTAGACGAAGCTTTCGAATTTTCCGAAATAAAAATTGCATCTAACGGAAAATCAATTATTTATATTATAAGCCTACCAACTGTTAAAAATTATATTTGTAAAGTAATCGAAGTACGAGCTGTCAAGCAAAAAGATAGAATTAATAAAATAAATTTTAATGAAATATTAAATTGTGAGAAAGAAATATACGGAATCAAAAATAAATGTAAAAGTTATAATAATTTAAAAATATGCTTAAGTAATAATATAATAGAGTTAAACAATGATACTTGCATTAGCAATCTACTTAAGAGTCGCTTACCAAACTGCACCGAGATAAATAATCAACACATCCCAACAATAGAGGAGATTACACCCGGTATATTATTCCTGAACAGATTCAATGGAGATATTACAATTAGAAATGAAACATCTCTCCTAAATGGAATGGATAAATGGAAATCCAGGGTAAAAGCTATTACAATGAAGAAAAAATAACAAGCAAACCATTACCAGCGATACTTCAGCCATTATCCAAATCTAATACCGTTGAAGAAATACTATCGTTACAAATGCTACACCAATTGAATACTAATAACACTAAATACATCAATAAAGTAGAAAAAGAGGATAAAATAAAATATTGTATTAGCTTTTCCTTTACCGTATTAGCGATAATCGTTGTGATGGCTGTAGGAAAATTTGTTCTCATCAGAAGAAAAAAGAAATTACCCCAGTTAACACCCACAAGCAATAGAAGGGTTAAATCAAGTATTTAATAATCCAAAATCTTCAAACGAGGACGTTCGAATTGGTGCATACCAGACGTAACACGATACTTGTTTTTAATAATTTCATAACAACATAAATGTGCCAACTCGTGGGAAACTGCTTAACAACATAAATGTGCCAACTCGTGGGAAACTGCTGAGACAACAATTTCGGTGTGCAGAATAAGTTAAGCTAAGACAAATATTTTTGTAAAAGTTTAGTTCTAAGTTTGAAGTTGACAATAAAAGAATAAAGAGCTCAAGCTCTAAAAAAAATTATTTTTTTTAAATAAATTCTATAAACGAATTTATAATTTATATAACAAATTTTTTCAATATGAGAATTTTATGTTGTTTGTTATCTATTTCTGTTAATTTCTCACCATCCCTCATTGTTGTGGTATTCTTCTGCGGCATTGTTGTATGTCATGTTGTTCTGAATCGTGTTGTTCTGCATTGTGTTGTTATGCGTTGTGTTGTTCTGCGTTGTGTTGTTCTGCATTGTGTTGTTGTTGTGCTGTTCTGTGTTGTATTGTTATATGTTGTGTTGTAATTTCATCATTCTCTTGTTATTTCTTTTTCTTTTCAGCAATTTTTTTTGTATGTAGTATGTATGTATATTCTATTTCAAAGTTTGTCTATGCTTTATATTCTTGTTATTGTTTTTTTTTTCTTAGATCAATTTTCATTTATTTCCTAGGGTTATGAACAGGGACCGAAAATAACTGTTATTTTTGAATTTTTGATTAAAAAAAGCAACCACAAGGAAATGTCGGAGAACAAGCCAAAGTATACCATTTCGATTGTCTTGGACCAAATTTTTATAAACAAACATGGGCCCATAATCATAGTCAAACACTAAAGTCGGTTCTTTTTAAAAACATCTTTAATATTTAAACCTGTTACTAATTGTTTCTTAACTATAGTGAAAATTAATAATAGTTTTAAGTTGAACCAGCTTTAAGTGGGTGATTAGTATAATTTTTTAAATCTTGCATACAAACTGGTATAAATACTGTATAAGTGGCATCTCCGCACAGCTGATGCAACAAAAGCGCAGAAAGAATAAACAAAATATAAATTGTTATTTTGAAAAAAACAATTGCATAAAATGAATCCGGGGAAAATAAATAAAATAAATTTTTCAACACTTTTTCCACAATTTATAAAAAATTTAACAAAATTCATACAACTTTTGTTTTTTGTTTATTTTGATTTTGTAAATTTGGATAAATGACAAACAGCTGATGGAGTTAAAGTGATGTTAACTTCGTTAAAAACAGCTTCAGCTTGTTTTAAGTATAAAACTGACTTTTGCGGAAAAAGTAAGCTTTCTGTCGTCTATAGTAGCTGAAAAGTAGCCTTTTTTATAAATGATGCTTAAAGTATACTTTTTTGATGACTATGATTATGGCCCATGATTTTTATTTTTTTGAAAAAAAATAACAGTTATTTTTTGATTTTTATTTTAAGAGCAAAATTAACACTTATTTTTGACTTTTATTTTTTCGAGCAGAAATAAAAGTTATTTTTGACTTTTATTTTTAAGCACAGAAATAAAAGTTATTTTTTGACTTTTATTTTTTCGAGCAAAAATAACAGTTATTTTTTACTTTTATTTTTTCGAGCAGAAATAAAAGTTATTTTTAAACTTTTATTTTTTCGAGCAGAAATAAAAGTTATTTTTTGACTTTTATTTTTTCGAGCAGAAATAAAAGTTATTTTTGTTTCAATTCATGATGAATTCATAATATTTATTAAAAATTCTTTAAAAAAATTAAAGTAATTTATGTCAGAAAATTATTAGAATTAAATTTTGGGTATATTAAACACTAATCTTTGGTTTGAAAAAACCAAAATAACTTTTATTTCTGCTCGAAAAAATAAAAGTCAAAAAATAACTTTGATTTCTGCGCTTAAAAATAAAAGTTGAAAAATAACTTTCATTTCTGCTCGAAAAAATAAAAGTCAAAAAATAACTTTTATCTCTGCTCTTAAAAATAAAATTCAAAAATAACTTTTATTACTGCTCTTAAAAATAAAAGTCAAAAATAACTGCTATTTCTGCTCGAAAAAATAAAAGTCAAAACATAACTTTTATTTCTGCTCGAAAAAATAAAAGTCCAAAAAAACTTTTATTTTCTGACTTTTACGATAAAAGTTATAACAGGTACGGTCCCTGGTTATGAATTTATTTAAATGGTTATATTTTTCTTCCTCTTTGTATTTTTCTTTTTATTTTAGGGTTAGCGAGTGCCTTTTTTCCAAGTGTTAATTTAGATTTTTTTTTCAGTTGTCTCACACTTCTGTCTTATTTGGTTTTGTCAATATTTGGTTTTTGTCTTCACTACGTGTTCTCTTTTTTTGTTCACTGTTTCTTATAAGACAGAATTTTTGTTGTCTTGTGCATTGCATATTTCATATCTTTTGTACATATTGGGGCAATTCACACAACTTTGTATCGTGTATGTTGTATTGAATACATTTGTTTCTTTGTGAACGCTCAATGCTATGCTGTATTGTGTACATCGCGGTATTCAAACAATTTGATAGCCCGAAACCAACACAACATAAGAAAACATATACACATTTTTTTCATTCATACAATTTGATAGACCGAAAACAACACAACTTTTTAAAAACATGTGAAAACATATAGACATTTTTTTCATTCACAAAATTTGATAGCACAAAATCAATACAACTTCTTAAAAACATATAATAAAAAGGTGTATAAGTGTATCGAATTTTTACATAAAAATTATCAACAACAATCATACACTGTTGTGTATTCGTCCAACAATACACTCAATACAACGGCTTGTGTGAATTGACCAATGGAAAAAATGTGTATAAGTGTATCGGATTTTTATATCAAAATTATCAACAACAATCATACACTGTTGTATGTTCTTCCAACAATACAATGAATACAACGATACAACGGCTTGTGGGAATTGACCAATTGTTATTGTGGTTTTAGGTTGGAATTTTTAATTTTTTTCTTCTATTTTTTTGTATTATAATTTTGGGTTTATTGTATTATTTTCTTTGCATTTTCTTTTTGTTGTGTTTTGTTTTATTTGTGCTGGGTGTCCGTTATTATTTCAAATTTATTATATTCTTATTTTATTTGTACACTTAAAAAAAATTTGTCTGTGTTTCGGTTTTGAGTTTTTTTTTCATTTTTGCACTTACATATATTTGTATCAACTGTACTTTATTGCCAAGCAGAATTATAATGGTTTTCGTAAAAATACGCTTTGCAAGAGAAAGAAGATCATGTTGTTATGTATGTGAACTGTACATACATACTTTTTTCCTCTTTTTTTTCTTCTTTTTTTCACGCAGAATTGTAACGGATTTCTGGTTTTATAAAATCACACATAGACATAGAAAAGAACATCAAGCATAACGGTTTTTATGAATTCCGTTTAAAACATTTTTTTTAGTGTGTTTTTTTTTAAGAAAAGGCATGTCTTTTTTTTAGTCACCATTGTTATTTATTTTTTCCTTGTGTAATTAAATCTTATATATAAAAATGAATGTGTGTTTGATTGTATGTTTGTATGTTTGAAGTTTATAGACGATTAAACGGCTGAACCGATTTTCTTGAAATTTTCACAGTATCTTCCAGTATGTCTGGAAGGAGTTATAGGCTACTTTTTATGTTGATGTTCCAAATGAGCGAGGGGCCATGCCCATGTATACTACATACTTAATATTTAATTGCATTTGAAATATATTACTCATACGCATAGTTACCCCTAAAGTATGCTATCTATGATTCTTGATGTATAAAACCAAAGAAAATAAAGTATAAAGAATGTGCATTTTAGCATATTTTAGAAATTCACGACGCGGGGGAAAGATAGAAGGGAAGGAAAAAAATTTTGTAACCAACATTTGTGAAAAAAATCACCAAATAAGAAAAAATATAACCAAAATTAAATTCGTAGACTTTTGTTTTATTTATTTTTTTTTTTTTCAGAAATAACCAAAAAAGGCAACATCATTACTAGATTCAATCTTTGCGGATTTTTTGCAAATTACAATACATTTTGACTTTTTAGAGTTAATCCTTAAACCATTTGCAGTCGCCCAAAGAGAAATATTATTAAGGTCAGTGTTAAGATCTTTAACTCCAGGGTTGATGGAAGCTACAGAGCTATCAATGTAGAGTTGAATATCATCAACATACATTTGAATTCTAGAATGTTTAAGCTGCTCAAATGGTTGAGTTTGAAATTTTCAACTCATATACATAGTAAGTACTGAAATTCATACTATTTAAATATTTATTTGAAAAACATATACATATGTAATAGTTACGTTATTGTTTACTTCTAACAATGGGTAAGTACTAAAATTATTATTTATTTGTTGCATATCTTGAAAAATAGATCAGGTAAGTTTAATAATCAGCATTTTATTGGGTGATGACTTTCGAATACCTAAGTAATAAAATGTAAACTCTCAATATTTTTTCCAAATAAAATAAGAAGTTGCAAAACTCATCAAAAAAAAATTACCTGCGACCGTCACAAACATAATTATTTGTCAAACTTAATTAGCCTGAGTTTTTTTAAAAAGTTTTTTGACCTGAACCTATTTCATATTAGGTAAAATATAAAGGAATAAATATAACACGCATTCGGTTTTGGAATTCAGTTGAATCTTTGATTCTAAACGAGTTAAACGTTGAGTGACATTTATTTTGCAACAATTTATAAAAATGCCCCCAAAAAAGCATCGCTTTCCAGAAGCACTAAAAATGCATTGCATTTGCAATCCCAGAGAGCAAATGAAAGTTCGGAAGAGCGTGAAAGTTGCCTCAGGACTGAAAAAAATCGAGCTTCAACCTTTAGAGCCGGAACGCCATCACAACGATAAGAACGCCTTGAAGGCCTACGACAACGCGCCACAACAGCAAGAGCTACTGAAAGGCTTTCAGAAAACCAAGAGCGCCTTGAAAGTCAACGAAATCTTACCTCTTTAGCACGAGCTTCTGAAACGCTGTCAGAACACGAACGACGTCTTGAAGGTCTTCGACAACATGCGACAACCGCAAGAGGTACCGAGACACCGTTGGAACATGAAGGTCGGCTACAAAGCCAGCGAAATCGTATCGAAACATCACGAGGCACAGAAACGCCTTCAGAGCGTGAAAGACGTCTTGAAGGTCTTCGACAACATGCGACAACCGCACGAGCTACTGAGACACCGTTGGAGCATGAAGGTCGGCTACAAAGCCAGCGAAATCGTACCGAAACATCACGAGGCACAGAAACGCCTTTAGAGCGTGAAAAACGTCTTGAAGGTCTTCGACAACATGCGACAATCGCACGAGCTACCGAGACACCGTTGGAACATGAAGGTCGGCTGCAAAGCCAGCGAAATCGTACCATAACATCACGAACTAATGAAACAGAAGTCCAACATGAATCGCGAGTAGAAAGTCAGCGGATTCGAACATCAACAAGAAGAGCAGCAGAGAGGATAGAGCAATATTATTTGCGTCGAGAACAAAATCGTAATCGAATGGTGGTGAATCGACGTAATGTTTTTCATGGATACTCAGGTATTGCATTTAACTATAGATCTGATATAGATTATACCGAACACGAATTAGTGGCAATTGGTGACATGAATGAAGTTTGCCAATATTGCAATGCACTCAGGTACAAAAATGAAACACCTGGCATGTGTTGCTCTAATGGTAAAATCGTTTTGTCTGATTTACTTCCACCTCCAGAACCACTACAATCACTGATTTCAGGTAAGTTTTTCGAAATATATACTTTTTTTAATTTAACAAAATATTAATAAATAATAAAAAACAAAATAAAAAAATGACCTCTTTTGGTGATACCAAAGTATTTCGAGACAACTTTATGCCAACGTTTCGTGTTCAAGGTCAAATTTATCATAAAATGGGATCATTGTTGCCAATTCCAAATGAAGATCCTAAGTTCTTACAAATTTATTTCATAGGAGAAGAGGATAACAATGACCAAGTGCACCACCGCCAGCATTATAACCCTGACACAAAGCAATGGATTGTTGCTGATTTACAATTCATGAAATCAACGAATTGGTAAGGATCTTTAAGTTCACGATTAAGTTCAGATGACCACATAATCGCAATTCATGCTGATAGAACTCCAGCTGGACAACACCAAGGATGATACAATGCCCCAACAATGGCGTAACAATTTTGATGGTGGGCGATCCAGTTGCATCACGGGATATGTATTTAATTCCGATGGGGGTAGCGAAGCACACCGGGTATTAGCTAGTTCTTCTATAAAATATGTAACACCCAATTTATACGATGTATTTTACGACGTCTTTTATTCGACGTCTACTTTTGTTTGCTGAAGGACGGTGTAGAGAAGCAAGAGGGGTAAACAAAAAGACTCGATTTCTGTTTTTCAAGTCTTTTTTTCATTTTCCTCTTTAAACTATTTTTTGTTTTTGTTGTTACGCTTTATTCTTTTTCGTATATGATTACGATTACACAATAAAAAACAACCCTGGTCGCAAACTTTACAAAAGAAGACGTACAACTTCAAATCATCGTATGAATGTAAAAGATTTTTTGAAGTTGCTTAAAAATTAAATACGAAAAAAACGACGTCGTAAAATATATCGTATAAATTGGGTGTAAAACGTTTTTTTTTCAAAAAGAAATTCTTAAGCTTTTAAGTTTGTTTTTAACATACCCATTTTCCTTCTTAACATGTTCCTGCTTATTTGTTTCAAATGTTAATGCTCAAAATCATTTTTATTTTCTTTAGTTTGTTAGATTTTTGTTTAACGAAATAATTTTTGGTATTAATTCATTTTAACTTGGTTAAGATTTTATATATATAAATAAATACATTGTTGTTGTTTTTTATTTTAAAAGGAGGTATTTGTTTGTTGTTGTTATCGAGGGTAAAGTATGGTTAGTTATTGTTTTTTTAGGTAAGCGTTTTTGTTTTTATAAATCAAATTCATGTTATTTTATTTATTTTTTTTGGTTAGCTTTGCTGTATGTATGTATATTGCTTGCTAAAGTTCCAATATGTTGTTGTTATCGTTCTTTTTTTATATTCCGTTATAATGCCGGTTATATGTTTTATTCCATTATACATTGCTTTAATAAAAACACAAATTTGTAATCGCAGGATCGCCATGTACAAGTCGCTTACTCAAATAAAAGACAAACGAGTGTATTTGAAGAATTCCACTTTACGACTGCGTCGTACTCTTTTATTTATTTCATTATATGTCCTTATGTCTATTCAACAGCTTTGTAATTATAAGTGTTATACATTAAAATAAGAAGGGTTGTATTTTAAGGTACTAAATTATACTACTATAGGGATGGCACTACACCACTGTAAAATCAATGTGAGGAATTTTTAGGTACTTAGCATATGGAACTCCTCTAAAGACACTCGCTTGGAGTTATAAAATTGGAAAATCTACTGCCAGAAGCATTGTGTTGGAGACGTGTGATGCTATTTGGGAAAAGCTTTCGCCGACATATTTGAGTGAACCCACAGAACAACATTATAAAGACATCGCCAGTGACTTCGGCAAAATGTGGAACATGCCAAACTGCGTAGGCCCAATAGATAGCAAGCACATTGCTACCAAATGTCCCCCAAGATCCGGCTCCATGTACTTCAACTATAAAAAGTTTTTTAGCATCGTATTGTTAGCGGCATTCGATGCTAAATACACCTTTACAGCTGTCAGCATAGGAGCATATGGTAGCGAAAGTGATGGAGGCATTTTTCATATAACGAAATTTGGGGAAGATCTGTTGGAAAATCGGTTGCCGCTACCCCCTTATACTCCTCTTCCGTTATCATCAGAACCGTTTCCACATTATTTCGTTGGAGATTGTCCCTTCCCTCTAAAAAACAATTTAATGAAGCCGTACCCAGGCGCTAACACGACAAGAGCTGAACGTATTTTTAATTACAGGCTTTCACGGGCTCGTCGTGTTATAGAAAATGCGTTTGGGATTTTGACGGCCAGATGGAGAGTTAATAGAACAACAATGGAGTTTTATCCAGAAAATGCAGAAAAATAGTTCTTGCATGTTTGGTGCTTCATAATTTTATAATGTTGCATGCAGCGTTGCCAGAATTTTTTTGAAAAAAACTTTTTATTTCTGGGGAAAAAACTTTTTTTTACCAAAAAAAACTTGTTTTCTACAAAAGTTCCAAAATGTTTAAAGGAAACACGGGAGACCGGTACCCTCTATTGGTGTTTTTTGCTACTTTTGCCCGGGACTAATAAAATATGTACATAACATTTCTAACAACATTTTGTTAGAAAACAAATTTAATGAAAACTTTTTCGCATCCTAAAAAACTTGGAAAAAAAAGGGAAAACTTGGCAAATGGCAACGCTGGTTGCATGACACAGATCAGTGGCACTGTCCAGAGCACTACATGGATAGCGAAGAAAGAAATGCAGAGTGGAGAGATGAATTAAGACCACATGGAGGGCCATTGCAGTCCGTGACAACATTCAGACGTAGGGGTACAAATAGTGCATATGACCACAGGGCATTCCTAACCAGTTACTTCATAAAAGAAGGTGCAATAACATTCCAAAACCACGTTGAATGAAACAAACTTATTTTGTATTTTTATAACATTTATAACAAAACAAAAAAAAAAATATTTTTGTACTTTAGTTTTAATTCATTTTAACTAAAAAATGAAAAAAATTATAATAACTTTAACAAACACAGTCTGTAATTATAATCAATAAAAAAAAATAGTTTTCATTTTATGTAATCTAATTCATAAAGAGATTGAGATAACTTATGACTTAAAAACAAACAAAAACAAAACCTAATTCAAAAAAAGTTCGGCAAAAAAAGTCTACTTCACAAAGAGATCAATATAAGGACCTGTTTTTATAAGACAAGTAATTTTATACATAATTTCAAGTATAAATAGACAAGTCAATCAGTAGACAACATCGTTTATTTATAAACTGCGGTCTAATAAAGGAGCACTTTGTCTCATTCTAAAAAAGTATAAAACTAATTACATATAATCTTTTTATTTAATAAAACATTTTCGTGACTTACGGTCGAGGAACAATGTGTGGTTTTAAAAATTGAAGGCTTTCCAACAGCGACCAGTCCCTACCAACACTAGCACCACTTCCAGATATGTTGCGACCGCCTCTTATTTCTTTAGAGAACCTCTCTCTTAAATTTCCCCACCGTTTCATTGCTGTATTTTCTGTTCAACAAACTTCGTTAAAAAATACAAAACTAACAAAATTGCTACTTGCCATCAACTTCTAATAAATTGCTTGCGACTTCTAACCAAGCTCGCCTCTTTTTTCCCCGGTCCTTAAAATCTTTGTGAGCTTTGTCGTAAAGACACGGCCAGTTCCTAACACACTCTATAAGTTTCCCGTCATCCATTTTTTAACTATAAAAATATTGATATTAATTTAAAGAAATTACAAATAAAAAAAACTTACCAAGCAAAACTAATCTGAAAACTAACTAAAATAAAAAAGCAAAACAAGTCTGTAAATTCAGCAAACAGCTGTTTATGGTAATGCCACAAAACCAAAATTCAATTTGGGTGCCCTGATAGTCTAGTGGGTAGTGTGCTAGACTATTAGTGTGAGGGTCGTGGGTTCGATTCCCACCGGAGACTCTGGTCTGTGACACTACACCGAGCATATGGTCAAGTTACTCCGCTCGTATATAATTAGAATATAATTTGTAATTGTATTGTTATTTAATAAATAAATAAATAAAATTCAATAGGTATATATGGTTATGACTATGGCGTTATGGTAAGTCAGCTATAATCAATTACAGTGATGCACATAAAGTTGGTTTAAAAAGCTGATTTATATGGTTTTGGTTAAGTCACGACTAATTGAACCTTAAGCTATCTAAAGTAAAGTTTGAAATTATTTTTTTCGTTTTTATTATTAACTAGCTAATACCCGGTGTGCTTCGCTACCCCCCATCGAAATTAAATACATAATAATTAAAAAATTTGTTAATTTAGTAATTAAATTATGCAATTTTTCTTAAAGGTTTATTCTAATTTCATTTGATGACAATGTATTTCATTTGAATTCTAAAATAATACATTAATGAGCTATTTATTTCTTACTTGCTAAAATTTAAAATATACTTTTTTTCTTAAATAAATAATTCTTATTCTAATGTGTTGGGATACACAATATTTTTTGTTTTCCCCTCTGCGGGTTTTCCTACTCGCGAACATGCGACGTAAAGCTGTCCATGTGAGAAACATGGATTTTTTAGATTAAGTCCACAAACTTGCAAGGACTGACCTTGAGCTTTATTAGTTGTCATTGCAAATGCTAGGCGAATAGGAAATTGAAGGCGCTTGAAATCGAATGGCATCTCCGATGTGGTCATTGGACGTGGCGGCAATACATCAGTTCCCTTAAACTTTCCAGTTATAATGGTCGTTCATAATTTTTTATTGTTAGTTGAGTGCCATTACAGAGTCGTGGAGGGTCAATATTTCTAAGTAAAATAATGTGAACACCGTTTTTTTATAAGTTCTTAGATTCCCACCGATCTTGTTGAGAATATTGCTGTTGATGGAATTAATGTCAATATTTTTGGATGCCAGTAATACACGTTCATATAACCATTGCATATTTTTTAAATTTTGCACGATATTGGGAAATACACAATTTATTAATTCTTCTTTGGATTGTGTCATTCTGCAAAAGTCTGATGGAAATTGTATATACTTTGTTATAGGATCCATTGGAATTCTTCCGTTACCTAAATCAAGCAATTTTTTGGAAAAAGTTGAAGCTGAAGCATCACGTTCCAACTGAACACGCATAGAGTGTGAACATGTCGCCAAAGGTGTTTCATTTTTGGACATGAGTGCATTGCAATATTGGCAAACTCGTCGATTCACCACCATTCGTTTACGATTTTGTTCTCGACGCAAATCATATTGCTCTATACTTTCTGCTGCTCTTTTTTTGATGTTCGAATCCTGTGACTTTCTACTCGTGATTCACGTTGGACTTCTTTTTCATTAGCTCGTGATGCTGTGGTACGATTTCGCTGGCTTTGTAGCCGAACTTCATGTTCCAAAGGTGTCTCGGTAGCTCGTGCGGTTGTCGCATTTCGTCGAAGACCTTCAAGATGTCCTTCACGTTCTGAAGGCGTTTCTGTGGCTCGTGATGTTTCGGTACGATTTCGTTGGCTTTGTAGCCGACCTTCATGTTCCAACGATGTCTCGGTAGCTCATGCGGTAGTGGCATGTTGTCGAAGACCTTCAAGACATCTTTCGCGTTCTGACGGCGTTTCAGAAGCTCGTGCTAAAGAGGTAAGATTTCGTTGACTTTTAAGGCACTCTTGGCTTTCTGAAGGTGTTTCAGTAGCTCTTGATGGTGTGGCACGTTGTCGTAGGCCTTCAAGGCGTTCTTCACGTTGTGATGGCGTTCCGGCTCTAAAGGTTGAAACTCTTTTCAGTCCTGAGGCGACTTTCACGCTCTTCCGAACTTTCATTTGCTCTCTGGGATTGCAAACGCAATGCATTTTTAGTGCTTCTGGAAAGGGATGCTTTTATTGGGGGCATTTTTATAAATTGTTGCAAAATAAATGTCACTCAAATAACGTTTAACTTGATTAGAATCAAAGATTCAACTGAATTCCAAAACCGAATGCGTGTTATACATATGTATTCCTTTATATTTTACCTAATATGAATAGGTAAAAAATCGGTTCAGGTCATGAACCTTTTGAAAAAGAAATTAAGGTTATTAAAATTTAACAAATAATTGTGTTTGCGTCGGTTACCGGTAATTTTTTTTGATGAGTTTTGCAACTACTTATTTTATTTGGGAACAATATTGACAGTTTACATGTTACTACTTAGGTAATTAAAAGTATTGAATGAAAATATTACTCCCAATTCTTACATGCCCATTCATAGCCCAATAAAATGCTGATTATGAAGCTTACCTGATCTATTTTTCAAGATATGCGACAAATAAAAAATATTTTTGTTAGTTACCGATTTTTAGCAGTAAACAGTAATATAACTATTACATATGTATATGTGTATGTATATGAGATCCATATATAAATAGTATGCATTTTAGTACTTACTATGTACATGAGTTGAAAATTTCAAACTCAATCATTTAAGGGTCATATACCTTACTATTGCATATTTCAAGGTGTAATAATTTCCACACTCACTAATCAGAGAGGCACCACCTTCCTGAAGCTGGAATACAAAATTGGAGACTCTAGCTTTTATAGTTTTCTAGATATACAGATTTTAATAATTAGTTCATATAGAGTTTACCACGCCCCTAATACTTGATCGCCCATTTTTAACAAAAATATTGATATTGAACCTTTAGATATTCGTACAAAATTGGAGAGTCTAACTGTTATTTTTCTTCATATGGGAGGTGACACGACCGCTTTTGTTGAACTCCCTATTTGTGTCCAGAATATTTATATTTAAACTAAAGTTACTCGTACAAAAATTGGGGACTCTACCTGTTAGAGTTTTTCAGATATACAGATTTTCGTATTTACTTTATATGGGAGGTGCCAAGCCCACTATTGTTAGTTCGCCATTTTTGTCCAAAATATTTATATTAAAACTGTAGTTACTTGTACAAAATTTGAGGTATCTTGCTGATATAGTTTTTCCAATATACACATTTTGTTATTATCTTACAATAGTAGGTAATGTAGTATATGTAGGAGTGGCACCTCGCTCATTTGAAATATCAACATAAAAAGTAGCCTATAACTCCTTCCGGAAGATACTGTGAACATTTTAGGAAAATCGGTTCAGCCGTTTAGTCGTCTATAAACTTCAAACATACAAACAAACGCACATTCATTTTTATATATATAGGTGATTTCCGAGATATAAGAAGTTTTACATTTAATTCATATGGGAAGTACCACGCCCACTTTTCCTAGTCAGCCCATTTTTGTCTTAAATATTCATATTGATACTAAAGTGGATTCGACAAAATTTTAGGACTCTAACTGTTATATTTTCTTAGATATAATAATTTAATATTTTTTGTATTGGAGGTTACACGCCCACTATAGCCAATCCGCCCATTTTGTTTATGTATACGTCAAAGTCGTCCATGCAAAATTTGAGGTCTCTAGCTATTGCAGTTTATGAGATATGCCACATTAAATACTTATTGGATATGTGGGCGTGGCACCACTCCTTCTTGAAATTTTAAAATAAAAAGGAGCCTATAGTTCCTTCCAGATATACAGGAAGGTACTGTCAAAATTTCAAGATGATCGGTCCAGCCGTTTAGCCGTCTATAGACTTTAAACAAACAAACCCACAAACAAATAAACACACATTCATTTTTGTTTATATAGATGTAAAATTCATTAAAAAAAACTACATATGTGACGTATGAGTGATGTCAAAGAATATGGATATAAAGAATACGAATTATAAAGCAGTAAAATTTCTTATGGCGGGTTGTAGCATTACGACCCGCTCTCACCCAAAACTTTTTAAAAAAACATTTCTTGATGAGGGGGGCGGAAGACGGAAGGAAAATAAACACAAACAAAGAGCGTAACAATCTGTTGCTCTCATCATGAGAGCGTAAAAATGCATTCAATTGCTTGACAGCTTCTAAAGAAGAATGTTCATGTCGCTTTTTTCAGACTTCAATTTTACATCCAAAGAAATATTACAATATGATTCACTAATATCAATGAGAAATGATTTAGATTTTTAGAAGAATACTTGCCAAGTTAAATACGGTGTTTTTAGGTTTTTAAGGCAGTACAATTGTTCTATACTTTTCGCTCACATATATGTACATATTATTGGGTTAATAAGTAGACTTGAAAATATTACTAACAATTTTCCTCTGGGTTAAATATGCCTCTCATAATTTTTCTCATGTTCTCTTTGTGCCGACGCACATTGGGGTTTTTGATGCCTAAAATGGATATTAATTGGAAAATGAAATTCTTGAGTACCAAATATTTTCTTACATGAGCTGGAAGTGCACAAAATTCTGCGTCCCTTTCTTAAAAAAACGTGTCTCTAGCAAGTACCGTTACATTACTATGCCTTTCTGAAGTGCGAGTTTTTTGATATTTTTTTATCTTTCGTGAAAAAAATAAATTTTCAGTGTTTTCAAAATTAGTTCTCGGCAAGTTTTTAAGTAAAAGTGTTAAAAGAAAATATGGAGGCTTCAACAACAGACGATTGAGATTATATTTGCTTCGTTGTTTTTTAAGATTATGTAGTTTTGTTATTTTTAAAAAAAATTTTTGTGAAGGTCTTCTATAAATTTGCTAATTTTGTAGCATATATGGAAAAATAGTTGTGAGTTAAGCAAAGTTAAGCAAAAAAAATTTTCTTTTCTTAAACTTAAGATACCCTGTGAAATAATAGAAACAAATTTTTTTGCACTTTCTTGCACCTGATTAAAAAAAAGGAAGATATATTTTTGTACCTATATAATTTTTATCTATTCAATTTTTTGTATAAAATTATAAGACCATATTTATTCAATCATAGGTACAAACGTGAATACAATTTTTATTTCTCGAAGAGAACTTTATGAACTAGTTGCAAGATCTGGATTTGAAACCTTGACTGAAATATCGCATTTCTGAAAGAAAAAACGCTTACACGTTTATTCCCAAGCAATACAAAAATATTAAAGTTTTTAACGATACATTGAAGAATTTAATTTTCCAATTGAAGAATCGCTGGAATGCATCTTATAGAGTTTCTGAGCGTTTTCTTCAGAACAACAAGTACTGGTTAGATTCGTCAATAGGTTTCCCGCGCCAATCTGGTGTTAAGCGTGGTAGATCGAAAGTTAATTTCGAAGATTGCAGTGAAAGAAGCAAAAGTCAAAGGAGTAAAGGAAAGAAAATTCTTCATCTTTGCTGGTGCGGACCAGAAGTAATAAACTACTCTTTAATACCAATAGGGCAGTTAACTGAGGAAGCGCAAGAAGCCCGAAACAAAGACTTCAAAATGGAGTAAAAATTTGTTTGGATACTCAAAATGATTTATTCTAATTTGTATTAACATTTCTATGTTCAATTCTAATTATATCTGGTTGGTAGATAATCTTTAACAGTAGGATTATAAAATTTTGTCAGAACATATATTTTGATGCAATACGTCAGAATCAATCAAAAAATCAATTTTGAATTTTTTGGTTGTTAGGCCCTTATGCATTTCAGGTCACGATTTTTTTTTTATTATGGATTTATCTTCTTTAAGCGAAACAAACCAAGAAAAGTTAAAAAAAGCAACCAGGAAAGCTCCCACGATTTAATATCCATTTTAGACATCAAAAACCCCATTGTGCGACGTCTGAGAATAAGTGATTTGAGAACAGTGTTGCCTTTTTTTGGTTATTTCTAACCAAAATTGGTTATTTTTTTGATCAATGTGTAGATGTGTAGATTTTTTTGGTTTTGGTTATTTTTTTTCTTAAAAAAAAAGCTATTTTTTGTTTCTTTTTTTATTAATTATAATTTAAACTTGAAAAAAAATAAATAAAACAAAAGTCTACGAATTTAATTTTGGTTATATTTTTTCTTATTTGGTGATTTTTTTCACAAATGTTGGTTACAAAATTTTTTTCTTTCCCTTCTATCTTTCCCCCCGCGTCGTTCTTTACACTTTATTTGGTTTCTTTGGTTTTATACATCAAGAATCACATATAGCATACTTGTAGGGGTAACTACTATGCGTATGAGTAATATATTTCAAATGCAATTAAATATTAAGTATGTAGTATTTAGTATACGTGGGCATGGCACCTCGCTCATTTGGAATATCAACATAAAAAGTAGCCTATAACTCCTTCCGGAAGATACTGTGAACATTTTAGGAAAATCGGTTCAGCCGTTTAGTCGTCTATAAACTTCAAACATACAAACAAACGCACATTCATTTTTATATATATAGGTGATTTCCGAGATATAAGAAGTTTTACATTTAATTCATATGGGAAGTACCACGCCCACTTTTCCTAGTCAGCCCATTTTTGTCTTAAATATTCATATTGATACTAAAGTGGATTCGACAAAATTTTAGGACTCTAACTGTTATATTTTCTTAGATATAATAATTTAATATTTTTTGTATTGGAGGTTACACGCCCACTATAGCCAATCCGCCCATTTTGTTTATGTATACGTCAAAGTCGTCCATGCAAAATTTGAGGTCTCTAGCTATTGCAGTTTATGAGATATGCCACATTAAATACTTATTGGATATGTGGGCGTGGCACCACTCCTTCTTGAAATTTTAAAATAAAAAGGAGCCTATAGTTCCTTCCAGATATACAGGAAGGTACTGTCAAAATTTCAAGATGATCGGTCCAGCCGTTTAGCCGTCTATAGACTTTAAACAAACAAACCCACAAACAAATAAACACACATTCATTTTTGTTTATATGGATGTAAAATTCATTAAAAAAAACTACATATGTGACGTATGAGTGATGTCAAAGAATATGGATATAAAGAATACGAATTATAAAGCAGTAAAATTTCTTATGGCGGGTTGTAGCATTACGACCCGCTCTCACCCAAAACTTTTTAAAAAAACATTTCTTGATGAGGGGGGCGGAAGACGGAAGGAAAATAAACACAAACAAAGAGCGTAACAATCTGTTGCTCTCATCATGAGAGCGTAAAAATGCATTCAATTGCTTGACAGCTTCTAAAGAAGAATGTTCATGTCGCTTTTTTCAGACTTCAATTTTACATCCAAAGAAATATTACAATATGATTCACTAATATCAATGAGAAATGATTTAGATTTTTAGAAGAATACTTGCCAAGTTAAATACGGTGTTTTTAGGTTTTTAAGGCAGTACAATTGTTCTATACTTTTCGCTCACATATATGTACATATTATTGGGTTAATAAGTAGACTTGAAAATATTACTAACAATTTTCCTCTGGGTTAAATATGCCTCTCATAATTTTTCTCATGTTCTCTTTGTGCCGACGCACATTGGGGTTTTTGATGCCTAAAATGGATATTAATTGGAAAATGAAATTCTTGAGTACCAAATATTTTCTTACATGAGCTGGAAGTGCACAAAATTCTGCGTCCCTTTCTTAAAAAAACGTGTCTCTAGCAAGTACCGTTACATTACTATGCCTTTCTGAAGTGCGAGTTTTTTGATATTTTTTTATCTTTCGTGAAAAAAATAAATTTTCAGTGTTTTCAAAATTAGTTCTCGGCAAGTTTTTAAGTAAAAGTGTTAAAAGAAAATATGGAGGCTTCAACAACAGACGATTGAGATTATATTTGCTTCGTTGTTTTTTAAGATTATGTAGTTTTGTTATTTTTAAAAAAAATTTTTGTGAAGGTCTTCTATAAATTTGCTAATTTTGTAGCATATATGGAAAAATAGTTGTGAGTTAAGCAAAGTTAAGCAAAAAAAATTTTCTTTTCTTAAACTTAAGATACCCTGTGAAATAATAGAAACAAATTTTTTTGCACTTTCTTGCACCTGATTAAAAAAAAGGAAGATATATTTTTGTACCTATATAATTTTTATCTATTCAATTTTTTGTATAAAATTATAAGACCATATTTATTCAATCATAGGTACAAACGTGAATACAATTTTTATTTCTCGAAGAGAACTTTATGAACTAGTTGCAAGATCTGGATTTGAAACCTTGACTGAAATATCGCATTTCTGAAAGAAAAAACGCTTACACGTTTATTCCCAAGCAATACAAAAATATTAAAGTTTTTAACGATACATTGAAAAATTTAATTTTCCAATTGAAGAATCGCTGGAATGCATCTTATAGAGTTTCTGAGCGTTTTCTTCAGAACAACAAGTACTGGTTAGATTCGTCAATAGGTTTCCCGCGCCAATCTGGTGTTAAGCGTGGTAGATCGAAAGTTAATTTCGAAGATTGCAGTGAAAGAAGCAAAAGTCAAAGGAGTAAAGGAAAGAAAATTCTTCATCTTTGCTGGTGCGGACCAGAAGTAATAAACTACTCTTTAATACCAATAGGGCAGTTAACTGAGGAAGCGCAAGAAGCCCGAAACAAAGACTTCAAAATGGAGTAAAAATTTGTTTGGATACTCAAAATGATTTATTCTAATTTGTATTAACATTTCTATGTTCAATTCTAATTATATCTGGTTGGTAGATAATCTTTAACAGTAGGATTATAAAATTTTGTCAGAACATATATTTTGATGCAATACGTCAGAATCAATCAAAAAATCAATTTTGAATTTTTTGGTTGTTAGGCCCTTATGCATTTCAGGTCACGATTTTTTTTTTATTATGGATTTATCTTCTTTAAGCGAAACAAACCAAGAAAAGTTAAAAAAAGCAACCAGGAAAGCTCCCACGATTTAATATCCATTTTAGACATCAAAAACCCCATTGTGCGACGTCTGAGAATAAGTGATTTGAGAACAGTGTTGCCTTTTTTTGGTTATTTCTAACCAAAATTGGTTATTTTTTTGATCAATGTGTAGATGTGTAGATTTTTTTGGTTTTGGTTATTTTTTTTCTTATAAAAAAAGCTATTTTTTGTTTCTTTTTTTATTAATTATAATTTAAACTTGAAAAAAAATAAATAAAACAAAAGTCTACGAATTTAATTTTGGTTATATTTTTTCTTATTTGGTGATTTTTTCACAAATGTTGGTTACAAAATTTTTTTCTTTCCCTTCTATCTTTCCCCCCGCGTCGTTCTTTACACTTTATTTGGTTTCTTTGGTTTTATACATCAAGAATCACATATAGCATACTTGTAGGGGTAACTACTATGCGTATGAGTAATATATTTCAAATGCAATTAAATATTAAGTATGTAGTATTTAGTATACGTGGGCATGGCACCTCGCTCATTTGGAATATCAACATAAAAAGTAGCCTATAACTCCTTCCAGACATACAGGAAGATACTGTGAAAATTTCAAGAAAATCGGTTCAGCCGTTTAATCGTCTATAAACTTCAAACATACAAACAAACACACATTCATTTTTATATATAAGATAATTGTTTTACGTTTAATTTTAGAGTCTAAAGCAAATTTTAGAAAAAAGGAAAATCAGTAACTACTTTTTATAAACAAAATGATAATCTGACCGATTAATTTCGTGCTGAACTTAATCAATATAACATTGGAGGATGTATTTAATCACGAAGTTAAATTATTGCCAATAATAGGGCCATTATTACAACTTGCCGTTAGCTAAAGGGAGGATTTTAACGGGCAGATAAATTGTTTTTCGTTATTATAAGTACCCAATAGGATAGAAGTGATCATTAAGCTAAAGGGGGGACCAACCTACGGTCACTTTATGTTTGAACTTGCCATATTATATATTATTTTCATTATGGCAACTTCAAATTTAAACAAAATGAGCATTGTGGTTTCACACACGAGACTATTTTTTAAGCCGCACAATTTTTGTTCTTTCAGTCACACACGAGACTATTTCATTTGGCATAAAATTGTATACATATACTCTGCTTTGTGTGTATTAGTTTTTGTTTACTTATTTTTCTGAACCTGCTGTTTTATAAATGTAGGTGTATTGGTTTTGTGTTGTTTATGTATTGGTTTGTGCGGGGTAGAAGCTGGTTGAAAAATTATGCCAGCAAAAAACCACTCTCCTCACCTCTCTTGCCTACAAGCTGCCATTTTGTGCCAGCATAATTGTTCTCGTCTGTGATTCCTCATTGACAACAAAAATAAAGAAGCCCGCGGTTGCCACTGCGTTAAAAAAGACTTGTGTAAATGAGCAGTTTTATCGACATTGCTCCGGCACTGCCATATTTTTGAAAAAATTTATCAGTAAGTTGTAATAACGAAAATAAGTTAAAGATAACTTTCCAGTTCCCTTTAGCTAAAGATACCTTTAACTAACCTCAAGTTTAACGACAACTTGTAATAATGGCCCATAGTGGACGAAATTGTCAATAACTTCCCCAGTGAAATAAGTAATAAGAGTAAGTTTTAATCAAAGGAAAATAGATGTTTGTAATTTTTATAGTTTGTAAAGTTTTTGTGGTTTGTAAAAAAACCTTAAAGTACTACTTATATACTTAATTATTTGCCTAAATTTTTATTTAAATAAATAAATGTATTTTTAAAATGAAAATTAATAAACGTTATATTTCATTTAAAGATATATATATAAACAAAAATAACTTCTTTTTATTGGGCGGTCTTAATATAAACAGAAATTCAATATGCTTTTCATGTTATTTCAAAACTAGAATCCTTTTGAATTAACATGAAATTTTATGTTGAAATAAAATGATTTAATGTTATCTTAATACTAAATTAATGTTGTATCTTAAAGTAAATTCAAAGTGATCTCACTTTGATCCAACATAAGTAGCAATGTTGTTTTATAAAGTTTTCAAGCTGTTTTTAATTGAAATATTGGTTTACTGTAAAGTCATGTTGAATTAACATGAAACACCTCTGAAGTAAAATCATAGCTGAAAAATGTTGATTTAACCTTGTTTTCGGCGTTTTTACAATGATTGTTCTTCTGTGTGTAGTCCCCACTTTTGACACTCACAAAATGTATACTTTTCACTAAATTACATCAGAAGTTTAATTTATATAGAAAGAAAAAATCATAAAAGGGAAAATTTAAGTACTAAGGTATATAATATAAATAACGATATTAATTGCTTGCTATAAGTTCAGAGCAACAGTTCATAAATAATTGGTCATTACAATCCTACAGTCAGGATTACGACCTAGCTTCCTAACTGTCAGAGTTTTTGCCAGAAATCTGCTAAGATGAAATCGCTGAAGAAATATTTTTTCATATTTCGTTTTGTTGGAGATATCTGAACTGGGGTTTGAACCGTGGTCTCACGTCTAATAAGCCAACACACTACTACTAAACTACGGCGACTTCAACAGAGCAACAGTTAGCAAGTCTATTGTAATGCGTCTTGAATTTACATAATTGGTTGAATAAGTAACATGTCTAATAAGGTGACAGATATTGATTACAAATTATGGTATAATTGTCGAGGCATAATATACAAAATTTAATTTATCAAGAAGCCAGAACATATGTATGCCGTCCTTAATTATGTTTAATAAAAATGCGACTTCTTCAAGTTGGCAGCTTTCAAGTCGGGCAGAGTACACGTAAGCAAAATAAAAACTGTGGGGTTACTCTGTACCTCGAAACGAAAATTAAAATGTACGTATTCGAACAAATTGTACTCTGTTATACAAAATTTCGGAAAATTTTCGAAAGTGTGACAAAATTTTTTTTTTCGTACGAACAAAAAAGAACTAACTTAGTATTACGAAAACGAGCATAAAAATTGTAGTATATATTCGAAAATTGTTTGTTAGCAATTCTGTTGGTGACAACTATTAATAAATTTAAAATGTAAGTAAATTAATCAAAATATATTGCAAAATAAAAATAAAATAATATTTTTTAAACAATCTCAAAGGACTGAGTCAAAAAGAATGTTATACACAAACCAAAAACATTACGAAACTATTGCGGACTTTATGGTGACCCATCCGGATTTGGCCACATCTAAAAGTGTGGGGGGACATCTAAAAGTGTCGGATGCAAGAAAAAATCGAATAAACAGTGGCAAAAACTAAGAATCGATTTGGATTCACTTGGTCCACCGCAGCGGGATGTTAAAGGTTGGAAAAAAGTAAGCTGAGATAAATTTAAATATTTTAGAACGGTCTATCGCACGGTTATTAAACATTTTAACTTTTATTAGGTTTGGGCAGACTACGAAAATCATGTGAAGGCCAAAGGCAGTAAAAATAAACTGAGCATCTCTGGTACTGGTGCAGGACCAAGCAAGTATTGCTCTTTAACAGCACTAGAAAGACAAACGGCTGGTTTACTCACAATGGATGAGGCAATTAATGGCAGCCAAAGTAAACACTTTGGTTCAAATACACTATCAAGTTCTCCAATAATAAATTCTATTCTTGAAAAAGACCTTCATGATTTAGTCGACGAAAATGAATAGGGATTAGAGTCTGATTCGTCCTTCCCAGCTATTGTAAATGAAGAACCAAGACCATCGAAACCACGTCAAAGAAAAAAAAGATAGTTAATAACAAAGAAGCTCTTCTACAAAAACAAGTGGAAAATCAAATAAACTATCAGAACAATTCAGTAGCAATACTAACAGAAATAAATGAAAATTTAACTGGCATTCAGAAATATTTAAAAAGAAGCTACTATATACAGGAAGAAAGATTGAAACTTGAAAAAGAAGAATTAAACATAAAGCAGCAAAAGCTCGAGCAAATAAAGAAAAATGACCTGGAAAATACAAAACTTAAAATAGAGCACATAGAACTTAAAAAAGCCATCTTTGAACTAGAGTTAAAAAAGTGGAAAGGAGTGGATCAATCCGGTATCTTTTGTTTTCAAATTTTTTTTTATAAATTTCTTTATTCGTTTTAATAAATGGACAGCAATAATATTCGTTACGAATTCTTTGCATATTATTTTTTATTTCATCTCTTATATTTCTTGCGATGCTCCTGTAATTATTGTTAGTAATATCAGCTATGTTTGACGAACTATTACTTGATGTTTCCAGTTGTACATTTTCTGTTGAAAAATCATGAACCTTAAATTTTAAACAAATGTTCAGAATTTGAATGGCTCTCTCGGGAGCGTAATGAAGTTCCCTAGCGGCTAAAAGGCATCTAAATCTCGCTTTTAATAGCCCAAACGTTCTTTCTACTATTGATCTCCCTTTAGAATGGTTTTCGTTGAAATATGCCTCTGCCGGGTAGTTTGGTGCATTCCTGTAAGGTGTTAGAATCCACGGCTCTAAAGGGTATCCTGAATCACCTTAAAATATTTAAAATAATTATTTTTACAATTTATATCAAAACTACAACAAATATATTTACCAAGTAACCTTGTAGACTTATCTCCGTTATCAAATCGAGTTTTTAAAATTTGCCTCTCATTTGACAAGTTCCAGACTAGAGATGAGCGATCCAGTGATTTTCGAAGAACGTTGTTCTCAGTGAACGTGATTTGTTAATCACTGTTCTTTAAAACAGTGATTGTGATCACAGTATTCCAAAAGAAAACAATAATGACAATAACGTATTTTATTAAGTCGTAAGAAAGAGACAACTAGATACATACTACGAAAAGACTACGAAACAAAATCAAAGTGGTGTCATCAATGTTATTATTTTTAGGGCCATTATTACAACTTGTCGTTAACTAAAGGGAGGATTTTAACAGGCAGATAAATTGTTTTTCGTTTTTATGAGTACCCAATAAGATAGAAGTGATAGTTAAACAAAAGGGAGGATCATCCTACCTTTAACATTTAAAGGTCACTTTATGTTTGAACTTGCCATATTATATATTATTTTCATTATGGCAACTTCAAATTTAAACAAAATGAGCATATACAACAAAAACACGAAGCCCGCGGTTGCGACTGCGTTAAAAAAAAACTTGTATAATTGAGCAGTTTTATCGACATTGCTCCGGCACTGCCATATTTTTGAAAAATTTTATCTGTAAGTTGTAATAACGAAAATAAGTTAAAGGTAACTTTCCAGTTCCCTTTAGCTAAAGGTACCTTTAACTAACGACAAGTTGTAATAATGGCCCTTAATGTATTTTTTTTATATGAAGTTTGACAATTAAGTTTGACAGAAAGTGCATGTATAAAAGACAAAAGTAAATAATCAGCATCATCTAATAGTAATTCTGCCTCGCTCAAAATAAAATGAAATAAATTTGAGTTTGTAACAATTTTATTAGTAACTATTATTTGGCAATTTCAATCACTGTAGTTACCAGTTAATTATCAATCACCGTGATTAAATCACAGTTTTGAAAATATCGCTCATCTCTATTCCAGACATGTGAATCGTGACTAGCGCCCCCAAATGTGTACATCTCATGATCACATATCTAAGAAAAAAAGAAATTAACACTTATAGTACACTCTACATGACTTATTTACCACCATAACGTTTATGCTGTGCTTTAGCTTCCTATTAAAATATAAATGCTCGTTTTTGATTGGTCTCATTATTTGTATGTGTACCATCAACAGCTCCAATGATTTCAGGGATTCCACTTTTTTATAAAAATATTTTCTGGTCTCTCGTTGATTTTCATCAGAAGATTTAAAGATTACGTGTTTAGGACATACAATTCTTTCGATGACTTCACATGCTTCTGTCAAACATCTAGACCAAAGTATAACAAGTAACGAAACGGAACTTGACAGCTCATAGGCCAATCGTGAAAGGGACAGCAAATATTACCAAAAAGTATTTCTGTCCCTCTCTGATTGCAACTCTATTTTGTTTATTTATGTTTTTTTTTGTTTTCGGGGTGGGTTTTTTATATTGGCGAGAGTTAATAAAAAATTAAATTTTTGTCTAAAACTATATAATTTTTAACTTTTTCTCTCAAGAAATTAAAAAATATTGGCAACTTTCAACAAGAAAACTTTTTTATGAGCAATACGTCTTATTTTGATCTTGTAATATTTAGCTTGTTAATAACCTCTTGCACATGAAACTATATTCATTGTGACCGAAAATCAACCACATTTCGATTAATATTTAAATATTTAAGAATCTTTAAAATTTTCATTGAAGAAATTAAAAATTTCCAAATTCCAAATTTTCCCTTTTTTAACACAAAATAAATGTTTGTTTACATTTAATTTTTCTATTTCATACACCAGTTTTCACTCTGTATATCTGTTGCTTCTAACACATTTACTTTGCAAAACATTGTAACATTTTTTTTCTCCCTCTAAGCTGTCCTGCGTTTTTATGTTAGAACGTTTTTCAACTATCAAAGCTTTCGTTACTTGTTATACTTTGATCTAGACACTGACTGCTGAGAGAGCCCTAGGTAACGATCTTGGCCTATTTGGTGCTGATATCCACCTTGTGCTAGGAATTTTAAGGCGACGGCTAACTTTAAGGACGGACATATAGCGGTAGATCTTTTTCTAGACTTAAGGTCCCCTTTAATACTTTCTAAGACATGAAAAAGCTTCTTTGCTTAGACGAAAATTCTTAATAAAATTAAAAATGAAAATATTTGTGAATTTTTTAGATAAAAATTTTTTTTTACCTCTTATTATCAATATTCATAAAATCAGCGTATCTCTTATAAACCTTCTTTTAACTCTCTCCTCTATAACTTGATCAGAATCCTCAAACCACAAAGCCACACAATCCATTATAACGCTTTTTTTAAATATATTTTTGAAATTTTAACTTGTAATTTGTTTGTAACAATTTTAAAATTAAAAATTTCTAATTGGTAAAACTTGTAATCACCAAATGCTGCCCAGTTTATTTTTGGTTTTTCCCTTTATATTTTTACTCCAACCATGAACATTTTCGAACGATTTACAGAGTACGCTTTTATTTACTTATCGAAAACTTTTGCTTTTCGAATCGAGTTACGGAGTAACCCCCCTGTTTTTGTGCCGATTCAATTCCACTCATTTAAATTTGATAAATAGCATGCCATATTATTTCTCCAAATTTTAAAATTCGAATCACAAGTGATATGTGATTTACTAGTATAAGGATCATTAAACTCTTTCGACAATTGCTTGATATATCAGGTATAACTCTAGCTTTCTTAATCATACTCGTACGTATGTAGATATGAAAAATCCTATTAATGACAATCCAGAAAATAAACTATAGCAATCATCGAAAATCCCATTATTTGACATTTTCTAAAATTAAGTTCCATTAAATTTCCTTTACTCTACTAGTAAAATAACTCGATACGAAAATTAAAATGTATGTATTCGAACCAATTATACTCTGTAGTACGGAAAATTTTCGAAAGTGATACCAATGTTTTCTTTTTTTTTTCGTACGAACAAAAAATTCTGTTACTCTGTATTACGAAACGAGCATAAAAAGTTTCGTAAATATTCGAACATTTTTCGTTAGCAATTGTGTTGGTGACAACCAATAATGAATTTAAAATGTAAGTAAATTAATACAAATATGTACATTGCAAAATAAACATAAAATAATAAATTTGAAACAATCTCAATGGAGTGAGTCAAAAAGAATTGTATATACCAACCAACAACAATACGAAACTGTTGTGGACTTTATGATGACGCATCTGGATTTGGCCAAGGGACATCTAAAAGTGCCGGATGCAAGAAACATATCTAATAATGTGTGACAGAAACTAAGAACAGATTGTGTTTCACTTGGTCCACCGTAGCGAGATGTTAAAGTTTGGGAAAAAGTAAGCTTAAATAGATCTAAATATTTGAGAGCGATCTATTGCGGGGTTATTCAACATTTTAACTTTTAATAGTTTTGGGCAGTCTATAAAAATGGTAGCCAAATTAAACACTTTGATTCAAATCCACAATCAAGTTCACCAGTAATTACTCTGTATTTAGTTGAAGAAAATTAGGAGGGTTTAGGGTATGGACACAAAAATAATTAGCTTACAGATATACATATACCTACATTTAATGAATTCGATTTTCTTTTGTTTTTCAATATTTTTTTTATAAATTTCTTTATTTTTTAAGGTGCTGCCAAGTTTATTTTTGGTTTTTCTATGAAAATTTTCGAACAATTTACAGAGTACGCTTTTATTTACTTATCGAAAACATTTTTCGAAAACTTTCACTTTTTGAATCGAGTTACAGAGTAACCCCCCCTGTTTATATAAATCTTATACAAATTTTCACATCGCCTACTTGCAATCTTCGAAAACTAAATAAAATGGGCAAGTAGTTAATAAGCAAGGAAAACAAAATGATAACAGTGGGCTGTGGAACGTAGGAAGATGCAAAACGCGCTTTTATATTATAAATAGACTTCTCATTTCAAGCACAGCAAATTCACAATTGCCGTCTCAGACGCAATGCATCTTGCGCATTATTGTAATAAAGCAAGCAGGGATAATAAAGCATAAATAAAACAAATACAAAATTAACACTTCATATGTGTAAATTTTGCGTCTATTGTCTTTATAGCATTGTAGTAAACGATTTGAGTTCTACTAAATAAATAAGATACATATCACCATAGGTATCTTATACAAGTTAAGTTTCCTTAATAAAAGTTGGGGATTTACTTTATTAAAAACTTCTTAGTACGTAAACTACTTTTTTTTCGAACGTCCCCGGTCACACACTAACCCACCCTCACTCGACCGCGGAGGGCTCGTCCCCATTACGAAGGGACACGTACACATTACAGTCCGGACTATAGCGGGTAAGGGAAAAGTAATGGCAACAAGAACATAAACCAGCCCAGAACTTAATTACGAGCTGAATAAACTAACAATCAACAGGAACTACCTATGACAAGAACGAAAATACATTTTTATATAATAATTTACAAATTAATGCCAGCATATAAGCTGCGTTTTATATTACAAACACTACAATTAAAATCAATAAAATCATAATATAAGTTAAAATCTTTACATAATCTACGAAAAGGAAAATTACATCCATAGTTCTTTCTAAAGAAGTCTAAAGAAGAGGGCGATTGTGCCGCGAAAATCTTGCAGGAATACTGAAATTCAGGTTACGAAGCAAAATCTCAGAATCGATATCACCTTTAAGCAGAGTAGAAACAAAACAACCACCTAAAACAGTTCTTCTACGTTCCAAAGTTGGAAGTTTTACCAAACCTAATCTATCCTCATATGACGGAAACCCATTGGCATAATCCCATCCTAAGCCACGTAAACAGAATAATAAGAACAGCCTCTGTACAGACTCTATTGAATCACTATGACAACGATAGTATGGATTCCAAACAATAGACGCATACTCCAAAATAGGTCTAACAAGTGAAATGTATAGCAGTCTAGTTATATAAGGATCAATGAATTCCCTAGCCCATCTTTTCATGAAACCAAGAACAGCCCGAGCCTTGCCAATCATCATACTAATATGATCAACAAAAGAGAGTTTCATATCCAATAATACTCCCAAATCAAGAAATGTAGCCACAGTCTCCAAAGGGCAATCACATAATCACATAAGAGGGCGAAATCACACCACCGCGAGAGAAAACCATGCATTTACATTTTTTTAAGTTAAGATCCATTAAATTAACTCTGCACCAAGTTACAAACAAATTAATATTCCGCTGAAGAACAGCCTGACCATGATCATCATCAAAAGTATAAAATAATTTAACGTTATCAGCATACATTAGAATATTACAATCAGAAATAGCACAAGGAAGATCATTAAGAAACAATAAAAACAGTAAAGGACCCAAATGGCGGAACACCAGAAGTAACATATACAGTCTTAGACAATACATTCCTAAACAACACCCTCTGAGTCCTAAGGGAGAGGTAGGAGTCTAGCCAACGATGAATAATATCGGGAATGCCGATTAATGACAGTTTAAGAAGCAAAATACTATGGTCAACCCTATCAAAAGCCTTACTGAAATCAGTATAAATCACGTCAGTCCGAGCGCCTGCAAGAAAACCCCTGAAAACATGTGTAGTAAATTCAAGAAGATTAGTGACAGTCGACCTACCTTTTAAAAAACCATGCTGGAAAGGGGATATTAAAGATTTCGTATTAAAAAAGAGATAATCCGTCACGAGTTTCTCCATCAACTTGGAAATAGCACTGAGTTTGGCGATACCCCTGTAATTGGAAATATTGGATTTATTACCCGACTTATGCAAAGGAATTATAAACGAACTTTTCCAAATAGATGGAAAATGACCAGCCCTCAGAAGCCCATTGAATATAAAGGTCAAAGGACCACTCAAGACAACAGCGCACTTTCTCAAAATACAGGCCGGTACTCCGTCAGGGCCAGGCAAGTATGTAAGTTTCAGTCCAGACAAAGACTCAAGAACAGACTCCTCATCAAATGAATATATATTAGGAATAGGGATACTTCCCACTGAATAAGGATACGAAAAGCTACTGCCCTGATCATGGCCCGAGTCCAACTGCCTATAAGTAGACTGAAAAAAGTCAGCAAACATATTCGAAATATCAAGGTAACTCGTAAAACGACTTAGGATCACTAGCGAAGTTCGACCTGACTCTTATCAAATATTCCTCATAACAGTAATGATTCATTCTACGATAATCCGCACGCGCCCTAGAGTAAAGAGCATAATCAATATCAGTATCCGATCTAACAAACTTTTTAAATAACCTCGATTTTCTGTTCCTCAACTTTGACAGTCTAGCCGAATTCCACGGGGGGCCAGAACGCTCCAAACGACTATTTACAAATGGAACACACTCCCTAAAACATTTAAATAATACCTCATAGAAACCATCTAAGATCCTATCAAGTGAAAAGAGTCATATGGTGGTGAAATAAGTACAGAAGACCAATCTACAGAGGATAGTATTGTATTTAAGCGACTAAAATCCGTACGATGGAAATTAAAACGCCCCTTTTCACCTAATGAGCGCTCAATTACAGGAGGTAAACAAAGATCAACTTCGATAGAAAGTAACAACGTAGGATGATAACCATCCTCAGGAATGGATATAGGATCAATGCGCAATAAAGAAGAAATACTTGGATCCTCTAAAAATACAAGATCCAAAACCCCCTTGAACCCCTTGAATTCAACACACCGTTAACCTGGAAAAGACCTAGATCACACATAGCGGACAGAATTCATCATAGAATGGAACTGAAGAACATGGCACCAATGAGCCAGTCTCAGGTGAAAAATTCCAAGATGTATGCGGAAGATTAAAATCACCAAGGTCCACTGTAATCCCCTCTTGCCCCATTGTATCAATTACTACAGAAATCAGATCGAAGTGAGCCCTATAGATATGAATGTCAGAACAGGGAGGAATATACGAGCAAGTAATGTATATAGACTTTCCACGGTCATAGACCTTAACGCAAATGAACTCAATATCCTCAGAAGGACACAAGTCAATCAATTCAGAGGTATATTTAGAGCAAATGGAAATAAGAACACCACCACCATTTCTAGACTTCCTATCCCGTCTATAAATGTTAAAATTACTAGACATAATCTCAGAATCAAGAATATTGCAATTTAGCCAAGTCTCAGTAAGAGCAATTCCATCAAATTCAAAATCAAAGCTACTATTATAAAGTGAAGAAAGTTTAGACCTAAGTCCGCGAACATTCTGATAAGCAATTTTGAAAATAAAAGACGATTTCGAAGTTAGTTTTTTTGAGAAATAGGACCAGGCAAATTAGCACCATTCCTACGATGGTCCAGCCTGAGTACGAATTCCCGTACCAATACACCCTGTGGCCAAAAAGCAGGATTAACAATTTCATCAAATCTTTCATCGGCAACATATAATTTAAACGAAGAAATACTGCTATCCAAAGATGGCCTCATCTTATAGCAACCAAACTCAAAAGGTTCCCCAATCTTCGATTTAACGAAACATTTTATATCGTCGACAGAAGTATTACATGAAAGCCGGGACACAAAAATAGTTTAACTACAACTAAGTCCCTTGGAGCAGAAGTAACTAAACTAGCGGACACTACATCTGAATGCAAAATAGAAGACGGTTTGGAAGATGCTTGAGAAGTGACATCATCCAGAGGCAAAGGTGAAGGAGATAGAGTAAACTTAGGACTCAAAACAAAATTTGCAGACTTCAGTATGGCATTGCTAGCTGGCTTATCAGCAGTAGGTGGACAAATGTCCACAATAGGAGTAGCATTTGTCAATTCATTGATTGTCGCAGTTTCCCCTGGTACAGAAAACTGCCCCACATGCCCAGGAGCCCCCGATGAAAGAGGGACAAGATTCAAGCAACTCACCCAATAGGCCATACCTTGAAAACAATTGCTCAAACCGAAGAAACTTAACAGAAAGAGATGCAAACTCAGCGTGCATCTCAGCAAACTCACGACGAGTTCCCACAAAAACTTATAAAACTGAATGTCCACCACCTTACATTTAGGACAACACCAACGCAGACCCAGGGAACCATCCATCAATTGGTCCGTGGTGCGAGGAAGCAAACCAATGTGAAACAAATTGTCACACAACCAGCAAGAAATCTGACGTTCACCCTCTTTCTTTACAATACACTTTGATGCACTACAATTATTCATTTTAATAAATTATGTTTTTTTACATATAAAGGCTTTCATGTATGAACAAACTTATAAACGACTTGTTAGACATTTATTTATTAAACATTGAAATTAAAAAAATAGAAATCAGAAATAGTTAAATTTTTTTGGAAAATATTTTTTTGTTGTTTTTGATTTAAAAAGTCTTTATTTTCAACGAACTAAAAATAATAAAAATAACAAAAAAACACTTAAAATTATTAAAACGTAAAAAAACACCGTTTATATTTCATATTTTCAGAGATCATTTAAATTGATGAAAGTATGTAAGAAATAATGAGTGTAACAACTAAAGTTAAGTGCGTATATAGAATAGAAGGAACTTTAAAAACTTAAATATTTGTGAATTGATTAAAAGGAAAACAAAACAGAAAAGCTCAAAACGTTAAATAAAAAAATTGATGTCCATAGGACTTAAAGCTAGAGATCACTTTCTATTCTTTCAATTTCTTCGTATATTTTTGTTTTATTCATATTAGAGTGTAAAAACATTATTTCCTTTATTGTAGCTCCATTAGTTCCAAGGACAGACCTCTTCTCAGAAATAAGATTTTTTGCCTTCGAAAACTTGTGCCTGTGTTTTTGTCATAACTGTTTACTTTAACAACTTCGATGTCCAATGACACATATATGACACACAGGAGCGTATTGTAATACGATCATGGGTCACATGTGACTCATTTCTTTATACAATTTATGTGATGTTTCTGTAACACAGGCTATTTCAATTGCCTGCCAGTTTGCATGGAAAACACAAACAAAAACATTTAATTTTGTTTGTGTTTTCCATATAAAGAGCAAAAGTCATCATTACATATTTCAGGTACCTGTATATTTCAAAGGGTTATATTTTATGGTCCTCCGTTTCGCAAATTGGTCACCGCAAAATTTCCATACATTATTATGCATTTAAATCTTTCCATAATGATATTTTCTGCCTGGTGAAATATTTCATTTACAATGAGAAACAGTTATTTTGCGAATCTACAAATTCCATGAGTTGATCAACGTTAATTTCTTTGTCATAATTTTTTATTTTTAATAATATTTCTAAATGACTATTCGTCAATTTACTTTATGCTGTTTCATTTGTGAGATTTTTACAAAAATTTTATTTCTCAAAAATGTGCATGTGCATGTGTGAACACACTCAAAATTTTACATTTATTTATCAACAGAACTGTACAAAAAAATTTACATTTCATTTTCGAATGCTAGTGCAAAATAAAACTTTATGCTCTTTCTTTGGCATTCATTGGTATTTGTAGTACTACGTGAAGTTTGGTGGTACTCATTGCACTCGACATGTTTGGTGCCGGTATTTTCGAGTAAGAAAGAAAGTTGAACATATATTTGTATGAAGCGAACGCAGTCAAATAACAACAAGAAGTTATTCGATAATTTTCTTGTTCTCAAAAAAAGAAGTACTTTTCTTCTTCGGATAGTTCGGATAAGTGTACATGTATGCTAGATCTTATGTACTTTTTGAAGTCAAATACATTTGTGCAGACCTTTAGTAGATATCCAATTGTAATTGATCCTTAATTTGTCATATGAAGAGCTAATTAATTGAAATACTGCTAGAAATTATGTCAAGGCCAGAGTTGTGTGAGAACATCTGTTTCTTTAATTGAGTTGTAACCATTTAAGTAGCTAAGAAAGATAAGGATATGGATTTATTCATCCAAGGATAAGGATAATTATTTGAATTATTAAATGTGGAAAAAATACTAAACGTGGCACTAGTAATCTCATCTTCATTGGATTCTGTGTGCTGAATTGACATCGTTTAGGCAATTTTTCGTTAAAATTGTTCACTGTAAAATTCTATCTTAATCTTTCTGCAGTTAGATCAGCTCCACCATCGTATCAATATAACAACTTCATTTGTACATAACCAGCAATGTACTACTAATTTCAGTAGTAATACAGTTTGCGTTAGAACACTCCATAATAAAAAAGTTTGAACTTACAGGATATAAAATATATATGACAATGGAAACTAAACTTATTTTATCTAATGGTGCATGGCGACACATCTAATTTGCATATGTGTTGATAATATTTGTTTTGCTTAGCACAGCAACACATCAAAATTAAACCATCAAACATTGTATTGTTGTTGTGAAGAAGAAAAGAATATATGATTTATGAAACGCAGGTAGCGAAAATCAAAAATATTTTAATATTCTTCATACTCTCCTCAGTCTAAACGTGTAAGTATAGTTTTACCAACACATTAACAAAAATGTCCAGTTTGATCCATTATTTGATGCGTGGTCGGGCAACTTAAGTCCCGAATTACTGCAAAGACAATGTTACCAACACCAAAGATGAATATTCAAACAACAATCGTATGATATTTACCCCTTTTTTTGTAAGAACTGTTTCAGAAATTTTAAATATTTATATATTAATAATAAGAAATATTATATTTACATTGTATAAATTAAAAACACAATGAATGAAATATAACTATCAAAAATGTGCAGCAATTTTTTATTTGATTGAATATTGACACGACTGAAAAATAATAATCAGCTAATCATTCTGTTACATTTTTATTTATTTAGTTTTCGTTTCTCATTAAAGTTGGTAAGTATGTTAATTACATATTATTTTATGTAATTATTTCAGTAAACAACATGGACATCGACGAACAATTAATTTAGGAAATGCGCAACCGTCCAAAATTATATGATCTCACCCAACAAGACTACAAAAATGAAAAAAAAATATAATGGATTAAACTCTCCTTTTTTGTTAATGTGTTGGTAAAATTGTACTCACATGTTTAGACTAAGAAGAGTTTGAATAATATCAAATATTTGATTTTCGATTACCTCCTTAAAAACTTTTAAATTATGAGTTCGTTGATTGCAAACAAAACAAAAATAATTTTGTGTTTAGATTCAATTAAACTCTTTATTGTTCGTGCTACTTTTGTGTGCCACCGTATATAACTTGACGAATACAACAATAATTGCTTGTTCGCTATTATTCTTTGCTTACAACGCAGATCTTTTCAACGGCGATCTTCAAACCATGACTGTTCTCTTCACGCGTAATGCGTCTTCGCACAAGACTGACTGAATTCTTACTGCGTTTGTGTGTGTAGCTTTTGCTCATTTTAATGTTAAACGATGTTTCCATTTTCGTAACACAGCCGCCCACCATATTTTGCCAGTCGCTCTACATGTATGACCTTCATTTTTGTTCGGGGGCTGCTAGCCGATTTATTATTTTATACGGTCCATTCCATCTGGTTTGCAGCTCGGGGGATAATCCCTTCTTCCGCTTTGGGTTGTAGAGTAGAACCTGTTGTCCCTCATGGAAGCCCTCCGTGTTTGTTGCACGATCATAACTGGCTTTCATTCTATTGCTGACCATTTTTATACGGGTGCGGATAAATTCATGAAGTTCATTTAGGATTTCTTATTTTCCGGTGTATGTGTCATTCCTCTCTGTGCGGGCTTAACACCAAACTCTAAGTCACCGGGCAGTTTTATCTCAGTCCCAAAAATAACCTTGGCGGGTGATCTAGATATTGAATCATGGACCGCAGATCGGTACGCCAGTAGAAACCTCGGAATGTGTTCGTCCCAGTTCTTCTGTTGCTCGCTCACTACTTTTCGCAAAGTATTCCTCCAGGATTCGATTAAACCGTTCTACCATTCCGTCAGACTGTGGGTGAAGCGGCTACGTTCGAGTCTTCTTAACACCGTATACCACACACATTGTCTTGAATACATCTTGATATGTATTTATAATTAAAACTCTCTTAATTATTAAGATCTCTAATTATTATGTTCTCCCTATTATGTATTATTATATGTAGTAAGGGTTTACGAATATAATTATGTCAATAATACAACTAGTCTTTAAGTAGAACCAAAGAAAATAAAGTATAAAGAATGTGCATTTGGGCATATTTTGGAATATTTTTCAAAAATATTTCATGACGCGGGGGGAAAGATAGAAGGGAAGGGTAAAGAAACCAAGAATGTAACAATGCGCTGTTCTCATCGTGCGTTTTTGTTGTTAGACTAATTTTTTATTTATATTTCTGAAACAGTGTTGCCACGAAAAAAAAAAATTTTTAACCAACATTTGTGGAAAAAATCACCAAATAAGAAAAAATATAACCAAAATTAAATTCGTAGATTTTTGTTTTATTTTTTTCAAGTTTAAATTATAATTAATAACAAAAGAAACAAAAAATAGCTTTTTTATAAGAAAAGAAAAAAAATAACCAAAACCAAAAAAATCTACACATCTACACATTTATTAAAAAAATAACCGATTTTGGTTAGACATAACCAAAAACGGCAACACTGTTCTCGGTACAAAGAGAACCTGATAAAAATTATGAGAGGCATGTGTTAACCCAGAGGAAAATTGTTAGTAATATTTTCAAGTCTACTTATTAACCCAATAATATGTATATGTGAGCGAAAAATATAGAAAAATTGTTCTGCGCTAAAAACAACGCAAGTTTAACTTGGCAAGTATTCTTCCAAAAATCGAAATCATTTCTCGTTGATATTAGTGAATAATACTATAATATTTCTTTGGGTGTAAAATTGAAGTCTGAAAAAAGCGACATGAACATTCTTCTTTAGAAGCTGACAAGCAAAGCAACTGAATGCATTTTTACGCTCTCATGATGAGAGCAACACATTGTTACGCTCTTTGTTTGTGTTTATTTTCCTTCTGTCTTCCACCCTCCTCATCCAGAAATGATTTTAGTGAGAGCGGGTCGTAATATTTGGTGAGAGCGGGTCATGATGTTACAACCCGCCAAAGAAAATTTAATTCTACATAATGCGCATTCTTTATATCCATATTCTTTGGTAGAACTCAATCACGCTGGTTTTAATTGTAACATTGGCGACGAGAGTAAGAAATAAATAAATGGTTATAGAGGAAAAAGACAATGCAGTAAATAAAGAACAAATGGCAAAATTTATTGGTACTGCTGAACCCTTTATATTAGGGGAGGATTTTGATTTATATGTCAGAAGATTGGGGCATCTTTTTAAATTAAACTCGATTAAAGACGCAGAGAAGACTGGATTTTTGTGCAGTTTTGGTGGTGCAGAGTTATACAAAATTATTGTTGCCTTAACAACTCCTAAAACCGAAAATGACTTTACATACGCTGAATTGGTGAATAAACTAAAAACACATTTGAAACCAAAACGAAATATTATTGCTGAGTGTTACAAATTTTTTAAAACAAATAAAACTGTGGGCCAAAAATTGTCAGATTTTGTTATTGAACTAAAGCTACAAGCACAGTACACCTAATTCTGTTTTTACACGGTCTTTTTATACACGGTTTTGATATAACACGGTTTGAAAATAAAATTTTTAATTTTTTTTAAACGATTTTATTCCATTTAGCAGGATTTTTTGTGCTTAAATTTTTTTGTCAAATTTAATTTTTGCAAAGTATGTTCATATCACAAATTTAAGGGAATTCCCTTTTTGCGCGTACAATCAAATTTACTGGTCAAAGCAAATGCACGATACAAGCAGGTAGCTAGAATTGGTGAACAACGTCTCATAACAGAGTTCATTGTTAAAAATGTAGATGCTGAACGAGCAAGAGAAAGTCCAGTTCAAAATTATTCCAGCGATGATAGTGATTATATACGTGTTCGAAAGAAGCGAATGCGAATAACTGATGATGACAGAAATTAAATTTATGTTTCTGTATTTATGATTATCACTTATTTTTTACCTTATCCTTTTCGTTAACAACATAGCTGTTTAACTAAATTGTTTTTAGTTCCTTAACTTGCTTAACTTTACGCTTAGAAGGCATTTTTTTGTCTTTAATAACTATGCTTGTAAAAATAAATATTATCGGTCTAATTCATAAACGATATTTAGCAGTGCATTAACAGTTTAATAAGCAAAAATGGCTGAATGTGTATTCATAAACGTTTAATAGCCTTTTGCAGCGTTAATGTACTCTTGTTTAATAAGAAATTTTTATTGTGGCGTTTACCCTACTTTAACGATTCAATAAAGTGACATTTGAATGTTTCTTTTTACATTTCACAAAAAAAAGCGATAACAAATTATTTGGCTCTTGTTTTAATAATAATGGATACAATGGATACAGTAAATTTAATTTGCAGAATTCGTGAGCATAAAAATTTGTGTAACTAAAATTATTTTTATTAAGTGGATGATTTTAGAATCTACCGCTGAAGTAGCGAGCGCCCGACGAGTAAAAACATTTAGGAAGAAAAAAATCCGTTTGAAATGCCGGAAGACCAATTCAAAGCTAGATACCCATTTAACAAATCCACCGTTAAAAAAATCATTGAAATGGTCCAGCCGGAAATTGAGCTAGACACAAGAGGGTGCGGCACCTCAGTCGATTTGCAGGTGCTAGTTTCTTTGCGATGCTGGGGCCGGCGAGAAGTATTTATGCTGCAACAATTTTAACTTGTTTTCGCTTTGAAAACGGAGAATTCAGAGGCCGGTTGCTTGGAGACTCTGGTTATAAATTGCATACATACATATATATTCACTCCGCTATCTAAACCACAAAATGAAAAAGAAAATAAGTACAATGCTGCCTATATAGGCACCAGAAACACTGTGGAACGTTGTTTCGGCGTTTGGAAGCAACGATTTCGCTGCCTTTTATTTACTTTGATTTTTTTTTTTTAATTGAAGAAAACAAAATAGTGATGCATAAACAAAAACAAAACAGCGAGTAATCAACTACTTGTTGAATTTCGAATAAACAAAATTTGTTTTAAGACAATATTTTAAAACTTCTTATTGGTTTTTGCTTTTGTTTGGTAATAAAAAGTGCAAAGACTTTAATTTACGTTAGTTTAAAATTATACTAAACGAAATTATTTGTTTAATTTTTCATTTTTCAAAGTACTCAGATATTCGGTTGTACATTATGTGCATCACCAGATATGTAATGACAATTGAATTAGAACGAAGTTGCCAACATTAAACGACAAAATAAATAAAAACGTTTAATTGTTAATTCAGCGTTATCAAACATTTATGAATACAAATTTTTATTAGAGGTTTATATGACAAAAAGTGATTAATAAACATTAAACATTATACCTGAAATAAGGAATTTTTATGAATTAGACTGTATATATTTGATTTAATAAAATAAACATGAATACTTCTTCTTAAAACATCCTTGTTTTTCACTAATTTTAATAGGGTTTAGAGATTAGGAACCAATTACCTATTTTTGCATACGATCAGTGTCTTTTTTACACGGTTTTTTCTGGAACCAGAATTAGGTGTATTGTGAATTCGGTGAATTTTTAAACAAGACATTGCTAATTAAATTTGTTTGTGGAATCGAAGACAGGAAAATACAACAAAAATTGCTAAGTGAATGTAATCTGGACAAATTTGAAAAGGCAATAGAATTAGCAAATGCAGTCGAATTAACAACAACAAACGTAGAGATGATTAAAGACGAAGAAGAACATGTGTAACTTAAGGCTGGTTCACCCACAGGTTTCTGAAACATTTTTGGTTCGCACAAAATTTTTTTTATATGTAGTGTTTGACGTTACTCTCAGAGAGCGAGAGAAATTATTTTGTGCGAACAACTCTCAGTGTGAAATAAATTAATTTTAAATTTGGGTTGCCACACCAATTGAAATTTATACAAGAGACAATGTAAACAAAAAGCAAATAAAAAAAAAACAAAAAAAAAAGAAGTATTTTCGGTAAAAATAAAAAAAATTGGAGAAAAAAAATTGAAAAATATTATATTAGGTAAGTTGTAATATAATTAATATATATTTAAATGTAATTAACTTTCGTAAGTTTCTGCACATATCTCTGTATTAAGTCATTTTCAATTAAATATGGCAGCACTGTTTTTACAACAGAATACGCACAGAATCGGTACCTTTGACGTTTAATAAACGCTCAAAGCAGTAGCTTAACCTGCCAATTAGAGGGAGAAACAAAATATTAAAATGTATTGCGAAACAAATGTGTTAGAAGCAACAGATATACAGAGTGAAAACTGGCGGTTAAAGTAGAAAAACTAAATGTAAATAAACATTTATTTTGTGTTAAAAAAGGGAAAATTTGGAATATTTTTTAATTTCTTCAATGAAAATTTTAAAGATTCTTAAATATTTAAATATTAATCGAAATGTGGGTGATTTTCGGTCATAATGAATACAGTTTCTTGTGCAAGAGGTAATTAAGAAGCTAAATATTACAAGATCAAAATAAGGCGTCCTGCTCATATTAGTTGTTTTCATTATTTATTAATAGTTTTAGACAAAAATTCAATTTTTATTAACTCTCGCCAATATAAAAAACCCACCCCTAAAACTAAAAAAAACATAAATAAACAAAACAGAGTTACAATTAGAGAGGGACAGAAATACTTTTTGGTAATATTTGTTGTCCCTTTCGCAATGGTCGGTTAACTGTCAAAGTCTCGATTCGATTCTGTGTATATTCTGTGGTTTTTGCGAACAAAGTTTCTGAAATGGGAGAATCATTTTGCAGAAAACTCTCAGTAAACAAGAAATTTCTCCGAACCAAAAATGTTTCAGAAACCTATGGGTGAACCAGCCTTTAATGTTGTGAGAAAATTGAACTATGGAACAACAAAAAGAGACGACCAAGGAAACCAGTGAAGCAGCGCAGTAGCAAATAAACCAGATAGTACCTACAATAAAAAAGCGTGGGCAGCAAATAACGGAAAACAAAATTCTTACAAGAATATTGTTTGTTTTTACTGTGGTAAGCAAGGTCATATGCAAAGATTTTGTAAAGAGAGGAGGAATCAACTGAAATTAAAGAGTCGGAAGAAGAGCAAAGTAGTTTAAATTGTATAAATAATATTTCTTCTCTTAAGAATAAGTCTCTTAAAATTGAATTATGTATTGAAGATGGAAAGATTGAGTATGAAATCGATTCAGGGGCGGTAGTTACTGTAATTCATAGGGACGATTATTATAAATATTTTGTTAATATTCAGTTGACAAATGGAGAAAAATTTTATGGATTAATTTCTGGGGAAAGTGTTAAAACTCTTGGTGAATTAATGGTTAATGTAAAATTTAAGAATTTGAAATTTTATCTAAAACTAATTGTTTTGAATATTGATGCATATTTTGGGCCATTGTTAGGAAGAAATTGGTTAGACCAAATTTTTAGTGGATGGAAGAAGTGTTTTACTGACTATAAGTATGGTAATAATGTTGATAAAACTATGAATGATTCTGAATTAAACCATAAAATGATGAACTATGGTAATTGGAAAGTAACAATGAATGATTCTAAATTAATAACTAATAAAATGAAGTTTTTGGAAAAGTATTTTGCTATTTTTACTAAGTCAAATAATTCTATTATAAAGAATTTTAAGGCGGAAATAATGTTGAAAAATGATTCATATCCAATTTTTTGTAAAGGCAACACTGTACCTCATGGATTAAGATCTAAAGTGGAACGAGAGATTCAAAGGTTATGTGATGAGGGTGTGCTAGTGGCAGTGACCAGAAGTAATTGGGCCAGTCCGATTGTGATTATTAACAAGGGGGATGGATCAATTAGATTATGTGTGAATGGCAAAAGAACATGTAATAAGTTTGTGGAAATGGAGCATAGTGCAAAATCACGTATAGATGATATATGGGCTTCAATGGCAGGCTGGAAAATTTTTACTAAACTTGATTTAACGGGCGCCTATTTACAAGTTGCTGTTTCTGAGCGTTCGAGGGAGCTTTTGACTATTATTACGCGTATTGGCATTTTTCAATTTACTAGGCTAGTTATCGGTCTTTAGACAGCGCCTCAAATATTTTGCTCTATAATTGACCGAATATTACGTGGTATTGAAGTCTATTTTGATGACATTTTGATATTAACTACAGTTTTGGATAGGTTATTGCAATATAATGTTAAAGTGAATCTAGACAAATGTGAATTTTTTAAATCAGAAATTGATTATTTGGGTTACAGAATTAATGAAACTGGTATAACACCAAGTGCACAAAAAGTTGATGCAGTTGCCAGTGCTCCTGAGCCATGTAATAAAACTCAGTTAAAATCTTATCTGGGAATGATAAATTACTATAATAAATGTATTCCCAACCTGTCAAGTGAACTTAAATGTTTGTATGATCTAACGAAAGAAAATGTATCGTGGATATGGAAAAAAAACACAGTGAGTATTTTCAACGTAGTAAGAGGTTAGTGAATAACATTAATATACTAACACACTACGATCCTAAGAAGCCAATTATTATATCAGCAGATGCTAGTCCATATGGAGTTGGAGGTGTGTTGTCTCACATTATAAATGGTGTGGAACATTCAGTAATGTTTGCCTCGAGTACGTTGAGTGCGGCCGAACGTAACTACTAACAATTACACAGAGAGGCACTTGCTATAATATTTGCTATAACGAAATTTCATAAATATATATACGGACTTCATTTTACAATTCAGAGCGACCATCAACCTCAACGCACAATTTTTGGTGAAAAGAAAGATGTTTCGTGTGTAGCAGCAAATCGGTTGCAACGATGGGCTATTTACTTATCTATGTACTCATACGATATAAAATATAGAAAGGCAAAAAATATGGCGAATGCAGATACGTTGTCAAGACTACAATTGGGTAATGAGACAGGTATTGAAGATGATAGTATAAATAATTTGAATGCTGTAAAATTTCCCTTGTGTACTGAGGATATAGCTAATGCAATGAAAGATGCCGATGACGTAACTCAAGCTTATAACTCTATTGTTACTGGTAAATGGCCAACCAAAATGACTACAGAGGTTTAAAAATATTACCTGAAAAGGAATTCTTTAGCTTCCGAAAATTGTTGTTTATTGTATGGAGAACGAATCGTGATTCCCAGTGGAATGCGTCATGATTTTTTAAAATTATTACATGAACAACATATAGGAATAGTTAGAAGTAAAGCTTTGGCAAGAACGGTAGTATGGTGGCCAGGGATAGACCAGGACATAGAGGATTATAATGCCAAATGTCACCAGTGTCAGTCAACTCGGAAGGCAAAACCAACTAATTTATCGAAATGGACGGAAGCAACATATTCTTTTGAGGGAATTCATATTGATTTTTTTCATTAATTGGTCAACAGATATTGATTATTTATGACGCATATTCAAGATGGATGGAAGCTATTCATCTTCCTGCAACGACGGCCACTATAGTTATAGGGAAACTAAGGTCGTCATTTTCTATTTTTGGATTACCAACTTACGTAGTGAGTGACAATGGACCTCCATTTACTTCCAGAGAATTTGTAGAATTTTGCGAATCAAATGGTATAACGGTACTAAAATCTCCACCATATCCACAGTCAAACGGCATTTTTTTAAAAATGGTTTACGGAAATCCCTTTTAGACAGTAAGGAACGGAAAACACCCTTACAAATACGAATTTATAGATTTTTATTAAAGTGTCGTACAACCCCGACTTTAGCAACTGGGCTAACTCCAGCGGATATGATTTTTCAGTACAAACCCCGAACCTTGCTCACAATCAGATTCAACATTTGGGAAAGTTCAGAGTCAGTCTAACAGAGTAGTTAAACGGAAAATACCACGTTTTAAGGAGAGGAAGAGGTATGGTACAGGAATGTTTATTCAAATTTAGTAAAATGGGTGAAGGGAAAGGTCATAAAGAAACTGAGAGCTATAGGTATATGGTGTTAATTAATGGTGTGTTGAGGCAGGTGCACACGGATCAGATAAGAACGTATCCTAGTCAGAGTAGGGATATTATATTAGTACCGTCAGCCGAATGTGAGGCTGTGGAAAAGGTGATGAGGAAGATGGAAGGGTTGTTACGCGTAGTATGGCTAAGTAGAAGAATATGTTAGGGGGTGTGAATTTATTTAAGTTGGGAGGAATGATATGTATTTATAATTAAAACTCTCTTAATTATTAAGATCTCTTATTATTAAGTTCTCGCTATTATGTATTATTATATGTAGTACAGTAGTCGCTCGGTTATATGAACTAATTCAAACAGAGCCTGTTCACTAAATGGAGAAGTTCACATAATCGACAGAATATAAAATAAGTAAATTCAAATGATTGTTATTACATTAAGTTTTTATTTTTAATAACCTTCTTAATAATTAATGTACATGAAAGTAGTCTGTTATATTTTTTTGTACTTTTTTGCTTCAAGGGATTTCTGTAGTGCTTTGTCCCTGCGTTTTCGCAATGACAAAATATCATTTATATCAGATATATTACTTTTACTCCAAGCTATAACATTATTGAATGCTTCGACTGCCTCCGTTGTGCTAATTTCAGCTGTTGTTACGATGCACTGCTCTTGATCATCATCTTCAACTTCCCGTACACCATTCGTTAATTCATTGACTAGATCTATGACTTCATTCATAGGTGCTTCCATGTCGTTTTGATATTTTTCTTTTAAAATACTGAGTGGAATGTCTTCTTCCAGGTAATTTTCTTCCTCAAAACTCAAAATATTCTTCCAACACTTTTGTATTGTGGATCCATCAACCTTATTATATTGTATTCTTATGCACACACTTGCTTATCTCGGGAAAGAACCGATTTTTAATATGTAAGACAACCACTCAACACTCAAAACATTAAAAAAACCAACGGTTGAAAGCTGTTTACATAACAGAGATAGGCTGTGTTCACTCTTTAGAACCTCCTGTGTTTAAATTTTGTTATTCACTATTCTGGAAGTTTACATAACTGGATATTCATATAACCGAGCGGCTACTGTATAAGTTAACGAATATAATTATGTCAATAATAAAACTAGTCTTTAAGTAGACATCTGACTCGAAATTTCTGCCTTGATCGAAATGTAGCTCTATGGAACATCGTAGCGGCATACCCAGTTGTTCACATTAACATTTACTACGGTGTTTGCCTCTTGATTGGGTTTAGCATACACTTCCGGCCATTTAGTGAAATAATCCATCACGACGAGAGCATATCGGGTTCCGGCGTTACTGACAGGAAAAGGTCGAAATAAGCACCCGTTTATCAACTTTAAACTGTCCCATAGTGCCCAATTTGCTTTTGTAAGCGGATCTTCTGTGGATATCTCATTTCTGGTAGGTTTGTCCTCTTCCTTAGCTGCTATTATCTTCGTCAATATTCGGTCACTTCTTTGTGCTTCGGACCAGTCTCCGTTGGCTTCGATCGGCGTCAGTCGAATATCAACGATGGATTCCTTCTTCTCAGCTTTCACACAATGTTTACACTCCAAATTACAATATGTTTTATGCCTCTTGGGCGTTGAATGCTATAAGTCATAAGTTTGGAGGCGCTCAGTCCAACGTGTTAGCTGGCCTTCAAGATTCTTGAATTGCAGTAGCCATCTCAGTGCTGCATGATCAGGTTTTAGCAGAAAATGTTGCCCATACAAGTAGCTCACGTCGGGTCACACAATAGTTCCGTTCAGGCTTTGACAGTGTGCGACTATAGTAGCCTACGACTTTCTCTGTACCATTGACCATTTGGGAAAGTACACCACCAATATCATATCCGTTGGCATCAATGTCCAAAATGAATTTTTAACCTGGCACTGGATACGCCAAAACTGGTGCAGCACACAATAGGTATTTTGGTGTCTGGAACGCCTTTTCCTGTGCCTCACCCCATTGATACACCTCTGCCTTCTTGGTGAGCTTATGCAAGCTTGCAGCCACGCTAGCAAAGTTAGGCAGCGTCTGTAGTATGTGCATAGTCCTAAAAAGCTGTCTAATTTATGAATAGTCTGGGGACGAGACCAGTCCATTACTGCGCGTATTTTATCTTCATCTGTGGATATGTCATCTGTTGTAACAAGATGACCCAAATATTTCGCCTCTTTACGGAAAAATGCACATATCTTCACGTTTAATCTTAGTCTAGCCAGAACTTCTCCCAGGTTCTAAAGGTGTTCGTCGAAAGTTCTGCCATGCAAGTCTTCCAATGCAGTCCCTTTAGTACACGTTCCATAAGCCGCTCGAATGTGCCCGGAGCATTACAGAGCCCAAATGGCATAACTTTAAGCCGCCATTCGCCCTGAATGGAGTTTTCTCCTTGTCCTTGCTTTGTAGATCCAATATAGAGGACCCCTTCGTTCCGGTTAACTCTTCGAGCGTGTCGTCTATTCTCGGTAGAGAGTAACTGTCCTTTTTAGTGACATAATTCAGCTTCCTGTAGTCTACGCAGTAGTCTCGTATTGCTATCTACCTTTTTGACTTAGACTACAGGTGAGCTCCACTGAGCCAATGAATGTTCAATTACACAGCTCCTCTTCATTTAGTCTACTACAGTAGTTTTGACTTACCTGCACAACTAACTTTTGCAAGAATTTTTGTGCAGATAAGTCAAAAATGCAGCTAAATTAAATTTTTTACTTTAATTATAGATAACACTCTGAAAATTTTTGTGCAGGTAAAGGCAATGCGCACGTAAATAAAAGGCAGCAAAATCAAAACTACGTACTTCTTTAACCTCATTATGCTTCGCAAGCGCTATGCTTCTGGGTGCCTGTTTTATCGGTCTCGTTTCGCCAGTATCAATTTTAAGTTTGACCAAGTCTTTCTATCTTGACTTTTATTGTTCGTGGCGAAAGCGCAAGCATACCTTCTTAGCAGCGGCTTGGCTTTATTTTTTGCCGAAGCTGCTAGATCTTCTACCCACTTCTCCACATTTTCAACAAATTCCTGTTGACCCTTGGCTGACATTTCGGCAGGTTCTGGTCTCCTGGACTAGTGCGAAGGCCACGGTCTATGCAAAGGTTGTCTTCTGTGTGGAACATACTGCTAGTTTAATGTCTGGGTCGCGTATACCATTAACAAACGTCTCGGTTTTCAAGTTGTCTATCAACGGGTGGCTTTCTCCTGGGTATGTAAGCTGCACTAATCTCTCGACATCCATTGCAAAGACTTGAAGTGACTCATTCGCCTTTTGCGTACGGTACCTTAATTCCTTTTTCTATTGTTTTATTCCCCTAATTGCTTGTATCTACATATCTTGTTATTATTAAGTCAATTATTCATTACTAATTTAAGCTAATTATTATGTACATACTACGTTCCTGTACTTTAAATATAAGATTTTCATCTTTTTGCACAGGATTTGGAAAAATTTCATTCATAAATAAATAAAATAAATAAATAAAATAATTATCAAACAAGAACAGTTTTGGGAAAAATGGAAAATCAAATAGTGATTTTAAAAGATCTTATGGCATTAATTACATGTTTATGAATTTACAGATATGATATTTTGTGCTTACTTGCAACTTCTAACCAAGCCTGTGTCTTTTTCGTGAACTTTGAAGTCTCTGTTAGCTTTGTCGTAAAGCCATAGCTAGTTCCTTGCCACCTCAACTAGTTTTCCGCCATTAATTTAGAGAAATTGAACACAAATAAAAAAGCAAAACAGACCTGTTAATTCAGCAATAATCGATAACAGTGATGCCCATAAATTCACGCCTAATTGATGACAATTTATGTAAACATTTTTTTATTTAATTTTTTGCTTTGTTTCTATGATTTATTTAGCATTAAATATATATTAAATATTTTATTTTAATTCGTAAAAAACTGTTCTAAAAATGTCTCTTCATTAATTCCTAAAATTGAAATAAAATAAGGATTGTAAATAAATTTATGATGTGTCATTTGAATCTATCTAATATACAGCATATTTCCTCTTTTCCTTAATAATTGTTCTATTAATGATGGCTTCGGCGCCATCATCAAAATTTCGAACATACACAAAGATCTTTTAGTGCCAACAAAATACATTTGAAAAACCTCGTAGTTCCCCCAAATCCTCTAGGGAATAGGTTTAAAAAGAAGTATGCTGCCAAACAAGAAAGTTTAATCCTTGATCGGGTGAAAATAATTTTACTATTTTATTTTTTAAGATTTGAAACTAGTTGTAGACTCAATGAATAAGATAATCGCCAAAAATAAAAAAAAATAAAAATACACTCTGTACTTTTATCCTGGATATCAAATTGATCACATTGATTTAGTACCGTAGAACAGTTTCTCTCCTTTGCTAAAAGAAACCCACACAACCGATACTGATAAATCTTAACACACTTGATATGTTTGTTGTTAAACACCGAGCAACCAGAGACGATAATTATGACGTTTGAAAAATGCTGAAAACAGCAGCCTTACCGTTTAGAGGGAGAAAAAAATATTAAAATATATTGCGAAACAAATGTGTTCGAAGCAACAGATATACAGAGTGAAAACTGGCGGTTAAAGTGGGAAAAACTAAATGCAAATAAACATGTAATTTGTGTTAAAAAGGGAAAAATTTGGAATATTTTTTAATTTCTTCAATGAAAATTTTTAAAATTCTTAAATATTTAATTATTAATCACAATGAATATAGTTTCTTGTGCAAAAGGCAATTAAGAAGCTAAAATGCCAATATTTTTTTAATTTCTTGAAAGAAATAGTTAAAAATTATTATAGTTAGTAGTTGTGTTTATTATTTATTAATAGTTTCACAGAAAAATTATATGTTTTATTAACTCCTTCCAATATGAAAAACCCACCCCCCATCCTAAAAAAACATAAATAAACAAAGCAGAGAGGCAATCAGAGGGGAACAAAAATACTTTTTTGATAATATTTTCTGTCCCTTTCAGAGTAAGCAGGCAATTGTCAAATTCCGTTTCGTCTCTGGTTGTTCGGTGCTGTTAAATACTAAAATAAGTTTTACAATCCAAAGTCCACTATTATCAACATACGCGTATTTAAATAATGATTGCCATTAAGTTAATCATTCCATCTGCCTTTTAGGAATCACATATCCATCTCGTGAAGTTAACGCGGTTGTTGCGGTTAGCACGGCTGTTACAAAAAATGGATAGGTACTCACAATATACAGCCATGATATTGACGTTATTAATGCTTTTATTTTCACTGGTTGCTCATTGGTTGGCTTGTGTCTGGTACGTTATTGCGGAGAAAGAGAATATGTTTAATGAAAATGGATGGGATATTGGTAAGTATTTTCTTTAACTAAAGTGTAAATTTAATACTTTGTCACAATTCTGAAATTTGAATGATACCACATACTTTTATCCTGATTAGTGAAAATAGAGTGCTATAAGAAAAAACTATATGTTATAATTTTGAGAACTTATTGCAAAAATTTTGAAAGTTATCAAAGATCTCGGAAACTTTGAGTAAGACTTCTGCACGTGAACGTACCAGTCGGTCGCTTTAAAACGTTACTGTTGTGGAGGACATTTGTTGGCCTCAACTGGAAAGCAACAATTTTATCGCGCGGTGCCAGCAATACTGCGCCACCTGCCCCATCACGCTAGCTGCACTCGACTTATTGCAGCAACGATTTCCAGAACAAATTCTGGTGTCAACGGACCACCAAGATTATGCAGTTTAACGTCGTGCGACTTTTTTTTAGTTTTTTGAGAGTTTTCCAATCTATGCCAATAAATAAGAAACAATTCCTCAGCTCAAATCGGATATCCAAAACGTCATCAGTGAGATACAGCTATATTTTCATGAAGTGAGTAATGGCCTGTCATCACACCCGTAGCGGCCATTCGTAGAATATTTTGTTCCATTTTTAATCGGAACATGTTTTCTTTACAATGCATTTTATTTTAAAATGTCTTTCTAAGGCAACTTTTATTATTCGAATGGGAACAGTTATTTTTATATGGCCTTTATTTAAACTAATATTTTACTTGATAAGTGTTATATAAAAATGTGTAAGTGTGAACTTTTTAGACAGGGTGTAGTGATACTGGGTGTAATTATCACGGTTATGACTGCATAGTAAGCTATATCAAAGTAGATGTTTATAGGTAGCTTGCGAACTAAATGTTAAAATATACGTATAAACATGTGGACATAAAATTTGTCAACAATATCAACAATAATTTTACATTAGCTGAAGCTTTGTTTCTCATTTTTTAATTACACTTTGATTTGACACTTTTTTTTTGTGACAAACGGGGCACCTGGCGGGTTAACCTAATTCGGGTACGCTGACTCCAGTGGTGCTAACCGTTTTTTAGGTTAGTTCTTGTTTTCGAAATATACCGTTATTTCGAAAATGGAGGAGGTTGCACAACATATATTCGCGTAATTCAAAATCGGTTTAGTTTATTGAATAAACTAAAAAACCGAAATTCCGCAATGAAATTTTCTTTAATTAAGGTTAAACTTTTTCCAATATGCGCAGTCGTTGTAGAAACATATTTTTTTTGACAAAAAAAAATAGTTTTTTAGCAAAATTTCGAAAATTTTGTTTTTTAAAAAGGCATAAAAAATTGGTGTTTCTTTTTATTTTTATTCCTTTATTTTTGTTGTTGACGACTTCTGTTTCTACCTGTTCCAGGTATAACAATAGAATACCAGGCAAAAATATCTAAATATTTTGATATTTTCTGGTTGCATTGATGTTGGGTGCATAGTGTGTAACTAGCATTAGAATTAAAAAATAAAGTCATACATTTTTACCGCACAAATCGGTCTTGTAAAAAACTTAAGTAACGTATTCTATTGTTATACCTGTAACAGATAGAAACAGAAATCGTTAACAACAAAAATAAATAAATAAAAAGAAGCACAGCTGCGTTTTTTGGTTTTTTTACAGTTATATTTTACAGTTATATTGAAATATCTAAGATGGAGGCGTGTAACAAGTTTAATTACTTTTGTTATGTGTGTGGGAAATATGCCAAGTCGCCGTAAAATGACTACTGAAACAATTAATTTGCATGAAACATATTTTTCTTTCAGTGTCATATGTGGCAAGAGTTGGTCACCATCAATAGTGTGTACAAAGTGCATTTACCACTTAAAGAAGTGGGAAAAAATGGAGACGCCATGTCATTTGGTGTTCCAATGATTTGGAGAGATCCCATACTCCATGTTGAAGATGAGTGTTATGCGTGCTGAAGAAAAAAAACTGTATTGAACCTTCCTTGCGTGCATAAATCATACAGCCGGCATGAACAGAAGAAAAAGTGGTTCTATATCTTATACTGCAACAATATCAGTAATAGAAAATGTATTAGGAAATCATCGGTCTGAAAATTGGCGAATTTTAATTGGAAATATGATAACCGCATTTAAAAACTTAAACGTCAGAATGTCATTGAAAATACATTTTTTGCATTGTCATGCAGAAAAATTTAATGAACAATCACCAGCCGAGTCTGATGAACATGGCGAGAGATTTCACCAAGTAACAGCCAGACTCGAACATTGGTATAGTGGCAAACCATATTCATAGTCAGTAAAAAACTTCTTCCTTCCACTAAAAATTTGGTTTAACCAATTTCTTCCTAACAATGACCCAAAATATGCATCAATATTCAAAACAATTAGTTTTAGATAAAATTTCAAATTCTTAAATTTTACATTAACCATAAATTCACCAAGAGTTTTAACACTTTCTCCAGAAATTAATCCATAAAATTTTCCTCCATTTGTCAACTTAATATTAACAAAATATTTATAATAATCGTCCCTATGATTTACAGTAACTACCGATCGATTTCATACTCAATTGGTCAATTTACACAAGCCATTGTATCGTTGTATTCATTGTATTGTTGGAAGAACATACAACAGTGTATGATTGTTGTTGATAATTTTCATATAAAAATCTAATACACTTATAGACATTTTTTCTATATGTTTTTAAAAGTTGTATTGGTTTCATGCTATCAAATTCTGTGAATGAAAAAAATGTGTATATGTTTTCATATGTTGAGTTGGTTTCGGGCTATCAAATTGTTCGAATGCCACGAAATACACAATACAGCATAGCATTGAGCGTTCACAAAGAAACAAATGTATTCGATACAACATACACGATACAAAGTTGTGTGAATTGCCCCATTATTTATTTATTAAGCTGGAGGTCCACACCACGCGTTTTCGCGTCAAAGCGTTGCGTGCATTTCATACCTTCTTTGCATTCTACGCTTCAAGTTACATGCAATGCTTTTTACGCGCCAATGTTTGTTTTGATCAGCTGTTAGCAAAATAAAAACATTTGATTGAAAACACTTCAATAAACAAAAATGGCAAAGGAAATTGAAAATTTTAAAGTATTTAGAGAATTAATTGAGTTTGTGAATAGAATATTTTGTGCCACAAGTGTGTACAATAAGCTCCAAAAGCACAAACGACGATTTTGGGTACGTCCTTTATACTTGGAACGAGATCATAAAAAATTTAAACAAATTAAAACAAAACAACTTGTCAAAATCAGCTGCTTTGTACGCGCGCCGCTTGTGATGCTTATAAAAGTAGAAAGTAGATCTACTTTTCGCGTTCTACGCGTCAAGGCATCCTACGCTTTTGTGCGTGTAACTTACACCAAATTAATTCATTAATTCTACTTTTTTGACAGCCGCGTAGAATGCGAAAACGCGTAGAACGCGTGGTGTGGACCTCCAGCTTTAATGATCCGCTTGCGCCATCAAGATCGCTTGTTATAATAACACATATATAATTGGTCATTTCATACATATATACATAATTGGACATTACTGAGCCAGGATTACGGCTCAGTTTGTCAATTTATTTGTGTTAATTTTATGCTACAGTTTAAAGTCGACTCCGAACGGCAGAGTTTTTTGAGAAACTTTATTTACTGTTAGAGATATTGCCAGAAACCTGCTGAGAACACGTTGCCGAAGAAATATGTGTTTCATATTTCGATTCGATCCAGATGTCTGACCTGGAGTTTAAGCGTGGCCTCACTTCTAATAAGCCAATACACTATCTACTAGACCACAGCAAACTTCACATATAATACATTTATAAATATATATACACAAATTTATGATCCAAGCACAAAAATTACACTATGCGACAAAATATAAAAAATTAAATACACCTAGCTAAATAATAGTGTAAGTTGTGAGCTTTGTTGAGTAGAACTCAAAAATATTTTTTTATATTTCTTGAACTCTCCAAACTGGTTTTATTTGACAAAAACTGATTTTTTGGACTATGCGCACAAATTTATTGATTACACAAACATTTAAGAACTGATGACCAAAATTTAAATCTTACTAGAAAGGAGACGGATGGGCCTTTAAAACGATTTACATATATCTAGCCTTCCTAGCTTTAATTGTTAAAGTATCTAGACGAAAAGATCTCAAAATGAATATTTAAATAAAGTAAGAGAGAGAAAATAAATTAAGAGTTTACAGTCATAGAAAAAAAAATTATTTGACTAAATATGTATTTTTTGTTCATGTATTTATTGTTATGTATGTATTTGTTCAAGTTTGTACGTTCATAGTAGCAAACTTTAATCAAAAAATATTAAATATGTGATGAAATTCTGAAAGTGCATTATCTTGTGAAGAGGTTGACATTGATCAAATCGGACAAAAATTACAGTAGTCATTATTTAAAGAGTCTAACAGTCGAGTTATATTTTTCATATACATATTTTTTCAAATTAAATTTTAGATCAAAAATTTTCAGATTTTTTGATGAACGACCATCAGAAGTTGAACAATGTTTCCGCAAAAAGAAATAATAAATTTGAAAAAACGCAAATACTAGCCGACTTCTGGTAGTCGTGCAAGCGTGAAATTGACCAATTTTGCGATAACCAATCAAGATCCCTCAAAACTTTTGAAAATTTTTGAGTTGAAAGTTCATTTGACAAGATGACATATATAAAAAATATAACTCTTCATAAGATAATGCACTTTCAGAATGTCATCACTTATTTAATATTTTTTGATTAAAGTTTGCAACTATGAACGTACAAACTAAAAAATGAAAAACAAATTTATATTTTCCAAGTTCACCCGATTAAAACTCATAACATGTAAGTTTGAACCATATGTTTATGTATACCATTTTAAAGCCTCATCTGTCCCCTTTTCAAAAAACTTTGGATTTTGAAAATAGGTTTAAAAATGTTTGGGTAATCAAAAATATTGTGTGAAAAGATCAAAAATACCGTTTTTGTCAAATAAAACAAGTTTGGAGGGTTCGAGAAATATAAAAAAATATTTTTGAGTTCTACTCAACAAAAATCACAACCTACACTACGTCATTAGCTGGGTGTATTTTGACTGTCGCACCGTGTTATTAGTTTTAAAAAAATTCTTTGGCAATGACTGTGTGTGGTGGCAGATACTGAGTTGAATTTGCCATACAATATGAATGGGTTGTTATTATTTTATTTGTTCTAGGTATAGTTATTTCCTTTAGCACAGTTAGGGTTATTGTTACCTACACCAGAAAATAAAGTTCTGTCAAATGATGAAGGCTCATCACAGACGATTGTAACTGCTGTTGGTAATAATGTTGCTTTTCTTGTTGTTTGGTGCAATCGTCATCCATATGTAACAAAGTATGTTGTTTTAATATACATGTTCTAGACGAACCTCACTAACAGTTCCTGTATAGATATTTTAACTAATACCATGTTCACATATAAGCAGGTTAGCTAGGTTATCGTGGTTATCGAGGTTATCTCGTAACCAAGCCACAAATGTATGAGGTTAGCCATACAATTTGTATGAAAAGATAACCAAGTTCAGCTGTAGGTTACCTCATAACCTAGTAAAATACGCATTGTTGCATTGAAAAGTATTCAATAAAATACTCAAAAATGCAACGCTTTATATCTATTGTGAATAGTATATTGACTAAAATTTGACAGCAATAGAAAAAAAAACATTTGCTATGGAGAAGATACATACAAAGATACATACATACAATACATTACAAATGCACACAGCTGTCAATTTCTGTCATTCTCGCATATGTTTAGGTTATATTTGTCATATGTGAACGCCACAAGGTTATCTCCAAGGTTAATTTTAGATAACCATAACCTTCTTATATGTGAACGTGCTATAAGGCAATTGAAACAGCTTTTTACGCGCATTTCCATCTAAAGCCTTAAACTGTTCACACAACTGTTTTATACAAAAAATGATTGCCTTAATCATTGCCAAGATTTTTCCCTGTGATTATCGTATGGTGTATTTAGGTGGATGAGTTTCTTTTAGCTCAACTAAGCGTCTTTCATAAAATTTATTAACTGTGAAAATGTTTGTGTTTTCTTTCTTTTTCCTTTCTACGCGAAAGTGATTTTGATTCCAAGCAGGGATGGGAAATTGATCTTAACAAATTGTACTAACTTTCAAAAAGAATTGTACATACTTTTTTCAGCCCGATTGTACTACATTCACTTTTTTCAAAGTTTTTATTAAAAATTAAATAAAAATGTAAATTACAATTCATTTTACATATATTTATGTACATATATGTGTCATAAAAACATAAAAATTAACAAAAAGGTACATTGCAGTGTCTTTGTACTAATTACTTTTATATATAATAGGTAAACTTAACAATTTACTTTAATACTTAACTATAAAGGAATTCAAATGTTTATGAGATCTAAATTTGAAATCACTGTTTATGATACATATTTGCTAGCAATCAATTTTTTATTTCAAAATTGTAGCAACACGAATTAAATGACTTCAATAAATCCCTCGTTTGGATTAAACTGGAGACAGTCGAAGACAACAGTCTATTTCGAAACCACGAAACCAATACAACTTCCAAAAACATAGGAAAAAATGTGTATGAGTGTATCGGATTTTTATATGAAAATTATCAACAACAATCATACACTGTTGTATGTTCTTCCAACAATACAATGAATACAACGATACAAAGGCTTGTGTGAATTGACCACATATGTTTTTAAAAGTTGTATTGGTTTCGTGCTATCAAATTGTGTGAATGAAAAAAATGTGTATATGTTTACATATCGATGGCTTAATTTAGAAAGGTCGTATCTCGTTTTTTTTCAAAATCGGGATTTTTACATATTCTGGTAGACAAAACCCCCATACACATCCTCTGAAAAATTCAGGTTCCTATGTTCACGAATAGTTGATTTACAGTAATCAAAAGAAACATAACATAACACTTTTGTTTTAGATTTTATTAAGTTTTTTCCTTCTCCTGTAAAGTACTGAAAATGTAAGATACGACCTTTCTATATTAAGCCATCGATATGTTGTGTTGGTTTCGGGCTATCAAATTGTTTGAATGCCACAAAATACACAATACAGCATAGCATTGAGCGTTCACAAAGAAACAAAATTACTCAATACAACATACACGAAACAAAGTTGTGTGAATTGCCCAAATATTTTACAAAGTATATGATTTCTCAAATGTTTAAGTTTATCGTGTCTGTTTTCCTTATTATGAAAATATTCGTTGTATTAAATTCAATATGTTAGTTTTACCAAATCTAACACAGAACTAAATATTTTATTATTATTTTCTTTTTTACCCGTAATGATAGACTTGAGACAATTTTCTCACATGTTTGACATGCACTAAGAATCTTTGACAATTTTAGTTAAATCATAAGAAAGGTTATTGACCTCGATATGAAAACATATTCTACTTCCTGCTAGATTACTGACTTCGGTACGAACATATAAATTTTCCAGTTAAATTTAAATCGGAAGCCAATATTCGTTTCCAATGCGTTTCTCTCGTTTAATGCAGTTCACTCTGGACACTAGTTGTGATTGAATTGTACTCGATGGTTTTAAATTAACAAATTATTTATTCCCGAATTTTCTGGCACACACGATTACATATATATATATTACATATATATATATATATATATATATATATATAATTTATGTGTAGATATTACCACATGCACTGAAATTGTAACAAACTGCGATTAACATGATCTTAGATAAACCGTATTCAATTTTGATATTTCCTACAGAATCAATTTAGTAAAGTCCTTATTATTGTCAAGATTTAGCGACAAATTTACAAAACAACGAAACAGACATCGTATTTAAGTTTGTTTGTAATCGAAAATAAATTGTAACAAACATCTTGGAGATTTACTTACGCTAACTCCTGGGCCCTTTTTGAAATTTGCTCCGATAATGGCCTTCCCATAACAAGACCTCTATTATTAATAGATAGGAAATGTAGTGTGCCACCAGAAAGAAAGGTAATTACACGTGAGTTATAACTGAAAAAATCCAGTCCCCAGCTTTTAAACCGGAGATTTCGTATCAGCGATAGGTGATTTATAACTACCTTGTGAATAGCGAGTAGAACGAATTGAGAAAACATATGCTGGTACAGATTGAAATACGTGTACGGCTGATGTTCCTACAGCGTCTTGAATAATCACCCTACCCGTAGTCAAATTATGTCCTCTACCATTCATGAGCGACGAAACTAGTAACTAATACTAACTACTATTGTTAACACATACTTCATTTCTTATTTCTGCGTCTATTCTGTATATTGTTGAATAAAACGTTTTCTTATTCCATTTCATAGCTAAAAATATTCCAAACTATATCGTATTGTCATTCGAATACCAATTTTTTTCCTAACACATTCCGAAACTTACGTATTATCTGCCGAAAGTTAGGCCATCGCAGATATCGTTTAGATGACCAAGTATATAGATGCGACCTTTGCAATCATTTACACTTTTTGCGATTTTGTAAGCGGTAATGTTCTCTCAGCATTCGGAAAATGCCGCGCATCTGATAAGGTTATGGAAAGTATGACAGAAGCATCAGTTTGTGAATTATATCTAATAAAGTTGCGGCTTTAGATATTTTCAAAGCATTTGATAGAGTGTGGTTTCGGTGTCTGTGACAGTTTTATTGATTTATTTCGAATCTTTTTAGGAGTGGCGTGTACGTCCTTCATCAGATAAATTCAGGGTATCACAAAGTTCTGTTCTCCCTAACTTTCAATCTTGCCTATTAACTTTAGTGGTATCCGTGTTCTTCTCAGCTTAATATGAATGAATGGCTTGCAAGCGAACTACTGTCCTCCGATTGGAATCATGCGGATTTTAATGAGATTGAAAATGCAAGAGATACTTTTCTCTATCTGATCTCTTTACTATTTACATCACATATATCCTACAGAACGTTTGTTATGTATGGACCGATGATAAATAGAAGTGGTGCTTGTTAATGACAGTAGGGTATAAAATTGATTATGCTCATTAGAGAATGTGCGGAATTGGCTCCCGAGGACTTTTATGTAGTAAACCTCATTATTTATGGTCGATGGGCCCCAATATCCAACCCTTTCACCGCCGAGGTTTTTTCATTCTAATTTCCTTTATTTGGCAACTCTGTTTTAGTGAACAAGGAAAATATCAAAGCTCTGATTAAATAAATAAAATAAAGTGTTTCAAAAATAGATAGTGACTATTAAAAACATAAAATATATGCAAGGCAAATTCAATAAGGTAGCCGCAGGTCTACAACAAGTACAACAATGCAAAAACAACAGGCATTTTGTTTTTGTAAAATCTCCTTCCATTGTCAGAAACAGCTGACTCTAGGCGAATTCATGTGCCTTGAGCTGACTGAAGAATGACAATAGGAAGAAAAATTGTAAAAAATTTCATAATTTTTATAATTTTTGTCACAGCTAACATTTTTGTTGTGTGGCTTGTGGCACACAAATCCTACCCAAATCGACAGCATCCGACAGTTGCTCCAATAGATGATCCGTTTGTGAGGAGAGCATTAAAGTGTGTGACGACAAAGTGTTTTTTTATGTAAGCACTGGACGCCGCTGATCTACCCCAGCACCCAAGCGGAAACGTGTCGTTACAAGTGGCAGTGAATTGTAGGGGATCAACTGTTCCATTGGCTCCCTGGGCTGCCGAGGCCAAATCATTCATAATAGCATCTTCATAGGCCGATTCATTAAAATTTCAAGAATTTATAATGTGGCTTGAATAATATTTTGAGCAAAGGCTCCAATATCGATTTTATCCTCGCCGTACTCAATATCTGGCTCATCTTTGAATATAATTTCATAAGCTAAGAATATGGACCATAAGGCATGTGAGTGTGATGAGGATGTGAAGCCGCCGTTGAGTTAGGAAAATGTTGAGGTGAAGACGCCGAGGAAGGAGAAGAATGATGATTATATTTAGCACAGAAGAGAATTATTACCGTGTCCATTGTGAAAGAGCATACTAATTACGTTGACAAGTTGTTCTAATAATACATATTTTTCCTCCTACAGAAGAAGTATTTTGATCCAACGCAGACGATGAGCCACCCAATGTATCGCCACCACTTGTGTCTGCAGTAGTATTATATTGTATGCATTAAAATGTTGCTGTGGTAAGGAAGGAAAAATATGTATTATTAGAACTTGTCAACGTAATTAGGATAAAAATGAAGCGGCCGTTCAACGGCATTCAACGATTTTGGAAGTCACATTTGATAGCTTCTTTAGGTCCTCTTTTGCGAAGTAGGAAAAAGGTCATCTAATACCTCTCTTGAACAAGGAAACTGCGTTGGCTACGTACAAATTAATTGATCGAAAAAAATGAAAACCAACCAAAACCCTGCCTTTAAGAACATCATGCTCTGCGTACAGATGGCCTCTTTGGAGCACCTGCACGAAGAAACGGTATCATGCTCTGCGTACAGATGGCCTCTTTGAGCCACTTGCACGAAGAAACGGTTATCGTGGTCTCGTAGATCCTTATGTATTTATTGTTTGTTTTATACTTGCGGTTCTTCGTAATATGTTTTGTTTCCAGTTGTGTAGTTGTTTAGTTGAATAATCTAATCATTCCTATTTATTTATTTTTTAAATGTTTGCATTTTATTAAAAGTGTGATTTGTTGATTGAAAAAATTGTTGATCAAAATGTTTATAAATGTATTTCAAAACAAAATTTAAAAAAAAAAACAACAAAATTTTGACATTTGAAAAAGTATCAGCTGTTTAGTAAATCCCACCTATTACATGAATTCGCCTAAAATATATGTATATGTTTTGATCGTCTTATATATAAAAATGAATGTGTGTTTGTTTGTATGTTTGTATGTTTGAAGTTTATAGACGATTAAACGGCTGAACCGATTTTCTTGAAATTTTCACAGTATCTTCCTGTATGTCTGGAAGGAGTTATTTTTTATGTTGATATTCCAAATGAGCGAGGGGCCATGCCCACGTATGCTACATACTACATACTTAATATTTAATTGCATTTGAAATGTATTACTCATACGCATAGTAGTTACCCCTACAAGTATGCTATCTATGATTCCTGATGTATAAAACCAAAGAAAATAAAGTATAAAGAATGTGAATTTTGGCATATTTTGGAATATTTTTCAAAAATATTTCACGACGCGGGAGGATAGATAGAAGGGAAGGATAAAGAAACCAAGAGCGTAACAATGTTCTCAATTGTTCTCATCGTGCGTTTTTGTTGTTTGACTAATTTTTTATTTATTCTTCTGAAACAGTGTTGCCACGAAAAAAAATTTTGTAACCAACATTTGTGAAAAAAATCACCAAATAAGAAAAAATATAACCAAAATTAAATTCATAGACTTTTGTTTTATTTTTTTTTTTCAAGTTTAAATTATAATTAATAAAAAATGAAACAAAAAATAGGTTTTTTTTAAAAGAAAAACGAAAAAAATCTACACATCTGCACATTGATCAAAAAATAAGCAATTTTGGTTAGAAATAACCAAAAACGGGAACACTGTTCTCAAATCACTTATTCTCAGACGTCGGCATAAAGAGGACATTAGAAAAGTTATGACAGGCATGTGTTAACCCAGAGGAAAATTGTTAGTAATATTTTCAAATCTACTTATTAACCCAATAATATGTATATGTGAGCGAAAAGTATAGAACAATTGTACTGCGCTAAAAACCTAAAAACATTGATATTAGTGAATCATACTGTAATATTTCTTTGGGTGTAAAATTGAAGTCTGAAAAAAGCGACATGAACATTTTCCTTTTAAAGCTGACAAGCAATTGTATGCATTTTTACGCTCTCATGATGAGAGCAACACATTGTTACGCCCTTTGTTTGTGTTTATTTTCCTTCTGTCTTCCGCCCCCCTTATCCAGAAATGATTTTTTAAAAAGCTTTTGGTGAGAGCGGGTCGTAATGGTACTTCTACATAATGCGTATTCTTTATATCCATATTCTTTGATAAAACTTAATGGAATTGGATATCACTCATACGTCACATATGTAGTTTTTTTTATGAATTTTACATCTATATAAACAAAAATGAATGTGTGTTTATTTGTTTGTGGGTTTGTTTGTTTGAAGTCTATAGACGGCTAAACGGCTGGACCGATTTTCTTGAAGTTTTGACAGTATCTTCCTATATATCTGGATGGAATTATAGGCTACTTTTTATTTTAAAATTTCAAGAAGGCGGGGTGCTTCAATAAGTATTTAATGTCGCATATCTCATAAACTGCGAATTTTGTATGGGCGACTTTGACGTATATATAAACAAAATGGGCGGATTGGCTATAGTGGGTGTGTCACCTCCAATATAAAAAATATTAAATTATTATATCTATGAAAATATCACAGTTAGAGCCCTAAAATTTTTTCGAATCCACTTTAGTATCAATATGAATATTTTAGACAAAAATGGGCTGACTAGGAAAAGGGTGTGGTACTTCCCATATGAATTAAATTTAAAACTTCTTCCATCTCGGACATCACCTATATATAAAAAATAATGTGTATTTGTTTGTATGTTTGAAGTTTATAGACGACTAAACGGCTGAACCGATTTTCCTACTTTTTATGTTGATATTTCAAATGAGAGAGGTGCCACTCCCACATATACTACATAACCTACTATTGTAAGATAATAACAAAATGGATATATTGGAAAAACTATATCAGCAAGATACCTCAAATTTTGTACAAAACCGTAGTTATTTTAATATAAATATCTTGGACAAAAATAGGCGACCTATCATTAGAGGACAATGCACCTTCAATATGAAGTAAATACTAAAATCTGCCTAACTGAAGAACTTTAACAGTTAGAGTCCCCAATTTTGTATAAATAACTTTTGTTTAAATATAAATATTTTGGACAAAAATAGGAAGTTCAGCAAAAGCGGGCGTGGCACCTCCCATATGAAGTAAATACTAAAATCTGCATATCTAGAACACCAGAACAGTTAGACTGCTAAAATTTTGTACGAATATCTAAAGGATCAATATCAATATTTTTGTTAAAAATGGCCTATCAAGCATTAGGGGCGTGGCAAACTCCATATGAACTTATTATTAAAATCTGTATAAAAAAAACTATAAAAGCTAGAGTTCCCAATTTTGTATTCCAGCTATAGGAAGGTGGTGCCTCTCTGATTTGTGGGTGTAGAAATTATTATATCTTGAAATATGCAATAGTAAGGTATATGACCCTTAAATTATTGAGTTTGAAATTTTCAACTCATATAGATAGTAAGTACTAAAGTTCATACTATTTAAATATTTATCTTGGAAAACATATACGTACATACATATGTAATAGTTATGTTATTGTTTACTTCTAAAAACGGGTAACTAATAAAACTATTATTTATTTGAAAAATACATTAGGTAAACTTTATAATAAGCATTTTAGTGGGCAATGAATTCATTACTTTTAATTACCTAAGTAATAAAATGTAAACTGTCAATATTTTTCCCAAATAAAATAAGTAGTTGCAAAACCCATCAAAAAAATTACCTGTGACCGACGCAAGCAGAATTATTTGTTAAATTTTAATAACATTAATTTTCTTCAAAAAGTTTTTGACTTGAACCGATTTCATATAAGGTAAAATATAAAGAAATAAATATAACACGGATTCGGTTTTGAAATTCAGTTGAATCTTTGATTCTAAACAAGTTAAACGTTACCTGAGTGACATTTATTTTGCAACAATTTGTAAAAATGCCCCGAATAAAAGCATCTAAAATGCATTGCGTTTGCAATCCCAGAGAGCAAATGAAAGTTCGGAAGACGTGAAAGTCGCCTCAGGATTGAAAGGAGTCGAGCTTCAACCTTTAGAGCCGCCGAAACGCCATCACAACGTGAAGAACGCCTTGAAGGCCTACGACACCGCGCCACAACAGCAAGAGCTACTGAAACACTTTCAGAAACCCAAGAGCGCCTTAAAAGCTTCTGAAACGCCGTCAGAACGCGAAAGACGTCTTGAAGGTCTTCTACAATATGCGACAACCGTACGAGCTACCAAGACACCTTTGGAACATGAAGGTACCACAACAGCACGAGCTAATGAAACAGAAGTCCAACATGAATCACGAGTAGAAAGTCAGTGGATTCGAACATCAACAAGAAGAGCAGCAAAGAACAAAATCATAATCGAATGGCGGTGAATCGACGTAATCATGGATAGTCAGGTATTGCATTTAACTACAGATCTGATATAGATGACCACATAATCGCAATTCATGCTGATAGAACTCCAGAACCCCAACAATGGCGTAACAATTTTGATGGTGGGCGATCCAGTTGCATCACGAGATATGTATTTAATTCCGATGGGGGTAGCAAAGCACACCGGGTATTAGCTAGTATAAAAATAAAATACTTAACAAAAAGTGTTTTTTTTTAAGCTTAATAAAAAATAAAAACTGCATTCAGAGACGAAGAAGAAAAAAATGGAGGTAATAATAATAAAAAATTTTATGGAAACATTAACCAAATAGAAAGCAAAAACAAAGATATTTGTGATACAATTGAAAAGAGCAATGTTAAAGTATGGAATGAAATAAAAAAGGTTATAAAAGACACAAACGAAAAAACAACAAAAGTTTCATATGCACAAACCTTAAAAAATAATATGATGCCAGATCTTTCAAAAAATGTCCCTGTTAATTATTAAACCCAGGGAGAAACAAAGTGTAAAGAAAAGCAAGCTGATTTGAATAAAAAAGTTGATCCACTTAATTTTAAAATTACTAATGCAGAAAATGAAGTCGCCGTGGTCTAGTAGGTAGTGTGTTGGCTTATTAGACGAAAGGCCCGAGTTCGAACCCCAGGTCAGACATCAAAACGAAAATATGAAAATATTTCTTCGACGACTTCCTCTCAGCAGATTTCTGGCAAAAACTCTGAGAGTAAAAATTGCCATGAAAAGCTTCTCAAAAATCTGTCGTTCGGAGTCGACTTTAAACTGTAGGCCCCGCTACTCATGTATGAAATTAACGCACACAACACGAGTGGTGTGAGAAGCTAGGACGTTGTACAATGGGTCAATTCCACCACCGGGTACTGTACTTGTCACAGTTGACAAGTGCACGTCCTCTAACCTAACCTAATGCAGAAAATAGGAAAAATGGTAGAGTGAAAATGTTAAGGAACGCGAAAAAATGAAAGAGGCAATTTAAAGTGAAATTAGTAAAGAATATGAAGTGCAAATTCCTAAAGATATAAATATGCACATTTCGATAACTGATATGAGCTTTAAAGTATCTAATAACGAGCTAGTGGAAAAATTAAATAAACAAAATGAAATAATAAAAAACAATTGGGCAATTCACACAACTTTGTATCGTGTATGTTGTATTGAATACATATGTTTGTTTGTGAACGCTCAATGCTATACTGTATTGTGTATTTCGTGGCATTCAAACAATTTGATAGCCCGAAACCAACACTACATATGAAAACATATACATATTTTTTTCATTCACGCAATTTGATAGCACGAAACCAATACAACTTTTAAAAACATATGGAAAAAATATGTATAAGTGTATCGTATATTATCAACAACAATCATACACTGTTGTACGTTCTTCCAACAATACAATGAATACAACGATACAACGGCTTGTGTGAATTGACCAAATGACATAGATGTTATAAACATTTTTGAAACAAAAAGAAATAATAGATCAATTTTCAATGCAAATTTGAAAATAGACATTGAGTCCTACACAAAGGTGTTAACGGGTCAGAAATTTAATGTTGGATGGGAGAGATGTAGTCTTTGATGGTACATATATTATGCAATGTTTTAAATGTCGAGGTTACAATCACAAAACATCTGAATGCAGGAATGAAAGTGTGTGCTTCATGTGTCATGGAAATCCCGATAGTAAAGAATGTAATAAAGAAATTTTGTTGAAATGTGTTAATTGTGTAAAGGAAAATAAAAGACTAAATTTAGGACTAGATGAAAATCACGGTGTATCAGAATAAGTTAAATCTTAAAAAGAGAAGAATAGGTCTGTCAACATGGCAACTACGTGGAATATATACTAACATACAAGGATTAATTAATAACTTCAATCAACTAGAAATTATAGCGGAAATTGATAAACCTTAGTTCATAATACTTTCTGAAACGCATCAAACTAAAGGATTAGATGAAAGTGAAATTGAAATAGAAAATTATGACCATTATTATTCCCTGTCAAATTCTTGTAGGACTGGTGGTGTAATAATTTATTTTAAAAAACATTGGAGTGTGAAAAAAATTAAAGAAAATATTAAAGACAAACATTGCTTTAGTGTATATATGGCGAAGTTTGAAAAAACATCTCTTATAATTATGGCAATATATAGATCAGCAAGTGGATCAAAAACTGTATTTTGTGACAATTTTCAAGATATTGTAGAGGAATAGTTATATTTTAATTGTTGGAGATTTTAATATTGACCGGAAGAACGACTTCTATGCACGTAAACTGGAAAGTGTAATTAATGATAATGGACTAAAACATGTAATGAATGAATACTCAAGAATAACGGAAAACTCAAAAACTTTAATAGACTATATAATAACAAATAATATATCGATTACGGCGAATAATAATATATATAATAAAATATCGGATCATGAATCTATAGACATTTTTATTGAGAATAATTGTGATGCTAAAGAAAATCGTTTTAAGGAATAGGAAATTTGTATATATAATAAAAACAGCTTCAAAAATGAAATAAGTGCAATATTGAATAGTAGCGAAACAGATGATCTCAATTTGGATGTGTTAAATTTTGACCGATGCCTAGAAAGCGCGATAGAGAAATTCACATTCAAAGGGAAAATGAATGAAAGAAAATATAAACTATGGTTCAATAATGAACTCAATGAAAACACGAGTGAAGCTTGGAATAATTATAGGACAATACGAAATATATATAAAGTTAAAATTGAACGAGAAAAAAATAGATACATTACCAATAAAATAAATAATGCACTAGAGAGAAATGTGGTTCAAGATTAAGGAAATACTCTAAAGGAAACCGAAAAATGTGATAAAAACTGTTGTTGAACTGTGTTCAACAAATCTCTTTTTTTATCTTTTGTTTTTACTTTTTTTTTTATTAGTATATACTTTTTTTCTCTTAATTTCATTTAATTATAAGCAATAACTGAAAACCCTCTTTTTCTCTCCTTTAATGGGACGATACATATATTTTGCTGAACTAACAGTTTCTTTTTCTTTATTTATGTACATGTATATAATTTAATTTGAATTTTTATGTACAAGTAAATATGCATATATTTAAGTTAATAAGATCAGACTAAGTTTGGAAGTCAATAAAGCAAGAAGCTTTGAAATTTAGTCCTTTTGACAATTTTTATTTAAAAAAGTTATTTGTTAGGACGAGGGGGTACCTCAAACTAACATTTGGTCCTTCGAGGAAGTCCTAGAATAGGCTAGGACAGGAAAGATCCAGTGGCTCAGAGCTTAGGAGCCCACCAACTATAAAATAACAATAAGTTGTCTCAACAGACGGCAACTTCAAAGTGAAAAACAGCAAGGGTTACTTGGCTGTTAGATAAAAACCTTTTTACTTACGGCAGAAAAAAGAAGGAAAAGGTAAACAGCAGCGTACTGCACTGTGCATCCCGTGCCAGTAAGAAATCCAACACTAACAGGCCTTATTACGCATACTATTCTGGCTACAACACAGTATCTAAAGGGTCCACAAGGCAAGGTGTATTACAAGGCAAGTAATGCTGGGAAGACTAAGGTATGTACTGTGCTTATTAGATATTTTGTGCGACAATTTTTTTGTATACAGAAAAAAGTTTTGGTAAAATCTAGAAGTGGTTTTAAAATATTTAAATTAAATATTCATAAAGGGAGAACATAACCTAAAATCGTTTGATTTAAATGCTCGTATATACATGGTAAAGCAGTAAATGGAATAAATTTTACCATCTCTAAAAAGTACTCGCTAAAGTTTCCTACTAAAAAATTACCCAAAAGAAAGTAATAGAAAAGAAAAACACTCAAAGCCATAAGAGGGAGAAAGAACGGGACAACATTGATCTACTTCACGTAACAACGAATGTTTCAATTCCATATACCAACACTTAACAAATAAAAAGAAAGGAGAGCTAACAAGGCAAACAAAAAAAGTGATCAGTTAAACGTTAGTGGTGCTAAAACAAATTAAAAATTAAAATGCAAAAATATTAATATGGTTATTACAATTAAACAGAAAGTGAAAATTTTTTAATTAAAAGAAACAAAAACTAAACACAGTAAGGAAAAAGATATTGAAAAAGAATATAGTTTAAATTGTGAAAATAAAATAGAGTACGAAAAAGAAAAAACCGCAAATTTACAAAAACAACTACCAAATACAAGTTGTATATAAGAAGGATTTTTTATTTGATGTCAGAGGTTCCCTACCACAATATTTAAGGGTCATTATAAAACAACGGTGAGTTGAACAATTTTTTTTTCTCTTTTAAATTCGCTAAAGATTTGGTAATAAAATAAAAAATAATAATTAACCAATACATAAAAATCGGTAAAAAAAAAATAAAAAAAAAAAAAGGATTATTTTGGAAATTGATCTCACATCAATAGTTGAATCTTAAAAACAAAAAAATAATAAGAAAATGGCAGCGTCAAAGAGAAGATTCAACTATGATATCAATCAATTACTTAATTTTTGCGATAAATTTAACGAAACGTGCCCATCAGATTGCTCCGCACTATTCCTCGATGTAAAAAAACAAGAATTAGAGAGAAGATGGATAAAATTCCTAGATTCATACGATGAATATATAATGGATGATACCGATGGAGAAGAAGCAAAAAAAGAGGCAGTGTTTCGCTATGAGGAAGCTTGCAACAAATACCAGATTGTCAAAACAGTTATTTTAGAGAAAATGCAACCGACGGTAGTGAACGTAAGTCCGCCATTAAATACCAGACATTCACTAAAATTGCCAGCATGCGAAATTCAAACATTCGAGGGTGGTTACTCCAAGTGGCCGGCTTTTCGAGACATGTTTCAGGCCATAATAGGAAAAGATAATTTATTAGCTCCAGCACAGAAATTGTACTACCTGAGGAACAAAGTGAGGGGCGAGGCCTACCAAGCCATAAAGGACTTTGACTTGGTAGATGATAATTTTAATTTAGCCTGGGAAAAATTGAAAAACAGGTTTGAAAACAAAAGACTTTTAGTGCAAGATCAAGTTAAGAAGATTCACGCGGTAGCCTCAGCTCAGTACGAATCGGTGAAGTCGCTCAGGTATCTCCAGAATACGGTAGATGATTGCCTGGCAATTTTAAGAAATTATAAAATAGAGTTGCATGATAACGATCCATTCTTAATTCATGTCGTGGTTTCAAAGCTGTCAGATGAAACTATGAAGGAATGGGAGGCTACTTTGAAAAACCACAGAGAACTGCCCACATGGACGCAATTAAATGGATTCCTCAGTGAACGAATAGAAATTCTAGAAAATGTGTCAGACAGAAGAAAACCTGCACAAAAAGAAAATTCTCCAAGAGTTCAGTCATTTCATACCCAGGATGAACAAAACTACAGCTGCAAGAAATGCAGGCAAAATCATCCTTTAAGGGTTTGTAAATACTTTAAGTCTATGCAACCAAATGAACGTATCAAATTCGTGTTCGCAAATAAATATTGTGTAAATTGCTTATCGCCTACTCATTTTAAATCTAAATGCACTAGTACTAATTCGTGTTCTATATGCTATAAAAAACATCATACAATGTTACATAATGCAAATCTTGAAAATGACAAATCAGCAAATTCATCGAAAATTCAGTCAAAATCCAATCTGCAAAATAACGAGAAAGATTCAGCTTCAGCTGCTCAAACGGAAAATTGCACTTTTAATACACAAGTCGAAAATATATCAAGAACCGATGAGGAAATTGAGGGCAATATAAAAGCTTATTTTATTCATCGTGAAGGAACTACTTTGTTACCAACAGCGCTAATTCACGTAGAAAGTTCCGGAGAATTGTATACTATACGAGCTTTGTTAGATGCGGGTGCAGAAAAAAGTTTCATTACTTCACGTATTCAGCAAAAGCTTGCTTTACCAATTGAGAAACATCATAGTCAAATTTCTGGGTTTGGTGGAACGGTCATTGGTAGTTCAAAAGGAAAATGTATAGTAACGGTAAAATCGAGAGTTTCAAATTTCAGATTAAAAATGCTAGCAATTGTGTCACCTAAAATCGCCAATCTTTTGCCTTCTAAACCTGTTAGAGTAGAAAATTTCAACTCAATTCAAAATCTAGATTTAGCTGACCCACATTTTTACCAACCTGCTGCCGTCGATATGATTATAGGAAGTGATTATTTACCATGTATTAACTTACCAGGCGTACTACAAAATATATCAGGTAATATTGAAGCAAGAGAGTCATACTTTGGGTGGTACTTATCAGGCACAGATAGTACTAATGAAATCAAAACCTTTTCAACCACAGTTTCTACCTCAGACGAATTTCTTCTCCACGAACAAATGAAAAGGTTTTGGGAACTGGAGGAGATAGAAAGAGAACTGCCAGGAACAGAAGAAGATTTATATTGTGAAAATTTTTACAAAGCAACTACGATTAGGCGTTCCGATGGCCGATATGTTGTAAGGTTACCGTTTAAAGAAAATTACCCATCTGATATCTATTTAGGTCCCTCACGGAATAGTGCCATGGGTCAATACTATCGTATGGAAAAAACCCTAAATAAAACTCCTGATTTGAAAAATGCATATATAAAGGTTCTCCAAGAATACATTGACTTGGATCATATGGAGCCAGCTCTTTATCACGAAACGCATGCTGAAAAGCAAAATTCTTTTTTTCTACCACATCATGCGGTTATTCGACCAGAAAGAAAATCTACAAAGGTGAGAGTGGTCTTCAATGCATCGAAGAAGACAAGCAGTGGGTACTCATTAAACGACGTTCTGTACCAAGGACCAGCTCTACAGTCAGATTTAATACACATTGTGCTTAGTTGGCGGTATTATAAGTACGTCTTCACTGGCGATATCGAAAAAATGTTTCGACAAATTTTAGTACATGAAGCTGATCGCCCATACCAGCAAATATTATTCCGCGAGGAGACGAGTAATGCCATAAAATCATTCCAAATGAAAACAGTCACGTTTGGTGTGAATTGCTCACCATTTCTAGCAATACGTACTTTACAGCAATTAAGTGAAGACTGTAAAAGCTTTTTTCCGGAAGCATCTGCTATTTTAAAGAGCGAATCATATGTGGACGACATTTTGTCTGGAGGACATAGTCTGGAAGAGGCAAGTTTGAAACAGAACCAACTTATACAGGCTTTAAAATCAGCAGGCTTTCCCCTGAAGAAAATCACAGCCAATGACAAATTTTTACTGGAAAACTTTGCCCGGGAGGATCTTCTGGACGAAGATTTTTTAAAGTTTGATGATTCGAGTGTAACTAAAACTTTAGGCATACGTTGGAACGCGAGGTCAGACTACTTTTACTATGTAGTAGAGCCGATCCCAACAGAATTTAATCCTACCAAACGACATATTTTATCAGTCATTGCAAGGTTATTTGACCCCCTAGGTTGGATAGGACCAATCGTGATTAATGCCAAGATTTTGATGCAGGAGTTGTGGGAACAGAAAACCGATTGGGATGAAAAGGTTTCGCCGCAAATTACCGTCAAATTTAATTCATTCCTTAAAACCTTACCAGATGTTTCATCACTGAAGATTCCAAGATGGGTGCAGTTTTCTCCTGACTACCAAATACAAATCCATGGTTTCTGCGATTCTTCAGAAAAAGCATATTGCGGCGCAGTCTATATGCGAACTATTAATTTTAATGGCGAAATACGATGCAATTTACTTGTAGCAAAAACTAAGGTAGCTCCTATCAAAAAGACGACAGTACCCAAGCTGGAATTATGTGGGGCTGTTTTACTCACAAAGTTAGTAAAGACGTTACTAAAGGATGCAAAGTTTCCCTACGAACTCCATATGTGGACGGACTCCTCCATAGTCCTTGGGTGGCTACAAAAGCCTCCACATACCCTTAAGACATTTGTAGCGAATCGCGTAACAAAAATTCTCGACATGGTCAACTGCAATTCTTGGAAGCATGTTAAAACAGAAGACAATCCTGCTGATCTTGGTACTCGTGGCTGTACACCGTTGGAACTAATAGAGTCCAGGTCGTGGTGGCATGGGCCCCCATGGCTAACACAGCCTGTTCAATTCTGGCCAGAGCCACGAGAATTTGACCCTACTGACTTGGAAACAAAGAAGATAGCCACGCATCACACAAAGGTTATTTCAAATCACCATTCTAAAGAGTTCTCCATTTCCAATGAAAAAGAAGAGTGCGACGATATATTAGAACACTTTTCATCTTTTCCTCGAGCCCTACGAGTTATCAGCTATTGTTTTCGATTTTATAACGCCCTTCGAAAACGTAAGCCTCCATCCGAGAAGTTTCTTACAGCAGAAGAAATACAGATTAGCAAAAATCGCCTTATTACCCTGACCCAGTTAAGACATTTTCCCAAAGAATACGAATGTGTTCAAAGCAAACAAAGCATTAACAAGAAAAGTAGATTAATCTCTCTAAATCCGTTCCTCGACAAAAATGGTTTATTACGAGTTGGAGGCAGGCTGAGCAACTCTGGCCTTAGCTATGATGAACGCCATCCCATAATAATTCCTGATAGATCTCATTTTGCCATACTTTTAGTTGATTGGACACATAAGATTCTGCTTCATGCTGAGCACCATATCATGCTAAGAGCTGTCAGACAAGGCTTCTACATTCCACGCCTTAAAAATTTAGTCAGAAAATGTGTTCGAAATTGCAAGGTCTGTGTAATCCACAAACATAAGGTCCAACAACAGATTATGGCCGAACTTCCCAATGAAAGAGTAAACTTCTCTTTGCCATTTACTTACACCGGAGTGGACTTTGCGGGACCATTCGATTTAAAATCTTCAAATTTACGGAATGCCAAATACATCAAAGGTTACGCAGCGGTATTTGTATGCTTCTCCACGAAAGCAGTTCATCTGGAAGTTTGTTCAGATCTTTCTGCAGAAGCGTTTCTAGCATGCTTTGATAGATTTACTGGACGTAGAGGATTTCCAAAAACTATGTTTTCTGATAACGGTAGGAATTTTCTGGGAGCAAGCTTATCGTTACTTAAAACTCATAACGAATTCTTGAAAACAGCTGAAAAGGCATTAGCAGAAAAATACACTGCCCACGGGTTTAAGTGGTCATTTATACCACCCTACGCGCCCCACATGGGTGGCCTCTGGGAGGCTGCCGTAAAGAGTATGAAAACGCATCTTAAAAAAGTCGCAGGTAATTTGAAATTTACATACGAAGAGTTCAGCACATTGTTAATTCGAGTCGAAGCAGTATTGAATTCACGACCGATGTCACCACTAACTGAAAATCCTGAAGAATTACTTCCCTTGACACCAGGTCATTTTTTGAGAGGTGCGCCACTTATTGCTCCGCCTGAAGCTCCAGAAGAACCGCCAATTGAAAGTTTAAGCCTCATTAAACGATGGAACCGCCTGAAAGTTATTCAACATATCTTCGCTCTTCGATGGAAGAACGAGTACATAACTGGGCTGCAAACTCGCGTTAAATGGAAAACCGAACAACGCAATATTCAACCTGAAGATTTTGTTGTAGTCAAAGACGATTCGTTACCACCCACCGAGTGGCGCCTAGGACGCGTCATTAAAGTCATCTATGGGAAAGATAACAACGTGCGAGTTGCAGAAATAAAAACTCAAAATGGAATTATAGTGCGTTCTATTGCTAAATTATGCCTTTTACCTCCCTTTTCTAATTAATTCAATTTAACACATCCCACAAAGAGAAAAAACTATCCAATCTATAGCGAAACCCTTCTTAAGTAATCAAAAAGTCGCAAAACAAAATTTCTGATAACACAGGATAAACGCTTTTTTCTTCCCTTCTAGCTATCATCATGCCTTACAATTTTTGCCTTAAAAACCCCCTCTGCACGACACTGACCTGTTTTTGTTGCTATGGACATTGAGAGACGCCGAAAGTATTTATTGAATTGTTTGAACTGTTTGGTGAAAACTCATCAACGATCAGAGTGCAAATCAGAGAATCGTTGTGCACTTTGCAAGGCTAAACACCATCTACTACCACACCAGCAGCCAGCCCATACCCAATTTGTCTGGTCATCTCTGACAGCAACAGCACCAATTTCACTCCTCTCGAGCTGCTTAATATGGAGTTATCCATCCATACAAGATTTCCAACTCGTTCAACATTTTAAGGTGGTTATGCCCCGAGCAAACTCCTACTTTACCACTTGCCGCACAATCGAAGACGTATTTGACAGCAGAACATTGCCGACCATATGGAAAGATGCCGGGAATAAAAGTGCCCTGCCGAAGGCACAGCAGTCGATATTTGGTTGAGTTATATCAGGCGTATGGTTGCTCCTGCCACCCACACTCTCGCCCGGGTGTATGTTGAACTGTGTTCAACAAATCTCTTTTTTTATCTTTTGTTTTTACTTTTTTTTTTATTAGTATATACTTTTTTTCTCTTAATTTCATTTAATTATAAGCAATAACTGAAAACCCTCTTTTTCTCTCCTTTAATGGGACGATACATATATTTTGCTGAACTAACAGTTTCTTTTTCTTTATTTATGTACATGTATATAATTTAATTTGAATTTTTATGTACAAGTAAATATGCATATATTTAAGTTAATAAGATCAGACTAAGTTTGGAAGTCAATAAAGCAAGAAGCTTTGAAATTTAGTCCTTTTGACAATTTTTATTTAAAAAAGTTATTTGTTAGGACGAGGGGGTACCTCAAACTAACAACTGTAATACATGAAAACATAAGGAAAATACACAAATAGCCATTATTTTTAACAAGTATTTTGTAAATAGTATTAAGGAAAATAGCTCTTCCATTGACGATGTGCAATACGAAAATCAAATATCTGTGATAAATTAAATTTTGTACAATAAATTTACAAGATCTGAAAACTGTTTTTAAAAGTATTAAGATTACACAAAAATATCAAGCAACATAATTCTTGACAATTGGGGTATACTCGATAATATTTTATTAAGATATATAAACGGGATCATTAATGACTGGAGTATTTCCAAGTAATTGGAAAGTGTCGATGATACTCCCAATTGAGAAGTCAAAAAATACGGTAAAATGTGAGGAGTACTGACCGATTAATACTTTGAAATGTGTGAGAAAGTCATTGAAATAATAGTGAAAAATCAACTGGAATATTATATAGAGCAATATGGCTTATTGTCAAAATATCAATCAGAAAGCACTTTTCATGCGAAACTGCTGTAAATTATGTTGTAAATATATGGAAGAGTAGACAAAAGAAGAACAAAGTATTGGCGATTTTTCTCGATTTCAAAAGAGCTTTTGAAACTATAGATAGAGATATAATGTTGAAAAAACTATGTAAATATGGAATTCGAGTTACGGAGCTAAAATGGTTTAAATCCTATCTAACGAATCGCAGAAAATACACTGATGTCAATAATATAACATCTGATCCAATTGAAAACCATTTTGGAGTACCACAGGGTTCTGTGTTGGGAGCTCTTCTTTTTATAACATATATTAATGACATAGAAAGAGTCTTGGAGAATTGTTCTATATGCTGATGATACCTTGAAACAAGACTAAATTAATGGAAATTAATACGAATACTGACAAATTAATCAAGATAAATAATGGGATTATAGAAAAAGTAAATACAATTAAATATCTGGGTTTCTTAATAGATAAATGTTTAAATTTTAAGGAACACGTTAAGCGAGCAAGAAACAAAGTGGCAATATTAACGGCAATTAACATTTATAACACAATGATAAAGCCACACTTTGAATATGGTTCAACAATATTATTCACCTGCTGTTCAGGCCATCAAATGAATAGGCTACAAAAATTACAAAATAAATGTGTAATGTGTGAGCTATGTGTGTAGAAAACCTTTTGAAAAGTATTTGCAGCTTTTGAAGAAGCTGTATGAAAAATATTAATAATAATTTAGTAATAAAAAGAATAAGAACTGTGAAAAAGAATTACAAAACTACCGTGTGAACATGATAATTCAAATAAGTAATTCAAACAGCGAGCGAAGTAATTCTAAGGCTCGTGCGAACATAGCATAAGAATTGGCCTTATACACATTTTGAATAAAAGTAATTTATTTTTAAAATTCAATTTTGACTTCCTATTCAGTAGATGATATAAAGATCGCCCGCACCTGATTGCTTTAAGACATGTATTCTCTAGGTGCTCTTTACAATTTAGTTTTTGGTCTAATGTAATTCCTAGATATTTTACGGATTTCGCGACCTCTATTTCATTGCCTTGTATCCTAAGTTTCCTACAAGGAATTTTCTTCGGTGACTTGTTGTAAGGAAACAAAATGGCCTGAGATTTTTCTTCATTGATTTTAATTGTCCATTTAGAAAAATATTTTGCGGCCGATAACAGAGCATTCTGAATTTTCTTCACAATTGAGAATTGAATTGAAACCTTTCCGTGACAGATTATAGCACTGTCATCCGCATAAAATGCCAAATCATTGCCTCTGACAATTTTGAAGTCGCAAATGTAGAGGGAATACAGCAATGGTGATAAAATCGAACCCTGGGGAACACCAGCTGGAATGTCACGCATTGTGGATTGACTTCCGTCAACATCAACCACAAACTTTATGTCCTCAAGGAAACTTTTCACTAATTTAATTAGATATAGTGGGATATTCATTTTGTGAAGCTTGAAAATAAGGCCTTTATGCCAGATAGAGTCAAAAGCTTTCTCCACGTCAAGGAAAATAATACCAGTAGAGTACCTTCGGTTTTTATTCGATCTAATCATGTTGACCACTCTCTTAATCTGGTAAATAGTGGAGTGTTCTGCTTTGAAACCAAACTGATAGAGATGACTTAGGTTGCTGTTGCTGTCTACAAACGTTTTGAGTCGATGATGAACAATTTTCCGAAATAATTTGCCTAAGGAGCTTAATAGACTAATTGGGCGATAATTGGATGGAAGTCTTTCATCTTTTCCTTTCTTTGGGAGTGGGATAACTTTTGTTACTTTAAAAACGCTTGGGAAGTATGAATTAGTGATACAGAAGTTGTAAATTCTTAGTAAGAAAGTTAAAGCAGTATGAGGAAGATTCTTTTACAAGATGTTGTTAATTTGATCTATACCAGGCGCTTTGGAGCACCTAAGGCAAGAAATGAAAAATTTTATGTCGCCCAAAGACGTCAAAGAATGGACGTCGGTGAACGACGAAGTGTCTCTTTCCAAAAGATTGAAAATAAAGTTAGCTTTATTTCCATTGAGCTGTGGGAACCCGCAGTAGTTAAATGGGCTTTTTCAAATTGATCGGCAATGCTGTCGGCCTTTTCTTTATTAGAACAAATCTCTTTATCATTAACTACTAAATTTTTTATAGGCTTATTCCTTCCTTTAATTTTCATTGTAATTTTCCAGAATTTCCTGCTACCGCTAGGAATTGTGAACAAAAATTTTGACCACTGGGCGTTTCTTTCGTTGTTAATATTGAGGGAAATTAGTTTATTCAGCTCCCTTAGAATTGCACCTTTAGGTTATTCTAGAATTTGGATCAGTACAACGTTGAAATTTTCGCCTGTACTTGTTTCTTGTTGATATTAAATATTTACAGATATCATTTAATTTATAGTTATGAACTTTTCTAGGTTTGATGGGAATTGAATCGAAACATGAAGTTCTAACGAGATCAGTAAATTCTTTTATATAATCCTCAATATTAAAAGAAGATATGTTTTCATTAAGGATTACGGAGGAGGTAATTATTGAGTTTAATGAGATTTTGAATCTATTCCAATTAGCATTATGGAAGTCTAGAAAAGATTTTTCTGTATGATGAATATCTTCATTAATTAAAAATAATATTGTCACATGATCCGAATAAAAACTATGCGGACAGGTCACTAAATCGCTGAATTGTAGTGTGGAATTAGATAGCAGAAGGTCAATCGTCGATGCCTGTCTGAAGGTGAGATTTTGAGGAATTCTAGTGGGGTTAGGTGGATAATATATATAATAATTATTACTATTTTGATGATTGAATAGAAGATTTTGTGCAGTATCGAATTTAGCGCAATTCCAACTGAGGTGATGTGCGTTTAGATCGCCTAGAATGAAGAAGTCGCCACCTGTAGATGTCATCAAATCGAGATCGCGGACGAAGTCAGGAGTGTAACGAGGACAATAAGCTGATATGAATTTGACTTTAGAGTTAAGAAACTCCACAGACACGCATAAGTTTTCTATCAGTTTCGTTGGAAATGACGAATCGACGTTGTGTTTCAATGTTGATTTAATAACTATTGCAACTCTTCCTCCATGAGAAATTCTATCTTTTCTATACACTTTGTACCCTGACATCTTAAAGCTGTGATTTGGTTTTAGAAATGTTTCGTTCAATAGAAAAATATCGATAGAGTTTTCTTTTATAAAATTATGAAGTTCCACAGATTTAAAGAATGTAGTAATGCCTTGACAATTCCAGTGCATTACTTTAAGACTATTTTGAACTTGGTTAGATTGCATATTTTAGCATAGACATGATAACATTGAGCTGTTCCATTTTCGTTCTACAATTGCGTAGATCAGAGATGGCTATTGTAAAAATTTTTAATAATTCGTCGATACTGTAAAGTTCAGCTGTTGGAGAACATTTTTGAGCAGGAGTTTCAAGTACACTGGCATAGGAGTTATTCAGGACGGTGGGATTAGTCTCGTTTGGAACAAATGAAGATCTGTTTAGATGGGGAAAGTCAGCAGCGGATGCATCGAAGACAGCAGGCAGAGGACGGTTTTTAGTATGGGATTTGTTCATTGTTAAATATTCTTTGCGGCTCTATGATTATTGTTCTTTAAATTTTTTTAATGCAATTGAAGCATTTGTAGACGGCGGTGCTGCCTTCAGGTACTTTGTTAACCTGGCAGTTGGCTACGTCATGATCACCCCCACAAGCAATTCATGCACTTTTGCGAAAACATTTCTTAGCTCCATGGCCGTACATGGCACACTTTGTACATTGCGTCGGCTCTCTGTTTCTTTTTTGAGGATTTCTCCAATGGACTATAATTTGGCACAAACGTCTTATTTTTAAGACTTGAGATTTTGAAATTACCGTCCGATCGAACTCAACCATATAAATAGCATCATCTACAGAGCGAGCTGTAATTATTTCTTTAATATTGACAACATTGATGTTGTATGAGTTTTTTAATTCTTCTATAATTTCATTAGCATTGAGTTGTGGTAGACCGTAGAGGACCAACTTAAATATGTTAGTATTTTTGCTCTCATGACGTATAGCCTAAAGCAGAGCCCGGCAATTCCTATGCACGCGTGCATGTCAGCCAGCGTTGCCATTTTGACCCTTTTCGGGTATTTTTTGACGCTTTTTTAATCTCGCTACCCTTTTATTTTTTCGAAATACGCCTTTTTGAAAAAAGGGTATTTTTGACGCTTTTTTCATTTTTGTGGCGCTTTTGGTGCTTTTTGATACAACTATGTGATTATTAGGCAATTCACACAACTTTGCATGCTGTATGTTGTATTGACTACATTTGTTTGTTTGTGAACGCTCAATGCTATGCCGTATTGTGTATTTCGTGGCATTCACACAATTTGATAGCACGAAACTAATACAACTTCCAAAAACATAGGAAAAAAATGTGTATGCGTGTATCGGATTTTTATATGAAAATTATCAACAACAATCATACACTGTTGTATGTTCTTCCAACAATACAATGAATACAACGATTCAAAGGCTTGTGTGAAGGTTTAATCCTTTTTTCTGCAACAACATAAAAACCTAATCGAATTTACAAAACAACTCGTTCTTGAAGTAAGACGTAAACTTCCTGCAAATTTTAAATTACTTCAAAAAATATCGCTATTTAGTGTGGATAATATTTTTACAAAATATCGAAGCGGATATTATCGATTTTGTGAACAACTTTATTGTTGATTCAAATGTAATAAATAAAATAGAAATTTGCCTAAAGAACCTTATACATCAAAATTGGAAAAATAAAGACAGAACTGATGAATTTTGGATAGAGGTATACAATTCTAAAAACTCTTTGGGGGAGAATCTCTTCCAAGAATTAGCAGACTTTGTAATTCACATACTATCGTTACCTTACTCGAATGCTGAGGTCGAGAAAACATTTAGCTTAATGAATTTTTTCAAACCAAAGATAAGAAATCGACTTTCCTTAAACTCGGCTAATTCTTTGTTGTACATTAAATACGGTCTTAAAAAAGAAAATGTTTGTTGTTACAATTACAAATTGCCATCTAATGTTTTTCTAAAAATAAATTCAAATCAAACATATAAACGATCTCAATATTTTATCAAAACAGTTTTATGGCCGATATATTTGAAGATGAAATTGTTTTACTATAAAACGTTATTTTCATATTTGTTTTTTTTTTACTTTAAAAAATGAAGCTTTATTTAAAGTTTTTGTAAAATTCTTAATTTTTTATGTTATTTTATTCAGTCTTCGTTATTTTTTGAATTATAATGAAATATTTTTATTTTTTAGTTATTTTATTTTAACTTTTTGTTAACTACTGAATTATATTAATTTATTTTTTGTTACTTTGAGTTTTTGTTAAATAAATCATATTTTATTTGTATTTAATGTTGCTTGCGTTTTTTCCCCTTTAAGATGGTTTATACGCAAAGCTAGATATTATAAGTATTTGAAAATTATTTCCATTTTTTTTTGTTCCTTGTGACGCTTTTTACCCTATTTTTCTGAATTATTTTACCCTTTTTTGCTTTAAGTTTGACGCTTTTCTGCATTTCCAAAATGGCAACACTGATGTCAGCCATTATTAAATTTACAACAACGTTCTCTCACGATCAGCGTTGCCAAATGTGCAGATTTATCTGCATTTTGCAGTTTTTCTGAGCATTGAGCAGTTTTGAAGTTTTTTGTTTAAAAATGTAAGTTTTTCTGTAAATTATGCAGATTTTGCAGTTTTTACATTTAAATTTTTTAATTTCAATTTTGTTATTTTAATTCCAATTTCTAAAGCCATAATTGTGAAAAATAACAATAAAAGTATTTTTAATTATGTCGTTTTGTGCCAAATGTAGTAGAAATGAACTACATTCAAGAAACAGATGATGAGTGGCGTGAACTACTGCACATTAATTTTGAAGACTTGGGTTTATTAGAAGTAGAAAATATTGAAACTTTTTGGGAAGTCATATTTAAAACAAAACGTGGCGACGGAACTAAAGCTTTTCCTAATTTAAAAAAAACTGGTATATGCAATTTTGTCAGTACCTGTTGCAACTGCTAATGTTGAAAGAATTTTTTCACAAATTAATATTAATAAAAATAAAACTAGGAACAGATTAGAAGTGCCAACACTGTGTGGCATTTTAAGAACTAAAGATTTTCTTAAACAAAATAACAGTAATTGCAGCAATTTCGTGCAATCAAAAGAAATGGCAATCAAATTTACCAAAGAAATGTACAAATCTAATTAGTATTAAGTGCCAGGAGAAATTAACTCAATTTACGAAAATGCATGTTATTTCAAATACTTTTTATAAAACTGAATTATATTTATATTTTTTATTATATGCATTTAATTTAATTTGTTTTGTTATGTTTTAATAAAAAAATATATGAACTGAATTATAAATTTTTTGGATGTGCAGTTTTTTCAGTTGAAAATCAGTTTTTTTTCTCTAAATTTGCAGTTTTTGAAAAAAAAAATATGGCAACGCTGCTCACGATCAAAAATACACTCAGTCTCATTTGAGCATCCATTGAAAGAGGTTGTGTTGTCGCATGTTTCTGCTAATGCAGGGATGGGAAACTTAATGTTTTTAATATGGTGTGCGTTTTTAGAATTATAGCCTTTTTCAAAATAAATTATTCTAATTTAGTAAAACAAATTTAATAAAACAAAAACAACTTATATTTTACTATTCATAAAAACTATGTACATATAAAAAAGAAGTATTTTTCAAAAATCTTCTATAAAAATTTTTTTAAATATCCCAGAAAGTTTCCTATTAGATATGTAAAGTTTGTCAAAAAATCTTTGCACAGAAAAAAATATGTGAAATGTGATCTTCTTTGAAGAATTCCAAGAACAAAATCTTTACCTATTTCATTATTATTATTGCACACATTTTATTACTATATTTGTTTACGACTATAAGGAGCTAATAGTTTCCTAATAGCCCCACACATTACATTGTAATGATTACAATAATAACAACAACAAAAGAAGTTTACACCGTATAATGAGTGTCAAAAAAATCTTTGCATATTGAACGAAGATAATAAAAAAATAATAAAAAATTACCTTATTTCCCAAAAATGTTGTGCATTTTGGGTTTTTACAAATGATATGGGATGTGAAAGTGGCAAACAAGGTCTTAGTAATAAAGTGATCGTTCTTAATGCAACACGTGTCCTTATATTTGAATACAAAAAATGCCAGGAAGACGAGTTTCAAAGAATATTATACAATTGGTCTATTTTAATTACTACAAAGGCATATCTGCCTATCTAAGGAAGTATATCTTGATATTTTAAAAAATGAACTGACCGCCAGCATTAAGAAATTTATATTTCCAAAAAAAAAAAAACAAATTTTAATCTAAAATGCTTTCTTAAATCGATATAATCAAAGTCTAAACGAATTTTACGAATTTTATTTTTACATTATTTTATTTTTAACTAGCTGTAAACTGCGCGCGTTGCTGCGCCACCAACTAAAATAAATTTGAAGGAAAGACATTACGCAAATAAATATTCAATTAATTTTGAATCATTTTATTGATTTTGTTTCCCGTTGTCCAGATGATTCAGACGAACGGACCTGAGTAGTACGCATTCGATCAGTTTCTAATCTCACTTCTCGTTGTTCAAGTGATTCATACCAACGGGTCTCAACGGCATGTACTCCAAGATTTTCCTGTCTCATTGCTTGTTGCCAGTCTGATTCTGAGGCTCGTAATGCTCTTTTCTTCCATGCTTGAGGTGTTGGTCGACCAATTGCTTGTCGCTTTGGAGGTATGATTACACGGTAACGACGTGAAAAATGCGTTCAAATTTATTAGAATATCACAATGTACCCTATCCAATTGAACCCAACAGCATTTTTAAAAATTTTCCAAAATTAAAATTTTCAAATTTGTGATTGACAACTGCTCAGAATATACACTTCAGTTAATGAAAACTCTGCATTGAGTAGTAGTTAGCTTAAAGTTAGTAAATAAAAGCTAACTTAAAGTTGGTTTTTTTTGTAGTTAGCTACTCATTCTCCTACAGGGATATTTCAAATGCAATTAAATATTAAGTATGTAGTATACGTGGGCATGGCACCTCGCTCGTTTGGAATATCAACATAAAAAGTAGCCTATAACTCCTTCCAGACATACAGGAAGATACTGTGAAAATTTCAAGAAAATCGGTTCAGCCGTTTAATCGTCTATAAACTTCAAACATACAAACAAACACACATTCATTTTTATATATAAGATTAAAATACCACCATTTACAAATTTAAAGTTTCCATGCCTGCATTGTAGTGAATTTAAGAGTATGAATTTTTCTCTTTTCTTATTTTTCGCTCTCGCACAACTGACCAATAGCAAGAGCTGCTGGGCTCTGGCCTAAAGCAATAAGCTTTTTCTTAGCTTGTTCGAAGAGTGTTATTGATGGTGAAATAATTTTAGTACCGATGGACATTCTCTTAAATTCATATGATGATCCAATCAGCTTGTAAACACTTTGGAAACAGTGTTGCCAATTTGTTATGGTCAAAACGCGCAGTCATACTACTCAAATAGCGCTAAAAAGCGCTAAGTAATAATTTTAGTAACTAACTATAATCAAAACGCGCTGTAAAAAAGCGTTAAATAGTAAAAGAAATATAAAAATCTAATGAAATTGTTAAAAAATTATTTTTATTATGTATACACATACATACATGTGTGTATCTCAATTTTTAAAAGATTTTTTATATAATTTTAAATATTTGTTAAAAAAAAAATTTCCAACAAAACAACGACTTAAAAATTTTTTCATTTTTATATAATATAAAGAAAATAGGTACTTTCACTTGTACATTTATAATAAGAGCTCATTTTTCAGCACTTATAAGTTTTATATTTAATTAAAATAATTAATTATATTTAATTAAAATAATTAATTATATTTAACTAAAATAATTCAAATAATTATAGTTTTCAAATATTTTACTTAAAATAAATATATATTGTAAAATATAAAACAAAAAACATAAACTTCAAAAAATACTAAAAAGGCTCATCTTCGAAAAATATCATGCTTTGATTTGTAGAATCTTCTGACCATAAAGCAGCTTTTATATAATATTTAGAACTCTCATAGGTGCAATTGTGATTAATTTTTGAACAAACCTAATCTGGAATAACATAATTTTCACTGCATGAGTTTTCCAGTTTACGGCCAGATTTTATATGAATTAATGAGTTTATTGTATTGAGTGGCATTCTATTTCTCATGTTAGCTTTAAAGTAATTCATAATGCTAAAAGATCTTTCTACTTCCGCGTTCGAAAAAGGAAAACTTAATAAATTAATTTTAAGTGTTGACAATTTGGTAAACGGATTTTCATCTAGTGAATTTTTAAAACTGTGCACCTAAATCCAAAACTGCTCTGTATTACCAATATTTTTTTTGGTCATTACCGTCTAGTTCCAAAAATTCAATGATATCTTTTGTCTTATTTACAAAATATTTTCGACACTAAATAATGATATATTTTTATTGTAATATTATTTGGTAATCTTGATCTTATTTCATGCACTAAAGCTTTAGTAAATTTGATTACATTTTTCTCTATTAATTCTTATTCACAACTTTTAATATTATCACCACAAGCCTTTCCAAAATTATATCCCAAATAACTATATTCACTCAATGTGAAACAAAAAAATTTAAATAGAAAAGCGCCAACCTAGCGCGTTTTCTTAAAAAAGCGCTAAAGAGAGAAAATGCGACTTTTTGGTGGTTGAAACGCGCTAAATATAGCGCGCAAGGCGCTAAATTGGCAACACTGTTTGGAAATTATGAACAGCATCCACAATAATTGGGGGAATAACAATTTTATACTCACTTACTTCACCCTCTTCTTCACTATACGTGTCATCGTCATTAGCAAGTGTTTGTAGAATGCTAAACCGGTTTTCATTGTTTTTAAATTTTTCTTTTGGTGCTCTGCTTCACATCTTCTTTCGTTTCAATGAATGCATTGATCACTTAGTAGTTGTTATAGTTTATTGTTATTATTTATTGTTTCAATATGAAACAGAAATTTACAGAAGTCGAAATGTTGATTTTTATTAATAGTGATTACACTGATTTTGTTGGTATGGTAGTTAGTACTACGCAACGGAGGAGAAAAAGAAGAAAAAACGTCTGTTTTCAATCAATGATAGCATAAGACTGACATATATTATTTATTTATTTACTTTCAAAGTTTTTTATACACATTACAATTATAATAATAATAATAATAAGGGAACAATTTAAAAGATTAATATATATGAAAGTACCAAAAAGGATAGTTCGTAGCAATTCGTCACTCAAAATATATATGTATATATTATTTATTTATTTTGTTTAACTTTTTTGTGTGCATAATAAAATCATAATAATAGGCATTTATGTCAATAAAATTTTTTTTTATTATAACTTTAATCAAAAATTAAAAAAAAAAATTATTATATACATGTAAAATTAAAAGTGTTATATAAAGAATCATGAAGGTGGCAAAGAGGGCATTTAAGCCGAAATGTAACTCTGTATACAATAGCCCCATCACTCACGTTCAAATTTCAGGTAAAAACGTGAATGAATTCTGTTTTATACAGATCAGTCCGTTTTGTTAACGAAAGAGTACACTTCGGCAAGCATTTAAATTGCCAACTGTATACTAAAAACGAACGCAGGTTACGTTACGTTACGTGGACATTTAGCTAACTGGCGCATTATAATTAACCTATATTATTTAACATCAAAATTATTTGGACAAAAAATAAAAATTTTTATTAAACAACTAGCTGTACCCTGCGCGAGTTACGGTGCTAATTTATCCCTTATAACCTATAGTGGGTTAATTTAAAATATTTGTAAATTTTAATACTTCTTACTTTCTCATTACTTATTACTTTCTCATTACTTTACTTATCACTTCATTTCTTTTCTATTCTCTCTATTATAAATATTGTTTACAACAAAAACATAGTCGTAAGTTCTTTTCATTTTATTCGGTTTACTTATTTAGTCTTTAAGTCTTACAGTTCAGTCATATTCCATCCTTAGTTTAATAAACATTGAATTACTAATTTAATAAAGAATATAATAAAATTTAACAGTGTGTTATTTAATTACATAAAGTGGCGCAGTCTTGAAACGAACCAAGAGCAAAACTAAAAAAAATAATAAAGAAAACTTTATAAATCGTTTACACATAAATGTAATATTTATTTAAAATATAAATATAACAAAATAACTTTCGTTCTTTACATAAAAAAAATTTATAATAAATCAGTGGTTTTGATCAATTAATTTCTAAAAAACGGTTACATATTTGAAAAAAAGAACACTTAAACTTGAATATATTACAAATATAATACAAAATATATGTATTTTGATATACATATGTAAATATCAACAAATATACGAATATTTGTATGTAGATTTGTACTAAGATTCATTATTTCGAAAAGTACAGTCTAAACAAAAAATTAAATCTGTAAATCATCGAAAGACTTTTATCGCAAAAAAGTAAAACCTTGTATTGAAACAAAAACAAAAAAAAAAAAACAAAAAAGTATTTTAACGAAGAAAAGGCAAAAAAAATAACATTTAACAACAAGAATTTGAATTCTAAATTTTATAACGTTCAAAAAAAACAATTGCTAAAAGTAAGAACATAAACAGAAGAAAAAGAGAACAAGCAACATCACTGTGGTGCTCCAACAAAAAACAATTAAACTTAAGAACAAAAAAGAGAGATAAAAGATTAGAACAAAAAAAAATTAACTAAAAGTGAGAACATATTGGAGACAACAACATTTATACAAACAACAAGAGCAAAAGCTATATATACATATATATATATATATAATAAAATAAGAAGAATAAATACAAATAACGATGGAGGGTCTATCAATGAATGATGTTTTAAAAGACGCTCAAAGAATTGATGTATTTAGAGGAGATGATACATTCGCGCTGACATCATTTTTACGTGAAGTAGAAACATTATTTGCGCTAGTATGTACAAGCAAATGCCAATGCGAAGGAATACATTTATCAGCGAATAATTTGAAATAAAATACAGGGCGAAGCGCTTCACGTTTTAAGAACATTGGGGCCAAATTCTAATTGGGATGAAACCAAAGCAGCTTTAATAGCCAATTTTGGAGTGAAGGAGACTTACCACCAGCTATACCAGGAGGCTTCTGCAACAAAAAATAATGGTATTGTTAATAATTATAATTGTTTAAGAAATATTTTGTGTAGAATTAATGAAAAATATGAGTATGATAGTGAAAACCCATTAGAATTTAGCCCTTTATATGTCGAAAAGTCATTTTAAAAACATTTTTAAATAACATTGATGTCAATTTAGCATCAGTTATTGTAAATAGAAATATAACTAAATTAAGAGATGCTTATAATATTTTAGAAAGAGAGGGCTTAATAAGGAATAAAACTGAAGAAAATAAAACTAATGCAAATAAATACAGTGTAAACCATCGTACTAGTGTAGGTAATGAAAGATTTAGAAACCAAACACGTAATGCTAACGGCAAACTTTTGGTCAAGATAATTTTAACAGACATAACTCTTTTATAAATTCAGGCCAAAATAGAAATATTTCAAATTTTAATAATCGCTCTTCAGGTATGCGAAATTTGAATAATCAATATGATCGCAGGACATATCAGACTCGACGTAATCAATATTTAGGTCAACATAATAGTTCTCAAATGGAGGTAGATTATTTCCAGGAAGGTGAGGATAATTATGATAGCGGTGAGCAGGTAAATTTTCACTCAACAGCCTCCAAAAGACACTTCCAATAGTGCGCCTCACAATTGCCGGAGAAATAATTAAGGCTCTAGTTGATTCTGGTTCAACTACTTCACTCCTAGACGAAAGAAAACTACAAAATTATGAAAGACTTACTTTGAAAAATCCCATTCCCTTTTCCTCTTTGAATGCTAGAACAGAGATTAATTCTGAGATAATAACAGAACTGCCAGTAGAGTTTGGTGAGAATGCCACAATGTCGTGGAAACTATTTGCGTTCCATGGTAAACAGTTTGACGCACTTTTGGGTCAGAATATTTTAAAACCTTTGGGTGCCGTTATTGATTTAGCAATGGAAACTTTGACCATAAATGGCAGAGTAATTGAATTTTTAAGGCAATGTCCATTTGATGACAGTGAGATTAACCAATTGGAAGCAACGTACATTGATGACAGGGTGTTAGAGAATTTGTTTAAGTATTTGAATGTTGAGGAAAAGTTAGCTTTGGAGGATTTGTTAAACTCTTATAAGGATTTAATATTAATTGAAGGGCAAATTTTAGGAAATACAAATATTGTCGAACATCAGATTAGAACAGTTAATGATAGACCAGTATATACAAAGATGTATCGCTATCCAGTTGTACATGAGCAGGAGATATGTAGCCAGATTGATGAGATGCTAAAGCATGGTATAATAAGGGAGAGCCATTCCCCGTATAACAGCCCTTTGTGGATAGTGCCGGGAAAAAGAAATGGAGGATAGTGATAGATTATAGGAAATTGAATGATATAACTGTCGATGATAAGTTTCCTATCCCCAATATAGATAATATTCTTGATAAGTTAGGTCGTGAGTAGTATGTTTATGGGTTTTCTGGGGCACTTTTTCCATACAAATTTGGGATCATGCGTACTCTACAGTTGGTAGTGGTCGGTTAGCCGATAGGTTTGTAACATGTAATGTGAAAATGTATGCCGCTTCTAGACCAAATTTTCCATACAAATTTGGGATCATGCCTGCTTCTTCTTGTTCCTTTTATTTGTATTTCAAACGAATGATTGGACGGACAGAATGAGTATCTGTAACATGTAATGTGTGTGGTTGTTCTCTATGATGCATTTAGTTAGAACTACTTTAATTGAAAGTGAGTAGACTCGTCTCGAGTCTGAGTTCATGCTGTCGATGATCAGCGAGTACGTGATATAGGGTATGCTTTTGTTTATTTAATTTTTTGTGTGACTTAATGTTGAAAAAATAGAAAAGGGATGCACACATGTATAGTTGTTTTTTTATTTTTTGTGTGATCGTTTTCTTGTGGTAATAAAATGCAGACACATTTTATGACGGTCAAATGTTGAAGAAATAGAAAAGGGATGCACACATGTATAGTTGTTTTTTTATTTTTTGTGTGATTTAATGTTGAAGAAATAGAAACATGGTTGTACGTGTTGTTGTTGTGTTTTTTGTGTTAGAAGGATCTTCAATTTTAAACTGATAAGAAAGGAATGTAGAGCTGTGTGATCGTTTAATTGTAATAATAGATAATAACATCGTATACCTAAATAGAAACATGTTTGCCCATGTTCATTTTATTTGTTTTAGATACATAGTTGTACATGTTGTTTTATTTCTTTTTTGTGCTGTAAGGATCTTTTATTTTAAACTGATAAGAAAGAAATGTAGAGCTGTGGGACTGTTTTCTTGTAATAATAGATAATAACATCGTATACCTAAATAGAAACATGATTGCACATGTTCATTTTATTTGTATTAGAAATATAGTTGTAGGTGTTGTTGTTGCTGTTGTGTTTTTTGTGCTGTAAGGATCTTTTATTTTAAACTGATAAGAAAGGAATGTAGAGCTGCGGGACTGTTTCCTTTTGGTAAAAAAAAATGCTGACAGATTTATGACGGTCAAATGTGGGGTAACAATTCCTAAATAGAAACGTGAATGTACATGTTCATTTTATTTGTATTGCTTTTCTAATGATTGGACGAACAGAATGAGTGTGCGTACGTTTCCTCAACTACACCTCAGAGTATAAATTGACTTGTTTTAAGGATTTAGAAGTCATTCTTGTGCTAGAAATTGATAGCGACTTGTGTTTCAAATTTAAAATTTAAAAAAGAATAAAAAATGGCTAGTTTTACTTGTGATTTTTGCGGAAAAGTATTCACTCTGAATACGAATTTAAGAAGACATATTAGATTATGTCATGATGGACCATCTACATCACCTAAATGCATACCATGCAATAGATATTTTTCAAGCCAGTTAAATTATCAACAACACATTTTACAACACTCTAAGATTGGAGATGGAGGAGAAACAATTGATACTGTTAATTGTACTGACTGCAATCAACATATTCCTAAAAAAAATTGGCACTATCACATTCGAACAAATGCTCATAAACGTAATTGTGATGATAAAATTCGAAAAGATGATAATGGTGTTGATATTGACGATGATGAAGTTAAATGCGTTAGATCAGTGTTTAAAAATCGGATCATTACATATTCCATTGAGAATAAGAATGAAGAGAATTTAATACCTGAGAACTTTTTATCGGGAATTAAATTTAAAGTGCCTAAGCTGTTAAATAACATGATTCAAAAACATGATAATATTAAATTCAATCAGGAGATATTTTGCGAATACATGCTAGTTAAAGAAGAGGAGAATTTATGTTATATCGAAGTGAAATCACATCAAACCAAAATGATTATAATTAATCTCTCATCATCAACTACGGATGATATTCTAAATATTTACAAAACACAATGCGATGTTATTGCTAAAAAGATGAGTGAATTCCAGGAACGTGATAGCGGATGGACATTAATACAAATATTAAGAATAGAAATTAATATAAACAAATATCAGTGCATAAAAGGTTCGCAGTATATTCCTCTACCAACCCCAATACAAAAGAAACATGCATGCATCAATGTTCAAAACAGTGATCAATATTGTTTCAAATGGGCTGTTATATCAGCATTATATCCTGTTAATGACAGTTCTAAAAGAACCACATCATATAAAATTGATAACATTAGTGATGATATTATCACGTTGGAAAACGGTATTGTTTTAAATTTTGAATATTTGACTTTTCCGCTACCAACGAATAAAATTAAAGATTTTGAAATTAAAAATCCTGATATCAGCGTGAATGTGTTTGGGTTGAATGACAACAATGATATAGTCGGACCCTACTATTCCAGTATAAGTGAAAAGGCTAAGCACGTTAATCTATTATTACTCGAAGATGGTGAGAGATTCCACTACGTATGGATTAAAAATATTTCAAGGTAAATCAATAAAAATTTTATGTTAAAAAATGATATTAATATAAAATTGTTCACTTTCCATTTAATTACAGATTAATAAAAAGTCAACAAACAAAACATAAATGTAAGATACATGTATGCAATACATGTTTAATACATTTTCATCATGAGTCATCTCTGGAAAATCATAAGAAAGAATGTAATAAGATGGTAACTAAAATGCCCTCTGTGGACAATAATATCGTAAGTTTTAAAAATTTCAAAAAGCAAATGGATGTACCTTTTGTTGTCTACGCTGATTTTGAGTGTATTCTAGAGACTATTAATATTCAAAATTCAGCTAATGTTAAGTCAATTCAAAAACATATTCCATTTGCTTATAGTTATTATATCAAATGTTCGTTTAACAGTAGTTTAGATAAATTTAACATACACAGTGGTAATGATGCACCAAAACATTTCTTTGTAAATTTAGTTAAAGATTGTACAGATTTATATGCGAATTATTTAAGTATCGTGAAACCAATGAATACCTTAACACCTCCTCAACAGATTAGACAGAAAGAGGATACAATTTGCCACATTTGTAAAAAATTTTTATCTCATGTAGATCGAGTAGCCGATCATTGTCACTTAACAGGTGAATATAGAGGACCGGCACATAACAAGTGTAATTTAGAGTACCAAATAGCAAATTTTATTCCTATATTCTTTCACAATCTTTCATCATATGATTGTCACTTGTTTGTTAGAGAACTCTCTTCTATTGAGGGTGATATAAATGTAATCCCCTTAAACAAAGAACTGTATGTATCTATATCGAAAAAGATTGCTGTAGACGAAAAAAATACTATAGAACTACGTTTTCTAGATTCTTGTCGGGTTATGCCATCAAGTTTGGAAGAACTAGCAGGATATTTGTCAGGTAATGATCTGTTAACAGTAAAATCAAGTTATCAAACTCCCAATGAATTTAGTTTAATGAAACGTAAAGGTGTCTTTCCATATGACTATCTAGATTCAGTCAACCGTCTTGAAGAAACAGGACTACCACCCCGATCATGTTTCTTTAATAAACTTACTAATGAGTCGTGTAGTGTAGATGATTACGAACACGCTGAAAAAATTTGGAATACATTCAAATGTAAGAAACTTTTAGATTATCTTCTATTATATTTAAAAGTTGATGTCTTATTGCTTTGTGATGTATTTGAAAATTTCCGTAAGGTTTGTAAAAACATTTACAATTTAGACCCCTGTCAATATTATACTACACCAGGTTTATCCTGGGATGCAATGTTAAAAACAACTGAAATTGAGTTGGAATTATTGACAGATATCAACATGTACAATTTCGTTGTGCGGGGTATTAGGGGAGGTATTGTTCAATGCAGTAAACGACATGTGATAGCTAATAATAAATACGTTAGTGATTATGATTCTACAAAAGAATCAAATTATCTAATGTATTTAGATGTAAATAATTTATATGGTTATGCAATGTCCCAATATCTCCCCTATAAAAATTTTAAATGGCTTGACAACTGTGACGACTTCGATGTAACTAGTATAGAAGAAGATTCAGAGTTGGGTTATATTTTAGAAGTAGATTTAGAATATCCAACTGTATTGCACGATCACCATAGTGATTTTCCATTCTGTGCAGAAAATAAGAAAATTGAGAATATGAAACATAGAAAATTGATAACAGACCTAAATGACAAAAATAATTACATAATACATTACCGCAATCTTCAGCAATGCATTCAACATGGTTTAATTTTGAAGAAAATTCATAGAATTCTACAATTTAATCAATCGAATTGGTTAAAAAAATATATTGATGTAAATAACCATCATAGAACATTGGCTAAAAACACATTTGAACAAAACTTTTTCAAATTACTCAATAATGCTGTCTATGGCAAGACTATGGAAAATGTCGATAAGAGAAAAGACATCAAAATAGTAATTGGATGGGAAAATAGAAGAAAACGATTAGGAGCCAGATCACTAATTGCGAAACCAAATTTCCATAGTTGTATTAATATTACTGAAGAAATGGTTGCCGTTGAAATGAGTAGAGTACGAACGGAATATAATAAACCCATTTATATTGGCTTTTCTGTTCTAGAATTATCAAAATGGAAAATGTATAATTTTCATTACGATTATATGAAGCCAAAATATCTTGCTAATATTAATCTCTGCTATATGGATACCGATTCATTTATATATGATGTGAAAACAAATGAATGTATGATGATATAAGAAATGATATTCCAATTTAAATGAAAAAAAGTAAAATTTTACTGTTATTGCAATCTAAATTTAAATGACATTTAAATGAAATTTAGATTGCATTAACAATAAAATTTTACTGAATACTGAAATTTTTTTCAGTAATCAGTAAAAATCAATTTTTACTGAAATTTTACTGGTACTGCAAAGTGCCCATCTATGGATTTTTTATTTACTATTTTTATTATGTATACAAACAAGTGTGAATGTAGGTAAATAGGTAGGTTTACATCTTTTCTTATAAACTATTATGTCTGGGGATTTTTATTTTATAATGTCCCCAGGCATAAGTGTCAACATTATTTTTACATATAAATCTCTTATCGTCTAAATAACTTAAAGTTAATTTACTTATATATTGTGTATACACTTGATGAATCTTAGATCTAAATACATACATAGAATCATGATACAGTTTTTTCTCTAGTAGACATTTTCTAAAATCATTAATACTTAGTCTAGCTGTTACACTATTTCTAACACCTTTAATTTTTTTAATTTCTTTGTCTACTTTATCTATTTTAACAGAATACATTTTAGCTCGTAAACCAATGAATTCCCTAATAATTTTTCCATTACATTCATCTTTCATCATTCCCAATACTTTTTTATTCATCAAGGGGAAATTATATGGATTGTGTTTTGAATAAGCAGATGTATCGAAATGAATTGGAATACCATTTCTTATATCATCATACATATCATTTGTTTTCACATCATATATAAATGAATCGGTATCCATATAACAGAGATTAATATTAGCAAGATATTTTGGCTTCATATAATCGTAATGAAAATTATACATTTTCCATTTTGATAATTCTAGAACAGAAAAGCCAATATAAATGGGTTTATTATATTCCGTTCGTACTCTACTCATTTCAACGGCAACCATTTCTTCAGTAATATTAATACAACTATGGAAATTTGGTTTCGCAATTAGTGATCTGGCTCCTAATCGTTTTCTTCTATTTTCCCATCCAATTACTATTTTGATGTCTTTTCTCTTATCGACATTTTCCATAGTCTTGCCATAGACAGCATTATTGAGTAATTTGAAAAAGTTTTGTTCAAATGTGTTTTTAGCCAATGTTCTATGATGGTTATTTACATCAATATATTTTTTTAACCAATTCGATTGATTAAATTGTAGAATTCTATGAATTTTCTTCAAAATTAAACCATGTTGAATGCATTGCTGAAGATTGCGGTAATGTATTATGTAATTCTTTTTGTCATTTAGGTCTGTTATCAATTTTCTATGTTTCATATTCTCAATTTTCTTATTTTCTGCACAGAATGGAAAATCACTATGGTGATCGTGCAATACAGTTGGATATTCTAAATCTACTTCTAAAATATAACCCAACTCTGAATCTTCTTCTATACTAGTTACATCGAAGTCGTCACAGTTGTCAAGCCATTTAAAATTTTTATAGGGGAGATATTGGGACATTGCATAACCATATAAATTATTTACATCTAAATACATTAGATAATTTGATTCTTTTGTAGAATCATAATCACTAACGTATTTATTATTAGCTATCACATGTCGTTTACTGCATTGAACAATACCTCCCCTAATACCCCGCACAACGAAATTGTACATGTTGATATCTGTCAATAATTCCAACTCAATTTCAGTTGTTTTTAACATTGCATCCCAGGATAAACCTGGTGTAGTATAATATTGACAGGGGTCTAAATTGTAAATGTTTTTACAAACCTTACGGAAATTTTCAAATACATCACAAAGCAATAAGACATCAACTTTTAAATATAATAGAAGATAATCTAAAAGTTTCTTACATTTGAATGTATTCCAAACTTTTTCAGCGTGTTCGTAATCATCTACACTACACGACTCATTAGTAAGTTTATTAAAGAAACATGATCGGGGTGGTAGTCCTGTTTCTTCAAGACGGTTGACTGAATCTAGATAGTCATATGGAAAGACACCTTTACGTTTCATTAAACTAAATTCATTGGGAGTTTGATAACTTGATTTTACTGTTAACAGATCATTACCTGACAAATATCCTGCTAGTTCTTCCAAACTTGATGGCATAAACCGACAAGAATCTAGAAAACGTAGTTCTATAGTATTTTTTTCGTCTACAGCAATCTTTTTCGATATAGATACATACTGTTCTTTGTTTAAGGGGATTACATTTATATCACCCTCAATAGAAGAGAGTTCTCTAACAAACAAGTGACAATCATATGATGAAAGATTGTGAAAGAATATAGGAATAAAATTTGCTATTTGGTACTCTAAATTACACTTGTTATGTGCCGGTCCTCTATATTCACCTGTTAAGTGACAATGATCGGCTACTCGATCTACATGAGATAAAAATTTTTTACAAATGTGGCAAATTGTATCCTCTTTCTGTCTAATCTGTTGAGGAGGTGTTAAGGTATTCATTGGTTTCACGATACTTAAATAATTCGCATATAAATCTGTACAATCTTTAACTAAATTTACAAAGAAATGTTTTGGTGCATCATTACCACTGTGTATGTTAAATTTATCTAAACTACTGTTAAACGAACATTTGATATAATAACTATAAGCAAATGGAATATGTTTTTGAATTGACTTAACATTAGCTGAATTTTGAATATTAATAGTCTCTAGAATACACTCAAAATCAGCGTAGACAACAAAAGGTACATCCATTTGCTTTTTGAAATTTTTAAAACTTACGATATTATTGTCCACAGAGGGCATTTTAGTTACCATCTTATTACATTCTTTCTTATGATTTTCCAGAGATGACTCATGATGAAAATGTATTAAACATGTATTGCATACATGTATCTTACATTTATGTTTTGTTTGTTGACTTTTTATTAATCTGTAATTAAATGGAAAGTGAACAATTTTATATTAATATCATTTTTTAACATAAAATTTTTATTGATTTACCTTGAAATATTTTTAATCCATACGTAGTGGAATCTCTCACCATCTTCGAGTAATAATAGATTAAAGTGCTTAGCCTTTTCACTTATACTGGAATAGTAGGGTCCGACTATATCATTGTTGTCATTCAACCCAAACACATTCACGCTGATATCAGGATTTTTAATTTCAAAATCTTTAATTTTATTCGTTGGTAGCGGAAAAGTCAAATATTCAAAATTTAAAACAATACCGTTTTCCAACGTGATAATATCATCACTAATGTTATCAATTTTATATGATGTGGTTCTTTTAGAACTGTCATTAACAGGATATAATGCTGATATAACAGCCCATTTGAAACAATATTGATCACTGTTTTGAACATTGATGCATGCATGTTTCTTTTGTATTGGGGTTGGTAGAGGAATATACTGCGAACCTTTTATGCACTGATATTTGTTTATATTAACTTCTATTCTTAATATTTGTATTAATGTCCATCCGCTATCACGTTCCTGGAATTCACTCATCTTTTTAGCAATAACATCGCATTGTGTTTTGTAAATATTTAGAATATCATCCGTAGTTGATGATGAGAGATTAATTATAATCATTTTGGTTTGATGTAATTTCACTTCGATATAACATAAATTCTCCTCTTCTTTAACTAGCATGTATTCGCAAAATATCTCCTGATTGAATTTAATATTATCATGTTTTTGAATCATGTTATTTAACAGCTTAGGCACTTTAAATTTAATTCCCGATAAAAAGTTCTCAGGTATTAAATTCTCTTCATTCTTATTCTCAATGGAATATGTAATGATCCGATTTTTAAACACTGATCTAACGCATTTAACTTCATCATCGTCAATATCAACACCATTATCATCTTTTCGAATTTTATCATCACAATTACGTTTATGAGCATTTGTTCGAATGTGATAGTGCCAATTTTTTTTAGGAATATGTTGATTGCAGTCAGTACAATTAACAGTATCAATTGTTTCTCCTCCATCTCCAATCTTAGAGTGTTGTAAAATGTGTTGTTGATAATTTAACTGGCTTGAAAAATATCTATTGCATGGTATGCATTTAGGTGATGTAGATGGTCCATCATGACATAATCTAATATGTCTTCTTAAATTCGTATTCAGAGTGAATACTTTTCCGCAAAAATCACAAGTAAAACTAGCCATTTTTTATTCTTTTTTAAATTTTAAATTTGAAACACAAGTCGCTATCAATTTCTAGCACAAGAATGACTTCTAAATCCTTAAAACAAGTCAATTTATACTCTGAGGTGTAGTTGAGGAAACGTACGCACACTCATTCTGTTCGTCCAATCATTAGAAAAGCAATACAAATAAAATGAACATGTACAATCACGTTTCTATTTAGGAATTGTTACCCCACATTTGACCGTCATAAATCTGTCAGCATTTTTTTTTACCAAAAGGAAACAGTCCCACAACTCTACATTCCTTTCTTATCAGTTTAAAATAAAAGATCCTTACAGCACAAAAAACACAACAGCAACAACAACACCTACAACTATATTTCTAATACAAATAAAATGAACATGTGCAATCATGTTTCTATTTAGGTATACGATGTTATTATCTATTATTACAAGAAAACAGTCCCACAGCTCTACATTTCTTTCTTATCAGTTTAAAATAAAAGATCCTTACAGCACAAAAAAGAAATAAAACAACATGTACAACTATGTATCTAAAACAAATAAAATGAACATGGGCAAACATGTTTCTATTTAGGTATACGATGTTATTATCTATTATTACAATTAAACGATCACACAGCTCTACATTCCTTTCTTATCAGTTTAAAATTGAAGATCCTTCTAACACAAAAAACACAACCACAACAACAACAACGCGTACAACTATGTTTCTAATACTCTGGGTTGTAGATGTGGAAATGTGCGCACACTCATTCTGTCCGTCCAGTCATTAGAAAAGCAATACAAATAAAATGAACATGTACAATCATGTTTCTATTTAGGTATTGTTATCCCACATTTGACCGTCATAAATCTGCCAGCATTTTATTACCACAAGGAAACGATCACACAAAAAATAAAAAACAACTATACAGGTATGCATCCCTTTTCTATTTCTTCAACATTAAACAAAAAATTAAATAAACAAAAGCATACCCTATATCACGTATTCGCTGATCATCGGCACCATGAACTCAGACTCTAGACGAATCTACTCACTTTCAATTAAAGTAATTCTAACTAAATGCATCATAGAGAACAACCACACACATTACATGTTACAGATACTCATTCTGTCTGTCCAATCATTCGTTTGAAAAGCAATACAAATAAAAGGAACAAGAAGAAGCAGGCATGATCCCAAATTTGTATGGAAAATTTGATCTAGAAGGTACATACATTTTCACATTACATGTTACAAACCTATCAACTAACCGACTACTACCAACTGTAGAGTACGCATGATCCCAAATTTGTATGGAAAATCTGATCTAGAAGGTACATACATTTTCACATTACATGTTACAAACCTATCAACTAACCGACCACTACCAACTGTAGAGTACGCATGATCCCAAATTTGTATGGAAAATTTGATCTAGAAGGTACATAAACATACTACTGTCGTGCCCAATATTTTTCGACTATAGATTTGGTTAAGGGCTTTCACCAAATTATGGTAAGGGAGGAAGACCGACCAAAGACGGCATTTTCTATTCCCTACGGACAACACGAATTTATACGGATGCCATTTGGCTTAAAAAATGCTGCTGCCACTGACTTAATCAATAAAATTTGCGTAGTTTATTGGATGATATTTTAATATTTTCCACTAGTTTCCAGGAGCATTTGTGCAACGTGAAAAAGGTTTTTGAAAAATTAAGGGGAGCCAACCTTAAGATACAGATAAACAAATGCAAATTCTTTGCTAAGGAGACGTTATATTTAGGGCATATATTGACACCTGAGGGAGTCAAACCCAATCCGACGAAGGTTGATTCTATTTTAAATCTTAAACTGCCCAATACTATCAAGAAAATAAAATCATTTCTTAGTATGACTGGTTATTACCGAAAATTTATACGGGACTACTCGAAGGCAGCATACCCGATGATAAAATATCTCAGGAAAGACGTTAAACTACATGTTAATGATCCTAACTTTATAAATGCTTTTGAGAAATTGAACAGGATAATAACTGAGACTCCGGTACTTAGATACCCTGATTTTAAGAAGCCTTTTCAGCTAATTACAGATGCTAGCCTGAATTCACTAGGTGCCGTTTTACAACAGAATGGGCATCCTATTTCTTTTGCTAGTAGAACCCTGAACAATCATGAGAGGAAGTATTCTGCTACTGAAAAGGAGCTTTTGGCAATAGTTTGGGCCACAAATTATTATCGGCCCTATTTGTATGGTGTCAAATTCGATATATTTTCAGATCATCAACCACTACGGTGGTTATTTGTCAAGTCTCAGAGGAGGGAATTGAATCCTAGACTTTATAGGTGGATTATAAAGCTTAGCGACTTCAATCTGGCAGTGAATTACATAAAAGGAAAGGACAATCAGGCCGCTGATTTTTTAAGTAGCACAAATTGCGATTCTGGAGAGATTAATGTTTTTGATGATTTCAATGGTTCACTCTACAATAACGGTAATGACAGTGATAGGGCGACTATTCATTCTCAAGAAGAGGATTTACACGATCATATTGGTATTCTTGACACTGTTGTGAATACTTAGGTTTAGAACTCAAATTATTTTAACTGATAGTAAAACAAGTGAAACGGATATAAAACATGGCAATAAGAAAATTTATATTAATTCTGCGGATTTGGAAAATATCGAAAAGGGAAAAATTGGAATTTATACCGAATTAAGTGATCACAAATATAATATTTTGCAGAACAAGATAATAGAACTTTTTGGTGGAAACAATAGCTTGAAATTTATAAGGTGTTCCTATCATGCCTTGGATATGCTATCTGAAGATGAGACATATAAACAGATTCATCACTATCATAGGAATGAGACAGGACATACTGGTATAAATGAAAATTATGAGGGATTAAAAAGGAAAATTTATTTTCCGAATTTGAGAATTCTTATTCAAAAATATATTAACAATTGCAATGTATGTAGCAAGGCGAAATTTGATGGTAATCCAGTGAGGCCGAAATATCAAATCTCCGAGACACCGTTCACATGGATGTGTACACCAACTCAAAATCAAATTTTTTGACATTTATTGACAAATTTTCAAAATTTGCTACGGCTTTTTATCTAGAGGATAGAACTAATCAGACAATTATTGAGAAGATAAGATTATATAAATCACAAGAAGGACATTTTCAAAGACTAGTTACTGATAATGAATTTAAAACGAAAATGTTGAGCTTCACTTAGTAAAGCCCAACAACCACACCGGAAGTGCGGATATTGAGCGATTACATAGTACTTTGAGTGAAAAGATTAGGACATTAACTATTGAGGAGACAAATTTAAGTATTAAGGATAAGGTCAGTAAGTCTATCGAATTTTATAATAATTGCTATCACTCTGTTATTAAGGAGAAGCCCATTAATGTCGAATATGGAAACAGTGATAGAATTAAAATTTATAATATTATGTTAGCAAATAAACAGAGGTATATTAGTAGAAGAAATTAGTCTAGAGAAGAATTTGTCGATAATATAAACTTTTTGTACATTAAAAATTATAAGGCTTTGAGACATAAGGAACAGCCTAAATTTAGGGTAAACAATTTACAAAATATACATAGCTCAAACATAAAGAGGAAAACAAAGTATGATGGTGTAGTAGATACAAAACGATATGACAATTGTGTTGACTAAAATTAAATTAAATTATTTGATTGAATATATTAAATTTTATTTGGAAATCTATTTGAATAAGAAGAATATTAAATAGAGTATATAAAAAGTTTAAAATAATTACATATAAGAATAATTTTATTATGATACTGAATTAATAACAAATAATACTTAATATACTATAATTAATCTATAAGCACTTACTATTTTTAAGAAGAAAAAAGGAAAAGAAATAAGTATTTTTAAAACTATGAATTTTTAAGATTTTTATTTTCGTAAGGACTCAGGAGTGTCCCTTACTAAATGTGGGGGTAGTTACGATGCTAATTTATTCCTTATAACCTATAGTGGGTTAATTTAAAATATTTGTAAATTTTAGTACTTCTTACTTTCTCATTACTTATTACTTTCTCATTACTTTACTTATCACTTCATTTCTTTTCTATTCTCTCTATCATAAATATTGTTTACAACAAAAACATAGACGTAGGTTCTTTCATTTTATTCGGTTTACTTATTTAGTCTTTAAGTCTTACAATTCAGTCATATTCCATCCTTAGTTTATTAAACATTGAATTACTAATTTAATAAAGAATATAACAAAATTAAAGAGTGTGTTATTTAATTACAAAAGTCGCGCGTTGCTGCACCACCAACTAAAATAAATTTGAAGGAAAGACTTTGCACAAATATCCAATTAATTTTGAATCATTTTATTGATTCTGTTTCCCGTTGTCCAGATGATTCAGACGAACGGGTCTGAGTAGTACGCATTCGATCAGTTTCTAATCTCACTTCTCGTTGTCCAAGTGAATCATGAGAACGGGTCTCAGCGGCATGTACTCGAAGATTTTCCCACGCACAGTTTACGATTTAATCCATTTTGAGTAATTTTCAGTGACGCCACCTGTCAGTAATTATCATACCATCTTAGAAACCTTCGTCGGCTCATGCGCAACAAGTTTGCTAAAGATCATAATATGATCAAATGCATAGTTTACTATTCTATAAAGGGCAAACAGACAAACATTCATTTCTATATACTACTACCTGTACCCTGCGCGCTTTGCTGCACTACAAACTAAAATAAATTTGAAGGAAAGACATTAGACAAATATCCAATTAAGTTTGAATCATTTTATTGATTTTGTTTCCCGTTGTCCAGATGATTCAGACGAACGGGCCTGAGTAGTACGCATTCGATCAAGTGATTCATTGTTCAAGTGATTCATGCGAACGGATCTGTGCGGCATGTACTCGAAGATTTTTCAGTCTCAATGCTGATTCTGAGGCTAGTAATGCTCTTTTCTTTTCTTTTCAACACAGGATCAAATGCACAGTTTACGATTTAATTAATTTCGAAGAATTTTCAGTGGCGCCACCTGTCGGAAATTGGTTATACCAACTTAGAAACCTTCGTCGGCTCATGCGCAACAACTTTGCTAAAGATTAAATGCATAGTTTACGATTCCATAAAGTACATTCATTTTTATATATACAGTGTACTCTCTCTTAAGCGGACACCTATGGGACTGACAATTTTGTCCGCTTATGAGGAGTGTCCGTTTATGAGAGAAAATCCAAAAGAGCAATCAACATACTATAAGTACATATATATTTCTTTAAATACTTTTATTTTCAAAACAAAAACGAACATATAATGACGAAGACAAAAGTGAACAGAAATTTCATTTATATATATTTATGTATGTGTATAAAAGAGAAAAAAAGTTTGAAAGACCTGATATATATTCAACTGGATTTAAAATAGTCCGAAATTTTAGCTTGGCGAGTTTTACCTTTAATTTCAATATCTTGGAGATGCAGATGAAAATCAGTCAGCATTTTAACACTTTCATGATCGCTGTGATATAAAGAAAAACCTTTTAGTTTTCTTATGGCTAAATAAGCCTCCTTATAAGAAGTGCACAGTTGATGCATTAAAATCTACATAATTAAGTTTCCCTGCAATTTCTTTGGCCTTGCTTCTTATAGCGTGCCCGATAAAGGAATGTTTTTATTTCGAGCCTTAACAAACAATTCGTAGCACAATTTATCTATGTTAAGACCCATGGGCTTCAACATACTTCTTTTTGTCTCCGGATTGATATCAGTGTTCCACAATCTTAAAATTTGTTCTTTGTTTTTGATGATGCAAGCAGTTTGTCATTTACTGATTTTACATTTCTTTGCTAACTCGCGTACACTAAGTTTTTAATTTTTAAATGCACATTTTCGGGATTCCCCCATTTAAATGCACGTTTTATTCAACTCGGCGAATAAAAAATGTGTACAATTGTTACCACGATGTAAGTTTTAAACAAACAAAAAAAAAATAGTGTTACCATCTGCAAGTTGTCCGTTTATGGGGAACTAAAATGTCAATATGTCGTGGAAAAAGGTGTCCGTGTCCTGTTATGAGAGGGTTGTCCGCATAAGAGAGAAATGCTTTAAAAATCCCTTACAATTTCTTTGGGACTGAAAAAAGTGTCCGTTTATTGAAGGTGTCCGCTTAAGAGGGGTGTCCTTTAGGAGAGAGTACACTGTATATAGATAATTTAAACTTGAAAAAAAATAAATAAAACAAAAGTCTACAAATTTAATTTTGGTTATATTTTTTCTTATTTGGTGAATTTTTTCACAAATGTTGGTTACAAAATTTTTTTCTTTCCCTTCTATCTTTCCCCCCGCGTCGTTCTTTACACTTTATTTTCTTTGGTTTTATACATCAAGAATCACAGATAGCATACTTGTATGCTACTACTACTATGCGTATGAGTAATATATTTCAAATGCAATTAAATATTAAGTATGTAGTATGAAGCATACGTGGGCATGGCCCCTCGCTCATTTGGAATATCAACATAAAAAGTAGCCTATAACTCCTTCCAGACATACAGGAAGATACTGTGAAAATTTCAAGAAAATCGGTTCAGCCATTTAATCGTCTATAAACTTCAAACATACAATCAAACACACATTCATTTTTATATATAAGATATAGATAGATTTTAGTGTTCAAACCTATATTGAACACCTGATATGTCAATAAGTGAATCCAAGTTTCCATATCTTCTGATAATACTGCATTTATAGACAAACGTCTTAACCAATGGAGATAATGTTCATGGAACAAAAGCGTATATATATTTCCTGTATCTTGTTCACAATTCAGATCAATGTTGAAATAATACTACTGTGGGGGTGAGCGGGGAAAATAAATAAAATATTTGGCGAGATTTCGGGTAAATAAAAATACAAAAAAAGTATTAGTTTAATAATCAATATATTTATTCTATGTATACAAAACGTACATTTAGCGTCGGGGGTTGATCGAGTAGTGATCTCTTTTCATGTATATTCTTGATAATTCACAATATTATAAACGTAACTACAGGGGTGGTTAATACACTTAGGGCCATTATTACAACTTGCCTTTAACTAAAGGGAGGATTTTAACGGGCAGATAAATTGTGTTTCATTATTATGAGGAACGGATGTGTTCAAAATTGTGCTCCGATAAATTAGCAAAGCAACTCACAGTTTACAACAACAATTTATAATTTTTTAAATTTTAAATGATACTAAAAATCTACCTAAGGTTGAACAGTTAAAATACACGAACAAGTTTAAATTCAACAAGCAATTATATTACAAAAGGAATATTTCAGATAAAAGAAAATTAAAAACAGTAAACAAACAACAACAATATCCAACGTAGTAACAAAATAAATAAAATAAGCTACCTTTCGGTGACCTTGCTTATCTTATAAATACACAACAACATTACACCGTACAAAACAATAGACAACAAAATAAAAACAAAGTAAACAAATTAGGACATATCAGCTGTTCTGATTTCAATCACTGCTTGTAACAGTGCTGCCAAGTTGTTGCGTTTATTAATTGAGTATTGACAGTTAATTTTAAACGTAATTTTAAACATTTTAAATATAATTTTAACATAAACAAACAGAAAAAAATAGAAAAGAAAAAGAAAATACAACAAAATAAGTAGGAAACTCTTATGAGTCTCTCTACAACAATAAAAGAGCGAAGACTCAGTGATAACGGCAGAAATGCTTATCTTACTTTTATGAGTGCGGGAGACGTAAATCAAAATGTAAACAGGAGAGCTGATGACTCCTTATATTTAACTGCGAAACCATTCAATCGACCTCGCTCATGCTCACCATTGTTAATAAAAAACATTGAAGAAGAGAGAACAAAAACAATAGTAAATGTTGCTGATGAGGCAGCAAGTGATAATAAAAAAGATACAAACACAACAAGTGAGAATAATAAAACAAATAAAACAGTAGTCTCAGCGAATATAGCAATAGAGGAAATGCCTGTTGATAAAGTGAAAACTCAGATGGGCATCGACCAATATATTACAGTCTTGAAGCGGGGAAGAAGTCCCAATTCATCAAAGGTTGCACCAGTGCCGAAAATGAATAAAAATGACAGAGAAGACGCACCAAAGTCGCAGAATCGTTTCGCAGCATTAGATGATGGTTCTCAAGAGGAAATTAAAACCATCAAATCGCCAAAACCACCTCCAGTCTACTTGAGGGAACAAACCTCCACTGCATTAATTACATTAATTACTACAATAATTGGTGAAAACTCTTTTTATGTGGCTTCGGTTAAACGTGGAATTATATCTGAAACTAAGATCCAGGTAAATACTGAAGAAAATTTCCGGAAATTAACTTCAGAATTTGAAAAGGTAAAAAAGAATTTCTACACCTATCAGGTTGTACTTAAGGGTATAGATCCCAGCGTTGAACCCGAAGAAATAAAATGTAGCTTACAACATAATGGTTTCAAGATCAAGTCAGTTGTAAACATTAGAAATCGTGAGAGGGTGCCTCAGCCAATATTTCGCGTCGAACTAGAGCCGAACGATATAAAATTGAAGAAAAATGAGGTTCACCCAATATATAATATTAAGTACCTGTTGCATAGAAGAATTGTAGTAGAAGAACCATATAAGCGATCAGGACCAGTGCAATGCCAAAATTGTCAGGAATACGGCCATACTAGATCTTATTGTAAGTTACCTTCAGTGTGCGTAATTTGTGGGGAATTACATAGTACCGCTAAATGTTCCAGGCCTAAAAGCGATACTAGTTTAAGAAAATGTAGCAACTGTGGTGGGAATCACACTGCCAATTACAGGGGTTGTCCCGTTTATTATATGGTAAAAAAACTCGATGACCCAAAAGAGTATGATTCCGCCTATGCAGACAGAAAGAGTAGAAACACATGATTATACACCAATAGTCAACAAACGCACAAATAAAATCTCGTATGCCAGCGTTTTGAAGTCTAACTCAGCGCCAAATTCACAGCCAACCAATAACCAGACTCCTAATGCTCCCAACCTGAGTCGGCTTGAGACTACTATCGAGGCACTAGTTCAATCGGTAAATAACTTTACAAATACTTTGAGCAACATGATGCAGGAGATGTTAAAAATGCAGTCAATGCTGTTACAAGCGGTACTTAATAAGCCGTGAATTGCCTAAGACTTTGTTTCTGGAACGCAAACGGTATTCGCCAGCATAAAAATGAAATTGAACACTTCCTTATTAGCAAAAAAATTGACGTCATGCTTATTTCGGAAACTCATCTGACATCAAGAAGCTTGTTTAAAATGAACGGTTACTCATTTTACGACACAAAGGATCCCCGCGATAGGTCATGTGGAGGCTCCGCAGTCTTAATAAGGGCTCGAATAAAACATTACCAAATGAGTGGTCTTTGTGAAGAATACCTTCAAGCTACGAGTATTTGCCTTGAAGACTTCCATAAAAACCTTGTTATTACGTCAATATATTGTCCACCTAGATACTCGATCACTGAGAGTCAATATGAAAATTTCTTTCGATCGCTAGGCCCTCGTTTTATTGCAGCCGGTGATTATAATGCAAAGCACTACTATTGGGGCTCTCGACTTACTTCTCCAAAAGGCCGAAAACTGTTCAACACAATTTCTAAATTGAAACTGGATGTTATTTCTTCAGGGCAGCCTACCTATTGGCCAACTGATAGACAAAAAATTCCAGATTTAATCGACTTCGCAGTAGCTAGGAACATCTCTAGAGAAGTATATGAGGTAGAAGGCTCACTGGATCTGTCTTCGGATCATACGCCTACAATCATAACACTGTGGAATAATCATGTGTCCCCGTCCGACTACTTAATGGAAAAGAGACTACAGTGAATTGGCTAAAATATAAGAAATACATAAGCTCTCACTGTTCAGAAAATATTCCTCTAAGAACTATTGAGGATTTGAACCATGCAGAATATGATTTTGAAAAAACCCTTACGTTAGCCACACAAAGCGCTGTTAAGGTGCAAAACGAATCAGGTACAACAGAATTTATTCCGCTGATATCGAAAACCTTGTGCTAGAAAAACGAAGACTCCGTAGAGAGTGGCAACTACACAGATCACCTCAACTTAAAAGAAAATTAAATGAGTGCACAAAACGCCTTCAAAAGTTACTTGAATCACAAAGGCTTCTATCATTTAAAAATTATTTGGAAAATCTGGACGCAACTCCCCAAACAAATTATTCATTATGGCGTGCAACCAGGAATCTAAAAAGTCCAATTATTAATAAACCACCTTTACGTGACTCAAATGGTAATTGGGCAAGAAGTGATGCTGAAAAAGGTAGGCTATTTGTGAATCACCTAAAAAATGTTTTCACTCCTAACACGTCTACCGAAATAATTAATTTACCAATTGTTGTGGCGAAGACTCCCAGACCCATTAGATTTAAGCCTCATGACATAGTGAATGCCATTAAAAATCTTAACCCAAGGAAAGCTCCAGGTATTGACAAAATAAGCAACAAAATGCTATTGAATTTACCTAGCATAGCTATAAAAATTATTTTATTCATTATGAATGCTGTTATTCGACTCAGATATTACCCTACACAATGGAAAATTTCACTAATAACCATGATACCGAAGCCAGGCAAGGATCATACCAAGGTTGATGCATATAGGCCGATAAGTCTCTTGCCTAACCTATCCAAATTATTCGAGAAGGTACTGATGTGTAAGCTAGCACCTTTGTTGAATGAGTACGATTGTATCCCAAATCACCAATTTGGGTTTAGAAGAAAACATAGTACCATTCAGCAAACACATAGACTTGTTAATGTAATAAGAAATGCATTCGAAGAAAAAAAGTATTGTTCTGCACTCTTCATTGATGTCTCTCAAGCTTTTGATAAGGTGTGGCATGAAGGTCTTATACTCAAATTGAAGCAAATATTCCCTGAAAACATATATGAAATATTGAAGAGCTATTTAAGTGATAGAAAATTTGTAATCAAACAAGGTAATTTTTTAAGTTCCCCTCAAAAAATTAACTCCGGTGTTCCTCAGGGTAGCATACTAGGTCCTGTTTTATACCTGATATTTACAGCTGACATGCCAATAAGTGAAAACATATATACTTCCACATTTGCTGACGACACAGCATTTTTAAGCGTACATATGAACCCACTGATTGCATCGCAGATCTTACAGGAACAAGTATCCCTACTGGAGGAATGGTTGAAGAAATGGAGAATAAGGGCTAACGAACAGAAATGCACCCACGTAACCTTTACATTGCGAAGAGAGACCTGCCCTGCTATATGCATTAATAATCAGACAATACCACAAAGCACTCATGTAAAGTACTAAGGTATACACCTTAATTGTCGTTTAACGTGGAAATTACATATTGAGTCAAAACTGGCACAAATGAATATGAAAACTGTGCAAATAAATTGGTTAATTGGTCGAAATTCATCACTAAAATTAGACTGTAAACTCCTTATATACAAGTCTATATTGAAACCCATTTGGTGTTATGGAGTACAACTATGGGGTACAGCCTCAGCTTCAAACGTGGAGAAAATTCAGAGGCGCCAAAATAAAATTTTAGGAATGATCACTGCCGCTCCTTGGTATATCAAAAACTCGAATATTCACAAAGATCTGGACGTCCCGCTGGTTAAAATGGAAATTATAAGATGCGCTGAAAAGTACTTAGATAACCTAGATGGCCATATAAATCCATTAGTCCGTGGTATTTTACGTCACACTGGCCATATTCGATTGAAAAGGAAGGATACTCTTGCGCTCGGCCGAAGATGAGAGATGAATATTTTATTTTATATATTTTATTTATTATTTATTTATTTATTTATGTTTTTGAATTATTATTTTTTACCTTTTTATTTTATTTGGCAATGGCTAAATAAATATGTAGATACATTTTTCTTTTTAGTTTTAAGATTTTCTTTTTAGTTTTAAGATTTGAATAATTATTGTTAGTCCATTTTTAATGGAGATTCAATAAATAATAATAATAAATGAAAAAAAAAAAAAAATTATTATGAGTACCCAATAAGATAGAAGTGATCGTTAAGCTAAAGGGAGGATTATCCTACATTTAACACTTAAAGGTCACTTTATGTTTGAAGTTGCCATATTATATATTATTTTCATTATGGCAACTTTAAATTTTAACAAAATGAGCATATACAACAAAAAAACAAAGCCCGCGGTTGCCACTGCGTTAAAAAAAACTTGTAAAATTGAGCAGTTTTATTGGCATTGCTCCCGCCGTATTTTTGCATAAATTTTATCTGTAAGTTGTAATAATGAAAATAAGTTAAAGGTAACTTTCCAGTTCCCTTTAGCTAAAGGTAACTTTAACTAACCACAACTTTAACGACAAGTTGTAATAATGTCCCTTAACTAAAGTTATATCTATGGCTTAAAATTAGGGTGGCCAGCGTGAACATCCCGCCCCTCTTGCAGCATTGCAACAAGAGAACCGAGAAGTCACCTGGCCAGAGATCAAAATTAACAATTCAGGGGTAAATGTATCGATTTAGATTTATGTACATTACACTTTTCAGCATATATAAAAATATAGTTTTTAGCTATCACTGAACATGAGAGCCTGGTTGTGGGTTGTGCTCTTCTTTTCCATTTGGTTTGAGGTGTTTGTCTCCTAGGTGTTCGTCAACTAGCCTGCGGGTATTGGATTATCTGGAATTAAAGGACAAACACGCAACCGAGAAAAAAACTAAACTAATTAGTTTTGCTCTTGACTAGGAGCGGCACGAGCTTCACAATTGGCCGTATTAGAACGCCATTTGCAGCCACTCGCACTTCGAATCAGGGACGAAATAAATCTATTGGATTTGACCAAATTGCCGATCGTTAGGGGTAATTTGTCATGAGGAATGACAACAACAATCTCCCTAATGGATTTCCTGACACGTAAAAACGATCAATTTGAGATATCAACTTTATGTAGCCATTCCACGTGATTCCAATTGTCAGTGCCTATCTGGTCCACGATATACGATACCCGATTTGCCACAAAAAATGGCCAATGGCACGGGGGTTTTTGACGCCAGGACAGAACGATTGTCGAATCTGTCCAATAGAAGACTTCCGATCTGGTAAGATTCAGCTCCTTACGAAGTGAAAATCCAACTTTTGCCAATAGAGTTGCACCGCAGAGCTCTAACCGGGGTAAAGTTTGCACTTTTATAGGCGCAACCTTTGTTTTGGCAGCGAGTAAGTGGGTGACAAATTCACCAGATGGGGTTAGGACTCTACAACACAGAATCACATGAAGTACTTCACTCTGAGGGTTAAAACTAACCCAACGGGGGATGTTAAACGTCATGGGTTCCAAACAGTCGTCCCAATCTGTTCTGCCTTTACAAATTTGTCGCATAATAATATTAGCAAATACGATTATAGGTGCCACTCACCCAACGGTGTTAAACAGCTTTGGCTATTTGAGACAAGACAGAACGTTTTGTGACTATAGAGAAATAGGGCGTCGGAGCTGGCTTGAAAAAAAATGTTTTAATGCTCGCATTCCAACGGAAACCCAGAGTTTTAGCGGTGCAGGCGTCTGACAATTTCAAAAATTAGGAATCCAGTGGATACATAAGAGAAAAAATTAACGTTGGGACTAAAAACGACATGATGGGGTAAATAGTGAACTTGGTTAGAAGTATAATAAAATAGAGTCATGGTCCGCGTGTGGTCTAGGGAAGGGTATTCCACAAAAACTTTCTCGTATTAGGTCCTAATCTGGGGGCTCTGCAGCAATTGAATCTCAAATTTTGAGCAAATTGAACTTTACGAGATGGACCACGACTCAAATTAGTAGGCGATTCGGACTTAAAGGATAATGAACTTGACTGACGTGTTTTGCCAGTTACAACCCAACCGAAAACGGTTCGCTGGGCTATCAAAGGGTTTTGTGGGTCCTTTCGAACCCCAGAAAGCATTAGTCGGGAATATATATCACCACCCAATAGCAAATCCATATGGGCATATCTGAAATCTGTTAACGGGAGTTCGGGTGCATCAGCATGGTCCGCTAACGAGCAGTGACCTCACTGGATTGTTCTAGTATATGAGAACTCTGAGAAACAGCTGTTGCACTAGATTTTTTTTGTTTATACAAATATAGAAAAATTTTATATAATCATGAAAAATGAGTTGTTCATTAAAAAAGAGAAAGCCGCGTCGGCTTTAATAATTGCGTGTGCACTAGAAGAGGAAACAAATTAAAAAAGCAAACTCAAAAGAAGCACTGATGTCGCTTATAAAAAAACTTTGATGGAGTTTAGAGCAATAGAAAACCAGAACTTTTTGTTCAAACATATTTTAAGAATGAATGATGACACATTTAAGGAATTATTACATCTAGTGTCACCATACATCACAAAAGAGAACACAAATATGCGTAAGGCGATTCCAGCACAAGAACTCTTAGCTGTAACTCTCCGATTTCTGGAGATAGCTACAAAAGCCTTTCGGTCTTATTCCGTATAGCCCCTAACACCATATCACTCTTTGTGCCAAGTGTTTGTGATGCAATTTATAAAGCATTGAAAGGTTCATACTTAAAGGTATAACGTTTCTAAATATGTATTTTTTTATTTGCACTAGTTGTTTTCTTTTATATGTACATGTATATAGGTACCATCCACACAAGAAGAATGGAACGAAGTAGCATTCAAATTTAACAAACTGTGGAATTTTCCGAATTGCATCGGGGCGGTTGACGGCAAACATGTTCAAATGGTCGCACCACCGAATTCAGGAAGCACATTTTATAATTATAAAGGCACGCATAGTATAGTACTAATGGCTGTTGTTGAAGCCGAATATAACTTTTTGTATGTTGATGTTGCTTGCAACGGCCGTGTATCGGATGGTGGAGTATTCGGAAACTGTTCCTTTCAACGTGCTCTAGATAACAACGATCTTAATTTGCCACTACCTAAACCATTACCAGGTCGTCAAGCAACATTTGTTCTAGTTGCAGATGATGCTTTTCGCATGCAGAAGCATTTGCTGAGACCATATCCCGGTAAAAGTGTATCTGCCGGACAGAGCATATTTAACTACAGGTTATCTAGAGCTCGACGTATCGTAGAAAATGCATTTGGTATTATGGCAAAGCGCTTTCAAATATTTTCATGTCCTTCTAAACTAAATGCGGACAAAAACCACTTCTATAACCTTAGCCTGCTGTGCACAGCACAATTTTTTGTTAAAAAAAGGTAAATTACACAACATCGGTGCTTACAGATCGTTATGATGATAACGGTGCTTTTATTCCGGGGACATGGAGAAATGATTTTCCAGTGACAGCAGTAAGTGGAAAAGAAAATACTCCAAGCTCTTACATAAGTAATGAAGCAAAGGCTATTCGTGAAGAACTAGAAAAATATTTTATGTCAGCAACTGGTGAATTGCCCTGGCAATATAAATATATATAATCATTTTTATTTATTTTAAATAAATCTATATTGTACTTCAATCTATCAAAATCACATTAATATAATAAAAAAGAACAAAAAATAAAAAAAACACTTCAGTCTTAAAAATTAGTCAACTAACGCAACATACACAAAAAACTATTTTCTAAACAGTTTCAATTATATTTCATCTTCTTCTTCCAAAGCTGCTTCCATTACGGTTTTAACAAGTTACAAGTGCAATTTGTTGGCAGCCTTTCTGTTTTCCTTGGCAATTTCCCGCATTTGTGATGCCAAATACATTTCTATTGCATACCAATTGTCTTCTTCCGCCTCTAAACACTTAACTGCCCGCTGCAACATGTCAGTTTTGTTTATATTTTCTGTCTCAGGTAGGAAAGAATTTGCCGTCACAGGTAGGGAAACATTTTGAGACATACTGCAGCCTGGCTGAGTTTCTTCTACATCTAACGTTGATACTGAAGACGAACTTTTTGATGTGTAGTGTTGATTATAAACTCCAATGCGGCCAATGTGGCTGGATGTTTTCAGCACCCTGTCTAGACTTTGCTTTATTTTTTTTTTTGACATTTTGAAATGCCGTTTTCACATTGGCCCATTTGGCCTTACAGTCTTCCACCGTATGCCCAGGACAATTTTCATTAATATCGCGCCATGCCTGCTCCCGTTTGTTCCGATCTTTATAGTCTGGGATAGAGTATTCCCAAACACAAGGGTGTTCTTCTACAGCTTGTATTAAATCATTAACGCTACTGTAGGTCCAAGATGATGTTACGCTTAGTTTTTCTTTCTGGTTCCTGAGAGAGGGTGCAGTAAACCAATACACTGTTCGTGCCATCAAATTCTATTCAGTCATCCAACTCCATAATAAAACTGCAAGTAAATTATAATTGTAATACATACATAAGTATATACAAGAATAAAAACTTATTTTACTTACGAGAATAAATGCTGCTACAAAAAACTATTTGATTAAAAAATATTATTGGCGCGTATTGTCGTCTTTAATTGCAGCACTAGAGCACAATAAATATTGGTGTATTTTTACCATTTTTATTGGTGCATGGTTACCTATCAAACGTTCACATGATTGTCGCACCAGAGTTGCATTTGATTGGGCAAACTAAGAACAATATTGTTGTGGTTTGACATATGAGCCAATAAGTTGTGAAATCACACGATTGACGTATAAAATATATCAATAATTGGTGTATTGCGTCAATCGTGTGATCCCACCTTAAGAATATAAGATTCACAAATATCGCAACAAAGTAAAATATATCAAAAAACGCGGCCACCTTAATTAGTGACAATCTTCGAAATGTTTATAAGTATACAACAATAACAACACAGCTAAATCAATGCAATGTGTTGTTTGTATATTTCAGTTTTGTTTATTTTTTTGCTTTTCTTTTCTTCTTATATTCTTTCACTTGCACTTTAGGTTTCTTTACTTTCTTTTTTTTATAAAACACAATGACCACCAATGTATAAATTAAACACCAAAAAAAGAAAATGTATCTTACGTACCTTGTACAAAGTAAATAATTAATTACATTAAAAAATTACTAATTTTGTAACCGTGTAAAGGGTATGGTTCATCCAAAAACAAAAACCAATGTGGCGATCTTCGAGACGAAATCTGCAAATATAGTCTCGCAAATATTTTATTTTGTGTAGGGGATGATCCGGCTCGATTGGACCAAAATGTGGGGGTGAGCGGGGAAAATAAATAAAATAATTGGCGAGATTTCGGGTAAATAAAAATACAAAAAAAGTATTAGTTTAATAATCAATTTATTTATTCTATGTACACAAAACGGGGGTGGATCGAGTAGTGATCTCTTTTCATGTATATTCTTGATAATTCACAATATTATAAACGTAAGTACAGGTGTAGTTAGTACACTTAACTAAAGATATACCTAAGGCTTAAAGTTAGGGTGGCCAGCGGGAACAATTACATCACACTACTGTGACTTCTAAATCCCGCATAGTGGAAAAATTGGTGCAAATTAACTTACAATTATCTCAAATCTATTGGATTATTAGTAGAAACTCGATAGTTGGTATGTTGTCTCTTATATAATTCAATATTAAAATCCATATTGTAATATGGCAGGATATGAATCCAACGCTTCAAACATAGGATAAAGTTAAAAATCCAGAAGTGTCAGTCTAAAATTATTCCAACAATCATTGCTGGTTAAAACGGAAATGACAAAATATTCTGTTTAGAAGAAGTCAGCCGAATACGAGAAAAACGAGTTTAGTTTTAATAAAACAAAATTAATCAAAAATTATTCATTCATTCTTGTAATAAATGTTAAAAAGTAAATTAAGATTAAAGATATCGAAAAATAATAATATTTTTATATTGCTCAATTAATTTTTCTCTTTTCCCATAGGATGGATGCATGCGTTGGCAGAACGTCTTAAAATTCCAATTACAAATATTACAAATGCTGAAGCGTATTCAACAGCGTTGTATTTCACTTTTACAAGCCTTACTTCTGTTGGTTTTGGTAATGTCTCGGCTAACACGACTGCTGAAAAAGTTTTTTCAATTATCATGATGTTAATTGGCGGTATGTACACATTGTATTATATAATGTTTAAGAACAATATTTAAGAGTTTATATTTTATTCATGATTTTATTTATATCTGGGTGGACAGTAATTTTGGTATCTAATTTTCATTATTGTCACTTAAACTAGAAAATTTATTTTTATTTGGTAACCATAAGCTTTGTCGCTATTTATTAATGTTGAAACAAAAGCCATGCTATTGCTTTTGCCGATGTCTAAGAATATTTTTGGGGATTTCTTTGCGTACGCTTTCTTATTTTAGGCGATGTGACTAGCTGCCAGCAGATATCATCATCGCCATTTCTATCATTGATGTCATGAATAATAATTATTGATAAATTGTTTTTATTGTTTTAAATTTTTATTTTTTAAATTGTACCCTGTCAATTCTTTTTATTTCTAATATTATTCTATTAAAACACTTTAGCGATTTCAGAATTTTGCACGTTAGCATGTTATTAATAGAATTATTTATCTTCCTTAAATTATATCGAATATTTCCTTTTTCTGTATAGTTCTTATTTATAGAAATTTTATTACTTTTGAATTTATGTCGGGCAGCTAAAACACTAGCAGCTTGCAGTTTAGCTTCATTTATTTTTAGATGAAATGAAACAACGATAGCTTTGACATCCAATTTACAGAAATCCTAAATATTTCACTAAAAATAACATTTGAAGCACGGAATCTGGAGTTAATTTGTTCCATTCGCAAAGAAAGCATTTTGATCTCATTTCATAATTTAAGATTTTCTTTCTTTAGTTGATGTATCTCAGAATTAATCAAATTAACATCCACTTTTTTAGCTATATCCTTTAGGGCCATTATTACAACTTGTCGTTAAACTTCGGTTTAGTTAAAGGTACCTTTAGCTAAAGGGAACTGTAAAGTTACCTTTAACTTTTTTTCGTTAGTACAATTGACCGATAAAATAAAGTTAACTTTTTCAAAAATATGGCAGTGCCGAAGCAGTCTCGATAAAACTGCGCAATTAAACAAGTTTTTTAACGCAGTGGCAAAGACGGTCTTCGTTTTTTGTTGTATAAATTAAACTATCATTTATTTAATAGTTTTTTTAAAATTTGCTTCAGGCTACTGTCTGAAGCGTTCTTTATTTTTTAATGTTAATTACAAAAAAGTTACACAAGAACTGATACTTAATAATATTTCTACTTAAAATAATAAATAATGCTAGATTCAATAAACTTCACCCAGACGCAGAGTCAGCAATATTCTAATTATGTTAAAATGTATTGCAACATAAGTTTATTACTTTTGTTGCTAATTTGCTTAGGTAAGCTTTAACGTTCAATGACCTGAATTATTTAAATTTAATTTTAAAAATTTTGGTTCTTAACTTATATGCTCATTTTGTTTAAATTTGATGTTGCCCTATTGAAAATAATATATAATATGACAACTTCAAACATAAACTTAACTCTAAAAGTTACCGGCAGGATGATTCTCCATTTAGCTTAGCGCTCACTTATACCTTATTGGGTAGTCATAATAATGAAAAACGATATATCTGCCCGTTAAAGTCCTCCCTTTAGTTAACGGCAAGTTGTAATAATTGCCTAGGACGTTTATTATTCATAAGGCCTATATTACAAATTGTCTTTAACTAAAGGCATGATTTTAAAGAGCAGACAATTTGTTTTTTATTATTATAAGTGGGCAAGATCTACAGGTAGGATGATCTTTAAAGTTAAGTTTATGTTTGAACTTGCCATATGTACATATTATTTTCAATATGGCAATTTCAAATATGTATAAACAAAATGAGCAAACAAAACAAAGAAAGCTCAAAGCACGGAATACACACAGAATCGAAACTTTTGACGTTTAATAAACGCTCAAAGCAGTAGCTTAACTTATCTCTTAGAGGGAGAAACAAAATATTAAAATATATTGCGAAACAAATGTGTTAGAAGCAACAGATATGCAGAGTGAAAACTGGCGGTTAAAGTGGGAAAAACTAAATGCAAATAAACATTTATTTTGTGTTAAAAAGGGAAAATTTGGAATATATTTTAATTACTTCAATGAATAGTTTAAAGATTCTTAAATATTAATCGAAATGTGGGTGATTTCCGGTCATAATGAATACAGTTTCTTGTGCAAGAGATAATTAAGAAGCTAAATATTACAAGATCAAAATAATACGTACTGCTCATAAAAAATTTTTCTTGCTGAAAGATGCCAATATTTTTTAATTTCTTGAAAGAAAAAGTTAAAATTGTTATTGTTATTAGTTGTTTTTATTATTTATTAATAGTTTTAGACAAAAATTACATTTTTATTAATTCTCGCCAATATAAAAAACCCACCCCGAAAACTAAAAAAAAAAACATAAATAAACAGAACAGAGATAAAATCAGAGACAGAAATACTTTTTAGTAATATTTGTTGTCCCTTTCTCAATGCTAGGTTAACTGTCAAAATCTCGTTTCGATTCTGTGTGTATTCTGTGGTTCAAAGACGGAATGCCGAAGAAGTTGGTATTCATGGAATACTATTTTGAAATATTATAGTAAATGGGATATTATATGTCTAATCTTTCAGTAAATTAAACTTTCAATGTTTAATTTTTTGCGCATTGATAGATCTTATTATGAACAAAGCAATACGTTTACAACAAGTACAATCGGTTAGAACTAATAAAACAATAACCAATATTTTTATGAATAATAAAACTAAAAAAAAAAACTTATTTTGGCGCGAAAACTTCTTGCACAGCTAGAACACCAGATGACTCGATTCAAGAGTAGAGTAAGACATATTACCAAAGTACAGTGTTATGCCCTAACTCGAAGATGTGACAACATCACTACCATTGGAACTCGCGGTCAGCGATACTGCTGGTGGCACTAAAGTGCCAATTTGACTCCTGTTTAGCCATCTCGACACTTTTAATGACCCAATTCTGGCTCGTTTTACATAATTTTACCCTTTATTGACTCCTTACGTTTATTGCACTTCTGGTATAAAATTGCGATTATAAAACATGTCATTTTAGCATGTATACGTTTCACAAATAAAAGCATGTAGTTTTTTTTATTGGCAAAAGTAATGTAGAGAGAGCTTTCATGAGTAACTACTTTTGAATGTATAGCTATGAGTTCGGAAACAACCCGTTTTTGTGATTATGAATGATTTTGAGATTATGAAACGGCGGACATATCGACTGAAAAGTGCTTGGTTATTGCAGTAAGGCAGATGGATAAAAATATAGGAAGGACAATTGATAGATTTTTCGATTTAGTACAGCCAAACAAAGGGTCTGTTGAAGCTATTTGTATTTCTACGCTAGAAGAAAACGCAATAACATATTGAAGAGCTTTATGGGCTTAGCGACAGCCATGCTTCTATCATGATTGGAACATTGTTTGGTTTGGGTACGTTGTTAAAGCATAAAATTCCTCATTTATTTCATGTTAGCTGTGTTTGTCATTCAATTTAATTAACAAATCATCTTTTTCATGTATACCAGATGATGTTGGGCAACTACTCAAAAAAATTTTAATTACTTTAAAAGCGCAAAAGGACAAATATATTTAAATGAATTGCAAGTGTTTATTAAAGTACCAGAACAGAAAATGTTAAAACGTTTGAATCTATTGCACCAAGAGTATTAGAGCGATGGTCACTATTGCAACACTTGTTTGTATGTTTCTTATAAATAAAATTTATTTACAATTTTTGATTTACATTTAAAACGATAAACACGTTAAACAAATGTTCTTAAAGCGAGTATTCCCAAGTTATGTATCTAGTTCAGTGGTGCTCAAACACATACTATCATAGGTTTGGTTGTGTTGGTAAAGCAGCGGAAAACAAAATTCAACTTAATTATTGAGAATCGTACACTGGGAAAATATTAAAAAAGAAAAAAAATTGGTTTATTGTGTTGTGTGTATCTTATTACAAAAAACAAAACACATTTTTCGCCAAAACAACTCAATACGTCTGTCGTCAAATTCAAGAAGAAATTTCCATCATCGAATGGACGGCCCTGCTTTGCTAAAGCCAAAGCAACTGTATATGATGCCTTTTTAAAAGGCAACGACAATTTCTCGTTACTACATGGTAAATTATTGTAGTTTGGTACGTCCGTTTCGTCAACCATGAATTTAAAAAAAAAATCTGCTTTTAATTGCAATAATTTTAAAGTTCTATCATTCCCTTTAATGTTGTCGAAAAATCCATGGCTAGCCTCGTAATGTCTTTTTATAAAAAAAAAAAAAAAATACTTTAAATAAAATAATTACCATCCATATTCTCTGTAAAAGAAATCATATTCCAAATTTTCATCAAACATTTTGCTGCCTGTATTTGCAAAAAACAAAAAATCATTCAAAAAAGTTGCGTACCATCACTTCATCAAGTGTTAAACGGCAACTGAATTGATTTTGTTCTCTGAGATCAACACAAAACAACAAACAAAGCAACAAACACACGATCATTATAAGAAACCACACAAGTAAGCTTAAGGCCGTGTCAGATAAAACTTTGTTGCTTTGCGTGACGTTTATAACTTTGAGAGAAAAGCGTAAAGCAAATGGTGTATGACACAACCAAAACTTTGACAACACTCGCGTTGTTTGTTTCTCTTTTAAAAGTGGTTGGCGCGTAAGTTTTTTTACTAAGTAAAATTATGAAAATTATATTAAATACTTCTTCCAAAAAATAAAGTTCACTTACCTCTTTTTTTTATATAATAAAAACAAAACAATAACAAAAAAGCTTTAAATTAAAAAAAAATATTGAAACAATAAAATTTGCGCTCAAATTTGCCAAAAATATTTACTGAATAATCAACAGCTGATTGTTAAAGCGAGCAAAAAGATGAGACATGCCCAACTTTTCGCTTTGCGTTGCGTTAAAAGCAGTTTATGTGACAAGTGCCATATAAACATGTGCATTTATCTTAAATGTCAAAGCGTATATGCAACGCGAAGCAAAAGTTTTATCTGACACGGCCTTTATAGAGTACGTGTGCCAACGAAGCGTCAGCAGATTTTTCTTCGCCTATCACATGTGATAGGAAATTTCGATTTTGAGCACCACTGATCTAGTTTCTTCAGCCGGAGAAATTTTATTATTTTATTATTGAAAAAGCAATACATACGGTATTAATTTTTTATTGATTCCTGGGGTTGTATTAACATTCTTTAAGACAACTAAATCTCCAGGTTTGAAAGATTTTGGCGGTTTGTGATGAACATGGAAATATTTTAAATTATTCTCCTGAGACTTACTTATGGATCGCGATGCATCCTCTCTCATTGACTTTAAGTCCCTATTGCTATCCTCGTACCTATTCTGTAAGTATTCTGTCAGTTCATCAACTATCTCTCCCCGTTGTTCGACCCCAAACAGTAACATAGCCGGCGATTGCCCCGTAGCACTGTGCAGCGAATTATTAATGGCGAACTCCACCTGCGACAATTTATCCGCCCAATCACAGTGTTCCGTCGGCTCAGACAATTTTGATAGCATAGCCCTCAAATGCCTATTTATCCTCTCCACTTGACCGTTAGACTGTGGAGAAGCTACTGATGTTTTTACGTGAACAATATTCCTTTCAGTCACGAATCTACTGAATTCATCAGACGTAAAACACGTACCGCGGTCACTAATGATTCGCCTAGGGCGACTGTAGTCTCTAAAATACTTTTGTAAGGCACAACATGCCTCCTTCGTCCCCGGCGAGTTTACAGCATAAAGCCTAGTAAATTTCGTAAATGCGTCTACTACTGCCAGTATGTGTTTACGTTTGGACCAAACTGTCGGTAATGGACCAAAATGGTCGATATGCAAGGTGTCGAATGGGATAGGCTTCTTCTCAATGTTGTACAGGTTCCGTTCATTCTTCCTATTCGGCCCCGAATAGTAAATACATTTGAGGCAGTTCCTTATGAATCTATTCAGTTTGTCCTTCATATTAGGAAACCAATAATATTTGCCTATCCTGTCTATACATTTCCCAATACCAACATGACTATACTTCTCATGCACTAACCTCATTATATTCTCCTACAATTCCTCGGGTACGTACAATTGCCTTTGTCCCAGATTACCTATTCTAAATACTAAACCATTTTCCAATAGAAACCCTTCTTTCTCACCCTGCTCAAGCGCCAAACGAATGTCCCGTATCTTCGGGTCTCTAGACTGCATAATCTGAATATTCACGTCAACTTCATTTTCATCTATAACCCCCATAACCGGATCTCGGCTGAGTGCATCGACGTGAGTCATTAATTCCCCTCTTCTGTGCCTTATGCTATAGTTGTAATTTTCCAACTCTAAAGCCCACCTGGCGATTCTAGGGTTCATCAATTTCTTACTCAATGTTAGTGAAAGGGAGTTACATTCGGTCACAATAGTGAAAGGTATACCTTCCAAATATATACGAAACCTTCTCAGTGCATATATTATGGCCATGGTCTCTAATTCAAAACTATGGTACCTCGATTCCGCTGGAGAAGTGCACTTAGAGTAGTAAGCTATTGGGTGAAATTTACCATCACCCAGTTTCTGTAGGAGGACAGAGCCATAACCCTTAGTACTGGCATCTGTATGTAGTTCCGTTTCACGTCGCTGGTCGTATACTGCCAGCACCGGAGCATTTATCAGTCTGTCCTTCAGAGTCAAAAAAGCGTCCCTGCATTCGTCAGTCCAATTAAAATCTCCATTCTTCTTCAATACGTTCAGAGGCCTTGATATCCTCGAAAAGTCCTGTACAAATCTCCGGAAATAGGAAAACAGTCCCAAGCAACGTTCCACTCCCTCACAGTCCGTAGGCATAGGATATTCTCTTATAGATCTAATGTGATCGTCATTAGGCCTAATGCCCGACTCATTCACCCGATAACCGAGATAATCTATTTCCCGATACGCAAATTTACACTTATCCATATTAAGTCTCAATCCTACATCACTTAAAACACCTAACACGTCTGACAATAACCCCACATGTTCCTTCATTGTTTCAGTGGCAATGACTATATCATCCAAGTAAACTACAATCTTACCTGACTCTATAAAATCCCTTAAAACTTTATTAATAAAGCGCTGAAATACGGCACCAGCATTCTTTAGCCCGAAAGGCATATAACAATACTCGTATTGGCCCATAGGTGTGACAAAAGCCGTGTATTTTATCGACCCCTCATGCATCGGTACCTGATGCAAACTATTTTCCAAATCAAGGATCGAAAAAATCTTCTTGTTACCTAAGTAGTCCAAGCAGTCCTCGATTATGGGCAAGGGATAATTATCCTTCAGCGTAATCTTATTCAGGGCCCTGTAGTCCACACACATTCTCAACTGTCCATTCTTCCGTCTCACTAATACAATCGGCGAGGCATATGCCGAATCACTGGGGCGTATAATACCCCTCTGCAACAGTTCATCCAATTTCAATTTAACCTCAGACCGCTCCCGGTATGACAGCCGTCTTGGGCCACTGTAAATCGGTACATCGGTAGTTACCCTAATTTCCATACAATAATCTACACTTCGTGTCGGAGATCCCAATCTGTCAAAATACTGCCTCTCCAATATCGACCTCAATGTACACACACTCGCCATGTCCAGTCCCTCAGCAATGTCTACATTCGTACTATTTTCAACATTGCAAATTATTTCCTTGTTTTCCTCACAAACTTCATCCTCGTCAACAATTTCTAAATCCATACCGCTTTCAACTATATCATACCTATCTTCAGAAGCAATTCTATCACGACTTTCTAAATGTTTTTCCTCAGGTGAAACAATTTTGCCGAGGTTAGTGGAATCAATAAAATCGTTTTCATTACACAAGGCAAACGGAAGTTCATCAAATAAATTTTCTACTACAGGTGGAAGTTTAGGATCTCTACAAATTTTAAACAACACAAGCGCACGATGTATTTCTTTGCTAATATTTTTATTTTTTAAATTCATTTTTAACAATTCATTTTTGTTATAGGAAATTTTTTAATATATAAGTGAATATCTAGTTTCTTAAGTACGTCACGCCCGATCAAAAGTGGCACTATGGCTTCGGAATCAGGCAAGACAAATAAATTACACGCTACTGCTTTATTTTGGAAAATTATATTAGATTCAACACGACCGACCATCTTTATGACCTTGTTTCCTACGCCACGAAATGATGGTAATTTTTCATTAATGGGGGTTGCAAAAGGTACCAGTGATTCACTTATGCAACTAATTGGGCTACCCGTACCAAATAAAGAAAAAAAAATTAATAACACCAGTGCGCTTGCTTTGTTTTCTGAAGGCAACACTTATCAATTGGAATGCGTTGATACCCTTAATATCTATGGCTCCAACTACAGCAGTCTTCTTCTTCCTCGGGCAGTCTTTGTGGAAATGTCCCACCTCTGCACACACAAAACACGAATGCGGGGGACGTCTGGGCACTGACTTTGGTAATGTCCAAATTGCGAACAGTTATAGCAGCGGAGCTCAGCTTCAGTTGACTTATCACCGGCAGTTTCAGAAGGCATCGGTTTCACTGCCGTATCAGCCTTAGATAGGACGCGGCATTGTTGACGGCGGCACTCGTACCTATCCAGGCGACGTAGTAAGTCATCCATACTACTGGCACCGTAGATCATGTTAACTGCGTTGTCATTCTTTGGCACACCATCAATTATCATATCCACCAGTTCTTGTTCCTCTATGTCTGCTTTATTAGCGATTGATTGCATGGCAACCACGTAGCTGAGGCATGACTCGTCCGGCTTCAAATTTCTCTGCTGAAGTTGCCTGTACACCTCTCGCCGGGAGACTGTACGCTTGAACGTCTTCACTAAATGATTTTTTAAATCTTCAAATTGTAGCAGGCCTAAGTTTGCTACGTACTGTTTGGCCGTCCCAACTAACCGTCGGCGTACGGCTACCCATTTTTCCTTCTCGGAAAACGTCCCCGCATAGTCTTCAAAGACTAAAAACCAGCGGTCTATGTCCTGTTTGTCGTCGCCACTAAACATCGGGACAGCAGCGTCTAATTCCATCCAGTCCATATTGCGTGTCGGGACATGGTGAGATAAACCTTCTTCTAGAGCGTGTATCTGTTGCTGTAATTGCAACATCTGTAAACGAAGTTGCAGTCTTTTTATTTCCTCAGACTCAGCGTCTGGATGAAAATCACAAGTTTTTCTTCATGCATTCTGGCAGCGACCTCAGTTACGGTTGACTTCGGGACAGCGGTTGCATCGTCTTCACTTTCGGCGGCATCAGGCACGTGGACTTCGGTGTTGGTTTCTGCGGTGTGTTGTTGTTGCAGTAGTACAGCAGGGTTTGGGACAACATGTGTCTTGGTAGTGTTTTCGGCGGCATCATCATCATCTACGTGGCCGGCAAATTGTTTCGGATCCTCCACTGCATGTTCTTCCCTCACTGGTTTCAGAGCGCGGTTATTTTTATTTTCTTCCTTCAGTAACGCTTCATATAATGAACGCAGTTGGCTCAGCGTGGCCGAAGGGGGAAAATTAATGCCAGCGGGGTCTAGTGCATCCGTCATTGTTTGGCGTCCGGGTCTGAGATCCATTATCTCTACGTTTCGATCTTTCGGTTTCTATATTTTTCTTTAAGATGCACCCCACACCTGACATTTTAATGGTCGCTTTATTTCTCTTTTTCTGAACACTTCTTTACACTTCAATAGATTTTATAAAAGTGATTAATAAACGGAAACACTAAAAGCAAGGTTGCATTCCAACTGTCAGAGTCTTAATGAGTTTGTGGAGTTGCCACATTACAGATCACTACAGAAGAGATGAATTTTCAAACCACTTTGCATTTTACAGAAATATTAAACGTATACGTAACGAAGCTGAGAAAAATATTGCTGAACTTAATGAGATTAATATTTTTGATATTAAATCCAAAATATTAATATTTCATCAAAAATTGTGTAAGGAAATAATAGCAATAATTTATATAAATAGTAGTAAATTAAACACATTGCAATATTTAAAAATTTTTAATATGAAATAGGAAGGTATAAAAATATATTTAAAAAGTTTGTTATTAATGTGTTTACTTTGCTACACTTTAGTGTTTAAGCTGAAATAATCTTTTCAAAGTTTCGAAGGCTTAAGATAGATACTTGTGAGTCCATAATTTTCTCTTTAAATTTATTCTAAGAAGATTTGGAAGATTGGACTCCAAGCACAGAACTTGTGCAAAAGTACAATCAATATAACTTAAAAAAAATAATAAATAGAGTGAAATTTTACACATTCAAATGCATAAAAGTTGCAAAAAATACATGTTTGTAAATTTTAATACTTAAAGGTACCCATAAACTATGCAATATTATTGAGTACTTTATTACGTTTATTATTGCCTCTACACTATTCAATTAGTTGCACAATATTAAAAAAATTTATATGGTGCAATTTTAGGTACAATATATGTACATATATGGCATGAAAAAGTAAACAAAACCTAAACGAATTAAACAATTCAGAGAATTCATAAATTACAACACAATGTTTAGTGATATGCGTGAGGACGAGAAAGCTTTTCTAGCAATTATTTTAGAAAATAATTTAAAAAAGCCTAACAATAAAAAACGGAAATGGCTGAAGGAATGGGTTCGGAAGAATCGAATTTTAGCGCATAGAAATTTTGTAAAGAAGTTGCGGGATTGTGATCCTGTTGATATTCGGAATTTTTTTCGTATGGATGGGACAACTTTTGACGTTCTTAACAAAGTAACTCCATACATCGAAAAACTAAACACCATATTGCGTAACTCTACTAGTGCAACTTATTATGTGTACATACACACACAACATTGAATTTTTATATAAGCTGTGGTGCTCTATTTTGGTGGGAAATAATTATTGTACTTTACTGTACTGTACATTTAATGCATGATAATATGTAAGTGTATGGGTATCTTAAAATCAGACTAAAATAAAATAGACACAAATGTATTATATAAAAAACCATTAATAACAAAACGTAAATAATGTGAATTATAAATTGTTGAGATATCCAAAAAAGTTATATAAAAGTAATGTATTTTGAATACATTTATCTTACAAGAATTAAATGTATATATCGATGGCTTAATATTGAAAGGTCGTATCTCGTTTTTTTCAAAATCAGGGTTTTTATATATTCTGGTAGATAAAACCCCCATACACATCCTCTGAAAAATTTAGGTTCCTATGTTGACGAATAGTTGATTTACAGTAATTAAAAGAAACATAACATAACACTTTTGTATTAGATTTTATTAAGTTTTTTCCTTCTCCTGTAAAGTACTGAAAATGTAAGATACGACCTCTCTATATTAAGCCATCGATATGTAGATATCTAATATTTGCTAAATGTAAAATTTCATTTCAATCTACTGAAGTAAATATGTTATTTCTTATAATATATGTACATACGTACATAAAAGTAGTATGTTTGTGTACCTTCGGGAACAATTTTTCCATACAAATTTGGGAGCATGCCTACGCTACAGCCGGTCATGGTCGGTTAGTCGATATGTTTGTAACATGTATTGTGAAAAGGTAATGCTTTTTAATGTGTGTGTGTGTTATAGTTGGTTGAGTGATAGGTATGTAACATTTGTTAGAGAGCGAGATGTAGGGTTTGTAGGGTGATTGTGATGCGTTTATGCCGGTTGTTTAGTTTATTCAATGCAAAACGCATACCAAGTTACATACTGTCTTTCGCGTGTAGACAAAAAATATATCATATATTTTTCATTGTGAAATTAGAAATGCTAACGTATGAATTGTCACGTTTTGCATATACAGTGGTGGCCTTATAATTAGAAACGACTTGGCAACACGTATGTTTGTTAATTTATTTTCAAAACTTTTGTTACTCACTTTAAAATTAATAGCTAAAAAAGCAATTAAACAAATTAGCTTTATGTTTATAATAAAAAAATTCACAGCATCATTATCATTTTTAAAAAAAATTAGCTAAAAACAAAAAATGCCAATTTCAGGTTGGTCATATAATTAGAAAAAAAAATATTTTTACAAGCAGCATAAAAATATCTTAATATATTCACATTTAATGGACATATTCTTTAATATCCCAAAATCCTGATCCCAACCCAATTGAAAACGTATGGGCAATTGTTAATAGAGATCTTAAGGACAAAAACCATCGAAATAACGATAAATGATTTCAGCTGGTGCAACAAAGTTGTCAAAACATATCAGTATAAACATGCCAACGTTTGATACAAAGTTTGCCGAAAAGACTTGCAGATGTTGTTCAAAACAAGGTCTATTCGACAAAATATTAAAGAATATAAATTTTTTTATTATAAACATATAGCTAATTTGTTTAATTGCTTTTTTAGCTATTAACTTTAAAGTGAGTAACAAACGTTTTGAAAATAAATTAACAAACATACATGTTGCCAAGTTGTTTTCTAATTATAAGGCCACCACTGTAGGTGTGCGTGTGTGTTAAAATTTGGGAGCATGCATAGCTGTAAAAGACTGTATTCCATATTTTATTTTTTCTGAATGATTTAATGTTGAAGAAATAGAAATATAGCTGCACGTGTTCTTGTTGTGCATAGCTGGGAGTTTGTGCATTTGATTCACTTTTTCCATATAAATTTGGAAGCAGGCATAGCTGTAAAAGACTGTATTCTTTATGTTATTTTATTTTTTGTATTTTAGGAGACACTTAGTTCTATGATTAATATAGGGGTTATTAATATTGAAATAGAAAAAGTTTTATTTGTTTTATTTTTTATTGGAAAGATATAATTTTCATAAGGAATTTTAAAGTACGGTTTTCTTGTTTTGAAATTCGGTTTTATTGAAAAAATAGTTTATTGTTTTGGTTAAAAAAATTATACGTATATTTATGGTTTCAGGAAATACTTAGTTTGTTAAAAATAGGCTAAATATTTGTTTGAGATTTGAGAAATGTGAATAATGTTGAAATAAAGAAATGTTTAATTTGTTTTATTTTTATTGTAAGACGTAGGGAAATAAGATTGAATATTTTTCAGATTTTACAAGCTCAAGTAAAGAGCTTGGTATGCTTTATTCAATTGATTTTGGTTTGGGAATTATTTCCTCTTTTATACATTATTTTAGCTGATTCGACAATTTCGAATCAACTTCCTTAACTCTATATAATTCTTGAACTTATTACATATGTTCGCTTAAATGTTCTAGTGACCTATATTCTACCGATTAATTATACATGGGTTTGTGTGTATACAATAAAGACGTGCACAGTTACAACTGAATACACAAGTTTCGGAGCGTCTACTGCTGTGTGTGTGTATTGATGAGTAGTTGAGTAGTTCTTGTACAAGTTGGTATTGTTACTTTCTCAAACATAGTAAGTATGAGTGAGTATAAAGAGAATAAGAGTAACATATTTGTTTTGCTATATTTTAGACAAACAAATAAAATAGATCATGAGTGTGGTACAATAAGTAACTTATTGTATGCTGTATGCATATGGACATTAAATTACAAGCAGAATACGAACACTAATAAAACAACTATAACAATTGTAAAACGATACGTTTTATTATGTTTTTTTTTTATATAAAAAATACAAAAAATTAATATAATTCAGTATTTAAAGATGGTTTTAAAACAAAACTCAAAAATAAAAATTTAGTTGATAAAAATGTACAAAAAAAAATAATATAATTCAGTACTTAACCATGTTTTTAAAACAAAACTAAACACATTCAGCTATAATATAATACAAAAAAATATAATTCAGTACTTAAAAATGTTTTTTAAACAAAACTAAAAGTAGAAACTAAAATTCAGTTAAAATAGTATTATTTTTTGGAATTTATATTTACAAACAATATTTCGTTAAATGATTTTCCATTAACGCACTGATGTTTATTTAAATTTGAAAGTGCATTTTTATTGTACTTGTATATATTTTTACAATTTTATACACAACAAAATTTAAAATATCCGAATCATTTTGATCTTTAACCATACCACAGCAATTCCATATCTTGCTTCGTTCTCTTTTTTCGCAAATTTTATATTCACCAGATATAATTTTTTCTTTCATTTCCAAATTATTCATTTTTATATTAATATGTATATATACTTCAACTTAATGCATTAATCCACATTCGTTTTACTATAAATAACAATAAACATCCAAAAATACTTGTAGTACAACAGTTATTTGAGAGGAAAAAACAAATACAATACGATACTCAATGCAAAACCATAAAGAACTGTTATTGTTTTTGTGGGTAGAGTAGATGAGTAAAAGCAAAAGCAGACAATATCAGTTACACTCATTCTCTCATTTATACCAATAGTACATGATATCTACCATGGTGTATTTGTTTTACAAATACTTTGTGGTGTACTACTGCACGTCTTTAGTATACAACACGATCCAAGCATTCAACCCAACACAAGTAATGCAAGCAAAGCATAAAAGAGTCAATGCTCAGAATTATGTCAACGACACACTTGTTCATGTTATTCGATATTCATTTGCTTATACACTGCGTTTCACTTGAATAGCACACCGTACGCATTGAAATTCTCCCCTCTATATCTTTGTAGGAAATAAAGATAGCGGATTGATTTTGGATTGCATTTGTAGTGCTATTTGTAGCTTTTATTATAAAATAAAATTTATTTCGATATATTAAATTGTTTTTAAAACACAACATAAAAACCAAAAATACTCAAAAAATAACAAGCAAATTCCGTTTCACTAGAATAGCACATTTTTTAATAAATGTAGAAATATGACATTTTATTAAGGTTTTTAATTAATATATTATTTTTTTTATTTTTTTATGAAAACTAAAATTAAAATATGGATTTCTAGTCGTGAGTTGAGCCTCCCTTGTTCAAAATAACATCGTATATCCTGTTAGGCATTGACTCTTACAAATTTTTCAAATAGTGGAGAGAAATTGAAGTCCATGCCCGTTGAATGGCCTCAATAAGTTCTGATTTGGTTGAAAATTGTTTTCCAGACTCGTAAACTTTTCTGGCCAGCCATCCCCAAACAGATAAGGGGGCTTTTTAAGAGAAGCTTCAAATTCGCACAATTCTGTTGACAAAATTAAGTCCAAAGTAGGTGTCCATGCTAGCAAGACCACTGTATGGCGTATTATTTTAGGAGCAAATCAATTCAAACTACTCAAATTAAAGAAAAAACCACCACTTAACTCTGCACGAAAAGAAATGCGGTTGAAATTTTGTCGAGATTATATGGTATAGAACAACGAGTTTAAGCGCTTGTTTTTTCTGACGAGAAGGAGTTTAATTTGGAGGGCCCTGATGGCTATAATTATTATTTTCACGATTTGAGGAAGGAGACTCATCAGTTGGATCGATTACACAGTCGAGTCGGCGAAGTTATGGTGTGGGGTGTGATTTCATATTATGGCACCTTTGAGCTCCAGTTTCTATGTTCAAATAAGAACGCTGAAACATATCAGAGTGTTTTAGAAAAAGCCTTTCCACAGTTTGAAAATCTTTTTGGTCCATTGGCGTCGACTTTTCAGCAAGACTACGTCCCAATACATAATGCCCGTGTGGTCAAATCGTGCATAGAGTCCAAAAATGTAAACCTTTTGAATTGGCCACTATACTCGCCGGACCTAAATATAATAGCGAATGTTTTTGGATGACTGGCCAGAAAAGTTTACGAGTCTGGAAAACAATTTTCAACCAAAGTAGAACTTATTGAGGCCATTCAGTGGGCATGGACATGTCGCTAACGATCATTAACCATATATAATATTGTGCTGGCATAAATGACAGTAGGATCGCGCTACATTATATTCATACTTTTATTAGAGAAAAATACAAAAAATGTTGTTCTAAAACTTATAATAATACATTTCTTATAATTATAATAAAATTTTATGGATCATGCATAGCTGGGAGTTTGACGTTTTGGTTGTTTTCCATGATGATCTTAGTTATGTTGGCAAGTCTGTAGCAGAAAATGCATATCCTTGAACGTGATCAAGTTAATTTGCAATTTAAAAATTGTTTGTGGTTTTTGAAGTACTGATTCGCAGTATGTACATATGTAGAAAAAACAATTTTTTAGATTTTTATGATAAGAAATTCGAAAATGACTAGTTATTTCTATAAGTGAAAGAAATTATTTTATATTTTTAATATATAATACAGTCAATTATTAATTCTGTTAATAAATACACTACTTTAAATATGAATAAAAATAAGTAAAAACGTTGCTTTAATTATGTTATCTGACTCCACTATCTCTCTAAAAGCGGTACAAATACTGAAGCTAAATGATTTTAATGATTCAATGCGAGATTTAAATAATGATTCTGGACCGTCAACAAGTCGTAACATGAACAATGTTGAAAAAAAGCGGTAAGAATGAAACGTCAGGTTCATCGACGGATGAGGAGGAGGAGTTTAACTGAGAACTAAAGAACAAAATTAATAATGCCTAGTATGAGATACACCATGCATTGACGTTACATTATTTTAAGATAGATAAAGTTTGAGAATCATATAATATGTTATAGGAGGAAGAACGTGAAATACATAAGATGATACACAAATTGCAGAAGAAATGCCGATCTTTAAAAAGAAAATAATGGAGATATTAAAGTTTCTAAAATCCAAGAACACATTTGAATGCGAATACCGCAGAACATATGAATGTCCAATTTGCCTTGAAGACATTTCCGGTAAGAAAATGTATTTCATGAATTGTTCGCATGAAGTACGCAAAAGGTGTTATGAACGAATGAATGAAAAGGAATGTAGGCAGTGCAGAAAAAAGATAACTGGATTGCATGTTATAGACGCATTGGTGAACGATTTTACATAAAATGTATTGATATATGTATATAAAAAACAAACAAAAGAAGAATGTAATAAATGTTAAATAATAAAATTATACTTATTTTGTCCTTTTTACTCGTCTGTATAGAAGAAATATTAAAAATACGTTTGTATAAATTATAAAGCTTAATTGTTAACATATACTGATCTTAATATGATTTACATGCACATATATTAAAATATTGTAATTGAATATTTTTGCAGTCATATTTATGTAATTATTATAATATATAAATGGTGTGGAAACGTTACTGTACATTCGTAACTTGTTGATCATTTTTAAAAATAAATTTATATGATCATGATCTATTTTATTACTATATTTATATAAAAACTCCTTAAATTCATTGGATGTCAGCAGTTTTCTGTGTTTGTTTTTTCATTGATTTTGAAGTTATCCGTATATGTAAAAGATGTTAGCCGTATGATGAATAATTTGCAACTAATTCCTAATTAAGTGAGAAATTATTTAGATGACTTCAGCGATATTTTCTTTATTTAAACATATATAAATAAAATTTCGAATCAAAACGACGATCTTTTCGGCACACATTAGATATGAATTATTATTTATGCTATTCTTATGATAATTGCAACAAGTGTATGTGTATTATTTTTATATAAGTTTTTATATTTGAGCAAAACGTTAAATTAAATATTCATATTTTCTGTTCTATCGTTTAAAGTATTTCTTGTAACCATTTTTGTTTTTCGGATCCTTTAACATACATATATGATAGAAAAGTTTTCATTTTCAATAATTGAAGTATTCTACAGGGGCCGCCAAATAACTTTTTTTTTGAAAATGCTGTAAAAAAACTACTGAATATTTTCTCAAATTTCTTTTTGATTTGAAAGTACAATTCTTCCGGTTAATCCATTATTAAATAATTTCATTCAAATGGCTGCCTCGGCTGGCCATCCAGTGGCCTACACGATCGGTCCAATTTTTAAGTACATTATCGATTGTGTGCAGCTGTATTTCACCAATGGCTTCACGAATATTGTCCTTTAAAGCGTCAATTGTCTCTGGATTGTCGGCGTAACACCTATCTTTGACGGCACCCCACAAATAATAGTCCAATGGTGTCAAATCGCAGCTCCGAGGTGGCAAACGACATCAGTTCTGCGGCTGATAATGCGATCTTCTTCTGTAGATTCGGCTGTGTGGCACGTAGCGCCGTCCTGTTGACACCGAATGTTGCCAATATCCTCCTCTTGAATTTTTGTGATCAAAAATTCGTTCAACATGGCCCAATAACGATCGCCATTGACTTTATTTGTTTATTGGTAAATTGCAAAGTATCATTTTTAAGAGTTGCCTCACCAATTTTTGTATTTTGTGTTTCTTTCGATATCGATATAATACTATTTGTTTGTATATTTTAAAATTTTTCTATATTCTTCAATATTGGTGTATTAATGTTTTTAAGCGAAAGGTTGATTTCCTGTTGTAATAATTCTAATGAGTTTTTAAATTTTTTTATCAACGTCATCAATTTTATTTGTAAGTAAATCAGATCTGCTTTTGTAACTGGATCTTTAGAATCAACAGGTGCAGTTAAATTCGATATTCTTTCTTATGTAAGTCTAAACATTTACTATCTACGGTAATATCGAGTGTTTTAAATAGATTTTTCTTAAAGTTTGAATCACTTATATTGCTATGACTTTTTAAGCTTTCTCCAAATTTCCTTATAGAACTCATTTTCTAATAAATTATATTAGCTTCTATCAGCTCTTCAACTATAGACATTATTTCGTTTTTATGATTGTTATCTCCAACACTTTCAGAGTATAGAAGAAGTCTTAGTCTATTGACTAACTCATTAGGATTATCCCAATATATATAGTTCGGTTTTTTGTAATCTACAGATTTAAGTTTAAACCACTATATAATTTTCAAAGTATAACAAGTAGTGCAACCTTTGACAGTTGAAAAACGTTCATAACATATAAACGCAGGACGACTTAGAGGGAGAAAAAAAATCTTACAATGTATTGCAAAGCAAATGTGTTAGAAGCAACAGATATACAGAGTGAAAACTGGCGGATAAAGCAGAAAAATTAAATGTAAACAAACATTTATTTTGTGTTAAAAAAGGGAAAATTTGGAATATTTTTTAATTTCTTCAATGAAAATTTTAAAGATTCTTAGATATTTAAATATTAATCGAAATGTGGTTGATTTTCGGTCACAATGAATATAGCTTCATGTGCAAAAGGTTATTAACAAGCTAAATATTACAAGATCAAAATAAGACGTACTGCTCATAAAAAAGTTTTCTTGTTGAAAGTTGCCAATATTTTTTAATTTCTTGAGAGAAAAAGTTAAAAATTATTAATGTTATTAGTTGTTTTTATTATTTATTAAGAGTTTTAGACAAAAATTAAATTTTTTATTAACTCTCGCCAATAATAAAAATCCACCCCGAAAATAAAACATAAACAAAACAAAGTTGCAATCAGAGAGAGACAGAAATACTTTTTGGTAATATTTGCTGTCTCTTTCACGACTGGTCTATGAACTGTCAAACCGTTGCGTTACTGGTTAGCTGTGATAATTTTGTTCTTCGTATGTCAACGAAGAATGTAAATAAAAACGAAAGAAAACAAAAGCAACACACAAACGAACACAACACAATGCAAAGAAATTGGTATACAGACTCATCACCAGCGTTGCCGTTTTTTGTTTAATGTGTAGATTTTTCCGGATTTGGTTATTATTTTTCTTATAAAAATAGCTTTTGTTTTGTTTGTTAACATTAATTAATTAGTAAGATCATAATTTTATTTTGTTATTTTTTGTTTCTTTTTTCTCAATTATAATTTAAGTTCGAAAAAAATAAAATAAAAAAAAACTGCGAATTTAATTTTGATTATATTTTTCCTTATTTGGTGAGTTTTTCGCAAATGTTGGTTACAATCAGCGTTGCCAGAATTTTTTTGAAAAAAATTTTTATTTCTGGGGAAAAAACTTTTTTTTTTACCAAAAAACTTGTTTTCTACAAAAGTTCCAAAATGTTTAAAGGAAACACAGGAGACCGGTACCCTCTATTGGTGTTTTTTGTTACTTTTGCCCAGGACTAATAAAATACATAACATTTCCTTTAAAAATGTAATTATTGCGTGCTATTATCATTAAATTTATTGAAAAAAATTGAAAATTAATTTTGTCGAAAAAACTTGTTTTGTTAGAAAACAAATTTAATGAAAACTTTTTCGCATCCTAAAAAACTTAAAAAAAAAGGGAAAACTTGGCAAATGGCAACGCTGGTTACAATATTTTTTTTTTCGGGCAACACTGCTCATCCTCTCTCATGTTCAAATGTCACGTAAAAACGTGGGAGAATTCTGTTTTATACAGATCGTTCCGTTTTGCTAACGAGAGAGAACGTCTCGGTAATCGTTTACATTGTTCTCCAAACAGGCGATCCATAGCAAGCAACCTGTCAGTTATAGTTCAGTCAGCCTTGTGTGAAGTTGCGTGTGAAGTAAACAAGTTGTGTTTGGAGATCGCATTCGTTAGTGTTGGCGCGTACATAAGTGTGAAATAGAATAATACAAGCAATTTGTTGTGTATAGTGAAGTTGTATACAGTGACACAAAAGTAGTGTAAATAATAAAGAGCTAATTGAAATTAACACATATTTGTTTTTTTTATTTTGGTTTGCAATTAACGAACCCACAATCTAAACGTTTTTAAAAAGGTAAAAACGTAACAGTTGGTGTCAGAAGTGGGATTGTAAAAATAAATAAATAAATAAAAATAAAAAATAAAATGAAGCTCACCGAACTAAAAGAACTTAAACGATAGTTGGGTAAACTCGAGTTGCCAACAATGGGCACGAAAAATGAATTGCAAAAGCGATTATGTGAACACCTACAACTTCAAGGATTTGACATCGATTCCTACGAGTTCGAGGACGAAGAGAAACGACAGTTACAGGCCCCTGCAAACCCTAGTGGAGCAGACATAAATTCGTTGCTAGCTGCTATGATGCAAAAAATGGAAATGGCGCAAGAAGCGAACCAAAAGCTATTTGAAGCTTCTAGAGCCGAAAATCAGAAACTTCTGGCTGAGTCGCGGCAAGATAGTGAACAAAGAATGGAAAGAATGCAGGCAGCAATTATGGGAAATATGGAGCTTCGAGAACAAAAATCAAAATTTAAAAATAAACTTGAAGCGACGACAGAGAAGCTGCAGGAAATACGTGAGTCAGTCAGCAAAAGAATCACTGGTGTCGAGGAAAGAGTGTCACATTTAGAAAATACAGTTGACACAAAGGTGAACAATTTACAAAAGGCTGTCGGCACGAAAGTGAACAATTTGGAAAAGACAGTCGATGGAAAACTCGTGATGATGGAGGAAAAGATCAACAACCTCCAGAGCCAGCGACCGGAGCAAGTGCGATTTGTACCAGATGGTATCGGCAGAACGAAAGCACCTTGCTTTGATGGTAGCTCACCCCTATCCGTATTCAAATTCCAGTTCGAGAGTGTAGCCGGCAGAAACGGATGGGACGATGGGGAGAAAGCTCTAGAACTGATTTTGGCGTTAAAAGGTGTTGCAGCTGAGATTCTAGAAACCACGCCAGCCAACTGCAGAAACAATTACAACGAGTTAATGGCAGCATTACAGCGGAAATTCGGTGATGAGCACAAAAGAAAGCTGTACCGCATGGAATTGAGATGCCGGGCGCAAAAGGCAAACGAATCATTACAAGCCTTTGCAATGGAAGTCGAGAGATTAGTGCAGCTTACATACCCAGGAGAAAACCACCCGCTGATAGACAACATTAAGACCGAGGCGTTTGTGAATGGTATACGCGACCCTGACATTAAACTAGCAGTATGCTCAACGCAGAAGACAACCTTCACAGAGACCGTGGCCTTAGCACTTGGCCCGATGTGGGCCAATGTACTCCAGTAGAGGCGGTAATAAACAGCGAACAGCCGCCAGAACCTGCCGAAATGCCAGCCAAGGATCTAAATGAATTTGGTGAAAATGTGGAGAAATGGTTAGCAGGTTTAGCAGCTGCAGAGAGAAATAAAGCCAAAAAGCTACTAAAGAGGTATGCTATCGCCACGAATAGAAGACAAGGAAGAACAGCTATGGTCAAGCATGCAATTGATACGGGCGAAGCGAGACCGAGGCACCCAGAAGCATACCGTTGGCAAAGCGTAATGAGGTTAAAGAGTTAGTGGAAGAAATGAGGTGTAATCGAACCATCATCCGGTCCATGGAGCTCACCTCTAGTCTTAGTAAAGAAGAAAGATGGCAGGACTACAGGAAGCTGAATGATGTCACCAAAAAGGACAGTTACCCGCTACCGAGAATTGACGACACACTCGACACGCTAGTCGGAACGAAGTGGTTCTCCACATTGGATCTACAAAGCGGGTATTGGCAGGTGGAGATTGCAGACAAAGATAAGGAGAAAACTGCGTTCAGTGCGAACGGCGGCTTATGGCAGTTTAAAGTGATGCCATTTGGACTCTGCAATGCTCCGGACACATTCGAGCGGCTTATGGAACGTGTACTGAAGGGAGTGCATTGGAAGACTTGCCTGGTGTACCTCGACGACATTGTAGTGATGGGCAGAACTCTCGACGAACACCTTAAGAACCTGGGAGAAGTTCTGCAAAGAATAACAACGGCTGGACTAAGAAATGTGCATTTTTCCAGAAGCAGGTGAAATATTTGGGGCATCTTGTTACAGCAGATGGCATATCCACGGATAAAGATAAAATACAAGCAGTAAAGGAATGATCATTCCGCACTGAGATGGCTGTTGCAATTTAAGAATCCTAGCACTTTGGATTGAGTGCTTACAGACTTACGACTTCAGCATTGAACACCGAAGAGGCATAAAACATGGAAATGCTGATGCTCTCTCACGCCGACCCTGTAATTTGGAGTGTAAGCATTGTGTTAAAGTAGAGAAGAAAGAATCCATCGTTGATATCCGACTAACGCGAATCGAAGCCAACTAAGACTGGTCCGAAGCACAAAGAAATGACCCAATATTGGCGAAGATAATAGCAGCTAAAGAAGAGGACAAACGACCTACCAAAAATGAGATATCTGGAGAAGGTCCTCTTACAAAAGCCTATTGGGCACTATGGGACAGTTTACGGTTGATAAACGGATGCTTATATCGACATTGGGAAAGCGCTGATGGCAAGACCTCATCCAACCTATTAGTAGTGCCGTCCTCCAAAATGAAAGAAGTGTTAGAGGAGTTTCATAATAGAGCCAGTGGAGGACATCTTGAAGTGACAAAGACGCTGGAAAGGCTAAAACAACGTTTTTATTGAGTTGGATGTCAGCAAGCAGTTGCGGATTGGATAGCAAACTGTACCCAGTTTTTTTATTTTGGTTTGAAATTAACGAACCCTCAATCTAAACGTTTTTAAAAAGGTAAAAACGTAACAATATATTAATGATTATGATTCTAACAAGGAATCGAATTATATAATATATTTAGATGTAAATATTTATATGGTTATGCAATGTCAAAATACCTTCCATATAAATATTTTAAATGGATTGAAAATTTTAATGTTAATAATATAGAAGAATATTCCCCATGGATTTATATATTAGAAGTAGATCTAGAATATCCATCGGCAGTAATTTCCTAAAAACAAAGTACTATATGTATCTATATCGAAAAAGATTCATGTAGATTCAGTCTAGATTTATGTCATCAAGTTTGAAAAACTAGCAGGATATTTGTCAGATAATGATCTGATAACAGTAAAATCAATCTATAGACCTCCTAATGAATTCAGTTTAATGAAACCTAAAGGTGTCTTTCCATATGACTATCTGGATTCAGTAAACCGTCTTGATGAAACAGGACTAACACCCCGATCATGTTTCTTTAATAAACTTACTAATGAGTCGTATAGTGTAGATTGGAATACATTCATATGTAAGAAACTTTTAGAAATGTTTTCCGTTAAAATAGATAGAGTAGACAAAGAAATTAAAAAAATTAAAGGCGTGAGAAATAGTGTAACAGCTTGACTAAGTATTAATGATTTTAGAAAATGTTTAGTAGAGAAAAACCGGTATCATGTTTCTATGTATGTCTTTACATCTAAAATTCATCAAGTATATACACAATTACCCAATTCACAAAATGTTATATTGTTGTAGATTATAGTTAAATGGCATTTCATTTTGTGAACACCTTGTCGTTAATATTGTTGTAGATGTTATCCAGTGTTATCAAATTTTTTGAATTAAAAATTGATACGACATTTCGGAAACAGGAAAAATTGTCGTACATGTTTTTGACATGGAAATTACCAACAACATTATGTACAATAGTTGTAGTTTGTCATAGTTTCTACCGATCTACGACAACTATAACATTTTGTGAATTGGGTAATTGTGTATATACTTGATGAATTTATATATTATATATATATATACAGCTATGGACATTAAATTAGCACAAAACTTCGTCATAAAAACAATCATATTTTTTATAGTATTTTAGGTCTATTCATAAAAAATGTAAACATAGGAACTTAAAATACATATTCTTCTTTATAAAAAATAAAAAAAATTTTGACGAAATTGCCAGTCGTTTGGAATAAAAATGATGTGCTTTAATAAATAGTAAAAATATTAATGTTTTCAGCTTATTTGATTAGTATTTAGTAGAGTAGCCTTTATTTTCAAGCGCCGCGTGGCGTCTACGGAACAATGTTCTTCGGGAAAGTTCTTTGGGAATCGACTACTAAGCGTCCCGTATTCCAATGCACAAATCGTCCAAATTTTTGTACTTTTGTTAAGCAATTGTACATTTCACATCGTTCCAGGGGTTTTCAATCGAGTTTAAGTCAGAACTTTGCGCCGGCCAGTCTAAAACGGGAATGTGCTCTTCATAACATCAATCCTTTGCCTGCTTAAATGGAAATCAAAATAGCTTTCAACTTTTCTATGACTGTAAACTCTTACCTTAAGGGGCCCATACACTACACCAGCATGCTGGTGCAATCATTTGATTGTGACATGAAGCTCCTACATATACTACACAAGCATGATTGTACAAAATTCATTCAGTTCCAAAAAATTTCCGAAACTAGTCGTTATCAATAATGAGTCAGTTTGTGCCGCAATAATTATTGCTATTATTAAAAAGAAATAAAAACATAATGGAAGAAAATAGCGTATTTGGATAAAACAATGGCTAAAAGATAAGGAAAATTTAGGTGATGTTAAACTCCTTAAAGAATTGTAAACCAGCGCTGAAGATGATCTTTGTAATTTTTTAAAGAATGTTTCCGCAGTAGTGCGCAAAGAGTGGGATATGTTGGCCCACAGTCCACCAATGTCGCTGAGATTGGATGGGGAGCGACGGAGCTTATCCGAGAGTTGAGCGGAGAACGCCTCAGTTGTCCTTTGTGATCGCAGCTTCTTGACGTCCAGCTTTCGCAAAGTACTAGAGCGCGCAGACCTCGAGGCGCTAATGCGCAATCTGAACTTTGCTGCGTCAAGGTAGTGGTCCGAGTCGATGTTTGGACCTCTGAATGTACGCACATCTAGTACACTGGAAACGTGCCTTCCGTTGTTATGGCCAATTAAGTAAGTAAGTAAATAAAGAATGTTTCTATGAATTGTTAAGCAAAGTATAGCCAATTATAGCTTAGAAAAAAATACTAATGAGAGACCCAATTTTACCACATCAACGTTTAGCTGTTACTTTGAGGTTTTTAGCTAGCGGAAATAGTTATCAGGACTTAAAGTTCCTTACAGCCATTTCCCCATAAACAATTGGAAAAATTGTCATAGAAACATGTGAAGCTATAAATATTGTACTCAAAAGTGTATTCCATAGACATGACATTGATTCGTACAAGTCGAGAAATTCTTCCCAAAATTTTTTATCTTTCAGATTCATTACCACACAATAATTATTTTTGGCACAATATTTACAACTTGAAAAATTATATTCTAAAAAGTTTTTTTTTACAATACACTACACAAGCTTGCTTGCACAAACATAAAAATATCAAATTCATTTTGATATCACACAATCAGCTTGTACAATCGCACTACAAGCCCATATACGTTCAATCGGCTTGCACAATCACTTGATTGTGCCAGCAAACTTGTGTAGTGTATGGGCCCCTTTATTTTCGCTCTCTTACTGACTAATACATAACAAAAAAATTGTTGGAAATCCCTGGTTTAGATGCTCCCACCTATTACATGAATTCGTCTAGGAATACGCATTATGTAGAAGTAAAATTTCTTATGGCGGGTTGTAACATTACGACCCGCTCTCACCAAAATCTTTTTAAAAAATCATTTCTGGATGAGGGGGGTGGAAGAAGGAAGGAAAATAAACACAAACAAAGAGCGTAACTATGTGATGCTCTTATCATGAGAGCGTAAAAATACGTTCAGTTGCTTGTCAGTTTCTAAAGAAGAATGTTCGTGTCATTTTTTTCAGACTTCAATTTTACACCCAAAGAAATATTACAGTATGATTTACTAATATCAATGAGAAATGATTTCGATTTTTGGAAGAATACTTGCCAAGTTAAATACGGTGTTTTTAGGTTTTTAGCGCAGTACAATTTTTCTATATTTTTCGCTCACATATACATATTATTGGGTTAATAAGTAGACTTGAAAATATTACTAACAATTTTCCTCTGGGTTAAACATGCCTGTCATAATTTTTCTCATGTTCTCTTTGTGTCGACGTCTGAGAATAAGTGGTTTGAGAACAGTGTTGCCTTTTTTGGTTATTTCTAACCAAAATTGGGTATTTTTTTTTGATCAATGTGTAGTTTTTGGTTTTGTTTATTTTTTTCGTATAAAAAAGCTATGTTTTGTTTCAGTTTTTATTAATTAAAATTTAAACTTGAAAAAAAAATAAAACAAAAGTCTATGAATTTAATTTTGGTTATATTTTTTCTTATTTGGTGATTTTTTCACGAATGTTGGTTACAAATTTTTTTTTCGTGACAACTCTGTTTCAGAAAAATAAATAAAAAATTAGTCAAACAACAAAAACGCACGATGAGGACAACGCATTGTTACGCTCTTAGTTTCTTTATCCTTCCCTTCTATCTTTCCCCCCGCGTCATGAAATATTTTTGAAGAATATGCAAAAATGCACATTCTTTATACTTTAATTTATTTGGTAAAAGCAATTGACCAAGGAAAAAATTAAATAATTTTATGCTCGAAAATTTAATTTTGAAATTAATGGAAATTATATAAGAATAACAGAAAAAGTAAAATATATAAAATAAATTAATTTTTGAACGTTAAAATAACTATTTTTATATAACTATTTTTTCCCGCGAGTGTAAAAATGAAAGAAAACGAAAAGAAAACAATGTAATCATCATTGTAATGTAAATTGCTGTATTAAGAAAAATAGCAACAACTATTACATCGAAAAAATTGTAAGAGAGCATAAGAATAACACTATCTCTTATGCTCTCTATTTAGGGTTGCCATATCAAATTTTTTTATCCCGATTTAGGAATTTAAATTCGAAATAAATTTCGCGTAACTCATAAGAAATAAGTTTTTATATAATATTGATACCCTTATTATATGAATATTTACACTTTATACTATTAACACTTATTCCTCCAAAGAAAACTTAATTTAATTAAAATTAAATAAAAATATATATACACAAAAAAGAGAAACAAAATGTATATATGTATATATATATATATATATATATATATACATTATATATATATATACATTATATATATATATATATACATATAAAAAAAAAATATATATATATATATATATACATATAAACATATACATATAGAAGGAAAAATATATATATATAGGGAACACAACAATTAAGTACAAAAATAAATCCCCAAACATTGTCTTAACTGAAAAATTTGGTAACCCTACCCCAATTAACAGTGAATTAACCCATTGCGAAACGGTGTGACATACATAGTCACATAATTCATTTATTTTGGTTTATTTTGTAACATAAAAATTATTTGATACGTCTGCTACACATCTAAATCTACTTTTTGGTTAATTTAACTGGATTCCATATCCAGTGCTATAGGTATATAGCCCCTGCACCCGCTCTTAAAAAAACCCTTAAGTTAGGAAACTTTGTTTCTATTAATTATTTTAATTAACCCATAAGTATCACTTGTACTTTAAAAAATAATCTCTTTATAATTTAAATTTTGCACTTTGTTTGTAATTTACTCTTTTAAAATGACTTCTACTTCAACTTCTCAAGAACCCCTAAGGGAGCAATTTGTATTCAATTGCGACCATTTCCTAAAATTTTGTACAAAATTTAATAGTTCCCCAGTTGAGGACCAAACGGACTCAATTCTGGATGTATAATTGAAGGATTTGGAATCGCGATGGACGGAACTCGAATCATCCTATAGGAAAGTTATGTTGACCAACGAGGGTACGGTTTCGACGGAACCTAAACAGGAGGCGAGGAAAAACTTTGATGCGTGTATGGACGCCTATTACCAATGTACTTCTCAAATCATGGATTTGATGAGAGTCTCTCGACTCGGAGCTCCAGACAATGCAGCATTTAATCAACTTCTCACCTCATACCACCCTCATACCACCATAATACCAACAAATTCTGGCAATTGGATTAAACTGGGTTACAAACAATAGCCATAAACCATAGTAAGCTCTCTCCCGTTACAAAACGGTATCATCTCCTGAACAAGACCAGAGGTGAAGCTGGTGTTATTGTCAAAAGATACTTGAAAAAGTTTTGGGAGGATGATGAAATACTCATCACTCATGCGGAATCTAAAGAAAATGAATTTTGCTAAAAATTCTACTCCGAAACAACAACTTGAGGTGAAAATGGTAGGTACATTGTACAATTACCGTTTAGACCTGAATTTCCCGAGGAAATATTTCTTGGGTCGTCTCGTTTTGTTGCGTTGGCTCAATACTCTCGAATGGAGAAAACATTGGCCAAAGATCTGTAGCAGTATATTCCCTGTCTTGATATATTTTGTTCATACTGTACCACTCATTGTATTTTATATTTCTCCATTCTATACTTCTCGAACAGTCTTATATATTTCAGGATAGCGGTATTTATTTACGCACACGCATTCTTTTTTAAATACCCTGCCGGCAACTCAACTAACTTTTAATGCATTATAAGTTAACTTTTTCTCAGCTAGTTGTGGTTGACTCTTAGATTATTTTCAATGGGGCCAACTGACTATTTTAACATGGTGGTGTCATTGGCAGTAGTCAATTGTCCGACTCTGCATAACTTTTCAACTAACTTAAAGTCAGTTATATAATAGTTAGTTTAAAGTTAGCTAATTTTTAACTAACTTAAAATTGGTTATTCAAAGGTAGCTTAAAGTTGGCTAATTTGTATGTAACATAAAGTTAGTTGTTTGAAAGTTAACTTAAAGGTAACTAATTTTTTTCAGATCTATAGTGATTTATAGAGAATTATATTTTTGTTAGCAATAAGTTCATAAAGTATGGTTTATTAAACTATTTTAAAAATTAGTAATTTTCTGAAAAATTATAATTGCTGTTTTTTCTTCGAAATGTATATCTTTTTCGGCATCATCAGACCCAATCGATCGACAAGCATCTGTTTAAAATATAATATATGTAACTGGAAATATACATTTCTTTTTAATGTATTGCTCACCTGTTAAGGCTTGGAAATCTTTTAGTCGCTTTTTTCCATGCACTCCCTCAACATTAACTTCCATACATACAGTGGTCGAAATAACATCCGTGAATGTCTTTTGTAAGCGCCCTTTTAATAATATCTTCATCACATTTACCTGATCAAAAAATTTTGTTATTTGAAAATACTAACACATATAAGCGTCTTACTAATATTGTTTAAACTTACGTAAAGTTTTTGATTGTCCGCAGAAATCATTTGGCTAACTTCATTTAACTCATCAACACTTTTTATTGGAAATGCGTAACGTACGTTTTTATTAGTGAGTTCTTGATGAAGAACCTTTTCTGCCAACACCTTCTGCTCTGCTAGACATGCCATTATAATTTCATTTTGTTTAACTATAATGTCTTAAATTAAAGTGTAAGAAAGCAATAATCATAAACAAATAAAAAACTATTAGTTACCTTGGAGGTTTTGGATGTTATCTGAAAATTAATATATTTAATAAAATTTAAATTCATTTAATATGAATTTACTTACTGTTCATTTCTTTAAACTTTTCTTGAAAACGTTCTTTAATATTTGAACATCATTATCAACAATTTTTTTCCTTGTTATCTATAAATACATTATTTACTAATTATAATATGTACAACTAAATTAATACTTACATTCTTACATTACATTTCTTTTACTTGTACCACTCATTTTAAACAATAAAAAGTATATAATTTTAAAAGCTACAATAGCACTTAAAAGCACGCACTGGACTGATTTTAATTTCACAATGTAAAAGAATTCAAATAGAGAATAAAAAAAAATAACGGTTTCATTTTGAATAAATTCTGCATAACATTTCAATTAGCTATTAGTTAATCTAAAAATAGTTCAGAAAAAGGTGCAATTGAAAAAACAATATTATCAGAAATAGCATAAATGTTTTAAATTATGGGGAAATTCTGCATGACATTGTAGTTAGTTTATAATTAGTATAAAAACAAAATCATCAAAAGTCTGATCTGGTAAAAGAGAGAACAGAGAGAAAACAAATCTCACAAACAGCGTTGCCATTTGCCAAGTTTTCCCTTTTTTCCCAAGTTTTTTAGGATGCGACAAAGTTTTCATTGTAGCGGCCTAAATTATTACTATATTATATATTATATTATATTATCATTTTCATATTATTTAAAATATTGTCTGACCGTTACATAAACTTTTATTAGTATAGTAATCACCCTGTGAATACATTTAATCATTAACCATGTAATCATAATAACCATAGAATGTAACAAATAACTTGATCATAACTGTTCTCTCATTCTTTTAACTTCTCTCATTTACATTACATTATTTTGTTTTTGTAATTAAGCCTTTCGTTATGTACTAGACGACTTTGATGATTTGAATAAACTCAAGTAAGGTCAGGGCAATGATAAAATTTATGTCATTCTTATAGAAGCAATTGATGAATAAAGCTTATAGAAAATCAAGAGCGCTTGTTTTCAAATTTTATAAAAAAACCAAAAGGTGTTAGGACACAGGAAGACCTTCGTGGACTACTGTGTCTGACATAAATAAATAAATAAATAGCTTGTTAGGACGCAGGAAGACCTCCGTGGACTACTGTGTCTGACAAATATCACATACCTAAACCCAATAATAACAACAAACATTAATAACGGCATTCCTCCATTGGGATCTTTCCATAAAGGAATTCCCCGTTATTACATCATTAAATTTGTTTTCTAACAAAACAAGTTTTTTCGACAAAATTAATTTAAAATTTTTTTTTCAATAAATAATTACATTTTAAAGGAAATGTTATGTATTTTATTAGTCCCGGGCAAAAGTAGCAAAAAAACACCAACAGAGGGTACCGGTCTCCCGTGTTTCCTTTAAACATTTTGGAACTTTTGTAGAAAACAAGTTTTTTTTGGTAAAAAAAAGTTTTTTCCCCAGAAATAAAAAGTTTTTTTCAAAAAAATTCTGGCAACGCTGCTCACAAACAAGAAGCTCTCAATAATAAATAAATGTTTCGTATTTGGGTGAGTTCTGCATAACATTGCAGTTAGCTTATAGTTAGTGTAAAAGAGTTATCTAAAAGTGTGTTATTTTCGTAGTCAAATACCAAATTCTAGGGAAGTGCTGCATTAAATTGTAGTTAGATTATAGTCAATCTACAAAAGTTTACTTAAAGTGGACTACTTTCGTAGTCGACTACAAAATTGCTGGCAGGGTACTTACTCTATTGTATATATTTGTATCTGTTCTTTCATATTGTAACGTAGATAATAAGCTGATCATAAAATAAGTTTGACTTATATGTAATTGCTATGTCATATATATTTTTCTTGATTTCAAATTGTAAAAGAAACAAGCATCATTAATAAATTGGCGAATGAGAAGAAAAGACGTGTTTAAATTTTGATACAGATCCTGAACTACAGTCTGAATATCGTTCAGTTTTACGTGAATATTTGGATCTCAATCACATGGAGGAAACATCGTCTCAGGAAATTGTGTCTCAGGATAAATACTATTCTTTTTACCTGCCCCACCATGCTGTAGTTTGACCCGAACACAAAACGATGGTCAGAGTTGTGTTCAACGCTTCGAGGAAAACTAAATCCCCTAAGCGACATCCTTTACATAGGCCCTACTCTGCAAAACGATTTGATTACCATTATCCTTAATTGGAGAAGGTATCAATATGTTTTCAGTGGCGATATACAGAAAATGTATCGCCAAATCGTAGTACACCCGGATGACAGGCAGTTTCAGAGAGTTTTGTTCCAAAACCAACCAGATGATCCAGCTAGGGATTACGCGCTGAAAACTGTCACTTTCAGTGTAAATTGAAATTCGTACACTACATCAACTCGCATCAGACTCTGAACCCCAATATCCCAAAGCAGCTTCAATTCTCCGCTCGGAAACTTATGTTGATGACATTTTATCTGGTGGATATTCGCTGGAGGATACATTATCTGCCCAGACTCAGTTCATTAACGCGCTGAAGTCAGCTGGTCTTCCTCTGAAGAAGATCCAAATAATCCAATGTTACTGTCCCATTTACTCAAGGAGGATTTATACGACTCCGAATTTTTACCATTCCCAGAGTCCAGTACTACCAAAACACTTGGAATAAAATGGCATGCAGATGCTTTCACTTACTCATTTTCCTCTATACATCCATCTGAAAGAATACCCAAACGCCAATTCTCTCATCAGTTGCAAAGCTCTTCGATCCTTCTGGATGGTTAGCACCCATTGTTATTAGAGCTAAAATCCTCATGCAACGGCTTTGGTTACAAGGATTGGAATGGGATGAATATATCTCACCCGAATCACTTGAAATGTGGAATGATATCGTTTCGGATCTCTCGCAAACGGAAACAATCGCAATCCCAAGGTGGCTTCAATACACTCCATCAGACTCAGTTCAAATTCACGGATTTTGCGACGCGTCGAAATCAGCATACTGTGCTACTGTATATATTCGATGTCAGACAAATACACACAATGTTTTGTCAAATCTGTTAATGGCAAAGAGTAAGGTAGGTCCTATTCAAACAGTCTGCTTGCCGCGTTTGGAACTAAATGGAGCTGTATTACTGGCGAATCTAATTGAATATGTTCGAAAGTCCCTAAATTTCGGTAGAACAGACGTTTTCTTATGGACAGACTCTTCAATTGTCCTTGGTTGGCTTCCTAAACCACCCTCCAATTGGGAAACAGAACAGAATTGCTCAAATTCATCGCCTGGTTCCGGAGGCAACATGGCGACATATCCCCACTCATTTCAACCCCGCTGACCTAGGAACTCGTGGATGTAAACCTCACGAATTGGCAAATAATTCCCAATGGTGGTATGGGCCCTCATGGTTGAACAAGCCCAAAACGAAATCCATTGAAAGTTCCGGAAGTACCTACAAAATCCATACACTACACGCAGAGGTTAAAGATGACGACATTCTCTACAAATTCTCATCATACAACAGGGCGTGTGTTAGGTTATGTCTTCAGATTTCTTAACAGAGTCAAACGGCAATTTGAACCTGGTATTCCTCCCACTACTCACGTGGAATTGCGCACTGTAAAAACTCGACTCATTAATTTAGCTCAAATGGCATTTTATTCCGAGGAATACAAATGCTTACAAAGTTTGAAGGGCATTTCGAAGAAAAGTTCGCTGAATACTATGAACCCATTTCTGGATTCCAATTCAATCATGCGAATAAATGGTAGTCTGATACATTCATCTCTTTCGTATATTGAACGTTACCCCATTATTCTACCAGGCAACTCTTGTTTTTGCCAAAGTATCTCACGCATTTGCACGAATTCCTTTGCCACGCTGAATGTAGCCAAATGTGTCGTATGGCACAAACTAAATTTTACATATTCAGACTCAAACCCTGAGTAAAGGTAATACGAAATTGCAAAACTTGCATCATCAACAGGCAACGGCCATGTACTCAGATAATGGCTCCTTTACCCCCAGAAAGATGTATTTTATCACTTCCTTTCCAAACCACGGGAATTGATTTCGCTGGCCCATTCGAAACAAAAGCATCTCCATCGAGAAAGTCTCCCATGATCAAGAGCTATGTAAGTGTTTTCGTTTGTTTCAGCACGAAGCCCATACACTTAGAGCTTTACTCGGACTTATCCTCTGCAGCGTTACAGGTTCCCCCAAAGGGTAGTTACCGATAATGGAAAGAACTTTTTGGGTGCCAGCAGAATTCTCGAGCGCGAATTTACTAAATTTGTGAATACTGTCGCTAGTGGCATTGCCCAAAAATTTATCACTCATGGATTTGAGTGGAAATTCTTACCACCACACGCTCCCCACATGGTCGGCCTATGGGAGATCGCGGTAAAAAGTTCCATTTGAAACGAATTGTTGGCGCACAAAGACTGAACTTTGAGGAGTTCTCCACAATTTTGGCCCGAATTGAAGGTGCTCTCAACTCTCGCCCAATCTCTGCTTTATCAGAGGATGCTGGAGATTTAACTGCTCTCAGACATTTTCCGAGAGGTGCTCCGATTATGGCTTTCCCTGAACAAGACCATCAGAACATGTCCCTTATTAATAGATGGGAAAAACTAAAGGTTTTACACTATCAATTCTCTATCAGGTGGAAGCAAGATTACCTCAAGTCACTCCAAAAGCGTTATAAGTGGAAAAGTCAGGTTCCTAATGTAAAAGCCGGAGATCTCGTCGCAGTAATAGATGATTTACAACCACCTTGTGAAAGGCGATTAGGAAGAATTGAGGAAACTTATCCTGGTACCGATGGAAATACACGTACTGCTTATGTGCGTACTGCGTCTGGAATAATCACCCCTCCTAGTGTCAAATTATGCTTTCTACCCTTCATGGACGACGAGGGTCGTGACTAATAAAAGTTTTTTTACTCATCTTCAATTTCTTTTAACTTCTCCTAATTCTCTAGCCTCTATTGTCTAATAAAACTTGCTCTTTCCCATTTCACAGCTAAACTTATTCCAAATTACATTGCATTTCTCTAGAACTATTCTAATAACTAATTTTCCCAACATTAGGAATAGCCAAAGCCGATCCACTATCCGCTCAAGGTTAGGTCAACGCAGACGGCGTCTAGATGACCATCTATATCGATGTGTGCTTTGCGAAAACTTTCACTCCTCCGCATGACGGTTAAGAAGAGGGAAGACATTGTTGAGAGGCATCGTTATTGCGTAAATTGCATTGCCAAGAGCCACGATCTAAGAGGGCAAGAAGTGCGATAAGTTTCATCATACGCTGTTACATCCGAAACCCAATAAGCCCAGGAAGCCTAGAAGTCCGAAGAAAAAAAATAGAAGCCAAAGAAATCAACAAACAACAAGTCCTATACATTCAACAAACAAGGCTGTACATTCCCTTGCTCATGTGCTTTGTGCCAACACCGATAACTCAGTTGACTAACGTCAAGGCCGGCGCCATGTACAAATAAGAATTTGTACTTAATTTTAAACCTGAATTAAATTGAATTTTGAATTGAAGATACTTATTTAAACTATTATTATTATTGAAATTTATTGTGAATTAGTTGAATTAAATTTATTGGAAAACAATTACTGTTTTAAATGGATTTCACATTATCTAACACTTAACCATTCCAACATTCCGAATTTATCTTTATCCTTTTTATATATGTAATTTATCCTTTGGATAAATTTTGAATTTTCCTGAAATCAAATGTGTACCAAAACTTCACTCACTGTCACAACGCTCAACTGATTGGTTACAAACAATCTTGCTTATAAATAAAATTGCAATATTTGCATATCTTCTGAAACTAAAAAGAACTCTCTCTCGTTTATCACATCTCAAAAGGGTAAGTTGCACATAACAACTTTAAAAAGAAATAAATAATAATATTTCATTCCCTTCTCTCTTTTCTCAATCCGCATTATAATTACATTTGAGTAATTATAATAACAACTTCTCTTCAAAAGATTGGCCCAATTGTTTTAATACCTACATTCCAATCTTTTGAAATAGAATTTGTTTTATAAATAATACCAATTATTTTACAGTTACATGCGGTTTACTCTTAAAAAATTAATAGAATATGTACTTCAATTATTGAAAATGACAACTTTTCTATCATATATGTATGTTAAAGGATCCGAAAAACAAAAATGGTTACAAGAAATATTTTAAACGATAGAACAGAAAATATGTATATTTAATTTAACCTTTTGTTCAAATATAAAAACTTATATAAAAATAATACACATACACTTGTTGCAATTATCATAAGAATAGCATAAATAATAATTCATATCTAATGTGTGCCGAAAAGATCGTCGTTTTGATTCGAAATTTTATTTATATATGTTTAAATAAAGAAAATATCGCTGAAATCATCTAAATAATTTCTCACTTAATTAGGAATTAGTTGCAAATTATTCATCATACGGCTAACATCTTTTACATATACGGATAACTTCATAATCAAATGAAAAAACAAACACAGAAAACTGCTGACATCCAATGAATTTAAGGAGTTTTTATATAAATATAGTAATAAAATAGATCATGATCATATAAATTTATTTTTAAAAATGATCAACAAGTTACGAATGTACAGTAACGTTTCCACACCATTTATATATTATAATAATTACATAAATATGACTGCAAAAATATTCAATCACAATATTTTAATATATGTGCATGTAAATCATATTAAGATCAGTATATGTTAACAATTAAGCTTTATAATTTATACAAACGTATTTTTTAATATTTCTTCTATACAGACGAGTAAAAAGGACAAAATAAGTATAATTTTATTATTTAACATTTATTACATTCTTCTTTTGTTTGTTTTTTTATATACATATATCAATACATTTCATGTAAAATCGTTCACCAATGCGTCTATAACATGCAATCCAGTTATCTTTTTTCTGCACTGCCGACATTCCTTTTCATTCATTCGTTCATAACACCTCTTGCGTACTTCATGCGAACAGTTCATGAAATACATTTTCTTACCGGAAATGTATTCAAGGCAAATTGGACATTCATATGTTCTGCGGTATTCGCATTCAAATGTGTTCTTGGATTTTAGAAACTTTAATATCTCCATTATTTTCTTTTTAAAGATCGGCATTTCTTCTGCAATTTGTGTATCATCTTATGTATTTCACGTTCAATTTGCAATTTGTGTATCATCTTATGTATTTCACGTTCTTCCTTCTAACATATTATAGGATTCTCAAGCTTTATCTATCTTAAAATAATGTAACGTCAATGCATGGTGTATCTCATACTACGCATTATTAATTTTGTTCTTTAGTTCTCAGTTAAACTCCTCCTCATCCGTCGATGAACCTGACGTTTCATTCTTACCGCTTTTTTTCAACATTGTTCATGTTACGACTTGTTGACGATTCAGAATCATTATTTAAATCTCGCATTGAATCATTAAAATCATTTAGCTTCAGTATTTGTACCGCTTTTAGAGAGATAGTGGAGTCAGATAACATGATTAAAGCAACGTTTTTACTTATTTTTATTCATATTTAAAGTAGTGTATTTATTAACAGAATTAATAATTGACTGTATTATATATTAAAAATATAAAATAATTTCTTTCACTTATAGAAATAACTAGTCATTTTCGAATTTCTTATCATAAAAATCTAAAAAATTGTTTTTTCTACATATGTACATACTGCGAATCAGTACTTCAAAAACCACAAACAATTTTTATATTGCAAATTAATTTGGCAACGTTCAAGGATATGCATTTTCTGCTACAGACTTGCCAACATAACTAAGATCATCATGGAAAACAACCAAAACGTCAAACTCCCAGCTATGCATGATCCATAAAATTTTATTATAATTATAAGAAATGTATTATTATAAGTTTTAGAACAACATTTTTTGTATTTTTCTCTAATAAAAGTATGAATATAAAAATAAAACAAATTAAACATTTCTTTATTTCAACATTATTCATATTTCTCAAATCTCAAACAAATATTAAGCCTATTTTTAACAAACTAAGTATTTCCTGAAACCATAAATATACGTATAATTTTTTTTAACCAAAACAATAAACCATTTTTTTCAATAAAACCATATTTCAAAACAAGAAAACCGTACTTTAAAATTCGTTATGCAAATTATGTCTTTCCAATAAAAAAATAAAACAAATAAAACTTTTTCAATTTCAATATTAATAACCCCTATATTAATCATAGAACTAAGTGTCCCCTAACTACAAAAAAATAAAATAACATAAAGAATACAGTCTTTTACAGCTATACCTGCTTCCAAATTTATATGGAAAAAGTGAATGAAATGCAAAAACTCCTAGCTATGCACAACAAGAACACGTGCAACTATATTTCTATTTCTTCAACATTAAATCATTCAGAAAAAATAAAATATGGAATACAGTCTTTTACAGCTATGCATGCTCCCAAATTTTAACACACACCTATATGCAAAGCGTGACAATTCATATGTTAAGCCGAAAGTCCATGCCATCCGTTTCATGCGACCTTGCGTTACATGCGATTCTTGCATTCTATGCCGTTTTTATTGCAAGTTACACACAATGCGTTTTATGCGACTCGTTTTTTGTTTTGATCAGCTGTTGTGGTAAACAATAAAGAAGCAAACAATAACATTTTTGGGAAAAATAGAAAATCAGATTGTAATTTTAAAAGAATTTATGCCATTAATTACACTGTGCTAGTTGGAAAAAGTGCCAAGCGGGGCACCTGGCGGGTTAACCTAATTCGGGTACGCTGAATCCAGTGGTGCTAACCGTTTTTTTAGGTTAGCTCTTGTTTTCGAAATATACCGTTATTTCGACAATAGTGGAGGTTGCACAACATATATTCGCGTAACTGAAAAACGGTTTAGTTTATTATAATAACCACACGAAACTTCAAGAATTAAAACATTTATTTTTGTTGTTAATTAAAGTTTAAGTTTTTATTTACAAATTTATTCTTCTTCCTCCTGCAGATTCCAACAAATATCCCCTAATAGCGAATCAATGTTCGAGTCTGGCTGTTGCGTGGTGAAATCTCTCGCCATGTTCATCAGACTCGGCTGGTGACTGTTCATTAAATTTTTCTGCATGACAATGCAATAAATGTATTTTCAATGACGTTCTGACATTTAAGTTTTTAAATGCGGTTAGCATATTTCCAATTAAAATTCGCCAATTTTCAGACCGATGATTTCCTAATACATTTTCTATTACTGATTTCACACAATTCCAGCCCAATAGCTCCATATCATTCAATGCAAGTTCAAATTGTTAGTCCTTCATTAGACGACGAATGTCCGGTCCATTAAGAATTCCTGTAAAATGAAAACATTATGATATGAAATATAAATCTAATATAATAAAGTAGCTAGATTTCATACCTTCTTTTACTTTCATGCTTTCATCGATGAATAAGCGCAAATCTTCAGGATTATATTCATGTTGCATTGTTAAAACCAAGCCGCGGATGTCAGTACAATACGCGAGAAAATTATTCTCAATAGATTAAAAAAAAACTCGTAAATCGACGATGGCGATTGATAGCCCCGCATATTTGTACGTCTGGTGCTAAAATATTAGCTTTTTTAACTCTTTTCTTAAGAGAATGCTCTGTCTTTGAGAAAATTTTAGGCGCCGTACCATTATATCCAGACGATTTTGCGTGATTTCATTGTGGTTACATGGAATTGTGATGTATGACGGTTGATACATCGATGCAGCTGATATAGAACCACTTTTTCTTCTGTTCATGCCGGCTGTATGATTTATGCACACATAACACTCATCTTCAACATGGAGTATGGGATCCATTTGTTTCCACTTATTTAAATGGTAAATGCACTTTGTACACACTATTGATGGTGACCAACTCTTGCCACATATGACACTTAAAGAAAAATATGTTTCATACAAGTTAATTGTTTCAGTAATCATTTTACGGCGACTTGGCATATTTGTATATTTCCCACACTCATAACAAAAGTAATTAAACTTGTTACACGCCTCCATCTTAGATATTTCAATATAACTGTCAAAAATATAACTGTAAAATATAATTGTAAAAAACCAAAGCCGGGAAAATGCAGCTGTGCTTCTTTTTATTTATTTATTTTTGTTGTTGACGATTTCTGTTTCTACCTGTTTCAGGTATAACAATAGAATACGTTACTTAAGTTTTTTACAAGACCGATTTGTGCGGTAAAAATGTATGACTTTTTTTTTAATTCTAATGCTAGGTACACACTACGCAATTCGTTTCTGCAATACGCTGTAAACAAGACTACACACTATGCACCCGACATCAATGCAACCAGAAAATATCAAAACACTTAGATATTTTTGCCTGGTATTCTATTGTTATACCTGGTACAGGTAGAAACAGAAATCGTCAACAACAAAAATAACTAAATAAAAATAAAAAGAAGAACAGCTGCGTTTTCCAATTTTTTATGCCTCTTTAAAAAACAAAATTTTCGAAATTTTGCTAAAAAACTATTTTTTTTTACCAAAACAACAACGTCTGCGCATATTGGAAAAAGTTTAACCTTACTTAAAGAAAATTTCATTGCGGAATTTCGGTTTTTTAGTTTATTCAATAAACTAAACCCTTTTTGAGTTACGCGAATATATGTTGTGCAACCTCCTCCATTTTCGAAATAACGGTATATTTCGAAAACAATAGCTAACCTAAACAACGGTTAGCACCACAGGATTCAGCGTACCCGAATTAGGTTAACCCACCAGGTGCCCCGCGTGTCACTTTTTCCAACTAGAACAGTGTAATCTTTATATTGCAAACCATGGTGATGAACCAAACTTCTTTAGTTTCGTTAGAAAGAGGTGTTGGATATATCATTAGTTATTGTGGATTCATTTTGTTTTCGTTCAGTTTGTTGACCTTCTAAAAGCAAAAGTTGTAATTACTGGACACTTTTGGCAAGCAAAACCTAAATGGTTTTGGAGATGGAAGTCCAATGGAATCAGGTAAGAAGTCGAAATTTGTGATTTTATACAGTAAAAAAATTTAAATTAGAAAAAAAAAAATAATTTGTGACACAATAGCCTTATGTGGTGTCGCTGAAACTATATTTCTTTAAAAGGTTCACTGGAATTTTCTGGAAGGAAAAAAATTTTAGAAATAGGTCTTTTAAATATTTTATTTTTTACTTTGAACTGATACCAATCTTATTTTTCCGTCACTTCCGACTTCCAAGAAGTCATTGAACTGATCCACATCTGTCATCTGCTACTAGTACCAAATCTCCAATATTGGGATTCCGAATGCTTCTTTACCATTTTGGCGGAGCTTGAATACGATTAAGGTATTCTCTGTACCATCTTTTCCAAAAATGGTGTTTCATTCTTTCGATAGTTTAACAACGTGAAAGATGGTTTCCCCCTTGAGCTAATAAGTTTTCTTCTTAAATACACTGTAGTGGTTCGCCCATGAGGAAATGTGCTGGTGTTAGTGCGTTAAAATCCGCGAAATGAGGCAACTTAAAATTTGTATTTATTTAATGTATTTAGCTCCTCAAATGAAAGTAGTCATTGGTAACTCGTCTTTGATGATACTTCACGGATTTTACACCAGCTTCCCATAATCCACCAAAGTTTGGCGAGGCCGAGGTATGAAATGCCAATTGGTAGAATTTAGGCTCAAAGCATGTTGCAACTCCTCCGGCAATGACTTTTTGTTCTTATGAAAAGGAATTTGAAGTTCCTTTGAAGCGCCTACAAAATTTGTACCGCAGTTTGCAGGCGCCTCTTCGAGAAACAAATCAACGAAAAACTGGCAGAAAGAATTTGTAGTAAGATCTGAAACCGCTTCTAGATGAATAGCCTTCGTGACCATACACACAAACAAGGTTTACCAATGCCGATCTGTACTTAAACCATTCCTCTTCTATTTCAGTAGGTATCGGAGTATCCCAATCTACACTATGTTCCCATAATTTTTTAAAGACATACTTGGCTACAATGGTGAGGGTGTAAGTCATCCTAAAGTATCGTATAGTCTAGCAGACTCTGAACGAAAGGTTCGCTTTGTAAATGAATTAGTATCGTCAAGGTTTACCTTAAATGAAAAGAAGTCACCACATGTATTCCACTGGATGCCAAATTGTAAAGTTTTAGAGCTTTCCTTATGTTCTACGGGAATTTCTCGTAAAAATTGAGAAAAATTAGAGGTCCATTTGCGTAAATTGCAACATCCTTTATTCAGAAGATTGCATAAATCCCTTTGTAAGCTAATTGCACTTTCAAGATTATCATCACCCGAAATAACATCATTTACGTAAGAATCAGAAACTAGAACGTATACTGTGTTCACGCTGGCCACCCTAGTTTTAAGTGTATAAACCATCTCTGGATTAACATGAATTCATTGTGAATTATGAAATATAAACGAAAAGAGATCTCTACTCGATCCACTCCCGCACCCGAAAGTACGTTTTGTGCACATAAATAAATAATATTTTGATTATTTTAATACTAATACTTTGTATTTTTATCTCGCGAAAAATATTTTATTTTATTCTTTCCCCGCTCATCCCCACAATTTGGTCCTTCCAGCCGAATTATCCCCTAAATAAAATAAAATTTTGCTGTTTGTTTTTGGATAAACCACAACCTTTGCACGCTTTGAATATGTTTTTAATATTTGATTTGTATAAGGTACGTAAAATACATTTTCTTTTTCGGTGCTTTAATTTTGAAATTGGTGCTTATTGTGTTATAAAAATAAAAAGAAATATACCTAAGTGCAAGTGTAAGAATATAAAAGGAAAAGAAAAGCAAAATAAAATAAACAAAACTTAAATATACAAACAACACAGTGCTTTATTTAGCCGTGTTGTTATTGTTATAAATGAGCCTTCACTGTATTCTTTAAATACATACTTTTACTTTACTACTTTATATTATTAACTACTTTATATTACTTTGATATAATATACTTAGCATTCATGGAATTAATTGTCAATATTATATTAACTTTGGAATTGTAATAATTTTCATTTGACTTGAAAAATAAACAGTCTTTGGAAATATTCGAAATTTAACAGATTGTCGACGAGCGAAAAAATTCAATAAACGTGTGTTAGGTTAGGTTAGGTCGGAGTGGTAGCTCTGATATCACAAAGCTCACTTGAGCACGCATAGCGGCCCGTTGTGATGCCACGGGTGAACGCAGGCCCTGTACTAACCAAGTTCCACCAAAATCAGAGAAAAGGAGGAAGTTGGTCAGCGCAAGGTCTGCACAATAAACGTGTGTAAGAAATGGGAAATGAAAATGAGCTATAAAAAGAGATGTTGATGCAACAACAAGCTTGGACGACTAAGATGCTTAAGGAACAGAAGCAATGGATGTAGGCTGTTTTAGGTGCTTCGCAAGCTGGACCTTCAAATGTTCAAAATGTTAGTGTGCCAAATTTCCATTATTTTAATAAAGAGATTCAACCATGGGATTCATATGTAGAACAACTGGAACAACATTTTGCAGCTTATTCTGTACAAAGTGCAGAAAAGAAAAGAAAAAAAAAATCATTTTTTTTTCAGCTTGGAATGGTGAAGCAATATTTGAGCTGTTAAAAAAATTATTTGGTGGACAAAATTTGCAAAATAAAACTTATGATGAGTTAAAAGAAAAGTTAAACGAACATTTTTTGTCAAAAGTACAGACTGTTGCTGCACGGTACGAATTCCATAAGTTAGTCATGAAACCAAATCAAACATATAGAGAGTGGGTAGCTGAGCTGCGTGGAATTGCGCGGAACTGCAATTTTACTTGTAGTTTAAACAGTTGTGCTAAGGAGTATACTGACGAGATGATACGTGAGATGATAATTCTACATACTCCACACGATCCCGTACGCATCTCTGCTATGCAAAAACTGCAGCCGACGCTAGCAGAAGTTCTACTGATTGTAGAATCATACGAAGCGACAACGAAAAGCGTACAATTAATAAAAGAAAATAAAGATGAGAGTGCAGAGGGGGTTTCGGATTTAAATTTTGTACATAAACAAGGAATACCCAGGAATAGTAAAAGAAAAGAATATAAGTCGTGTACTGGTTGCGGTATATATAATGAAAGGGAGAACTGCCGATTTCGTTTTGTTGTTTGTCTTCAGTGTAATAGAAAAGGGCACATAACGGCTGTATGTTTGTCAATTCAGAATAAAAAGAAAATGAAAGACAATGCAAACAATAACATTGAAACTGAAGAAGCAACGGATCATATCTTAAGTATAACGGACTTAATAAAAAATGAAAGTAATAAAATTTAATTTAATTTAAAAATATTGATGTTCAAATATCAAACAAAAGTATTAAATTTCAATTAGATTGTGGTGCTTCAACGTCAGTAATTACCAAGAAAACATATGAAATGTTGGAAAAACCCAAATTGGAAAACTACAAAAAATCGCTTTTTGCTTACGGTCATACTCGTTTAAACATTCTTGGTCAAATAACAACAAGAATTAAGTGTGGCGAAAAGGAGAAATTAGTATCATAAGTTGTTATCGATGTCGAAGTTGGTGACAATCTGTTTGGAGCAGACCTTTTTGACAAATTTGGTTTTACAATTAGAGATGGATTATGCCGATGAAAATGTATTCAACTCTGTGAAAAGTATAAACATGTATTTGAAGAGGGCATTGGCACTATAAAATCGTTTATGCACGTATAGTTTTAAAGGACAACGCTATACCAAAATTTTACAAAAGCAGGCCAGTTCCTTTCGCTCAACTGCAAACATTTCAAAAGGAAGCTGAACGAATGGTTACAGCTGGTATTTGGAAACCAATCCAATTTAGCGATTGGGCTTCACCAATAGTGCTTGTTACAAAACCAGACGGTTCACTTCGAGTCTGTGGTGATTTTAAGGTGGCGGTAAATAACCAAATCGATATAGAACAATATCCATTGCCAACTCGCGAATCTTTGTTTCATAAAATTCGTTATGGCAAATATTTTCTAAAATTGATTTAAGAGAAGCATATCTTCAAATGGAAGTTGACGAGTCATCTAAAAGCATTTTAGTTGTGAATACACCAACTGGTTTGTTTCAGTACCAGCGCATGCCCTATGGTATAGCAAGTGCACCCGCTATATTTCAAAAATACCTAGATCAATTGTTACAAGGAATTGAAGGATGCGGCAATTACTTGGATGACATAATTATATCTGCTCCTAACATAGAAGAACATTTGAAGCGGTTAGAAGAAGTTTTTGCTATTTTATCCGAACATGGTATTAAATGTAAAAAGTCTAAATGCGAGTTTTTGAAAACCAAAATAGAATATCTTGGACGACAAGTTAGTGCAAACGGGATCCTGCCTGATGAAGCAAGGGTTCGTGCAGTAAAGGAGCTTCGATCTCCTCGTAATATTAAAGAAGTGGAAGCTTTTATTGGTAAGGTTAATTACTACAACAACTTTATACCAAATTTTTCGCAAATTTCAGCACCCATAAATCAACTTCGTAAAAAGAATGCCAAGTTTATCTGGGGAAAAGAACAACAGTCAGCTTTTGAGACTCTAAAGAATCATATCGTACATGCTGCAGAATTGGCCCATTTTCAAGAACATTTGCCTATTATCCTGGCAACTGATGCCTCTTCCCATGGGCTCGGTGCCGTTATTTCTCATTTGCTTCCAGATGGAACAGAACAGCCAATAGCATTTGCCTCGAAAACTTTTGACATACACCAGCAGAAATACAGTCAAATTGGAAAAGAGGCATTAGCCATTATTTTTGGAGTGCAACGTTTTCATATTTATTTGTATGGACGAAGGTTTATACTCCTAACAGATCATAAGCCTTTGGTAACGATATTTAGCCCTAATAAACAATTGCCTACAATGACAGCACATAGAATTCAACGTTGGGCCATCATATTAATGGCATTCCAGTTCGAAATTAAGTACAGAAGAAGCACAGAAAATGCTAACGCGGATGCATTGTCGCGTCTACCGATTGGACCTGACCCTGAGTTCGATAACAACGAGTATTGCAATTCGCTAATAGAAGTCAAAACACCGATAAATATTGATATTCTCAAAGAACATACTATTAAAGATCCCATATTAAGCAAAGTAAAACTATACATCCTGGAAAAGGGATGGCCTACGTTCATCGGGCCTAAAAAAAATGTTTGATCCCCTATTTTAACAAAAAATTCAATCTGACAGTCAAAAATGACGTCATATTTTGGGAGTCATCAAATTGTTCTCGCGTTGTAGTACCAACAATAATTCAAAAAGAAGTGTTAAAATTGTTGCACGAAGGTCATTGGGGAATCATAAAAATGAAAAGATTGGCTAGACAACATTGTTGGTGGGTAGACATGGATAAGGAAATAGATAGAATGGCATCAGCATGTGAAATTTGTAGTTTACATAGTGCAAGTCCAACGCAAGAGTACAGCAACTGGCCCTCCGCGATACGTCCGTGGCAAAGAGTTCATATTGATTTTGCTGGCCCCATTCTCGGTAGCATGTGGCTTATTTGTGTTGATGCATTTTCGCAGTTTTCTTTTATTTGTAAGATGGCATCGACAACGTCTTCAGCTACTATATCGTTGCTTTCCACAATTTTTTCTATTGAAGGTCTGCACGAAACCTTAGTTAGTGATAACGGTCCTCAACTTACATCTGAACATTTTAAACAATTTTGCTCAACTAACGGTATACAACATTTAACAACGGCTCCTTTTCACCCTGCCTCCAATGGTTTAGCTGAACGTTTTGTACGTACTTTTAAAACATCAGTAGCCAAGAATATTGAAGATGGATTAACTGTTAAAGAGGCTGTTTTGAAATATCTATCAACTTATCGCAATTTACCAAATTCGGAAGGAAAAACCCCATCTGAATTACTTCACGGTCGTAAAATACGAACACTGTTGACTCAAATGCAGAGAAAACCTATAAAACAAGAGCTTGACACTGAAGACAAGAGTTCCAAATACAAAGTTAATGATCCTGTTTTTATTCGAAATTTTTCGAGAGGAGAAAAGTGGATTAAAATAAGAATTGAAAAGGTCATCGGAAAAATGGTGTACATGGTAAAAACAGATTTTCATAGTTATAAAAGACATCAAAACCAACTAAAGCCAAGAATTATTAAAAACGAAACAATGAGTCCTTTTTTATATCCAGTAAAAGGATGACGGAACCGGCATCCAAGAGAGGGCAGATCAACGGGAGACGCCTGATAGGAACTCAAATCGTCCGCTAGCGATAGAACCAGAACTAAGAAGTAGTCAAAGAACTCGCTCTGCTGTTGCACGTTTCAACCCGGATGAATTTCGGAAAAAGAAGGAGGGATAATGTTATAAATGAGACTTCACTGTATTCTTTAAATACATACTTTTACTTTACTACTTTATATTACTTTGATATAATATACTTAGCTTTCATGGAATTAATTGTCATTATTATATTAACTTTTGAATTGTAATAATTTTCATTTGATTCTAAAAATAAACAGTCTTTGGAAATACTCTGCTGGTGTACGTCAAAAGTTTTCGAGGCAAATGCTATTGGCTGTTCTGTTCCATCGGGAAGCAAATGAGAAATAACGTCACCGAGCCCATGAGAAGAGGCATCAGTTGCCAGGATAATAGGCAAATGTTCTTGAAAATGGGCCAACTCTGCAGCATGTACGATATGATTCTTTAGAGTCTCAAAAGCTGACTGTTGTTCTTTTCCCCAGATAAATTTGGCATTCTTTTTACGAAGTTGATTTATGGGTGCTCAAATTTGCGAAAAATTTGGTATAAAGTTGTTGTAGTAATTAACCTTACCAATAAAAGCTTCCACTTCTTTAATATTACCAGGAGATCGAAGCTCCTTTACTGCACGAACCCCTGCTTTCATCAGGCAGGATCCCGTTTGCACTACCTTGTCTTCCAAGATATTCTATTTTGGTTTTTAAAAACTCGCATTTAGACTTTTTACGTTTAATACCATATTCGGATAAAATAGTAAAAACTTCTTCTAACCGCTTCAAATGTTCTTCTATGTTAGGAGCAGATATAATTATGTCATCCAAGTAATTGCCGCATCCATCAATTCCTTGTAACAATTGCTCTAGGTGTTTCTGAAATATAGCGGGTGCACTTGCTATACCATAGGGCATGCGCTGGTACTGAAACAAACCAGCTGGTGTATTCACAACTAAAATGCTTTTAGATGACTCGTCAACTCCCATTTGAAGATATGCTTCTCTTAAATCAATTTTAGAAAATATTTTGCCATAACGAATTTTATAAAACAATTTGGTGATTTGGTTATTTACCGCCACCTTAAAATCACCACAGACTCGAAGTGAACCGTCTGGTTTTGTAACAAGCACTATTGGTGAAGCCCAATCGCTAAACTGGATTGGCTTCCAAATACCAGCTGTAACCATTCGTTCAGCTTCCTTTTGAAATGTTTGCAGTTGAGCGAAAGGAACTGGCCCTTTAAAACTATACGTGCATAAACGATTTTATAGTGCCAATGCCCTCTTCAAATACATGTTTATACTTTTCACAGAGTTGAATACATTTTTCATCGGCATAATCCATCTCTAAGTTTGCGATTTGAACAATTGTAAAACCAAATTTGTCAAAAAGGTCTGCTCCAAACAGATTGTCACCAACTTCGACATCGATAACAACTAATGGTACTAGTTTCTCCTTTTCGCCACACTTAATTCTTGTTGTTATTTGACCAAGAATGTTTAAACGAGTATGACCGTAAGCAAAAAGCGATTTTTTGTAGTTTTCCAATTTGGGTTTTTCCAACATTTCATATGTTTTCTTGGTAATTACTGACGTTGAAGCACCACAATCTAATTGAAATTTAATACTTTTGTTTGATATTTGAACATCAATAAACATTTTATTATTTTCATTTTTTATTAAGTCCGTTATACTTAAGATATGATCGGCTGCTTCTTCAGTTTCAATGTTATTGTTTCTTTTACACTGATGATGATAAACAACAAAACGAAATCGGCAGTTTTCCCTTTCATGATATATACCGCAACCAGTACACGACTTATATTCTTTTCTTTTATTATTCCTGGGTATTCCTTGTTTATGTACAAAATTTAAATCCGAAAACCCCTCTGCACTCTCTTCTTTATTTTCTTTTATTAATTGTACGCTTTTCGTTGTCGCTTCGTATGATTCTGCAATCAGTAGAACTTCTGCTAGCGTCGGCTGCAGTTTTTGCATAGCAGAGATGCGTACGGGATCGTGTGGAGTATGTAGAATTATCATATCACGTATCATCTCGTCAGTATACTCCTTAGCGCAACTGCTTAAACTACACGTAAAATTGCAGTTCCGCGCAATTCCACGCAGCTCAGCTACCCACTCTCTATACGTTTGATTTGGTTTCTTGACTAACTTATGGAATTCGTACCGTGCAGCAACAGTAGGTACTTTTGACAAAAAATGTTCGGTTAACTTTTCTTTTAACTCATCATAAGTTTTATTTTGAAAATTTTGTCCACCAAATAATTTTTTTAACAGCTCAAATATTGCTTCACCACTCCAAGCTAAAAAAAATTATTTTTTCTTTTCTGCACTTTGTACAGAATAAGCTGCAAAATGTTGTTCCAGTTGTTCTACATATGAATCCCATGGTTGAATCTCTTTATTAAAAGAATGAAATTTTGGCACACTAACATTTTGTATATTTGAAGGTCCAGCTTGCGAAGCACCTAAAACAGCCTCCATCCATTACTTCTGTTCCTTAAGCATCTTAGTCGTCCAAGCTTGTTGTTGCATCAACATCTCTTTTAATAGCTCATTTTCATTTCCCATTTCTTACACACGTTTATTGAATTTTTCGCTCGTCGCCAATCTGTTAAACTTCGAGTATTTCCAAAGACTGTTTATTTTTTAAGTCAAATGAAAATTATTACAATTCCAAAGTTAATATAATATTGACAATTAATTCCATGAATGCTAAGTATATTATATCAAAGTAATATAAAGTAGTTAATAATATAAAGTAGTAAAGTAAAAGTATGTATTTAAAGAATAAAGTGAAGTCTCATTTATAACAATTATCACAATAATATGTATATGCGAATATATTTTTTCATTTTTTCAAATTAATATTGTGATTTTTTATTACAATATAAAATAATTTATTTGTTTAAATTATTCAATCGATATCTACTTTTTGAATTCTATTTCGAAAGTTTTCGCAAACTCTTTCACTGATCGAATTTTTAGCGGACTGTATAAATAACTTAAACACTGAGATGTCGATTTTGAAAAAGGTTGTAAAATATTTATTTCACTGGTTTTGAAGTTGTATAAAGTTTGTCTAAATTCAGTGGTACCGAGAGTTGTTGCTTCAGTTCTGTCTCTTTTCTTACTAAAAACCAAAAAACATGCTCGTACCTTCTGAAAGTCCTACCAAAGTTACATTCACAGTGTTGGAATACTATGTATGTACTAAATATTACAAGCAATAAAATACAAAATATCAAAAAATAATAACCGCAATCATAAACATTCACCGTTTTAAAAAATTATTGCGAATATTTTTTTTAAATTGAGAGTGATATTTCAACTTTCGGTTTTTTTCAATACCCCCTATTTTTTGGAGCTTTCTTCATTAAAATTAATTTAAATTGCAATTTTCGACCCATTTTTGGATTTTTTTTCTCTATATATCAATTATAAAAACCCGAATTTTGATAATAAAAAATGGCCACATAAAGAAATTTGAATAGAAATTACAATCGCTTAGCAGAGTTGGAAAGCTTTATTCAGGCTATTCCTCGAGAGGAACATTCGGTTCACTGTCTAGGTGTTCATCGGCAGGAGTTGACCCGTTTGTGGGAAGTCTTTCGTGACAGTTACGAAGACTTGTTAGAAAGTGCCGAAGACACCTAAGTCTGAACAAAAGACGCGAAGGCCAAATATATGTCGGGATACTCTTTATACTTTCAATCTGTCTCATTTATTGATGGAATAATTGATAGCCTTAAGAGTAAGGATATATTATCTTTTACAAAAGACGGAAGGTGAGGTAAGGGACATTATTCGAATGATGGTTTCGACATGGGGCGGCAGAACCTGGTAGATCGGTATGAGAATAAGCGCGTTTTACTGAATTCTCAATTGAGAACCCACTTTAACCTCCCTTCCATATCTAATGAATCTGACTCTTCCATTAAGAGTCTACAACGGACAATTAATGATTGCATTTCTAATTTGTCGTTGTTGGGCATAGAAACTAAAAATTGGGACATAATTTTTGTGTACATTTGCTCCACGAAACTCCCCGAACACACCCTAGGTCTTTGGGAGCAATCTCAAGGGCCTTGCTCGAACCTACAAAATTGGAGCAAGATGGATGAATTCCTGACTGCCAGATACCGAACTCTGGAATCTGTTTCGGACACTATTGGCAGCCATAATTTTACCCAATCTGCAGTTCGAAGAGATAGCCATGGCATTTTTCATAGCCCTCGAAAATTCAGAACTTATGAGACTGTCGCCCCAAACTTACCCCAGAGAAAATGTCCAATTTGCAATGAAAATCACCCTATTCGTCTTTGTTCAGATATTTTGAGAATGACGGTTAGTGATCGTTTATCAACCGTTAAAAGGCATATGTGTTGCACGAATTGTTTGGCAGTTTCCCACGAGTTCAAAAGATGCCAGAGTTCAAATATTTGCTATATTTGCAAACAAAAACATCATTCGCTACTTCATCGTACCGAATCTTCCCCCCGGAAGGAACGGAGGACTGGGACTTACCCCGCTAACCCTTCTACCCCAGATAGTTCTCCAAAAATCCCTCGGCCTTCTCCTGCACAATGGCGAAATGAAGTGGATAATGGCGCATCTATATCCGCTGCTGCTCGATCTTTTCAAAACTTCGCTACCCGTCTACAGTACATCCCGTCCTCAACAGTTCTGTTAGGAACTGCCAAGGTTAATATAAAGTTAAATAATACTTTCATCTCTCGAAAGTTGCAACGGAAGCTAGATCTTCCAACTTATTCAGCACCTGCTGCCACTATTGTGGGCCTTAATGGTGCAGTGGTAGCATGCAGTGGGATGCATGCAAACAAGGTAAAGTTTCTGACTGTGGCCAACGTGGCGACCACCAGGACGATCCTTGTCTTGTTGTATTCAATGCGTGCAGCGAAGTCCAATCCCCTGGACGTTAAATTTGGGTTGTGCGTAGGGCTTGGAACCCACCACGTAAAAACTTTCTCCAATGAAAACCAAAACAATAGCCTCTATAAAGATCCCCTCAAAAGTTGACGACCACGGCAAACGTTTAAAGGACTATGATTTACGAATAGGCACATGGAACGTCCGAACCCTTTACAGGGCAGGCGCTTCCGCCCAGCTGGCGGATGCCCTCATGAAATGTAGGACGGACATCACTGCCATCCAGGAAATGCGATGGATAGGGCAAGGATGCAAAAGGCTACCATCTTGCGATGTGTATTACAACTGCCAGGTTGATAAGCACGAATTCGGATGCGGATTTGTGGTTAATAAGAGACTTCGCCACCTTGTCTCTGGGTTCACGCCTGTGAACGAGAGGATAGCCACAATCCGCATCAAGGCAAAATTTTACATCAGCCTTATTTGTGCTCATGCCCCGACGGAAGAAAAGGACGATGTGACTAAAGATGCCTTCTATGCTAAACTCGAGGACGTATACGATAAGTGCACGGCCCATGACGCCAAAATCGTCCTCGGGGATTTTAATGCGAAGGTCGGGCGGGAAGGTATCTTTGGCCCCACTGTCGGACAGTTCAGCCTCCACGAGAACACTACCCCCAATGGTATGAGGCTGATCGATTTCGCCGCGGCACGTAACATGGTAGTATGTAGCACCAGGTTTCAACACCTCGATATCCACAAGGCCACTTGGATGTCCCCTGATCGATCTACGTCCAACCAAATCGATCATATTGTGATTGTCGGAAGGCACGTATCCAGTGTACTAGATGTGCGCACGTTCAGAGGTCCAAACATCGACTCTGACCACTACCTTGTCGCAGCCAAGTTTCGATTGCGCATTAGCGCATCGAGGTCTGCGCGCTCTAGTACATTGCGAAAGCTGGACGTCAAGAAGCTGCGATCACAAAGGACAGCTGAGGCGTTCTCCGCTGAACTCTCCGACAAGCTCCGTCATTCCCTCTCTAATCGCAACGACATTGGAGGACTGTGGGCCAACATCTCCCACTCCTTGCGCACTACTGCGGAAACAGTCCTTGGTTTCGAGCGCCCACCCCAACGAAATCAATGGTACGATGAGGAGTGTCGCGAGGCAGCTGCAGCGAAAAACGCCGCATACAGAAAAACTCTGTAGTCTGCCGCTACGCGAGCCATTGTCGAGGACTATAGAGTGAGGAGAAGGGAAGAGAGACGCCTTTTCAGACGCAAGAAGAGGGAGCAGGGAAGGCGTGAGCGTGAGGAAATCGAGGTGTATAAATGCAGGAATGACGCTCGAAAATTCTATCAAAAGGTTAAGCGTCTAACCGAGGGTTATAAGCCCGGAGCGTCTTCCTGCAAAGACGAAAACGGAAACTTGGTAACAGATCCGCAAGGGGTGCTGAGGTTATGGAGGAAGCACTTCTCTTCTCTGCTACAAGGCGATGACGACACCAATTCCGCCTTTAGAGATGATGTTCCGAACCCGATCGATGATGACGGCGTGGAGATTCCGCCGCCTAGCAATGAAGAGGTCAAAGACGCGATAACGAGTCTTAAAAACAATGAAGCGGCGGGTCCTGATGGCCTCCCTGCTGAATTGTTTAAGACCGGATGTAATGAGTTGGTAGGGCGCATGCACCAGCTTATTTACAAAATATGGCTAGAGGAAAGTATGCCCAACGATTGTAACCTCAGTGTCCTCTGTCCTGTCCTGAAAAAGGGAGACCCTACGATATGCGCCAACTACAGGGGTATAAGCCTTCTCCCTATCGCATATAAGGTTCTTACAGGCGTATTGTGTGAACGACTGAAGCCACTCGTCAAAACACTGATTGGACCTTATCAGTGCGGCTTCAGACCTGGCAAGTCCACCATCGACCAGATCTTCACACTACGCCAAATCCTGGAAAAGACCCATGAACAACAAGTCGACACACACCATCTTTTTGTCGACTATAAGGCAGCCTTTGATAGCCCCATAAGGGATCGTGTTTTTGCCGCAATGTCTGAGCTCGGTATACCTGCGAAGCTGATAAGGCTATGCAGAATGACGTTGAGCAATTCCTGCAGCTCCGTCAAGGTAGGAATGGACCTCTCCGAACCTTTTGATACCGTGCGAGGTTTCAGACAAGGCGATCCCTTATCATGCGACCTCTTCAACTTCGTCATGGAGAGCGTTCTGCAAAAGGCGGGAGTGCATCGCAACGGCACTATTTTTCAAAAGAGTGTCCAGCTGCTTGCGTACGCTGACGACATTGACATCATAGGGCGTACCAAGCGAGATGTTACTGCTGCGTTAGTGCTATTGAACGGGAGTCTACCAAGATGGGTATGGCAGTAAATGAGGGCAAAACAAAGTATATGTTATCGACAAGTAGAGACGTGCGGCGTATTGATTCTCAGATTACGGCCGATAACTATACTTTTGAAACAGTCAAGGAATTTATTTATCTTGGCTCCGCCGTTACCACCAGAAATGATGTCAGTCTGGAGATCAAGCGTAGGATCACTCTTGCCAGCAGGTGCTACTATGGTCTCAATAGGCAATTGAGTAGCAGAGACCTCTCTCGTGCGACAAAACTAACACTCTACAAGACACTCATCCTACCCGTGCTTCTTTATGGCGCTGAGGCATGGACCCTATTAAGTACTGATGCAGCGGCCTTGAGAGTGTTCGAGAGAATAGTCCTACGTAAGATCTTCGGTCCAGTGCGTGTTGGCGATGATTTCCATATCCGATTCAACAGTGAGCTGTATGAGCTCCTCAACGACATTGACGTTGTACAGCGTATTAACATCCAGCGGCTGCGCTGGCTCGGCCATGTCGTTCGAATGGATGAGGATGCTCGGCCAGACGAGTATTTGATGCGGGTATCTGCGGAAGTCGGCGAAGAGGACGACCTTGTATCCGTTGGAAGGACCAAATCGAGGTAGCCCTGTCATCGATTGGTGTGACCAACTGGCGTAGGCGCGCAAGAAGCAGAGGCGCCTGGAAGGATGTGTTACGGCAGGCCGAAATCCGTTAAACGGGTTGTTATGGCCAATTAAGTAAGTAAGTAAGTAGCAAACTCTAGAAAAGTTTGTATTGTTTCATTACGATCTCCTATTGATTCGTCGTTTAAATTGACCACGGAAGCGTATGTTGTTGAAAAGCTCATTGGTCAATTACCCACATGCTCGTTTGCGAAGAATGTTGATTTTAATGTACCGGATTTCCCGTTAGCAGATTTTAATTATGCCCATATGGATTTACTATTGGGTGGAGATGTATATTCCCAGATAATGCTTTCTGGAATTCGTAAAGACCCCAAAAACCCTTTGATCGCCCAGCAAACCGTTTTCAGTTGGATTGTAACTGGCAAAACACGTCAGTCAAGTTCATTACCCTTTAAGTCCGAATCCCCTAAGGACTTGAGTCGTGGTTTATCTCGTAAAGGTGAATTTGCTCAAAATTTGAGATTCAATTGCTGCAGAGCCCGCAGATTAAGACCTAATACAAGGACCACACGCGGACCACTAGATTCCTAATTTTGAAATTGTCAGACGTCAGCACCGCTAAAACTCTGGGTTTACGTTGGAATGCGAGCATTGAACCATTTTGCTTCACGCCAGCTCCAGCGCCCTATTTCTCTATTGTCACAAAACGTTCTGTCTTGTTTCAAAAAGCCGAAGCTATTTGACCCCGTTGGGTGAGTGGCACATACAATCGTAGTTGCTGGGATTATTATGCATCAAATTTGTAAAGATAGAAGTGATTGGGACGAATGTTTGGAACCCACGACGTTTAACAGATGGCTTGAGTTTGTCGATGATTACTCGTACATCGACCCCGTTCGGTTAATTTTAACCTTCAGCGTGAAGTAGTTCATGCAATTTGTGATGCTTCTGAGAAAGCATATGCTGCCATTCTGTACTATAGAGTCTTAACCCCGTCTGATGAATTTGTCACCCACTTACTCGCTGCCAAAGTAAAAGTTGTGCCTGTAGAAGTGTAGACTTTACCTCGTTTAGAGCTCTGCGATGCAACTCTATTGGCAAAAAATGGTATTTTTACTTCGTAGGAAGCTGCATCTTACCAGATTGGAAGCCTTTGGGGGACAGATATGACTATCGTTCTGTCTTGGCTTCAAAAACCCCCGTGCCAGCATATCGAGTATCGTTTATCGGGGACCAGTTAGGCACTGACATTTGGAATCACGTGGATTGTTGTTGTCGATTTTGTTGTCATTCCTAGTGACAAATTATCCCTAACAATCAGTAATTTGGTAGAATCCAATGGATTTATTTCGTCCCTGATTCGAAGTGTGAGTGGCTGCAAATGGCGACCTAATACGGCCAATTGTGAAGCTCGTGTCGCTTTCTAATCTAAAGCAGTATTAATTCGTTCTCCCGTTTTCTGTTGTGTATTCGTCGTTTTCATTTACAGATTATCTAATACCCCCAGATACCCCCGCTATCTGTCGAACGCCCATAACCCACAACCAGGTTCTCATGTTCAGTACCAGCTATAAAACTTATATTTCTTATATTATGCTAGAATTACTTTATTTTTATGCGCAAATAATATTGTAATATTAACCTATATAATATACACCCTGAATTGTTAATTTTGACCTCTGGGATGTTCACGCTGGCCACCCTACTTTTAAGTTTAGTTTTAAGTGTATAAACCATCTCTGGATTAACATGAATTTATTGTGAATTATGAAATATAAACGAAAAGAGATCTCTACTCGATCCACCCCCGAAGGTACGTTTTGTGTACATAAATAAATAATATTTTGATTATTTTAATACTAATACTTTGTATTTTTATTTACCCGCATTCACACAAAAAATATTTTATTTTATTCTCACCCCCATACTGCTTGTGGAAAGTCGTCTTTAAAATCATATGCTAATTGCTGCAAATCACATATAGCCAAATAAGGAGCTGAAGTGGCACCGTATGTTCCGGTATTCAGCTCATAAACAGATATTTCATCGTTTAACTCATGTCGCCAAAGTATTTGCTGAAATTTCCTATGTTCTGGACAAACACCTATCTGCCGAAACATTTTTTCAATATCTGCGCAGAATGCAATCCTGTGGCTCCTCCATTTTGTAATAATGGCTGGTAAATCGTTCTGAAATGCAGGTCCAGTACAGAGTTGCTCGTTTAACGATTTGCAGTTAATCAAATGACAACTTCCATAAAAAACAACTCCTAATTTGGTGGTAGTACAGCCCTCCTTTAGTACACAATGGTGAGGCTAGAAATAGGAATTAGGTCTGACATCTTCAGGATATTTTCCAAATTTGCTCATTTGACCTAAAATTTCGTACTCTCGCATAAAGTTCCTATATCTTTCAACAAAAGTAGGTCCTTTCGAAAAAGAGATTTCCAATTGTCGCAACTGTCTCACATTCGGGTTTTTGATGCCTAAAATGGAAATTAATTGGAAAATGAAATTCTTGAGTACCAAATATTTCTTTACATGAGCTGAAAAACGTCTCTCTAGCGAGTACCGTTACTTTACTACGTTATTTTGAAATGCGAGTTTTTTGATAGTTTTTAATCTTTCGTGAAAAAAAATAAATTTTCAGTGTTTTCAAAATTAGTTCTCGGCAAGTTTTTAAGTAAAAATATTAAAAAAAAAATATGGACCCTTCAACAACAGGCGATTGAGATTATATTTGCTTCGTTGTTTTTTAAGTTTATATAGTTTTGTTATTTTTAAAAAAATTTTTTGTGAAGGTCTATAAATTTGCAAATTTTGTAGCGTATATGGAAAAATAGTTGTGAGTTAAGCAAAGTAAAGCAAAAAATTTTTTCTTTTCTTAAACTTAAGATACCCTGTGAAATAATAGAAAAAAATTTTTTTGCACCTTCTTGCACCTGATTAAAAAAACGAAGATATATTTGTGTACCTATATAATTTTTATTTATTAAATTTTTTGTATAAAATTATAAGACCATATTTATTCAATCATAGGTACAAACGTGAATACAAATTTTATTTCTCGAAGAGAACTTTATGAACTAATTACATGTTCTGGATTTGAAACCATTACTGAAAAGATCGAATTTCTTAAAGAAAAAATGCTTACACGTTTATTGCCAAGCAATAAAAAAATATTAAAGTTTTTAAAAATATATTGAAAAATTTTATTTCCCAATTGAAGAATCACTGGAATGCATCTTATAGGGTTTCTGAGCGTTTTCTTCAGAACAACAGCTACTGGTTAGATTCGTCAATAGGTTTCCCGCGCCAATTTGATGTTAACCGTGGTAGTGAAAGAAGCAAAAACCAAAAGACAAAAGAATAAAGGAAAGAAAATTCATCATCTTTGCTGGCGCGGACCTGAAGTAATAAAGTACACTTTAATACCAATAGGGCAGTTAAATGTGGAAGCGCAAGAAGCCCGAAACAAAGACTTCAAAATGAAATGAAAACTTGTTTGATACTCAAAATGATTTATTCTAATTTGCATTAATATTTCTATGTTCAATTCTAATTTTGTTTAGTTGGTAGATAATTTTTAACAGTAGGATTCTAAAGTTTTGTCAGAACATATATTTTGATGCAATACGTCAGAATCAATCAAAAATTCAATTTTGAGTTTTTTGGTTGTAAGGCCCTTATGCAGTTCAAGTACGATTTTTTTTATTATGGATTTATCTTCTTTAAGCGAAATAAATTAAAAGAAGTTAAAAAAAGCAACCAGGAAAGCTCCTACGATTTAATTCCCATTTTAGGCATCAAAAACCCCATATGAGTCTGTAGGCGCTAATGATATTATTCGGAACGGATGGTGCAGTGTTATTTTCTACTAGAGATCTAAGCGGTAAATGTACTACATAGCGACCAGATTGTGATTTATTAACTGTATTTGTAAAATAAGTTTCACATTCCAGTTCATCGCTCCTTATCTTTGTTTTAGTACTGACTTCTTCCTGTTCCCAAAACGACTTCAATAATGTCTATTATTTGACGTTAAGTATGTGCAGCCTGTTGCAAGAGCTGCTACCATTTTTTCCAGAAAACACCCACCCGAAATGAGTATTTTGGAAGAATAAATTGTTGTGAACAAAAGATCCGGCGGAAGTTTTATTATTGAGCAGATATCTGAGCCTAAAATCAGATCGATCTGATCAGAGTTGAAGGACAGTAGATCAGCCAAATCTTCAGGATCAATATCAGGCAATGAAATAAGTTTAGATGAAGGATCCAGTATATACGAAGAAAGGTTAGCTAAAACTGATGACGTAAAACTGTACGTACAAATACAGATTTTCGTTTACGAGAATATAAATCAATATTAGCAGAGTATTTCGATACGTATTCACCACTATTAGTAATACCGATTACCTTACACTATGATATTTCTTTCCGGATGCCCATCAGTTGAACTGCAGCCTCAGAAATAAAGCTTCCTTGTGAGCTTGGATCCAAAAGAGCTCGTAAAGGAAAGTAACCTTTGTCAGTTCGAACAAGTAATCGAATAGTGTATAACAATACTGCTTGATGAGCAACTTCACTCATTTTTAGAATTCAGTGAAATATCAGGAACAGACGACGGGTGTTTATGCTGAGTTTTTGAAGTGAAGATAAGATTTCCTGGCTAGAATCCAATAAAGTTTTAATGGATTTAAATCCACCATCAGATTTCGAAATATGAAAAAGTTTTGATATTAAACTGCCAACAAGCATTCGCTTGTTATGATATCTGGATTCTAGAATGTTCCATACCGAATCATAATTTGCATCAGTAACAGAAATATTTTAAATTAAATTGAATGCTTCACATTTAAGTAATAAAATTTCTGAACCTTGGTGAGCGAATCATTGCTATTAACGACAGAAGAATAAATGTCGCGAAATACAATCCACCCCGTATATTCTCCAGAAAAATTTGGGAATGAAATCTTACGTAGCTTAGCATCACAATTAACTGTAACATCAGGGCGACCGCTAGTTTGGACACAAGTACTTGACAGTGGTCCATTTTATCATTTAGAATCCAACAATTTTCATTTAAAACCAGGGACCGAAAAAAACTGTTATTTTTGAATTTTTGATTAAAAAAAGCAACCGCAAATGTCGGAGAACAAAACCAAGTATACCACTTTGCGTGTCTTGGACCAAATTTTTATAAAATGCGATGCTTTTTAAAATCATGATTTTTATTTTTTAGAAAAAAAAATAACAGTTATTTTTTGATTTTTATTTTTTCGAGCAAAAATAACAGTTATGTTTGACTTTCATTTTTTCGAGCAGAAATAAAAGTTATGTTTTGACTTTTATTTTTGCGAGCAGAAATAAAAGTTATTTTTGTTTTAATTCATTATGAATTCATAATATTTATTAAAAAATTCTTTAAAACAATTAAAGTAATTTATGTCAGAAAATTATTAGAATTAAGTTTTGGGTATATTAAACACTAATCTTTGTGTCATAGGGTTTGAAAAAAACAAAATAAATTTTATTTCTGCTCGAAAAAATAAAAGTTAAAATTATAACTTTTATTTCTGATCGAAAAAATAAAAGTTAAAAATAACTATTATTTTATGGCTTTTACGATAAACGTTATAACAGTTATGGTCCCAGCAGCGTTGCCATAATTTTTTTTCAAAAACTGCAAATTTAGAGAAAAAAAACTGATTTTCAACTGAAAAAACTGCACATCCAAAAAATTTATAATTCAGTTCATATATTCTTTTTTATAACAAAACAAATTAAATTAAAAGCATACAATAAAAAATATAAATATATTTCTCCTGGCACTTAATACTAATTAGATTTGTACATTTCTTTGGTAAATTTGATTGCCATTTTTTTTGATTGCACGAAATTGCTGCAATTACTGTTATTTTTTAAGAAAATCTTTAGTTCTTAAAATGCCACACAGTGTTGGCACTTCTAATCTGTTCCTAGTTTTATTTTTATTAATATTAATTTGTGAAAAAATTCTTACAACATTAGCAGTTGCAACAGGTACTGACAAAATTGCATATACCAGTTTTTTTAAATTAGGAAAAGCTTTAGTTCCGTCGCCACGTTTTGTTTTAAATATGACTTCCCAAAAAGTTTCAATATTTTCTACTTCTAATAAACCCAAGTCTTCAAAATTAATGTGCAGTAGTTCACGCCACTCATCATCTGTTTCTTGAATGTAGTTCATTTCTACTACATTTGGCACAAAACGACATAATTAAAAATACTTTTATTGTTATTTTTCACAATTATGGCTTTAGAAATTGGAATTAAAATAACAAAATTGAAATTAAAAAATTTAAATGTAAAAACTGCAAAATCTGCATAATTTACAGAAAAACTTACTTTTTTAAACAAAAAACTTCAAAACTGCTCAATGCTCAGAAAAACTGCAAAATGCAGATAAATCTGCACATTTGGCAACGCTGGGTCCCAGTTTAAAACACAAATATTTCTCGGAAAATTCAAAGTAAAGATCCTCTTTCATGTATGGAACATCATCATCTTCTATCGACCCCCCGTGATTTCAACGCACTATTTTATCATGTTGAGATTCAAACTTACCAAATACTTTATCAAGTTGTTGGACTAAAGAATTTAAGAAACCGCTTGTCCTGTCACTTTTTTCTTTTTGTTCGAAACGAGTTTCCAGCTTATTTAATAATTTCATTTTTTTTACTAAAAATATAACAAAATATCATTGGTTTAAACCCCATTAGGTTTTAAACATATCTTAACAAGTTAAAAAAAATAATTAACTTAGTTTCTCTTAAAATAGATAATAATACAGTTATTTACTTTAAAGTTTACAAATTTACATATTTACAACTTATTATGGTTTAAGTTCTGAAAGGGAAGTCTAGTACATGACACCTTTTAAGTCTATTGACTGTTATCTAGAAGGTTTATTGCAAGGATGTTTGAATGATGACTAAGTCTATTGAGATAGTTTAAACTGTATATTGTTACGCAAAGGGAAACAGTGTACCATTGTTTAACATTAAGATGCTAACAAACACACTAACAATACAAAGAACATCGTTTAACATAAACAGAAGCTACACTAACACATAGAACGTACATGCTTACATATACCAACAACATCAGTATAAGACAGACAAGAATGATAGAACAACAACAAACAAGCAACGTCAACCAGATACACAAACAACAATGCGGTTGCGATAGAATTCTCGAGAAGGCGAGAACAAGAACTTTATTCTTCGAGAACGTTCATCATACTGATTTTGCGGACATATAAAAAGGCGCGACATTGCAAGCAACGAGTCAGTTATAGTTCAGTCAGTCTTGTGTGAAGACGGTTGCGCTCGAAGTAAGCAGTTGTTAAGCCGAAAGTCCATATCATCCGTTTCTTGCGACCTTGCATTACATGCGTATACCGAAAAAGTAGAATTACTGTAGTTGTTTGCACAGAATACACACAGAATCGAAACGAGATTTTGACAGTTAACCTAGCATTGCGAAAGGGACAGAAAATATTACCAAAAAGTATTTCTGTCCCTCTCTGATTGTAACTCTGTTTTGTTTTGTTTATTTATGTTTTTTTTAGTTTTAGGGGTTGGTTTTTATATTGGCGAGAGTTAATAAAAAATGTAATTTTTGTCTAAAACTATTAATAAATAATAAAAACAACTAATAACAATAACCTTTTTAACTTTTCCTTTCAAGAAATTAAAAAATATTGGCATCTTTCAGCAAGAAAATTTTTTTATGAGTAGTACGTCTTATTTTGATCTTGTAATATTTAGCTTCTTAATTACCTCTTGCACAAGAAACTATATTCATTACGACCGAAAATCATCCACATTCCGATTAATATTTAAATATTTAAGAGTCTTTAAAATTTTCATTGAAGAAATTAAAAAATATTCCAAATTTCCCTTTGTTAACACAACATAAATGTTTATTTACATTTTTCTACTTTAACCTCCAGTTTTCACTCTGTATATCTGTTGCTTCTAACACATTTGATTCGCAAAACATTATAATATTTTTTTTCTCCCTCTAATAAGCAGGTTAAGCAACTGCTTTGAGCGCTTTTTAAACGCCAAAGGTTTCGATTCTGTGTGTATTCTGTGGTTGTTTGTGACAAGAAACAGAAGAAAATGCATAGAATGCGTAGACGCGTAGAACGCATCAAGTAGGTTTACTTTCTACTTTTCTATGCGACTCATGCAGTGTTGGAAAATGTCAGCAGTTTTTAAACTTGGCATGCCAAATTATATACTATTGTGAATGGTTTCGATAGATATGTTTAAATAGTGCATTACTATTTTCGCATTTTTCTTTTTGCATTATAAAAATATTGATAATAACATATTGTATAATAAAGTTTACTATTATTTTAAGAGGAAAATACATTTTTAACACATTTATGAACATTTCATCATTTCATGAAGAAAATATGCATGTTACTAGTTGTCGATTGTTTTTATGCACTGAGTGTCATCTACTTTGAATTTATTTATTTGTAAACATGAAAAATGGAGCATAAATTAACCGAAAACACTCGTCTTGTGTTCTTTTGAGGATTTTCGTAAGCCTTAACAGCACAAAATATCACGTATTTAAACTCATAAATTTGTAATTAATGGCATAAATTCTTTAAAAATTACAATTTGATTTTCTATTTTTCCAGTCGCATAAAACGCATTGTGTGTAACTTGCAATAAAAACCGCATATAATGCAAGAATCACATGTAACGCAAGGTCGCATGAAACGGATGGTATGGACTTTCGGCTTTAGTGTTTACGCGAGCAGAAGGTTTGTTGCTTACAAGAAGGTTGTGAGCATAGAAGAATAACGAACAAGTAGTTATTGTTGTATAAGTTGTAACAGTGGTACACAAGAGTAGTGTGATTAATAAAGAGTTTAATTGAAATTAACACATATTTATTATTATTTTTAGTTTGCAATCAACGAATCCACAATCTACGCGTTTTTTAAAAAGGTAAAAACGTAACAATATGTTAATTTCAGTTTTGACGTTTGGTCTAGATAGGTCTTTATGGATATTATCATTGGTGACAAACCACGGCGCATTTACTATCATTCGAAGAGTTTTAGATTGGTAACGTTGCAAAATTTCAATATTGGAGTTGCTGGCAGTGCCCTATAACTCTGTTCCATACGTCCATACGGGGCATGGACGGATATAATAGGAAAATCCATTTGACATGGGATGTCTAAATAGGATGTGATATTGTTGCCATCATTATTAAAAGAAAAAGGTTTAAAATTAGATTCTAGATATTTAGTAAAAGCACACGCTTTACTACGATCTGATTTACACCACGAACCATTAAGGTCTTTAATGGGAAAGTTTCTTTTTGTTGGTTTTTTTAAGCATGTTGTTGCCTTCCATAAGTTGATTTCATTGTTTCGGTTGTTATGAACAGTTAGATTTTTTAAATATGTGTTAAAATTTTGATTTTTTATCTCATTTAGTCGTTCTTTGAGCTCAGTTGTGGCTCTATTTAAATTTCTTTTATTTACCGGATTTCTGGTTAGTTTCCATAATCGTCTCAGTCTTCTTTTATTCTGTATAAGACGTCTAATATATTTCTCAGCAAAAACAACAACTCTATTTCTCCTAATAGTTAATGGTGTTGATAAATGCACTAAATTTTTAAAATTTGCTACAGCACTATCCAATTCTGCACAAACTTTGATTCTTATATTAAGATTTATATTTCTGTCCAACCAATATCTAAATGAGTCAATATCGGTTTTCGAAGTTGTGCTATAAGATTCCCTTCCTATTGGTAAAAATGTGTCATAGTTGACTATTAGCGATGAATGGTCATAGCTTAGATCCTCGGTATCTAAAATTACTTGGAATGCCAGAATATATAACAAAATCTGGCAAGTCTGCAATTTTTGTAGCATCACTTGGCCAGTAGGTTGGCCTCCCAGTAGACAGAACCGAGCACTTATTATTTATTATATTTTTATATAGCTCTTTGCCCTTAGGATTACTTAACCTTGAGCCCCACCATGGATGTTTAGCATTAAAATCTCCGCCAACCAAAAACGAATGACCAAGTCTTAGGAAGAATTCTTGATATTCTCGATATTTAATATTATGTCGTGGTGGCATTCATTTAAGTTGGCAACCCTGTGAGAGGTTAGGTTAGGTCGGAGTGGTAGCTCTGATATCACAAAGCTCACTTGAGCACGCATATAAACTACTGTTGTGATGCCACGGGTGAACGCAGTCCCTGTACTAACCAAGTTCCACCCTGTGAGAGAAGGTTTTAAAATTTTTTGTGCGCTTAAAGTCTTCTAAAATTTTTGTTAAATATTCCGGTTTAAAGACTTAAACATTGCGAAAATTTTTACATTACAATCACATATAGTGCGAAATACCCAAATATTATCAAGTATGCCAGGAATGAGCCGTAAAAGTTCATAAAATCCGAAAATATTTTGTCACCATTGCAAATTAGAAACAGAAGATAAGGAGAATAGCATAAGAATATACGGAGAATAGCATAAAATGTGAAAATGTATATCATGTGTTGTGTACACAATTAGATAAACGTCGGTATGAACGACTATTAAGATCCAATGTTGATGTATTTGTTTGCCATTTCTGTACAGATGCTGTTAACAGTAATACAGTTAAAGAAGAACTGCTTGATATAAAAACAAAACTTAACAAACTGTAATGGAACGTTGTGGTGGGCTGTGTTGACTACTTCATTTGCCTTCAAAATGACTCTAACCTTTAGCACGTGCTTGCTTTAAGGGTCTAGCTCGCCGGATGGGGGGGGGGTCTTGTTAGGTCACCTTGAAACCTCACTGCAACAGAAATATCACGTGCTAATTCTCTCAGCTGTCTCAAATTGGTTTTACTTCAGATTCGGGGAAATTAGATGTTGTATTTCCATATGCCCTATCCCTACCATGTTACCATTCATGTAGGGTACCCTCCGTTCGTGTTTGCCGGCTACATGCTATGACATACTGACATAACGGGATTGTGGCGTGACTGGTTAGAATAGGCTCAAGTAGCGGTTTATGGTTTGAGTGGCGTGGGTATTTTTCTTAAACGTATGGGAAGACAGAACTGAAGTTGTATAGGGACGAGTAGTGAAGTGGACGTCGAGAAGAGTGGTAGTGTTTTAGTGAAGTGTAACCCAAGTGAAGTGTGCCATTGTTAAAATTACTTATTTTAAATTACCTATTGCTAAGATTATTAACCTAATCTATTAAACTATATTGCACTATTGAACTATTAAACCTATCAAATTTTAAATTACCTATTGCTAAGATTATTAACCTAATCTATTAAACTATATTGCACTATTGAACTATTAAACCTATCAAATTGAACTATTAATAAATTGAACTATTGTTAACACTATCTACAATTAAATAAAGAATTATAAAAATTTAAAACAAAACCCATGTGTTTATCCCACAAATTTTTGGGGGCTCAACCGGGATGAACAACCTGAGCATAGAATATACATGAAACAATACCTAAAATATACATAAAACGACAATAACAGTTTACAAAACAATATTTAACATATAAAAAAAGAGAAAAAAAAAAAAAAAAACTGAAAGAAAAGTGTTAAAGTGGTTAAAGAGAAAGAAAACAAAACGAAGAGAAAACGAAAAATTCCGCTCAAACAGAATACAGTAGTTTTCGCTTATAGTCCACACCCATAGTTGCAAAACATTTGTGGACAATAAGCGAAATTCGACATTTAAACGAATTTTTGTATATGCCACTTTATGGCATATATCTGTTTTCAATTATTTTCAGTAATATGATTATAAATCGAAAAAAAATATATATATATATAAAACGTTTTTATTTAAAAATAAGAGTATTTGCTTTAATTATAGACTTGAAGTTTATTGACTATGTAATGAGATACAATAAAAATTAAGTTCATTTTAATATTATAGACATAACTACTTAAAAAATTCTGTAATTTTTGACTGCTTTTTTCTAAGAAAATTTTTCAAAATATGGTCCTCAATTTTGTAAAGGACAAAATTGCTCTCAATTTCGTTCAGAGCAGTATTTCATTAAAATATCAATGGCTATATAACTTGTGCTTACTAATACGTATGTATATACATACAGTGCTGTCCAAAAGTAATACTTGATTGTGGTCCCGGGGGGGGGCAAATGGTGAGAAGTGTGACGACCTAGGTTGGGTTTGGTACGTATGCGTTTAGCAAGCCGAGAGTAAGTCTTGCGGCGAATCGTGCACATTGGTAGGCCGGGCTACCAATGTCTTTCGAAGATTCCCAACCTTTAGCTCGTAAAGCTATAAAAAAAAACAGTGCTGTCCAATAAAATAGGTTCACCATGATCTAACATCTTTAAGGCCAATAAAACATTAGAAAAACGCGATTATTAATTTTTATTTTTTTATTTTGGTAAACTTTTAACATAAATAACATAAAAAAGATATAACTTCAAAACATCGAAAGTAAAAAAACTATATATTCATCAATATTCTTCAAATCAGCAATTTTATCCTGTTCACAAAAATAGGTACAACAAATTTGGTGTTCTAAAAAAATTATTTTCAGCATTTAAACTAAATAATTCTTTTTATTTACAGTTTGTTTACCTCAATACTTGGTGGAATAACCCTTATTTTTAATTACTACTGAGCACCGTTTTGGCATAGAGTCAACAAGTCTCTGACATGCTTCTATTGGAATATTTTTCCACGCTTCTTTCACTAACTCCCGCAAACGGGTTGTAAATTAAAAAATTCTATTATTTTTTCTAAGTGAATCTATTTTATTGAACACGCGTTTTCACAACCAAATCTATACTTGCGATAAATTAAAAAAGAATGACGCTTCAAATTTTGAAATGTAATGGGATTATATAAACAAAGTACAGTTACTTTTTTACATATACTTCTTTGTATAAGAGATTTAGATACAGTAAACTTTTCGGAGAGCGGGTGAATCCAATTTTTTGAACAGCACTGTATATATTACAAATAACACGAGGATTTCCGTTTTTAACACTAACGCTTCCAACTAAATTTATACAAGAAGTATACCCAATATTTGCTGTTCATAAAATTTTGCGCTTATTACGTTCCATTTTATTTGATGTTTTTATGGTTTTGGCGATTAATTTTACAGCGGACTATATCAAGAATACTTTATATACATTGATAATTATTAATGTGATAAAACAATGGAATGTATGCCAAATTCGACTATATAAAAAATGGACTATACAACGCACTAAATGTATGAAATTCTTTTTATGACGAAATTAGAAGCATATTTTCTGGACTATATCAGAAATTCTCTTATATGTGCGATGGACTATAAGCGAAAACTACTGTAACAACACATTTTAATCGTCGTTAAACAGTTAAGCTAGTGTTTGTGCGTGTGCCGTAAAAATAGTTGAAATTTTCGCTGTAAACATTGATATACTTATTGAGGCCTTTGTGTAAAAGTGGTTGCAAATAAGGAAAAGAGCATAAAAGAAGAGAAAATAGAACAACCCAAAAGAATATTCTAGAACGTTAGAAAAGAGATTCAAGAGAGAGCTGTAATAAAAGATCAGGCCTATGGTGAGTGTTTCTTCCGTTGAAAACTTACGAGAGCGAGTAAATTTGAAAAAAAAACCCACCACCAAATTAAAACAAAGAGAGTGAGAGTGCTTTGAGGGAAAGAAAAACTGATACGTAGTGCTGTTGCTGAAAATAGTGTGAAACCACACCCTTATGTTGACTGCGTTGAGTGAGAGTGCTGTGTTGATCGCGGTGTTGAGTGCTGTGTTGATCGCGGTGTTGAGTGCTGTGTGTGAGATGCTAGCGGTTGCTGTTGAGCTGTTTGTACGGTGAGAGTGTTGTGTATCGTGAGTAATGAGAGGTGGATTGCTGTGAGTAAAGCTGAGTCGCTAAATTTGATGCTGAGGGTTGCAGATGCGTAGTTTACCTTGAGAGAGCGTTATATTGAAGTTGCGGCTGAGCGGTGGACAGCGTGGCAGAATAAAAGTACAGTGGGATGAAGCAGTTATCCGATAAGTGGAATTATTTCATAGGAATTTCATATTTAAAAGTTTTTTTTACATAATCATTTGATATAATTTAATTATTTTAATTGGAAGATTTTTTTTTTATGAAAAGAGAATGTAATTAAAATTGAATGATTTTATTGGGAATTTAGAGAAAAGAGAGAGAGTAGGAGAAATGAAATTTAATTGAACGATTAACTAATCGGTTGAACTTTTATTATTAACTTGAATATTTAATGGAATTATTTGTATTTGACGAATTTTGAGACAATTGAATTCTTTTTTTTATATTGATTGATTAATTATTTTATTGATTTAGTGTTCTATTGATTGATTAATTGTTTTGTTGATTTAATATTCTATTGATTGATTAATTATTATATTGACTTAATATTCTATTTTTTGATTTATTATTTAATTGATTTGATATTCTATTGTAACATTTGGGTTTACAGTTTTCACGCGTTGGTTAATTTCTTGAGTAGTTTGGTGAGGAGGTAATATGGCGGGCCGATAGTGAGATTGTCGGGAATGACCGGTCGGAAAGAGGCTTGTACACCCTCAAGGATGTGGAGGAGAGTCTGTCCCAGTTTTCCGGCACTAGCTCACCTGACGTTATTCGGTGGCTAGATGAATTCGAGGAGATGGGCAGTATACTGAACTGGTCACAACTACAGTTTTATGTCTATGGTAAGCAGTTATTGACTGGGGCCGCGAAAATGTTCGTCAGGAGTCAAAAGGGCATACGCGACTGGTGTTCTTTGAAAACGGCCCTTAAGAACGAGTTCGGTGTGCAGTTTTCAGCAGCGGAGGTTATTCGTCGCATTCAGAACAGACGCTTGAACAAGAACGAGACACTGATGGAATATTTGTATGCCATAATGGAAATTGGGGCCCAGATTAACTTAGATGAAAGGAGCGTAATTGAATATTTCATAGAGGGCATACCAGACTCGAGATCAAGTAAGACAGTACTATATCAGGCCGACAGTATCGGCGACCTGAAGAAGATGATCAGAGTGTACGAAAAGACACGGCCAGTTTCCCAGTCGTTATACAAGGGGAAAGAGCCGATGATTGTGCCAAAGAAGTCCAGCGTATTGAAGCGAGAAGCAGCTGGCGCCGATATCAGGTGTTATAAGTGTGGCGGAAAATCCCATGTTGCTAAAAATTGTCCCGAGCGGCAACCTAAATGTTTCGCTTGTAGGAATTTTGGCCATCGATCCTTTGAATGCCCTAATTCCAAGGTGGAGAATAAGGTTAAAACGGAACGTGGCCAAGTGAATATGGTTCGTAAGGGACCGGGTTTTATATTCAAGGATATAGTGATACGTGGTAAGGATTTGACAGCGTTGGTGGATACAGGGTGTGATGTATGCATAATACGGTTCGACATGCTGTTCGTATTGGGTGAGATAGATTTTGTAGCGGAGAGGGTGAAATTGTTTGGTATTGGTGATAGCGCTATAGTCACGTTGGGTCGGTTTGTTGAGATTGTTCACGTTGATGGCTTGGATATAGAGGTCACTTTTTATGTTGTTGGGGAACGCGATGTTAACCATCCAATTATGCTGGGAAATAGTTTGATACGCAAGGCAGATGTGACCATATCGAATGGTGAAGCGCGGTTCAAGATGCCGGTGAAAGAGAATACAGTTCCTAATGAATTTTCGGGGGATTGTTTGAACATCGACGAGTACAAGCCAGATATCCCAGTCGACCTGGAGCACCTGAATGCCTCCATCGGGAGCCAGATAGAGAAGACAATAACCGGATATCAACCCCAACGAAATATGAAGAGCCCGGTGAAGATGAACATAGTGTTGAAGGATGACATACCAATTTATCATAGACCCAGACGTTTACCCATCGCCGATCAAGTAATCGTTGAAAATCAGATTGCAGAATGGTGAAAAAATTGTGCAGCCTAGTACTTCGGAGTACGCATCCCCGATCGTTTTGGTTGCAAAGAAAGACGGCACTAAAAGATTATGCTGCGACTACAGGAAATTGAATCAGAAGATTGTGAGGGACCATTTCCCCATGCCATTGATGGATGAGGTGTTGGACAAACTGCAAACGGCTAACCTGTACACGACATTGGACCTACGAAATGGGTTTTTCCATGTGCCGTTGGAGGAATCTTCGAGAAAGTATACGGCATTTGTCACCCACAATGGGCAGTTTGAGTTTCTGTTCGCTCCATTTGGTTTGAGCAACTCACCTGCAGTATTCACCAGATTCATAACAGCTGTATTTAGGGATTTGATACGTGAAGGTGTGGTAGTAGTTTATATGGACGATATCATTATTCCCGCTAAGGATGTGATCGAGGGCGTGGAAAGATTTGTAAAGGTTTTGGAGATAGCTGCATCGAACGGGTTACGCATTAAATGGGAGAAATGTCAGATTCTACGCAGTACAGTTAATTTTCTTGGTTATATTATTCAGAGGGGCTCAATAAAGCCAGCAGAAGAGAAGATCAAGGCGGTGAAAAACTTCCCGATCCCCACCGACCGGAAGGCCCTGCAGAGATTTTTGGGTCTATTTTCTTATTTTAGGAAGTTTATAGAGAGTTATGCGATAGTGGCGAAGCCCTTAACCGATATGTTGCGGAAGAACGTGAAATTTGCAGTCAATGATGAAGTCTTGCTGGCCTGTCATCAGTTGAAGGAGGCTCTTGTCAGTGCTCCAGTTTTGAAGTTATATGACCCCGACGCAATTACAGAGGTGCATACCGATGCCAGCATGCACGGTTATGGAGCAGTGCTTTTGCAGAGAAGTTTGGACGAACAGGATCTACGTCCAGTGCAGTACATGAGTAGACGCACAAAGCCGTATGAAGAGAAGTACCACTCCTATGAATTGGAGGTGTTAGCTGTAGTAGAATCGTTGAAGAAGTGGAGAGTGTACTTACTTGGCATACCATTTAAGATAGTAACTGACTGCAACGCGTTTAAACTGACGATGAACAAGGATGATGTGCCTGCCAGAATTTCAAGGTGGGCTATGTTTCTACAAGAATTCTCCTATGAGATTGAACACAGATCCGGAACTAGAATGAGGCACGTTGATGCTTTGAGCCGTATGGCGTGTCTAGTCGTTGAAAGCAGCCTTACACACAGAATCAGATGCGCACAGGAGAGTGACGACTGTACCAAGGCCATTAGAGCAGTGTTGGAATATGGTGCATATGAAGATTATTACATACAGAATGGAGTGCTGTACAAGGATCCCACGAAGGACCTTATCGTGATACCGGTCCAGTTGGAAGAGGAGATAATCAAGTTAGCGCACAACCAGCAGCAGTACTATATACCGAGGTTGCCTGCAAAAGTGCCGCACGTTGTACGAAATTGCATCGAGTGCATTATCACCGAGTCGAAAACAGGCAAGAAAGAGGGCTACCTTAACCCAATAGATAAGGACGATCGACCCCTAGCGACTTATCATGTCGATCATGTTGGACCAATGGAAGTTACTAAGAAGGCGTATAATCATCTGTTCGTGGTTGTTGATGGGTTTACGAAGTTCGTGTGGCTACATCCAACGAAGTCAACTGACAGCAAGACGGTTATCGAATCCTTGGAGAGGCAATCTGCTATTTTTGGAAATCCTCGAAGAATAATAAGCGACCGCGGAGCAGCATTTACTTCACAGGCCTTTAAAGATTACTGCGTTCAGGAGAATATCCAGCACCTGTTGATAACCACAGGAGTTCCACGTGGGAACGGTCAGGTTGAACGAATACATAGAATAGTCGTACCAATGCTGGCAAAATTGTGCACTGCGACGCCCCAGAACTGGTACAAACACGTGAGAAAGGTCCAAATGTTTATTAATTCCAGTACTCCAAGAAGCACCCGCGTATCCCCGTTCAAATTACTAACCGGCGTGGAAATGAGATTGCCCGACTACCCCTACCTTAGAGAAATATTAGAAGATGAAGCCGTCCGAGAATTTGATGAAGAAAGAGAAGATATGAGGTCCGAAGCTAAAGAGAATATTGGAAGAATTCAGAGGGAGAATTGCAAGACTTATAATGCCAGAAGAAGGCCTGAGGTTGAGTATGCCGTAGACGAGTTGGTGGCCATTAAGCGCACTCAGTTCGGCAGTGGCCTTAAGTTAAGAGGTAAATACCTGGGCCCATATAAAATAGTGAAGAAATTGCCTCACGGAAGGTACGAGGTCGAGAAAGTGGGTTACCATGAGGGCCCTAATAGAACCACTACCGTGGCCGAGTTTATGAAAGTGTGGCAATCCGGGCCGTATTGCCGTCAGGAGGGCCGAATGTAAGGTACCCTCCGTTCGTGTTTGCCGGCTACATGCTATGACATACTGACATAACGGGATTGTGGCGTGACTGGATAGAATAGGCTCAAATAGCGGTTTATGGTTTGAGTGGCGTGGGTATTTTTCTTAAACGTATGGGAAGACAGAACTGAAGTTGTATAGAGTAGTGAAGTGGACGTCGAGAAGAGTGGTAGTGTTTTAGTGAAGTGTAACCCAAGTGAAGTGTGCCATTGTTAAAATTACTTATATTAAATTACCTATTGCTAAGATTATTAACCTAATCTATTAAACTATATTGCACTATTGAACTATTAAACCTATCAAATTGAACTATTAATAAATTGAACTATTGTTAACACTATCTACAATTAAATAAAGAATTATAAAAATTTAAAACAAAACTCATGTGTTTATCCCACAAATTTTTGGGGGCTCAACCGGGATGAACAACCTGAGCATAGAATATACATGAAACAATACCTAAAATATACATAAAAAGACAATAACAGTTTACAAAACAATATTTAACATATAAAAGAAGAGAAAAAAAAAACTGAAAGAAAAGTGTTAAAGTGGTTTAAGAGAAAGAAAACAAAACGAAGAGAAAACGAAAAATTCCGCTCAAACAGAATAACAACACATTTTAATCGTCGTTAAACAATTAAGCTAGTGTTTGTGCGTGTGCCGTAAAAATAGTTGAAATTTTCGCTGTAAACATTGAAATACTTATTGAGGCCTTTGTGTAAAAGTGGTTGCAAATAAGGAAAAGAGCATAAAAGAAGAGAAAATAGAACAGCCCAAAAGAATATTCTAGAACAGAGCCCGGCAAAACCTATGCACGCGTGCATGTCAGCCATTATTAAATTTACAACAATGTTCTCTCACGATCAAAAATACACTCAGTCTCATTTGAGCATCCATTGAAAGAGGTTGTGTAGTCGCATGTTTCTGCTAATGCAGGGATGTACAGTATGAATATCCCAGAAAGTTTTCTATTAAATATGTATATTTCCAAAAAAAAAAAAACAAATTTTAATCTAAAATGCTTTCTTAAATCAATATAATCAAAGAAGTCTAAACGAATTTTACAAATTTTAATTTAATAAACTAATATTTTTAATTAAAATACCACCATTTAAAAATTTAAAGTTTCCATGCCTGCATTGTAGTGAATTTAAGAGTATACATTTTTCTCTTTTCTTATTTTTCGCTCTCGCACAACTGACCAATAGCAAGAGCTGCCGGGCTCTGTTCTAGAACGTTAGAAAAGAGATTCAAGAGAGAGCTGTAATGAAAGATCAGGTCTATGGTGAGTGTTTCTTCCGTTGAAAACTTATGAGAGCGAGTAAATTTGAAAAAAAAACCCACCACCAAATTAAAACAAAGAGAGTGAGAGTGATTTGAGGGAAAGAAAAACTGATGCGTAGTGCTGTTGCTGAAAATAGTGTGAAACCACACCCTTATGTTGACTGCGTTGAGTGAGAGTGCTGTGTTGATCGCGGTATTGAGTGCTGTGTGTGAGATGCTAGCGGTTGCTGTTGAGCTGTTTGTACGGTGAGAGTGTTGTGTATCGTGAGTAATGAGAGGTGGATTGCTGTGAGTAAAGCTGAGTCGCTAAATTTGATGCTGAGGGTTGCAGTTGCGCAGTTTACCTTGAGAGAGCGTTATATTGAAGTTGCGGCTGAGCGGTGGACAGCGTGGCAGAATAAAAGTACAGTGGGATGAAGCAGTTATCCGATAAGTGGAATTATTTCATAGGAATTTCATATTTAAAAGTTTTTTTTTTACATAATCGTTTGATATAATTTAATTATTTTAATTGGAAGATTTTTTTTTATGAAAAGAGAATGTAATTAAAATTGAATGATTTTATTGGGAATTTAGAGAAAAGAGAGAGAGTAGGAGAAATGAAATTTAATTGAACGATTAACTAATCGGTTGAACTTTTATTATTAACTTGAATATTTAATGGAATTATTTGTATTTGACGAATTTTGAGACAATTGAATTCTTTTTTTTTTATATTGATTGATTAATTATTTTATTGATTTAGCGTTCTATTGATTGATTAATTGTTTTGTTGATTTAATATTCTATTGATTGATTAATTATTATATTGATTTAATATTCTATTTTTTGATTTATTATTTAATTGATTTGATATTCTATTGTAACATTTGGGTTTACAGTTTTCACGCGTTGGTTAATTTCTTGAGTAGTTTGGTGAGGAGGTAATATGGATCGTGAGGAGATTTTAAGTATGGGTGTTGGTGCCCTTAGGGCAAGGCTAGTGGAGTTAGGTTTAGGGACACAGGGTTTGAAAGAGGATTTGCAGAGGCGACTTCTGGAAAGATTAGGACTACAGGGCGGGACTACGGACAATTGTAGCGGTGAAGTGGCGGAGGGCGCCAGTGCAGGAGGCTCTCCGCGGCGGGCCGATAGTGAGATTGTCGGGAATGACCGGTCGGAAAGAGGCTTGTACACCCTCAAGGATGTGGAGGAGAGTCTGTCCCAGTTTTCCGGCACTAGCTCACCTGACGTTATTCGGTGGCTAGAAGAATTCGAGGAGATGGGCAGTATACTGAACTGGTCACAACTACAGTTTTATGTCTACGGTAAGCAGTTATTGACTGGGGCCGCGAAAATGTTCGTCAGGAGTCAAAAGGGCGTACGCGACTGGTGTTCTTTGAAAACGGCCCTTAAGAACGAGTTCGGTGTGCAGTTTTCAGTAGCGGAGGTTATTCGTCGCATTCAGAACAGACGCTTGAACAAGAACGAGACACTGATGGAATATTTGTATGCCATAATGGAAATTGGGGCCCAGATTAACTTAGATGAAAGGAGCGTAATTGAATATTTCATAGAGGGCATACCAGACTCGAGATCAAGTAAGACAGTACTATATCAGGCCGACAGTATCGGCGACCTGAAGAAGATGATCAGAGTGTACGAAAAGACACGGCCAGTTTCCCAGTCGTTATACAAGGGGAAAGAGCCGATGATTGTGCCAAAGAAGTCCAGCGTATTGAAGGGAGAAGCAGGTGGCGCCGATATCAGGTGTTATAAGTGTGGCGGAAAATCCCATGTTGCTAAAAATTGTCCCGAGCGGCAACCTAAATGTTTCGCTTGTAGGAATTTTGGCCATCGATCCTTTGAATGCCCTAATTCCAAGGTGGAGAATAAGGTTAAAACGGAACGTGGCCAAGTGAATATGGTTCGTAAGGGACCGGGTTTGATATTCAAGGATATAGTGATACGTGGTAAGGATTTGACAGCGTTGGTGGATACAGGGTGTGATGTATGCATAATACGGTTCGACATGCTGTTCGTATTGGGTGAGATAGCTTTTGTACCGGAGAGGGTGAAATTGTTTGGTATTGGTGATAGCGCTATAGTCACGTTGGGTCGGTTTGTTGAGATTGTTCACGTTGATGGCTTGGATATAGAGGTCACTTTTTATGTTGTTGGGGAACGCGATGTTAACCATCCAATTATGCTGGGAAATAGTTTGATACGCAAGGCTGATGTGACCATATGGAATGGTAAAGCGCGGTTCAAGATGCCGGTGAAAGAGAATACAGTTCCGAATGAATTTTCGGGGAATTGTTTGAACATCGACGAGTACAAGCCAGATATCCCAGTCGACCTGGAGCACCTGAATGCCTCCATCGGGAGCCAGATAGAGAAGACAATAACCGGATATCAACCCCAACGAAATATGAAGAGCCCGGTGAAGATGAACATAGTGTTGAAGGATGACATACCAATTTATCATAGACCCAGACGTTTACCCATCGCCGATCAAGTAATCGTTGAAAATCAGATTGCAGAATGGTTACGTGAAAAAATTGTGCAGCCTAGTACTTCGGAGTACGCATCCCCGATCGTTTTGGTTGCAAAGAAAGACGGCACTAAAAGATTATGCTGCGACTACAGGAAATTGAATCAGAAGATTGTGAGGGACCATTTCCCCATGCCATTGATGGATGAGGTGTTGGACAAACTGCAAACGGCTAACCTGTACACGACATTGGACCTACGAAATGGGTTTTTCCATGTGCCGTTGGAGGAATCTTCGAGAAAGTATACGGCATTTGTCACCCACAATGGGCAGTTTGAGTTTCTGTTCGCTCCATTTGGTTTGAGCAACTCACCTGCAGTATTCACCAGATTCATAACAGCTGTATTTAGGGATTTGATACGTGAAGGTGTGGTAGTAGTTTATATGGACGATATCATTATTCCCGCTAAGGATGTGGTCGAGGGCCTGGAAAGATTTGTAAAGGTTTTGGAGATAGCTGCATCGAACGGGTTACGCATTAAATGGGAGAAATGTCAGATTCTACGCAGTACAGTTAATTTTCTTGGTTATATTATTCAGAGGGGCTCAATAAAGCCAGCAGAAGAGAAGATCAAGGCGGTGAAAAACTTCCCGATCCCCACCGACCGGAAGGCCCTGCAGAGATTTTTGGGTCTAACTTCTTATTTTAGGAAGTTTATAGAGAGTTATGCGATAGTGGCGAAGCCCTTAACCGATATGTTGCGGAAGAACGTGAAATTTGCAGTCAATGATGAAGTCTTGCTGGCCTGTCATCAGTTGAAGGAGGCTCTTGTCAGTGCTCCAGTTTTGAAGTTATATGACCCCGACGCAATTACAGAGGTGCATACCGATGCCAGCATGCACGGTTATGGAGCAGTGCTTTTGCAGAGAAGTTTGGACGAACAGGATCTACGTCCAGTGCAGTACATGAGTAGACGCACAAAGCCGTATGAAGAGAAGTACCACTCCTATGAATTGGAGGTGTTAGCTGTAGTAGAATCGTTGAAGAAGTGGAGAGTGTACTTACTTGGCATACCATTTAAGATAGTAACTGACTGCAACGCGTTTAAACTGACGATGAACAAGGATGATGTGCCTGCCAGAATTTCAAGGTGGGCTATGTTTCTACAAGAATTCTCCTATGAGATTGAACACAGATCCGGAACTAGAATGAGGCACGTTGATGCTTTGAGCCGTATGGCGTGTCTAGTCGTTGAAAGCAGCCTTACACACAGAATCAGATGCGCACAGGAGAGTGACGACTGTACCAAGGCCATTAGAGCAGTGTTGGAATATGGTGCATATGAAGATTATTACATACAGAATGGAGTGCTGTACAAGGATCCCACGAAGGACCTTATCGTGATACCGGTCCAGTTGGAAGAGGAGATAATCAAGTTAGCGCACAACCAGCAGCAGTACTATATACCGAGGTTGCCTGCAAAAGTGCCGCACGTTGTACGAAATTGCATCGAGTGCATTATCACCGAGTCGAAAACAGGCAAGAAAGAGGGCTACCTTAACCCAATAGATAAGGACGATCGACCCCTAGCGACTTATCATGTCGATCATGTTGGACCAATGGAAGTTACTAAGAAGGCGTATAATCATCTGTTCGTGGTTGTTGATGGGTTTACGAAGTTCGTGTGGCTACATCCAACGAAGTCAACTGACAGCAAGACGGTTATCGAATCCTTGGAGAGGCAATCTGCTATTTTTGGAAATCCTCGAAGAATAATAAGCGACCGCGGAGCAGCATTTACTTCACAGGCCTTTAAAGATTACTGCGTTCAGGAGAATATCCAGCACCTGTTGATAACCACAGGAGTTCCACGTGGGAACGGTCAGGTTGAACGAATACATAGAATAGTCGTACCAATGCTGGCAAAATTGTGCACTGCGACGCCCCAGAACTGGTACAAACACGTGAGAAAGGTCCAAATGTTTATTAATTCCAGTACTCCAAGAAGCACCCGCGTATCCCCGTTCAAATTACTAACCGGCGTGGAAATGAGATTGCCCGACTACCCCAACCTTAGAGAAATATTAGAAGATGAAGCCGTCCGAGAATTTGATGAAGAAAGGGAAGATATGAGGTCCGAAGCTAAAGAGAATATTGGAAGAATTCAGAGGGAGAATTGCAAGACTTATAATGCCAGAAGAAGGCCTGAGGTTGAGTATGCCGTAGACGAGTTGGTGGCCATTAAGCGCACTCAGTTCGGCAGTGGCCTTAAGTTAAGAGGTAAATACCTGGGCCCATATAAAATAGTGAAGAAATTGCCTCACGGAAGGTACGAGGTCGAGAAAGTGGGTTACCATGAGGGCCCTAATAGAACCACTACCGTGGCCGAGTTTATGAAAGTGTGGCAATCCGGGCCGTATTGCCGTCAGGAGGGCCGAATGTAAGGTACCCTCCGTTCGTGTTTGCCGGCTACATGCTATGACATACTGACATAACGGGATTGTGGCGTGACTGGATAGAATAGGCTCAAATAGCGGTTTATGGTTTGAGTGGCGTGGGTATTTTTCTTAAACGTATGGGAAGACAGAACTGAAGTTGTATAGGGACGAGTAGTGAAGTGGACGTCGAGAAGAGTGGTAGTGTTTTAGTGAAGTGTAACCCAAGTGAAGTGTGCCATTGTTAAAATTAGTTATTTGTAATTACCTATTGCTAAGATTATTAACCTAATCTATTAAACTATATTACACTATTGAACTATTAAACCTATCAAATTGAACTATTAATAAATTGAACTATTGTTAACACTATCTACAATTAAATAAAGAATTATAAAAATTTAAAACAAAACCCATGTGTTTATCCCACATTCATCCAAGGGAAATCTATTGGTAACCCAAATACAAATCAGAAGTGGTTTGGTTACATCAAGCTATTTAAACAAATTTTTATTAACAATTCGTATTTATCAAAATTTCAGAAAAAGGTCTTATGAAAGAATTTAAATCATATCGAACATAAAAGTTCATTATAGTCTATAGTTATAGTTCAGATTAACATTAATTTACATAAAAAAATAGTACCTACAAAGTTCTTTGAGTGTATCGATATCTCAGGCCTTTTAGATTTTTTTTTAAGAGTACAATAATAATAATTTTTAGTGAGAATTTAAATATGAACTACAACAACTTAAAATAAAGCTAAATTACAAATTTACATACTTATCTATGTAAGTTGCTTTTGATTCCTAATTCAACTCTCTCATTCAAGCTGTCATAATTTTTAAAGAGTACCAAATAATGAAAGTTCTCTTTAAGTAAGAGCTGATCTAAACGGATCAATGAAATGCAACAAAGGAAAGAATAAAATTATGAATGAATAGCAACTTACTACAATGTAATTTTTGTTTTTTTTTTTTTTATATTATTCTTAAACTCAAAGAAAAGTGTTCGTTATTCGAAACGTGTTAAATGAGAATTATTCTATATTTAGAGAAAATTTAATTAAATTACTTATTTACGACTTTTCATATTATTAATTAAGCATATAGGTTCTTGTCTTTTAAATAATTCAAATTCTTTTCTTATTTAAAATTTCTTTTTCTTTTAAGATTATTATTAATTTTTTTAATTTAACTTATATTAGGTTCAATAGAATTGCTTCATAGTTAAAATGTGGTATTAAATAATTCAGATTTTTTTTTCTTTTCTCAAATACATATTAAGAAACTGAATCTTTCACGTGTTATGACGAATTGGGTGTATGGGATGTTATATTGAACTTACGGTTTTTCTTTTCTTTTCCCTCATACTCCCGTTCTAGAAAAGTTAGTTTTCCGAGTTCCGTCCAAAGAAAAGTTTGGAGCACGATGTCTATTGTCCCCACAAGAAAGGTATGAACCACGAGGTATTTTCTCCAGGAGTAATAATGGAGTACCAGGACCTCTGTCCAATAGTAATGTGGGACCTCGAGGTCTTTTGTGGATATCGGATTAAAAATATCCTTCCACAATTCAATACCAGATGTAATTATATGTATATGATGGGGTCACTTTCTATTACAACTTTTGGAACAATAATCACCGAACTTTATTTATATACAAGCTTAACTATTCACTGTATTTTATTTTTAAATTTAATTTATTTCGCAAGAAATAGTACTTTTCAATTGAACAGTTTCTTAATCAATGAGTTGATACCGTTTTATGGAAATTTTCAATGAAGTTGTTAAGATCAACTTTGAGGCAAAAAAAAAAAAAAATTTAAAACAATTTCATTGATGGAATTGAAACAATATAACGGGATTATGAATGAAACCAAAATCCATTCATAACAGAATAACCTTGAAAAGGTTACATTTCATTCAGTAAAAGAGGTTTGGATTTAAGAGAAAGTAGAAGGATAGAAATTAGTAATTTAACAACTGTGATCAAAATTTTAGCACAACCGTCACAAAACAGAAGATTTTGAATTAAAAATTCATTTTTATATAAAAAATATTCTGGATACGGTTAGATTAAGTTGGGTTTTCGAGTCGGTGATATTTTTGAAGGTCCTTAGCATGATAGACCCCGACATCTTTACCATTCATGTCTACTATTCTATAGTTACAATAGCCTATTTTCTTTGAGATTTTTGATATTAAAAATTTAGGGGCTAATTTGGCATTATATGCTAATGCTTTATTACTTAAAGAAAAATTATTGGTCCTAGTCCTCATATCATATAACCTTTTATTAGTCTCATAAGCTTTCTCCAAATTTTGTTGAACCTTCTGTCGAATAAAATGTAATTTGTCCTTGTCATCTATGGTATCTAAACCGTCCTGCAGTGTATCTAGTTTCCTGAAAAGTTCATAAGATTTGTCATGTGTGACCATCTGCTGTCCAAATAAAACAAAATAGGGGGAAAATCCTAATGAACTGTGGTAGGAACTTCTCAAGGCTACTCCAATCTGACTTAGATTCGTATCCCAACATCTATGATCTTTGCCTAGATATGATCTTATTCCTGATATTATTTACCTATTTACCCTTTCCGAACTGTTGGCTTGGGGAGAGTAAATGGCTGAGAATGTGTGCTTTACACCATATTTTGTCAAAAAACTTTCAAATTGTGATGAACGAAACTGGGATCCGTTGTCTGTTACAACAGTTTTTGGAACTCCAAACAAATGGAAAACACTATTCTCCAAGAATTCTATTACGGACGACGTTGACATTTTACGAAGAGCTTTAAATAAGGGATATTTCGTGTAGTGGTGGCTTCAATATGAAATTAGGAGCTTTACTCTGTTTACATATTTCGCAATTTAAAACAAATGATCTTACTTGAGATGCCATATTAGGCCAGTAAAAGTTTCGCTTTAGCCTTTCGAGCGTTTTGCCTATTCCTCCATGGGCAAACATAGGGGGGTTATGAGAGCGTTCGATCACACAATAGGTAAGTCCCTGTGGGACCCATAACTTCCATGATCGAGCCTCTGAAATATCGTCACGAGAAAATTCCGTACGTTTATAGATGAATCCATCTACTACTTTCACATCTGGTAAACTACTTTGCCTATTTTCAATTTCCTTACGTAGTTTAATATATTGTTCCGAATCAAATTCTGGGGAGGATAAATCTATCTCAGGTTCTAAAATGTCTACGCTCTCAATATCATTAGGAACTAAACTATTCTCATTGTCAGATGGTAACCGCGATAAAGCGTCAGGCACTACATGCTGGCTTCCTTTACGATGGAAAATGCTAAAATTATAGCCCTGTAGCTTTAAGGACCAGCGCGCGAGTCTCCCATTTAGATCGGATTGACGCATCAACCATTTTAACGAAGCGTGATCCGTTATAACGCAAAACTCGTGGCCCTCGACATATTCACGAAACTTTTCTATACTCAAAACTGCGGCTAAGCATTCCAATTCAGTTATTGAATAATTTTGTTGAGCCCTATTCAATTTGTGGGAGAAAAATGCAATGGGTTTTTCAACACCACTGGCATCTTCTTGTGCAAGTACACCGCCCACTCCCGTTTTACATGCATCACAAGAAATTATAAATGGACGATCAAAATCTGGCGTAACCAGGATTGGAGCTGTCGTTAACTTTTCTTTAATGAGGTCACAAGCCTTTTGGGCTTCCTCATTCCATTGAAAAGTTTTAGACTTTTTCGTAAGGTCAGTAAGGGGACTAGTTAAAGAGGCAAAATTTTGTAGAAATCGCCTATACCAACCTACTAAGCCTAAGAACTGGCGAACTTCTTTAACTGAACGAGTAGGAGATAATTTCTGAATAGCAGATACCTTGTCTTTATCAGGTTTAATACAACCGTTACCAATAATATAACCGAGGTATCGTACTTCTTTTACACACCACTTACCCTTGTCAATATTCAATGTAAGACCAGCCTTACGCATTACATTTGCAACTTCAAGCAACAGTGACATATGCTATTCAAAACAATCACTAATTAAAAGCAGGTCGTCTAAATAGACGAAAACTCTGTTTTTCAGGTGGGGGGGAATAATGATATCCATCAGACGACAAAATGTCTGAGGTGCATTCGTTAAGCCGAATGGCATTACCTTGAATCTATATAAAGGTCTATTTGGCACAGTAAACGCGGTCATATCACAAGAGGATTCCTCTAAACTCACTTGCCAAAAAGCATGTTTAAGTCTAGGGAAGAAATGAATTCCGCCTTCGGCAATCTTGATAAGATACCATTAATTTTAGGCTGCGGATAAGCATCTCGGGAATCAAGGCAAAGTCTGAATTTTCCCTCTTTTTGCACACAAGCTATTGGACTACTCCATGAACAAGTAGGTGGAGCTGGTTCTATCACGCCGAGTTCTAACATTCGATCTATTTCCTCATGTATTCTCTTTTCCACGGCAGGAGATACAGAAAAATATCTCTGCTTAATAGGTTTGGTTCCTGGCAACAATTCAATCTTATGTTCCAACACAGTCGTTTTTCCTAGCCCCTCTTTAAGAAAATCCGGAAACAGTGATACCATTTTAGTTAGAACTTGTTTCTGATCATAAGTCAAAAAGTGTTCGTCACAAGCTTGATTAAGCTCTTCTATTTCACCCGTAAAATTTCCAAAAATCCTGCTCGTTAGTCGAAATGAATGCCAAAAGTCAATACCCAAGTATAAATCCTGTTTTAATTCTGGTATAATGTATAATCTTACTAATTTAATTGTATTTTTGTAATTGATATTCGTATCCAAATAACCAAGGATTCTATATTGTTGGCCACCTGCAGCCTAAACGAAATTAGACAATTTTTTTATAAGGACGATTTTCCCTAAGAAATTTTTCCGCTGCAGAGCCACTTAAACACGACAATGAAGCACCGGAATCTAAGAGTCCTAGTAATTTCATTCCCAAAATGTCTACTTGAATATAAGGTCTGATGTCAGATTCAGATTTTACTATCGCTTCAATGCATGATTTGAATTTGAGTCTATTTTGTTTTAAAATTTTATAAAACTGTCTTATTCTTTGTGTATTTCTTCTAGGAATTGTTCGCTCTATATTATTATGAAATGAACTATCTATGGATTCACAAAATATTCTTTTTCTAGCTAATTCATATAATCTCAATCTCTCGTGGTATGGTTTTAATGGAAACAATATTGGTTTATAATTATAACCTCTATCGGGTAGTGTTTGTGTTTGAGTATCAGAATCCAATTTGTAATTGTCCAAAATTTCACTTTTCCGGACTAAGGTTTCCCTTACAGGTGGTAAATCTATTTGATTTTCGAGCCTAAGCTGATGTTGTTGCTGACGCTCACTTTGGCGTTTCCCTGACATTTCTCGCACTGGGGTCTACAAACACCTACTAACCCGCAACCGTAACAGAATATGGTTCTGTCTTCCAAACAATCTATATACCTATGGCCGTCTTTTCTACAGTTCCAACAAATTGGTTTCTCATCTCCTCTTCCTTCTTCTCTTTGTTTTCCAATTTCACATTCGTCCTCAAATAACTTATCATCTTCTAAGTTTTCGTCCAAAACCACCTCATTAATTTGTCGTCTAAATACCTTTTGATTTCTATCTAATTCAAGGCCCAAAGTTTCTCTTCTCAAGATCAATTGGCGTAGATGGGAAACACTGTTTATTTGAAGATAAAATAATTCCCTTCTCAAATAAGGTTTAAGGTCTCTTCTTAAAATTTCTAACATTTCCTGTTCACTTAATGGATTTTAGTCGATCACACAGTTGTAAAATAGAATGATAAAAATCATCGAAACATTCATTCAAATTTTGTTTTCTTTCTCTTAACATTTCTCTAACATCAAGATCTGACAGGTGATCATTAAAATGTACTCTAAGAGCGGTACATAAACCATCCCATTCTATTTGGCCTACACTATTCCGATAACGCCAATACCATTCCTTTCCTTTCGACGTAAATAATATGTGACTATGTTCGCATAACAACTTGAAATTTCCAACCAAACAATCTTTTGTTAATGAAGTTATCATATAAATGAATTTTTCTACAGACATGTTCGATCCACTGAAAGTAATATTCCAGCTTGTTATTGGACTGGCGATATTACCACTATTGTTAATAGTTGTAATAGATACGGAGTGTCTCTCCCGACTTACATTTATAGAAGAAGCTGTTGATTGTGGTACATTTGAACGTGGAGGAGGATTTTGGTATTCATTTTGAATAATATGCGCAGAGGCTGCTGTCGAACTTTTTATACCTGAAGAATGAGAATTTACATTCTGTCCATTTGCAGGTATTTGAAAGTGATCCCTAGGCCATTCGGGCTCTCTAGATCCATGCAAATTAGGGTTAAGAAATTGCTGCGACAACCTTTCTACGACATTCCTAAGTTGACTTAGTTCCTCTTGTAAACTACTCTGAACACTAGAACGAATTCTGTTTTCCAACATAGTCATTTCCGAGTTCCCAAGTACTCCACCTTCTTCAATACTATTATGTTGGCCTGAAATGTTATCATTAAATTGTCTACTACGTTTCTTTCTTCCTGATAGTATTCTTTCCTCTAGTCTATTTATGGTTCCTGTATCCTGTCGTATGTTTGCATTGTTTCTCTGAAAAACGAATTCTAATAAACTGGTCTTTGTAACTGCACTATTGCACTTTGGACAATTAGGATTTGTTTTTAGAAACTCTAAAGCACACTCACGATGAAATACATGCTTACATCTTGTTGATACTAAAGTACTAGATGAATTATAATTTATACCACAAATTAAGCAAGTATTGCTTTCAGTTTGCCAATCTGCAACTAAATGTTCAGGACTATGTCTAACTGCCATTTTTAATTATTTAAATATTCAACAAATTAAATTAAATTATATATATTAAGGAAAATTATTCAAGTTCAAAACTAGTCGAACCCACGAAATTTAAGTTTTCTTCTTTTGAAATTTGCTAAAACATAACTTGACATAGTGTAACCAAACCAAAACTGTAAAATTATCTGAATTGTAAAACACACCCCAAAATAAGTCTTTTCTATTTTGTGATTCTATAATCTTTCTACTAAATGATTGAAAACCGCCTTGTAGAGTTAATTCGGACAAGTCACCAGTTCCTTAAGAACGAAATTCTTGTATTCCAGAGATTAATCTTCTAGACCAAATCATTGACTAGCATCAATTGATAATATTAATTTGAAAACTACTTAAGTGATTGTAAACTCTCTAATCAGCTTTAATTTGGTACAATGTAAATAGTTCAATAACTTATTTAATTATAATTCCGAAGCTAAAGACTAGATTGGAGTCCACGGACTCGAAAGTGGTAATTGTGGAACAACATATGGCTTTCCCGGTACCAAGATGTTTGTCAATACATACAAATGTATATTAATTGGTGTGGAATGTTGAACTGTCCCATATTGCCCCACGTTGGGCGCCACTTTTGTAATGGAACGTTGTGGTGGGCTGTGTTGACTACTTCATTTGCCTTCAAAACGAATCTAACCTTTAGCACGTGCTTGCTTTAAGGGTCTAGCTCGCCGGATGGGGAGGGGGTCTTGTTAGGTCACCTTGAAACCTCACTACAAAAGAAATATCACGTGCTAATTCTCTCAGCTGTCTCAAATTGGTTTTACTTCAGATTCGGGGAAATTAGATGTTGTATTTCCATATGCCCTATCCCTACCATGTTACCATTCATCCAAGGGAAATCTATTGGTAACCCAAATGCAAATCAGAAGTGGTTTGGTTACATCAAGCTATTTAAACAAATTTTTATTAGCAATTCATATTTATCAAAATTTCAGAAAAAGGTCTTATGAAAGAATTTAAATCATATCGAACATAAAAGTTCATTATAGTCTATAGTTATAGTTCACATTAACATTAATTTACATAAAAAAATAGTACCTACAAAGTTGGGCCTGTTCGTAAATGCATTACTGCGCTGCATATTATGCGCATCATGTTCATAAATGCAAATCTTGGCAGCGCTGCAGCTGTCAAATGTTCGTAAATGCAACATTAAATCATATTATGCGCAAATAAAACCAAAACGCTAATCATAAAAATGGCTGATGCATTGAATGAGTGAGAGAGAGAAAATGAGAGTTTTAACAATAAGTTTCTTTTTTTCTTCCTTAAATGTCTTCTTTTTTGCACAAAGTACATTTTTTTGTGTATTTTACAAAATTTTGTCATTTGCTTTATCGTCCAGTTCAAAAATCAAACTTATTAATAATTTTTTCATTTCTGCAGTGTTTGTTCGTTCGTAAATGCAAACAAATAAATCAGCAAAAAGAAGCATCAGCAACATGTGATTAGCAGTGTGAGCGCAAAATAATCATATTATGCAGCGCAGTGATTAATTTACGAATAGGCCCGTTCTTTGAGTGTATCGATATCTCAGGCCTTTTAGATTTTTTTTTTAAGAGTACAATAATAATAATTTTTAGTGAGAATTTAAATATGAACTACAACAGAGCCCGGCAGCTCTTGCTATTTGTCCAGTGTTGTTTATGGTCAAAACGCGCAGTCATACTACTCAAATAGCGCTAAAAACCGCTAAGTAATAATTTTAGTAACTAACTATAATCAAAACGCGCTGTAAAAAAGCGTTAAATAGTAAAAGAAATATAAAAATCTAATGCAATTGTTAAAAAATTATTTTTATTATGTATACACATACATACATGTGTGTATCTCGATTTTTAAAAGATTTTTTATATAATTTTAAATATTTGTTAAAAAAAAAAATTTGCAACAAAACAACGACTTAAAAATGTTTTCATTTTTATATAATATAAAGAAAATAGGTACTTTCACTTGTACATTTATAATAAGAGCTCATTTTTCAGCACTTATAAGTTTTATATTTAATTAAAATAATTAATTATATTTAACTAAAATAATTCAAATAATTATAGTTTTCAAATATTTTACTTAAAATAAATATATATTGTAAAATATAAAACAAAAAAACATAAACTTCAAAAAATACTAAAAAGGCTCATCTTCGAAAAATATCATGCTTTGATTTGTAGAATCTTCTGACCATAAAGCAGCTTTTATATAATATTTAGAACTCTCATAGGTGCAATTGTGATTAATTTTTGAACAAACCTAATCTGGAATAACATAATTTTCACTGCATGAGTTTTCCAGTTTACGGCCAGATTTTATATGAATTAATGAGTTTATTGTATTGAGTGGCATTCTATTTCTCATGTTAGCTTTAAAGTAATTCATAATGCTAAAAGATCTTTCTACTTCCGCGTTCGAAAAAGGAAAACTTAATAAATTAATTTTAAGTGTTGACAATTTGGTAAACGGATTTTCATCTAGTGAATTTTTAAAACTGTGCACCTAAATCCAAAACTGCTCTTTATTACCAATATTTTTTCACTGACATAATTTTAAATTATTAAGACAATTTGCCATTTGGTCATTACCGTCTACTTCCAAAAATTCAATGATATCTTTTGTCTTATTTACAAAATATTTTCGACACTAAATAATGATATATTTTTATTGTAATATTATTTGGTAATTTTGATCTTATTTCATGCACTAAAGCTTTAGTATATTTGATTACATTTTTCTCTATTAATTCTTATTCACAACCTTTAATATTATCACCACAAGCCTTTCCAAAATTATATCCCAAATAACTATATTCACTCAATGTGAAACAAAAAAATTTAAATAGAAAAGCGCCAACCTAGCGCGTTTTCTTAAAAAAGCGCTAAAGAGAGAAAATGCGACTTTTTGGTGGTTGAAACGCGCTAAATATAGCGCGAAAGGCGCTAAATTGGCAACACTGTATTTGTCAGTTGTGCGAGAGCGAAAAATAAGAAAAGAGACAAATTTATGCTCTTAAATTCACTACAATGCAGGCATGGAAACTTTAAATTTTTAAATGGTGGTATTTTAATTAAAAATAAAATAATGTAAAAATAAAATTCGTTTAGACTTTGATTATATCGATTTAAGAAACCATTTTAGATTAAAATTTGTTTTTTTTTTGGAAATATAAATTTCTTAATGCTGGCGGTCAGTTCATTTTTTAAAATATCAAGATATACTTCCTTAGATAGGCAGATATGCCTTTGTAGTAATTAAAATAGACCAATTGTATAATATTCTTTGAAACTCGTCTTCCTGGCATTTTTTGTATTCAAATATAAGGACACGTGTTGCATTAAGAACGATCACTTTATTACTAAGACCTTGTTTGCCGCTTTCACATCCCATATTTATTTATTTATTTATTCAAGTCAGTGGACAAATTCCTTACTGACTAATAACAAAAATTGGTACGAATAAAATTAAATACAATTACAAACAGTTTCTACAAAAATAACGTAACTATTACAATAAAAATTAGGAAAAGTTAAGAATTGAGAAAAACAATAATATTCCGTCTTATAACGCAAGAATTTAAAGAAAAATCAACAAAGTCTGACAAATAATTAAATTGACGGCAAATTCTAGTTAATGGATCAGCAACAGCATAATTAGTTCTGCAGAATTGAATATAAATAAGATTATAACAGCGGAAGTTACGACTAGGAATATTGAATTTAACCGATCTTAACAGAAATTCACAGCAAATATTACCATTGATCAGGTTAAACATAAAGGATATATTTAACATCGTTCGACGGCTCTTAAGGGTAGGCAGTTTTATTAATGCCAGCCTGCTAGTATATGGAGGCATATCCAGATAATTCCATCCAAGGCCACGCAAACAGAAGAGAAGAAATTGTTTCTGCACAGATTCGATGTGTTCACTGTAAACATCATAGTGAGGATCCCATACAATGGACCCATACTCTAAAATTGGTCTGACCAGCGATACATATAGCTGTTTCGTAATATAAGGATCAGAAAATTCTTTTGCCCAACGTTTTATGAAACCAAGAGTGCTTCTTGCCTTATTAACAGTCAAAGTGATACATTTGTAAAAAACCCAAAATGCACAACATTTTTGGGAAATAACGTCATTTTTTATTATTTTTTTATTATCTTCGTTCAATATGCAAAGATTTTTTTGACACTCATTATACGGTGTAAACTTCTTTTGTTGTTGTTATTATTGTAATCATTACAATGTAATGTGTGGGGCTATTAGAAAACTATTAGCTTCTTATAGTCGTAAACAAATATAGTAATAAAATGTGTGCAATAATAAAAAAGTAGGTAAAGATTTTGTTCTTGGAATTCTTCAGAGAAGATCACATTTCACATATTTTTTCTGTGCAAAGATTTTTTGACAAACTTTACATATCTAATAGGAAACTTTCTGGGATATTTAAAAAAATCGATCAGTCTCGCTCGAGGTTTCATGCAGTGAGGTTTTCCGTACGCTTGATGCTAGAGAAAGACAAAAAATGTTTAACGTAGAATGGGAAAACGATTTCTTGTTTGCCGAAAATTTTTTTTTTTTTTTTTGGCAAACCCGAGTGCCTGATTTGTAAACGGACAATGGCACGAAGTAACAAATTTTACGTAGAAAGACATTATCTTACATGTCATAGCGAATATGTAAATATTACAGGTGACGCAAGAAATTGCCTAATTTAAGATTTAAAAAAAAAAATTCTTTGAAAAATTTGTTTCAGATTACGAATCTCAAAATAAGGATGATCTTTCGTTAAAAAGGAAAGCTTCATACGTCGTTGCTGCAGCGCTTGCTAAACGATGCCGTCCGTTCGAGGACGGAGAGTTTTTCAAGGAGCTGAGCAATGACGTTTTAGAATGTTTTGGATCAAAAGCTGATGAAATTCGTAAAATAATAACAGATATTCCGTTGTCCTCACGTACTGTGGCTAGAAGAACACAAGATATCAGCTCATTTATATATTCCAATATTAAAAATAAGATATTGAACTGCAAATATTTTTCTGTTTGCTTGGATGAATGAACGGACATAACTGATACAGCCCAGTTACTAATATGCGTAAGAACAGTCGATGAAAATCTTGAAATCCATGAAGGAATGTTGTCATTGGTTGCCATTCATGGAAATGGCAAGGGAACCACTATTTTTGAAATAATCCAAGAAACAATTTTTATTTTTTTTTTAGAACTTTTTGTAAATAATTCTCCTTTCTAATCAAAATATATGTACATAGTTTTTATGAATAGTAAAATATAAGTTGTTTTTGTTTTATTAAATTTGTTTTACTAAATTAGAATAATTTATTTTGAAAAAGGCTATAATTCTAAAAACGCACACCATACGCTGATGTTAAAAACATTAAGTTTTCCATCCCTGCATTAGCAGAAACATGCGACACCACAACCTCTTTCAATGGATGCTCAAATTAGACTGAGTGTATTTTTGATCGTGAGAGAACGTTGTTGTAAATTTAATAATGGCTGACATGCACGCGTGCATAGGAATTGCCGGGCTCTGAACTACAACAACTTAAAATAAAGCTAAATTACAAATTTACATACTTATCTATGTAAGTTGCTTTTGATTCCTGATTCCACTCTCTCATTCCAGCTTTCATAATTTTTAAAGAGTACCAAATAATGAAAGTTCTCTTTAAGTAAGAGCTGATCTAAACGGATCAATGAAATGCGACAAAGGAAAGAATAAAATTATGAATGAAAAGCAACTTACTACAATGTAATTTTTGTTTTTTTTTTTTATATTATTCTTAAACTCAAAGAAAAGTGTTCGTTATTCGAAACGTGTTAAATGAGAATTATTCTATATTTAGAGAAAGTTTAATTAAATTACTTATTTACGACTTTTCATATTATTAATTAAGTATATAGGTTCTTGTCTTTTAAATAATTCAAATTCTTTTCTTATTTAAAATTTCTTTTTCTTTTAAGATTATTATTAATTTTTTTAATTTAACTTATATTAGGTTCAATAGAATTGCTTCATAGTTAAAATGTGGTATTAAATAATTCAGATTTTTTTTCTTTTCTCAAATACATATTAAGAAACTGAATCTTTCACGTGTTATGACGAATTGGGTGTATGGGATGTTATATTGAACTTACGGTTTTTCTTTTCTTTTCCCTCATACTCCCGTTCTAGAAAAGTTAGTTTTCCGAGTTCCGTCCAAAGAAAAGTTTGGAGCACGATGTCTATTGTCCCCACAAGAAAGGTATGAACCACGAGGTATTTTCTCCAGGAGTAATAATGGAGTACCAGGACCTCTGTCCAATAGTAATGTGGGACCACGAGGTCTTTTGTGGATATCGGATTAAAAATATCCTTCCACAATTCAATACCAGATGTAATTATATGTATATGATGGGGTCACTTTCTATTACAACTTTTGGAACAATAATCACCGAACTTTATTTATACACAAGCTTAACTATTCACTGTATTTTATTTTTAAATTTAATTTATTTCGCAAGAAATAGTACTTTTCAATTGAACAGTTTCTTAATCAATGAGTTGATACCGTTTTATGGAAATTTTCAATGAAGTTGTTAAGATCAACTTTGAGGCAAAAAAAAATTAAAAACAATTTCATTGATGGAATTGAAACAATATAACGGGATTATGAATGAAACCAAAATTCATTCATAACAGAATAACCTTAAAAAAGGTTACATTTCATTCAGTAAAAGAAGTATGAAAAAAAAAATAGATTCGTTATTTAAGAGAGGTTTGGATTTAAGAGAAAGTGGTAGGATAACCGTCACAAAACTAGATCAGCTGTCTGATATGCTGGAGTCGTGAAACTTTATGTCAATAAAATTTGAAATTATAAACGAAAATAAGAAAAAGATTCAATTAATTGAAAAATAAAACAGAAACTTAAAAACTGAAATTGCTGCGTTGAACAATACGGTGAAAATGTTGAGTGACCATCGTGTGAAAAATGATTGCCTGATAAGCGGTATTAAAACTGAGGATAAAGTTAATGCCGTCGATGCTCTATTAAACTTATTGAAAAGTGCTAATGTTGGCATAGATGAATCCAATATAGAACATGCTTATTTCTTGAAAAAACTAAATCGATCTAATCAAAACCAAACAATGGTCGTGAAATTCAATTCTAAAAAGGCAAAGGATAAGCTTATGGCAGCCAAGCCTAAATTTAAATCAGATGAGCAAACAAAAACGATATACATTAATGATTTTTTAAGTAAAGAATTACTTGAACTTTTTAAATATGCGGAAACATAAATAGCGGATAGCGGAACTAAATTCAAACGCGTTTGATAATAAGCTCCGTAAATGTAAGAAAAAAAATATCTATTAGATAAAAAAAAAAGAAAAAGGACTATTCAGATCAATAGAGAAATAATTTCTTAATACGGGGGAGTAAAAATAATAAAAACATTTGAAATACAAAATTTTTTAAGATGGCTGAATGCCATCAGTGTAAAACTACAATTCGCGATGAATCTGGACTAATGTGCGAAGGAGTATGTAAGAAAGTATTCCATTGTACAAAAAATATGTTCTGGAATAGACCAATATTCTCGTGGAATATTAGAATCTAGAGGACTTATTCGATTGATGTGTGATGACTGCCTCCAATATATCCACAATGTTGACTTGGTACTTCGTAATGTGAAAGAAAATGTACAGCGTAATAAAGAGAATTTGGCAGAATATAGAGAAGAATTTAAAGAGACTCTTAAAACAAATGAACGCGAAATTAAACAACTTCTTGAAGCAATTGAGAAGAGATATACTGAGAGACTTAAAAAATTAAATGTAGCTCAAAAATGTTGTGATTGAGCTAATTCAGACGAGCACATTTTTTAGTAGCACAATTTTTGTTCTTTTCAATTTACACGGGATGAATATTCGTTTGGCAACAAATGTATACGTATACAGAGCTTTGTATGTATTAGTGTTTTTGCATTCATTAGATGTTTGGCTGATTTTTAAAAATGTGCATGTATTAGTTTTGTGCTGGTGATGCGGGGTTGTAGCTGGTGGAAACTTTACGCCACCGAAAAACCATTCTCTTCACCCCTCTTGCCTATAAACTATCATTTTACGCCAGCACAATTGTGCTTGTGTTAATTGGCACATTTAAATGTAAAAGAAAAATGTACGATGTGATGAACAAGCAAGAGAATAAAAACGAAGAAGTATGCAGCTTAATAAAAGAGTCGAATGTAATTGTGTGCGACAAGATAAAGAAAATAATAAAGGAATCAAATGAAAAACAAAAAGAAGTGTCATACCAAAGAAAATAAAGTATAAAGAATGTGCATTTGGGCATATTTTGGAATATTTTCATGACGCGGGGGGAAAGATAGAAGAGAAGGGTAAAGAAACCAAGTGCGTAACAATGCGTTGTTCTCATCGTGCGTTTTTGTTGTTAGACTAATTTTTTATATTTCTGAAACAGTGTTGCCACGAAAAAAAATTTTGTAAGCAACATTTGTGAAAAAAATCACCAAATAAGAAAAAATATAACCAAAATTAAATTCGTAGACTTTTGTTTTATATTTTTTTCAAGTTTAAATTATAATTAATAAAAAAAGAAACAAAATATAGCTTTTTTTATAAGAAAAAAAAATAACCAAAACCAAAAAAATCTACACATCTACACGTTGATCAAAAAATAACCGATTTTGGTTAGAAATAACCAAAAACGGCAACACTGTTCTCGGCACAAAGAGAACATGATAAAAATTATTAGAGGCATGTGAAGTCGCCGTGGTCTAGTAGGTAGTGTGTTGGCTTATTAGACGAAAGCCCCGAGTTCGAATCCCAGGCCAGACATCAAAAACAAAATACAAAAAGTATTTCTTCGGCGACTTCCTCTCAGCAGATTTCTGGCAAAAACTCTGGGAGTAAAAATTGCCATGAAAAGCTTCTCAAAAAATCTGTCGTTCGGAGTCGACTTTAAACTGTAGGTCCCGCCACTCATGTATAAAATTAACGCACACAACATGAGTGGTGTTGAGAAGCTAGGCCGTAATCCTGATTGAAGGGTTGTAATGGCCAATTATGTATGTATGTATGTGTTAACCCAGAGGAAAATTGTTAGTAATATTTTCAAGTCTACTTATTAACCCAATAATATGTATATGTGAGCTAAAAATATAGAAAAATTGTACTGAACTAAAAACCTAACAGCCCAACCTAAATTACGACGTAAAGCGCAACGTAATTTAGCGCCCAGCTTTTACGCTGTAATGAGCAAAGTATAACAAGTAGTGCAACCTTTGACAGTTGAAAAACGTTCATAACATATAAACGCAGGACGACTTAGAGGGAGAAAAAAAATCGTACAATGTATTGCAAAGCAAATGTGTTAGAAGCAACAGATATACAGAGTGAAAACTGGCGGATAAAGCAGAAAAATTAAATGTAAACAAACATTTATTTTGTGTTAAAAAAGGGAAAATTTGGAATATTTTTTAATTTCTTCAATGAAAATTTTAAAGATTCTTAAATATTTAAATATTAATCGAAATGTGGTTGATTTTCGGTCACAATGAATATAGCTTCATGTGCAAAAGGTTATTAACAAGCTAAATATTACAAGATCAAAATAAGACGTACTGCTCATAAAAAAGTTTTCTTGTTGAAAGTTGCCAATATTTTTTAATTTCTTGAGAGAAAAAGTTAAAAATTATTAATGTTATTAGTTGTTTTTATTATTTATTAATAGTTTTAGACAAAAATTAAATTTTTTATTAACTCTCGCCAATAATAAAAATCCACCCCGAAAATAAAACATAAACAAAACAAAGTTGCAATCAGAGAGAGACAGAAATACTTTTTGGTAATATTTGCTGTCTCTTTCACGACTGGTCTATGAACTGTCAAACCGTTGCGTTACTGGTTAGCTGTGGTAATGAGCAACCTAAATAAAAGCGTCAACGTTGTGCCAAGAACAGTAATGTTAACTTACCATGTTAAATAAAAATCGCCAAATGAAAATAAAAAATAGAGATAAAATCGCAAAATTGGACTGAAAGCAGCTAACATGTCATTACTTAACTTTTGTAAACACAAATATAAAAGTAAACAAATAAAAAAAACACTTGTTTTGCAACAAACTTCACTTCTTTACGCTCTGTCAAAATTGGATTTTCCAATTGCAAAGCGTTAACGCCGCGCAATTATGGTTGGTCTCATACATTTTATATGGGCATGAGAAATTTTGACATTTATTTTGCGCTTTACGCCGTAATTTAGGTTGGGCTGTAAAAACACCGTATTTAACTTGGCAAGTATTCTTCCAAAAATCGAAATCATTTCTCATTAATATTAGTGAATACTATATATTTCTTTGCGTGTAAAATTGAGTCTGAAAAAAGCGACATGAACTTGAGAAGTTCGAATGTTCAAAGCAAAAAAACGGAACAGTGGTGATACAAACAGAAACGAATGATGAAAGAGAATGCAATTGAAAATGAATTGGGTGATAACAAAGAATATGGATATAAAGAATACGCGTTATGTAGAAGTAAAATTTCTTATGGCGGGTGTAAGAGACTTAATTAAATTTTAAGATCTTCATGATCAAGTGAAAAGGCACTTAGGATTTTATTTAAAAATCTTTATTTTAAATTTATAATTTCATTTCACTTCTTTTTTATTCACTTTTAATTTAACTTAAGAAAATAAGTCCGCTTCTTGCGGAAGATCAAGTAGAACTCAAACAATTTCCTTTTTCTAAGTCTTACAAAACCTGTTTGAAATCGACTTATACAAATAATATTTCTAATGGCCTTGAATTTACTTCTTGTAATAAAAGGAATTAACCGTTAGGTATTTTAAACATTTTTAGTAAACAAATGACGAGGTAAAAAGGAATAAGTAAATTTAATTTTGGAGACTTAAAATTTTTGTAGTTTGCAGTCGACGTTTTTCATCAGTAATAGGTTTGGGGAAAAAATCCCAAACAGCGCGATGTAACATTACGACCCGCTCTCACCAAAATCTTTTTAAAAAATCATTTCTGGATGATGGGGAAGGAAAATAAACACAAACAAAGAGCGTAACAATGTGTTGCTCTCATCAAGAGAGCGTAAAAATGCATTCAATTGCTTGTCAGCTTCTAAAGAAGAATGTTCATGTCGCTTTTTTCAGACTCAATTTTACACCCAAAGATTACTTGCTAAGTTAAATACGGTGTTTTTAGGTTTTTAGCGCAGTGCAATTTTTCCCCCACATATACATATTATTGGGTTAATAAGTAGACTTGAAAATATTACTAACAATTTTCCTCTGGGTTAAATATGCCTCTCATAATTTTTATCATGTTCTCTCTGTGCCGACGTCTGAGAATAAGTGATTTGAGAACAGTGTTGCCGTTTTTGGTTTTTCTAACCGAAATTGGTTATTTTTTTGATCAATGTGTGTAGATTTTTTTTTGGTTTTGGTTATTTTTTTCTTATATATATATTTTTGTTTCTTTTTTATTAATTATAATTTAAACTTAAAAAAAATAAATCAAAAGTCTACGAATTTAATTCTGGTTATATTTTTCCTTATTTGGTGATTTTTTTCACAAATGTTGGACACAAAATTTTTTTTCGTGGCAACACTGTTTCAGAAAAATGAATAAAAACTTAGTCAAACAACAAAAACGCACGATGAGAACAACGCATTGTTACGCTCCTAGTTTCTTTATCCTTTCCTTCTATCTTTCATCTTTCCCCCGCGTCCTGAAATATTTTTGAAAAATATTCCAAAATATGGCAAAATGCACATTCTTTATACTTTATTTTCTTTGGTGATAATTATGAAATACGTGCGACTAAACCAATAGATTTAATAGTTGACATTAAATTTATGACTTTTAAATATTCAGAAAAAGAAATATTAGAAAAATTAAATAAACAATGACAGTGAAAACTTATGAATATAAACGATACAATAGAGTATTTTATAATGTAAAAGTAGCAACAGATGGCGAAGTGTATATGAAACTTATTAATGCGCAGAAGGTCAATATCGGATGGGAAAGATGCAAGGTTGTTAATGGAACTGATGTGATGCAATGCTTTAAGTGCAAAGGCTTTAACCATCGAGCAAGTGAATGCAAGAATAGTGAAATATGTTTTAAATGTCATGGTGAACATAACACGAGTGATAGTAATAATGCTGTTTTGGAAAAATGTATAAATGTGTGCGGATGAATAATAGGTTAAACTTGGGACTAGATGTAAACCATTTAACTAACAATAAACAATGCCCAGTGTATCAAAACAAATTGAAAATTAAGAAACGAAGAATACGTTTAACGGCATAACAATCAAATATAAAATTAAAAAAGATTTATGTCTATATACAAACATGCAAGGTTTAGTGAATAATTACAATCAACATGAGATAATTGCTACCTATAAACAATTTTAATTGCTTATACTATCTGAGACTAATTTTACCGAAAATAGTGAAGAATGTAAAATTACTTTGCAAGACTATAATCATATAATACCCCTATCGAACTCTACTAGAACAGGAAGAGTTATTATATATTTTAAAAGGCATTGGAAAATGACACATTTCAGAAAAGCGTGAAAATTCGAAATATTGGTTATTGGCGTGTATGGCGGAATATAATAAGTCCCGTGTCATTTTGGTAGCAGTATATAGATCACCTAATTGTAGTGAAGCTGAATTTTGTAAAGTGTTCGACGAATATTTGGAAGAAATATGTGAAAACAACTGTGATATAGTGATAAGTGGAGACTTCAATATAGATTGGGCCCAACAAAACTTTTATTGAACAAAAATTGAAAACAGCTTAAATGATAATGGACTTAAACAAGTCGTGAGCGAGTACAGAAGGATAACGAAAACATCAAAAACTCTAATTGATTATATAATAACAAATAATTATAATGTAACAGTTAAAAACAGTGCAAAACATAAAATTGCGAATCATTAATTACACTGTGCTAGAATTTGACACTTTTTTTTGTGGCAAGCGGGGCACCTGGCGGGTTAACCTAATTCGGGTACGCTGAATCCAGTGGTGCTAACCGTTTTTTAGGTTAGCTCTTGTTTTCGAAATATACCGTTATTTCGAAAATGGAGGAGGTTGCACAACATATATTCGCGTAACTCAAAAACGGTTTAGTTTATTGAATAAACTAAGAAACCGAAATTCCGCAATGAAATTTTCTTTAAGTGAGGTCAAACTTTTTCCAATATGCGCAGTCGTTGTAGAAATATAATTTTTTTTACCAAAAAAAAATGGTTTTTTAGCAAAATTTCGAAAATTTTGTTTTTTAAAAAGGTATAAAAAATTGGAAAACGCAGCTGTGCTTCTTTTTATTTTTATTTATTTATTTTTGTTGTTGACGATTTCTGTTTCTACCAGTTACAGGTATAACAATAGAATACCAGGCAAAAATATCTAAGTATTTTGATATTTTCTGGTTGCATTGTCACTTTTTTCAACTAGCACAGTGTTATTGATATTAACATTAAAAGTGAACAGAAAAAACCAAACAGTTTAAGTTTTAAGGACATAAATATATTTAGATATAATAAAAATGCATTCCACAATCATTTAAACAGGGTGATAGACTGTGAACAATTGAACAATAATAAATGAAAATGCTTTAATGATAAACGAAAATGCTTTAATGTTAGATAGAAGTTTTGAAGACACCATTAAAATGTTTATAAGAAAGATAAAAACTAAAACAGAAAATAACATTAATAAATCGTTTAATAACGAACTACGCGAACTAAATCCAATAAAAATTAATAAATACAAAAAAGCAACAATCGAGAACACCGATGAAGCATGGTGAACTTACAGATCGAAAAGAAATTTATATAAAGTGAAGATTGAGAACGAAAAAAATAAATATATTAATAATAGAATAAGTAATGCCAAAGACCAGAAAGAGATGTGGAGGGAAATTAAAAACTTAGTCCTAAAAAAGAATTAAACTGTGATAAGAAATGTGATATTTAATGGTGTAGAATATAAGAGTAATATAAAGATAGCTAGTCATTTTAATAATTATTTTGTGGATAGTATTAAGGAAATAAGAAACTCAATTGAGAATGTGCAATACATAAATAATTTAAAAAAAGTAAATCAAAAATTTAAATTCTATGTTAGAGCTTAAGGAGATTATAAAAAGTCTGAATGATAAACCGGATTATTCTAAAACATTGAAGAAAATGATTATTGATAACTGGAATATAATTGGAACAATTTTATTACGTATAATCAACAAATCTCTTGAAAATGGCATGTTTCCGAACAACTGGAAAGAAACAGTAGTAACACCAATAAAAAAGTAGCCAAAACCATTAAATGTGAAGAATTTCGACCGATTAACTCCTTAAAAACATGTGAAAAATTTTGGAGAAAGTTGTGAAGGAACAAATGGAAGATTATCTTGAAAAATAGTCACTTCTTTCGAAGTTCCAATATGGATATAGAAAAGGGCTTTCATGTGAAACGGCAGTCAACTTTGTAATTAATCGATGGAAGAAAATAGGAAAAAGTAAGAAAATAATGGCAATATTTTTAGATTTTAAGAGAGCGTTTGAGACAGAAATCGACAGAAAAATAATGATTGGAAATCATACTTCAGTAATAGAAATCAAATAACGAGTATAAACGGAGTAAGATCGAAGCCTATTGAAAATGAACACGGTGTTCCACAGGGATCCATTCTGGGTGCTTTACTATTTAGCATTTATATAAATGATATGCCCCATATTTTAACTGGAAGCGAAATTACTTTGTATGCTGATGACACACTGATATACACAATAGGAGAGACTAAAGAACAATGCATAAAAAATTGACGAATGACATTAAAGGCCTCTTTAGCCGACCGTAGAAATCGTAAATGTATCGTAAACGTAAATGTATTTGCATTTATAGAACGCTTGAAATCGTGTCATGTGTTTTTGACATAAAGAAATTAATTTTCAGCGTTGATGGGAGTTCAGTTTGTTTAAATTTTTTGTGATTGTGTAAAAAAGTACGAAAAACATTAAATTAGTACCACACACAATCTTAATATTTTTGTTAATTACATTGTAGTTATAGCTTTTTATACTTTTAAAACTATTTATAACTATATATTATTGCTATTATACATAATTATGTATGTTTGTATGTACCTTTTTTTCAATTTTTATTATATGTATGTATGTCTCTTGATAGATTTTATAAAGGAAAAAGTACTTAAAATACTATATTTAATATTCGATGTACATATGTATGTAAACTATATTAACAAATAAAAAAGTTTAAAGATCAGAAGAAAAAATTACCGAAAAATGGATACTGTGACACCCTCCCATTTTTATATGTAATTAGATTATAATTCTGGTTTTCTACATACATACATTTCTACAATGTATTTTACTTAAAAACATATTTATATTTCTTTATTCTTATTGTTATTATTATTATATGTTATATTGCTACTTATTACGATTGACAAATGCTCTTATTAGATTTTATAAAAAAAAGTAATTTGAAACATTTTTATTTATTTATTACATATGTACCAAAAAATTTAAGTACCAAAAAAAAAAAATAAAAATACCCTCTTAATATTCCACATACAAACAGCCCATCACTGCTTGACAAATGTCACGTAACGTTGCTGTAGAATTCTATTTTCAACAGATTGGGACGTTAAGTTACGTAACATTATGGTGAAGTAAGCACTTGTATACCTTTTCATATAACAAAAACGATCAGCTGACACGACTACATTTACGGTTTCTACATTTGCGGTTGGCTAATTCTGCCTTAATGTTTGGCTGAAAATTAATAAAATAAAATTAAATGAAACCAAAACAAAAATCATAGAAGTTAACATGACTATTGATACAGAATTTAAAATAAATGAGAAAACTATAGAAAAAGTTAATGAAATTAAGTACCTGGGATTTATAATAGATAAAGAACTTAAATTTAAAGAGCTCATACAGTACATCTGCAAAAAAATTGGTCAGAAGATAGGATTTTTCAAGAGAATCCGAAGGAATATCTCTACACTAACGGCAATTAATATATACAAACCAACAATAAAACCACATTTTGAGTTTGGGTCAACAATCCTCTACACATGCTGTAATGAATCGCAAATCGAAAGGCTACAGAAGTTACAAAACAAGGCAATGAGAACAATATTGAAATGTACCAAATACACGTCTGTTGAAGTCATGTTGAATATACTAAAGTGGTTGAGCATAAAACAAAGGTTAAAATTAAACACACTTATATTTATTCGAAAACTTAAACGAGGAAAGGCGCCAGAATACTTATGCGACCAAATAAGATATGTTGGAGATGTTCAACCCTATAGATTGAGGAATGCGGAAGACTTCAGATTGCAACAGGTTAATACGACGGCAATGAAACTATCACTCTTTTACAAAGGACTAAAATTATATAACTCCCTGTCAAATAATATTAAAAATGAACTGAATGATCATGAATTTAAAAGGCAATGTGTAAATTTTGTTAAAAGTGATGTAAATTAGAGAAATATTTTTTGTGTAAAATTCTATATTTTTATATTGTTGTGATATTTCAAAGTATTCAAGAAATACTAATATGTAACATACATACATAACATAATTGGCCATTACAACCCTTCAGTCAGGATTACGGCCTAGTTTCTCAACACCACTCATGTTGTGTGCGTTAACATGATGAGTGGCGGGACCTACAGTTTAAAGTCGACTCCGAACGACAGATTTTTTGAGAAGCTTTTCATGGCAATTTTTACTCTCAGAGTTTTTGCCAGAAATCTGCTGAGAGGAAGTCGCCGAAGAAATACTTTTTGTATTTTGTTTTTGATGTCTGGCCTGGGATTCGAACTCGGGCCTTTCGTCTAATAAGCCAACACACTACCTACTAGACCACGGCGACTTCATACTAATAAAGATAGTAATACTAGTAACTATTGGTTATATATCAGTATATACCACTAGAGGAAAAATTTATGCCAGAAAATCGGTGAATAAAGGTCCGAAACTTATAACATGTGAACAAGATGTGGCTGATATTCTGTTGGAAGCAACAACAACTGCTGGGCGAGTGACTGGATACAGGCATCAACCTGCTACGATAGATGATGAAGTTTCCGATCGTCCTCACTGTGGCATACATTTCTGATTAACGCCACATAATTAAGATATTAATATTTGAGTTTAAAAAATTAAGTTCAATTACTAAAATCTTCTTTTCCTAATGATCTCAAGAAACAGATATTTTAAAAATATAGATCTTTTGATAATTATTTAGATAACAATAAAACAGATTTTTAAATTATTACTTCTGTAAACATAAGAAGCATATCTTCCATTAATAAGTTTTTGAAGTTTAAATCGCTAATTGCACAATTCCAAAAATTACCTAATATAATAGCAGTTGAGGAAACTTGGTTTCAATCATATTTAAATCAAATATATAACATCTCTGGATATAGTGCAATCATTGTAATAGGTGTGACGGTTATGGATATAACTGACCATAACTTACTCTCATGTCAAGTGAATAGAAAGGTGGAGAATCTGGTTTATATTAAAGAACATAATGTGGTTTGTAATTACAATTTACTGCAAGAGCATCTTAGAAACAAAATGAACTCAATGCATAAAACAGGGAATACAATCTCAAATTCTATTAAAGAGTCTACTACTAAAACTGTAAACCGAGCCCCAGTAATTCGTAAGATAGCCCCTTGGATTAATGAAAATCTCTTGTCCCTAATGATGGTAAAAATGATCTACTTGAAAAAAGAAGAAGACGGAAAAATGCAACAATTGAAAGAATTTTGAAAAAACTGAGCAAAGTTAAAAAAATGCTACTAGAATTTCTTTGAATGCTTATTACCAAACAAATCTGGAAAATCTGCTGCAAAGCCCAAAAAATGCTGGGACTTTTTAAATAAAACCTTAGGTAGAAATCTTAAAGGCACGCTACATATAAGATATGAATGGAGATCTAATATCTGACAATCGTATAAAATGTGATACTTTCAACAAATATTTTTTGCAAATTACAAGAATTATGAATGGATCCTTAACTGAATTTAATGGTGATTGCAGAAACAGTCTAAATACACTGAGTTTTTGCAAATGAAGATAAGCTTCATGAAATAATCTCAAATCTTCAAATGAAAAAAAGTCCAGGTCATGATGGTATATCGAATAAAGTAATAATAAAATGCAGAGATTTAATAATTTTAAATTTGGTTAATATATTTAACAACATCGTAAATGATTGATATTCTGAACCGGCAGCTCTAAAAATTTCTAAAGTAACCCCAGTACCAAAGGACAGCAGAGCGGTAAGAGTGGATAAGTTTAGGCCTATAGCACTCCTACCAATATTTGACAAAATTTTTGTGAAAGTACTTCATGAACAGCTTTCACAATTTCTAGACCAAACCAACCAAATATACAAGTACCAATTTGGTTTTAGGAAAGGAAGTGGGACACTGGAAGCAGTTGTGAATGTTGTAAACTATATATGTGATAGGCTATATAGCGGTTATGGCGGTGTTGGAGCTGTTTTTTACGACTTCTCATAGGCGTTTGATCTTGTTGACCATAATTTATTACTCAAAAAACTCTGAAATTATGGGCTACAAGATAGTGCTATAAGGCCCATTGGAACCTACTTACGAAACAGGTTGCAGTATGTAGCCATCGACAGTGACAAAAGTGATACTGGTAATGTTGAATTTAGTGTACCGCAGGGAAGTGTTTTATGGCCTTTACTGTTCACACTCTTCTTAAATGATGTGTCGAATCTTAAATTACATGGTAAGCTTGTAATGTATGCCGATGATAAAAGCCTTTTCTATCCTTTCAATCATGAAGGTTAGGTTAGAGGACGTGTACTTGTCAATTAAGACAAGTACAGTACCCGGAGGTCGAATTGACCCATTGTACATTCAATCATGAAGTAATATTAAAATCTAAAATGGAGCACGATGCTGAAGTTTTACTAGAATACGCCAGAGTTAATAGACTATCATTGAACAAGGACAAAACAAAGGTCAGGTAAGATTTCGACCGTATTCGTCTATGTATGATTCTGTCTTTGGTATCTCGTTTGGTGATGCGGAAGTAATTGAAAGCGACAATGCAACTTACCTGGGAATGATTTTTCAAGGAAATCTACAATGTAACAAACACATTCAATCCATAAGGAATAAAATAGTACCGGCCATAGGCATACTTTATAAATTTAAAAACATATTTGACGTGAAGACTAAGCTCCTTCTTTACAATGCTTTAATTCAAAGTCATTTAAATTATATGCCAATGGTATATGCTTTCAGGAAATCAATACATTTAAAATCAATTCAAAGACTGCAAAACAAAGCCATAAAACTTGTCTATAACATTCCTAGAATGCATTCTACCATATCCTTATACCGGGATGTATCCAAAACAATCTTACCTGTCTTTGGATTGTATAAAATGCAACTTTTATTGTATATGTATAAGGCCATAAGAAGCATTGGGTATCACACCATAGTTTTTACAATAAACCAAAGTCACTATAGTCTCGAAATAATACTAATCCATTTGTTAAGAGATGTCGGTTAGAAACCATGAAACAACGTGTGGAATATGCTGGCTGTTATGAATTTAATAACCTTCCAAATGATATTAAAAACATATCCAGAATTTCACCCTTTAGAACAAACCTAAAGAAATACTTACTTCAAGAAATAGATATGCTTCTATTGTAATTTTAATACTCACTATCAATTATATTGCTGTACATTTTAAAAGTGTTTCCCTTTATTCATACACTTAGAATATATTGTATTTATTATATCTTAAATTTTACATTGCCAACTAGCCCCTCTAATGTCGTAGAGACGCTGGGGCATTATTCTGGTCAGAATTATATGGATTAAATAAATAAAAAAATATACGGAGTAAATATCAATTTTGTTGTTGTTGTTTTTAAGTCGTATACTAGCAGCTTGTAAATAAGGTTTCTTGAAGTCATCTAGAATATCATACTGCATATTTTATTTCACTAATATAGCTGATCCACCACGACACCTGTCATCTGGAGGGTTACAACATATGAGGTCAAATCCATTGATTTTAAAAAAGATTTTTTGTTAAAAAGTGTTTCTGATATTAAAAATAAAACAATGAAGTTTAGGTTTACAAAAGTTTCAACTTCTGCTTTATGATTGGAAGTCCATTCGCATTCCATATTGCTATTCTTAAATTCATTTTGTTAATTTAGAAATTAACAACGTTATCATATTAACGAGATTTCCTAATACATACAGCTTCAATCCTCTCCATTGAATATTACTTACATTATTAGTATTACCATTCATGAAAATCTCAGAGTAGGACAAATTTGGTTGGTGGGTTGTAGGCGATTGGTTAGCATTTCCGTTTATAGAATTCTGATTGCTAAATTGAGGAAAGTCGTTTGGATTTACTTAAACGTGTGTAGCCTGATTATTGCTATTGTGTGAGTTTCGATCACAAAATCTTTTTGAAATTAATTGTTTGTATACTTGACAACCTCGATAATTGGCCGTATGATTTTTCAGACAATTAATACAACGAGCGGGAGTACCAGAATTTTTGCTACATTCTGCAGTTGGATGATTTAAACCGCATTTAACGCATCTGAACGACCTGTTACAATATTTGTATTACCAAATAGTTGACATCGGTGACATTGAACTATTTCAATTTTCATGGGGCCTCTACAGTGACAATTGCATTGTTTATAGACTTAATATTAAAAATCTCCTTATTATTTGGATGGGGATCTATTTCAACAAAGAACATGGGTAAAGGCAACTTTGTTACCCTACTTGTTACATATGTGACGTTACGTACTTGGTGACCCAACAAAATTAACTCTGCCTTGATATTCTCAGGTGGAGTTGAAAGATGCAATCCTTTAATAACCACTCTAAGACCGCTCTTGTATGAGTTGATAGGTATGAAATCCAATATTGCGATTCTGAAAATGCTTAACTATTTTTCTATATGATTCTAGTCTTAATCATGATTATTTCTCAAGGATTTATAATTAAAATCTACCTTAGGTATAATATTAGATATATTGCTTATCATTTTATCAATATTGACTACATCAGGAATGTATATCGGTAGTGGTTTAGTTCTTGTTGTTTGTGTGTCGTCAACTGCATCATCATTTTGTAGAATTGAGAACTTGTTGCTGGTTAAGGGTAAACCATCGTTTTTAAACGTTGGCCTTTTGTTCTTCTAAATTTTTGGCTATTCGTTTAAATTTCTTTTTCTATTTGTCATTTTTTGCCAATGTAAATAACTGTTAAGCCGAAAGTCCATACCATCCGTTTCATGCGACCTTGCGTTACATGCGATTTTTGCATTCTATGCGGTTTTTATTGCAAGTTACACACAATGCTTTTTATGCGACTGGTTTTTTGTTTTGATCAGCTTTTGCAGTAAAATAATAATCAATTTTGGGAAAAATGGAAAATAAATTTTGGTTTTAATTACATACATGTTTATGGAATTAATTACATGTTTATGAATTTACATATAGCATATTTTGTGCAGCTAAGGCCGGCGAAAGGCTTCAAAAGATCGCAAGACAAGTGTTTTCAGGTAATTTATCCTCCATTTTTCTTGTTTACAAACTAATAAATTCAAAAGAGCTGAACTCAGTACATAAAAACAGTCGATAACTAGTATACAAATTTTGTTCATGAAATAAATGTGTTAAAAAATGTATTTTTATGTATTTTCCTATTAAATTATTAGTAAAATTTATTATGAAATATGTTTTTAATAATATTTTTATAATGCAAAAACGAAAATGCGAAAATAGGAATGCACTATTCAAACATATTTATCGAAACCATTCACAATAGAATATAATTTGCATCCCTAAGTTTAAGAAACAGCTGACTTTTTACGTCGAAGCATGAGAAACAGCTCACTTTTTTCGCCGCCGCATGAGTCGCATAGAAAAGTGGAAAGTAAACCTACTTGATGCATTCTATACGTCTACGCATTTTCTTTTGTTTCTTGTTACAAACAACTACACTGATTCCACTTTTTCGGTATACGCATGTAATACCCCATTTACACTACAGCGAAATCTAGTACTTATGAGATTTCGAGCCAAATCTAGTTGATTTTAACTAGATTTCCAATACAAAACAAAATTTACTTATTTATACTCCATTTACACTACAGCGAAATCTAGTACTTATGAGATTTCGAGCCAAATCTAGTTGATTTTAACTAGATTTCCCATACAAAACAAAATCTACTTATTTAGTAGATTTCGGCAAAATCTACCCAAAATCTAGTAAAAATAGAAATACAACTATGTGTTTTGCCAAATAGTACTTAAAAATACAACGCTGCATAGGGAAAAAATGACATTTCAATTTAAAAATACATTTTCTGAATGTTGTAAAGGGTCCGCCAAATAACTTTTTTTTTTGAAACTGCTGTAAAAAAACTACTGAATATTTTCTCAAATTTATTTTTTTATTTGAAAGTACAATCCTTCTGGTTAATAATGGAAAAGAATTTCATTCAAATGGCTGCACGAGTAGCCTACAGAAGATGCCGATTTTGGCAAAAAAATCATATTTTCAGATGAAGCTCATTTTAATCTTGGCGGGTATGTAAACAAGCAAAAACCCGCACGCATACATTGAAAAGCCGACGCACCCAAAACGAGTAACTGTTTGGTGCGGATTTTGGTCCAGAGGCATAATTGGGCCATTGGCCGTTACAGGGCCATGTTGAACGAATTTTTGTTCAAAAAAATTGAAGAGTTTCAGTAGTTTTTTTTAAAGCATTTTCAAAAAAAAAAAGTTATTTGGCGGACCCTTTATTATTTTCTTTTAAATTTCAGTCAGCTGTTTTTGTTATTAAAATGAAATCTTGCTACTGTCAAATAAATCCAGTGTAAACGATCTAGATTTTGAGCAAGATTTGAAATCTAATCCACTAGATTTCGCTGTAGTGTAAATGGGCTATTAGTAGATTTTGGCAAAATCTAGTAAAAATAGAAATGCAACTATGTGTTTTGCCAAATAGTACTAAAAAAACAACGCCGTAGAGGAAAAAAAATTACATTTCAATTTAAAAATACATTTTCTAAATGTATCAGTTTTGTTCATGGATGTTAGCTTTAAGCATAACAACTGAAAAGTTTGGTGGCTCATTCAAAAACACTATTTCTGATTGGATCTTATTTGGTCTTGATGGTACGATACTAAATGTCTTGTATTTTTAATTTTTGTTTGGTATTAAACTAAATTTGGAAATATTATTTTCTTTTAAATTTCAGTCAGCTGTTTTTGTTATTAAAATGAAATCTTGCTACTGTCACATAAATCCAGTATAAACGATCTAGATTTTGAGCAAGATTTGAAATCTAATCTACTAGATTTCGTTGTAGTGTAAATGGGCTATAATGCAAGATCCATTGATATGGATGGTATGGACTTTCGGCTTTATCACTACATTCACTGCTTGCTTCTGCTTCATCAGCATCCATGTTGTTGCTTTAAAAGCAGCAACAAAAGTTGTTTTTAAATTTTTTTATTTTTTTTTAGTATTACTTTGCACTTGATTCTATTTGTTATTATCATTTGAAATGTAACAACAACTAGTTAACACTAAATATTGTTTTTTTATGTTTATTTTTTTGTCTTTTAATTGTTTGTGGTTTTTAAATAATTTTGGAATTTTACTTTCGTAAAGAGCTAAACACGACTATTCACTATGAAAGTTTATGACACTCTCCCAAAGCACAAGTGATTTACTAAATTCAAGTAATATTACTTTAAAGCAATTGTACTAAATAAAGTAAAGGGATCATCAGGGGGTCGATTCTTGTGCTGCGATAATGTGAAGTGAAAAATAACTTTAGGTTTTCGTTTTCATGGGTACTTTTCACAACATCTTTTCACAATTACACATTTTGCGATTATCTTTTGTTTAATATAAAAGTGTTTCATTCCACAATAGCCGTGATACTTTTGCATGCATGCTATTTAACTTCAAATGACATTTCAAATACGGACAGATTCCATTCAGTGATGAGCCGCAATTGAATTTTTTTATTGCTATAGATTACGCCGAAAAATTGTTTTAATGTCTGTTAAAATTCTTTGAGCTATTTAGTTTTTCTGTGTCTTATTTACTTATTTTGAATAAATAAATACGTTAATTTCTATGTAGTATATTGTAATATACTCGAGTTCGAATCCCAGGTCAGACATCAAAATGAAATATGAAAAATATTTCTTCGGCGACTTCCTCTCAGCAGATTTCTGGCAAAAACTCTGAGAGTAAAAATTGCCATGAAAAAGCTTCTCCAAAAAATCTGTCGTTCGGAGTCGACTTTAAACTGTAGGTCCCGCCATGCATGTATAAAATTAACGCACACAACATGAGTGGTGTTGAGAAGCTAGGCCGTAATCCTGACTGAAGGGTTGTAATGGCCAATTATGTATGTATGTATATTGTAATATATAAAATATCCCTAATAAAATACCTTTAAGGAATAATATAAAAAATCTTAACGTCTTAATATCAGACGGGCTCAATCTATCTTCAAGCCATCCGTAAAAATTTTTTCGTAGTCGACGTTAATACTTTTATCCTGCATTGACTTCTGAGCACATGTTTTTTGTTTATATTCGTTTTGTTTACAATATAATCTGCAGATTTTTAATAAGGGACATTTACAAATAAAATGTAACTTCTCAATTTCATTATTGTTACATAAGGCACATATTTGTGAGAAAGTCTGAAATATCGAATTAATAAATAAACAACACATGTCATCACTAAATGATTTGTTTATTATCTTATGTTTGGAGTCTCCAAGTACACATGTGCTTATAAAGGCGAGTTCGATCCTACCTTAAGATAATCACCCTTATCGTGAAAAAAATGTGAACATTTTTTTCGCCCGGATATCTTTTTGTAGTATATGTATGTATTTCATCATAAAATGTTTACATTCTTTTAAAGTTGTAAATGAAGATTATTTAATTTCTTTGCTTTATTTTTATAATTGTTACATTAACATTGTAAAGTTTACCGTTATTAAATACTGGTTTTATCACGGTTTTCTTTTGTGCATTTTCATACTTAGTAAGAGCTTTAATTTTAAGTATTACATCTGTTTAAAGAATAAGAATTTTTACTCTCTAAGCAACTAGCAATAGATTAAGTTGTCTTTAGTGGAAATAAAAAAAAATTGAATTAAAAAGAATGAAATAAATACATACACTGCTGTTGAGTATATTATAGTGGCGACGAGGAAAACAAGTGATTTTGTTTTTTAAACTGATAAATTTTTGATAATTATAAATTAAACGCCATGGCCAATTTAATTTTCGGAAAAATGCCTTATTTTGATCATACTCAAAAAAATTGGTCTGCGTATCACAACCAACTGGAACAGTTTTTAATCGCTAATGAGATTAAAGATGCAGCTAAGAAGAAAGCCATCGTATTAACATCAGTGTGTGAAACATCGTATATGCTGTTGCAGAATTTAGTGAGTCCAGCAAAAGTGGAAGATGTAGGCACAACATATGATACGTGTATGTTAGCAATGAACAAACATTTCAAGGCTGCTACATCTGGTTTTGCTGAGCGCTACAAATTTTATAATGCCACTAAACTAGCCAGTGAAACAATAAATGAATGGGCCGTTCGAGTAAGAGCACTAGCAGTGCATTGTGAATTTGGTGTTAACTTGGAAACAGCTATTCGGGATAAATTCGTAATGGGGCTAGAAAAGGGTCCGGCCCGTGATAAAATTTTCCTGGAATCGGTGGATTCTTCTTTTGAAAAGGTCCTGGAAATAGCTAACAACGTGGAGTACACCAAACAACAATATAATTTAGTCCATGAAATTAAAGAAGAAGATTTAAATTTCATAAGGAAGAATAAAGGAGGTCCGCAAAAAAAGCTACAACAGCAGCAACAACGTAAAACATCAGCAGAACAATGTAAAGTATGTGGGTACAGCAATCATAGGAGTGATAACTGTAAGTTTAAAAATTACAAATGCAATAATTGTAAGCAAAGGGGGCATTTAAAAAAAAATGTGTAGCGTAAAAGCTATAAATTTCATTGACAATAGTGATGTAAGTTTATATTCTATTGGTAGTACTGATGATGGTCCTATTAAAATAAAAATTTTTGTAAAAGATAAGCTTTTTGAAACGGAACTTGATACAGGTTCAGAAAATAATGTTGTCTCGGTTAATTTTTACGAAGCATATTTTAAAGAATATAATCTAAGGAAAGTTGACGTGTGGTTGAGATCATATGATGGCACAAGTATAACTGCTATTGGTGCATGTGATGTTAAAGTCAGGTATGGTGATAAAATAGAAGTAATTCCATTTATAGTAATTAAAAATGGTGGCCCGCCATTACTAGGAAGAAATTTTCTAAAAATGTTTAAAATTGAAATTTGTAAACTAAATTATTGCGCACCCATGCCAATCGCTCGGCAAATTATTTACAAATTTGGAAGCCTTTTCGATGGTAGTTTGGGAAAGTTTCGAGGTGGTGAGGCAGTTTTGAAAGTAAAAAGTGGTACTTTACCCAAGTTTTTTAGACCAAGGCCATTACCTGTTGCTATAAAGGACAAAGTGGAAAAAGAGATAGATTATTTTGGGAGATTCGCCTGTACTACAGTGGGTCATATTGCGATAATCCATCAAAAATCTGCATAAAATTTGATCTAAACTGGAATCACTGTTTTGATCTAAGTTTGCTAAGATAGACTTCTTGAAAGTCTTTACAAAATTTTCTGCTTGACCATTGGTGGAAGGATGGCCAGGCGCTGTTAAAACGTGGTTGATTCCATTTATATATAAAAAATTTTTGAATTCACTTGAAGTGAATTGACGACCGTTGTCGCTCACCAATGTATCTACCAATCCATAACGCGAAAACATTTCTCTTAATCTTCCAATTACAAAGGCTGTTGTTATCTCTTTAGTTTTGAAAATTTCAACGAACTTTGAAAATGAATCTATGACAATTAAGAAATAAAAGTTTTTGATTGGACCAGCAAAATCGATGTGAATTCTGCTCCAAACCGATCCACTTGGTGTCCATAGTATTATACTGCTTTTTTCAGGGCTAGACTGCAATTTTTGACATGACATGCAGTTTCTGACTAAATTTTCTATGTCCTTATCAAGTCCATGCCACCATATATACGATCTGGCAAGTGCTTTAGTTTTTACTATGCCCAAATGTGAAGAATGTAATTCTTTCAATATTTTTGTTTTGAACCTTTCAGGTCTGACTGTTCTAAAACCCCATAATATGCAACCATATTCAACAGTTAGTTGGGTATACTTTTCTCTATATGGTGTAAAACGTTCGTCTTTTAAATTGTATAATGTTCCGTTTAAAATGCATTCTGCAACTTTAGATAAAATTGGATCTCGTCTAGTTTCACGTGAGTTAAGTAATTTAAATTACAAACAATTAATTTCTTTTTTAAAAATAAAAATTAACTTTATTGTTCAAGAGTTCTTATAAGACTAACTTAAATATAACAAAATATAAAAACAAGAAACATAAAAATGATGATATTTTAATAATATAAATCACCAGATTTAACGGTATCTTTATGGGGTGATTTCGAGATGGTACATTATAACAGTGATGATAAGTACTATTACATTATCATAACTACTCCCCCACAAAGACAAGAAACTCTCCAGAGTTTATTGAAATATAGGAAAAAAAACTTAGTTACAATTGTTCATAAATATTAAGAAATAAAAAGTTTGAATTATAATTGTAATGATTTTTTTTTATCACAATACCCTTGTTCAACTTTAATCGGTTTTTCTCTCAATACTGAATGATAACTATTGTTGTAATACTCAATTGATTTACTCATCTTATCTTTTATTCCCAGTAATGGTTCCTCAATAGTTAAAATTCTAATTTTCTCACAAAGTGTATTATGAAACCTCTCAATGTCGCTTTTACTAAATGTAATTCTATATTCTCATTCCTTAAATATTCCTTAATATTGACACTTTTAAACTCATTGTCCGTAATTAGTTTACCGAACTGACCTTTTAAAGACTTGTATAATCTTAACTTTTCGATTATAGTCTGGTTGGTTCTATCTTCTAAATAAAAGGCTGTTGCAAATTTTGAAAATTTATCTAAAAACGTTACAAAATTGAATTTGGAATTTGTATAAATATCCATGTGAATTATCTGGTTAATATCATTTGGAGTTTCACTTAATTTGAATTTTGGCTTTATAGGATTACGATCAAACTTTGATCGATTGCAAGTATCACAATTATTTATGTACTTTTGTATTAAGGTTTTGAGATTTGGATAATATATGATTCTTTTTAGGCCTTCATAGTTCTCACTGATACCAGTATGTCCTGTTTCATTTCTGTGATAATTGTGTATTTGTTTATATGTTTCGTCTTCAGAGGTCATATCCATGGCATTATAGGAACACCTTACAAATTTAATTGAGTTATTGCCATCAAATAAATCGATAATTTTCTGTTGTAAAATATTGTATTTATTATCACTAAGTTCCGTAAAAATTCCAACTTTTCCTTTCTCTAAATTTCGCAACAATATACTTTCAAGGTTATTCTCTAAATCGGATGAACTAATGTAGATTTTTTTATTTCCGTGAACATTCTTAACCTCTCTAGTCTTATTATCAGTTAAAATCAGCTGCGTTTTGAACCTGTTTACTACTGTATCCAAAATCGGTATATGATTTTGACTTTCCTCCAGTTGAGAATGAATGGTTACATAATCATCAATGTTATTGTATAGAGAGGACGATGAGGAAGTATTTAAAATATTAATATCACCAGAATTATTATCAATTCTGCTGAGAAAATCGGCAATCTGATTGTCTTTCCCCTTCAAATAATTAACTGTTAGATTAAAGTCGCTTAGTTTTATAATCCATCTATAAAGTCGAGGGTTTAATTCTTTACATTGTGACTTTACAAACAGCCATCTTAAAGGTTGATGGTCGGAAAGGATTTCGAATTTAACTCCGTACAAATAAGGCCTAAAATAGTTAGTAGCCCAAACAATCGCTAGCAGCTCTTTCTCTGTAGCAGAGTAATTCCTTTCGTGGTCATTTAGAGTACGGCTTGCAAAACAAATAGGATGACCGTTTTGTTGCAAAACAGCACCAAGAGCGTTTAAACTTGCATCAGTCACTAGTTGGAACGTTTTTGTAATGTCAGGAAATTTAAGCACAGGTGGTTCGGTCATAATCTTTTTTAATTTTTCATTACTGTCTAATTTGGCATCTTTTTTTAACCATATTTAACCATAGGGTATGCAACTTTAGCATAATCCCTTATAAATTTTCGATAATATCCTGTGGCACCTAAAAATGATTTGATTGCCTTAACAGTATTAGGAAGCTTAAGCTTCAGGATCGAATCAACCGTTGAGGGGTTAGGCTTAACACCCTGAGAAGTCAAAATATGTCCTAAATATAAAGTTTCTTTTGAGAAAAATTTACATTTATTAATTTGTATTTTAAGATTTGCTTCTCTTAACTTTTTAAACACTTTTTTTATATTAACAAGATGTTCTTGAAAACTTGTTGAAAATACCAGAATGTCGTCTAAATAAACAACACATATCTTGTTAATATAGTCACGAAGCACCGAGTTAATCAGCCTTTGAAAAGTTGCTGGGGCGTTCTTCAAGCCAAAAGGCATTCGATTAAACTCGTAGTGACCGTATAGCGTAGAAAAGACCTGTCTTCTTCTTTAACAAGAATTTGGTGAAACCCCTTTGCCAAATCGATAGTGCAAAAGTATTGTGCTCGACCTAATTTATCTAATATATTATCTATATTAGGAATAGGGAATTTGTCGTCTATTGTGATTTCATTTAATTTCCGATAGTCTATAACTATCCTCCATTTCTTTTCACCAGAATTGTCCACTTTTTTCGGTACGATCCACAAAGGACTATTATATGGCGAATTACTGTCCCTTATAATACAATGTTTTAACATAAGGTCAATTTGTTTACAAATTTCCTTCTCATGTACATGTGGATACCTATACATTTTCATATACACTGGACGGTCATTAACTGTTTTTATCTCATGTTGAATAACATTAGTAAAATCTAAATTCTGTTCATCCAAATAAATTAGATCACTGTTAGAAACTAAAATATTGTCTAATGCTAACTTTTCCTCATTATTTAATCCTTCAAACAAATTATCTAATACTTTTTTGATTTATATTTATAGCTTCTAACTGAAATATCTCATCCGGATCATAAGGACAATATTTTATAAATTTTATTGTACATCCATTTATTTCCAAGGTTTCATTTGCCATGTTGACAATTGCCCTTAATGGTTTTAAAATATTTTGACCTAATATTGCATCAAACTGTTTTCCCTCAAACTTTGTTAACTTCCACGACATTGTTGCATTTTCATGAAATTCTAAAGGTAATTTTGTAATTATTTCTTCCTTAACACTTACTTTTCCATTCAAAGATGAGAAATAAATTGGTGTTTTTAATCGCAATCTTTCGTATTGAGGTAATTTATTAAGATCTAAAACGGAAGTTGTTGCGCCGGTATCAATAAGTGCGTTAAGTTTTTCATTACCAATCGTAAGCTTTACTATTGGTAGTGATTTATGTGGCCCGCCACGTGAAAATTTATTTGTTCTTCACTAATAGCATTATCATTAACTTCTTCAATATGATCAACTTCCATGTTAGAACTATTATTTCTTGACTGATATGTTCGTTAAGATTTACCAGTATTATAACTTGTACTTGGGCCATTGTGTCTTTCCACGTTATACGAGTTATTTTGGCCATAAGAACCATTTCGGTTATACTGTGAGTTAGAAGAATTAGAATTAGAATTTCCATTAGCAGAATTATTATTTTCATTTGAAAATCTCTTATTACTATTATTAAATTTTTCCGACGAAGTACCATGGTCATTTGTATTTTTATAAAATTTTACATTCTTTTGATTGTTATTAACTCTTATTAAACCTTCTAACTTAAGTAGATTATAAGCATCTCTAATTTTATTAATATTTCTATTAATAACTACTGAAGCTAAGTTTACATCAATATTATTTATAAAGGTTTTTAAAATTATCTTTTCTGCATGTTCTGGACTAAATTCTACAGGTTTATTATTATCATATTCATATTTCTCATTTATTTTACATAGAATACTTACTAATTTATTGTAATAATTTTCAATTGTAAAATTTTTTGCCTCAAATGCCGCTTGATATAATTGATGGTAAGACTCCTTTACTCCAAAGTTGCATATAAGTGCTTCTTTCACATCTCCCCAGTTTGGCCCCAAAGTTCGCATCACATGAAGAGCATCACCTTGTATTTTATTTAATATCACTCTTTGATATATATATTTTTTTACTTCATCATTAGAGTGTACAAGAGCAAAAACACTTTCCACTTCTCTTAAAAATGATGTAAGAGCGTAAGAGTTATCACCACGATACTCATGTATTCTCTGAGCATATTTTAAGATATCGTTCATCGATAGTTGCCAACTCGACTGCATTGTTATTATTATTATTTTTTTTTATTGTTGTTAATAATTATTGTTGTTTTGTTGTTTCAAACAATTGAAATCTGTTTGTTATTGGTTTTGAAGGTGACCTTGATTTTTAATTATAGTTTATTAAAGTAGTTCTTTCTTTATCACTTTCTTTTAATGTTTTTTAGATGTCACACTTTAATACACATATTTGTTTTTGTTAATTAAAAAAAAAGGTTTTGATTAAGTAAGTTTTTATTCTTTTTCAGGTTTTATTTTAACAAAATAAAATGTTTTGCTTTAGGGTTTTTCATGAAAACTTCACTTAAATTCTTGAGCTATTAATTTATAATTATACGTATATGATAATTTTATAATTATTATGTTAACTTTTTATTCAGTTGTTTTTGGGTTTTTTAAATTTTTTATTAATAGCACTAAAATACACAAATTTATTTCACAAAATTTTTAAGTTTTTATTGTTCACTATTTTTTTTTAATAACTTAATAACTTTAGTTATTTCGCTTTGATTCGTTTCACGACTGCGCCAGTTAAGTAATTTAAATTACAAACAATTAATTTCTTTTTTTAAAAATAAAAATTAACTTTATTGTTCAAGAGTTCTTATAAGACTAACTTAAATATAACAAAATATAAAAACAAGAAACATAAAAATGATGATATTTTAATAATATAAATCTCCAGATTTAGCGGTATCTTTATGGGGTGATTTCGAGATGGTACATTATAACAGTGATGATAAGTACTATTACATTATCATAACTCGTGCGATATCTTTAAAGTTTAAATTTAATTGATTTTCGTTTTCAATGAAATTTATGTATGAATTTTCTATAATCTCATTATTAAATTTACGTTGAGACATTCTAGAAATGCTATCAGCTTCATTTAGGCTTCCCTTTATAAATTCAATGGAATATTCAAATCCGGATAATATAACTGCCCAACGCTGCATACGAGCTGAAGCCACACTTGGCAAACCTTTGTTGCTACCGAATATAGTGAGCAACGGACGATGATCAGTTTTCAAAATAAAAGTATTTCCAAGTAAATATTGTTTAAGTTTGGTGACTCAAAATACAATCGCTAATGCTTCTTTTTCAATTGTACTGTAATTCTTCTCGGATGTTGATAACGCGCTGGATATGAAAGCTATTGGCCTTTCGCCATCAGGAAATTTATGCGATAAAATTCCTCCTATGGCGCTGTTAGAAGCATCAGTAGTTAACACCAATGGTAATTTAGGATTGAAGTGAACCAAAACTTGGTCAGATGTCACTGCTTTTTTTATAGTATCGTAGGATTCTTGGCAAGATTTTGACCGAATGAAAGGTACACCTTTGCCCAATAAACGGTAAAGTGGGGACATGATATTTGAAAAGTTATTTATAAATTTTGAGTATTAATTCGCCATACCAACAAAAGCTCTTAATTCCGATATATCTTTTGGAATTGGTGCAGAAATTATAGTAAAAATTCGATCATTATTTTTGCTTAATCCGTTTTTGTCGACATCAAAACCAAGATACGAAACTTTCGGTTGAAAGAAAACCGATTTCTTTATGTTTAATTTTAATCCGGAGGATTGCAATTTATTTAGCACAAGTCTTAATGTTTTAATATGTTCCGCCATGTTTTTACCTGTGACAGTGATGTCATCCTGATACACGACCACATTCGGAATTCCCCTTAAGACGTTTTCCATGGTTTTCTGAAATATTGCAACAGCTGTTTTGACCCCAAACGGTAAGCGTTTTACTTTTAATATTCCAATGTGGGTACTTAATGCACAAAGTAGTTGCGATTCTTCATCAAAAACAAGTTGATTATATGCATTGGACAAGTCGAGTTTGGTAAAAAGTTCTCCTCCTCCTAATGAGGCAAATATTTCGTCAATTCTTTGTAAAGGGTATTTAAAATCTATCAAGAATTTATTTATAGTGACCTTGTAGTCGCCACAAATTCGAATGTCACCATTTTGCTTTAACACTGGCACTAGTGGAGTACCCCAATGCGAATTATCAACAGGTTCCAACACACCTGTTTCAATTAAATCGCGTAATTGTTTTTCAATTCTGTCCTTCCATGCAAATGGTAAGGGCCTTGGTTTGCAAAATATGGGTGTAACGCCTTCACTGACTTTCAAAGAAACTTTACTACTTTTAAACTCACCCAACTTATCCTCAAAAACTTCGCTGAATTCACTTTTCAATTGTAGCATACGAATTGGTTTGATTTATGTTGTTTACTTGCATAAGCTCAAAGTTAAATGAACGTAAAAATGATCGACCAAGTAAAGGTGGATTTGTAGTGTCAGCAACAACAACAACGACAGACTTTGTACTACCTTTAAAAGTTACAGTTATCACCATTGTAGTCAACATATGGAGTAGTACAAGATCGAAGTTTCTTCTTAATTTTATTTTCTTCATAAAACGAAATTGGCAACAACGTACATGGAGCACCTGTATCACAAACAGCATTTAGTTTAATTCCATCAATGATGACTGGCAGAGAATACACGTCACTAGAATTTCCCTCAGACACACTGAAAACAGAATAATTAATTAAATCTTTATTATGATCATTATCATGAATATCATTAGGTACGTAATAATCATTAGATACATAATTTACGCTTCTCTTCTTATCACGACACACTGAAGCCAGATGGCCAATTCTACCACACGAATGGCACTTGCTGTTCTTGTATTTACAAGATTGAGAATTATGATTTCTCCAACCACAATGAGAACATGAAGAACTTTTTTCACCACTGCTTGAACCTCTGTCAACTCTTCCGTTGCTTCTACCGCCACTGCCTCTGTTACCACCATTTCTTCTTTTTGCTTCTTTGTTTTTTTGAACATTTTTTTGCTTTTTGACAAAATTAACTGTTGTTTCCTCCTTTGCTTCTTTGGACATACTTTTAGTCTCCATAATCATTGCCTTTTTCAATGCACTCTGAAGTGTGAGTTTTTCATCTTCTTCACAAATTCTTTCAAAAATGAAATTTGGCAAACCCATCACAAATTGGTTTAAAACAAATGCTTCCAAATTTACAATTGAGTGCCAATGTCTTATTTTTAAAAAAAAAGTAGGTTGCATCCTTGTGGATGTTACAAAAACGAATGAGATTAATAAACACAAAACAAAAACTTAATGTCAAAAAACAACATCAATATAAAAAAGCTTTAATCTATACTGCAGCGCCATCGTTTAATATGAAAAATGAAACGAACACGAGCAGCTACAAATGCCTACTGAACTAACTTTATTAATGTAAATTCCAAAAGTATAATTATTCAAGTTAAAGAATTAAATTATAGAATTAAAGAATCAATGTAACATTGATTTCTTTTAAGAAGGCTTGATTTCTTATATGAAGTTATAATATTAGGGTGGCATATAAATATCAATACTCTATATTTACAAATAAAAATTATTGCACAGAAATTGTCACAAATATTTAAAAAAAAAGTAGGTTGCATCCTTGTGGATGTTACAAAAACGAATGAGATTAATAAACACAAAACAAAAACTTAATGTCAAAAAACAACATCAATATAAAAAAGCTTTAATCTATACTGCAGCGCCATCGTTTAAACAATCCTGTTTATGTCGCCAAGGATGGGAGGTTTGGACTATCTGACATAAACACTATTATCACCCACACTGGTGCAGTTTGGTTTAAGAGTTTGTTTCAAATGATCTGCAAAGGATACAGATTTCTCCAAGTCATTTCTACACCATATACCAAACTCTTTTTTTGTTTTTATTATGTGATTTTAAATTTTTTAAAAACTGACCAATATTTTCGTTTCTTTCTTTCGCCAAGAATTCTGAGCAGAGTTTAATGGCCAGATTCCACTTTGTTCTGCCAGTTGGATTTCTCGTTCGATGCCAAACTTTTCTCAACAGCCTTGATTGTCTTATCAATTCCATTGCTGTTGCTGAAGCTCGAACTTTAGATCCCATACTTTGAGAAAACTGCAAAGTGGGAGTAGATAAAACAGCAGCTACGTGTATGGATGAAATGAGCATTTCGTCTGCGTCATCCAAATCATCCCCAGATTTGATCGCCATGTTGAGGTTTAAATTACTTTCTAATCGCCGACTAAAAAGATCCAAATTAGTGTGTCTCCTCATTAATTTAATCTTATTTGGAACTATCTTTGCGTTGGCATTGTAGTTGACAAGGAGTGGATTGTGATCAGAACTAAGACTTTCATCGTTTACGATGCCAAGAGAGTACCTGGAAATACCGTCATAAACTACGAAATCAAGTAGATCCGGAATTTTGGTGGGGTCTAAGAGCCAGTAAGTTGGACTATTTCCTGCTAAGGTTTTGTTTGTTTCGCAAAATACATTCATATAAATTTTTATCTTTAGGATTAATTAACATAGAGCCCACCAAGGCTGTTTAGCATTGAAATCCCCTGCAACTATGAAACAAGGTCGCAAAAAAGCTTTCGTAACATCAGATTTTACGCTGTGCCTAGGTGGAAAATATATCGAATAAATATTTATAGGTCTACTGTTGCAGACCAGTTTTACACCAGCTGCTTGTAAAAAGTTTCATTTTTATTTTTTCATTTAGTTTATTTAAAATTCCATTTGCATTCCATACAGCTAACCTCAGATTTACTTGCATAATTTGCTTATAAGGTGTGAGAAGTAACAAATGGTACCATAAATCACGAACTTATCAGAAGTACACTAGAAAAAAAAAAAATCACATTATACAGAAACTTAACCGCAATAAGGAATCTTACAAGAAAAGAAGAAAAACAGAACTCATTAAAAATTATAAAAGTGTAAGGCACAAAGAAGAACCGAAGTTCATTAAGTGAAATTTGGAAAATATTCATGAAACCAGCATTAAAAGGCCGCTCAAATTTGGTGGTCTTAGTGATTGTAATAGTCATAACAGTATAGAAAAACGACTCTTAGTAGAGATGACGAGGACATTGACTTTGAGTACTTGATAACGTTTTAAAGATCTCAAGAGAAGATTCTAAACAACGAAACATAATTGGTATTGTGTCCTCTGAAAAAAAGAGTAATAATAAAAAAAAAATATATATATACAGCCATGGACATTAAATTAGCACAAAATCCATATATACCTTGATTGTGATTTTTTTCTCATTTGTATCGTAATTAGGCCAATTGTTTTGGTCTGCAATGTTGCACGATGACATCTAGCTGTTGTTTAACAAAAAATATTGCCATTATCGTATATATTTTTTGTTTTGACTGCTAATTTGTATCGGTACCTAAATTCGAGCTGGACAGTAAATTAGCACAACGTGCCTAAAAGTGTTTTAGGTACAAGTTTTGTTTGAGTATTTTTATTCTTACGGTATATTCTTTTAATTTTGTGGCATTTAAAGCAATTTTTGAAAAAAATGGTAAGTGGAAAATATTCCTCACCAGAGGAGAAGCGCATTATCGTTAACTTATGGCATGATGGGAAAAAGCTGGCTGAAATTGCCGAAATTTCGAATTGTTAGCGAAAAATGATTAATAACGTCATCATTTCCTTCAAACCAAACAAAATAATGTCACAGGAAACAAAAATTGAAGGCCACGTGTCAAGAAAACAAACTGAAATCGTTGACCGTGCTATTGTCCGGAAGTCAAAGAAGGAGCTTCTCATGTCGTCACGCGATATTTTGAACGAAATTAACTCCCAATTCAGATTAAATTTATCGGACAGGCTCCTATAACGATGTCTTAATCACAAAAAGCTCTTTGGACGCTCTTGCCGAAAGAAGCCACTTCTACCAAAAGAAAAATATACTCAAGCGTTTAACGTTTCCTCGCATCCACAATGCTAAAGAACTCCCATTCTGGAAAAAAAATACTTTGGAGTGATGAAACAGAGGTAAATCGTATGGGACCGGATGGTAGAGTGGTTGTTCATTGGCCAAAATGTCAGACATTCAATCCACGCTATGCTCAAAGGACCATAATGCATGTTCGAGGAAACACAATGGGCCGGGTAGCATTTTCAATGCACGGTGTAAGTCCCATTGTAAAAATTAATGAAAAAATGGACTGTTATCAGTATTTGGACAATATAAAGAACAAAATGAAACCATAAGCTTTTAAATACATGCCAGTTTTATTCATATTTATGCAAGATAGTGACCCCAAATACACATCTAAGCAGGCAAAGGATTGATTTTATAAAGAGCACATTCCCGTTTTAGACTGGCCGTCGCAAAGTTCTGACTTAAACTCGATTGAAACCCCCTAGAACGATGTGAAATGTACAATTGCTCAACAAAAGTACAAAAATTTGGACGATTTGAGCATTGGAATACGGGACGCTTGGTACTCGATTCCCAAAGAACTTTCCCGAAGAACATTGTCCCGTAGATGCCACGCGGCGCTTGAAAATAGGAGCTACTCTACTAAATATTAATCAAATAAGCTGAAAACATTAATAGTTTTACTATTTATTAAAGCACATCATTTTTATTCCAGAAATTTTAATTTGTGCTATTTTACTGTCCAGCTAAAAACTGGCGTTTGATATGTTGAAGGTCTTAATGAGCATACGACTGGCAATATCGTCAAAATTTTTGTTTCTTTTTAAAGAAGAATATGTATTTTAGGTTCCTATGTTTAATTTTTTTTATGAGTAGACCTAAAATACTATAAAAAATATGATTGTTTTTATGACGAAGTTTTGTGCTAATTTAATGTCCATAGCTGTATATAATAATGGAATAATAAATAAAATAAAAAAACTCCTAAATTTTCAGGCTCTAGCAACAATTCTACAACTACTCCTATTAGCCTTTCATGCTGAGGGATTTTTGTAAATTAGCCAACTACCAGACAATAATGGTTCCATCGATATAAAGATGGGTGATGTAGAAATGTCAATACCACTAACACAGTGGTACATATCGTAAATGTTATAGAAGTACTGAAACTCTTAAAATTTTGGAGGAAAATATTAAAACAATAAATCTAAGTACAGAGTATACATGAAAAAATTCTGACAATAAAACCAAAACAACAGAGGGGAAAAGAAGGTTTAATAAATATCTTTAGCACAGGACAAAAATGGCTCTACGGAAATATGGACGACGACGACAGCACAGAAATTATGGAACATATCTCCACAATCGAAGGAAATAATAGAAAAATAATAAAGACAATAAACAACCAGATAATCGTAAATGTCTCATTTAATAAATCACTTATTAATTTAAAAAATTCAATAGAGGAAGTTAGAAATAATATAAAATCCGGTTTTGAACAAGTCAGGAAGAATAATAATGAAAATGCAAAAAACAATTTTATTCACCCTAGTATATTTACAAAAACAGAAATCGAAACCTTTTATATTGATTTTTATAAATTAAAATCAGAGTGGTGACTTTCAGGGACCGTTCTTTAATGATAGCTATAAAAATTTCTGATAAATTGATAATTACACAATTAAGATTACTTACCGCAGTACCAAATTCAAATAATATGGAAATTGACGAACCTAATGAAAATATTGGTATCACTAATTTGCTTTTAGCTGCTCCCAAAAATAGAAAATAGTTTAATTTGGGCAGGAGCTGCTTAGGTTGTTGTCTTGGCTTTTTCTGTTCTGCGTTCAATATAATCGTTTTCATATAAACGTGTGTATTCTATACTTGGCAGCTTTCTGTTGTCTGTCGTCTATGTGTTTATACCCCAGTTGGCCAAGTCTTCAAGACATCATCGATGATGCGTACAGGACAATGTTAAATCATAAATGATTTGTTGGCGACAGCCGGAGCAAACCACTGACGACTTTTTCGAACAAAGGGCACTTTTTTCGTGTCCGACAATATGAGCGACATTATGATACATATTGTCGTTGACGATCAGATAAGTAACAATGTGGTTCAACTTGTCATCGACGAATATATAAACGACATTTTTTCAACCTTGTCATTGACGACAGTTTGGCGACAATATCCTTCCATAGTATCGTCTATGACAGTATAGCTGAAACAACCATAACATGATCATCGACTACAAATTGGGCGACAAAATACTCACCTTCTCACCAAATGATTTCTTTTTGTAAATATTTGAATACATTAAGGGTTTTATATATTTTTTATTGATTTCAATATAAATACATACATATGTATGTACATGTATGTACACATACATATGTATAGAAAAATTAATTTAATTTATATATAAATAATAGAAAAATGTATACATATAATAAAATAAAATTCATCAGGGTTTGTTTTTAAAGAATTTTTATCAAAATTAGACATCAATTAATAAAAACAGTTAAAATACATGCATATCTATAAAAAAAATAAAAATAAATTCAGGTAAATGTGGTTTTATGGCAACTTAGAATCATTTTCTTTATTATTTCAATTTTTCTTTCTAGAATTTGATCTATTTATGGTATTTTTGAAGCGAAAACACAGATCTTTTATAAATTTATCATGGGTGTAGCCCTCTGATTTAGTTGATTCTGTAATAAAATTATTGTTATTAATAAATGCTATTAGAACTTTCTCAAATCAATTACCATAAATTGCGTTAATTACGTTGCAATATTTTTTAGGGATTTTTTACCCTTGACGCCATCATAATTATAATTGCTTATTATTGCTATTTCCCGACGCAATGATTTTGGCATATTGTATACTATACTTACTATTTTTATATAAATATATTCTACACTTACCTCTAGAATGATTATTAGAAAATTAATATTATTTATTTTCACCACAAAACACTTTAAACACTCTTTGAAACAACCTTTCATTGGCACTTTAAAAACACGAATATTATATTTGTTTTGTTTTTAGACATTAAAGTACAGTTATTTATTTTTTTCATAGAAAAAAACTAAAAAAATATGTTGACAACAACATTTAATTCTAAGTGAGGACAGAAACACGACAAACTTTAACAATTGTTGTCTATGTTGTCCTCAACAAATCTTTAAAGAAGTTTAAATAAAGACAAGTTCAAGACATTGTCGCTCATCTTGTCGTAAATGTAACCTGAAACAAGACAATTTGCATGCAATTGTCGCTCATCCTGTCCTCAATAATATCTTATTCAAGACAAATTCAAGAATTTGTCATTATGCTGTCTACTATTAAGCTGAAAACACGACAAATTGCACGACTTTGTTATTAAAGTTGTCCTAAATTGAATTTTATACAGGACAAATTTGAAAAATTGCTGCAGACATCATTGATGCAAACGTCGTCAATAACGACCTGGCCAACTGGGACCTTAACACCGTTGTCAACTCAGTGCTTTTAGCACTGTTTTTAGTGCTTTTTAAAACTTTCGACGCGGAAAATTTTCGAGTTAGTGCCTAGTGCTTTTTTAGTGCTTTTCTTTTCATGTCAGTGACACCAAATCCAAAATTAAAAAAAAAAAACTAAAAAAAATTGGTCGAAGAAATAAGATTAAGACTTCCTAAAAACTACGAAATGCTAAGCAAAGAGAGCAAAAAAAGAGTTTAGTCTTAAGATTAATTTTCATTGGAAACCGAAAATAAAAGATAATAAAAACATTTTATCGTAAGTCACATACCAAGTAACATAGCCCATGCGTTGCAGTATAACCAACTGATTAGAACAAAAACTTTTACATACGTACTTAAGTATCATTGCCTTTTAATTAATTTCAGTGATTCAATATGATTTTCGTAAGATACATACGTACCTGTCAATTTCTACATTGCCTGTGTTTTCTTGAAACTTGAATATTAGTTTTTGTTTGTTGTGCTTAAAACCAGGAAGAGACTTTATTAAGTAAAATAAATTTTTAATTAAAATAAAATATTATATTAGTTATGCCTGTAACTGTAACTAGTTTTCCAATTATTTTCATTTTATTTTTCTGTTCACGAACCCATGACTCTGACACTATCCATTAAGCTATCAGGGTACTTTGTTCTCAACTGATTAAGTATTTGATTATGAATATTGTAATTAAAAAAGTAATTAATGTATTTATTTTTTATTTATAGCATTAATGCATGCTGTTGTTTTTGGAAATGTGACGGCAATTATTCAAAGAATGTACTCAAGACGGTCTTTATATGAAAGTAAATGGCGTGACCTGAAAGACTTCATAGCATTACATCAGGTACTAATTACATTAAGGGCAGAACAAATTTTTACGTTAATAATAACTTTATTTGTGAATTAATACGAATATGATTTTCCAATTTAAACGTTTTTATTTACATATTTATGAAGCGATGACTTTGAGAACAATATTATGAAATTTTAATCCAAATTCAACAATATAAATCTCACTCTTTTCCAAAAACTGGTTTGCTTCAACGTTTATTGTTATGCAAAAATATATGCAATTTTATGTTTCTTAGGGCCATTATTACAACTTGCCGTTAACTAAAGGGAGGATTTTAACGGGCAGATAAATTGTTTTTCATTATTATGAGTACCCAATAAGATAGAAGTGATCGTTAAGCTAAATGGAGGATCATCCTACCTTTAACATTTAAAGGTCACTTTATGTTTGAAGTTGCCATATTATTTATTATTTTCATTATGGCAACCTCAAATTTTAGCAAAATGAGCATATACAACAAAAAAACAAAGCCCGCGGTTGCCACTGCGTTAAAAAAAACTTGTAAAATTGAGCAGTTTTATCGACATTGCTCCCGCACTGCCATATTTTTGCAAAAGTTTTATCTGTAAGTTTAAATAACGAAAACAAGTTACCTTTAACTAACCCCAACTTAACGACAAGTTGTAATAATGGCCCTTAGTTTTAGAATTGGCACAGCGCCATCGACTTTTTTCTTTATTTAGAAGGTTACTGCCTCTTTAAATTTTATTTGGTCTTTTCAAAATTTAACAAGTTACGTTAATGTTATCATAAACATTTACAAATTATCTATAGGAATTTTCGTCTAAGCGGCCACATCGAAAATTGAAATACATATATATATGTATTATAAGAAACTTAAAATGATTTGTCTCTGTTTTCACAAGAGTTTTGGATGAACAAATATCTTTTCACCCAAAAATTATCGCATAGCTGGAGTTGGATTTTGAGAGATACCGAGAACACGAGAACAATGCTTTAAGAACGTATTCAGGTGTTGATGTCTGTAGGTATGGTAGAAGACTCCCTTCAGAGTCCTAATTCAGTGGAGTATTAATTTCATTAAGGAAATATTAAATAAAGTAACTTTATGCTAATAATTAAATAAACCCGTTTTCCACCATTCTAAAAAAAAACACTTTTTAACTAATTCTTTGAGTTCCGATTTTTTTACAGATGCAGATTTTAATATAAATTTCCCCATACTTAGAACAAATTTAGAACTTTCGTAGAATAAATCGGTGTTATATTCATATTTGTAGTTATTATTACTTGTTTTTCACAGGTTCTACATAATCAGCGGAAAGTTGTACTTCCAATCGGAGTAAAAAATCTCGTTTAAATATATATTTCTTGTCGTATATTCACAATATTTTCTTATATTCTGTCAGAAGCAAAGCACAAATCAATATGGCCACCAATTCATTTCATTTTATTTCCATTAAAATGATATTCGTAACTTGAAGTTTTAGGGACCTTTTTAAATTCACAATACGCAACTATTTTTTACAGAATTTTTGGACTTTATCTCAAAATCATGTAATGCTATAAATATTTTATTTTTATTGAAGGTTTATTTGACAAAATTCAATTCAAATATTGCCAAAAACGCTTTCAGTTAACATAAGGTATTTTTATATATTTTTGGATTTTTTATATACCGTAAAGATAACGATAATTATATACGTAAACTAAAATACTTTCATAAAGTTTATTCATTTACTATTGAGTTCCCTGATCCATTTGGTATACAGGAGAACATCCCACCTGAATATTTATATCTAGTTTGGCCTATACACCCGTTTAGCTTACATCTGATTTTATTTTCTGTATGCTCCGGTTAATTCTGATTATCGTCCTATCGTATTAAAGGGGTTTTTTTACCCTTTCCAGATGTTATTGGACGTCCTCCTACGTCTTCATTTAAACTTGTTTTTGTCGTTTACTAGAGTATGCCTGTTGATTGTATAGGGCAATAAGACTGTTAGTTTGAGGTACCCCCTCGTCCAAACAAATACCTTTTTAAATAAAAAATTTCAAAAGGAATAAATTTCAAACCTCCTTGCTTTATTGACTTCCAAACTTAGACTAAGACTTATTAACTCAAAATATATGCATATTTACTTGTATATAAAAATTCAAATTAAATTATTTATGTATATAAAGAAGAAGAAACACAGTTCAACAAGGATCATTAGCAATGTCTTTCCGAAAATTCAAAAAATCGTCATCTTCGTTATTCTTTTTATACTCTAACCCCGAGTTAGAAATTGCCAGGTCATCAAAATAGTCAAACCAAATAGAATTTCTATACAGCAATAGTAAAAAGTCCATTTTGTTGATACTTCATTTTAATTTTGTTGTGATCTGCAAATATTTTCTGTTTGCAAAACCATTTTAACAGAAAAACGCCGTCGTTACGCTTTATGCGATAGTAGAAAATCCCACGGCCTGTTATTTTCAGTTTTTCTACCAACTTCCCTAAATCTATTTGCTCTTATTGTTCGTCTGGCCCAAGCTTTTTTTGCCGCAAATACGAACGATTTTTGTGTAAACATATTATTACACTTCGGATTTTACAAAAACTATCATTACCACATCTCACATTTGTATCAATATGGATACTCAACTAAAAAAAGTCCCTCACCTTAATAAATGATTTTCTTTTAATAATTTTATGCAGATTATTTTCAACGTTTGCAATAAAAATCATTTTTTGTAAAAATAAAAGTTAGAAAACAGTTACAGTTAAAAACTTTTTAAACCTATTTTTCCTTTTTTAAGAAAGAAATAGTTTATTTATTTATCCTGGACTTTGTAATATGAGATTGAAGTCAATTGCATCCATATGGATGCAAGGGAGCGAAAAGGTTAACTTGTCGTAATTTAATACATACTCAGGACAGACGCATAGGCGAAACTTTTGGAGACTTTATCGACACAATTTATGTTGTTTATTTCATAAATGGCTCTCTTAAATTAAATGGTTCAAAAAGCGACCATACAATGTCATAACTGCCAAATGTTTGGTCATGGCGAGATAGATTGATCTGTTAAAATTAAATGATCAAACTGTGCTGGAAAGTATAAAACTGATGATTGATGACTAAGCTAAAACTGCAAAATGCGCCAATACATACATACATAATTGGCCATTACAACCCTTCAGTCAGCCCAATAAACCAAAAGGCTTTCAAAATAATTTGTAACAAACTTACTAACATAAGCGTTAGGTTTGCAAAACTGTTATGATAATTATTATGAATGACTTGTTAACAATTATTTTATTAAGAAAATTGAACCCTTGCGATAATATTACAAGTTAAGGTATATAACAAGCTTAGAAGTGTAGTTATGGAATAAGCTTACATTCGTAACATTTTTATAAGCTTTTAAATTCAATGAAAAAATAAAGGTTTTTATTTTATATAGTTTTAATTATTTTATTGTTATTTTTTCATTAACTAAACTAAACTAAAATAATAGAAAAATAAAAATATTCCCAAAAAAATATATACATATCGATGGCTTAATATAGAAAGGTCGTATCTTACATTTTCAGTACTTTACAGGAGAAGGAAAAAACTTAATAAAATCTAAAACCAAAATGTTATGTTATGTTTCTTTTAATTACTGTAAATCAACTATTCGTCAACATAGGAACCTGAATTTTTCAGAGGATGTGTATGGGGGTTTTGTCTACCAGAATATGTAAAAACCCCGATTTTGAAAAAAAACGAGATACGACCTTTCTATATTAAGCCATCTTTATGTAAATAAAAAAATAAAGGAATTCATGAATATTGTTAGAAATAGAAGAATAAATAATATTCTTGAAAATATATGTACAGTGTACTCTCTCATAAGCGGACACCTACGGGACTGATAATTTTGTCCGCTTATAAGGAGTGTCCGTTGATGAGAGAAAATCAAAAAGAGCAATCAACAAACTATAAGTGCATATATATTTCTTTAAACACTTTTATTTTTAAAAAAACATTCATATAATGACAAGAGAAAATAAACAGAAATTTCATTTATATTTGTTTGAATAAAAGAGAAGAAGGTTTGAAAGACTTGATATGTATTCAACTGGATTTAATATAGTCCGAAATTTTAGCTTGGCGAGTTTTACCTTTAATTTCAATATTTTGGCGATGCATTTGAAGATCAGTCAGCATTTTAACACTTTCAAAGTCGCTGTGATATAGAGAAAAACGTTTTAGTTTTCTTATGGCTAAATAAGCCTTCTTGTATGAAGTGAACTTGTCTTCTTTTTATCTTTTCGGGATTCCCCTTTTTAAATGCACGTTTTATGGAGTAATCAACTCAGCGAATAAGAAATGTATACAAGTGTTACCACGCTGTAAGTTTTAAACAAAAACAAAAAAAAAATTATGTTACCATTTTGCAAGTCGTCCGTTTATGGGGAACTAAAATGCCAATATGTCATGGAAAAAAGTGTCCGTGTCCTGTTATGAGAGGGTTGTCCGCATAAGAGAGAAATATTTTAAAAATCCCATAAAATTTTTTTGGTACTGAAAAAAGTGTCCGTTTATTGAAGGTGTCCGCTTAAGAGGGGTGTCCCTTAGGAGAGAGTACACTGTATATACTACATATGTAAATAGAAAAAGAAAAGAATTCATGAATATTGTTAGAAAAATTGGGTTGCAAATTGCAATTCTAATTGTTTAAAATTTTAGAATTTTCCTTATATTTCGCTTTACACGTTTGTCTATTTTTGGCAAATTGGAAATAAGATTTAGTGGTTTTAATAAATTCGTCCTCCCCCAATCCAATAGAAATTGCGGCATCTATAAAATTAAAAAAGGAATGTATGTATGTATGTATTAAAGTAGTATGTTTATGTACCTTCTGGGGCACTTTTTCCATACAAATTTGGGATCATGCGTACGCTACAGTCGGTAGTGGTCGGTTATTCGATAGGTTTGTAACATGTAATGTGAAAATGTATGTACCTTCTAGAGCAGATTTTCCATACAAATTTGGGATCATGCCTGCTTCTTCTTGTTCCTTTTATTTGTATTGCTTTTCTAATGATTGGACGGACAGAATGAGTGTGCGTACGTTTCCTCATCTACAACCCAGAGTATTAGAAATATAGTTGTACGTGTTGTTGTTGTTGTTGTGTTTTTTTTTGTGCTGTAAGGATCTTCAATTTTAAACTGATAAGAAAGGAATGTAGAGCTGTGTGATCGTTTTCTTGTAATAATAGATAATAACATCGTATACCTAAATAGAAACATGATTGCACATGTTCATTTTATTTGTTTTAGATACATAGTTGTACATGTTGTTTTATTTCTTTTTTGTGCTGTAAGGATCTTTTATTTTAAACTGATAAGAAAGGAATGTAGAGCTGTGGGATTGTTTCCTTTTGGTAATAAAATGCTGACATATTTATGACGGTCAAATGTGGGATAACAATACCTAAATAGAAACATGATTGTACATGTTCATTTTATTTATATTAGATATATAGTTGTACGTGTTGTTAGTGTTTTTTTCAGGTTTTAAATAAATAAAATTATATAACAAAGAGGTTAATTAAAACAAACTAGTTTTTTTTCTTAGATATGTACATATATGTATTTTATTTTCAGATTTTGTTATTTTGTACAATACAATACATAGATCTATTTAATATAATAATAGTTAAACATTCGTCTATATAAATTGAAAAGTTTTTGAGTTATAATATATTTTTCATAAAATGTTTGACATCTACAAATGTCAAAAGATTCTGAGTTAATTTTTGCACAATAATATAAGTGCATGACATTATTAATACATAAAAATGGTGTTTATAACAAACCGAGTATGGACTGTAATTCTTCCAAAACAAAACAATTCCCTTTATTATTCACACAAAATTCATTTATTTTACGAACACAAAACTTGTTAAGCACAACTAAACACAAAGAATAATAAGTAAAAAAGAAGCCATACATAAATTCATCGTGCAGAGTTGCAATAAATATTAGTAACAATTAAAGGGATAAAGGGGATAAATCATAAATATAATATTCATAGACAGATATGATGACTCCAACATTCCGGCCCGCGTTGAAAGGGTTACCTTTCAAGAATCCAGAAAAAGTGGACAAAGTTTGGATATCGGACGCTTCAGCAACCCATTCTTAGTCTTAATAGTCACAACTCGGACCAAACCGTCATTGCCAGGATGTGTCAAAAGTACTCTGTCCATCAGCCATTGTGCGGGAGGCATATTGTCCTCTTTTATTAACACCATGTCACCAACTTGAAGATTTTTAGAATTCTGGACCCATTTTGGTTTCCTTTGCAGTTGACACAGATATTCAGACCAGAACTGTTGAACAAGATGCATTGGACGAAGGATCAAGAAATGTCCGGGAGTGAGCGGATCTTCATCGCCTTCAAACTTCAGGCACAAGGGACGTGAATTAAAGCAACATTCTATTTGACATAGAAGTGTATATAGCTCCTCATACGTTGCACTTGAATTCTTCAATACTCGTTTCAGGTGAAATTTCACTGATTTAACGCCTGCTTCCCAAATGCCGCCAAAAGTTGGACCTGAGGGCGGAGTAAAGTGCCATTGAATTTCCTGAAAGGAAAGCTCCTGATTAATATTCCCCAAGTTATTATTCAGAAATTCAAATAATTCCCTTAGCTCCTGGTTACATCCCACGAAATTTGTACCTTTGTCTGTATATATGTCTAGGCTTACCACGTCTTGATACAAACCGTCGAAGAGTTGCTATAAATGCTGCTGCAGAAAGCTCCGTCACTGCTTCTAGATGAATTGCCTTTGTACTTAGGCAAACAAATACGGCAATCCAACATTTATAATTCTTGGAGCCGCGACCTTTCCAGGATATTACCAAGGCTGGTCCTGCAAAGTCAACTCCCACACGTTCAAAAGTTGGACACGGTTGTACACGATAGCTTGGAAGGTCACCCATTCGTTGTTGATACGGAATTTGCCTAAACCTCATGCAAGTGGTACATTTATAAACTGTTCTCTTGATAAGATGAATGACATCTGGTATCCAATATTTTAAACTCAACAAGTACTGTAATTGTCTAGTGCCGGCATGAAGGTAATGTAGGTGATAATGTCTTACGATAAGAGAAGCTAAAGGATCCTTTGCATGAATTATGAATGGATGTTTTTGGTCGTAGTTTATTCGGGCATTTTCGAGACGGCCTCCTACCCGCAATATACCCTGAGGGTCCAAAAAGGGAGTAAGCGCAGCTAGTTTATTCGTTCTTGCAATGGATCCTTGGGTAGCCAAAATACGTTTTTCATTATAAAAGAAATTATCCTGAGACAATTTTACCAATAATAAGTGAGCAGCTTGAAGTTCCGCCGTAGTTATGAACCCTCGAATCCTCTCGGAGGTGTCGCCTTTAATTTTACAGTTGTTAATAAAACGTAGAACCAGAGCTGTGATTCTAAGTAGGGTATTGAAATTCGAATAACGATTTGTAATATTAAATTTGTCGGCATTGTGAACAATTGCTGTAGAAATGTTCTTTCTTCGTTCCAAATCAGTAGCATCATCCATTTCAAATGTTGATTGACAAGGAAGTGTAGGATTTTGAAGAATAGGCGGGCCTTGCCACCATAAGTTATTATCCATAATATCGGAGGATGAAACGCCTCTAGTGGCCAAATCTGCTGGGTTAAATTGTGATGAAATGTGTCGCCATTGAGTTGCAAGTAATTTGTCGATAATGTATGATGTACGATTCGCAATAAAAGTCTTCCATCTAACAGGATGATCACTGATCCATGCCAGAACAACTGTTGAATCAGTCCAACCAAAGGTTGGCACGTCGTGGAGTCCAAATGCATTCTTTATTTTGGCCATAAGCTTTACCATAAGATGCGCTGCGCAAAGTTCCAAACGTGGTAAACTTATCTGTTTTATGGGAACTACTCTAGTTTTTGATGACAGCAAACAAGTCGATATATTACCATTAGGTTTAATTACACGTATGTATATGGAAGCTGCGTACGCCAGTTGTGAAGAATCAGCAAACCCGTGGAGCTCTATAATGTCTCCCATTTGAAAGTTGAACCATCTAGGTATTTTCAAATCTTTAATGTGCTGCATATCATTCCGTAGTTTAAGCCATCCATTCTTTAGGGGGCTGGGCAAATCCTGATCCCAACTTACGCCTTTAAGCCAGAGTTTTTGCATGAATATTTTCAACGTTATTATCACTGGTGATAGCCACCCAATGGGATCGTAAACCCTAGAAATGTCAGAAAGTACCCGTCTCTTGGTTATTACATCGGAATGTTCCTGGAAACATATGCTGTATTGGAAACAGTCAGACTCAGTATTCCACAATAAACCTAATGTTTTCACTGTTTCACTGTCGTTTATAATTGCGGATGATGATATATCCCTGTCGTTTATTCCAATGGCCTCCTGAAATTCATGTGAATTTGACGCCCATTTTCGCAGGTTAAAACCTGCACTTGACAATACGGAACACAGATTTTTACGCATTGAGTTCGCCGTTTCAATGTCTGGGGCACAGGACATATAATCGTCAACGTAAAAATTGTTGTCAATTTCATAAGAAACATCCTGATGTGTTGTAAAGTTATCAATTGCAACCTGCTTCAAAGTGCGTGTTGCCAAAAATGGTGCCGCGGCAGTTCCGTAGGTAACAGTTCGAAGCTGGTATGTTTCAGGTTCTTTAAATGGTGACTTACGCCATAAGATGCACTGGTATGGCCTGTCCTCGGGATGTATCAACACCTGTCGATACATTTTTTCAACATCAGCAATAAATCCAATTTCGAATTTCCGAAATTTTAGTAAGATCGTAAATAGGTCATTTTGAATGGTAGGTCCAACTAACAGATGATCATTCAATGACAAATCGTTTGAGCTCTTGCACGAAGCATCAAACACAACACGTAGTTTGGTGGTAGTGCTTGTTGGCTTCAGGACCGCGTGATGAGGCATATAATAAGCTGCTTTGATGTCACTTGGTGTAGCTTCCATATGGTTCAGCTCTTTGTACTCGTTCATGAATTTTAGAAATTCAACTTTTAGGTATTCATTTTTTATAAACCTCCGTTCCATGGATTGAAGTCTCTTTATTGCTATAAGTTTAGATTCCCCAAGTTCTATAGCATCGTTTTTAAATGGTAGCCTCACCATATATCTTCCATCGTCTAGTCGTTGAACAGCATCCACGTAATGTTTTTCGGCTTTTTCCTCATCAGGGCTAATAATCTTACCTTGAAGAGTACAGTCCTCAGTCTCCCAAAATTTCTCTAGTTGAATGTCCAAACTTGGATACACATGAGCCACAAATGTCGATCGTACCGGCTGTTCAATTATATCCCCCATAATAATCCATCCAAATATTGTGTTCACAGCAACGGGAGATCCACTTGGGTGTGTATGTTGTCCGTCCAAAATGCAATGTGGAAATACGTTTGCTCCCAAAATGATGTCAATACGATTCCTTTGATGAAATGCTGGATCAGCGAGAGAAAGATTTCGGAAATAATCCAAACTTTTGCTCTTGACAGTATGAGTAGGAAGGTATTGGGTCAGATTTCGCAAACAATAAGTTTTAACCAAAAGTGTCCTGTTGTGCTTTTCAGCAAATATTTCCAGTTGAACCCTTCCTTTAGTATAATTTGGTTCTTCTCCACCAACACCGTACAGTACGGTATTGTCATGCGATTTAGGTAGCCGCAATCTCTGAACACAAGCTTCCGAAACGAGGGTAGATTGTGCCCCTGAGTCTATGAGAGCCCGACATGGTTGAAGGCTGTTATTTTTGTCGCGTACCATCACAATTGCCGTTGGTAACAGCGTTGTCTCATGATTAACCCCTTGGTTTACGTTGATGTTGATTGTTGTGGGATTCTCATCGCTGTCACCGATTTCCGCAACTAGCACGTTGTCACCCATATGAAGTAGTGTGTTGTGTTTTAGACCGCATACTTTACAAGGACCTGATTTACATTCCCTCGAGATGTGCTTACCCTTGAGGCAGTTGAAACAAAGTTTGTTCTTAAAAATGACTTCCTTACGCTTATCAACATCTAACGCTTTGAATTGTGAACAACCATATAAGAAATGGTCGTCATTACAAATTGGACACGACTGATTTGCAGTAGCAACATTTGCGATCTTACTTTGACGTTGATATTTTATTGATGCATTAGCCTTCTGTTCCTCCTCTACTTCAACTACACGATTTCTCAGAAATTTCAATAATTGCGGAAACGTTTGAATTTCGCCCTCTTTACGCTGTCTGCGCCAAAGTGTAATTGTTTCTGTATCCAATTTCTTCTTCATGTGAAACATCAAAACATAATCCCATGAATCAAGAGAGCCCTTTAGAGTTTTCAAAGCATTGTACGCCTCAACCGTATTGTGATAGAATTTCTTAAAATCCGAAGCCGTTGTTCAAAAAGAAGTTCCAGATACCTTTCCACAATCATCTCAGAGTTGTCGTAATTTTCCTTTAGAAGCTGCCATGCAACGTTGTAATTGTCATTCGTAAGCGTTAGATGTTTTATGACCGTAGACGCTTCCCCTTTCAACTTCATTTGTAGATATTCAAGCTTCTGAACATTCGATATATTAGTCCTCGAATCTACCATAGACACGAATAAGTCTCTAAAGCGTATCCAATTTGAGAGATTCCCATCAAAATCTGGTATTTCTATTGGAGGTAAACGCAGCTCGGACTGAGTAGTGCTTGACAGTTGAACATTTTGATCCGTAGAATTTGAACGCGTATCAGTTACGGCCGAGAGTGTTGCCGACATTGTCTCCAGTAAAGATGTCGTAGTCGACTGCTGTTGAACAATCGCCTGTATTGTCGTGTCAATGTTGTTTGGGCTGCCGGAAGCTGCACCCTCAATAACTGTTCTATCCAACGTTTCATTTTATTGGGTAGACCAAATAGTTTTTATTGCAAAATAAATATCTTCAATCTGTGTTCTGTATTGATCCTCTTTAACCTGCTCATTATCATCCTCACACAAAGAATCAATTTCATCTTGGCAGCTCTCATAACATTTATAAATTTCCTCAAGTTTATCAATACGCACCTTTATTTCATGATAATTTGCATTCTGATTATTGACAGCATTATATATTCTCGTAATAGACTTTTTTATCTGTGTACGTTTTTTCTTTAGTTCCTCCATTGTCAATTTCAAATTTGTTCACTTATTCAACACCACTTATCAAAACCATGCCAATGTCAAGCAACAAACCACACCAATTACAGTTGTTAAACCATAGCAAACAATCATCAATGTTCGTTGATCAATTTATCAAAGTCACAAACCCTTCAAATCAAACACAAGTTCAAAATTCACTGCTTTTCCAAATATAGTTATAGATGCACTGCTTTATTCTAATCTTTAGCAACACTAGTCTTCGGTCTTCAAATTAACGACTTCAATTTTTCTTTTCTCTTTAGCACACTGTTTTTCCGTATTCTCTTCACAATCACTCACATGCACTATTGTTGTTGTTGTAATGTTCCTTTTCTTTAATTCCAATGAAACTCATCCACATCCATGTGCGTTCATATGTGACCAGAAAACCTTCGTATAGTACCACTGCCATCACTCGTCCTATGTTCTTCCTTTATACATTCAACAATAAACAGCACAAACCACCGACTCGACGGCGAGAATGTATGAATGTACACAAGTATGTATATGTCTTTACCACGATCAAAATAATAAAAAAAACACGACGTACCGGCGACACGTATGTATGTCTTTTACCACGATCCGGTTCCGAAAGGACCAAATGTTTATAACAAACCGAGTATGGACTGTAATTCTTCCAAAACAAAACAATTCCCTTTATTATTCACACAAAATTCATTTATTTTACGAGCACAAAACTTGTTAAGCACAACCAAACACAAAGAATAATAAGTAAAAAAGAAGGGATAAAGGGGATAAATCATAAATATAATATTCATAGACAGATATGATGACTCCAACAAATGGATTACTTATTTTACTAATGTTGCATATTCTTAGTTCATTGATAAGACTTAAAAATAAATCAACATGTTCTTTATCAATTTGATTACTATGTCTACATAATATATCCTCTAACTCACTTGATGTCACCATTTTTCCCCTTCTTTAAAAAATAGTAGGTTGTGTTATTGCGGGACGATGTACTCTGAACAGAGAGTAATAATTAACTAAACAAAGATTTCAGATGTGGTTAAGATTTTTCTTTATTTATTATATAATTTCTTCGTTTGAAATTTATTGAAAATTACAATTTATTGAAAACACAATTTTTACATTTAGTAAGATTATAAAAATTAATTATATTTTTAACTTCGTTTTCAACTTGATATAGTCTATGCTTATGAAGTATACAGGCGCATGTGTCAGGACCGCATGTGCTGTTTTATGTTGATGGTTTTAATATTTATATAATTTAAGATCTCTCGTAAAAGATAACTCCTATCGTCTTTATAGTTATGTATTCAGCACCTGTGATTATATCACTCCCGTGTTTGGGATAGTACTGAGAACAGTAGATGTGAAGTTTTCGATATTTATATTTTAATCTCTTCTATACGATAAGATGTATACAAATTAATGTTAGATAATAAACTAAATTTACTCTTTTTATACCTACGAATATTTTAAAATTTTCATAATATTGTGAAATTAAAAGATTTTTACTTTTTTTATTTTTTATTTTATTTTATTTATATAACATATAAAGTATTAAGAGTTACTTATACATTTACAATATTTTCTTTACTTCATTTGTAAGAGGTACATTTTCAAACATTCTATCATGTATAATTAAGCAATATGCAGATGTGTTAAGCGGTATGTTTTGTTATGTCTTCAATTCGATTCGTATATCAATAGGTCCAGTTTTTACGGTTTCATTTTGATGTGTTACATCTAGAACAATTATTGGCGCAATTGTCTTAAAACTATCTCGTTTTAGTAAGGGTTGCGAGGGACGTGAATAATAACTTTCTTGAAATCTTGAGTGCATATGGTATAGTAGAGCGAAACGATTTCTATCAAATTTAAGATTTAAATCATCGTAGGGATACGACTCCGAGTTGAGATGAACTTTAACATCAGTTAGATCACAATGTACAAATTTGTTAGAGCTGTTTCGAAATGCTATTAACAGAAATCGAGGTCTTTCACTTTCACGAGCAAGCTTAACGTTCCATAATATTGTATTGCTTTCGGGAAGAGAGGGATAGTAATACATATCCCAACTTCTAAACGAAATATTCAATGGTCGACGACTGTTGATAGTTTTATACATTTTCAGTTTATAGACATCAGCAAGTTGGACATGTGGTACTTTCCATGTTATATTTAAAATCGATAGTTTACATTTTTCACTTGATATATTTGATTTAAAGACTTGAGAATCATCTTTAGATCGTAGAAGAATTAATTCGTGTTTGGAATTAACTATTATCTTATTGAAGTCTTCAGCAAATCCGAGTAACATTTTTAATGGAACACAAAAATTAAAGCCTCCAGTAATAAGCGAAAGATCAGATTCACTATTGATTGGTGACCATCCTGCATTTACTAAAGCATCACTTTCGAATTGATTTAATAAAATATAGTTTTTAATATCTGTTGTTATACCCAGATGACGTGTACGATCAATTTCTACACCATTATACAGTTGTTTAAGAGTTTTAATGATGGAGAGACTGTAGAATCGTATTTTGTTCAAATCCTCCTATGTATAAAAAACTTTCACTTGGTAGAACTAACAAATCTTGGTTTTGAATTGATATACGAATTTCATCGTTATTCTTAAATGATTGTAGATATGATGTATAACTATGATATTCCTTCTTGATGATTGAATTATCAAAGCTTGGTTGTTGTAATATGTTAATTATACTCATTTTTGTTTTAGTTTAAAACCAAGTTGTTTTAGAAATTCACGATTGTGGCTACTGAGATTCTCTGTTCTCTGTTTTTTATTATTGTTGTTATTTTTTTTATTTTTTATTTGTGATAATTTCTTAGAAACTTCAGTTTTTGTTGTTGTTTTTATTGCTGGAGCTGGGTATAATGTTTTCGGTTGCGGTATTGGGAATGAATTGTTGTTGTTGTTGTAGGAATTGTTTTTACTGTCGAATATAATCATTCCTTCAGAGGTTTCAAATGTAATCTAATAGTTATTTTTTCTCCACGAAAATTAATAAGGTTTCCGTCCTGGTCGGTTACCTTTAGAACAATGGTGTTGATTGATCTAGTATTAACTGGTAAATAAATGACGTTTGCTGGTGCTTCTGTTATTTTATAGCCAGGACTCACGTTAAGTGAAAATTGATGTAGAGTGTGAGCAGAAACGTTATTTATATAGGATCCGCTGACAATATTACACTCAATTAAAAGAGTGTTTATTTTTGTAATATCTATTGTTTTGTCTGATTTATGCTCTTCATCAGCCTTTAAAACTCTCTTACTAAATCCAAGCAGCGGTCCAATTGATCTCTCTTTATCGAAAAATATCGTATCAGTTGAGCTCTCTATGTAGGTTTGTAGTGTGTTATAATTTGATTGAATTCTAAGTTTTCCTTTTACATTCAATTTTTTATATTTTCTAATTAAAAAATCAGCTAAGTTTGAAAATTCATATGATCCCACAGGAATTTCTATAATATGGTCACCAATATGAAACAAATTGTTCTCATAATCAATATTCGGAATTGAGTGATATGTATCAAAACTTATTAGACCACAAACATAGTTTGATTCAAGCACAATGGGTGGAAAATAGTCGGCAACTAGCTTCGATGTATTTCCGTTCAGAGTTAATGTAATGGACATCTTAACGTATATCTTGAGAATGAATAATTTTCAAATATTTCAGTCTTTTTATAGTGATGTTTATGACGATGCTGACGTATTATTTGAATTTATTCAAGAATTGTGATTTGATGAAAATCCCAACCATTTAACATACAACATATTTCCTCTCCTTTTTAATATTTTCTCAACTAAAAATGTTTGAGTATACTTCGTCTTCAAAAGTTCATATTAATAAAATCCACCTTTAATTTCACTACCGCGATAGTCTTCTAAAATGTAAGTATTATGATTTGTATTCCTTATTTTTTGATTTTGAGGATTTCTGTAGTCCAATTTGGTGTATATCCTTTTTCAAATATATGTTTACATTTGCTTATACGAACATGATCACCAATTTTAAACTTAGGTCTCCTAAAAACCTTTAGGTTATTGTAGATGGTATCCAAAAGAGTTTTTTTCATTGAAAGAGCACTTCATTTGGCGTCATTTTAATTGTTCTATGAAGTGTATTACTATACAGTAGTTTTCCGATTTAACGAACCTATATGTTGTCAGGCCTGTTCGTAAAATCGAAAAGTTCGTTATATGCAGTACTAACTTAAATGTGGGTTTTTGGTATGAGAATAAGTTAAAAGTACATAAAATATTTTTTTTAAATGTATTTTACAAAAATTAATTATTTTCTATAAAAATAATACAAAAAAGGGAACAATTTATATCACAAATTAATTATTATTTTATAAAAATAATAAAAAAATAATAATTCATATTACATTAGTACACATGAAGGAAAAAAACATACAAAGAATTCTTTGAAACAAATCTATTTAAAAAATTGATTTAGCAAAGTTTGTTTTTTTGGTGTAGAAATTTTCATTTTTATTGCTTCTTCTTGAAGCTCTCTTAAAATCATTGATTTTGAAAAATCAAGATTATTTTGCTGCGTCTAAACTAAACATCAAAAACAAAAACATCAAAAGAAAACAAAAAACACCGTTTAAAACAACGGTATATTTTTTTACTACACATTAGGTTTTTTGTTATATTTGTCAAATGTCATTTTATCCTCATTCAAATAATATTTTTATTTGTTCGTTGAACTGAGTACAAAAAATAATTTTTGTTCGCTCTTTAAGGTACTCAATAGGAAAAATTTGCCTGTTCGTTAAATGCGATGTTCGTAGAATTGAATGGTCGTTAAATCGGAAAACTACTGTATTTATCTATCAGTTCTTGATATATGTTTATCCATTTGTAAGTTCCTTGAAAGCTAAACTCTTTCCACATCATCCCTTTCAATGTTCTATTAAACCGTTCAACTATTGATGATTTCAAAGAACTATATGTTGAATAGTGATTAATTTTATGAGATTGCATTAAATGTTGAAATTGATTGTTAAAGAACTCTCTACCATCATCGGTTTGCAGGTTTTTCGGTTTTCGCTTTGATGAATAGAATACACTTTTCATAGCAGCCGTTACGTTTTGTGCGCCTTTATTTTTAACGGCAACAGCCCAAGCTTTTTTTGAAAAAGTATCTATAACTGTTAGAAGATAACGATATCCATTATTATATGTTTCATAGCTTCCCATTTCAACTAGATCAGCTTGCCATAAATCATCAATTCCTTTCACTACAACTCGTCTTCTTTTGAAATTTTTTCTAGCTTGTTTGTGTAATTCTTCTACTATTTGTCTTTTGTCTGCATTCAAATCCATATTATTTATGTGTGTGTGTGTGTGTGTAAGTATGTATATTTTATATGATTTTTAGTTTTTCCTTTGAGTGAGTGATTTGAATAGATATTCTTCAATATGATTTAACCTTTGATTATAGATACCAATTCTCTTTAAAAATTCAATTTCAATTTTCTTGAAAGATGCGTTAAACACTTTCATTTCACCTTCAATTTGATTGAATTTCTCTGTAATTTTATTTCTGTATTCAATATTTCCATTATAGTTTTCCTGCTTAGAATCTATTACACCTATCCCCCGTTTTACACGGTATTCGTTTTACACGTTTTCGATCTTATACGGTTTTTGAAAATAAAATTTTGTTTAACGAAATTTATTAATTTTGCATTTACACGGAATTATAAACACTAAACTATAATTTGTTTATATCTACAATAACATTTTCATTGTTTTACTGTCAAAATATTTTACTGTCAAAATACAACACTACAAAATGTATGTTACAGTTACGAATTCTTAGTACATATTGTACAAAAAAGGCGTATTATTGAAAGCGAAAGTGACAGCAATTAAATTTGAATAAAAATAGAATATTGTCTTATTTATCGCAATCAATTTAAATGAATTTCTAATTTTAATTTTTATCTATAAAGAAAATGAATTATTTAAAAGAGGTTTTTTTATATTTGTTTTATTATTGAAATAAATTAATATTCTTATAATTTATTAAATGTGTTTGATATTAAATATATTAATATTTATTTTTCGTTCAATGTGTTTATTATTCATCATATTAAAAACTGACAAAAAGGGCTTTTTTATAGCGATTTTCGTTTAGCACGGGTTTTCCATATAAAAGTGAATTTTTCGAGTTACACGGTTTTTTATGGAACCTATCTTCCGTGTAAAACGGGGGATAGGTGTTGTCTTTTCAACATAGCTATCAAGAGCTTTTTCAAGTTTCTCCATACAGTCTTTTATTTTCTCAATTTTTGCAGATTGTTCGCTAATTTTATTTTTAATATCATTACTTATAATTTCTTGATTGTGTATAATTGAAGTATTAACATTATCTTCGAATACTTTCATATCATTGTCGTGTTTTAGATAAACAGTTTCTGCCTCACTTTTTAAATTGTTTATTTGATCAACCAAATCATCATATATCTGAGTTATATATTTTTCGATTACGATATTTTTATGATTATATTTATTAAAACTTTCTCCAAATTTATTAATATAAGACATCTCTTTCACTCTTCTAATAAATTATGTTAGATTCCTTCAGTTCTTCGATAATAGAGATTATTTCGTTTTGATGATTGTTGTGACCAGCACCTTCCGATGAAAGGAGTAATCGTAGTCTGTCAACTAGTTCATTAGGATCATCCCAATATATATAGTTTGATTTCTGATTATCTAGTGATTTTAGCATTAAACCACGGCCTTTTATTAAAGTGTTTGTTGTTGTTTCGAATAAATGTTTAATTATTCGTATATATTTGAATGCTCGTGTTCCTTTCACTTGTTCATTAGGTTCATAGCGACGTCTATGTGCATTGGTATGAATTAAAATCTCTTTATATTTTTTCAAATCATTTTTAGAATAATTGAGAGGTCTTGTATGAAATACTAGCTCAAATAATCCAGGTGTCATTATCAATTTCATATTTCCTATATGCATAGTATTATCTCCATTAAATATTAATTTTTCCTTGCCATATCTCCAACTTCCATCTTCATCTTGATTAAAATCATAAATTTTATCCAATTGCTTATTATTAATGAGTGATTGAATATTTTCAAATAATGGAGAGTGTTTCGTCTGCTTTAAACGTTGTTTTCTTTCCAATTTGTTGATAGATGTACTTGATACAGGTCTATTATTATCATAGTTTTGTTCATCATCATTATCATCAGTTGACATATTTTCATATTGAAAATCGTCATTATCGCTCTTGGCGTCTTCATAATCATCATCATCATCAATGGTGTTGTCTATATCCTTATCCTTATCTTCAAGTTTTCCAATGATTTCATTGTCGCTATTTACGTCATCATTATCATCGTCACCATCAATAGTATTGTCTATATACATATCCTTATGTTTATCTTCAAGTTTTCCGATGATTTTTTTAAGTGGTTTTGTTGTTGGTTGAAAGGTATCTTCTAATAAATAAACTCTATCTATTTGATTCAGTTTAATATTTTTTAACTTTTCCTTTAGAACAGCTCTTGTTTTTACAAGATCTTCTAACACTTTATTATGATTTGAATTTTTAGACATTATAATATTTTTTTATATTGATTTTGATCTGCTTTGTTTCTGCTTACGAACTGCTTGCTATCTGGTTACGATTTGCTTGCTATCTGGTTATTATCTGCTTTATATCTGGTTATGATCTGCTTTGCATCTGGTTACGATCTGCTTGCTATCTGGTTACGATCTGCTTTATATATGGTTACGAACTGCTTGCTATCTAATTATAAAATAACACATCATAGTTGTATGAAACTATCAAATCCTTTTCGATAACGTCCTTTATTAATTAAATCATCCTTGCTTACAACAAGAAATCCATATTTGTCTTTCCAACACGCTCTACAAAGGTCAACAAATTGTTTAAAAGTCATATCACCAATAACATGATCATTATATATATGTTTTAAATTCATTTCATCCTGTTTAAATATTATAATCATATTTGCATTATCACGTATTAGATGTTTTGAAATTTTAGTATATGTTTGACCCAGATAAAAGCAATCAATAAATTTATGTCTTCCCATACAGAAGTAGTCTCTTATAGAATTTTGTTTCTCACAAACAACATCATCGAATATTATTATAAAATGCGGATAAGCTTTTGCTGGACTTAGAACTTCTTCATTTTCCGAAAACGTAAATAGATTAATTTCTTTTATCGGTTTAAAATAAAAGATCCTTACAGCACCAAAAAAACACAACAACACGTACAACTATATTTCTAATACTCTGGGTTGTAGATGAGGAAACGTACGCACACTCATTCTGTCCGTCCAATCATTAGAAAAGCAATACAAATAAAAGGAACAAGAAGAAGCAGGCATGATCCCAAATTTGTATGGAAAATCTGCTCTAGAAGGTACATACATTTTCACATTACGTGTTACAAACCTATCGACCACTACCGACTGTAGCGTACGCATGATCCCAAATTTGTATAGAAAAAGTGCCCCAGAAGGTACATAAACATACTACTTATTAATAAATTGATAAATACTGGATGTACACTATTTTACTTCTTATGGCTTTTGATGTGCTCAGGCTGCGGACACTCTTTTTTTCTTCCGTTCCTTTCCAGCATAGCCTTTGCGCTACTTCATCTACCAATAATTTCCTCCAACAATTTTTGGTGAAATTTGGAGCCTTAGCTACAGTTTGGAGCTCTTTGGCCTTTGAATAAAAAGAAATAAACATTAGAAAGCTATAGCGAGATATATTTTTAGTTTAACTTACAAATGAATCCGAAAACTTTTTGTCATATTGTAACTGCTTTTCGAATTTTAAAAAATCATCCATTACTTTGTACGGATTTTCAGGCATCACGAACGTTACAGATGATTTCTCATTCTTTAACTTCATTCCGAAGGTAGCGTATCTCTCGCCGCAATGAAGTCACCTCATTTGTAAGCCTTACTAATATGGGTTCAATTGTATTTGAAACTGTTGCTGCCATTTCTAAAAATAAACATATAAATAATTTTTTACATAATATATCATTGAATATTTACCTTTAACCTCTTCAGACTGAACATATCCACCTTCTGAAAACAAGCTATTGAGTACTGTTTTGAGTGTAGTTAATTTGTGTGTGCTTTAGAACTAAAATTTACGTTATTGTTTTCCGCCATAGTGAATAACTGGAAAAAAGCCAAATTCATTATTTGTATTTCTTAAAGCACATATTTTGGTAACATCTTTCAAACAATGTTCATAGGTTTCTAATGAAGTTGTTAAGTCTGTTGATTCCCAAATATTGAGAAGAGAAGACTCTAGCGGATTGTGAAACATGGATCTCAATTTCGAAACTCGATGTCCTATGACTTTACTAACATCATGACTTTTTTTTTTGATGACACTTGGAAAATATTATTTTCACTTTATAATAATTGTTTGGATGGGCTGTTCACAAAATTGCATTTGATTCCTTTGTTGTACTATCTTTGTAAAAAACGGTTATAAAGTTGTGCCGATATATTATTTTTTTTCTTTAAAAGTCTTTTCAATATTCCCAGCTTATTTTCAAATTTAAATGCGCTGAAAGTTTCGCATGATCCATACTGTAAACAATCACTAGCTAAGTGAATTAGACAATGAAAGTTGTAAGTAGAAATGGAATCATCATAATAATAAGGCAATGTCTTCAAAAAATTCTTTAGTAATGTATCAGCGCAATTATTGTTGGATTTGCATTGTTCTGAGTCCAATAAAATGCTCAAGGCCAAACTCAGTTGTAGAAAATGCAAATATCGTTTTTCATCCAAAACTGTCTTTAATATGAACGGCCCAACATATAAAAGAAATGTACGAAACTCAGTAGCTTTGTATCCAAACTCATTGACATCTCTTGTACTTCTCCTAAATTTACGCGGAAGCTGTCCTTTTAAAAATAAGAGCTGCTCATTAAATTTTGTCCTTTTGGAGTGCATATGGTATATTTCTCTTCTTATCCAAGCGATGACCATGTGACTGTTTATTTTATGATGATTTCTATCCAAACGTTTCCTAAAGTTTTTATCATTTCGTATCGTGTTGTCTTCATATTTAAACACCATTCGGTTATTTGTATACTCACCCTTTTGAGTGCATTTGTGGCAACAACTATATCCTGTATGAGATTTTATTCCCACAACCAGTGACCTGGCCGCATCACATATGACAGCTCGACAGTTAACTTTATATGTTTTATTATCGAACGTAAAATGTTCCCCCATAACTTCTGTTAATTCATTGACAAAAGGATTTAAAAACTCATTTACATTTTTTGGCTTAGAATTTCCACTATATATACCAACTGTATGTACTGAATCGGTACCATGAACATTAATAAGAATTGGCCAGGTCTGTGCTAGGGAACTTTTGGAAACAGGTAATCCGTCTATATTAATATTTAAATCAATGGAATTATTTAAAAACGTTGTGCGTGATAAAAAATCCGTCAAACAATCTTTCAGCCCATAATGTACATAATTTCCACCATCAATTGGAACTATCAGTGCGTCCCGTGGAGTTTGTTTTAAATGTTTAACAAATCATTCACAGCTCTACTTGCTGTAGTATGTTTAACGGCCCAAACTCAATTTCACCCTTCCAAATTTTCATCACAAAAATTGAAACTAATTTGACTAGAGCTTGTTGCAACTTCACTCGAATCGGCGTTTTTAGATTTTTTAACATTTAAAAGCAATTCCACAATTTCTTTTGATTCCATACGAACACTTCGTTTTAATTTATACGGCATTTTATAATTTAATTTAATTACCTTTCTTAACCACAAATTTATATTATTTTTATCTTGTAAATTTATTAAAAAATACTCTTAAACAAATAAAGCACACCTGTTTTGTCAAACAAAAGAAGATGACTGAAAAGAAAAAGAACATGACGCAATAATATAACGGGATATCTTTTGCGAAAACGATTACAAAACTATTGCGAGCATAAGTCGTTTACAATCACGCTTGAAAAACTGTAACAAAAATTAACCCATCAAAAATACGCTTATGAAATGTTGTAGAAAATCTATTATGATAAGTTTATTTTAAAATGCAGTTATATTTTGATTATTGTTTGGTTTGTTGGGAGGATTGCGGCCTAGCTTCTCACACCACTCATGCTGTGTGCGTTAAATTTACAGTTTAACGTCGACTCCGAACGACAGATTTTTGAGAAACTTTTTCATGGCAGGAGTATTTACTTTCAGAGTTTTTGCCAGAAATCTGCTGAGAGGAAGTCGCCGAAGAAATATTTGTTTTCATATTTTGTTTTGATGTCTGACCTGGAATACGAACCCGGGCTTTACGTCTAATAGGCCAACACACTACCTACTAGACTTCGCAAAATGTGCCAATAGTAATGGAAATCACAAAGTCTCTGATCTCTCCTGCCCAAACAGGAAAGAAAAAAGAAGAAAGTGCAAACAATCAAACACCAATAATGTGTGTAAATCAAATAACCTTACTTATTTACTTTCTTAATTGGCCATAACAACCCGTTTAACGGATTTCGGCCTGCCGCAACACATCCTTCCAGGCGCCTCTGCTTCTTGCGCGCCTACGCCAGTTGGTCACACCAATCGATGACAGGGCTTCCTCGATTTGGTCCTTCCAACGGATACAAGGCGTCCTCTTCGCCGACTTCCGCAGATGCCCGCATCAAATACTCGTCTCGCCGGAGCATCCTCATCCATTCGAACGACATGGCCGAGGCAGTGCAGCCGCTGGATGTTAATACGCTGTACAACGTCAATGTTGTTGAGGAGCTCATACAGCTCACTGTTGAATCGGATACGGAAATCATCGCCAACACGCACTGGACCGAAGATATTACGTAGGACTTTTCTCTCGAACACTCTCAAGGCCGCTGCATCAGTACTTAATAGGGTCCATGCCTCAGCGCCATAAAGAAGCACGGGTAGGATGAGTGTTAGTTTTGTCGCACGAGAGAGGTCTCTGCTACTCAATTGCCTATTGAGACCATAGTAGCACCTGTTGGCAAGAGTGATCCTACGCTTGATCTCCAGACTGACATCATTTCTGGTGGTAACGGCGGAGCCAAGATAAATAAATTCCTTAACTGTTTCAAAAGTATAGTTATCGGCCGTAATCTGAAAATCAATACGCCGCACGTCTCTACTTGTCGATAACATATACTTTGTTTTGCCTTCATTTACTGTCATACCCATCTTGGTAGACTCCCTTTCAATAGCACTAAAGGCAGCAGTAACATCTCGCTTGGTACGCCCTATGATGTCAATGTCGTCAGCTGCGTACGCAAGCAGCTGGACACTCTTTGAAAAATAGTGCCGTTGCGATGCACTCCCGCCTTTCGCAGAACACTCTCCATGACGAAGTTGAAGAGGTCGCATGATAAGGGATCGCCTTGTCTGAAACCTCGCACGGTATCAAAAGGTTCGGAGAGGTCCATTCCTACCTTGACGGAGCTGCAGGAATTGCTCAACGTCATTCTGCATAGCCTTATCAGTTTCGCAGGTATACCGAGCTCAGACATTGCGGCAAAAACACGATCCCTTATGGGGCTATCAAAGGCTGCCTTATAGTCGACAAAAAGATGGTGTGTGTCGACTTGTTGTTCATGGGTCTTTTCCAGGATTTGGCGTAGTGTGAAGATCTGGTCGATGGTGGACTTGCCAGTTCTGAAGCCGCACTGATAAGGTCCAATCAGTGTTTTGACGAGTGGCTTCAGTCGTTCACACAATACGCCTGTAAGAACCTTATATGCGATAGGGAGAAGGCTTATACCCCTGTAGTTGGCGCATATCGTAGGGTCTCCGTTTTTCAGGACAGGACAGAGGACACTGAGGTTTCAATCGTTGGGCATACTTTCCTCTAGCCATATTTTGTACATAAGCTGGTGCATGCGCCCTACCAACTCATTACATCCGGTCTTAAATAATTCAGCAGGGAGGCCATCAGGACCCGCCGCTTTATTGTTTTTAAGACGCGTTATCGCGTCTTTGACCTCTTCATGGCTAGGCGGCGGAATCTCCACGCCGTCATCATCGATCGGGTTCGGAACATCATCTCTAAAGGCGGAATTGGTGTCGTCATCGCCTTGTAGCAGAGAAGAGAAGTGCTTCCTCCATAACCTCAGCACCCCTTGCGTATCTGTTACCAAGTTTCCGTTTTCGTCTTTGCAGGAAGACGCTTCGGGCTTATAAATATCGGTTAGACACTTAACCTTTTGATAGAATTTTCGAGCGTCATTCCTGCATTTATACACCTCGATTTCCTCAGTGCGCGCTGACCTCGATGCGCTAAAGCGCAATCGAAACTTGGCTGCGACAAGGTAGTGGTCAGAGTCGATGTTTGGACCTCTGAACGTACGCAAATCTAGTACACTGGATACGTGCCTTCCGTCAATCACAATATGATCGATTTGGTCGGACGTAGATCGATCAGGGGACATCCAAGTGGCCTTGTGGATATCGAGGTGTTGAAACCTGGTGCTACATACTACCATGTTACGTGCCGCGGCGAAATCGATCAGCCTCATACCATTGGGGGTAGTGTTCTCGTGGAGGCTGAACTGTCCGACGGTGGGACCAAAGATACCTTCCCGCCCGACCCTCGCATTAAATCCCCGAAGACGATTTTGGCGTCATGGGCCGGGCACTTATCGTATACGTCCTCGAGTTTAGCATAGAAGGCATCTTTAGTCACATCGTCCTTTTCTTCCATCGGGGCATGAGCACACATAAGGCTGATGTTGTAAAATTTTGCCTTGATGCGGATTGTGGCTATCCTTTCGTTCACAGGCGTGAACCCAGAGACAAGGTGGCGAAGTCTCTTATTAACCACAAATCCGCATCCGAATTCGTGCTTATCAACCTGGCAGCTGTAATACACATCGCAAGATGCTAGCCTTTTGCATCCTTGCCCTATCCATCGCATTTCCTGGATGGCAGTGATGTCCGTCCTACATTTCATGGGGGCATCCGCCAGCTGGGCGGAAGCGCCTGCCCTGTAAGGGTTCGGACGTTCCATGTGCCTATTCGTAAATCATAGTCATTTAAACGTTTGCCGTGGTCGTCAACTTTTGAGGGGATCTTTATAGAGGCTATTGTTTTGGTTTTCATTGGAGAAAGTTTTTACGTGGTGGGTTCCAAGCCCTACGCACAACCCAAATTTAACGTCCAGGGGATTGGACTTCGCTGCACGCATTAGTTAACATCTAGCGGATGCTAGAATGCTATCCAGGAGGGGCCACGAGGAGGCTGCGTGTCAACTTGAATACAACAAGACAAGGATCGTCCTGGTGGTCGCCACGTTGGCCACAGCCAGAAACTTTACCTTGTTTGCATGCATCCCATCCCTCCCCAAATAACATCTCTTACAAAATGAAGGAATACTACAACAACCACATGTTTATCATGAAGTAGATGCTTCGCATAATTACGAAGAATTTCAACAACCTTGCAATAATCTGGAAGTCAATGGTTTGCAAAATCTTCCAGAAAACAAAATTTTTATGAGTAATGATTTATTCACAGTTGAAGGGAATGCTCAGTTAGTTATCTACGGATTTATTAAATAGATTAAGTGATTGTAAATCAGAAGATTATCAGTTTAAAGTATTTACAGAACTTACAATTAAGTGTTTATACTCGGAACTTAAGTAAATGAATACGTAACTACAAGACAAAAATATTGTATTGATATACAAGAAATGTTCGCGGCAAAATAATAGAGTTTTTATTTGAATTATTCATAAAAATTTTATATGTAGTTGTATAGCAGTTCAAAATTTATTTGTGTGGGCATTGATTGTTTAAGCAGTAGTTGTGGTGATATTGCAATTATTATAAAAAAAATCAATACGACAATATCGGAACTGATTTCGCAGTAGACCAACTGAATATACAAATATTTTGTGTTTATTTTTCAAGTTGCCGAAATTCATCAGATGTTTAACCAGTTTGCAGATGTGATATAAGAAAGTTGTTAAATATGTATTCAAGGAATTTTTTTTATTACATTGATTTAAATAATTTACATAACGACTGGGCCCATCATTTCCCATTAGTAATGCTTGCAAATGGTACTACGCCATTTCTTAGCTGGTTCCTCAAGCTCCCGCCCTATAACTCTACCAGAAGTTTTACGGCTTTTATCTTATAATTTAACTGTTCTATTTTCATTTAATTCCTCTGTTCCAACTTCGGTTTACATGAAGCAATTTGTAATAAACATACGCGGCTAATTATAAACAAATTTTAAAGCTTTGTTTTGTATTCTTTGTAAAGATTTCAGAACTTCCGAATTTTTACACGCATATACTATTGCTAAATAATTGAGGTGGCTATGTATTAACGCTTGGTACAAAGCTAGTTTAGCTCTTGTATCAAACTTGTTTTTAAATTTGCATAACAAGCCAATTACCGAAGATATTTTAGACTTTAAATCCTGAATGTGCAAGCTCCACGTTAGGTTTGATTGCAGCGTTACACCTAGATATTTTATTACCTGAACTTCCATAATTTTGCTACCTTCCATACGTGTAGAGAAATCATTCAAATGTCTTGATTGTGGTATAAATCTTATGAGTTTTGTTTTTTCTTTGTTTATTACTAACTTGTTTAATCTAGCGTATTCAAAAATAAGAGCTGAATCTTTTTCCCAGCAGTCCTTTAGCATTTTTTCATTTTTAAACGGATAAAATAAGGAAACATCATCAGCGTACATATACAATTTTCCATTTAATCCGAGTTAATCCGATATAGTTAATATCATTTATATATGTAATATGAAAAACAACGGACCTAGCACACTGCCTTGAGGCACTCCACATTCTGTACTCTCTAGTGAACTTCGATAGTTACTTAGTTCTACATATTGTTTTCTATTGCTTAGGTAGCTCTTAATCAATTGAACATCCTTACCACGAAAACCATAAAACCATACTTACTTAATTGGCCATAACAACCCGATTAACGGATTTCGGCCTGCCGCAACATATCCTTCCAGGCGCCTCTGCTTCTTGCCACCAATCGATGACAGGGATTCCTCGATTTTGTCCTTCCAACGGATACAAGGTCGTCCTTTTCGCCGAATTCCGCAGATCCCCGTATCAAATACCCGTCTCAACGGAGCATCCTCCTCCATTCGAACGACATGGACGAGCCAGCGCAGCCGCTGGATATTAATACGATGCACAATGTCTATGTCGTTGAGGAGCTCATACAGCTCACTGTTGTATCGAATGCGGAAATCATCGCCAACGCGTACTGGACCGTAGATCTTACGTAGTACTTTTCTCTCGAATACTCTCAAGGCTACTGCGTCAGTGTTTAATAGGGTCCATGCCTCTGCGCCATAGAGAAGCACGGGCAGGATGAGCGTCTTGTAGTGTGTTAGTTTTGTCGTACGAGAGAGGTCTCTGCTACTCAATTGCCTATTGAGACCGTAGTAGGACCTGTTGGCAAGAGTGATCCTACGCTTGATCTCCATTCTGACATCATTTTGGGTGTTAACGGCGGAGTCAAGATAAATAAATTCCTCGACTGTATCAAAAGTTTAGTTATCGGCCGTAATCTGAGAATCAATACGCCGAACGTGTCTACTTGTCGATACTTTGTTTTCCCCTCATTTACTGCCAAACCCACCTTAGTAGACTCCAGTTCAATAGCACTAAAGGCAGCTGTAACATCTCGCTTGGTACGCCCTATAATTGTAATGTCGTCAGCGTACGCAAGCAGCTGGACACTTTTTTGAAAAATAGTGCCATTGCGATACACTCCCGCCTTTCGCAGAACACTCTCCATGACGAAGTTGAAGAGGTCACATGATAAGGGGTCGCCTGGTCTGAAACCTCTAAAAGGTTCGGAGAGGTCCATTCCTACCTTGACGGAGCATTGCTCAACGTCATTCTGCATAGCCTTATCAGCTTCGCAGGTATACCGAGCTCACACATTGTGGCAAAAACACGATCCCTTATTGGGCTATCGATGGCTGCCTTATAGTCGACAAAAAGATAGTGTGTGCCGACTTGTTTTTCGTGGGTCTTTGCCTGGATTTGGCGTAGTGTGAAGATCTGGTCGATGGTGGATTTTCCAGGTCTGAAGCCGCACTGATAAGGTCCAATCAGGATTTTGACGAGGGGCTTCAGTCGTTCACACAAAACGCCTGGAAGAACCTCATATCCGATAAGGAGATACTAGGGTCTCCCTTTTTCAGGACAGGACACTTTCAGGACAGGACACTGTGTTTCCGCAGTAGTGCGCAAGGAGTGGGAGATGAAGGCCACAGTCCGCCAATGACGTTGAGATTAGATGGGGAGCGATGGAGCTTATCCGAGAGTTGAGCGGAGGACGCCTCAGTTGTCCTTTGTGATCGCAGCTTATTAACATCCAGCTTTCTCAATGTACGAGACCGCGCAGACCTCGAGGCGCTAATGCGCATTCGAAACTTGACTGCGACAAGGTAGTGGTCCGAGTCGATGTTTGAACCTCTGAATGTGCGAAAATCTAGTACACTGGATACGTGCCTTCCGTCTATCACAATATGGTCAGTGGCCTTGTGAATGTCGAGATGTTGAAACCTGGTGCTACATACTACTATGTTAATCACCGCGTCGAAGTCGATAGCCTCATACCATTGGAGGTAGTGTTCGCGTGGATGCTGAACTGTCCGACAGTGGTGCCAAGGATACCTTCCCACCCGACTTTCGCATTAAAATCTCCGAGGACGATTTTGGCGTCATGGAACTTCTTATTTATAAATAAACAAACAAAAACACCCCTTTTTCGTTAAAAATAAAGAAGAAAACGTACAGAGTAGAGCCATTCAGAGCGAGAACATTTTAAAAAATTAAATTAAAGTTAATAATAAAATTAGTTAAACATTTATATTTACCAAGTTTCTGGTTAATCTCATCGACGTTCAAGTTAGCGCTGAGGCCTTTTAGATGAAAAGTTTTAGTCTTTAAACTTTTAGGTGTAAAAGTGAAAAATTCTGTTTTTGGTTTTTGAAGATAAGTTTTGATACTTACGTAATCTTCAATAGATGACATGAATAGTGATGTTTTTCGATAAATTGTATTAATTCATTTGATTCCACATTAAATATATTAAGTTTAGGGATTTTTTATTTTGATCTTGTTTTGTTGTGTTTTCGCTATTTACCATTTTTTCTGCTTGTGACTGATTTTGAGATGTTGTTGGTACATATTTTTCGAATTTATTTAAATATTCTTTATTGCAATGTTTATCATTGTCCAGAATAGCATAATAATTATTCATTGTGTCAGATAGTAGCGGTTTTCACTATTGGTAGTAAAGTACCCTTGTAGGTTTGGTAAGTATAGTAGGTATAGTATAAATACTACATTTACATCAACGCAACAACAAAATGCATTTATTTCAAATATACAACGCTCTATTAAATTTACCATGAAAAAAGGTCTAGTAAATGAGCTTGGTAAATATAAAACTAAACAGCTGATCGTCTGTCGGCCAAAATAATTTAGTTTTGATTTTTTTTTTATAAATTGTGCGCAAAATATTAAAAAACAAATGAGAAATGAACAATAATCAGCTGTTTAAATAAGTTTATCATGTTATATTTCTTATACCATGTAAATTTACAATAGATGAAAAAAGGTGCTCGCGCTTTGTTGTCAAAAGTATGAGTAAATATAATAGAGTAGTAAATATACAACAAAGAGTGAAAACCGCTAGTGTTTCACTTTTTCTTTCATTTATAGAATTATCATTATTGTTCTTACTAGAGTCTAAGGAATTGATTTTGTCATTATTTATATTTGAGTTTAGCATTATGTTCACTCATTACCTATATCTCTGTCTCTTGAGTGAAATTGTTGTTATAAAAGCTTAATGATTTAAGAAGTTTTGAACTTTACAACAACGCGTAAAATAAAAAGTATATTGAAAACGAGCAAAAACATTTTTCCGCAATACGATTGAACCAATTTGTGTTGGGGATACCAGAAAACATGTTATTTTTAAAAAGGGTGAAGTGTATCACCGAGACTGCCTAAAACGAACAGTTAAGTTGTCACAAGTGTTATTGTATGGAGATACTTTTCAACAAAGGGTGTAGGGAGGGAATCTGCATTTTATAGTCTTTGAAATGCACAAAAATATTGTCAAATTTTAGAGCAAGACAGGATAATTGATTTAGATGAACTAATTGGAACCAAAATCACAAAATTTGGCTTCCAGATAATATTGTTACGAAAGTGGAAATGGTGCTTTAAAAATAATAAATAAAACCTCCAAAAACAAAATATAGCAATAACATCAGGGTATAAAAAAGGGATAAACAAAGTAAACAAGCAACAACAACACTGCAAGAACAAACGTGAACAAAATACACAAATAACAATAATGAAAACTAGTTTACATTTATAGTATTTCGCAAAGGCAGTCATTCTCCTTCGATGGCATTCATCAGATTACCCAGCGATATAAAAGGCAAGACAAAGCAAAAAGACAAGTTGCGTGTTTGAAGATCTCTGTTATAAAGATCTATTGAACAATTGTAATTGTGTATGCGAAAGAGTGTCTTCACACAATTCAAGCAAATTGTTGTTGTTTAAGTCAAGGCGTGAAAGGTGGCACACGGAATTGTGCAAACAATAAGGATTTGATTTAAAACTAAACACAAATTTATTTCTATTTTATTTGCAATCTACGAACTCATATTTTGAACGTTTTTAAAATGGTAAAAACTTACAATATTATAGATTGGCCTTCTTCTAGCCTCGATATTAGTCCCACAGACAACATTTAGGCATTAATGTAAAGACTGTTGCGTATTGAACCCCAAACAACTTTAACGTGATTAAAGGACAAAAGAGATGATAACATCAGAAGGGTGTCGGCGTTTAATAAATATTACGAGCAAACGATTATATGCTGTACGAATTAAAAGTGATCATATATTTTGTTTTTATTTTTTTGTTTGTCATTAGCAGTTATAATAAATATGAATATAATAATAGATATACAGTGGCTCAAACGTATAATTGTACACTAAACATGAGATTATTCAAATGTCGATTTCTCAATGGACATATTTCCAAAAACTGTTGATGCCAATTTAGATATACACCTAATTCTGTTTTTACACGGTAGATTGGTTCCAGAAAAAACCGTGTAAAAAAAGACACTGATCGTATGCAAAAATAGGTAATTGGTTCCTAATCTCTAAAACCTATTAAAATTAGTGAAAACAAGGATTTTTTAAAAAGTATTCATTTTTATTTTATTAAATCAAATATATAATGATAATCATAAACACAGGAACATAAATTTAATTTCTGTCATCATCAGTTATTCGCATTCGCTTGCTTCGAACGCGTATACAATCACTATCATCGCTGGAATAATTTTGAACTGGACTTTCTCTTGCTCGTTCAGCATCTACATTTTCAACAATGAACTCTGTTATGAGACGTTGTTCACCAATTCTAGCTACCTCTTTATATAATTCTTTGTAACGAGCCATACATGCACAAAAAGGGAATTCCCCTAAATTTGTGCCATTTATATTTGCTTTGACCAGTAAATTTGCTTGTACGCGCAAAAAGGGAATTTGTGATATGAACATACTTTGCAAAAATTAAATTTGACAAAAAAAATTTAAGCACAAAAACTTTTAAATCGTGCTAAATGGAATAAAATCGTGTAAAAAAAATTTAAAATATTTTATTTTCAAACCGTGTTATATCAAAACCGTGTAAAAAAAGACCGTGTAAAAACAGAATTAGGTGTACATATATAAAGAAGCAATGTATAATTCTTAGCATGTTTTATTTAAAAATACTTTTAAAACAAAAAAATGAAACCAATATTAACGAATTTTCTTGCCACTAGCATATTTGGACAGCCTAACAAAAGGCACTGTTTTAACAAAGCCTTTTTGCTTTTCCTATTATTTCCAAACGTAGAGGCATTGACTGCACGTGGGCATAAACATTTTTCCATTCTCGTCCAATACCTGGTTTCAACTGCTCCGCTGTACTGATACTAGATTTATAGAACTTGCAGGCAAGTTTTCCTAAACATGTTCAATAATGTTGAGATCAGGGGCCTGGAGTAGTTTTGTATAATTATGCATAAGCTATAGTTTCAAAACGTTCTTCGGATCGTTGTTCTGGTAGAAACAAATGTGTACATTATTTTTATATCTTTGTATCTATATAATGAATATACACTACTCCTGCACTGGAATCACGTCCACCCTCCAGTACCGACACTCCCCAATGCTTGAAAATAGCCTGAGTACTGTTAGCAAAAACTTAGTATTTCACTTACGACAAATGTACTGTTTTGCATGAATTCCATATAGGCAAAATTTACTCCCATAAGTAAAGAGTCTCTATGTAGGAGCTACGTAGGCTCTATACATGGACATTACAGACGGACTATAATGGAAATGAGACATCCGGACGTAATTGATTCGCAGAGAGAGGAGAGTTTTGGTGTTTGTTTGGCCTCGTGTTTTTAAGAAAAGTGTGAAATTAAAACGTACATTAAAAATAATAAATTCATTTGACTTACCAAATGAAGGAAATATATGAATAAGCCAAATCCCAAAACTTTGTAAAATAAATTCACGTACATAAATATATATATATTTTTTTTTTAATTTTTACATTCCTACTACTGATCGCTTATTTAGGTATAAAAGTCGTTTGTTCTCGAGTGTAGTCGTAGTAATTTTTTATGTTGATTCTTGATTAAAATACATTGTAATTATAATACATTGTCTTTTAATTTTTACAGATGCCGAAAGAATTGAAGCAACGTATTGAAGATTATTTTCAAACTTCGTGGTCACTTAATCACGGAATAGACATATACGAGGTAGGTGAAATATTTATGCATTATAAACAATTTTATTATCACTCAATAACTCTTTGGATTTATTTATTTTATTTTGTGGTCTGTTTGGAAAGCAGATACATACATATATTGCAAAAAAATTTATAATTTACATCATTGTGACCCTTAAAATAAAAAGTCCGACTTTTTAAAGTCTTACCCCCAGTTTGGTGAATATTTACAAACTTACAGATCAATCTTTCTGCCTCATAACTTCAAACTATTAATTTAATGAAAAAATGTTGTAAGTGTAATATGTTTGCTGTACAGTTTTAAACATTTTTTACTGTGACAACTTTTTGTAATTCCCACCGTTGAGAAACTATATAAGAAGAAATAAATAAACTAATCATAATCTAAGATTTTATAAGCGCACTTACATGTTATTGAAATATCTTTTAGGGTCATTATTACAACTTGCGGTTACTAAAGGGAGGATTTTAACGGACAGATAAATTGTTTTTCATTATTATGAGTACCCAATAAGATTACACCTTCACGCACACAAAATTATAACTTGCATGTCGGATCAATGACGTCACGCAACTTGTGTTTCTATTGGCGAATAATTTTCAACTGTCAAACTATTATATTTATATGTAAATATAACAGTGGAATAATTTAACTTTTGCCTCTACAAAATTATTTAGTAGCAAAAACTTTTTTTTCAAAGATGTATTTATAGCATTTTCAGTTTAAATTAAACTTTATTCAAAATAAATGAAACCTTTTTCAAAATGAACGAAACCTTTTTCAGATTAAACGAAACTTTTTTTAAATTAAACGAAACCTTTTTCAAAATAAATGAAACTCTTTTCAGAATAAATAAAACTTTATTCAAATTCAATTAAACATTTTTCAAATTAAATTAAACCAGTTATAGGATTTAATAGAAAACAAACATTCATTTTTACATAATACTTGTTAAAATTAATGAAGAATTTGTCCACTGACCGCTTTAGGAATTGTTATGATCATATCCATAACATAGTTCGCACAATCATTTTGATTAATTTGTGCGACACTTTCCTTACTTACTATGTTATTCTCTGTGGTAACGTCACTTAATAATGATCCGGCGTGGAATTTTATATTAGAAAATGTTTTCTCTATCGGGTTCAACTTAGGAGAATAAAGTTGTAAAAATTTAAGTGTACAGTCACTATTATCCACCATATTTCGAATTTCCTGGGTTTTATGGATTCATACATTATCCATAATTAAAAATGAACTTTGTAACTCTGGGCTGCTTTCAATTTTATCCAGGAGCTCCCTCAGAATTATTTGGAAACGGGCTGAATTTACAGTGGAAAGGGAAAAAACTTTATGGTAAACAACACCAGGATTATTTATCGCAGTAATTAAAGTAACGTTCCTTCCCCTTACGGTTGGCACAACAACATGAGCTCCTTCACCTACCTTAGCACGTGCTTGTGAACGCCGTAAATCTATAAAAATCATTTTTTCTTTTTGTTGAGGAGACCAAATTGCAAATTCTAAGGCATACTGTCGACGGTTTTCAATAGTCGATGCGCTATTCATACGGTCCATTTCGATGGAAGCCATTTTCACCGTTATTTTAAGTTCTTTTAATCCGTTGAAAATTGTAGACAATGCAAGCGTTACATTAAATTGTTCAAATAACTTTTTGCGAACATTTCACAAAAAAAAAAATACAACAGAATATGATAAACCTACAAATTCTATAACTGGTTTAATTTAATTTGAAAAATGTTTAATTGAATTTGAATAAAGTTTTATTTATTCTGAAAAGAGTTTCATTTATTTTGAAAAAGGTTTCGTTTAATTTAAAAAGAGTTTCGTTTAATATGAAAAAGGTTTCGTTCATTTTGAAAAAAGTTTCATTTATTTTGAAAAAGGTTTAATTTAAACTGAAAATGCTATATTGAAAACTCATTAAATAAAAATTATCCAACAATATTTTATTAATTGAAATATTATATGTAGCAATATGCCAAAAAAATTTACTTTTTCATTTTCAAGCTATGAATGCCGAATTATTTTTAATGCTTCGGGGGTAGAGTCAGCTACCGTAATTGCTAATTAGATTGTCCCTCACTTGCCCTAAAACGGAAATATAGGGTTGCCTTTCAAACTTGGGCTTTTTAACTTTTCGTGAATTTAACGCATTATTTATGTTAACAGCTACAAAATCAATGTTTTTTTTATTGGATAGTTAGTTTGGCTATTAATCTTCCATTTTCTGGTATTGTTGTAATAATACACTGAGAGAAAAAAATTACAACAACAAAACTTGAAAGTAAGAAAATACTACTGCTAACATTTAACGCGGCACAAATTGGGCTGAATATTATGTCTTGCCATTCAACACAGGTGTTAACGACTTCAAAATTTAAAATATTACGAAATTGCTTGACGATCGCACTTTTCGTTTACAAAAAAATGTGGAAAATGTTAAAAAAATACGAAAAAATTAAAAAAAATGCCCTTTTTTCACCTTCATTCACATATAACTTTTGAAGTAGGAATGTAATCTTTAAGCAACTTCGCAGAATTTTACACATTATAGTCGTCAACAACTATGCTGACTTTCAAGCCAAAATATTCAGCTCAATTTGTGCCGTTTAAAAAACAATAAAACCTATTTTCGGCAAATTTTATTAATTAATTTTAAAAATAGAGTGCATATTGTAAAAAACTGAAATTTATGCTACTGAAATGAATTATACGTCAGTAATTAAGACTATAGATACTGTTTTTACATTGGGAAACAAAGCTCCTCCCCATGGGTTAAGTAAATAAGCTTATATTTCATTTACTATCGTGATAAGACGGCACATAGTGCATTGATCACTTAAAACGAAGGGACAGAAATAGAAGGAATGAAAAATAGGGTTTTGAAATTTGGTGTACTGTCGTGAACGCCCTTAATTAAGAAAAATTTGGATTTTCAAAAGAATCGGCTCAAGGACACGCCCACCTCCCATATGTCCTTTAACTAAAATCTTCACATTTTACACAAAAATGTATGGAAAGTTATGAAAAGTTGCAGTTAAGATACATATAATACTACCAATATGTGTGTAAATTTTTAATAAAATCAAAGCGAGGACTATGGGTCCTACCATATATCCTTTTTCATAAAATTCTTGCAAAACCTTTAAAAATTGTCCTTTCTATGCGTCAACGCACTGTACGGCTGTAGATATTCTAGCCGGCAATCTTATTCGCGAAACTAAAAATGTATGCAATTAAAAAACTTTAATGATGAATTTAAGTTACATATGTATGTATATATTTTTTTTATAAATTTGAAACTATTTTATTATTTTATAGCTCTTTTCTTTCTCAATTGGTCATTTTTCAACCGATTTTCAAAATTTGTTTATTGATCGAAAGGTATTCAAATTATCTGTCTAATTGTTGAATATAGGTATTACAAATTATTGCCGCTAGATGGCGAAAAATTCGTTTTTATTGACAAATGTATCGAAACACCCTGTATTTGCAAATATTATGAGTTCATATATTCAGCAAATATACTCGTCAAAGGGTTTTGTACAAAGTTGCAAACATCATTTGTTCGAATTTTGGAAATTTATGGGAAAAAATTTTTATTTTCTTCAATAACATAAAAATAACGGTAATTTTGTAAATAACGGAATTATGAAAAAGTCCCAGAACAAAAGGTGCTACTGAAGCCCTAAAGAATCATTCTTAATAATAAAAAAGTTCTTTTTCGCAAAAAGCCGTTTTTAGCATATTGCTAATTATATGAAAATAAAATGAAGGTAAAAAAAGTTTTTTACGTTGTTATTTTATTCACTTTTCTTTTGTTGATATTTTGAGAAATTTCGGTATTTAATAATTTCATTCTGAAGTACATTCTACATCTAAAAAAAAGTTTTTTCACTTCATGTGATTTGTTAAAAAAATTAAATATTTTCATTACCAAACTTTTTGTGTACTGTTGTAAACTATCTTCTTCAATTTCAGTCGTCATTGGAGAGCTTTTCTCGTCGCACTTTGGAATTTCAACTTTGTTTGGAATATCAGTTTCATTTGCTGTATCGACCGTATCTATGGCCGGAACTGCTCCCGGTTTCAATTTTGGTGTAAGCCGGTTGCTAAATCCTGTTTTTAACTATTAAGTAAAGGACTGCTAAATTTATATTGTGGAAACCTACGCATTTAAAATTTCTTTAAAAATCTTCTTGTGTGAAATGTAAGGAAGAAATTTTCTCCTTTTCAACATTTATGCCTTTCCATCTGTTGCAAAACTTTACCGAAGACTTCCTTTGTACTGCATTTTTTGGAAATTTATAAAATGATGCATCTACACCATTTTAAAAATGATTAAAATTTCATTAAAAATACGGGCTATTTTATTTTTTAAAATTTCTCACTTGTTTTTTCACCACTATTTTTCTTGCACTTGCCCACTGCACACTTCATGTTTATATTTTCCTGCAATATTTCTTTTTAGTTTTTTACAGTGTTGCAGCTTTTTTAAAGTTCTTTATCAATAAATTTTACACTCAATTCGTTATGTATTTCATTAATAAATAAATATTTTTTTTTTTGCAAACTGTCAATGTAATTTATATTGCATGGCTGCCAACCTTCACGTAATGCACACATTTTTCAGAAGAAATGTTAATTTTCGCATATGAAAAAGACTTGGAAACCTTAAAATAGCCCAACTACGTCATCTATCGGGAAATCATGCGCAAGGCGTAATCTTTAAGGCTGGTTCACCCATAAGTTTCTGAAACATTTTTGGTTCGGACAAAAATTTGTTTATATGTAGTTTAACGTTTCTCTCAGAGAGCGAGAGAAATTATTTTGTGCGAACAACTCTGTGTGAAATAAATTTATTTTAAATTTGGTCCGAACCATTTTAGAAAAGGTTGCCACACCATATGAAATTTATACAAGAGACAATGTAAACAAAAAGCAAATAAGAAAAAAACGTAAGAAAAAAGAAGTATTTTCGTTAAAAATAAAAAAAAATTGGAGAAAAAGTTAAAATTGAAAAATTTTATATTGTAAGTTGTAATATAATTAATATATAATTAAATATAATTAACTTTCTTAAGTTTATGCACATTTGTATGTATTTAGTAATTTTCAATTAAATATGGCATCACTGTTTTTACGAACAAAATTTCTGAAATGGGAGAATCATTTTGCAGAAAACTCTCAGTAAACAAGAAATTTCTCCGAACTAAAAATGTTTCAGAAACCTGTGGATGAACCCGCCTTCAGTTTATCATTCTTGAGCATACATATACAATAAAAAAAAGGCCGTCGTTGCCACTGCGTTAAGAAAATGTGAGCAGTTTTATCGACATTATTCCGGCACTCCCATATTTTTAACTTAACAGTTAGCTTTACAGTTCCCTTTAGTTGAAGGTACCTGTTGCCGCCACTGGCAAAAACGCTTAAATTTATAATGAGGAAGATTTTCGGAATTACGCCACTCATGCCATTTCTAATGCGCCATATTTTTTTAATCAAATCATTTCATTACTGCTTGGCCTGTCTTCAGACGGTAAATCTTCTGGATCATATTTTAAATAATTAATTTCTAGTGGTTTCTATACCAAAAAGTAAGTGAATATTATTATACTCTATAGATATTAACATAAGTTATTAATAATTGTAATACTAAATTGTTTATAGGAATTTTAATATAAGAAAGCCTGTTCACGATAGAGGTCGTGATGGCTTAACTAGATTCCAACACCAAGTAATTTAGAAAACAATTTTTTTTTTTGGTTTCAACTTGTGACGCAACTGGTGTTTTTATTCCTTAAATTAATTACATTTTATTAATCTTTAACTCATTATAATAATTTTAAATTTAGTTCACTTACTTTTGGTTTTAAGCCACCAACTTTTCCAATGTGGGTTTTTAATTTAATTTTAATTTCTGCGCTATTACGTCTTGCTCCGAAGACTCTCAATTTGAAAAAAAAGTTCCGGATGTGGAGATATAAAAAAATTGACAAATAAATTACAGATATAATGACATTAAAGAAAATATAAAAATGATGAATATCGGTTACTTTCAGGGCTGTATTTCGTATTTTAACAGTGGCGGCTACACCCTCCTGCAGTATGACGAGAAGCTTTCTAAGTCATACTCCTAAATAGAGGTCACATCCAATACCGCCAGTCCAGTAGCCGGACGTACAATTACTCCACTTGTAGTCAGGACCTTCGCCTTTCGTACCTGCCCATCATTTGCCATAGTGGTTTCTACAATTTTACCCCTTGGCCACACATTTCTTGGACTCGACGGTTCAACCACAATAACCAAGTCGCCAACTTGCAACGGCTTGGTCTTTTCATGCCACTTAAAGGGTTAAAGATGGCAGGTACTCTTTTACCCACTTACGCTAAAGGTTTCATACCATTTGATGAATTCACCAGCAGATGATTTGGCATTATTGCTTCCGCATTTTCGTGTTCAATAGGAACGTATACCAATGGTCGGGAATTTATTATGTTTTCTACTTCAATTAACATTCCTCGAATTAATTCATCACTAGGTGTACGAATGTTTGAAATACTATAAAAACATTTTTGACCGATCTTACAAGTCTGTCCCAAGCCCCTCCAAGGTGCGGAGACGAAGGTGGGATGAAGTTCCACTTTGTAGTACCCGTAGTAAAGACACGCACTAATTCGTTTTTATCAACCTCTTCGATGGCTTCTCGAATTTCCCTTTCGTCACTCACAAAATTAGTCCCACTGTCGCTAAAGAACTCTCTCGGTGTTCCACGACGACATATAAAATTCCTAATTGCTATTATACACGATGAAGTATTTAAAGAGTTGACAACCTCTATATGAGCAGCTCTTAACGTAAACAAAGCACCATGCCTTTTCTCCGTACGTCGGCCGACCGTCACCATAATTGGACCAAAGTAGTCCACAACTGTATACGTAAGGGGACGACAAAACGCTGCCAATCAGGCTTCTGGCAACTTCGCCATTTGAGGATACTTTGGAACAGCCTTTTTTATTTTACACATTTTTCACTGCTTCAACGTATTTTTAAAAACAGCTCTTAACCGAGGAATGTAAAATCGCTGCCTCAATTCGTTTACCACGGTTTCATGGTTGAGATGTTTATAATTTTCATGAAAATTCATAATTAAAAATTGAGTAATACGACTACCATTGGGTAGAATTATAGGAGATTTGGTCTCCTCAGGAACAATAGCTTTATCTATTCGACCTTCTACACGAAGAATTTGGTTCTCATCTAGTTTTGGAGTAACTTTATACAGCGAACTTGATTTCGCTAATTTTTTGTTTGTTTTTAAAAGATGTATTTCCTCGGAGTAAATTTCATTTTGTGCAAGACGAAACAATAAATTTTCTGCTCTAGCTAGCTCTGTAGACTCAAGCTCAGAGTTAGATTTTGCCTTTCGTTGAATAGCACCACAAAAACGTATCACATATGCAGTGGCCCTCAACAGTCTATTCCAGTTGGAAAAATGATTTATGTCAATAACCATTTGTTTGGTGTCATGAACTTGTATATATTCGACATCTGGATCAGATGATTCTAGCTCAGTTTCATAGCTTGGCCATTCACTTGAAGGTATTAAAAGAAATTCAGGTCCCTTAAACCAACGACTTTCAAAGGAAATATCAGGTTTTTTTGGCATACTTTGTAGCTTCATCGGCAACATTGTGCTTTCCGGGAATCCAATGCCACTCTTGAAGGTCTGTTGTGTCCAAAATTTCGCTAATGCACAAAGAGACGAATTGGTGATACAGTAGTTTCGACTTACCTGCACAACTAACTTTTGCAAGAATTTTTGTGCAGATAAGTCAAAAATGCAGCTAAATTAATTTTTTTACTTTAACTATAGATTAGACTCTCAAAATTTTTGTGCAGGTAAAGGCAATGCGCACGTAAATAAAATGCAGCTAAATCAAAACTACTGTATTTCTTATTACTATTCTTTAACCAGCTGATCACTTTCTTCGAGTCGGACCAATATTTATTTATGGAAATCGTGTGATTTTTTAAAACGTTGTTGGCTAAACGACAGCCGATAAGTGCAGCCATTAACTCCAGACGAGGTATCAAGGTGATTTTTAAAGGGGCAACACGGGTTTTAGAACCTACCAAAGAGCAAACGATATTATTATTACGTACTATTCGCAAATAGGCTACAGCTGCATACCCGCTTTCGCTCGCATCTACAAATGTATGAAGCTCTATGTATGCATCAGTATAGTCAACGATTGATTATAAATAGCAACGCTGAATGCTAACCTTTTCTAAATCGGGAAGATATTTTAACCACTTTTCCCATTTAACGAGTTGTTCTTCTTTAATTTGCTCATCCCAGTTAACGCCGCTTCTCCAAATTTCTTGTAGAATAATTTTAAGATACATAACAAAATTACCAACTAGGTCCAGAGGGTCGTAAACCGTCATTAAAACTCTTAAAATTTGTCGTTTTATGGGAACTTTATTAAGTCGAATAATATCGTTGTTTAGTATATGGGGTGAAATTTTAAATACAATTGCATCATCATCTGTTGGGTTCCAAAAAACACCAAAAACTTTTTCAGTTTCCTTATCTGACCCCATATTCAACTGCTTTTCAATCGCCTCATGTGGTTTTTCTATTTTATTAATTAATTCGATTTTATTCGAAATCCAGTTTCTGAGGTTGAAGCCAGCTTGCATTTGAATATACTTAACTTTCGTTGCTATTATAACGGCTTGCTCTACTGTGTCGGCAGAGTACAGAAAATCATCCACAGAATGGTTGTTTTTCACTGCAGAAACTGCTTGTGGAAATTGATTTTAATTTTTCACATATTGGGAGATACTCGGAGCACAGGAGGCTCCAAATATCATAACGTTCATTAGATAAACATCAGGTTCTCTGCTAGCATCACAATTACGCCACAGGAAACGCTGAACATGTCGGTCTTCTTCACGCATGAAACCCTGGTGAAACATTTGCTCAATGTCACCACATATGGCTACAGACCTTTCTCTAAACTGAAAGAGAATTGCTTGTTACGAAGCTAACAGGTCTGGGCCTTTGTAAAGCATAGAGTTTAAAGAAATTCCATTAAACTTTGCGGCAGGTTTATGTTTGTTATATACTGGAAACGTGGGAAGATACCACACCCTTTCAGCTGGTGTATTTTTATCGATTTTGGTAATATAACCCTTGTTGAGGTACTCTTCGATTGTTTTAGCGGAAACCGCACAAAGGTCACTTTTTTCTCACTTGCTTTTCAAGGCACAAAAGCCTATTTTTTGCCATTTGATAATTGTCAGGTTTCATAATGACCGTCGTCACGTTGTTTGGTAAACTTATTCAAAACTTGCAACGATCTTTCGTCCTCTTTAGTGGCCTTCAAATTTTTATAATTGATACCTAAACTCTCTGTACTAAAAAAGGTTTTTACTAATTGATTCATTTTGTTATCTGCCTCCAAACACTCACATATCGCACACCCAGTACAAAAGTGACTCAACTCAAAATTTTTCATTTTTCAGAAATCGACTAAAAACTACTTTTGACTTAAATAGAAATAGTTAAAAACAAAATCTTTGGACCATTTAGTAACAGTTAACAACAACAAAATACACTAATATTTTTTTTATAAATAAACAAATGTATTCTACATAGTTTAACCATATAAACTCGAAAAATTAAAATTTTGAGTTGAGTCACTTTTGTACTGGGTGTGCGATATGTGTAGATTGTACTGTACATGTTGACTGCTACCACAGGGTCCAAAAACTGTCCAGCCTAATACAGTTTTAATAGCAACTGGTTCGTTTTTTCCACCTTCTTTTTTTTCGCTACTGTAATATTTATATTGTTAAGTCCAATAAGAATTTTTGGTGTAGCAGCCTTATAACTTTCAACCGGCAACCCTTTTAAATGGTAAAATTTTCTATTAAGATTTTCATAATCAAGTGTTTGCTTAGGCAGTAAAAGTTTCTTTACCGTAGGTACATCGATACTAAACCGTTTGCTGTTATTACCAGAAACCTGCACTGTTAAACGTTGGGAGTTTTCTTCAATTCTCTCTACATTTCCAGTCCACTTCAAACATTCAGCTTCCCCCTCTAAATCCAATTGCTTAACAATTTCTTCATCTATTAAGGCTCCTGGAGACGATCAAATAATTTCATCAAATAATGCATAAGTGTGAGTGTCGTATGTTTGACGTATGAAAGGAGACGTTCAAATAAATTCGCCAATCATCATTTGCATTTTGATTTTGTAGTGCGCGCTTCGCAAAATGCCTTTATCGGATGACTATTTATTTATTGCTTTTAACATATTGTACAATTTTTTTTAAGATAAAAAGGAAAATATGAAAAAATAGAAAAATCTTTGGATGCAAAATTTCATATTGTTTTCTTTTTTCTTCTCTATTCCTGTTTCTTCCAGTTTTAAATTCCACAACGCTGGTAAACATTGATATTTTGCAATTAATTCTAATATAATTTTTTTTCACCTTTGCATTTCTCAATGATAGTACGAACGTTTACCATACACAATTTAACTTCTTAAAAATATATAAAGAAATAAAATATACACACAAAATATATATTCACAATAAAAAAATAATTCTTTGTTTACTATTACATTATTCGCAATAAAAAAATATCTGTTTGTTTATCCGCGCATGGATGATGTGTTCATTACGACGATATCGTAGCAAATGAGATGATGCTTGTCAATCAGAGTTGGAGACGATCAAATAAAACTTCATCAAATGAAAAAATCAAAATCTTTTGATTTTCATCAATCACAGCCGACAACGTATATGTATATAACGACAACACGCACACATATAAGACGTTGATGGTTTTATTTGATCGTGTCGGGGCGCCTTTAGACTAACTGAAGAGCCATCGTCTAGAAACGCATATGTAGAAACGACTTTGTTGTTGTTTCCATAAATTCTTATTGGAATTACTTTAAAGAGAATTTTTTGCTTTTCAATGTCATGTGCATTAACACTGCTGCTGTCCTTTTCTTTCGTTACATTGTTGCTTTCGTATTTGTGTTTAAATTGACAGCCGTCTACATTACAGTTTTTGTCTTTGTTGTAAAATACACCCGAATGTTTTCGTAAGCAGTGCTTGCACAACTCTAATCCATTAACATAATTCCAAATGATCTTTACGATCAGCTGACAAGAACTTTTTACAGCTTGAAACATTTTTACAGTCACTGCTACAAACCAGACATTTCTTTTTATTAGTTTCTGTGTGTGTATTGCAAAAAACATTTGGTCAATTCACACAAGCCTTTGTATCGTTGTATTCATTGTATTGTTGGAAGAACATACAACAGTGTATGATTGTTGTTGATAATTTTCATATAAAAATCCGATACACGTATACAGATTTTTACCATATGTTTTTAAAAGATGTGTTCGTTTCATGCTATCAAATTGTGTGAAAGAAAAAATGTGTATATGTTTTTAAAAGGTTGAATTGGTTTCGGGCTATCAAATTGTTTGAATGCCACGAAATACACAATACAGCATAGCATCAGTCTGGTTTATCAACTTGTTGAACTCAGTTGTGATACCGGACAAAACAAAATTTTAACAAGTATATACGTTGGTTACAACAATAAAATATTCATAACAAATATTCAATGATAAAACAAAAATAAATATTTAAAAAACAATAACAGTTTACACAAAACATTAAAATTAAGAGATCACATTCTTGTGACAATGTTAACGCAATGAGCGTCAAAAACAAATTTAAAAATAAAAACAACTGATAATGGATTAAGTACATTACAATCCAACAATTATTTTTCTCCTCTTCAAACAATTGATGATGATAATATTGACAATGATGAAGTCATAGTAGAAAAATCTATTAAAGTTCATGTTCCTCCAACTACTATTTTAAAGCGCAAAATTGAAGAGATACACGCGCTTTGTAAATTAATTAAAATTACAGATTACGCTATTAGGAAAATATCCATTGGAATTAAGTTGTTCCTAAAATCTCAAGCCAACTTCGAGTCTATGCGTAATGCTCTCAATAATAAATATGACTATTTTACGTATGCTACAAAAAATGAAAAGCCATACAAGGCCCTTTTATTTGGACTTGATAAAAAAGATCCAAAAATTATTTTGAAAATGCTGATCGACAAGGATTTAAAATGTTTGGATGTCAAATTAGTTACCAAAACTTTTTCTTATAACGCTGAATACGTAATCTACGTGGTGTATTTTCAACGGCAAACTATTACTCTGAAGGAGCTTCGGCAGAATTATTCAGTATTAAATTTTATAAAAGTTAGATGGGAACATCAGAGAGCAAACAAATCTCGTGTAACCCAGTGTTACAATTGTCAGATGTTTGGGCACGGCTCAAGTCGATGCAGAGTCAAAACCTTCTGTGCAAACTGCGCTGGTCAACATAAAACATCTGATTGCACTGAAACTATTGAAAAGTGTGCTAATTGTAATGGATCTCACAAATCAACATTTGACAAATGCCCAAGTAAGCTCCACTATTTAAATATTAAACATCGTTTACAGCCAACACAAGTAAGACGTCCTAGTAAAAATTATGCAAGAGACTTAAATGTCAACTATAATGCCAACTTTCCAAATACCCTTCACCAAAGCTCAACTACCCAACCGGGCATCTGGATCACGCAAAATAATGACGGCACTAATAGTAGACTAAATAATAATGAGCTATTCACTCTTCAAGAGGTTAAAAATATAACATTAGAATTAATTTCTAATCTTAGAAACTGTAAGTCTAAGGTAGAACAATTTGAGGTTATAACTAGTTTAGCTATTAAATTTCTATCATAATTAATGTCAATGGTATCCACATAATAACCTGGAACGCAAGAGGTATTCGAAATAAAAGTTTAGAATTGTTTCAATTCTTGATTGATAATAACGTTCAAGTCTGTTTGGTTACAGAAACTGGATTAAGGTCTGGTATTTCTACAGCGCATACTCAATTTAAGATATACAGAAATGACAGAAATAACTCTAGAGGAGGTGGTGTAGCAGTTATTGTAAGGAAAGGCTTACCACATCAGCTTCTTCCAATTATTCCCACTGAACTAATTGAAAATATAGGAATTAAAATTTGTATGAACTCTGATAGTATAGACATTTACTCATGCTATTTTCCTGGTGGTTTAATGGGGAACGATGGTATTAGGAAGAGAAAATTTGCATCTGATATTCACAGGCTGAGTCGCAGTAACCAATATATATTAAGCGGTGACTTTAACTGTAGACACCAACAATGGGGTTGTCTGAGAGCCAATGGATGGGGAAACATCTTGGCTGAAAAGCTGATGACCTATAATATTGACTTAATATATCCGGCTGATTTTACTTACATACCGGCAAGTCCAAACAGGCAGGGCTCAACGTTGGACTTATTTCTGACTAATGTATCAGGCTTACTTTCTCATGCGCAGGTGATTAACGATCTGAGCTCAGATCACCTGCCGGTCAAAATCGTTTTAAGTCGTAAGTATAATAGTTCTACATCTTTTAGATACTACTATAACAATGCTGACTGTAGAATTTATTCTAGGTTTCTGAATAGAAGATTGAAGTTGCCTGATGAGAGTACTATCTCAACGATTGAACAAATTGATGAGCTTTTAGTGAATTTCAGACAAGCTATAAAGGATGCTGTTGATTATAGTATACCAAAAAGATATTCCATACAAACTTCCAGACCAATCGCCTTTTATATTAGGTATATGATTCGAATGAGAAACTGTATTAGACGACGCTGGCAACGTTATAGAGTGTTGAGTGATCTTTATGATTTGAGAATATTAAATCTAAGGATCAGAGGAAATTGATAAATATAGAAATAAGTCTTGGGATAAAATTTTATCTAAACTTGATAAAGGCTCTACTCCCTTTTGGAATTTAACCAAAAATATTGAGAAAGAGGTCCAGGAATATCCCTATTTTAAAACATAATGGTCATAAATATGTAACAAATCAAGAGAAAAGTGATACTTAGGCTCAAACGTTTGCTTTGAACCTTTCTATTTCCGCTAACCTTGGTGATCCTGTTACAAATGCTACAGTCCATAATACTCTTGAATCCTTTAGAACTACAAATGAATTTTATTCTGATGTAACTTTGACAGATTTCTTGGAAGTTTCTGCAATGGTGAAATCGTTAAAAAATAGAAAATCGCCAGGCATCGATGGAATCAATAACATATGTCTGAAAGCTCTTCCCAACAAATCTTCAAAACTTTTGACTATTATAATCAACGCTTGTCTAAGACATTCTTATTTTCCAACAGAATTTAAGGAATCGAAAATTATTCCCATTCGAAAACAAAAAAAGCCGCCTGATTGTCCCTTGTCGTACAGACCCATTAGCTTACTCTCCTCGATCAGTAAAATTTTGGAGAAAATAATAAAGAATAGGTTGGTAAATTTTATGGAAATGAGAAACATTATTCCTACACAGCAATTTGGATTTCGCAAAGCTCACAATACTGCCCATCCACTAATTAGAATAAGGAAAATGATTACAGAAAATTTTAATCACCAGAATTCAACTGGCATGATATTACTAGATGTCAAGGCTGCATTTGATACTGTATGGCATGAGGGCCTTATTTACAAAATGGTAGTGTACGATTTTCCTATATATCTCATAAAGATAATTCAAAATTTTATCCCGCAACGCTTATTTAGAGTCCATATTGGTTCGTTTTCGTCTCACCCGTTTAGTCTTCCAGCTGGATGCCCCCAGGGCTCTTGCTTGTCTCCTATCCTCTACAACTTATATACATCCGATTTTCCGCAGTTAAACTATTGTACTCTGTCGATTTTTGCAGACGACACAGCGGTTCTTAGTTCCGAATTGTTAGCATCCGATGTAATCGACAATCTTCAAAGTGCCTTAAATGAGCTGCATTGCTATTTTAGAAAATGGAAAATAGAGCTGAACCCTGATAAAACTCAGGCAATCTACTTTACAAGAAAACGTAACGAATGTTTTTTACCCCAAAACAATATAATAATTAATCACTGCTCTATTCAATGGGAACTAAAGGTTAAGTACCTTGGGGTTATTTTAGACCCAAAGATGAAGTTCAAGGACCACATACCATACATTTTAAATAAATTAAATGTACTAACCAGAATATTGTACCCCTTTATAAACAGGAATTCTTCGCTGAGCATTGAGAATAAGAAATTAATATTAAAGAATATTTTCCATGCGGTTCTTTATTATGCAGCGCCTGTTTGGTCGACTACTGCGAACTGCCGCTTAGAGAAGTTACAAATAGCCCAAAATAAGCTACTTAAATTAATCTATAACCTCCCGTGGTACTTTTCGACCCAGCGCCTCCATTCCCTCGCAGGTATAGAGAAAGTTAAAGTTAAATTTGATAGACTTAATGAAAATTTTAATATCAGATGTCTTGCCTCCGGTTATGATCATATCATTGAGCTAGCTCATAATATTTAGTTAGGTCTTAGGTTAGTGTTTTATTATATAAATAAAATGTTTAAATAGGTTTTTGCTAAATTTTTACCTTCCAAAAAATGTTAATTTATTCATAATTTTATTAGACCAATTTTTATAATTAAGCAGAAAAAGATACTAATCTTGAACTCTTTGTTATTTATTATAAAATGTAGTTAAATGTAAAATATTTTATAACTGAATAAATAAATAAATAAATACAGCATAGCATGGAGCGTTCACAAACAAACAAATGTATTCAATACAACATACACGATACAAAGTTGTGTGAATTGCCCAATTATTTTGTTTACGATTATTATCAGTGGCAACCGTCATATTATTTTCGACTTTAACAGTGCTAGCTGACATTCCGATACCAAATATCCAATTGGAAAATTCTACTAAATTAGCTTTTTTGTTATTTTGTTGAAGATTTAGTTTTGTTGATCCCCAAATTATTTGATAATACGGAGACAATTTTGAAACGAGTTCCTGGAGCAATGATGAATTATTCAATTCATCAATGAGACCACAGGCTTCTATAGTTGACTGGAGACCTTTTACTTGGATGGCAAATTAGTAATTGTTTCCATTTTGTTGGTGTTAACTTGTGGTAATGCTTTTATTTTGTTTTTTAAAGAAAAAAGAATCTTATCTGGCTGAACCAGAATTCTTTTAACAGCTTCTAATGCTTCGCCACGGAGGGCTCTTTGGAGTCTTATTAAATTTTCTGCATCTGTCAGCCCGCAAACTTTCGTAGACCAATCATAAGTCGAGCTAAACAAAGGCCATTCCTCGGGACAGCCAGAGAAAGTTTGTAAATCCTTAGGCACAGTTTGACGAGCATGTATTTGGTCAGATCGTAGACGGTTCCCTGGAGTTGGCTGCGACAATGGTGGTTGTATTTCTGTATGTTGAGGATTAACAAACGATTGTGACTGCTGTGCATTATTAATATTTTGTGAAACCCCGAAACGTGTTTTATTGAGATTGTCCGGTAAAGAACAACTTTACTCCTTTGTGTTCAATAATGCACTAAATTATTTATTAAAAGAAGAAAGTTCTTACAGCTATGAGAATGTTGAATTATTATTTACAAAAACAAAATATGCATAAAAATAAATCGAATGATTATACCGTTACTTTTAATATGCAGTAAATAGAAAAGTACAAAATAGAAGTAAATAACAAATTTAAAAATAGAAATTAACAAAAACAAAACATAGAATTCAATTCCGTAGGTCAATTTAATATTAATTAGTAAAATTTATAAAAATTAAATAAAATGAAATTTTATACTGAACATTTCCGCCAGCCTTGAACGAAGTTCAACTATCTTTGGGCAGAGGGTATAATTTAGTCACTGGGCGTTTGAAAATCGAGTTATTGATTTTAACAGTAGCAACTCCCACAAGGCCATCACTTCCAGCATGGGTTTCAATAACTCGACCAGTCTTCCAGCAAGAGGGTGGTAGGTTGTCCTCACGTAGTAAAACGAGGTCATCAATTTTTAGATTTTCTGTCTCAGTTAACCCTTTTGATCTAGGTTGTAATGAAAGTAAATAGTCAGTTGACCATCGGGACCAAAAATACTGGGTTAGCTGTTGAACAAGTCTCCATTTAGATAAGGTTGAACTATTACGATGAGTAACATCAGCCTCAGGTAATGCATTTAGTGGTCTTCCAACCAAAAAGTGTCCTGGTGTAAGGTAAGGGATGTCATCTGCGTCAGCTTGAACTAATGGCCTAGAATTTAAAATGGCCTCGATTCTACTCAGCAAGGTTGACAGTTCTTCAAAATTAAGGGTAGCTTGACCAACAGTTCTACGCAAATGGTACTTCATGGATTTGACTGCAGATTCCCATATTCCACCAAAATGTGGGGCACTTGGTGGAATAAAGTGCCACTGAATACTGTGAATTTCATTCAGCTTTTTTGCAGCTACAATTGCTGGAGATATCCAGCCAAGGGGGTCAAATATGTTTGATATCTCAGAGAGCAGATGTCTCTTGGTGTCTAGATGATATTCACTTGCTTTAACCTTATACGAAAAGGAGTCGTTCTTAGGGTTCCATATAATACCCAAAAGACACACTGTCAATTCACTAGGAATGTCTACTATACTTTCAATTTTGTCACTATCGGGAATTTGTAGAAGAATTCTGCTATCATTTGCTGCCCATTTTCTTAAAATAAATCCGCCAGCCATAGCTTTTTAGCCCCTTCTAGTATGTTGGAGCCTGCCATGCAGTCGTCGACATAAAATGAATTTTGAACAGCTTCACTAACCAAAGGGTAATTGCTTCTTTCATCATTACTTAGCTGGAGAAGTGTGCGTATTGATAAGTATGGTGCTGGTCGGGTGCCGTAAGTCACAGTGGTAATTTGGTAATGTTGGATTTCATCAATTGGGGATTCTCTGCATAGGATTCGTTGATAGCCTTGATCACACTCTTGCACGTTGATCATTCTGAACATCTGCTTAATATCGGCTGAAAAACAATACCTTTTGCACCGATATCGTTAGAGGTTTTGTCAGATCCGTCAAAGACCACTCTCAATTTTGTAGTTAAACTATTGTCTTTGAGCACAGCATGATGCGGCAAATAACACACTCTCTCAGTGGGGAGATTCAATTTGTTGCTAGAAACAAGTTTCATTTGTCCTAGTGAAATATATTCATTAATAAATTCTGTGTAGGCTTTTTTCAATTCAGGATTTGATTTAAATTTTCGTTCCATTGATTTAAGTCTATTCAATGCTGTAAAATATGAATTTCCAAGACTTGCATTATGGATAAATGGGAGTCTTACAAAATATCGATCAGTCCTTATAGTTGTTGATTGGTAAAAATCTTCAGCTTGTTGGTCCTCGAGAAGCATAGTAGTTGTAACTTGGGGAACACTTTCTATTTTCCAAAATAACTTTAGTGTATGATTTAAATCAACATCAGATGTGTCTTGAGCTGCCATAAAGCACGAATTAGTAGAATTTGCGTTGGCGCTTCCTCCACACAAAACATACCCAAATATCGTATTTTGAGCCAGAAGAATACCATCTTTATAAACTTGTCCCTCTCTTAATAGGGTAAAGAAGTAGTCGTATCCTACAAGGATATCAATATTCTTGGGAGTATCGAAATCCGGATCGGCAAGGGAGAGATTTTTCACTTCATCCCAATAATTTATAGCAAGAGGGGAAGGAGGTAACTTTGATGCAAAACACTTAAACACATGAGCTTGCATGGTGATGTTATTGGAATTATAAAGTGATTTTAATTGTACTTCTACTATACCTTTTGTTGCTCCAGATTTATGATTACCCAAACCACTAACAAACATTTTAGATGGATTTCTCTTCAATCCAAGTCTATTTGCACAACTTTCTGTAATCAACGTGTTTTGGCACCCTGAGTCTAGTAGTATATTACAACGATGAAAACAGTCCATATTGTCTTTAACAAGAACTTTGGCAGTCGGCAAAAGCATATTTAATGTTTTGGTTTTAAATGATGCAGCAAGATTTATAAAAGTATCAGTCGATGAGTTAGATGCGACAGATGTATCAGATGAACTGGCAGATTCTATAACAGTTTTAGGTCTAAAAGGCACTTCACTGCAGTCGCTAACTTGTTTAGATGTCGTGCTTTTAACAGCATTTGCAGACAAAGACTTAGAATTCCGTTCTATATGAATACAAGAGTGATGATGGGCTTTGCAGGACTCACAAACGTGTTTAGATGGACATTTCTGCACCATATGTCCCGGTTTTAAACAATTAAAACACAATTTCTTTTCTTTCACAAACTCAATTCGATTTGGCACAGTCATTCTGTTAAATGTTGGACAATAAGCAAGGTGATGACTCTGTGAGCAAGCTAAACAAGATCTTTTCACAAAGCTAGTGTAAGATCGAACTGACTTAACCATTCGATTCTTGTCATCAGGAGTGGGCACACGTTCCAATGCGTCGCAGCGGTCGTTCATAAATTTTAAAAAACTTTCCAGAGTAGGAAATGTAGTCTGATTGCAATGTTCAACCCAAGATTTATGACTATCTCTATCGACCTTTTTCAATAAAATGTGGATCAGCCATGGATCACGCTTTTCTGCATCAGGACCCTGTGCTCTAAGTCCTCTTATAATCTCATCAGCAACGTTTGACACATTTCTAAGACTTTGTGGATTGTGGGCTTTCGGTATTAATAAAAAGCTTTCGATTAGTGAATCAATAACAAGTGAAGGCTTATCGTAACGTTCTTCAATTTTTTTGATTGCTTCATTATAATTTTGATCAGACACAGCAAGATGTCGTATAAGCATGGCAGGCTCACCTTTTAATAGTCCCTTCAGGTATTGAAACTTTTGAGATGCAGTTAAAGAGCAGTTTTTGTGCACGGAGCTGTTAAACAAATCAAAAAATGATCTAAATTCGGAATAATTACCGTCAAATATAGGAATATTCAGCTTAGGCAGTCGTACGTCAGCAGACTGGACAGAGGTATTGACCGTCTCTTGGGTTACAGTTGAAGTAGTTTGCAGCGCTGACAATTTCTCTAAAAATGCAGTTTGAGAATCCAATAGTTTCTGCATGACATCTTGTTGAACTGTTGTGGAGTTTAGATGATCACCTACGATATTAGTATTATGCAGTCTAGCATCAATTATTTCACAATATTTCGTTTTCGTCTTAAAATATCTGTTCTCAAAGTCTTCTAGCTCGGCATCACGTTCAGGAATATTGCCACTGTGAATACTCATCTCAATATCTAATGCTTGAAAGCTGTCATAGGTTTTCTCCAATCTTTCAAGTCTTGCCCTAATCTCGAAAAGCGATGTTTCATTTGTTACCTGGTTAATAAAATTCTCCAACCTGGTCGCTGTTCCCTTCAGATGGGATCTTGTTTTACGCAAACTTTCAAGGTTACTCATATTTTATTTCCAATTTGATTTTTTTCTTTTAATTAGTCCAATTAATCTTCAACCACGAAAAATTGTCTTTTCAGTTTAAAGACTTTGCAGCTCGGCAATGGAGTTTTTAAAAACCGTTAAATTCTTTTTTAGCAAGAAAAAACACAATTAGCACATAAATTAATACAGTAATGTATCACGTCGGGGTCACCAAAAATGTCCGGTAAAGAACAACTTTACTCTTTCGTGTTCAATAATGCACTAAATTATTTATTAAAAGAAGAAAGTTCTTACAGCTATGAGAATGTTGAATTATTATTTACAAAAACAAAATATGCATAAAAATAAATCGAATAATTATACCGTTACTTTTAATATGCAGTAAATAGAAAAGTACAAAATAGAAGTAAATAACAAATTTAAAAATAGAAATTAACAAAAACAAAACATAGAATTCAATTCCGTAGGTCAATTTAATATTAATTAGTAAAATTTATAAAAATTAAATAAAATGAAATTTTATACTGAACAGAGATTTTGATTTACTGTTGAGTTGAGTGAAAAATTTGGATAAATAAATTTGAAAGTTGTGAATTCGCAATATTGTTTTGTTTATATTTATGGTTTACAGGTGGATTGTATGAAGCGGTGCTCATAATAGGGCCGCTATTTGATATGATTGGCATGTGTACGGATGCATTAAGTGAGGTTAAGTTCGCCGATGGGACTCTGACATTTTGCTCTTTTGTGATTTGGTTAGATGATGTTGGATCGGTATCTTCTTCAATTTCATGGAGAAATTGATATTTTTTTGCAGGTATTCCTGATCGCGTCTCATGGATAGCTCACGTTCTTCTTCTAACCTTTTCAGCTCAAGGGCTTTCTTTCTGCTAACAGAGTCTTTTGACGCCAACGACCAATGAGTGCTCGAAGCAGAGTGCGATGAGTTTGTGTTACACGATTGGCACAACCACTACTCTTGTAGGCTTGAAAGGGAATAAGTTGGCAATCCTACGTGTGTAAACGTCATTTTTTGGTTTTCTTAAGAAGCAAAGTTAAATGTATTTATTGAATTTTCAACAGTTAAAATCCCAAATTGTTTTGAATCGCTTTCTTAAACAGTGCTTATTTTATAACATATAAAAAATGTCTGGAAAAGGCCGCCGAAATGCTAAAAATAAGAGATGGTGTGAACAATGTAATTTGGAGATAGAAGAAGAGGAAGAGTTCATACAGTGCGATACATGTAAAAAAATTTCATGTAGTGTGTACACAACTTGATAAAGCAAGGTATGAATACTTGTTAAGCCATGAACGCGAAGAATTTGAGTGTCACTTGTGCAGTAACAACAACAATAGTGGTACCATTAAAAAAGAACTTAATGCCATTAAAGTAGAATTAAAGAAACTCAATCAGCTGTCTATATTAACAGAGTCGTTAAACTTCATATCAACACAGTTTGACGAAATAATGAAAGGTGTTGCCGAGAATAAAAAAAAAGTTGGATGAAGTTCAAAAAGAAAATAAAATATTAACAACGGAATTAAAATCTTTAAAAGAATCTACTAAAGTTTTAAATGACCAGAGGGTGGAAAATGACTGCATAATAAGTGGAATAGTTGCACCTAAAGATCAATCAGCAAGTGATACTGTTTTAAAGCTCACTAGTGATGTCGGTATAGCAGTGCAACCTAGCAGTATTGAAGATGCATATTTTATTAAAAAAGAAATGAACCTGCTGTCGGTAATGATTCTGGAAAAAAAACGTTGGTGGTTAAATTTAACACAAAGAAATCGAAAGCTGCGCTAATGTCTGCTAAACCTAAATTAAAAAGAGAAGAGTCCTCAGTTTTTTAAGCCGCGAAACACTTAGTTTATTAAATTATGCTAAGTTTGTCAAAAATGTTGGATATCGTGCTGTTTATGCTGCTGGAGGAAGAGTTTTTTGTAATAAAAGTGAAGTATCTAAGCCAAGGATCATACGAAGTAAGGAAGATGTTGACATAATTTTGCTTGAAGCAACAACTAATAAACCGAAAATGCGTAGATCGAATGATAGTGTGGCAGATGCTGAGGATAAAGTTTATTTATCTTCCTAAAATATTTATTTATTTAAAAATTTATTTTATTTTTTGAAATGTATTTAATTATTACTTATTTATATGTTAAAAAACAGATATTTTTCTAGTTTACATTCATTTGTTGATAATTATAACAAAATTTCACGCTCATACTGTAGTCTTATTTCTATAAATGCTCGTAGTATCTCATCCATTGATAAATTCAATAAATTAAAAAATCTAATTGTGCAATTACCACGGCTACCAAGTGTTATAGCAGTTCAAGAAACTTGGTTTAGTAATGAATTACTTTAGTTATACAATATTCCTGGTTATAACGCTATACATTGCTGCAGGGCTGACGGATATGGAGGTGCATCTGTTTATGTACATCATAAGCTCAAATATAAAAATGAAATATGTGAAAGCAAAGAATTTATTGATGCCATTTTTTTTTTTACGCTGAGGAGTAAATGTACCTAACCGCACCATAGGGGGACACTATCCCCCATGTGTGGGGCCCTCACCCACTAAATCTCCCCCTCCTCTTTTGGACTCCTTATGCCCACTCCCGAACTACTGTGGTATTACGTCGAAGTGGAGTCCGTTTGGTCATTTGGCCCCTTCTCATCAATATCCGCGTCTGGATTGCGTAACGAAACTTGACAAGGTGTTCAAACGTCCATTCTGAATCTCTCATCTAAGTCAATCTTCTTAGATTTTAGTCAGACTTCAGTGTATCTTACTATACTGTTCCAATTCTCCTCGCTGTTCAGGATTACATCGCAGAAGTTCTCGACAGTAAAGACGCCGACTTTGGCCTCAAGACTCCTTCTTTGCAGTCTCCATCTCTCACATTTAAAGAAAGTGTGTTCCGCATCATCTATTGGCGCATCATCATAGATGCAATTTGGTCGTGTCATCTTCCCCATTTTAAATAGGTACTTACAAAAATAACCGTGTCCAGATAACAGTTGTGTCAGATAGTAGTTAACCTCACCAAATTTTCTCTCCATCCAGCGGGTAATATCTGGGAGAAGTTTTGCCGTCCATCTACCACTGGTCTCAGTGTTCCATTGCTCTTGCCATTGTTGTATGGTTCGCTTTCTGGCGTCGTTGATATTTAATGTCTCTCTGTGCACGTTTTTAGCCTCCCACACTCTCTTCCGCTCACTTGCCTGTAGACTTATAGGTATTACACCACAGATTAAAAGTATTGCTGACTTAGATACAGTCCTATACACCGATGCCACTCTAAGTGCAGCTGCTCGTTGTACCGATGATAAGATTTTGCTTCTACAGTCGACCTTCAATGCCTCCGCCCAGACCTCACTGCCGTAAAGCAGAATAGAGTCCGTTATTGCCATCATCAATCTTCGCCTGCTCTGTATAGGACCACCAATATTGGCCATAAGCCCGCTAAGTAAGGAGGTAACCTTAGCTGCCTTGGTTGCAGCGTGTTGTATCTGAGCCCAGAACGTCAGTCTAGGGTCCAGTCGAATGCCGAGGTAGTTGACCACTTTCCGCGTCGTCAGAATGGTGTCGCATGTCGTGATTTCGATTTCCAGCGGTATACACTTCCTCGTAAGAAGTATCGACTCCGTTGCGAGTTTGAGTCCTCTGTCCTCGAGCCATGACTTCGTTCTTATTATGACCTGGTTAACCTTCCTTTTAGCCTCTTCGACATTCCGAGCCACAATTATGGCCGCAACGTCATCGGCATATCCAACAAGATGTGCGCCATCTCGTAGCTCCTCCCATTTCAGTTTCTTGCTCCGGCTAATGGCATCCTTCAGCTCCTTCCTTGCCATTCTAAAGTCTGCACTTTCACCTAAAGCAGCACCATTTCGTTTTGCTCGAGTAAGTATTCGTCTTTTCCGCAAGCATTTCCGTCTTAGTTCCGCTATTTCATCTGTCCACCAATAACTGATATTCTCCTTCCTCTTGTCGACAGTTTCGGCATTGAGGCATTGCAGCTGCGCGTTATGTGTCCCATCGTGTAGTCCACCAAGCTCAAGTTATTACTGTGTGATAGGGTCCGACCAATATTTTCGTCCAACGTTTCTATGAGTGTTTGCGTGTTAATTCTCGACACATTCCACTTTCGGGTTCCTCCCCTTCTAGTCCTCAGGTTCTGTCCACTCCTATCCACCATACGAAACATAATGTACTGATGGTCGCTACCAGTGAATTCCTCAAGTACTTTCCAGTCTGTAAGCGCGGTCGAAAGACCCTCCGAAACAAAAGTCACATCGGGAGTCGCACCAATACAACCTGGCCTCCGAAACGTGGTGGATGAACCTCTTTTTGCCACCAAGAGACCTAGTCTGGCAGCCATGTCCAATACTCGTCTGCCTCTGGAATTCGTTGTAGACATACCCTACTCAGCTGCTCTAGAGTTAAAATCTCCCGCAATTATCAGCTGCCCTTCTATTTCTCGTGATTTGTCCTCTATATGATCAAGCTTCGTCTGGAATTCCTGGATCGAATCGTTCGGTGTTAAATAGCAGCTCATCAAGGTAAATTGGCTGGATTTCAGATAGGTGAAACCAGGGCCCGAACCGTTTTCTGTCGCTACAAATTTACTTTTTCTCGGCAGCCATATTGCCGTTGTTCCTGTTTCGTCCTCAAACCAGGTAGAACGGGGTGTTCGTCCGTATTGTTCGCTGATGACAACTGCGTCGCTGGCTTTTTCTACTACAATCTGCTCCAGGAGTGCGTCTGCCGTTCTGCTCCTGTGCATATTTGCCTGAAGTATTCTCATGCCTGCGCTGGACTAGACTCCGGACATCGCCTAGAACCAGGAAGATCGTCCAAAGATTTATGCCCCGCATCCACACATAGACAACACCTGGCTGAGTTTGCGCATTCTCTAATTCTGTGACCCGCCTCGCCACACTTTAAACACAAGGTCGTTCTGTCTAGTCCCATGCAGCTTGCCCTTCTGTAACCTAAAGTCAGACATCGGAAGCAACGTTTCTCACTGACCCAGGGCCGAATCTTAGCCTGTATCCAGCCAATTTTTATCCTTCCTATTTTCAGCAAACCGGCCCCACTCTCAGCAGCCAAAGTTACAAATGCCCGTACTTGCTCCCTACTGTTAGGGGTCGTCATCCTTATGCGCACTTCCTCACCATAGTTATCGAGTATTTTCCTTACTGCGTTCTCCACTTCCTCTTTTTCCGTAACTGAGTCCAGATCACGAATCTCCAGTGTTTTCATGGGCTTCAGTTCAGTAACCGAAGCCGCTTGTTGCACAGTTGTCTTCACTTCCTCTACAAACTTAGTTTGAATCCTTTCTCCTCTGTTAAACTCCAGTAAGAGTGCGCCTGTGCGTGTCTTGCGCATACCTTTCACTTTAGCCGCATCATAGTTCGCAGATTTCTGAGCACGTCTGCGTAACTTTTTCCTTCGGCTGGTTTAATGAGCAGTGCTTCCGGTTTCGATCTGTCGGGGCGCAGTCGCTTCGTTTCTTTCTCCTTGTCTCAGGCTTCTTAGTACGTTTTCTCTGAACCAGCTACCACTCATTTGGCTCTTTTTCTCTTATCTTTTTACCCGTAACCGGATTGCTCTCAGCAGGACTTGTGGCTATCCTCTTTCCACTAGTCCGTGGGGTTCTCTTTTCAATGTCAGCCCTGTGTTCAGTTGGCCTGACTTCGGTTGTTGCTGTTACAGTTTCTGCTTTTCGCTCTTCCTCTGCCGCTTTCCAGCTTTACCTTTACCTCTCCATCACGTCGAACTGTTCCTCAATTTCCGACACTCCATTTTTTATGTCATTGCTGACCCTTCCTTACCGAATCGTGGCTACTTTAATCATCCGCATGATTTCTCGGCACTGAGCGAGGCTTTCCTCCTCCAATGTCCTCATCTTTTGAATAAGTTCCAAGCGAGGAGAACTGTTTCGTCGCGGCTCTTCAGCAATCGCAGTTCCGCATTCCGGCGTGGTGTCTATCACCGTCTCCACTACTACTTCCTTCGCTGTAGCTGACGCGCCCAAAGACACACTTTGTCCCATAGCCACAACCATCGCATCCGCGGTCGGTGGTGTTCGCGCCACGCGTCCGCTCTTTCTAAAAGGATCATTTCTTTCGAAATGTTCCACATCATTATCAAAGTTAAAATTAAAGTTCTCCATAATACAATTGGGTCCCCACTCGAAGCCGCTATCTTAGCCCGTAGTATAGTTACCAACTAAAATGATCCCATGGTTATCTATGCATGCAGGGAGGCCATGCGAGGGTTGACACCTGACCTCATGAGTACAGGTGTTCAGAGCCACATCGGGGAGTTGAACAGAAGTGTAAACTTAACTGCCCCTATACGCCAACTTAATGGAACGGAACTAAGAACGTACTTCGAGGCCTGCCAAGGTTTTAACGGGACGGAGGCGAAGTGGGATTTCTGAAAACCGTCAGAGGAAAAATTTTCCCCCAGGGCGTCAGAACCCCACTACAACCAGCCCAAAATCATCAAATCCATATTACATTCACACAAAATCATAGCCAGTATCGTACCAAAATCATTGATCTTACCTTCTCACATTAGCAAGTACCCGGCGGATGCCAGGTACCAGTACCCGGGGAGCGCTTGATCTAAGATACGGAAGCTGTGAGCTGCTTGACATGTACTTACAAGGATAGCCTTGGGCTTCGCCAAGTTAAAGCCTGTCAGTGACGTTACCTTGTAGTTGCATGCCCGCCCCCCTTATTGATGCCATTGCTTTATCGTTAGATGATATAAAGTTAAATGGAAAGGTTATGAAATTTATAACATTTTACAGATCACCAAAATGTGGTTACAACAGATTTTTAAATTTTTTGGAGAATATGCTTTGTTGTTATGGTCGTAATCAATGTATTTTTGCTGGCGATTCAAACATTGATATTTTAGACGTTGAAGAATCTGAAGAACTGATGAATTTGCTGGCCAATTATGATATTTTAAATTGTCACAATATGATCTCACGCCCTAGAAGTGAAACTTCCATCGATCACATTTATAGCAACATATGTAGAAACATATTAGTGGATTCAATTGAATGTCGATTTTCAGATCACAATGTAATTTCTATACTAATTGATGTTAAGTCATTAAATGGAGATTTTGATGAGGAAACACGTCTTTATTGCGATTTTGATCGAGCTAAAAGATATATTCAATCTGAATTACCTCAATTACATGAGACAGGTGACCCTTCTACAGACACAGCTGCTTTAATTGATTGCTTGGATAATGCTGTTAAAAAGAAAAAAGAAAACACAAATAGCTCATTGGATTAACTCCACTTCCTGAGGAAAATAACGCTTCTGTGGTTGAAAAATACAGACCTGTTGCTGTATTACCAGTAATTAACAACATCTTCGAAAGAATTTTATACAATCAAATGTCATTGTATTTATATAACAATTCACTTAATGACTTTCAATATGGTTTCAGAAAAGGATGTGGAACGGAAGAAGCCGTTGTTAATGTTGTCAACTACATCTGTAAGAGTTTGGATGATGGACATAGTGGGGTAGCTGGGATTTTTTATGATTTTAGCAAAGCATTTGATCTCATAGATCATTATATTTTGATTGATAAACTGAAATTTTATGGTTCTCAAAAAAGAGATCGTCTATTGTTAAGGAGCTACCTAACAAATCGTTGGCAATTCGTTCAGATTGGCGCTAATAAGAGTAGCTCAAGAAGAATTTTAAATGGAGTGCCACAAGGTAGTGTACTTGGGCCGTTATTATTTTCTATCTTCATTAATGATTTGCATAATCTTGCTCCTAGTGGAAAAATATTTATGTATGCAGATGATGTTTGCTTATTTTACCCATACAAGCATGAACCTGTTGTCAAAGCTTATATGGAACGAGATGCAGCACTAATATGTGAGTTTGCCAGAATAAATAAACTTATATTAAATGCTAGCAAAACTCAGCTTATACGATTTAAGCCAACTCATAACAACAAATTTTTCGATAATTGTTGATGGAAAAGAGGTGACAGAAGTTCAGTCTATTAAGTACTTGGGAATAAGCATTCAGAGCAACCTTGCTTGGGATAAACACATACAATATCTCAGAATGAAAGCTGCTCAAGTTGTTGGTGTACTATACAAATTTAAGAATAAATTTGATACAGAAGAAAAATTAACCATTTATAATGCTTTAATCCACAGTCATTTTAATTATTTAGCCATCATTAAAAACTACTGAACTAAAATCGTTACAGCGCATGCAGAATAAAGCTTTAAAGGCCGTCTACAACTTACCAATATTATATCCAACTATAACAATGTTTACAGACATATGTCAAACTATTTTACCAATACATGGTATTTACCAAATGCAGCTTTTAAATGCATGAATAATATTGGCCTTCATACCATTTCATTTACAACAAATCAAAATATGTACAATGCAAGAACTAATGGAAATCTAAGAATAAGCCGGTGTAGATTGGAAGCAACTAAACAAAGTGTAGAGTTTATGGGTAGCATTAAGTATAATAACTTGGCACAAAATCTTAAAACTGAAAGCGGAATTTCTATATTTAAAAAGTTACTGAAAGAACATATCTTAGAGCACAGGGATGAGCTTTTACTGTAAATTTAAAAATTATTATTATTATATAAATATTATTATTTTGTAAATATGTAAATGTTAAATATGTATATATAAAACTTAGTTTAAAATATTTAGCCAACTTGCCTCATTAATGTCTTTAGGTGCTGAGGCCAACTATTGTAATGAATTAATTTGAAAATAAAATAATTAAGAAAAAAACTTTTGCGCAAGTGATATGGTATGGTTTTTGACATAAGTTACAACTTACCACGGCGTCGTCAAGTTATTCGTGGCAAAGCTGACATATTTGTTGAACGTTTTGTGGCAAGACGCCTGTTTTGTGTGGTTGACCGTGCTGTAATGTAGGGTCCATATTGGCACTTACGTGTGTGTGAGGTTATGTTGAATTTGGCAACTGTATCCACTGGCATATAGGGCGGAAAACTTCAGCATCAGTTAAATCCACTAGGCAAGGTAAAGAAGTAGTCACAAAAGAATAAAAAATTTGTTCACGATAGAGGTCGTGATGGCTTAACTAGATTCCAACACCAAGTAATTTAGAAAACAATTTTTCTTGTTGTCAACTTGTAACGCAACTGGTGTTTTTATTCCTTAAATTAATTATATTTTATTAATTTTTAACTCATTATAATAATTTTAAATTTAGTTCACTTACTTTTGGTTTTAAGCCACCAACTTTTCCAATGTGGGTTTTCAATTTAATTTTAAATTTAATTTCAGCGCTATTTCGTCTTGCTCCGAAGACTCTCAATTTGAAAAAAGAAAGTTCCTGATGTGAAGATATAAAAAAATTGACAAATAAATGACAGATATAATGACATTAAAGAAAATATAAAAATGATGAATATCGGTTACTTTCAGGGCTGTATTTCGTATTTTAACAGTGGCGGCTACAAAAGCCAATAAAACAGATTTAATTATGTTATTCAAAATCCTGTGGAAATCACTAGCTAGGAAAATTCCTCTCTCAACATTTTAAAATTCTTTTTGTGGTAAAGTGCAATCATACGAAGGCCGTGTACATTGAAAGAACACCTTTAGCGCCCTGATTTGCCAAAGTCACAATAAGTACAATGGAAGTAGAAAGTAGAAGCAAAATAGGCCGATCTGTCCGAAATGTTTAAAGTCCCCCCACGAAAATATGATATCTTGCATTGAATGCTAAAAAACTTATCATACCTCGTGTACAAATGCCACTTCAGAACAAATATCTAACCTAACCTACAAATGTCCGACTTGCAAAACACTTCCGCCAGAATCCATTAAAAGTGCTACTACTACATCATCAAATAAATTCGAAGAAAGGTCAATCCGATTAAAATTGCAACGTTTACAAGAACGTGCTGTTTCCATGGAATTTATTTCCAAAAAGTATCAAATTATAGACCAGCATGAGAAAGAACGACGCAGTGAAACATCGTCTAATCGTTCACTTAGTATTCAAAATTGGTTAACGGCACTTCCAAATGCATCTTGTACCGAAGCGCCGGTTCAAACTGATGTCAGGAGCGCACCTGAAAATTTAAATAAAAATGAAGCAACCGAGCATTAAGCTGTCCTGCGTAATGAAAATATTTATTCAGATATGCCATCCCACATAGGTAATAAAAAAAAGTAAGTAATTCAAGTGGAATTAATAAAACATTGCAGGGAAATAGTTGTCTGAACAATCTATCGGATAATACACATGCTGCTAAAATGTTGTCTTCAGCACCCGGAGTACCACAACAAACTTCTGGTCCTGCCATTATAAATGGCTTACAACGTCGACTGCAGCCACATTCCCAATCGATTGCCTTTGAACCTACAGCGATATTCAGTAACCCACCAATTAATTCTGGTGCTCTATGCAATTCCTTTCAAAACACTTTCAATAGAACTGCTAATCAAAATATTTTTTCATCAGCCAAATGCTTCTACATCAAGAAATTTGAAAAAAATTATAACCTCATTTAAAAACAGAATAAAATCAACACCCGCTATAGATGAAAATAACTTACTTTCAGTTACATCATTTGCTATTAATGTAAAATGTTTAATTGCTACTATTGAGACTTCCAATTTGACACATGAATTAAATAACTCTTCTCTTCTTCAAGAACTAATACAAAAATTCTTATCAACTTCAACGGGGTACATTCAAACTTCAACTGCTAAATCAAAATAAAGTTCCTAACATGTACGAATTTTCTAATTGGATTTTTAACATTGGTCTCTCTGCCTCTCGTATACCAGTCGAGAACTCTTACGATGTAAAGAAAAAAATGCAGACTGTTAATAACAGCAATAATAAAAAAGCCTTTAAATGTTAAAGGCAGGATGATCCTCCCTTTAGCTTAAGGATCACTTCTATCTTATTGGGTACTCATAATAACGAAAAACATTTTATCTGCGTGTTAAAATCCTCCCTTTAGTTAACGGCAAGTTATAATAATGTCCATTAGTCGAGAGGGCAAATGGAATATCGTAAGACAAAGTAAATTATGTAGAATTTGTTTGTGTAAACATTACGGTAAATGCAAGAAAGCGAAACATTGCGGTGTGGAGGGGTGCCAAACGATAGAATACCAGGCAAAAATATCTAAGTATTTCGATAATTCTGGTTGCATTGATGTTGGTGCACAGTGTGTAGTCGTGTTTACAGCGTATTGCAGAAACGAGTTGCGTAGTGTGTATCTAGCATTAGAATTAAAAAATAAAGTCATACATTTTTACCGCACAAATCGGTCTTGTAAAAAACTTAAGTAACGTATTCTATTGTTATACCTGAAACAGGTAGAAACAGAAATCGTCAACAACAAAAATAAATAAATAAAAAGAAGCACAGCTGCGTTTTCCCGGCTTTGGTTTCTTTACAGTTATATTTTTTACAGTTATATTGAAATATCTAAGGTGGAGGCGTGTAACAAGTTTATTTACTTTTGTTATGTGTGTGGGAAATATACAAATATGGCAAGTAGCCGTAAAATGATTACTGAAACAATTAACTTGTATGAAACATATTTCACTTTAAGTGTCATATGTGGCAAGAGTTGGTCACCATCAATAGTGTGTACAAAGTGCATTTACCATTTAAATTTTACGCCATGCCATTTGGTGTACCAATGATTTGGAGAGATCCCATACTCCATGTTGAAGATGAGTGTTATGCGTGCACAAATCATACAGCCGGCATGAACAGAAGAAAAAGTGGTTCTATATCTTACACTGCAACAATATATGCTCAATTTCCGCTGCCACATTCTGACGAAATTCCTGTTCCGGATAGCCAAATACCAACAGAAGATATTCCCTCAATACTTCAATCTGTTGAAACCTGTGGAGCAGCTGCATCGATGTATCAACCGTCATACATCACGATTCCATGATGAAATCACGCAAAATCGTCTGGATATAAAGGTACGGCGCCTAAAATTGTCTCAAAGACAGAGCATTCTCTTAACAGAAGAGTTAAAAAAAGCTAATATTTTAGCACCTGTCAATCGCCATCGTCGATTTACGACTTTTTTTAAATCTATTGAGAATAATTCTCTCGCGTATTGTACTGACATCCGCGGCTTGGTTTTAACAATGCAACATGAATATAATCCTGAAGATTGGCGCTTATTCATCGATTCGTCCAAAAGTAGCTTGAAAGCAGGAGGAAGAAGAATAAGTTTGTAAATAATAACTTAAACTTTAATTAACAACAAAAATAAATGTTTTAATTCTTGAAGTTTCGTGTGGTTATTATAATAAACTAAACCGTTTTTGAGTTACGCGAATATATGTTGTGCAACCTCCTCCATTTTCGAAATAACGGTATAGTTCGAAAACCAAGAGCTAACCTAAAAAACGGTTAGCACCACTGGATTTAGCGTTCCCGAATTAGGTTAATCCGCCAGGTGCCCCGCTTGTCACTTTTTTCAACTAGCACAGTGTAATCATAGCAGTGAAGCGATGAAAGTGTTATTTAAAATAATCCCTATAAGAGTGCACTGCAAAAATAAGAAAATAAAAACTTACGCGTTTTTTGATGAAGGATCCTCCATTAGCTTAATTGATAAGTAATTAATGAAAAGATTAGAAATTACTGGAACAACTAACCTTCTATGCTTAAAATGGACTGGAGGTATTGAAAGATGTGAAGATGATTCTCAAAAATTAACTATTAACATTTCAGGTTTGAACAACAAAAAGGTGCCGATAAATGCATGTTCAGTGAAAGAATTAAGTTTACCATCTCAACCTTTAGATTATAAAAATCTTGCACGCAGCAATCCAAATTTGAAAAATTTACCAATTGAAAGTTACTCCAATGCAGTTCCAACAATACTTATTGGTCTTAATCATTTTAACTTAGGACTTCCAAGCAAAATACGACGAGGTGGTCCTCATGATTCAGTTGCTGTCTGCACGAATATTGGGTGGATAATATATGGTGCTGTTTCAAAATATACAGAATCAAGTAAGGATTTTAATTACCATATTTGTGAGTGTTCCAGCAAAGATAACAGCTTAGAAGAATTGATAAAGAGCTTTTATTCACTCGATAACAGGAATTTGTAGTAAAGATCCGTTAGTAGGAAAAGACGACGAACGTTCTTTAGGTCTTCTTCGATAATATACAACGCAAAGAGAAGATAAGCACTTCGATGTTCCTTTATTATGGAAATTTGACCTTTTGAATTTACCAAGCAGCAATGAAATGACAATTAAACGTTTACTTTGCCTGGAGAGGAAATTGAAGTAAAGTTCAATGCTTTTAAAGGTTTTTAGGAATAATGTCGACAAGTATATGGCTAAAGAATACATAAGAAAATTATATCATGAAGAAATTAACACCAGTAATGGAAAAGTTTGGTATCTTCCCATTTTTGCAGTTTTTAACAAAAACAAACCTGATAAATCCCGTGTAGTTTGGGATGCTGATGCAAAGACAAATGGAGTTTCGCTCAACTCATTTTTATATAAAGGCCCGGAGTTATTATCATCTTTACCTGCAGTCTTATTTTCATTCCGCTTGAAAGCTATTGCTGTTTGTGGAGATATTGAAGAAATGTTCCACCAAATTTTTATAAGACAAGAGGACAGAGACGTTCTTGTGGCGAAATTGTAATCAAACTCTTGAACCTGACGTCTATTTAATGGATGTAATGATTTTTGGCGCTTCGTGTGCCCCCGGCATTTCGCAATTATAAGAAATTTAATTGCAGACAATTTTAAGGACAAATTTCCTGTGGTTGGAAAATTTTTTTTTTTAATAATATCTTTATTTACAATCTGTTTATACAACAATAAGCAAATTTTCTAACATTTATAAGAAAAATAACAGCTGTTATTGAATTATATTACAATAACAATAGCAAAATAAAAAAGTTATTCATAATTAAAACTATTTATAAATATATGTATTTATAAAAGAAATTATGTTACTATTTATAATATTTACAAAGTTACTATCTAAAAGGCAAATCTAGCACATGCAATCTTTTAAGCCTTCGTGCATCCTCTGCCTCATCTAGTAGACTAATGGCTAATGGATTGATATGGTTACTCAATCTTTCAACATATCTTGAACTAAATTCAGTTATGGTGTCTTTAACTAAAGAGATATTGAGATCTTTATGTATAGCCGCATTGGTCACGAACCAGGGCGCTTGAGTAATGAATCGTAGGGTTTTAGACTGATAACGTTGAAATATTTCCACATTCGAGTTTTTAGCTGTTCCCCATAACTGTATTCCACAAGTCCACACGGGCTTGAGAATAGCCTTGTATAAAATAATCTTGTTATTTAAACATAATTCTCATTTCGGGCCTAATAGCCACCACATCTTTTTTGTTTTGATGTTTAGAAATTTGCGTTTAGTTTTGATATGTTCCTTCCAAGTAAGACGCTTATCCAAATATAAACCTAAGTATTTAACACTTTCTACAACTGGGATTAGCATTCAATTGAGTGCAACCGGTGGGCAACATTCTCTTCTAAGGGAAAAAGTTAAGTGAGAAGACTTCGTTGTGTTTATTTTAATTTTCCACTTTAGCAACCATTGATGGAGTATATTTAACTGTCTTTGTAACAAAGTAGAAGCTGCTATAGGACAATCCGCCGACGCCATAAACGCAGTATCGTCAGCATAAGTCGCAACTGTAATAGTTTGTAAATGTGTCATATCACACGTATATATTGAATAAAGTGTTGGGCCTAAAACACTATCCTGAGGAACCCCAGCTTGTATCATCTTTATATTTGAAAATTGTTCTTTAATATTAACATAAAAGCAACGTTCATTTAGATATGATTTTAGAACCAGGTAAAATGGCGTTGGTAATAAAGACTTTAATTTAAACAATAGCCCGGGGTGCCAAACTTTATCAAAAGCTTGCTGGACATCTAAGAATACGGCAGAGCAATATTTATTCTTTTCAAAGGCATCAGTTATGACATTTATAATTCGATGACACTGCTCTGGAGTACTATGCTTGCTGCGAAAACCAAACTGATGGTCAGGAATGATATTATGTTGTTCCAAAACAGGTTTCATTCTATGCAAAAACAGTCTTTCGAATATTTTTGAGAAGCTTGACAACAAACTTATTAGTCTATATGATGAAATCTCGTTTTCATTTTTATTAGATTTCAGAATCATAATGACTTCAGCACACTTCCACTGAGTCGGAAAATGTTGTAAACGTAAGATTGAATTATATAATAAAGTTAAGAATATAACACTTCTTTTAGATAAAATTTTAATTAATTTGCAGTCTATTTTATCGTATCCTGGAGTCTTATTATTTCCAAGCTTTGTAATTTCCATTTTAACTTCATATGGAGTAAAATAATTAATAGGAAGACTCATTTGGCATGGAGCATCTAAAAATTCCAGTATTTTGACATCACTGAAGGAGCAAGTTTGAGCATTAGGCTGAAAAATATTTTCCAAATGTTGACAAAATGCTTCTGCTTTCTTTTCATTTGATCTGCACCAACTGTTGTTTAAATCTCTTGTAGGAATGTTACGTTGTGTAGGCCTTTTAAGATATTTTGTGGCATTCCAAAGACAATTATCATGTTTATTAGCGTCTAAAGATTTCAAATATTGCCCTGTTTTTTCATTTTTCCATTCTTTAAGCTTTTGTTTAAGCTGCGTACATAAACGGTTGAAATTTCGCTTATCAATTGGGTTTCTACTTAATTGCCAGATTTTGCGCATTCTACTTTTATAACGAATTAGGTTTCTAATTTCAGCAGATATATAATTGTTTGTAGTTGGGGGATTATGTGTTACTGTAACATTTGCTGTTGACAAAAGAGCGGCTTCGTGGATTAGGCTCGTAAACTTTTCGACGGCTTCATCTAACTCTTGACCATTATTTATTGTAAGATTTAAGTTTATATTTTTGTCTATCCAATACGTAAACGAATTTATATCAGTCCTATTTGATATAATCTTTACTTTCTTTGAAATCTTGTGAAAAGTGGAATTATAAGTTGCTATGATAGGAGTGTGATCAGAGCTAAGATCATCACTATCTTATATGTAAAGACAGTTACTTGGTATTCCAAAGTAAACAAAAAAGTCTAGTAGATCTGGTATTTTGCTCGGATCAGAAGGCCAGTAGGTTGGTCTACCAGAAGAAAGGGTATTGTCAATCTAGATCCCCCCATGGATGTTTAGCATTAAAGTCTCCTCCTACCAGGAAGCGACTCCCTAAATTACTGAAGAAGTTTTCATAGTCCTGACATGAAATAGAATGTCTAGGGGGAGAATAAACAGCAAATACAGAGACATCTCCACTATTGTCCGGATGATTTGCTGCCATCGTATCATAACCTCTGATATAAAAATAAGTTCTAGAAGTAAAATGCGTTTCAGAAATCAAGAAAATGTCGACGAATTGAGTATTCAAGAATATTTCACTTTCCTGTGTATGATTGGAAAGCCCATTTGCGTTCCATACTGCTATTCTGATATCTAATTGCACAATTTGGTAACAAGAACTGACATCATGTTAAGTAAAGTATTCGTTAACTCTATTTGTTTAGTCATTAATTTTTCAAGACGTTCATATACACTTTCATTAGTACTTTGACCTTTCAAAACGTTCGCATAAGATGTGTTGGTGTTGAAATTTTCGTCAGTATAATTTTGTGGGCGCGAAGAAAATGGAAGATTTGTTGGTTGATGAACTGGTTTATGTTTTTATTAGAAGAAATTTATTCTGAGCTACATATACATAAGTAAATAATTCATGTAATTTAATAATTTTTATACAAAAGTTAAATATAGATTTATACATTAATTATGTTCACACTTTATTCTATTAAATATAATTAAACATTTATTTATATATATCGGAATTTAATTGCCGCAATACATCAGGTTTTATTAATGTATTAAAACAATTTGTTTTATTTAATTTTAAGTAGTCTTTGGTATACAGAATTCCTTCAATTGTGATATTGTCTAAACGATTTCTTTGTTTAGTTTTATTGATATTTACCTGACTAAATATCCTTTCCACATTGGCGGACGAATGAGGTAGAGTTAAAATTCTTTGGATAAAAATTGACAACTTTGGAAATAAAAAGTTTGTATCGATAGTTTTCATTCCACAAATTTGTTTCCAAAAACTTAAGAAATCCATTTCACTTTTATTGATTACACTATTGAAATCTAATAATTTAAGTTTTCGAAATTCTGTATCAATGTTTTGCATATCTTCTTCAGATACGAAATTTGGAAAATGTTTTATTATTTCAAATATTGAATCTAATTCTCCATTTATCACAAAATTTGGATTTATTGCTGTTAAAGATTTATATTGATCTCCAAAATCAAACCTTTTAAAAATTTGATCGCAAAGTTCAATATAAAAATTTATGCAATTATTTACAATTTCGTTTTTATTTAATTTTGTAATTAAATTTTTAGCATATATACCTAAATATACATTTTCAATATCTAAAAAATTTATTTTATTTTTGTAATCAATTAAATTTAATTCACATTTTAGTACATTTTGTTTTAAAAAATTACTCATTACAATTTTAATCAATGTTTCCATTTGTGTATATAAATTTTGTATTTCTAATGTTTCACTTTGAAACATTTTGTTTATGCTATTAATAATTCCGAGAATATATTTTAAAAATGACAGATATATTTGGTTTTTGTTATTTAAATTATCTAAAATTATTTTCGCAGTGTCAATATGATCTATGTTTACCACAAATGCAAAATAAATTTTTAAAGACTCGAATAGATCTAGCAAACGATTAACTACAGCTTCAAGTGAAAGCCAACGAGTTTGACACGGATGTAAAATTTTTAAAGGTTTTATTTCTAATAACTTTTGAATATCATTAAATTGTCCAAGTCGTTTGGGACTGTTTGATAAGTAGTTATAAACATCTCTAGCCAAAGTTTCGACAGCTGATGGAAGTTTTAAGCAAGCATATGAAGAACATAGTGCCAACGAATGGCAAACACATTTTATAATGAAAAGATGTGGAATATCTTTCTTTAACATTTGGGCAACTGAAATCGATTTCCCCGTCATTACGGGAGCACCATCGGCGGCAAAGCCAATCATATTATTTTTGTAATCTATATTGTGATTTTCAAAATGACTAACTATCAAATTGTATAACGATACAGCGTCACACTTATCTACATTTAGTAGCCCAAAAAAAGATCATTTATTTCAAAATTAATGCAAACTCTAACGACCAGGCATACAGATTTTTGATTTGACAAATCTGTAGATTCATCTACACATAAAGAAAATGTATTATCCTTTAAAATATTAGTTAGTGCTTGTAACTGTGAGCTTCCAACAACATTTTTAATTATAGCTTCCGCCTTTGTTCTACCTAAGGTCATATTAATCGCAGCGTCCGAATCTTTAAAGCATTGTTGACATACTTTTGTCATGTGATCTGCTGCAGCAAATGGAATATTATGCTCCACAATGAAGAGCGCTAAATTTATTTCAGCTCTTTTAGACGCATATTTTTCTGCTGTAAATACTGAATCAATCGTCTTCTGATTATGGAATACTGATCTTGATGCATCCAAATGCTTCTTCGTATTTGCATGTGCAATTAAATCAGTTTTTCCCGATGAAGCCTTAAGATCTGTGTTGCACAATTTACAAAAGACATTTTGATCTTTCTTTTCAGCCCATATTTTAATTTTTGGATCATTTATCCATTCATCTTTTATCTTTCGCTTTTTTTTTGCAATCTAAAAAATATAGGGATTATGTTTTTCAACTTTAATATTCTCGTTTAAAATATATGTATTTCTTACCGATGTTTCAGCATCTTCTGCATTAGTTTTGTCTAAAATATAATAATGTTTACCTATTATTTTTCGTTCCCTTTCAATGACAAATTATTATAACTTACCACTTGTTAAAAATCGTAACATTTTCACTTTCTTCAAACGTTTTATTAAAAATTACTTTTTACTTTTTTATAATTTACACAATACGTTTAATTTAAACACTATTCCTTTTTGGTATCTAGTTTTTTGTGATCATAGGTTGATATTATTAGGAGAACATAAAGAAAACTACGAAAATTATCAACAATGTAGTAACCACAAAAAATAATAACGGTAAACCATTGCTGTTTTTTCTCACTTATACACAAGCAGCAAAAGTGAATAGTTTTCTTCTTTTCTATCCTTAACAAAGTCATATTGACACAATTATATGAAAACAGTGGTGCAAACATATACTTTTAATTAAATCGGCATTTTGAGAGCAAAAATCGGCAAATCGCACTTTGTCATTTTTAAAGTAAAAAATCGGCAAAATGCCAAAAAATCGGCAAATCTGGCAACAGTGCTGCCACTGCACTTTTTAATAATACGCCTTATTGCAATCACTGTCAATAGCGGACTGGTGCAAAATGAATAAAGGAAAATCATTGTTGCAATCTGTTGACACTCCACTGTAACATGATTTTACAGTCGTCAATACTAACTAAAGGTCTGCAACGAATAACTTTTTTGCTTCATATGTGCAAGTCGCGGTCGGATAAATAGAGTACTTACTCTCTCTCTAACAGCGCAGTGAAGAGAAGGAAATGTGTGCAAGACAAATACGAGTAAGAATTTATCCGAAGCTGCTTATGTTCCGTATAAAGAGTACTCATTGAAAAATATATCCGCAAAAACAAGTACTCATAAAATTATGTTCACTTCATGTGGTATTTCATATACTCGCAGAATAAAACACCACATAACTGATGTTTTTTTTACATATAAAGGTTTTCATGTATGAACAAACTTATAAACGACTTGTTAGACATTTATTTATTAAACATTGAAATAAAAAAATAGAAATCAGAAATAGTTAAATTTTTTTGGAAAATATTTTTTTGTTGTTTTTGATGTAAAAAGTCTTTATTTTCAACGAACTAAAAATAATTAAAATAACAAAAAAAAAAAACACTTAAAATTATTAAAACGTAAAAAAACACAGTTTATATATCATATTTTCAGAGATCATTTAAATTGATGAAAGTATGTAAGATGAGTGTAACAAATAAAGTTAAGTACGTATATAGAATAGAAGGAACGTTAAAAACTTAAATATTTGTGAATTGATTAAAAGGAAAACAAAACAGAAAAACTCTAAACGTTAAATAAAGAAATTCATGTCCATAGGACTTAAAGCTAGAGATCACTTTCTATTCTTTCTATTTCTTCGTATATTTTTGTTTTATTCATATTAGAGTGTAAAAACATTATTTCCTTTATTGTAGCTCCATTAGTTCCAAGGACAGACCTCTTCTCAGAAATAAGATTTTTTGCCTTCGAAAACTTGTGCCTGTGTTTTTGTCATAACTGTTTACTTTAACAACTTCGATGTCCAATGACACATATATGACACACAGGAGCGTATTGTAATACGATCATGGGTCACATGTGACTCATTTCTTTATACAATTTATGTGATGTTTCTGTAACACAGGCTATTTCAATTGCCTGCCTGTTTGCATGGAAAACACAAACAAAAACATTTAATTTTGTTTGTGTTTTCCATATAAAGAGCAAAAGTCATCATTACATATTTCAGGTACCTGCATATTTCAAAGGGTTATATTTTATGGTCCTCCGTTTCGCAAATTGGTCATCGCAAAATGTCCATACATTATTATGCATATAAATTTTTCCATAATGATATTTTCTGCCTGTTGAAATATTTCATTTACAATGAGAAACAGATATTTTGCGAATCTAAAAATTCCATGAGTTGATCAACGTTAATTTCTTTGTCATAATTTTTTATTTTTAATAATATTTCTAAATGACTATTCGTCAATTTACTTTATGCTGTTTCATTTGTGAGATTTTTACAAACATTTTATTTCTCAAAAATGTGTATGTGCATGTGTGAACACTCTCAAAACTTTACATTAATTTATCAACAGAACTATAAAAAAATTTACATTTCATTTTCGAATGCTAGTGCAAAATAAAACTTTATGCTCTTTCATTGGCATTCACTGATATTTGCAGTACTCATTGGTATTTGTAGTACTACGTGAAGTTTGGTGGTACTCATTGTACTCGACATGTTTGGTGCCGGTATTTTCGAGTAAGAGTGCGTACAGAGTGAGCGCTGAAAGCGGAGCCGAGATTATCAGTGCGATAAAGATTGTCAGTGCGATAAAACTGATTACATACGACTCAATCAGTGTTGCCACGAAAAAACAAATTTTGTAACCAACATTTGTGAAAAAAATCACCAAATAAGAAAAAATATAACCAAAATTAAATTCGCAGACTTTTATTTAATTTTTTTCAAATTTAAATAATAAAAAAGAAACAAGAAATTGCAAAATAAAACTTTAGTCTTAGTAATTAATTCATTTTAACAAACAAAACAACAGCTTTTTTATAAGAAAAAAAAAATAACCAAAACCAAAAAAATCTACACATCTACACATTGATCAAAAAAATAACAAATTTTGGTTAGAAATAACCAAAAACGGCAACACTGGACTCAATACAAATAAGCTTGTGCATAACACAGTGAACGCCGACAAAAGCAGAGATCAAAGCCGATGAGTGCGAGAAAACAGTTTCAAAGCGTTTTACACGCTTTTTTGCATTGTTGATGTTTACTTTTTAGTGTGCATTCGGGTATATTGTTGAAATTTAGCTGGAGATTTTCTCAAATCATTATATAAATGATTAAATTCACCAAATTCTATCTTTTTAGTGTGATTGGATGTTTTCCAAATTCTTTTGTGTTAATAATTGCATTAATCACACTAGGAGAAGCAAAATATTCTTCATCAAAGGAATCCATTACAGTGTACAGCAATTTTATAAACACAAATAAACAACAAGACTAAATGACATAAAAGCAAAACACATGCAATAAACAGAATTTCAGCGTTGATTCTCGCATTCACTGTGTTATATACAAATTTTCTTCTCGCATGAAAATTAGCGCCAATAAGCTCAGCTCGGCATCAGCGCTCACTCTGTTCGCACCCTAAGAAAGAAAGTTGAACATATATTTGTATGAAGCGAACGCAGTCAAATAACAACAAGAAGTTATTCGATAATTTTGTTGTTCTCAAAAAAAAAATACTTTTCTTCTTCGGATACTTCGGATAAGTGTACATGTATGCTAGATCTTATGTACTTTTTGAACTCAAATACATTTGTGCAGACCTTTAATACTAACACAACATTTCATGTTTTATTTTCACACGATGTGAGCAAGCAAAAGAATATCCAATTGCATATGAGCAGCGGCCACCTGACTCAATGTTGCTGATCGTCACTGCAGCGCAATAGTAAGCCGCACATGCGATAACACTGGCCAACAAATTAGGCAAAAAATTTTGACTGTGGAAACGAAGCATGTTTTTTAGCTAATCTGGGTGCGCTGAATTCGAATCTGACAACAAAGTTGGGCCATCACGTCCAGTTCGTTTTTTATCGCATGCTGGCAATCCTGTAAAATAGTTAATACTGACGCCACAATTTCACAGTTATTAATTTGACAAAAGCCTAGATTCGTTATAAATTTGTATAAAGATAGAGTTTAAGCATGTCAGTGAGATCGTGTGTTACTAATCCGACCTATTTTTGCTTTGTGTGTGGTGAATATTTGATTGGAAAAAAAGGATATGCAATATCAGAATCACTAAAATATGCATATCTACATTAATTTGGTTTTGCTGTCGGAAACTTGGACAAACCGTGGACACCGACTATGTTTTGCAATCGTTGCAGAACTGTTTTATACAAGTGGTCAAATGGCGAGAAAATCTATTTAGATTTTTCAAGTCCAGTACTTTGGAGAGAGTCAAGTAACTACCAAACTGATTGTTATTTCTGTTTAACAAAAGTTACTGGATTCAATATGAAAAATCGAAAAAGTATTACCTACCCTAATGTCCTATCAGTTTCTAAACCATTCAACGTCTGTTAACTGATCCACCACCACTCATTCCCGGTGCTACGAGCGCGCCCATCAAATTTAATGAAAATTGAACGAAACTATCAAGGATTTTGGGATAAAAGTACGCTGGGAGACTATTGTTGGACTCTAATACGTGAAACTGAACCAACGAAATACAAACGACAATCATATAACGCTATTCACTTTTGAAAGCTCATTTATTTTTAAATAAACTAATAATTATAATTTTAAAATTATAATTTTTTATGGAAAAATCCAATAAACGTTTTTTTTATATCTCGAAAACCTGACGTGATAGAAAAAACCATTTACAGATTCGAATTCAGCGCACCAAATTACACTAGGAACGGTATTTGGTTGCTCCAGTCAAAAACCTTGTTGGCTAGTGTAATCATTTGAATACTTCGTGACAGGACGCTGGTGCATTGGTTTGCATATTGTGTGGACAATGTGTGTTGGTGTTGTATTACAGTTCTTGTGATCGTGTGTGGCTCTCTTCACACTTTACCGTGGGAATTGTGACTTTTGTATAGGGACAATAGCCGCATGACAAATTGCACCCACTTGTCCCGTAATAAATACAAACTAATAGCATTAAGTAAAAATAGAAATGTATTAGAATTAAGGGGCTGATTTGGAAAGAAGGGATATTTTCCCTAAAGAATTCAGTTATAAAATAAAACTCGACCAGTGCGTTTCTAGTCGCACTATTAAAAAAAATAAAACCTTTTTGTAACGCTTCACCACAGTGCGATCCTGCCAGTATCTTGGAGTGCTTTAAATAAACTGCACCCAAGAGTAAGGCAATAAATGTGAAGCCTGGAGTGCATCAAAATAGAACCAGAAAACAACAAAAGAATTGTCCTGACGGGTTAGCCTAAACAACCCGTCAGCTGCGAGAAGCATGCCCAATACAAAGGAATGACCCAAAGCAATAACAATCGAGGAATATAAAAGAAGGACGAATCAACAAAAAGAAAAGGTAGACACACCAACCATCCCAAAGGCGCCAAAACCAAAAAGAAGAGGAAGATATACAACAAAACTGAGGCGTCAAAGAGCAATTATTCTAAGAACGCTGAACGACGAAAATCCGCCACCGTCGGACCAGATCGAGCAGCTGTTAAAACAGCACAAGCACTAAAGAAATTTTTTTTTCCTGTTAGTTTAGCTTAAAAAATTTTAGCGTTTCAGCTGCCCCCATAGGCCAGAAAGCGTTAACCGCACTTGGCAAAGAGTTTTAATAATAATAATAAAAAAGCACAAAGAAATGGTAAAATAAAAGTAAATAAATAAAATAAAAAATATACATATAGAATACATATAAGTATTTAATTATATGAGACAAAAATGATGAATAGAAGAAAAACTAAGTCCAAAAATCCAATTGAAGATATTCCATATGAAAAACCAAAAATATCTAATGAAAAATATTTAGAATGGTTAACCAATTATTGGGCTACAATAGGAATGAATAGGGCTCCGACAATGGAGGATGTTACCACTAATAAATCAATAGAAGAGGAAACGGTCAAAGCAGTAAGACATTTTAAAATATAAAAACTAAATTTAAAAAAAAGAAAAGAATTTAAAACTAATATATGGACTTTGAATATTGTTAGAAAATTTTACTTGGCTGTAAATAGAAAAATCTAAATGGGTAAGCAACAGTCAAAAGTAGACAGGGCTAATACTAATGTAGTGAATGAAATAGAAGTAGGCAATGAATCAATTAGTCTTTTTAAAAATTATTTAATAATAATTGTAGTTATATTATGTCTCCATTTTGCCTTGCATAGCAGAAGATTAAAGAAAGATATTTAAGTAGAGGCAATGACCTAGACAAAGTTTAGAAGTATTAATGGAATGGAACGACATACTATACAAGGTTAGATTAATTAAGGAACATTTCGACCGTTTATACAAATGTCTGAACATTGACAGACCAACAAAGGACGAAACTATTTCAACAATTTCACATTCAAAACCTAATAACCAGATTTGAACAAACAAGGGTCGTACTTAATGTAAACTAATATAGATTAACAAAAGGACATCAGACAGCAGCCGACGTATTCTTCTTGGACTTAAAAACCAAATTATTGAATATAGCAGCCAAGAAAAACATAAAAATTGAATTACCAAATACACTGCAAGAAAAAGTAAACCTTGATTTGCCTACAAATAACGAAATAACTAGTAAAATGTCACAAACATTGGTGGAATTTTTAAATACAGATTCAAAGCTGATTACAGAATTTGACGGGAAATCTGAAAATTTGCGTCCTTTCATTGACTCCATACAATTAGTTGAGGCAATAAAGGGACAACATGAAGCCTCAGTCGTATCCTTAATAAAAACAAAATGCAATAATAATTGCTTTTATACCACTTAAATATGAACAATTTTTATTTATCCCTTTAAATGAAACAATTTTTTGTCACATATCTTTTTTTTTAAAAATTTTAATCTTTCCCCATTTTTTTCACATATCTTTTTTTTCAAAAATTTTAATCCTTTCACTTTTTTAATCCTTTTATTTTAAAATTTTTTGTCCTTTTTTATTTTTGTTAATCCCTTTGTTTTTAAAACTTTTTTATTATTATTTTTTTAATCCTTTTTTTTTAATTTTTGTCACGGTCGCCATGAAATGAAATTAAACACTTTTCTATTCCACAGTCAATACTGAACTGCCCTATATAATATTTTATTGCCTCTTTTTATATAAAAAACTTATCGAATAAACTTAACTAACTTAACGAATAAACTTAACTATCAATGCTAACAATGACGGCACTATAATCAGTGGTGGCACTATAGTAGTGTGTCCGCTTATTAGACGAAAAGCCCGGGTTCGAGCCCCAGGCCAGACATCAAAACGAAATATGAAAAAAAAATATTTCTTCGGCGACTTCCTCTCAGCAGATTTCTGGCAAAAACTCTGAGTATAAATAAACATGCCATGAAAAAGTTACTCGAAAATCTGTAGTTCGGAGTCGACTTTAAAATGTAGGCCCCGCCACTCACGTATAAAATTAAGGCACACAACATGAGTGGTGTGAGAAGCTAGACCGTAATCCTGACTGAAGGGTTGTAATTTCCAATTATGTACGTATGTATGTACCAGTTTTCAATTCATTTACTGAATATACGGCCTTTATTTCCTATTTACATTTTGAAATATTTTATATAATTCAACAAAATTAACTACCTTCACATTTCCAGGCAGTTAGTAACTTCTGCATCAGTGTTTTCGACTTAAATTCCTGAAATTTGATAGCCGTATAATATTAGTTCGGGATTCGAGACGTAACTCATTAGTTTTTCAAAATTTTTTTTTATTTGTTAATGTGTTTTAGTTGTTATATATAATATATTTCTTTAATTCCAAAGGAAATTTCGTTGCTTTTTACATAAGCTTATAAAGAGACTCATGTTGTAAATTCTTTGTTATTAATCATCCTTGTTATTGCGGCAGTGAACAAGTTGGAAGATGTGTTAGAGTTAACACTTTTTTGTTGTTCGGGTTTGGGTCCTGTGTTGCGATGTTTGGCCATTGATCACCTCCCTCGCTTCAGTGAACATCACGACCTTCTTTTTCTATTCACTAATTGCATAAATTTCTGCGAGAGGGCAGATTTCCGTAATCCTGTGAGGTGGTACGAAGCTGAGCTTCAAGGCGGACTACACTGCGTGAGATTTTAGAAAGTATTAAATCCTGTCAAATGCTTGCTGAATTTGCTTGAAAATATTTCTGGCTCCTTGTGTTGCGTTGACAAATAAAACCTTGTTACAAAGAACTTCTCTGGCAGCCAACCTTATATATAGAATAAGTCGACAAATCAGATATTAACTCCAAATTAAATGCCTTCCACAATTGATCTAGTTCAGCACATAGCTCATGCCTAGAAAGTGATTTTGTTTTCAGTGGAACAGCTTTGAATTTAAATAAAGTGTACTTGTTGTGTAGCAATCTAGAAATTGTAATGTAATCAACTTCCAGTAAATACGTTGGGTTAGATTGGAAGGGTGCTACTTCACTGTATTAGTAGTTACACGAGAGGCCTATTTGTCCAAGAAGACGAGAAGAAGGGGGAACTCTATTAGTTCCCTAAGTCTGTAGGCTTTCACTACTACCAGTAAATCAACAAATCGAGTATCCAGACATCTTAACCTACACGACTGCTAACAAGGACAATGATTCACTATTTCCTCTGTTTACTTACAGAAATCTGAGATATCTCTACTCCATCTATTTATCATGTGTCTAAAAGGCAACGTCCAGTTAATGCTTCTTAATAGGTCTCATCTCCCGCCTTCCGATGCTTAGGAGAAGTTTCGTTCTTTGAATCAAACATATTCTCAATAATCCCAAAATGGAAGCCCTGTTACAGCCTCCAAAGCTGAAACTGATCTTGCCAGTTTATCCGCAGTATAATTCACTTTGAAATCTGATCGCTTAGCAGCCTTTTACACTCCCAGAGGGGATGCGACGTAAAATGTTTCAAAGACTTTAACGTTACGTTATTATTCACATAAGTCGTTACTCTTGAGCTTTTCGGTTTGTGTTTCCTGGTCAATTCGATGGCCTTAACTAACAACAGAACCGCCGACTGAAATAAGCTACAATACGCAGGAAGCCAATATGAATTTTCTGACATTTTTCCTAAAACTGAAGACCCCTGCATTCGTTCCCGTCTCCATCTTGGACCCGTGGGAGAAGACAACCCAGCCATCGAAGAGTTTATCCTTACCCTTTCAGATGAGTATATAGCATAAGTTAGCTTTTGCAGCCATGTAATCCGTCATTCCAATAGTCGAAATAACCTCACCTCGCCACGTTATTTCCTTCATCATTTCCGAGTGACCCACCCTACAGGATCTCACTAGACCTTACTCATGTCTTTCCTTGTCGGAGTATGAATCCCAGTTAATCACATTGGCCTCTCCTCTTTCTTTAAGCTTTACAATGAGTCTGCTATTGTCCTTCCTTTGATATTTTGTACGTTCTACCTCACCTCCCTTAGTTTTATTTTCCCTTAACTTTTTAATTTCGGTTCCACGAGTATGCGAACTAGGCAACTAGAATTACAATCAAACCGTGTTAGACTAGCAATTTTAGACACCCTCTAGCCATTCAGGACCTAGGTACTGCTTTTAACCACCTTAGCCCTAGATTGTGTTCATAGTTAACTGGTCTAAAATAGACTCTAGGGCTCTCGGGTTGGAAATAAGGCGTTAACAATAGTCATGCAGTGTTACTACATATTCTCGGCAATCGCCATTGTCTTACTTCCAGCTCCTCCTACCTGCCACCTAGAGCCGCGTTCGACGTGAATAAATAAGACAAAATACTCCACACGGATTCCAGTAAATTAGATTTAAAGTTCTGGATTAGTTTTATTAACTCTAGCAATTAGATCTTGAATTTAGTAACATTTTGGCATAACAGACCGGGAGGATAAAATAAACGAGAAGTACTGAAACCTTTCTTCCAAATGAAATTTCAAGAAATCATTTTTGGGATACCCAGAGATTTTGCAGCATTCGAATTTCTTTCCTTAAGGAATTCAGAAGCTGAGGATGGGTTTAAAACCATAAAACCTAATAACTTCAGAATTTCGGAGACTTGATTCGACGTTTGAATTGGTCCAACATAGCTTTTAGCTCTGTTTAGCAAATAGCACATGTAGAAATCACTGCCAACAAATCTCTTATTTGTGAATCCCACATTTAAAGGGGTAGAAACTGTAACATGAATAGCAGTATTAAATTGATACAGCTTCAGGTCATCAGACTGACTCTCCTCCAGGGGACTACACGTATATTTCTATCTTTCTCTTTAACCATTCCTCACTGCAGAGTGACTACAAACTTGTAGAACCGAACAAAATTTAAGTAGAATCCAAATCTAAAGCATAACAAACTAAAAACTCCTGAACTCCTAAATTGTCATTTGACCCAAATTTAAGATGAAATCAATTATGTCTTCTAAAGCAAAACCGGATGGTTTTATAATATCCGGAAAATCAAAAAGGTTATTGATATTATCGAAAATATTAAGCTTTTAAGAAGATTTATCTTTGATTGCACCTGAATAGAGTCTATTGTACATTCGACAGTCAATGGCATCAATATTTTCCAAATTATACACCCCTGATTGAGTCTTCATTGCTAGATCAACATAAATTTTAAGAATATCCAAAGAACATTCGAGTTCCATAGGATTAAATGAAATAGTTCTATCTATAAAGGGTTGCCGACTTCTATCGATATTCCTTATGATATCCGCTTTCTCTCACAAGTAACTCCCCAATTTTCTGTTTTGGAAGGAGAACCTTGGATTTACTAGTCATTACAATTTTTTTTTTAATTTGAATATTCCTCCAAACATGATTGACTAAAGTAAATTATATTAATTTAATTAGTATCCACTTGTAAAATAAATAAAAAGAATTTAATTAGTTTTGCCATAAATTAATTGAATACACTTTTATGAAATAAATTAGTAGATATTTAGTTTCACATTTAATTGAGCCAAAAATATATTACTTGATATCAGAAAAGAATTAAACATATGTATTTTTAAACAGCCTACAGAAATTCACAAAACTTTGTGCAGTTTATTAACATTTCTGTATTTTGAAAATATAAAAGAAATAGGCTGACTTCCTAAACGTATATTAACAATGTATCAATACAGTATTTAAACCGAGTTGATACATTGTGTAGTTACTTTTTTAATACGTTGCATATTAATACTTTGCAACACTGAATTCGTTTAGGAACATTTATATGCATTGCATCATTCATAATAAAGCAAACAATGGAGGAAGAACATATTTTATTGGAAAATTTCTTAGATTTGTGCGAATCGACTCGATTACGCTTTCGTGCTGGAGGTGAGCTTTCACGTTGGATCGGAGCTGCTTGAAATGCGCTAGGCTCGTTACTGTCCTCGGTCAGATCTGCAAACAATGCGTCTAAGCTCAAATCCAGATTGCATTCTGGCACAGATATGTCGCTCCGGCAGCCATACACTTCCTCTAGTCTGTCGTAGAAGTCCCAGGTAGTTGCTGCTTCGCCCAACGTCTTGTTCCGTTTCTTAATATGTCACCATGAAATTTAAAAATTTTCTGTATATGTCGCCCCGTGAAAATGGGAACGTGTCATCTATGGACTTAATATATTGCAATACACGTTCCCATAGCACAACGCGTTTCTTTGTTTTTCCACGAAATTCTTTTTCCATATCAAACCTTGCATTAATTAATAGATTTTTAAAATTATTTTTTACTGTAATAAAAAGAAAAAAATAAAACTGAATAGAGAAATATAATAAATTATAAGAAAAAATGCCTACTTATTTTCCTGCGTCGCCATCGTATTTTGTCTTGCATTCGCATTGCATCTACTTTTATTTGGATGCCTTTGTTGCTTTTCCTTGCGTATTAACTACAAAAGTGTTGCAAATGGGAACAAAATACTTTGTCAAAATTTTCAGGGTTGCGTTTACGAACACGCTGCAATGTATTACTACAAAGCAACATGCGTTTAGGAAGTCAGCCATATTTTAATAAACTCCACAAAAATCTTGAGTTTTTAAAGTTTCGTCCGAATAGAACACCTAAATAAACTCTTTGAAAAAGTTTCCATTGTTTTGTCAAGCACTGTATGTCAGTGATGAAACAGAATACACCAGCAACTTTAAACAAAATCGCTGTAAAAAAGATGTCTAAATTGTTTACTAAATAAATTTTTCAAAACTAGAAATTGTTTATAAGTGTGTCTGATTATATATGTTTTATTAAAAAAAAAATTGAGCTTAATAAGTACAATTTGGAGTCTTAAATATATTATTGATATTGTAAAAACTACAATGAATAGCATATGAGAAGGCAGTTGCAAGAAGAGATCACAAATGGTGGGTAAGGCCGATTATCTCCAGATTCCATTGGATTTTTTAACTTCTTCAATTATTTTTCATTTATGTCAGACATATTCAATTTTCAGAAAATTAATTTATTTTTAAATTAATTGTCCCTTTTGTTCTTATGCCTGTTTTACTTACATTATTTATTTATTTTTTTGTCGCGTTACAAAATCATGTTTTTTCTCTAAAAAAATTCATAAAATTCAGTGAAACTACCACGTACAGATTATGAGAGCACAATTGAGAAAGTAAGACAAAACGCTGTCAAGTTAAAATAAATTCTATCTCACAACTGCTTTGACGATAATTTTTTGCATGGTTAATTAATTTGTATTTCGTTAGTGCTGAATTAATATCTATTTATAAATAATTACGAGCTGAGAAAGCTTAACAACAATTATAAATTAAAGGTAAAAAGGTCAAAGAAATTCATATGCATACATATGCACGATGTCAGCTGTTCAGGACAGTGTTGAGTGTTGTTAAGGTCATGCAAAAGTCAAAAAACCAGCCATGAAAAAGTTCCTCAAAATCTGTCGTTCGGTGTCGACGTTACCCTGTAGGTCCAGCCACTCAAGTATAAAATTAATGCACACAACATGAGTGTCGTGAGAAGCTAGGCCGTAGTGCTGACTAAAGGGTTGTAATGGCCAATTATGTATGTATGTACATTTTTGGTTCAATCTGAGTCCATATTTATGGAATTTACGTATAAATACACTGTCGAATATTGTTCTATTCAAAGTGATATTTTTTTTTATTAAATTGCAAAACAATATCTCTAGCTAGAGTAGTAATAATAAAAAATACTCTTATAATTATTTACGAACTTTGGAATCATAAGAATATGTATTTAAATTTTTAAAGATTAAGAAGATTGTTTGCCAAAAGTGACATTTTTCTAATACTGTTGTTATGCTAATCTCATCGTATTTAAGGGATAAAAGTCAATTTGTGTATCATGATCAGCGTTGCCAGAAGCTTTGAGAAGAAAATCATCATATGCAGAAAAAAAAATTATATTTTATGGAAACAAAATCATCGTTTTTTAATACTTAAAAATTATAATTAAAATAAAATAACATATATATTTAAATTATTATTGGTTAAAGCATTTATGGAGAAACGTGTACTTACATATGTTTATATGGTGACAAATCACACATTCACCAACCAACAAACAGAAAACTTACTTTTTCCTGAGAAAGAGTATATTTTGTTCTTCCCACGAAAATAAGAGATGTGCAGAGATGCTCTTTAAGGTCTTTATTTCCAAACCAATGATACATTTTTATGCACATGCATACATGTGTTTGTTACAGGGTAACAAGTGAAAAGTAAATAAAACCAACCAACAACAAGCTGATACAAAACCTAACTTCACTATGTAGTACAATTACAATGAAAATAGTTCACACTTGAAATAAAAAACCATAATTTTTATAAATTAGAAATCATAATTTAAGAAAAAAATCATTAAATCATATTTTGGTTCAAAAATCATCAAAAATATGATAAAATCATCATTTTGGCAACGCTGATCATGATGGTAACAAATCACAAAATTATTTAATATCTAGAGGTGTACGGCAGGGCTCTATTCTTGGTCCACTTTTATATTAAATTTATTCTAATGGTCTGCCCTTTAAGTTGAAGTTCTGCAAAGCACAAATATATGTAGATGAAAAATAAATTGTGATCTGCATAATGTGTTTCAATGGCGTCGATTAATGGTCTTTGCCTCAATCCGAGGAATTCGAAAGCTATGGTAATAGGCAAGGTAAACTCTACAGCTTACACCATTACAGATTAATAATATTACTATTGAGAGAGTACATAAGGTTAAAAATCTAGGAGTTATCTTTAACAATAGCCTTAACCGGTCCAGAGATGTAAATGCTATTTGTGGTAAAACGGTTGGCTAACGCAATATTTTACTCCATTTAATATTCGTATTCTGCTCTCAAAAACATATCTCATCCCCACATTACTATACGGATGTGAACTATTTTCTAGTTGTGACTCAGTGAGTAGGAACAAACTCAAAATCACTTTTAACAATATTGCTAGATATGTTTATGGTCGTACAAGGTACAGTATAATATCTGAGTTCCAAATAAAATCTATAATACTTCTTTTCAAAATTTGTTAAAATGCCATATTCTGGTATACCTACATAAAATCTCCTATATTAGGATACCCCATTATTTGTTCAATAGATTAGTTTTCTCAACATCCAATTGAGGCTTGAAAATTAATAGCGTTAGATACCGTAAACAAATATCTGAGAGGCACTTTTACACCAATGCAATTCGTCTCTGGAATGAACTCCCGAACAACTTACAGTTACTAAGCAATGCAAAGCATTTCAAGACTGCAATAATTACATTTTTGAATGGACAATAATGTACAAATGAAATGAATTAATCATATTTTTAAGGTAATTATATTTTTTATTTCTCAAACTTTGTTATGCCTATATCCTTAGCAGTACTATTATATAAGATGATATCTTGTTGTACTGTATTTACGTCTGAATAAATAAATAAGAAGATTTATGCATAAATATGAAAGTACAAAAAATGGAACTTGATTACATTACCACACAAATTACAAATTATTAATTTCTTTATTTAAAAAACTTTTTTATACACATTACAATCATAATAATAATTAAAGAATTATAATTTTTTATGTAAAAATTAAAAAAATTAATATACACGATTAATATATATGAAAGTAATAAAAAGGAGAATTCGTACCACTTCGTCACTCAAAATACATATTGGTAGTCGCCGTAGTCTAGTAGGTATTGTGTTCGCTTATTAGACGTAAGGCCCGAGTTCGAACCCCAGGCCAGACATCAAAACGAAATATGAAAAAATATTTCTTCGGTGACTTCCTCTCAGCAGAAAAGCTAGGCCGTAATCCTGACTGAAGGGTTGTAATGGCCAATTTTGCATATATATGTACATATATATTATTTATTCATTCTGTTTACATTTTTTGTGTGCGCAATAGAATCATAACAATAAGTTTTTATTACTTATAAAATAATTTTTTTTATTATTTTAATCAAAAATTAAAAAAATCATTATTACATGTAAAATTTTAAAGATATATATAAATAATCATTAAAATACAAAAGACGGCATTTGTGTCGCGATGCAACTCAACATACAATAGCCTGATCGCTCATGCTCAAATGTTACGTAAAAACGTGAAAGAATTCTGTTTTATACAAATCGTCGTAACGCAATCCGTTAGTATAAATGCCAAAAAAGCTATAAAAACAAAACAAATAAAATATCTAATGACAGCTTGCATCTAACCGCGAAGTAAATTCGATCGCGTTCGACTTTCCCCGTGTTATTAATAAACAATAATGCAACAAAAAAATCGCCACGGACAATAGATGGTGTAGATACGGTAAAACTAGTAAACATTATACCTAAGACTACGCTCAACTTTTCGTCAGGTTCCACTGCGACACTGGGAGAAAAAATAAACAGATAAATAGTGCGATTGATAACGAAACAGTTTTAACGGGAATGGACCGCTACATAACAACCACCCAAGTAAATTAAGACCAACATAAGATCACAAAATTGGTTTGCAATGCTCGATAATCAAGATAATGAAATGGAAGTCGCAACTCCAGTTAGGAATTACAAATCACCTTCAGTCTATTTGCGAGAAGCTACGACTAATACCCTAGTAACTACATTATACCAACTGGTAGGTAGGGAGAACTTCTATGTTGCTACTTTACGGAAGGGAAATGCTTATGAAACAATTTACATCCATAGCGAGGAAAATTTCATATCGGTAGTTAAACGTTTTGATGCTGAAAAAGAAATTACTACACATGCCAGCTAAAGGGTAGTCATTAAGGGTATGACATTAAATCTGCTTTAAAGGCTGAGGTTATGATGTGAAGTTCATTCACAATATTTAGAATAAGGACAAAATACCTCAACCTTTATATCGTTTGGAAATCGCATTTCACGTTTCTCAACTAAGAAACAAGAGCGAAGTTCATCCCATATACGGCTTGAGACGTCTTCTTAACAGAAGAATAACAGTGGAGGAACTTATTAAACGGAAAGGCCCCCACAGTCCCAAGTTTCGTCCGGAGTTTCGTCACACTAAGTCTTACTGCAGACTACCTGTGTTTGGTGTGAAGACATTCGTAACAGCGTAGAGTGCCCCATCCCTCAAGTCATTTATCCTTTAGAAAATGCAGCGAGTGTGGCCAAAAGCATACTGAGAATTACCGCGGATTTGAGGTATTCCTACGACTTGGGGAAAAAATAGCATTAAGAAGTTGGAAATATACTCAGTATCAGGTTCCAAATTTTACAGCACTTCCGAAAACTTCAAACAAACCAATTCGTACCAAAAACAATGTCGTTCCCGATGGAAAAAATAAGCCTTCTTCATATGCACAGGACTAAAAATATTGAGAACTTAATTGAAACTATGAATAATTTTATGGACAATATGCAGCAATTAATGTTAAACTAAATAATATTAATGCAAATTACATTAAACGAAAAATGACTTTCTTGAGAATACAATTCTGGAATGCCAACGGCTTAAGCCAGCAAAGAAACGAGATACAACATTTCCTTTATTCACAGCGTATTGATGTCCTGATGGTGTCGAAAGTCACTTTACGTGGTGCAGGTTATTACACCTATGATACCAAACATCGGCGTGGTAGAGCATGTGGAGGATCGGCAATTCTTGTACATAAGGACTTTTTAATGCCGGAGTGTAAAAAGGAATAGGATAATGGAACTACCATTTCTATGGCTCCTCTCCAAGAGGAAGACAATTGAACGATTCAATATCATCTTGCAAAATCGATGCCATGTTTGCAGGTCAACCCACTTACTCGCCCACTGACTGAAACAAAATTTCTGACGTCATTGCCATAGCTGTATTTAAGAACATAAAACGCGAAAGAGTTTCATTAAATTCTTCTTTGGATTTTTCATCTGATTATTCACCCACTATATTGCGTTTACATGATAATCCACGCAGCCTAAAGAATTCTAATTTGTCCTATCCAAATATAAAACGAATTGGCGCAGATATAAAATGTATACTAGTTCACATCTGCCCATTAATCTATGTATGTAGTATGAGAAAATAGGAGATTAAGAAGACTATGAAGTTGCCGTGGTCTAGTAGGTAGTGTGTTGGCTTATTAGACGAAAGGCCCTAGTTCGAATCCCAGGTCAGACATCAAAACGAAAATATGAAAATATTTCTTCGGCGACTTCCTTTCAGCAGATTTCTGGCAAAAACTCTGAGAGTAAAAATTGCCATGAAAAGCTTCTCAAAAAATCTGTCGTTCGGAGTCGACTTTAAAATGTAGGTCCCGCCACTCATGTATAAAATTAACGCACACAACATTAGTGGTGTTGAGAAGCTAGGCCGTAATCCTGACAAAAGGGTTGTAATGGCCAATTATGTATGTATGTATGTAAGAAGACTATGGTAAGTATGGCGGTCTGGACATCTATTGGGAAAAGGTTGTTGGTCAACACATATACATACCTTAATTGTGTGTCAACAAAACGCGGATGCTCGCTCGGTTACAAATGACTCGACTGAACTGACTTGGTTGGATTTTTCAAGTTTTCAAAAAAAGCAAAATGAAATTTACAAAAAAAAAAAAAAAGCAAAAATACTGTTCCCCCAATTTAAAGATCCTACTAAAAGAGTGTCAAACAAAGCGCCCTGAAAGAAGAAAAACAGCCTTATCTCAATCATTATTTGTTGAACTTTGGTTTAACTGTAAAGTCGGACTACAGTTTATGGAAAGCAGTGAAAAAAATAAGAAAAACATACTAAGCTCCTACTTGATTGCAAAACGGTAAATGGGCGAGAAGTAGTAAAGGACAAGTTAAAGCTTCTGCTAATCATTTAGAGAATGTCCTCATTAATAATTGCAGATTATGTGCAACAGTTTTTGAATTTCCGTCTTGCCAGTTTGATAACAGCTATTAAGAGACTAAATGCGAAAGAAGCTCCCGGATATGACATAATTACTGCTTTAATGATAAAAACTTACCTCAGCTATACGAGTTATTTTGTTCATTTTCAACTCTATTCTTCCAGTTAGTTCATTTCATTTTGATTATTCTCAGAGGTTTAGTCAGTAATCTACTGGGAAGATGTCGCCAAGGACATATATTTTCCTGTTTCGTTTTGTTGGAGGCGTCTGACCAAGGGTTTAAACCCTGGCGTCACATTTAATAACCAGATACACTACTTACTAGAATACTTCTAAGTATTTTATAGTTTGGTTAAGTCGAACGAAGTCAAAATGAAGAAGGACGACGTTAGTGTAGAAAAAATAAAAATTACGTTCTAGGGTTAAAGGCGAGGAACATATGGGGTTTTGGAATACAGAGTGTTGAATATAATGTTTTTTTTTTTGGGTTCATGCACACGCAAATAACAATTATAATACTCAATGTATTAATATGATCATTGCCATACCTTTGAAAATTCTTCATTTTGTTACACACTCTTTTTCGTATTTTTTCATGCAGTAATATGCGTTCGTTAGGATTCCGTCTATACTCGACTAGAAATACGGGTATATATTTAGTTTAGTTTCTTTTAGTTGATGGCGACGTGGTTCCTGTTCAGAGGATTACTGTTGTCGGTTCATATTGAATTTTCTCTATTTTGCTTTTATATATTTGTCGACCTAGTTTCGTATAATACAATTCACATATAGCCATGTGTATTTATGTACGATTCTAAATAATACGTATGCCTTCTATTCCCATAACTTGTGTTACTTGATACAATTTATCTATTCATATTCACAACGACATTTTAATGAATGATGGTAAAAGCATCTCATAAGAAAAGCTTTTGATATCGATACTTCTGTTTGTGATAACTTTTATGTAACTATCAGATTCACTTCAATGAAAAATGACTTTATTGCTAAATACGTTTTATGCTTCATTTGGTATTTCATATGTATGTAACTATTTTTAAATAAAAATTAATTTATTTTTGTTGGTAAATTGGTTTGTAGACACTTCGAGAATTTCCAGAGGAATTAAGAGGCGACGTTTCAATGCATTTACATCGCGAAATTTTACAACTACCAATTTTTGAAGGAGCGTCACAGGTAAATTGCTTTTGCATTTTTTATTGTCTAATTACTAATATTATATAATTCCAGGGATGTCTAAAACTGCTGTCACTTCACATAAAAACAAATTTTTGTGCTCCTGGAGAATATTTAATACATAAAGGCGATGCTTTGAATTATATATATTACCTTTGTAACGGTTCAATGGAAGTAATAAAAGACGATATGGTGGTTGCAATACTCGGTACGTTGTTGTATTATTGTATATAATAAATATTTTTATACAAGCATGTGTTTATTTTTTGTTTGTATACATATGTATGTATATCTTAAATACAAATTGCTTTCGCTTCGATTACTATAATATTTCATTATTATACGCAGATACTGTCAAAAAACTACACATTTGTGAAAATTTATTTAATAAAAAATATCTTAAAATAGTTTGGTTATTAACCCATTTAGATAGACAATCTATATAATATAATGGATATTTGACTTTCTTTTTAGAGTTGTGTAGTTCTGACGCTAACAACCATATTTTTGTGGTCAATATCGTTATTAAAATTACATTAAATACATATGTGCTGAACTCTGTTCAACAAATGGATATTTGCTTTTTATTAATAATATTTTTTGGGTGTATTTAATTATTTTTTGTGACTGGATTTACATTCTTTCTCTTTTTTTTATCTCTTTATATAACCTCTTGGAGAGGTATTTTATAAGTTGTTAATGTTTCTCATGAACTCATTTAATTCGCTTTAAAATTAGCGCGTTTTCTATATAAATACGGTTTTTATATACTTAGGTTTTTATGCCAGAATTATGATCATTATATTGTTTTTTAGATAATAGTTCAGTTATAAGTAAGAACTCAATAAAGCAAGAAGCTTGTAATTAGGTTTATTAGAAAACTTGTTTGTATTTTATTTGGTAACACACCCTACTCTATTGCAAAGAGGAGTTACCTCGCCCCAATATATGGTCCTTCGATAAGTCCTAGGATAGGAAAGAATTAGTGACTTGGAGTCTACTACACCTTGCACCTCCGGCGGAAACTCCAACAACACAAAGACAATATGTTTAGCACGGATCAGTTCTGTGTACTAAGACATCATGGTGTAAAGTTTGGTGAAAATCGGCTCACATTTGACCCTAGCCTCCGTATAAAGTCCCCTTTAGAAATTCACGTTTGCGCTTGTAAATGGCTTAAAAACATCGGTAACGTGATGAAATCCGTATGAACGTGTATTTTGTAAATCTAAATCATATTACCAAATTTTGTTATTGTCGGTCCATAATTTCCCCTATGTCCAAAATAAGGCCCCTTAAGAAAATATGTTTAGCTATTATAATTGGTTTAAAAATTGTATTACCTCGATGAAATTCGACATGAACATGTTTAATATGAATGTGAATCATTTTACCTGATTTTATTATGATCGGATCATAATTGCCCCTAGGTAACACATACGGCCTATTAAGAAAATCAAATATACATCTCACATTGTTATAATAGTCGATATATGTAATTAAGTTTTTAAAGTTCTATGATAATTAATATTTATTTATAATATTTATTTTGCATTATTTAATACTTATGTAACTTAAAAATACTTAAAAAGTACACTGTAGTTTGATGGGAAAATGCTGAGACAGCATAACACATGATTTATTTATGTCTCGGCATATAATGCAGTGTGGACAATATTAACAAGAATGTGTTGATATTAAGTTGCATACAAAGGGTATGGCAACTTTGACTAGTCAAACACACTACATTGGCCTTCAGGTCTTTAGCAGATAGCTTGGTATTCTCGGTATCCTCGTAAGTGTCCCGAAACGCTTCCCACAAACGGATTAGTTCCTGCCGATGGACACTCAGAGTGTGAACAGAATGTTCCTCTTTAGGGATAGCCTGAATAAAACTTTCGAAATCGCCTAAGCGATTGTAGTTTTTCGTTAAGTTTCTCAACGCGGTCATTTTATCACAATTAGGATAAATAAAAAGTTATGGAAAAACTCAGAATAAAAGGAAAACGAAGAGGTAAGAATGGGGACTCCCAATTGTAAAATTCAAAGAATAGGGACAAAGGAGAAACTTCAGATCGCGAGAAAAAAATGCGAAAAATTCAACGAAAATTTGCGAGAAACAAATTCCCGAAAAATTAGGAAAGGGGAAAAAATTCAAAATTATTATTGGGAGCACGAAAACAATTCGAAAAATATGTTCGCGAAAAAACACACCGATAAAGAGAAAAAAGTTTGAATCGAAAAATAAAAATGGCACAAAAGTTTACATAACAAAAGTAAATCAATAACGAATTAAAAAATATATATATAAATATATATATAAAAATTATATGTATATAAAATACACAATATTTTTGTATTTGTTTTTAAAACGAATAGTTTTGTATTTTTTATTTACCCCTACATCTCGTGAAATATTTTATTTTATTTAGGAGATGGTCTGGCTCGAAGGACCAAAATGTGGGGGTGAGCGGGGAAAATAAATAAAATAAAATATTTGGCGATAAGAGAAAATAAAAAGATCGAGATTGGATTTCTATACAAACAGAATATATTTGCTAGCGTACACACAAACGTACCTTCGTATTCGGGGTTGAATTTGATAATAATATCTCCTTTCTTTTATATTTTTAACAATTCTGTCATAGTATTAACAATTCACAATCACACAACCACACGGTTGTACAAAAACTTAAGTTAAGCTTAAGATTAAGGTGGCCAGCGTGAACACTGTGGACCTCGGGGTCTTTCATACCGTGAGCGATGCGAGATAAAAATAAATTAGGGGAATTACTGAGGGGGGGGGCGTAATTCGTCCAAGTGACTCTCCATATGCTTCTCCGATAGTTTTGGTGGAGAGAAAGAATGGAGAGCTGAGAATGTGCATTGATTATAAATCGTTGAATAAGATCACATTAAAGACAATTATCCTATTCCCTTAATTGAGGATTGTTTAGATTACTTAGGTAACAAACATTTGTTTACTACTTTGGATCTGGAGAATAGTTTCCATCAAGTGCCGATGCGAATTAAATATACCGCATTTGTCACTCCGCTTGGAGAATTTTACTATTGTTTCATGCTAAGGGAAAGTATAGCTACTAGAACATTTGAAGAACACTTGCAAATTTTAATTGAGGTGTTATTAGGTAAATGTAAATTTGCATCTCGGGAACTGGATTATTTGGGATGTAGAGTAAATGAGATGGGTATACGCCCTAATAATGAATATATTCGGACAATCCAAGAGTGTCCGGTACAGTCTGATCTGGATGAGGTGGAACGATGTTTAGGATTATTTTAATTTTTCCGTCGTTTCGTTCCTGATTTCTCAATAATAGCAAGGTCATTAACGGAGTTGAAGAAGAATAATGTTTTTACGTGGACGAGTGAGTGTGAAGGGGCTTTTATGATTTTAAAAGATAAATTGATTAATAGTCCTGTAGGAGACTGAATTACAAGGGACGCAAGTGCAAAAGGTTTTAGCTCGGTACTGATGCAAAGGCAGGAGGATAAGAAATTCAATTCAGTCGCGTATTATTCGAAATGCACTTCTTCAGCCGAACATAAGTATCATAGTTTCGAACTGGAAACTCTTGCGATTATATACGCCTTAAGACGCTTCCGGGTATATTTGGAGGGCATTTCGTTTACCATAGTAACTGACTTGCACTGACACTGAGTAGGAAACTGATTAACTCCCGAATAGGTTGGAACTGGAAAACTATGAATACTCCATTAGGTACCAGCCATAAGTCGTGTACCTATTATTGCCATGATTTATGGGGCCGATATTGAAATAAATATACAGATAACACAAACGAGAGACCCAAGAATACAGACGATTCGAAGCTAGTTGGAAACAGGGGCTTTAGAGGCTTATGTGTTGGAAAATGGTTTGGTTTTTAGGTTAGGCGACAGAGGTCAGATGCAATTATATGTGCCTGCGGAGTTAGAGGAAAATGTTATGCGGTTAACTCACGAAAAATATAGTCATGTTGGAGTTAAAAAGTTTATGAAGCAAATAAAGAAATACTATTGGTTCCCGAATATGAGAGATAAAATGAACAAATTTATACGAAATTGCCTTAAATGAATTTTTAACTCAGCTCCTCATGGAAAAAATGAAAGAAATCTGTATAGTATATTTATTCCTTTTGATACACTGCATATAGATCAGTGGAGAGCGTTAATCTTGACCGTACGATAATAAAATACGAATGTTTAATTTATTTAATATCTTTAATTTATTTTTAGGTTAAGCTATTTAGTTGTTAACAATCTCAAGAATTTTCTAGAATGAATAGTTTTTATATTTTTCTTTTCAACTACGTTTTAACAGTGTTGTCAATTTGCGGTTTCCATACTACACGCCACACTACTCCCCCTTTCGGTTGAGACAAAAACGAACCTTTCGTCCGTAATGAATAGTGATGGTTTTAGTGTGACCATTGGGATCGAGCAGTCTATTTGCAGAGTGTTTAGTTGTTGTTTTCTTATCTGTCGTTTTCATTTCTGTAGATCCCCTGACCATTTTTGTATTTGCTGCTTGTTCCTTGCCGATGACAGTAGGGTCTTGCTGTTTTAAGGTAATTGCAGCTTTCAAACGATCTACACTTACGTTCATGTTTTCTCCTTTAACGAGAACAGTAAAGTATTTTTCATAACGATTAACAACGGGGAACGGGCCTTCGTATGGAGCTTGGAGTGGTTTGCATACCATAGAGTTACGTACAAAGACTTGTGGTGATGTATACAGGTCTTTTTCGATGAATGGTGTTTGCTTAGCATGAGAAGAGGTTTTCGTTGGCCGTAAGGAGTTCATAAAGTTCCTTAATTTCTTCAAAAATTCGTGTTGACAAGTTTCCTTCTCGCTACTTTGAATTAGTAGTTCGCCTGGTAAACGCAGACTGGATCCGTATACTAACTGTGATGGTGTTGCGTCGATATCTTCTTTGTAGGTAAAACGAAATCCTAGTAGTATGAGTGGTATTATTTCTGCCCAATTTTGAGTCTCGTAACATTTAATAGCAGCTTTTAATTGGCGATAGAATCGTTCGATGAGGCCGTTTGCAGCTGGATAGTAAGCTGTAGTTCTTAAGTGCTTAATACCAAGCATTTTAGTAAGCTCCTTAAAAAAATTGCACTCAAACTGGCGTCCTTGATCCGTGGTGACTCTAAGCGGTATTCCAAATCGGGAAATCCACGTTGTATAAAAAGCAAAAGCAACTGTTTTGGCAGTGATGTCCTGTAAGGGACATACTTCAGTCCATCGTGTAAAACGATCAATCATTGTGAGGCAATATACAAACAGCCAAACCGACAGCAGTAGAATATTCACGAATTGGTGCTTTATTGTGACGATATATTTTGTTTTTCTGACAAGATATACAGGCTTTTGTCCATAGTTGACAATATTTTTTCATTCCAGGCCAGATAAATTTTTCAGTCATTAGCTTTGATGTTTTCTTAGCGCTGACGTGGCAAATGTTATGAATCGAGTCGAATGCTATTTTACGAAAATCTTTGGTCAGAAAAGGCCGGGCACGCCTGTTGATATATCACAATATATAGGAAAATTTTTATTTGGGACGGTAAATTTTTTTAGTTGCAAGTTCGAATTAGTATTGAGTAACTTACTGATTTCTTCGTCCTCTATTTGTTGGCGGGATAGTTTTTCGAAATCTATTTTTGTTTCTACGTGAATGGCTTCGATGCGAGACAATCAGGTATGCGATGGAAATCGTTTTCGATTTGAAATAGATTGAAAAACGTGAAAAGCTGTGATACAGGCACATATTTATTTTCTATTTCGTTTTTGTTTCAAATCGAAGGCAGTTTCATTTCCCATTCTGTTCTATGAAAATATGGCAACATTAAGATGTGATGGAAAATGAAATTTCTATTTTATTTTCGTTTTTAAATCGTCAAGTCGGGGAAGAACGATTTAAAACATTTTGAATTTGTGAAAAATTTTATTTAATTAATTTGTGCAAAATGTGAGTAAAATTTGTAAAACTTAATATTACAGTAGTTTTGACTTACCTGCACAACTAACTTTTTGCAAGAATTTTTGTGCAGATAAGTCAAAAATGCAGATAAATTAAATTTTTTAGTTTAATTATAGATTACACTCTCAACATTTTTGTGCAGGTAAAGGCAATTCGCACGTAAATAAAAGGCAGCTAAATCAAAACTACTGTAACATATATTTACAGGGGTAAACACTCAAACCTCAATCAAGAAGAGATGATAATAGACTTTATGGAAAAGCACCCAGATTTGGCCAGAGGATTTACCAAAAGAGATAGAACTGAAGTCAATAACCTTTGTCAAACCCTTACGAATGATTTGAATAGTATTGGCCCACCAATTAAAAAAGCGGAAGCATGGCAAGCACCAACCATTTTAGTACAGATTTAGTTGTATTGATTATAGGCATGGATTGATAAGAAAACGCAAATTAAAAAGAAATTGGCTATAAATAAAAAACAATACCGCGCAACTGGAGGAGGTGCGAACAATCATCAATACATATCCAGCAGAGACGAAGCCATTGCAAAAATCTGTAGTCTGTATGATACCGTCGAGGGTATCGAAAACAGCACTTCCTTTGGATTTCAAAGTGGTAACGAAAATGACGATCAGTCATTAGATAATTTTAATACACCGGACATAGAGCAGAACAGCCAGGAATTTCAAGGACCTAGCACAAGTCAACCAAGAAAAAGAAAACACGAAGAGCAAAGCTTGCAATAAAATTTATGACTAATGAGACAAATATCTATTCGGAAATCTCAACAACTTTAATAAAATTACAGGGTAATGTCGAAAAAAATTGTGAAGTATTAAAAAATCTGGAGGGTAATGCCCGTAAAATTTATAGAACATTGGACAAAATGTCGGAAGCACTAACGAAGCAACAAATTGAAAACGAGAGACATCATAAAGAAATTGAAAAACTAGCCTACGAAAAAAACATTTTAAAACAAAAGCGGTTAGAAATACAAAAAGAATATATATAAAATTTTAAATGAATTCAATAAAACATTTTTCTTTTAAATTTAATTCCAATGTAATTTTAATACATATCGTTGGTCTCATGTAGAAAGGCCCTAACTCACACTTTTTTCGAAATTGATTTTTTGTGATTTCAATGCATTTAATACAAATACACATTGAAATCACAAAAAAATGTGAGTTAGGGCCTTTCTACGTGAGACCAACGATATACTTTATTTACATAAATAAAATTGCAATTGAAAACTAAAACTAGTAGTTTAAAGATTTTCGGCTATACTATCTCTGATTCTGCTGGCTTCGTCATTTGTAGTACTGTCATCATCATCTTCTTCAGCATTCGCAAGTTCTGTTGAATTAAAATTTGGCACTGAACTTTGCTCAATTTTAAAATAATTACACATATTGTGGAGAGCACAGTAAACGTTTATTATTTTTACGACTTTGCGGGGCTGGTACCATAAAGCTCGAGTGAGACACCTGTACCTGCTTTTCAGAACTCCTATTGTCTTCTCGATTATATCTCTAGCTGACGCATGAACTTTATTAAACTTATGTTGAGCAGAACCTGCAACCGGTGTCCTATAGGGCGTCAAAACAAATGGTTCAAGTGCATAACCGGAATCAGCTAGAAGCCAAGATCCACGTTCACCATTTTCATTCCAAACAAAGGAATCATGGCTAGAACCTGGTCGTTTTGCATCCACTGCAACTATATTCATACCGTAGACGCAAATCTGAAAAAACTGAAATTTGGAATCCAAAAATTTATTTTAACTAAAAAAACTTGTAAAACAATATACTTACAATCATTGTATTAATACTATAATAACCCTTTCGATTAAAATATAAATGATGTTGTTTAACCGGCTTGACCACCTGAATATGGGTACCATCTATACACTCAACAATGCCGGGAATCCTGTACTTATCAAAGAAAAATGTCTTTGATTTTAAAATATCTTGCAGTTCAGATGGAAGTTTTATCCAATGTTGGCACAGTATTTGCTCAAGAAGTGTGAGCATTTCAATAAATAGTTTGAAAAATGTACGATGAATAGCAATGAAAGCATCATTGCCTACTGACCATTGAAATCCTCCTTCTGCAAAAAACCTCAATAATCTATAAAACTGTATTTTACATAGTAATAAATTACAAATGCATACTTCATATTCACCAAAGCCTATAATAGTTGCTGTTTTATACTTACACATTCTCTAGTACTTCTAATGGATTTGATGAGTCCCGAAATCTTCTTCGCTTAATATTTTCATTTTTACATTCCTCATTAATTGATATTAGTGAGGATACTATAATAAATACCATTACATATAACTTTTAAAGCAAAATAAAATCGTGTGTAAAATGAATTTGTTTACAAAAAGAATGTCAACAAATAACAGAGTTGATATTTTTGTTTATTGAATATGAAAATGAAACAAAAATGGTAACTGAAATCGATACGTTTTTCATCACAGCTTAAATCGATTCATTCGATTTGGAGTTTACGATTTCATTTAAAAACGAATCGATATCCATCACATACCTGAATGTGTCTGCGACTACGTTTTCCTTGCCGGGTATATGTCTTATGTCCTTTGTAAATTGGCTAAGGAAATCCAAATGACGAATTTGCCTGGGGCTTGCCATGTCGAGTTTTTGTTTGAATGTGAATTGTAATGGCTTATGGTCTGTGTAAATGCTGAATTGTCGACCCTCTAACATGTACCGAAAGTATTTGACAGCCTTGTAGGCACTTAGCAGTTCTCTATCATAAGTACTGGACTTACGTTGGGCTTCTGTAAGGCGTTCCGAATAAAAACCAAGTGGTTGAAACTCTTCATTCACGACTTGCTGTAAAACGGCGCCTATGGCACTGTCCGAGGCGTCTACCATAAGTGAGAGTGGTGCGTTGGATTTAGGAAAAGCGAGATACGTGGTGGAACTTAGTTGCGCTTTACATTGTTCGAATGCCTGTTTTCCCTTTTCCCTTGATAAGAGTAGTGTCGTTTATCTTGTTACCACTAACTAAGGCGTATAAAACTGCTTGTTGAGTGGCAGCTTTTGGTAAAAATTATCTAAAAATATTATTAATCACTTTAACTTTTTCGGACGGTGGCCGAATGCCATTTTTGTTGAATGTAAAGCCGAGAAAATTTAATTCAGACTTACCGAAATTGCATTTGGATGGATTTATGACGATTCCATAATTTTTTAGTCTTTCTAGTACTGCCTTTAAATGCTGCTTATGTTGCTCTAAGTCTTTTGAAGCGATAAGTATATCGTCTAAATAAGCGTATGCAAAATTTAAATCGCGAAGGATATAATCCATTAGGCGTTGGAAAGTTTGTCCTGCATTCCTTAATCCAAACGTCATATGTGTAAATTCAAACATGCCGAAAGGTGTTGTTATGGCAGTCTTCGGTACATCTTGTAGTGCTAAGGGTATCTGGTGATAGGCCCTTCGTAGATCTAACGTCGAAACAATTTTGCTATCTTCCAGCCAATGTGTAAAGTTGTGTATATGCGGAATTGGATACCGGTCTGGCTCTTTAATTGCGTTCAGTTTTCTGTAATCTCCGCAGGGCCTCCACTCGCCGTTTTTCTTTTTTACCATGTGTAGTGGGCTTGCCCAGGGACTAGAAGAAGGAAGACAGCAGTAATTGAATTTCAGCTTTGGCGGCTTTAAGCATACATGGCGCGAGGCCACGTGGTTTTGCAAAAACGGGAGGACTGTTGTTATTATATGATATTGGACGTCGTGGTTAGCAGTATCGTTTGGTTTTCGGGATATAATTTCAGAAGTTTCTGAAATTCGGCATTGGCGTTGATGGTAGATAATCCCAAAACTGGCAGTTTAACCGTAGAAATCTCGCAATTACTGGCGATTTTGGTGTTGCCGTCGAAAAGTTTACGTTGCCGCATGCTTACTAATAAGTTGTGATGTCCTAGAAAGTCTGCTCCAAGGATTAGTTGAGATACTGCAGCAATTATAAAGTCTCATGTAAAATTACGACGCAGACCTATATTAAGTGTAAGGCTTTTAGTGCCAAAAGTTTTTATGGGCGATCTATTGGCAGCAAATAAAAATATATTGTTATCGGGGTTACTTAGTTGTCGTAGAGTAGGAGGAATAACGCTAACCTCAGCAGCTGTATCCACTAGAAATTTTAAATTAGAGTTTTTATCATATATTGTAAGACGGCGACGTTCTACTGGTTGTCTGTCATCTACCGTCGCTAATGACAGACGTTGTAGTTTAACTTTTCACTGCATGGCTCACGACATTTTACTGCTTTTGAACCGAATTTTCTATGGTACCAGCATCTGTTGTTATTCTGCGTGTCGTTGCGTAAAGTATTTTGGTTGCGACCACTAGAAGCTGAGCGGAGGAAACGTGTTCTTAAGGTGTGTATTTCCTTGGTTTAACTGTTGTATTTGTTGCTGCAAAATGTCATTTGTTGTTGTAGATGTTGGTGCTTCTATTTCGTGAATTGACGCGTTGTCGTTTACTTCCAAAATTTTGTCGGCCATTATCGCAATTTTGTCAAGTGGCTCGTCACTTACTGAAATTATGCTGCGCATGTGGTTGGGTAAACGTGTCATTCACATGGATTTAAAAATGATTCGTCGACCTGGTTACCGGCTAAATTTTTCATCTCTCTGAGTAGCTGCGAAGGTCGTAAATCACCGAGTTCGATGTCCTGTAACAATTTTCTTAATCTTTTCTGTTCGGATACAGAGAACTCTTCCAGCATACGTTTTTTTAAAGTTGAGTACTGATTCTCGTCTGGCATGATCAGTATATCACTTACCTGTGATAATATTGAACCGTCGATTACGGCGACCACAGTGTGATATTTGGTTTGTTCGGTCGTTATGCCGGCTGTGACGAACTGTGACCCGATTTGTGCAAACCAAAGTTCTGGCCGTGCTTGCCAGAAGGGAGGTATTCTAATTGAAATACCGGCAATTTCCTCTGGCCGGGATCATTGGGTTGAATAGGAACGCTTTGTGCAGTGGAGCTTTTCGTATTCTCCATTGTGTCGCTTTATTCAATTTTAATTCCTTGTCGGGGTCACCAAATGTGGAGAGCGTTAATCTTGACCGTACGATAATAAAATACTAATATTTAATTTATTTAATATCTTTAATTTATTTAGGTTAAGCTGTTTAGTTGTTAACAATCTCAAGAATTTTCTAGAATGAATAGTTTTTATATTCAGTTCGTTACTTTATTTCGAAGCATACACTTGTCTCTGAGAAAGTTACGGATTAATTCTAGTATATATTTAAAATTTATTAAATTAGTTGTGTTGTTGCAATTTGCTTTTGGTGTTCTTATTGAACTCTCGCGTTTTGGAAAAAATTGCAACGTACCTGCAGAGTTAACATACCTGCAATGGCCCCGGGGGCCAAATCGAACATTTTAGACTTGAAAAAGTCAAACATGAAACGACAGAAAAAATCTAACTCAACTCCATTAGGTGTTTTTGCAAACTTACCTTGATCTTCTAAAAATCGGTTTAGTGCTCTTGCTAATCTAGATGATATGGAATTAGAATCTGAATCGAATCTAATTGAAAAGAAAATAGCGAAACCTCAGCCTTTGGTGGTTGATGATAAAGTTCCACTCAAAATTTATGACTTTGGCTGGGAAAGGATCACATATTCAAACATACATCCATTGGAACAAAGATTTTTCCTCAAAGCACAGAAAATTATTAAAAATGTAAGGAGATTTTAGTGGAAAAGGGTGTTGAGTTTCATTCCTTTAATTCCAAAGAAACCCGGTTATACACTGTATTTCTACATGGTCTACCCAAATTAAGCACTGAGGATATTAAGGAAGATATCCAGGGATATAATTTAACACCTGAAACTGTTACTGAGATAAATACAAAACTTAGCTCAGTCAATAACGCCGTGTATAAGGTACAATTTGTTAGAAAAAATTTGAACCCAAAATCACTGAATAATATAACCTCAATATGCAACATAATAGTTTCTTGGAAAAAATATAAACCGAAAAAGGGATATAATCCGACTTCCTGCATGTATGATTTGTGCTGGTCAGCATCACACAAACGATTGCCCACTACGGAATCAAGACAAAATTCCAGCTGTGTTTTCATGTTTTAATTGTATAAAGCATGGTAAAGAAAAAACTAATCACTCTGCAAATGACATTACTTGCCCTTTACGCTCCCTTTATCTTGAAACTAGAGCAAAAGCTACGAGAAAACACTCACATATTCGCAACAACAATACAACAAATACTACCTTTTCTCATTTACTACAATTGGAAACCTTACTAGAGAGAGAGAATATTTTAATTGCCTATTTAAACGAAACTCATTTGAAAGAGAACCATAAAACATATTTTAAGAATTATTTTATTTATCGTAACGATAGACAAGGTGCGAGAGGAGCAGGAGTAGCTTTAATAGTTTGCAGAACTGTCCAACATAAAGTACTTCCAATTGTAAATACACTAAGTGTAGAAAACCTTGCAATTGAAATAAAAATAAACAACAAAGACGTTATTATTATTACCGCATATTCTCCGAAATATAGAAAAAGTTTTCATTATGATATTATGAAATTAATTTCACTCCGTAAAGATTTTATTTTGTTAGGTGATTAGGTAGGTAGGTAGAGGTGGCTGCCCATCCAAGAACGTTTCATGGATGGACTCACTTAGGCCGCATTGGGCCCATTGTGCTACCACAGTTAACTATTATCCCCTAATCTCGAAACCATTCGGAGCTCCTGATGAAGCGATTCAGGCTGCCAATGTCAATCCTTGACAGTTCCTCCAGATCATCCATATAGTAAGTGCCCAAGTACTTCCTTCTTCTTTGGCAAAGAGCCGGGCATGTACCCAGCAGGTGAGGGACAGTCTCCTCTTCCTCCTCATCCCTGCAGCTTCTGCAGAAGTCGTTAGCAAGGTGTCCAAGACCAATGCGCCTCGCATGCGTACCCATAATGCAATGCCCCGTAATGACACCGACAACTACACTGAGCGCGCCTCTTTGGAGTTTAAGTAGACTCATTGTGCGCCTCTCATCCAGCCTTGGCCAGATTTTACGAGCCGTTCTACCCGTGTCCGAGGCCGCCCACCTGTCGTTGACGGAATCGACGATCGCATTATCAATTATGAGCTTGCAGGTCCTCATAGGTATGCCCAGATTCGAGAACTCATCGGAGAGTTCGATGGTTGTGCCCCGCCTGGCAAGTTCATCTGCTCTGCAGTTACCCGGAATTCCACTGTGCCCGGGTACCCATATAATATGGATATCATATCGTTCCGCTATCTCGTCGAGATATCTGCGACAGCCGTACACCGTCTTGGAGTTTATCACTTTAGAACTTAGAGCCTTGATAGCCGCCTGGCTATCAGAAAGTATGGTGACGTTCCGCTCGGAGACCCTTGCGTCTCCAATGATACTCGCCGCAGCCTGTATTGCCACCACCTCCGCCTGAAAGACACTACAGTGGTCTGGCAGTCTTATAGACTGAGCTATTCCAACCGATTCCGAAAAAATTCCACTGCCAACAGCTCCATTCAGCTTAGAACCGTCGGTGTAGATTTGTATGGAGTCCCTTATCAGGTGGTTCCAACCACCCTTCCAGGCCCCGTTGTACGGAACCGATGTCCTGAATCTCTTCGTGAAGTCGTACCGCGGTGTCATGTAGTCACATCTCCCGACAGCTCCAACTTCCCTCAGGATCCTTGCGTGGCCGATATCCGAGTCCTGCCACTGTCCAGTCGCCCAGAGACGTTTACTTATTTTAGCAGCCACTCCCCTACAGAAAAGGTCGAGCGGAAAGAGGCCCAAAATTATCTCCAGTGCCGACGTAGGTGTAGTGCGCAAAGCACCACTAATGATAATACAGGCCGATCTCTGCAGTCGCTGTATTAGTTTCGAATTCGTCGCCTTTTCAAGGGATTCCCACCAAACTAGGCATCCATAGGTCAAAATAGGTCTGACCACCGCTGTGTAGATCCAGTGAGTCATCCTAGGTCCTAGGCCCCATTTTCTCCCCAACACTCTGTTACAAGCATATAGGGCAATGGAAGCCTTTTTAACCCTGTTAATGATGTTCGATTTCCAGGACAGCTTCCTATCCAGAATGAGTCCTAGAAAGTGTGCCTCCTGTTTGAGTTTCAGTTCCGTCCCGTTCAGTTTCAGTGGACGAAAAGTCGGTGGCTTGTACCTTCTCGTGAAGAGTACTACTTCCGTTTTCACCGGGTTAACACCCAATCCACGATCAGATGCCCATACGCAGACACTTTTCAGAGCCAGTTGCATCCTATCCCTAATAGTATCGACAAACCTTCCGGAGATCACAAGAACAATGTCGTCCGCATAGGCAATTGCCTCACATCCATTTTGTTCCAGTATCACTAGTAGCTCATTCATCACCAGATTCCACAAAAGAGGAGAGAGTACTCCACCTTGTGGAGTTCCCCTCCCTATAGCCCTGGTTGTTTTTGAGCCCCCAAGTGCGGGGTAGATTGTTCTCCCACAAAGAAGCTTAGATATCCAGTTCACCACGGTGGTCTGTACACCCAGCCTTATCAGCGCCCCGGATATAGCGCAAAGTTCCACATTATTGAAGGCTCCTTCGATATCAAGGAAAGTAGCCAGAGTGTATTCCTTCTGTGACAGCGATTTCTCTACTCTGCACACCAGGCTATGTAGGGCAGTCTCAACAGACCTTCCCCTATTGTATGCGTGTTGTCCCCTGGAAAGGAGATTTCCATCTAGGTTTTGACGCAGGTTCACGTCCACGAGTCTCTCCATGGTCTTCAATAAGAAGGAGGACAGACTTATGGGTCTGAAGTCCTTGGGTGTAGTATGAGAGTTTCTTCCAGCCTTCGGTATGAAGACTACCCCCACTTTACACCATTCCGACGGTATATGACTCATCCGAATACTGGCGACAAACATCGCCCCAAGCATTCCGATGTGTTCCATTTTCAGACGTTGCAAGAGGGCCGGATATATTCCGTCCGGTCCCGGAGATTTAAACGGCTTAAATCCGTCTATTGCCCATTTTATTGCGTCCGCAGACATGATCGAACAGTAGTCCCACTGTGATTCACTCCCCGAAACAGTTGTCCGCGTATCCGAACCCTGTCCCGGTGGAAAGTGGGTGTCCACAAGAAGATCTAAAGTCTCCTTCTCAGAGTTGGTCCATGAGCCATCCTCTCTTTGCAGCACACTAGGTATAAAGGATGTTGTCGAGAGAATTCTCCTTAGCCTAGAAGTTTCGTTGATAGTTTCCATGTTGCCACAGAAATTTCTCCACGAGTCCCTCTTAGCCCGTCTTAGAACTCTCTTGTAATTTCCAAGAGACACTTTATAGTCTCTCCACTGATCCGCATTACCAGATTTCCTCGCCATATTGAAAAGTCGCCGTGACTCCTTTCTGAGCATGTCTAGATCCCGGTCCCACCAGGGTGGTTTTCTTCCACCCCTGTTGACCCTCTCCGGACATGCTTTGTTAAAAGCCCCTACTACGACCTTTGTGAATTTAGTCACTGTAGCCTCAAGTTCAGAAATACTATCTATTCTACAGCGCATGAGTGGCTCCAAGTCCAGATTGACAAGGCGATCATAAAGTTCCCAATTCGTATTTCTAGGATTCCTAATCGCCCTTACAGTATTGTTCCCCATACCAAGGGAAAATTCAATAAACCTATGATCAGAAAAGGAGTGCTCCTCCGAGACCCTCCAATCTCTGACGTTGTCATAAATATTGCCGGAGGTAAGGGTTATGTCCAAAACCTCTCTTCTGTTCTTTGTTATAAATGTGGGCTTATTGCCCGTGTTGCAAACCATTAAGTTATTAGAGATAATAAAATCAAAAAGTGACTCACCCCGTTCATTGACGTCCGTGCTGCCCCATATAGTGTGATGAGAGTTGGCATCACAGCCGATAAGCAGGCCAACATTTGCGCATTTAGCTTCCATAACCAGTCTCTTCACTGGATCTGGTGGTGGGTGACTGCTTAGGTCATGCGGCATGTAACTGGAGGAGATCCAGTGTTGTTTGCCATTGATCTCCGCCGTTACTGTGGTTAGGTCTTCATTGCTGAAATTAGGAAGCAAATATGCCATTAAGTTGTTCTTAATAAGTATACAGGATCTGGGCCTACCTACGCATTTGGCATGGACCAGCCTATAATTTTTGTGCCCTAATCCACAAACCCTGTTGGCCATGGACCATGGTTCTTGGATTAGGGCTATGTCTTCTCCTCTGTTTGCCAGTCGGAGAAGTAGTGCGGCAGACGCCGCTTTAGAGTGGTGGAGATTTATCTGGATTACTCGGACCATGGTCTTTTTCATCCATTGTTTCCTCCATCATCGTTTTGTCTAGACTTTGGTCGTCTAGCTCTTCTTTTTCCTCTTCTAGGAGCTCGGATTCACTAAGCAACATCCCGAAAACCGACGCCATATCCGATCCAGTGGAAGAAAAAGAACTGGCTCTGGATCGGGTACGGATCTGTGTCAAGGTTGCCGATAGGTCCTCCTTGTCCTTTTCATCATCCGTGACGTCCATATGTTCGTCCTGCGATATTTCCCCCTGGGGGGCACTATCACCGGACTCTATGGGACGGTTGTCTTTTTTGTAGACCTTTAGGATGATGTGTCCAAATCCGAAGGCCAAAACACCATTGGAATTCGCCAGGTGCTCCAGGGATTCTTGATTGACTATAATAGTCGCACAACGAGATCCATGGCGCTCCTCCAGTTTAGCAATTTTCCAATTGTGAGTTGGTACCTTCGGATTACACATTTTGATCATCCTTAAGATCTTTTCTGGTTCCTTTGGATTCAATGGTATCCAAGAGCGCGTTCGCGGCCGGCTTGGGATGGCGTCCTTCGATACCACCTCTAATTTGGCGCCCGGCCAGATTTCTCCCATCCTTGATATAGCGATGGAGAAAAGATCCAGAGCTCGCTTGTCGGCACACGTTACCAGCTTAACGTGTCCTTGGTACCAGCCACACATTTGGTAGACTGGTACTGGCCCGGGATGTTCCTCCATCACGTCTAGGAAGATATCTGCCAGGGCGTCCTCCACTACCCTCCAATTTGACGGTGTGATGCTGCCATCTGGGTCTGAGCGATCGACCACCGCCATCTCGATACTATCTTTTAGTACATCGCTGTACGTTATGTTGGTGCGGTGAGAGCTTCTTTGCTTCTTCGCACCGGGTGTGTCACTTTCGGCAGACCGCTGTCTTTTCACAGCCGTCTCGTTTGTCTTTTCTAATTCGGCCAGTTTTTCCTTAGCCCAGGCTAGCGATTGCGTATCACGCGGTGTTCGGCTGCCCTCTGGGATCTTTGAAATCCGTTCGAGGACCCGCTTAGCACTCAATCGCTCCCTGTATTTTTGTTTAGAGTCTTTTATGTGTTTTGATGCCGCGTCAACCTTTGCATTTCCAAGGCCGCTTTTGCTGGATGTGGATCCGGCTTTTGCAGCAACCTCGGTTTTGGTAAGGCTAACGCTTTTGGCTAGTAATATTCTCGCATTTTTCGAGGTTTCAGGTTTTTGGCCTGCCATTGCATTAACCACTTCCTTTACCTCTTTCATTGAGACGGACGTCGGTTTAACATCCGTACGCGGATTTTTACGAGTTCCGTTCTCGGCCTCCAAAGAGGGCTTTTTCTTATTTTCCGTATTTTCATTTAAATTTTCTTTCATTTTTGGTCCCACGAGTTGCGGATAAGGGGATGGTCCACCTGAGCAGGGATCCGCTGTGCCCAGGTAAGGCTGGTTAATCCTGGAGGTCGCCAGGTATCCAGGATACTCCGTTAGCGACTGGGATATTTTTGATGGGCCCCCAGCCAGGCTGACTCTCGGCACGGGTCGTGTAACACCTTAGTCCAGCCCATACCTCTATCCTATGGTGAGAGCCACAGTCCATCCGATCTTAGGATCAAATGAGTGTGAACTCCCCCCTTAGCTGGTGGACACCCTATCGGGCAACCACCATTACCAGCCGACACCCACGTGGAGGGTTCGGTAGAGGATTTTCGTCGTTAGGTGATTTAAATGCTAAACATTCTGCCTGGCATTGTAACTCCCAGAACTCCGCTGGGAACGTTTTATTTAGACTTGAACAGTCAAATGACTTTTTATTTACCATCCTAACAGCCCGACATTTTATCTATCTCAAAGAAGTAGAAATGCATCAACTATTGACTTGGTATTAAGCAATACCACTTTTAATATTAATTCGGAGGTTCTTCAATACGAGATTCCATCAGACCATAGGCCGATTGTATGCAAAATTGGAAATGTGAGGTTGTACGAAGTTGGAGGATTTAACTACAAACTAACAAATTGGACAAATTTTCGAAATAATATTAACAACAGAATTACCATAAGTCATGATAGCTATTCCACCAAAACCGTAATTGATTCAGAAATAAGTAAATTTATTGAAATTATCTTACAAGCTCGAAATCTTTGCACACCTGTTTTTCGTTCTAACGGAAAAAACTACTTACCAGTGAGTATTGTAAATCTAATAAGAACAAGGAGAACATTTAAAAAAAGAAGTCAGCGAACATCAAACACAATGGAGCAAAAGTTTTACGATCAATCTGTAAAACTTCTTACCAACATGATTAACAAACAAATTAATACTTTTCGTAATGAAAAATGGAATAAATTATTATCAAAGTTAAAACCAGGCGACAAATCCTTCTGGAAAATAAGCAGATGCCTGCGAGGAAATCAAAATAGTAAAATTCCGTACTTTATGCAGGGAAGTATTAAAATTATAACCGATTCAGAAAAGTCAAGGATACTTTCCAATATGTTCTCGTTATCTAATGAACTTACATCTTCTTATAAGCATTCTATTGACAAGAAAGTTAAAACAAAAGCCAATAGATTTAAGTCGGTAGAGGCCTTTGCTGAAAATCTGCCATTAGTTTCATTAAATGAGATGTATTCTTTAATCGCATCCCTAAAGCCATCAAAGTCAGCCGGGCTAGATGATGTACCCAATATTTTAATTAAAAATTTGCCTTCTAAAGCTGTACGATTATTAATGAATCTTTACAATAGCTGTTGAAAACTGAACTATTTCCCATCCATTTTAAAATTGCAAAAGTGATTGGTGTTCCCAAAACAAACAAAAATAAAACTAATCCCAGTAACTATAGGCCAATAACCTTATTGAGTAACTTGGGAAAACTATATGAAAAAATAATTCAAATCCGAATGTGTGAGGTTATTGAAAACACATCTGTAATACCCAGCGAACAATTTGGCTTTAAAAAACAACATAGTGCAGTACACCAAATTAATCGAATCACAAACATGATTAAAGCAAATAAGCGAATTAAGAAATCGACTGGCTTAATAATTTTAGTTTTTAATTTTAATTGCTGACTTTCTCAGCAATAAGACAGTTATTGTTGCAGTTAATGATTCATTATCCTCTCCTAAATCAATATCTGCAGGTCTTCCACAAGGTTCAATATCACCTTTACTATACTCAATCTATACCTCCGATTTTAAACAACCCACATCCATTAAGGTAGCATATTATGCTGACGATACCGCTCTTATAACGTCTAGCAAACTTACAAATGCACTTTTAAAGAAAATGGAAAAAGCCTTTGCAGTCTGCATTAAATATTTCTATAAATGGAAGATTAAAATTAACCCCAACAAAACGCAAGCTATTATATTTCCATATAATAAGTCTCCTAAACGTTTACCAAACCGACCGCTAATTATCAATAACGAATCTATTCCTGTTCAAAACAGGGTTTGTTTTTGCTTCACTGTGTTTTGCTTTTTCTTATATGCTTCACTACAGCTAAGAGAAAATAAAACAGCAAAGGCAAACAGCACAGTCAAAAAACAAAAATAAACTCATTAGCTGTAGTGGTACAGTGAAATGTTTTCTACTAACGCAGTGAAGCACAGTTGTTAATTTCTAAACGATCACTATTACTTACAGCGTTTCAGCTCTTGTGGTTTCTCTTGTGCTTTTGCTGTACTTATTTGCTGCGCTGTTTTACTTTGTAAAGAACTGCTTAAAGGTTTTATATGATAAAAATGTGGGTGTATTTGTGAGAAGCATGTGCATAACCCAGAGAAAAATTGTTAGTAATTCATAATTACTAATAATAATAATTAATAATTATGTTTACATTATATTGCTTGGGGTGTTCATATCGATTTCATTAACGAAATTATTCTCATTTATGTTATGTACTTTTATAACATGTGTTTTTAAATTAAAATTGCGATCACTTTTCAACCTTTGCAAACACAGTTTACATGTGGCTAGATCATTTTCAAATTCATAATATTTTTCCACAAATTTACGATTAAAAACTCGACGCGACATTTTAATTCACCACTCTAATCAAAAATAAATAAAACTTGCCCTCAGCAAATTTTCAACCGAACTTGCCAAATTACTTCACAAAACTGAATCAAAAACAAATAAATCTTGACCTCACTCACGTTTTCGGAAAAATACAATATACATACTTATATCAGACGTCGGCACCAATATCCGCCCGGGGCTGAACATCTTCGGCATTTTACATTTCAGAGAGAATGGTGCAAACCAGGGTACCATATATTCACTCACTTATTACTCATGCACATTTGCAATTATGACAAAGAAATTAAAATTAGTCAACTCATGGAATTTTTAGATTCGCAAAAGAACTGTTTCTCATTGTAAATGAAAAATTTCAACAGGCAGAAAATATTATGGAAAGATTTAAATGCATAATAATGTATGTAAATGTTGTGGTGACCAATTTGCGAAACGGAGGACCATTAAATATAACCCTTTGAAATATCCAGGTACCTGGAATATGTAATGATGACTCTTGCTACAAAACCATAAAAACTTATGCGAAAAATATCAATGTCGGTCGTTTGTAAAAAGTGCACTGGCTACATTGAAAATCACAGTTTTAAAAATTCTGGTACCTGAATATTCCAAAGGGTTATATTTTATGGTCCTCAAATTGGTCACTACAAAATTTCCATACATTATTATGCAAGTAAATCTTTCCATAATGATATTTTCTGCCTAGTGAAATATTGCCATCCTTTGCAATGGGTAAAATTCACAGATTTTTCTTTGAATTTTTAAGTGAAATATTTCTATTATTCCGAAGAGTAATAAATGGGATCAAAAAGCACAATATTTTGTAAACAATATTTGTTCGAACACTGCTTGAAACAATAATTACTAACAATTTTCCTCTGGGTTATGCACATGCTTCTCACAAATACACCCACTTTTTTATCATATAAAACCTTTAAGCAGTTCTTTACAAAGTAAAACAGCGTAGCAAATAAGTACAGCAAAAGCACAAGAGAAACCACAAGAGCTGAAACGCTGTAAGCAATAGTGATCGTTTTGAAATTAACAACTGTGCTTCACTGCGTTATAGCACGTTCACATATAAGAAGGTTATGGTTATCTAAAATTAACCTTGGAGATAACCTTGTGGCGTTCACATATGACAAATATAACCTAAACATATGCGAGAATGACAGAAATTGACAGCTGCAGTACTGCACCAGCATATTCTCAGCATCTGGAGCCCACCGAACACGAATTTTTCTTTTTCTACAATATAAGAAATTGATATATTTAAATATATGTAAAAAATAAAAATATAAATTTACCTCTGTGTCTTCTCCATAGCAAATGTTTTTTTCTATTGCTGTCAAATTTTAGTAAATATATTCACAATATAAAAACTGTAAGCACAGTAGAAATTTAGGTGCTTTTGCTAATTTCAAGCAAGCAATACAAACCCTGGTTCAAAACAATGTTAAGTGTATTTAGATAGAACACTAAACTTCTCAAAACAAATTGAGGAAATCTGTAAAAAATCTATCATAACTGGATACTCGACGCAACTTCTTCATATGGAAACTAAATATGAGTATATCATCGAATATATAAATAGACTTAACAACAAATATTTTGAAAATGTAGAAAATTCCTCTTATCACTTGATAAGGGAATGTAGAGAATTGGCTTAATTGCACCATCGAGACAAAATCACCAGTTGGAAATATTTGTATACTTGTATTATAAACAAATAATACAAATGTATACTTATTAAATTTTCAAATTTGATTTTTTTTTCATATCACATAAAGGTTTTTCCTATTTTCCCTTTAAATAAAATTATATTGTAAATAAAATTAAATATATAATGCTTTTGTGTATAAATATAATTCGTTGTAATATTTATAGATAAAATCTCGAAACAAGTGAATTGTATATATGTAAATAAAGATGAGGTTATAAATAAATAAAAAAATAGTTTTTATATTTTTCTTTTCAACTACGTTTGACGTTTCTATATTTAACAGTGTTGTCAATTTGCGGTTTCCATACTACACGCAACAGATCATTTGGACCCTTTGCCATCAACAAAATCGAAACGAAAACGCATGTTGGTAGTAGTAGATGCCTTTACAAAATATACGAAATTATATGCGGTCAATGCACCAGGCACAAGGGAGGCGCGCTGCGCATTAAGGAAATATTTTGATTATTACAGCAGACCACGTCGAATAATAAGCGACCGGGGAACATGTTTTACTTCTAATGAATTTAGTTTGTTTTTGGCGAAAAGAAACATCGTACACATAAAAACTTCTGTAGCATCACCTCGATCTAACGGGCAGGTGGAAAGAAGAAATAGAGATTTGAGAGCAATGTTAGCTAAATTAACGGAACCCATCGAACATTCGGATTGGGTCAATAAATTAACAAATATAGAATTTGCTATAAATAACACAGTTCATTGCTCGACAGGGCAAACACTCAGTAAATTACTTTTTGGAATAGAACATAGAGGGGAAATAGTTGATGAACTGACGGAACACTTACAGGATCTATAAGATGGAAAGGAAAATTTAGATATTATTAGGGAAGAGGCTTCGAGAGTTATGGGAAGGTCTCAGTAAAAGAATTTAAAGTATTATAATAAGCATCACAAGCCAGTCAAATCATTTACAGTTGGGATTTAGTAGTATTGAAGAATGTCGGCACAACCGCTGCTGTAAAAAAAAAATTTACACACAAATATCGAGGGCCATATATAATACGTAAGCAAATGGGAAACAATCATTATGAAATTACAGATGTAGAAAATTGTCAAATTACACAACTGTTGCATAGAGGAATATCTGATTCTAGGCGTTTAAGAAAGTGGTTAGAAAATAACTACTTATAGAACTCTGAAGGCAACACTAGTTAATAGAAAGATTACGAGTATTTAGAAGAAATTTTAGAATAAGTATATATATCAATCGAAGTCGTTTGTATTGTCAGATTGTAGTGATCTATAACATGGCAACTCTTTAAGACTAAGTTATTACAACTCTGCATTTCCGGTGCAAGCCATTCTTGGGTTAGCAAAAAACAATAAAGCACGCGTTTTAAACAAAGTCTAAAAAAGAGTTTTCTTATAGACATAAGTTTATACAAAAGAAACCATTACAATATATAATAAAAATTAAAATTATTAACAACCCAATAAAATTCATATTTTTCATGTATTAGGTAAAGGTGATCTAGTGGGATCAGATATAAACGTACATCTTGTTGCTACTTTAAATGGTCAAATGACTGCTACAACAAACAGTGCAGGCCAGGATGTTGTTGTCAGATGCAGTAGTGACATAAAAGTGAGTAGAATTTTTGATTGACTAAATCCACATCCACACACATATTAATACTACTATACTGATTAAATGTTCTTATAAGTACACAAAAATAAATTTTATGTTAAAAGGAAATTAAATTAATTTTCTCAATATTTACAACCGAATATGTTTGTCATCATTTGGGCTAATATAATATTAATATTACTTATAGGCCTAGTTCGAATATTAAAGAACAGACAGCTTAACAGAAAATTAATACCTTTAAACAATTGGATAGGCTAAATTTAAGGAAGTATTCTGCCTTGTTTACGACATTATGGTATTGTGTGTTTCTAATCAATTTGTTTTAAAATTAATTTAGAGAAACTAAGGACTAACCAATTATTCAATTTATATATATTTAGTAAACTGTGTTAAAAAATTAAATAGCAATAGGTAGGTAGGTAGGTAGAAGTGGCAGTCCTCTCGATGGAATCATGAGCGGACACACTTAGGCCGCAAACCGGGCCCATTGTGATACCACAGTGCCACATTTCCCCTATTCCAGGAACCACTTGGAGCTTCCGATGAAGCGATTCAGACTGCCAATATCCGTGCATGACAGTTCAGCTAGGTCCTCCATGTAGTAGGCACCCAGGTGTCTTTTTCTCCTTTGACCAAGTGCCGGGCATGTGCACAGTAGTTGAAGAACAGTTTCTTCCTCTTCCTCATCTCCACAGCTTCTGCAGAAATCATTCGCGAGGTGTCCAAGTCCAATACGCCTCGCATGCGTTCCTATAATGCAATGCCCCGTAATAACCCCGACAACAGCGCTGAGCCTGCTTCTTTGGAGTTCAAGCAGAGCCGCCGTGCGCCTCCTATCCAGCCTTGGCCAGATTTTTTGCGCTGTTCTGACCTTATCCGAAGCCGCCCACCTTCTGTTGACAAGGTCCACGATTGCATTGTCAATTATAAGCTTGCAGGTATCCAAAGGCATCCCTAATGTAGAGAATTCTTCAGAGGGTTCGATGGTCGTACCCTTTCTGGCCAGTTCGTCTGCTCTGCAGTTGCCGGGAATATCTCTATGTCCCGGTACCCATGTAATACAGACATCATATCGGCTCGCCATCTCATTGAGACATTTGCGACAGTCGTTCACCGTCTTTGAGTTTATTACACTAGAATCCAGTGCCTTGATGTCCGCTTGGCTATCGGAAAGTATGGTGATTTCTCGCCTGTGAACATTTTTGTCCACAATAATTTTCACCGCAGCCTGAATTGCCGACACTTCCGCCTGAAATACGCTGCAGTGATCTGGTAGCCATTGGATATTCCAATTGATTTCGAATAGATACCAATTCCAACGGCTCCCTCCAATTTGGAGCCATCGGTGAGGATTTGTACGGCCTACTTACCCTAGCCGCCACACCCCTGCAGTATAGGTCTAGTGGTAGAAGGTATAGGATCATCTCCAGAGCGATCGTCGGAGCAGTGCGCAGGGCACCACTTATAATCATACACGCAGATCGTTGTAACCTGCGTATCAGGTTTAAATTCGTTGTCCTATTCAGGGATTCCCACCACACCAGGCAGGTGTGGTCAGGATAGGTCTGACCACCGCTGTGTAGATCCAGTGAGTCATCCTAGGTCTCAGGCCCCATTTTTTCCCCAACACCTTGTTGCAGGCGTAGAGGGCAATGGAGGCTTTTTTCAGTCTGTTAGTGATGTTTGGTTTCCACGATAGCTTTCTATCCAGGATAAGGCCCAAGAATTTTGCTTCATCCTTGAGTTCAAGTTCCGCCCCATACAATCTCAGTGGACGGAAAGATGGAGGCTTGTATTTTCTCGTGAAGAGTACGACCTCCGTTTTTCCGGGATTTACACCCAAGCCACGACTAGATGCCCATTCTCTAACCCTTCCTAGGGCAAGTTGCATCCTGTCTCTGATAGTGTCGACAAATCTGCCCGAAACCGTGAGAACTACGTCATCCGCATAGACAATCGCCCCGCATCCCACGTTTTCTAACAACACTAGCAGCTCATTCCTCACAAGGTTCCATAGGAGAGTACTCCACCCTGTGGAGTTCCCCTTCCCACTTCTCTGGTGATAAGCGAGCACCCCAGTGTCGGGTAGATTGTTCTTCCACATAGTAGTCTGGATATCCAGTTCACCAGAGTGTCCTGTACATTCAGTCTTCTTAGTGCGCCGGAAATAGCATCCAGTTCCACGTTATTGAAGGCTCCTTCTATGTCCAGAAAAACAGCCAGGGTATACTCCTTTCGTGCAAGCGATTTTTCTATTGAACACGTCAGGCTGTGTAGGGCAGTGTCAACAGACCTTCCCTTATTGTACGCATGCTGTTGCCTAGATAGCAGATTCCCGTCTAAGGCCTGGCGTAGTTTAACATCAATGAGTCTCTCCATGGTTTTCAGCAGGAAAGAAGAGAGACTTATAGGTCTGAGATCTTTAGGTGAGGTGTGAGAGTTTTTCCCTGCCTTCAGTATGAAGACAACTCCCACTGTGCACCACTCCGATGGTATGTGATTTAGCCGAAAACTGGCAGAAAACATCTCTCTAAGTATCGCGATGTGTTCCAGTTTCAGACGTTGTAGTAGGGCCGGATATATTCCGTCTGGAAACGGAGATTTAAACGGTTTAAATCCATCTATTACCCATTTGATTGCCCTTACAGACATGATTGAATAGTAGTCTTCCTGTGAAACGCTTTCCACGACCCTAACCTGCATATCCAGGTTTTGTCCCGTTGGAAAGTGCGTGTTCACGAGGAGCTCCAAAGTCTCCTTTTCCGAGTTGGTCCATGAACCATCCGCCTTTTGCAGTACACTCGGCACGAAGGCCGTTGTCGCAAGAATCTTGCTTAGCCTGGAGGTTTCGTTGATAGTTTCCATATTGCTACAGAAGCTTCTCCACGAACCTCTCTTGGCGCGTCTCAAGGCTCTCTTGTAGTCGCCTAGGGACACCTTATATAGCACCCAATGTTCCGCATTACCGGATTTCCTTGCTGCGTTAAAAAGTCTACGTGACTCTTTCCTGAGCCTGTCCAGGTCTCGGTTCCACCAGGGAGGTTTGTGCCCCCCTCTGATGACCCTCTTTGGACATGCTTTCTTGAAAGCCCCTAATATGACCTTCGTAAAGACAGCCACAGTAGCTTCCAGTTCCGAAACACTATCAATTCTACTGCGCGTAAGTAGACCCATGCCCAGATTGACAAGACGATCGTAGACATCCCAATTCGTGTTTCTGGGATTCCTAACCGTCCTCATACTTCTAATCCCCCTGTCTAGAGAGAATTCTATGTATCTGTGGTCAGAGAAGGAGTGCTCCTCAGAGACCCTCCAGTCTTTGACCTCTTCAAAACTACTTCTCGAGGCAATGGTTATGTCCAATACCTCTTTTCTGCTTTTGGTTACAAACGTGGGCGTGCCACCCACGTTGCATATCATTAAATCATTTGAGATTATAAAATCAAATAGTGACTCACCCCGTTCATTGACGTCCGTGCTGCCCCATATGGTGTGGTGAGAGTTGGCGTCGCATCCAATGAGTAGGCCAACTTAAGCGCGCTTGGCTTCGGTGACCAGTCTTCTAACTGGATCTGGTGGAGGATCTTCTGCTGGATGTGGCATGTAACTGGAGGAGATCCAATACTGCCTTCCATTTATTTCCGTCGCAACCGTAGTTAGGTCTTCAATACTGAAAGAAGGGAGCAAATATGCTATTAAGTTATTCTTAATTAGTATACAGGATCTGGGCCTACCTATAAGTTTGGCATGTACCAGCCTGTAATCTTTGAGCCTTAATCCACAAACCTTGTTGGCCACAGACCATGGTTCTTGAATTAGGGCGATGTCTTCTCCTCTGTTCGCCAGCCGGAGAAGCAGTGCAGCCGATGCTGCCTTAGAGTGATGGAGATTTATTTGGATTACTCGGACCATGGTCTGTTTCATCCTCTTTCCTCTCCACCATCGTTGTATCCAGGCCATCATCTTCCTGATCAGCCTCGTCTAGGAGTTGAGATTCCCTCAGCAGCATATCAAAGACAGATGCTATATCCGATCCAGTGGAAGAGAAAGATCGGCTATGGATCTGTGTCGAGGATGCCGTAAGGTTGTCACCCTCCTTTACTTCTTCATCCGATTCGACCATGTGTTCGTCTTGTGGCTTATCCCCCTGAGGGGCGTTGTCACTCGACTCCATGGGGCGATTATCCTTTTTGTATACTTTAAGGATAATATGTTCAAATCCGAAGGCCACCACACCATTGGATTTTGCTAGGTGCTCCAGTGATTCCTGATTGACTATGATAGTCGCACAGCGAGATCCATGGCGCTCCTCTAGTTTTGCAATCTTCCAATTGTGTGTTGGTAACTTCGGATTGCACATTTTTATTATCCTAAGTACTTTTTCTGGCTCCTTTGGAGTTAAGGGTATCCAAGAGCGTGTTCTGGGTCTATTAGGGATGCCATCCTTGGGTACTATTTCTATTTTAGCGCCCTTCCAGATTTCACCTACCCTCTTTATGGCGATGGAGAAGAGATCCAGGGCTCTCTTATCGTTACTAATTTCACGTGTCCTTGGTGCCAGCCACACATTTGGTAAACTGGAACTGGTCCCGGATTCTCCTCCATTACTTCTAGAAAGAAGTCCGTAAGGGCGTCTGCTACAAGTCTCCAGTTCGACGGTGTAATACTGCCGTCTGGATCTGAGCGATCTACAACCGCCATCTCAATGCCAATGCCACCTCACTGTATAAGATGTTGGTGCGTTGCGAGTTGCGTGGTTTTTTAGCTCCTGGTACGTCGGCTTCAGAAGATCGCTGTCTTTTGACAGCCGTCTTCTTGTCCGACGTTTTTTCAAGATCTTCGAGCTTTTCTTTGGCCCAGGCTAGTGATTGTACTTCGCGCTGCGTGCGGTTATCTATTGGGATCTTGGAGATCCTGTCCAGAACCCGCTTTGCGCTCAATCGCTCCCTGTACCGCTGCTTCGATTCTTTCAGTCTTGGAGCCGTGTCAACCTTTGTATTGCCAAGGCCACTCTTGCTGGACGAAGGTCCGGCTTTTGGAGCAACCTCGCTTTTTGAAAGGCCGACACTTTTGGCTTGTTCTTGCGTGCTGTCTTTTGAGGTACTGGGTTCTTGGTCTGCTTTAGCATCAACCAAGCCTTTTACCTCTTTTGTAGAGACGGGCGTCGGCTTAACACCCGTACGCGGATTTTTACGAGTTCCGTTCTCGTTTTTCAGATTTTCCTTTTTGTATATATTTTCACTCATTTTTGGTCCCACGAGTTGCGGATAAGGGGAACGTCCGCCTGAGCAGGGATCCGCTGTGCCCAGGTAAGGCTGGTTAATCCTGGAGGTCGCCCGGTATCCAGGATACTTCGTTAGCGACTGGGATATTTTTGATGGGCCCCCAGCCAGGCTGACTATCGGCACGGGTCGTATAACACCTTAGTCCAGCCCATACCTCTATCCTATGGTGAGAGCCACAGTTCATCCGATCCTGCGATCAAGTGAGGTTGGTCTCCCCCTTAGCTGATGGACACCCTATCGGGCAACCACCATTACCAGCCGACACCCACGTGGAGGGTTTGGTAGAGGATTTTCGTCGGCCTAAATAGCAATAATTAACTCAAAATTTTAAACTAACAAAAGTTAATTTCTACACAGTCCACACAAACTGGGAGAATATTTCTTATTTTGATAGTGATCTTAATGAACTTTTAGCCGCTATAATGGTTGGGTTGCGTCACCGAGATTTCTTGGTATTACCGAGAGTACATATTTATTCAAATAATTACAACTCCGGAAGGTTTTATGAAGTTGTGAATCGCTTTTGAGTACACACGATATATCAGCAAATTCTAAGTGCCCAAGCATCCCGTTATAACTGCTACGAGGCTCCTTATACATAAACTGGTCAGGTTTAACAAAATTTTGTTTTGCTTATGTTCATATCGGCTCATATCTGTCCGGCCCCTCTGGAACTGGGTTCATTATCCCGTTCTTCCTTTCCAAATGACACCATTAGTTTGCTGTTGTATTAAGGTCTGACAAACTCATGTGCGAATTCAGTTGAATTTTTCACTGTGTTTGCAAGCTCGTCGGTTTTGTTGTTATTTCCAATGCATCCGTGTCTAGGAACCCACATTACGATAATCGCCAAATGTCTAGCTATGACCTCTTCAGACAGCCGATTGATTTATTGTCGGTAAAACTGCGTATACAGTAGTTTTCGCTTATAGTCCACACCCACAGTTGAAAAACATTTGTGGACAATAAGCCAAATTCGACATTTGAACGAATTTTTGTATATGCCACTTTATGGCATATATTTGTTTTCAATTGTTTTCAGTAATATGATTATAATTTGAAAAAATATATATAAATGAAAAACGTTTTTATTAAAAAATAAGAGTATTTGCTTTAATTATAATCTTGAACAAGTCTTCTAGTTTATTGACTAAGGAATGAGGTACAATAAAAAGTAACTTCATTTTAATATTATAGATATAAGTACTTAAAAAGTCCGTAATTTTTGACCGCTTTTTTTTAAGAAAATTGTTCAAAATATGGTCCTCAATTTTGTGAAGTGCGAAATTGCTCTCAATTTCATCCTCAGAGCAGTATTTCCTTAAAATATCAATAGAGTCTAAAACTTCTTTTCCTTCATATCGGCAAATATTTCAAAATCCTCCTCAGTGTGTTTTTCAATATCATCTTGTAATATTATTTTGAGCAACAGGTTCCAAAGTTTCCTGTTTGTTTAGGGGAGCAGAACAAACAAGGTCGTTAAGATTAAAACTAGCCTTAAAAAATAAAAAAGCACGTTACAAAACAAGCTGTGTAAAATAAAAATTTTGCGGTTATTACGTTCCATCTTATTTAACGTTTTTTATGATTTAGCGATTAATTTTACAGTGTGGACTATATCAAGAATATTTATATATTTGATATTTATTAATGTGACACAAAAAAATGGAATATATGCCAAATTCGACTATACAACGAACTAAATGTATGAAATTCTTTTTATGACGAAATAAAAAGCATATTTTCTGGACTATATCTGAAATGCTCTTATATGTGCGATGGACTGACTATAAGCGAAAACTATTGTATTACAATTCGGTATACGTCGATACAACCGTTCATTGGTGATTTTTATAGCTTTTATTACAACCTGAATAGTACTATAGAAATCAGGTTGTGAAAGGGAGAAGCTATGCATAGACTATATTACATAAAGATGTTGTCTAAATTAAAGCTCATATGATCGATTGTATTATTATCAGGGACCGTAACTGTTATAACTTTTATCGTAAAAGTCAGAAAATAAAAGTTATTTTTTGACTTTTATTTTTTCGAGCAGAAATAAAAGTTATGTTTTGACTTTTATTTTTTCGAGCAGAAATAAAAGTTATTTTGGTTTTTCAAACCAAAGATTAGTGTTTAATGTACCCAAAACTTAATTCTAATAATTTTCTGACATAAATTACTTTAATTTTTTTAAAGAATTTTTTAATAAATATTATGATTTCATCATGAATTGAAACAAAAATAAATTTTATTTCTGCTCGAAAAAATAAAAGTCAAAAATAACTGTTATTTTTGCTCGAAAAAATAAAAGTCAGAAATCAGTGTTAATTTTGCTCGAAAAAATAAAAATCAAAAAATAACTGTTATTTTTTTTTTTCTAAAAAATAAAAATCATGTTTTTAAAAAGCATAGCATTTTATAAAAATTTGGTCCAAGATAATCAAAATGGTATACTTGGTTTTGTTCTCCGACATTTCCTTGCGGTTGCTTTTTTTATTCAAAAATTCAAAAATAACAGTAATTTTCGCTCCCTGGTTATTATAGAGGATAATAGGTGTTTAATTGTTGTAAAAACGAAAATAGATCGATTCGCAACGTAATCTAAATTTAAAAATAGTAAAAATAACTTTTGAAAAAGACTATTATTTGACTTGAGGTTTCGTTAGTTTTAAATAATATTTATACTTAACGTTTTTTAGATTTTACGACTTATACATAACTTTCGTGTACAGAGTAGAACCGCTAATTCGTAACAGAACATAACACCTTTATTAACTAAAATAATTTGTCAAATAAACCTTTAAAATATATCCAATGCGGTTGCCAGTGTTGCAAAATTGAAGTTTTAAAATAGTACTGAACTACAACTGAAAGAGTACTTTTTCAAATAGTACTTTAACGTGTACCTGTCAACTGTGACAAGTACAGTGCCCGGAGGTCGAATTGGCCCATTGTATTTGAAATGAAAAAGTACTGAAAAAAGTATTATAGTACTGAATTTTTCAACACTGGAGGTTGCTACTGCAATTAAATCTGTTAGTTTACAAGAACTTCATCAACATGTGAATTTATAAAAATGCTTCAAAGCTACTTCGACTGTCTAAACAGCATGCATTTTAACGTTTCTAATCCTCTAGAGTGTAGCCTGAGCTTAAATAGTAAAATATGGCAAGTACTTCAAGAACTGCGAAAGTTGAAATTTTGAACCACCAAACTAGAAATAAAAATTCCAATACATATGCTAAGTATACAGATATTTCAATTGTTAGACATTTTAATTTCAGTGCGAATCGATATACTTTCGTTTTCCCAACAATAAAACATATTATTTTCCCCTACAATTACACAATCGGTCATGCAACCTTAACGTGGGCTATTTACACATAAATTATATGAAATCTAAAATTATTAAGAGTAAATTGATCCCCAATGTAAGTAACGCGATTTAATAATATTAGAGAAATTTTCGAAAGCGATATAAATTGACGTATTCACTCGGGCATGTTCTGAAAAATTCAAATCGCCTAAATTTTGCGTTTTCGTTTTAAAATCGCCAAGCGGATGTTCTGGCGAACACAAATCGCTTAAAAAATTTATACGATTCGAAATCGCCAAATAGGTGTTCTGGCAAACGCTTAACGCAAAAAATTTGCGATTTCAAATCACAAGAGAATATAGCAGTGAACTGATGAAATATGTTCAAGCAGATGTTTAAAATTAGAATTTTTAAATCTGGAGAAAATGAAAATGAACATACGAGACAATGAGTATTTATTTTTTAAGATTTTTTTCTCTATCTGAAATTTTTACCATTTTTTGTCACTTTTGTTTTGTATTCTGTATTTGTTAAATTTTGTTAGTTATATCAAACAATACTGAATTCTTTAAATTGTATGTTAAGTTGCCGTCTACCGATCCAATTATTCCTGTAATTTTAAACTTTTGACAGAAATGCATTTTTGATGCTTTCGCTTCTTCATCTACCATGTCTAAATTGATCCAAAGAAGGTATAGTCTTTCTTCAAAAACATTAGGTACATCCCATAACACTTTACACAACGTATAACGTCCCATGAGATTTATGTCAGAAATTTTAAAGTGCTCAGCAAAAGTATCGTGTCTGAAATAGTACTATTACATATCGACGTCTCCATTCTATAACGTTCTAAGTGTACTTAGAATTGCGGGCTTTCCTCGTCCCATTTTGAAGAACCTTTTATTTTATGAGGTGCAATTTATCAAACTAGTTATAACAGAAAAATCTGCGTAACACAATCGCTCAAGAATATAAAAAAGAAACAAGTGTTGTTATTCATATGAACTATTTTAAAATCACATTTTTTGCCATTTGAGTAGACTTTGTACGCTGCAGAAGTAACGGGACATTTTTTATTATTCTTTCGAACATTTTCCTGAACCAATGTGTCCGCCTATTATAATATGTTAGCACATACAAATCGGGTTTTGTTAGTTTTCTTGAAATGTCAAGCTTTAGCAATTACTATCACTGTTGTTATTTAAATGAACTGAAGTGTATGTAGATATGTTTAAACTTACGCCTGTTCCGGAACGTCTAATGGGTTAGAATAATCCCTCAGGACACGACCTTTTAATTTTTCTTTTCTAGATTGCAGCTTTTTTAAACAAATTATGCTTAATAATTATAACCTATAGGCATTTTTGCTCTATATTTTTTCGTGTTGATGTTTTGATTTTTATTTATAATGCTAAAACATATGTTTTATTTTTTTCGTAAACGACTTCGAAAAATCAAAGATCGCAATTAAAACGCATAAGTTTCAGAATACCCTGAAATAAATTTGGGGTATCTAAAATCACTTGCGATTGCCAGAACATGCCTGACTGTTTACATCCAACAAAATCTCTAAGAAATTGACAGAGATGTAGAATTTACTAATACTTATATTATTCCTCTATCAATCGGTGAAAAACTTAAAATGGTGGTCAATTGAATTGAAATTAATTTAATAAATAGTAAGTAAAAATGCTTCGATTGTTCACCACTATATTCGAGACATGTGTATTAGAGTACTACATTCTCTCCATTGACTCATAGTAAATTCAACTTTAAAGTGCCAGTTAGCCGGACGTAACGTAACGTACCGAACGTTCTCTTGTTAGCATATAGAGAGTAATGTAAAAGCTTACCGAAACTTTCTCTTTCGTTAGCAAAACAATGATCTGTATAAAAACAGAATTACTTCAAGTTTTTACGTTACATTTGAACAAGATTGGTGTAGATATTGTATGCTGAGTTGAACTGCGGCGCAAATGCCTTCTGTGGTACTTTCATGATTATTTATATAAAAATTTTAAATTGTTAGAGGCATATAATGACATTTTTAATTTAAATAATTATAAAAAATTGTTTTATAAGAAATAAATAATTATTGTTATGTTTCCATTGTGCACACAAAAAAATTTCTTTAACTTCAACTTTGGCATCATATGTTAATTTGATTTGTTTAGCGGCTTCAATAGAGAATGTATTTTATTTGTTGTTTTAAGAGTACTTTATAGTGTTTTCACACCAAAAGTTAAAACCTGATTTTAGCATTAAAACCATAATCAGCTGATTTTGCGTTCACACTGTAAATTTTCTTAAATCTGGTTTTAACTTTCATACATTTATGACTGTGCCACAGCTGTTTTTGTTTAAGAAAAAATAAAAAATATTTAAAATTAAGAAATAATATTATTAATATTATTGTTATAATATTATTATTTATTATTGTTGCAGCATTCATTTATTAAAATTTTACATTTTTATACAACCGGCTTTCTATATTTTTACATTTGTTTTGTTTTTATTTAATTTTTATCAGCTGTTTTTACCATTTCAGAGCTGGTAGCTCTGATTTAGTACATAAAACAAGGTTGTATTTCATAAAACCTACTTAAAACCAATATCAAAAAAGGTTTTAAGTAGGTTTTAACACAATAATTTTGTATGGTAAAAGCAGGTTTTATTTTTGGTTTTAACGTTAAAACCAACTTTTGCGTTAAAACCACTCGGTGTGAAAACACTTTTAGGTGTTGTTTTCCTCTATAAATCCACACAACACATTGTATCATCATTCACTGTTGTTTTGAGTTGGTCCCCTTATAATTCCCTAAACACATATGATTGAATGCATACGACATACAGTATTCAAAAATATATGCATGTCCACATTTTAACACAAATTAAAATTTGAATGAGGTCACAACAATAATTTAATATAATTGTAAAGAGAATGAGAAGCTAGGCCGTAATCCTGACTGAAGGGTTGTAATGGCCAATTATGTATGTATGTATGAAAAATTTTGCGTTTTATTGACATTAATGCTAGAAGCTTGCATGTACATATGTATGTAACAACAAAAACAACTGTAGTCAAGATTGCGATTATAAAAGGTTTTTTTCCTTTATTACTTAAAATGTTACCTTATTTAACTTGTGGAAACATAAACCACAAAGTTCAAAATAAACAATGCTTATACCACTGAGGGCCATTATTACAACTTGCCGTTAACTAAAAGGAGGATTTTAACGGGCAGATAAATTGTTTTTCATTATTATGAGTTAAAGACGTGCACAGTTGCAACTGAATACACAAGTTTCGTAGTGTCTACTCTATTGTGTGACTCTATTTTTTAATTCTAATGCTAGGTACACACTACGCAACTTGTTTCTGCAATACGCTGTTAACACGACTACACACCATGCACCCAACATCAATGCAACCAGAAAATATCAAAATATTTAGATATTTTTGCCTGGAACAGGTAGAAACAGAAATCGTCAACAAAAAAAAACAAAAAAACTCACCTGCGTTTTCCATTTTTTTATGCCTTTTTAAAAAGGAAATTTTCGAAATTTTGCTAAAAAAAAATATAGTTTTTGGTAAAAAAAAATTATGTTTTTACAACGACTGCACATATTGGAAAAAGTTTAACCTTACTTAAAGAAAATTTCATTGCGGAATTTCGGGTTTTTAGTTTATTATAATAAAATAAACCGTTTTTGAGTTACGCGAACATATGTTGCGCAACCTCCTCCATTTTCGAAATAACGGTATATTTCGAAAACACGAGCTAACCTAAAAAATGGTTAGCACCACTGGATTCAGATTACCCGAATTGGGTTAACCCGCCAGGTGCCCCGCTTGTCCCTTTTTTCAACTAGCACAGTGTTATCTTTCAATATTCTTAACTTTGTCGAATTTCTTGTTCTTGTTTTATTTTCGTCATCATCTGTTTCCTCCGAGAAACAAATTTGGTTCACTTTAAAAATGCCGTTATTTGCTTTGGCTGCTTCGATATAAATTTGTTCAGAAATGCAGAGCGTTTTTGTTTCACTTGAATAGCACGTTGCATTTTCAGTATGATTTACAAGTGAGCAGATGTACCACGAAGAAAAAAAAAATATATTTTTTTAACTTTTGCAAACAAATTAGTATCATTTAGTATAACAATGGGTCACGGTAGAGCTTTAACTAACGACGAACAAATAAAAATGAAACGTATAGAGATAGTGGGCTTTCTGTGAGCGAAATATAGGAAAAAAAGGTAGAAGCAGAAAAGTGATATCTAATTTTATTAAAAACGAGACGAACTATGGAAAAAAATAGGAAAGGTCGTGTAAGTGGTGTGCTCTCTGGCGCAGATAAGAGGGCTATTTTAAGAGAAGCTTCAAATTCGCACGATTCTGTTGACAAAATTAAGGCTAAAGCAGGCTAACAAGACCACTGTATATCGTGTTATTTCAGGAGCAAATCATCTCAAACGACTCAAATTAAAGAAAAGACCACCACTTAACTCTATATGAAAAGAAATGCGGTTTAAATTTTGTCGAGATAATATGGTATGGAGCAACGAGTGGTAGCGCGTGTTTTTTCTGACGAGAAGTTTTATTTAGAAGGCCCTGATGGCTACAGTTATTATTCTCACGATTTGAGAAAGGAGACTCACCAGTTGGATCGATTACACAGTCGAGTCGGCGGAGTTATGGTGTGGGGTGCGATTTCCTATCATGGTACCTGTGATCTGCAGTTTTTAAATTCAACAATGAGCGCTAAAACATATCAGGGTGTTTTAGGAAAGGCCTTTCCACAGATTGAAAATCTCTTTGGTCCATTGCCGTGGACTTTTCAGCAAGACAACGCCCCAATACATAATGTCCGTGTGGTCAAATCGTGGATAGAGTCAAAAAAGTCAACCTTTTGAATTGGCCACCATACTAGCCGGACCTAAATATAATATAGAATGTTTAGGGATGGCTGGCCAGAAAAGTTTACGAGTCAGGAAAACAACTTTCAACCAAAGCCGAACTTATTGAGGCCATTCAACGGGCATGGGTTTCAATTTCTCTCGACTATTTGAAAAATTTGTACGAGTCAATGCGTAATAGGATATACGACGTTATTTTGGACAAGGGAGGCTAAACTCACTACCAGGAACCCATAATTAAGTTTTAGTTTTTATAAAAAAATTAAAATACTTAGTAAAAAGTAATTTTTTCCATGTTTATTAAAAAAATGTGCGATTCGGGTTAAACGGAATTTTCTTGTTATTTTTTTGAGTATTTTCTTTTTCATCAGTCCGCTATTGACAGTGATTGCAATAAGACGTATTATTAAAAAGTGCAGTGGCAGTGTATTTCTTTTTCTTTTAAAATATTTAGTTAAAAAAAAATAACAAAAACAATTTAAGAACATCGGTATTCTTTGTCACACAAACAATTTAAACATCAAAACAAAATTCTAAAAACAATAATAAGCTTTGTTGTTATTACACTGTGCAGTGGCACAGTATTATTTTGAACATTAACATACTTACTTAAAACAAAAATAAATAAACAATAACAATTAAAACGAATTCTTTCCTCCACAAACAATTAAATATTGAATATAAAACACAAAATATTAAAAGCAATAACAAGTTAAAAAAAAGAAAAAATTAAGTGAATACAAAACACAAAATATTAAAAGCAATAACAAGTTAAAAAAAGAAAAAATTAAGTGAATACAAATCATAAGCATGAATACTGATAATGATGATGATGATGAAAATGAATTTTACAACTGGCAAACAATACCAAAACTTCCTAAACATATCGAAAGCAGATCCCCAATTGGAAATTTAGCAAAGAAACGACGCACAACTGAAGATAACCCAGGTACCTCTAATGCAAACCAATTTGAAATTCTGGATACAGAGAACAGCATAGGTGAAAAAAGTCAAGAAACAACTGACTACATCAAACCACCACCAATTTTTATATCAAACGTCAACAATATTGTAAATATGATAAATAATATTTGTTCTATCATTCCCAGAAAAGATTTCAGTTATAAATCATTGAGAGATAACGAAATAAAAGTGATGATAAGTAGCATAGATTCATATAGAAAACTTGCTAAGTACTTTGATAGAAGAGAAATTAGTTATCATACATATCAAGTACGTAAAGAGCGAGCTTACAGAGTCGTTATTAAAGGTCTTCACCATACGACACCTCCAGAAGACATTAAAGCTGTACTTATAGCTCAAGGTCACGATGTTATAAACGTATGTAATGTTAGAAGTAGGGTTACAAAGGAACCTCTTGCAATGTTTTATGTCGATCTTGATCCAAAAATTAATAACAAGGAAATTTATGAAATTCGTTACATAAATAATGCTGTAGTTAGAGTTGAGCCCCCTAAGAAAGTGAATGACAATGTCATCGTTGCCAACAATTTGGACATACTCAGGCATATTGCAGAAAACCTTTCCGTTGCGTTAAGTGTGCTCTGGATCATCCCACGGCTGAATGTACTGTGAATAAATCTAGTCCCCCTCGTTGTATTCACTGTTTACAAAACCATACTGCAAACTACAAAGGCTGTCAAGTTTATCAAAAGCTTGTACAGAAAAAACCAACATTGAACGATAAACCAACACATCAACCAACAAATCTTCCATTTTCTTCTCGGCCACAAAATTATACTGATGAAAATTGCAATTCTAACACATCTTATGCGAACGTTTTGAAAGGTCAAAGTACTAGTGAAAGTGTATATGAACGTCTTGAAAAATTAATGACTAAACAAATAGAGTTAACGAATACTTTACTTAACATGATGTCAGTTCTTGTTAGCAAATTATGCAATTAGATATCAGAATAGCAGTATGGAACGCAAATGGGCTTTCCAATCATACACAGGAAACTGGATTATTCTTGAATACTCAATTCGTCGACATTTTCTTGATTTCTGAAACGCATTTTACTTCTAGAACTTATTTTTATATCAGAGGTTATGATACGATGGTAGCAAATCATCCGGACAATAGTGGAGATGTCTCTGTATTTGCTGTTTATTCTCCCCCTAGATATTCTATTTCATGTCAGGACTATGAAAACTTCTTCAGTAATTTAGGGAGTCGCTTCCTGGTAGGAGGAGACTTTAATGCTAAACATCCATGGGGGGATCTAGATTGACAATACCCTTTCTTCTGGTAGACCAACCTACTGGCCTTCTGATCCGAGCAAAATACCAGATCTACTAGACTTTTTTGTTTACTTTGGAATACCAAGTAACTGTCTTGACATATAAGATAGTGATGATCTTAGCTCTGATCACACTCCTATCATAGCAACTTATAATTCCACTTTTCACAAGATTTCAAAGAAAGTAAAGATTATATCAAATAGGACTGATATAAATTCGTTTACGTATTGGATAGACAAAAATATAAACTTAAATCTTACAATAAATAATGGTCAAGAGTTAGATGAAGCCGTCGAAAAGTTTACGAGCCTAATCCACGAAGCCGCTCTGTTGTCAACAGCAAATGTTACAGTAACACATAATCCCCCAACTACAAACAATTATATATCTGCTGAAATTAGAAACCTAATTCGTTATAAAAGTAGAATGCGCAAAATCTGGCAATTAAGTAGAAACCCAATTGATAAACGAAATTTCAACCGTTTATGTACGCAGCTTAAACAAAAGCTTAAAGAATGGAAAAATGAAAAAACAGGGCAATATTTGAAATCTTTAGACGCTAATAAACATGATAATTGTCTTTGGAATGCCACAAAATATCTTAAAAGGCCTACACAACGTAACATTCCTACAAGAGATTTAAACAACAGTTGGTGCAGATCAAATGAAAAGAAAGCAGAAGCATTTTGTCAACATTTGGAAAATATTTTTCAGCCTAATGCTCAAACTTGCTCCTTCAGTGATGTCAAAATACTGGAATTTTTAGATGCTCCATGCCAAATGAGTCTTCCTATTAATTATTTTACTCCATATGAAGTTAAAATGGAAATTACAAAGCTTGGAAATAATAAGACTCCAGGATACGATAAAATAGACTGCAAATTAATTAAAATTTTATCTAAAAGAAGTATTATATTCTTAATTTTATTATATAATTCAATCTTACGTTTACAACATTTTCCGACTCAGTGGAAGTGTGCTGAAGTCATTATGATTCTGAAATCTAATAAAAATGAAAACGAGATTTCATCATATAGACTAATAAGTTTGTTGTCAAGCTTCTCAAAAATATTCGAAAGACTGTTTTTGCATAGAATGAAACCTGTTTTGGAACAACATAATATCATTCCTGACCATCAGTTTGGTTTTCGCAGCAAGCATAGTACTCCAGAGCAGTGTCATCGAATTATAAATGTCATAACTGATGCCTTTGAAAAGAATAAATATTGCTCTGCCGTATTCTTAGATGTCCAGCAAGCTTTTGATAAAGTTTGGCACCCCGGGCTATTGTTTAAATTAAAGTCTTTGCTACCAACACCATTTTACCTGGTTCCAAAATCATATCTAAGTGAACGTTGCCTTTATGTTAATATTAAAGAAGAATTTTCAAATATAAAGATGATACAAGCTGGGGTTCCTCAGGGTAGTGTTTTAGGCCCAACACTTTATTCAATATATACGTGTGATATGCCACGTTTACAAACTATTACAGTTGCGACTTATGCTGACGATACTGCGTTTATGGCGTCGGCGGATTGTCCTATAGCAGCTTCTACTTTGTTACAAAGACAATTAAATATACTCCATCAATGGTTGCAAAAGTGGAAAATTAAAATAAACACAACGAGTCTTCTCACTTAACTTTTTCCCTTAGAAGAGAATGTTGCCCACCGGTTGCACTCAATGGAATACTAATCCCAGTTGTACAAAGTGTAAAATACTTAGGTTTATATTTGGATAAGCGTCTTACATGGAAGGATAGTGCTACTATCGATAGTTTGACACCTCTACTTTGGGATGTCAAAATAGGAAGAAAAAAAATGGAAAAGGAAAAAATGAACAACAACACACACACGCACAACAAACACACACAAATTTTGACAGCCCAAAACTCGTCAGCTGTCGACTTGAGGACACTTGTTATGAATTAGCTTTGGACTGATGTTCAGCCCAATCATGAATAAAAATTCCGCATGAAATTTCTCTCTTTTCCCTTCTCTCCTATTATGAATAAAAATTCCGCGTGAAATTTGTTACTTTTCCTTTTTCTCTGTTTTAATCCCATTTTTATCAACCGTGTGAAGGGAGTAATATTAAAAAGTGAGAAAAGTAGGTATTCTCAATACATTTTAGTTTGGTTTTTCCCCAAAAAAAATTCGCTTATAAAACACAAGGGAGTTTGCTTGAAAATGTAAGTATATTTTTGTACAACTAAATTTAAATAATAATAAAAATATTTAAATATTCCTGTAGGTCTAAGACAAGTAACAAAACGCAAGTTCAACATTAAGTTACCTTAATGGAAGCCAATCCAGGCATTGCTTGCGGTTTCCATAAAGGCAGCAAAGAGACACTGGTAAGGTTTTGGAAAAATGCTGAAATCGAGCTTAACTCCATGTGGCCTCCAACTAAGTGTGTTGCTGAGTGGAAAAAGGTTTGTTAACCAACAACATGTTTAAAAATAATTGACCTAACTAATGTTTTTACAACAATTCAAAGGTGTGGGCAGACCAAAAAAAATATGTACGACAGAAAGCGGCACAAAATTTGAATAACAAAAAGCGCACAGGAGGTGGCCCAAACAAGGAGCAAACCTTTTCTCCTACAGAAGAGGCAATTTACCAACTAATTGGTATGAAATCTTCTGTCGAGGGTGTGCCGGTGAAGTCTGTTGGCCTAACCGACACATCTATCATAGAAGAAAAGTTAGGTTCACCTGAAATTATATGCTGTGTCGATGACCAATTAAACATAGCAGAGGGGAAAGAAAACACAACACCAGACACTGTAGATACAGTTGACAGCACTCACAAAAAATGTTCAGCTAGCCAGAAAGACAGCCTAAAGAGTTCCTATGAAGCCCTCCAGGCTGAGCTAGTTATACAGAAGGAACTTCTAAAAACGATAAAATTAATAGACACAAACCAGCAAGAACAAAGCCAAAACACCAAAAGAACTTATCGATCATTAGATAATTTAACTGACATCCAACAAAAACATTTTAAGGAAATGGAAAAATTAAAACGACAGGAAATAGAAGATTTACGGCGACACAACGTCTTTATGGAGAATCTACGAGTGAGAGAGGACGAATTTAATTTGGAAAGGGCAGAATAGCAAAATGCAGAAATGTGAAGTTTTTATGAATTATTTTTTACTTTTTATTTGTTTTTTAATTAAACTGAATTTTTTATTAAATTATTTTTTGTTAAACTAGAATAACATTTGCCCAATATTGTTTCTAATTGTTTGAGCAGCAGCTTGGTACTGAGTACATATTTGTGGTGTTGTTGTGTCCTCTTATGGCATAGTAAACTCTACGAAACCGCTGGGTACGTCGCTTACATTGTAGTGCATACATATATTATGTAATGCACAACATACTTTAGCAATTTTTGCTGCCTTTTCTGGTATGTAATGCAATTCCCTTGCGCCAAGAAGACATCGCCAACGGTTTTTAAGTACGCCATTCGTACGCTCTATAATGTTGCGGCATTTTGCGTGGGCTTCATTAAATCGCATTGCATGCGACCCGTCCTCGGGAGTTCGATGGGGAGTTAAAAGCCATGGTTCAAGGGGATACCCAGCGTCTCCTATGTAAAATAATAAAATGAATTAGTCAGAGAATAAATATCATTTTTTTTACCTCACAGCCAAAAGTTCGTTTGACCTTGTAAATAATTTTGCTCAAAATGCTTTCGTAGCTCACTCGTATTCCATATAAAGGAATCGTGGCAAGCACCTGGATGCGATGAGTCTACATACCGTATTTTTAGTTGGTGGTCACAGAGCTGAAAAATTTTCAAATTGGTTTTTCTCTTACAAACAAATATCATATAGGGCAACTTACTAGCAAAACATTCATGCTAAATTTTCCTTTTCTATTATAGAAAAGATGCTTATTGTCTGATGGTGCTATAATTTGCACATGCGTTCCATCGATGCACCCTACAACGCCAGGAATATTGTGCTTCGTGTAGAAAGCTAGCGCAATATTTCTTTTTTCTTCTATGGTGTTCGGTACCTTAATCCAAAGTGGGCAGAGATGAGTCTCAAAAATATCCACCACTTCAGTAAGCACTGTGCTCAAAGTCGACTGGCCTAAAGCTATGTTGAAATCTTTGCCTACGCCAGTCTGGTACCCACCTTCTGCGAAAAAACGTAAGCTCGCACTTAGTTTTACAATTGGAGAAACTCCAAATTGCTTTTTTATTGGTGGACTGTGCGTTGTTAAAAATTCGAGTAAATACCTAAAAGCCGGTTTATTTACTCTAAAATACTTTTGAAACCTGTTACAAAACAAAAATTTAAGCCAAAGAAGTTCATTTTTATTTATTTACTTACAAAGACTGCGGTAACTCAAGAGGATTAGATTCATCCCTTAATTGCCTCCTGGAAATACGTTGGATGTTTTGTTGTTGTTTTTCCAAACCACTAATTTCCTCCACAAGTATATTCATTATAGCACTATTCATTTTTATTTTCTTGTATTATTTATTTTTTTAAGTTATATCAATCTCACTGTTTTCACAAATTGTCAACAACTTTAATATCAATAAAGCCCCCTTCACACTATCACACAAGTAATATGATCTGTCAAAATTTTATGTAGGAGAGTACGGATGGGATCGTCTAAACATAATATGTAATGAAACTATCACACAATGAGAGAAAATACGGATGAAAATTTGACAGTCGTATGGCTCTCTTCATTTTTTGAAATGTTTCAAAAAACAAGAAAATTTCATTAGATCAGGGATGTATTTTTATGTAAACAAAACAAAAAAGTGTAAAACACATGTGCAAAAAAAACAAAAACAAAAAACATTTTTGGCACAAACAATTATTCCTATTTTGTGAAAATATTTCTAGAATTATATTCAATATTTAATTAATAATTTAATGGATTTAGAAAAAGTTGTTGATTTGTCTCCAGTTTTACGCCGTAGTAGCCATTCCCGGCATTTTAATTTCAATAGAAACTTTAAGCAAATTTTTTCACTTTGTTTATGTTTTTTAACAGCTGTTTTCGTCTTACTTTATTATTGTCTTATACCAATCGTGTAAACACAAAAAAAAATAATCATACGACTATTATTCTCTTTTTTGAAATACGGATGGAATTTCATTTTACTTTTTCATCAGACTTTACATATTACTTGTGTGATAGTGTGAAGGGGGCTTAAGAAACACAGCTGACTTAAAAATTTGATATTGCCACTTTTTAAAACTTTTACTCCCGAGGAATTTATAATTAGAGGATTTCTTTCTCGAGAAAAGCGTTTTCCGTGAGAAAGAAATTCCTTGAGAATATTCGTGATTGGGCTGGTTATTTCGAAAGGAATAAAATGTTGCCAGAGATTTAAAAATGTGTTAAAAATTAAAAACTTTACAAGAATTCAAACATGCATTGTAATGTCATAATTTCTTTTTCGATTATAGTAACTTGCAGCTGCTTTGTTTGGAACTAGTATGCAAATACGAAATAAAATCTTTGAAAATCTTTTACAGCAATATTTTAATGTGATGTTGTAGACCATGTTATTTTTAAGCAATACAAAAGTCAACAATTTTATAAAAAAATTTATGAGTAGTTCCCCTTCCTATATTACTAAGGTTCCGAAACGTTACATCACTATAACAAAGCTTTTAAAGAGTAATGTGTAAATTCTTACCACGAATTGCTTTTGCCCACAAAGGCTTTCAAGAATTTCGGAATTCATGTTGTGGTGAAGAAGATTTAGAACTTATTCTATATATAGTGTAAACATCAAATCTTACCGCAAAAGAAGATCAAGGCATTCGAAAATTGCTGTATCTTCATCTTGATATCAAAGCCTCAGAATGATCTTACGAAAGGCGAATCGCAGTGAATAAAGCTATAGGTAATAAAGCCATATGGCCTTATTTCTCAATGGAATGGAGCAATGGTGGTATTGCTCATTTAAATTTATTTATTTTTTATATAATTCAAAATTATTTGAATTCTTTTCTTTACAAACAAATTAACGAAAAATAAAGTTTAGTTCATTAATGGAATGTTTATGAATTTTTAATAATACGCGGCAGGTGCGCTGTATATTGCATTTTAAAAAGCCATAACAGTGTAATGTTGAGCTCAGTTGATCGCGTTCGGCTACCGAACACGGCGCGCTCTGTGGGCTCTATATTGCATTTTATCCTGCCGCGTATGTTGCTAGGCGCGCGCCGTGTTTGCCAGTCGAACGAGCTCACCCGCCCCCCTTCCACCACAATTACACTCTTATGCTGGTCATAGCAACAGACAAAAATGCTTTCAATATGTTGAAGAACGGCAGTTAAAGTGCAATATAGAGCGCACCTGCCGCGTATGTTGTCAGCCGAACCAGCTCACCTGCCCCCATTCCACCACAATTACACTGTTATGCTGGTCATAGCAATAGACAAAAATGCTTTCAATATATTGAAGAACGGTGGTTAAAATGCAATATAGAGCGCACCTGCGCGTATGTGGCGTTCGCCAGCCGAACGAGATCAACCGAGCTCAACATTACAATATTATGGCTTTATTTCCACTTTGGTTATGGCTTTATTGCACATGGGTGTAGGAAATAAAGCCATATGGCCTTATTTCTCAATAGAATGAGAATTTGTAATATTTGTAAAATCTGGATAAATTTTTATGACAAATCTGAATTAAAATGATAGTCTGAAATTTCTTATTATTTCTGCAATAGAATGAGAAATAAAACCATATGGCTTTATTACCTATGGCTTTATTTCACTGCACCATTTCAGACTATCATTTTAATTCAGATTTGTCATAAAAATTTATCCAGATTTTACAAATATTACAAATTTCGGCACGAAAGTGTAGGTTATATCCTGAAATTTTCCTTTTAATATTGGGGTGTTATTGAGAAACTATACTATCGGTCCATATTTGTCCTTTATAAGGGCGAATTTTCGTGAGCAAAAGAAAGATAAGATAATGTTGTATTCATCATATTGTTGGATACAGTGTATGATTGTTGTTGATAATTTTCATATAAAAATCCGATATACTTATTAAAGGTCTGCAACGAATAACTTTTTTGCTGCATATGTGCCTGTGGTTTTGTCATAACGGTTTACTTTAACAACTTCGATGTCCAATGACTCATATATGACACACAGGAACGTATTGTAATATGATCATGGATGACATGTGACTCATTTCTTTATACAATTTATGTGATGTTTCTGTAACACAGGCTATTTCACTTGCCTGCCTATTTGCATGGAAAACACAAACAAAAACATTTAATATTGTTTTCCATATAAAGAGCAAGAGTCATCATTACATTACATATTTCAGGTACCTGTATATTTCAAAGGGTTGTATTTATTTATGATCCTCCGTTTCGCAAATTGGTCACCACAAAATTTCCATACATTATTATGCATGTAAATCTTTCCATAATGATATTTTCTGCCTGGTGAAATATTTCATTTACAATGAGAAACAGTTGGGAGTTCGATCGTGACCGTGATGAGAGTCAGTCGCATTACGGATAAAAAGTCGAATATTATTTTCTATAAGTGTTTTTCCTATTTCTTACTTCTTTTTCAAAATCGTAGTAATAATATTTTGTTTTTGCATCAGCGGTGTAAAAGAAAAGAACCGGTTTTAAAAAGTTTAAAACATTTGTGATATGAGCGAGCTTAAGGCTTCAGACTCATTTAACAATAATGATAATAATACAAACAACAATATCAACATAGAGAATGTGAAAAAAGAAAAAACGAAAGAATGGATCAATCAGCATCCAAACATCAAAGAAACAATTATTATCAAGTGCTAGACGCTGTATGAGATGGTGAACTACTAAAAAAATTTGAAGAACATGTTAAAAACAATAAGAAAAAATCACAACAGCATAACTTAGCTCGGGATGCAATGCCTGAAAGGCAAAATATAAATGAAAAAAATATTTCTGTATCAGTAAATAACAATAATACAACAATCAATTCTGAAAAAAATAAAAACAAAAAAATCCCTCCTATTAATATAATTGATATAGAGTCTAAAGAATTGATAGAATTTATAAAAAATGCTTTAAAAATAAAAGACTTTAAAATTAAAGAATTTAGAAATAAAAAAACTTTATAGATGAATTATTTATATGACTTTTCAAGAGTTAAAGCATATTTAATTAAAACAAATTCAAATTTCTTCACTTTTACACCAAAGGTGTTAAAAACGAAGTCATATTTGCTAAAGGGTTTAGACTCCGATATAAAAGCGGACGATATTTTGAATGAACTTTTCCATTATCAAACTGAAAATTTACAATTTGTTAAAGTTAGTCCATTTACAACAAAAAATTCTATAAAGAAAGGGTACAACTTGCCTTTCTTTTTAGTACAAATTACACCAGAAATTAGTGTAAACGAGTTAAAAAAGATTAAAACACTTTTTTATCGCATAATAAAATGGGAACAAATAAAAAGGGAAGAGATTACCCAGTGCCGCAATTGTCAAGGCTTTTTCCACAGCGCGGCAAACTGCTACTTACCTTCAAAATGCGTAAAATGCAACGGCGATCATAAAAGAGGTGAATGTAAACTAACAAATGTAGCGGAAGAAGAAAGAGAAAAATTGTACTGCGTGCTTTGCAACAAGTACGGTCATCCAGCATCGTATAAAGGCTGTGAAAAATATAAGCAATTACAACAAAAACTTAGACTTAAGCAAAAATCACTAATAGATAATAAGAACAATGCTACGAATGTAAATTCTTTTTATAGCCCAAATGCAAGTTTTGCTAGTGTTTTAAAAGTAAACAATAATAATAATATGAATTCGTATTCAGATAACAACAACTTTTTATTAGAATTAAAAAATATGATGTTAAATCTAAATAATCAAGTGGCAAATCTCCAAAAACAATTAAACCTACAAGCATCACGTATCGATGCTATCTTTTACATGGTAGGAGTGTAAATGATGGCTTATAATTCATTCTTACTAAAAAACCTCACAATAATACATATTAATGTGAATTCTATAATATCGATAAGTAGAAGGTTTGATCTTCAAAAATTTCTTGAAGAACACAATCCTGATATCGTTCTTTTAAATGAAACAAAACTCAACCCAAGACATAAGCTTAAATTTTTTAACTATGATATGATAAGAAAAGATAGACCAGGTGCAACAAGAGGAGGTGGTACAGCCATTTTGATTAAAAGTAACATAAAGTACACAGTATGTACAAACAATACAATTAATTCAATGCAGATTTTAGAAAGTTGTATAGTGCGTTTACCTATGGCTGAAAATAAAAATATTGTAATTATTTCTGCTTATTATCCTTCGGGAAATAATGACACAAGTTTTAGTTCCAAATTTAGTAACCTTTTCCAAGCATTAGATTTACGTAACATCAACAATTACTATATATTAGCGGGAGATTTAAATTGCCGTCATAGAGATTGGAGTAACCCCACTGATAATATTAAGGGTAAGAAATTAAAAGACTGGTTAGATGTTAATGAAATAGATTATAGATGTAAATTTTACGCTTCAGAAATACCTTCATATCCCAAATCAAATTCATATATAGACGTATGTATAGCTGATTGTATGTTACACATAATTACTAAAAACAACACACTAAACTGTCTAGAAACTTTAGCCTATGACAGTGATCACCAAGCTTTGCAAATATGTGCGTATATGAATAACGAATATGACCTTTTTTCTTTTATTGACGAACCTCAGAATGTAACATATGATTATAAGAGAATGGACTGGAAAAATTTAGGAATAAAATCATTCAAAAATTGGACAATAATACACTTATTACAAAGAATCGAAATCTTTCTAACTCGGAGATAGACAATTATATTGACAAATTAAATAATTTAATTGTAAATGCTATTGAAAAGGTAACTCCTAAGACTAAGAAAGTCGACTATTTTAGGAAAATGAAAAGCCCAATAGTGCAGAAACTACATCAAGAAAAAAGTAAAATTTTAACAATAATTAAAAAACATAACAGTCTAGAATTCACGGTATCTGAAACTTCATTAAACTTACTTCGATCTCAACTAAAACTAATCAAAAAACTTTTAAAAGAAAACATAATTAAAGTTTTAAATAAGAATATACAAGATAAACTTTCCCCATTAGATCCAAATGATTCCAAAAAAATGTTCGAAGAAATAAAAAAAAAACTTTAAAAAAACTAAACCATTACATTTGGCCAACATAATAATTCCACAAAACCTTAAGCACGTACTTGATAATGTAGCTATTGACACCAATGTTTTAGAAAAAGATAATTGCAACAATTATATAATTCGTGATCATAATCAAATGCTAGATGCGATTGGTTCTTTTCTACAATCAGTCCATTCCCATAAAGAAATAGAGAGGAATAATAGCACACATTTACAAGTAATCGACAAGTTTAACAGATTTTTAAGACTTAAAAATGATTTCGATAGTAATCCAACTACTATAACATTTTTTAATGCGGGAAAAATGTCTCATAATATGAGTGACTTACAGGCTAATGGATATTTTATAACTAAAGACCAAATGCTTTTTATTCTTTCTAAGTTGAGAGCCAAATTATCGTCAGGAAACGATGGTATTCCTAATATTGTACTAAAAAACATACCTGAAATTTTGATTTTGGAATATTGTTCTCTTTTTAATAATATGTTAAACAATTCGTATTTTCCCGATACTTGGAAAGTTGCAAAAGTTATTCTTTTACCAAAAAAGGACAAAAATATGTCGGATCCAAGACATCTACCTGCTATAAGCTTACTGCCTAATATCAGTAAAATTTTTGAAATATGTATTAATAACAATATAAATAAATTTTGTTATGAAAATGGAAAAGTAGATGAAAAACAATTTAGTTTTAAATATAAGCATTCGACAGTCAATGCAATACACCTTCTCACTTCTAATATTAATTGGAACTGGAACAAAAAATTATGCACAGGCGCGTGTTTAATAGATATGGAAAAAGCTTTCGACAACATTTGGATCCAAGAGTTAATATATAAATTAATAAATCTTGAATTTCCCATTTATATGATATTGCTTATTTATAATATGATAAGTAATAAATCTTTCAAGGTACATTACCGAAACTACCAAAGTAGTAAATCTTTTAACATTGTTAATGGTTTACAACAAGGCACGGTAAACTCTCCTACACTATTTAATATTTACTTATTGGATTTGATTAAAAAAATAGACAACATTATAGCTTTTGCAGATGATATCATTATACATGATGCTGATGATACCATTGTAATAATAAAACTTCAAGAGTACTTCAATATAGTGGAGCAGTTTTCAATTAATTGGTTTATGAAGATAAATATTAATAAATGCGAAACAATTTTATTCAGACCACCAGTTAATAAATGTAACAATAACATTAAAAGAAATTGGAAATCATTCGGAATTAAATCGAATTTAAATAATGCCAATATACCAAACAAACAAATTGTTATATATTTAGGAATTCAATTAGATAAATTCCTATATTATAATAATCATGTCATTGAAGCCATAAGTAAGCACGAAAAGCTTTTTTATGTACAAACAATTATTTTACTCAAAATATTTGAAGCCTAAAATAAAAATAATTATGTATCAATCGCTTATTAGACCAATCCTTACATACGGGTGTCCGATATGGTTTAATATCTCTCCTTCCTGCAGGGAAAAAATAAGGGTATTTGAAAGAAAATGCTTGAGAGCTTGCACAGGATTATTTAGATCATCATACAGCAACTATGTAAAATACATATCTAATAAAAAATTGTATGATAATTCAAATATTATAAGAATAGACAATTTTATAATAAGTTTAATTAGAAATTATATTTTGAGATGTATTTCATGTAATGAAAATAATTTGATTATGGCACCTTATTATACAAATTTTAATTATATATCTAATGCTCTACAAAATGGCTTCGGTCCTCCCGAATCATTTTTGTTATTAGACAGGCTAAAGATAATTCAAGACAGCAATGGTATTCCAATTTTTTATCATAATTATAGACGTGTCAATGTCAAAGCTGTGGATTGCAATAATTTATCAAATTTCTCTAACAGGTATGATAGAAGTATATCGAATAAAGATTCTCTTATATTACAAAGCACAAAAACCAAAAAGTTTTGGTGGATATTAGAGTAGTAAAATATAAAACCCCTTTTTTTATCCTTAAGACTTTCTTTTTTTTAATATTGTGTCATATATAAGTAATGTTTTTCTTCACATTTTTCATTACAAATAAAAATATAATTTTGTATTTTTTAATATATATAAATCTACTGTATTTGCAAATCAAAATTAATATTATAGCCATAATACTCGAGAGCTCGTTTCTGGGACTTTGCATATATGTAAATATGTATTATACTAGAGTTTATTATAGTAAGAAAATTTTTGTATATTGTAAATAAATAAACATAAAAAAAAAAAAAATGAGAAACAGTTATTTTGCGAATCTAAAAATTCCATGAGTTGATCAACGTTAATTTCTTTGTCATAATTTTTATTTTTAATATTTCTAAATGACTATTCGTCAATTTACTTTATCCTCTTTCATTTGTGAGATTTTTACATAAATTTTATTTCTCAAAAATGTGCATGGGCATGTGTGAACACTCTTAAAATTTTACATTTATTTATCAACAGAACTATAAAAAAAATGTACATTTCATTTTCGAATGCTAGTGCAAAATAAAACTTCATGCTCTTTCATTGGCATTCATTGGTATTTGCAATACTCATTGGTATTTGTAGTACAACGTGAAGTTTGGTGGTACTCATTGTACTCGACATGTTTTGTGCCGGTATTTTCGAGTAAGAAAGAAAGTTGAACATGTATTTGTATGAAGCGAACGCAGTCAAATAACAACAAGAAGTTATTCAATAATTTTGTTGTTCTCAAAAGAGAGTACTTTTCTTCTTCGGTTACTTCGGATAAAGCCCTAGTTATGCTACCGTAACGGAATGTAACAGTAATGTAATGTAACGTGTACGGAACGTAAAAATGTAAGTGCAATTATAGATCGTAAAAACGTGTCATATGTTTTTATGTAAACACAACAAAACAGAAATAAACAAAAACAAATAAGGAAATACAAATTGCAAAAACTAAAAGACAGAGATTCAGATAAGGATATAGAAGTCATGTTTTTTTGATTGCGTTTATATTTTATTATTGTTTTTTAAATAAATTTAATATTAATTCCAAATTTTGAAAACTTTGTTTTCACTCCTTTTATCACTTTCAATATGGCGCCTTTTGTTTCTCTTTAATCCAGCTGTTAACCAATGTTATCACCACAGAGTTTTTAGGTTCATTTTAAACGATTTTATATTTATTTAAAGGTACTTATTAAAAGTTTTATGTACTGTTTCTGGAAGCCAAACAATTTCACTTTCACTCAAACAAAAACACTAAATTTAGTTTGTTTGTTTGTTGAGGAAAACAAAAACACAAAATTATGTGCCTTTGATTGAATTTTCTATATCAATAGACAAGCAAGTGATATCGTTTATTCTACAGAAACAGGTCAGGTATTTCAGAAACCAAATTTGTACGAATGTTAAAACGTTTTTATCTTTTCTGATAAGAGTAAACTGCAAACTGAAATGCTTTTCGAACGCTTTAATTAGTTAAAAATCGATAAATAAAGTTTTTCTAATTTAAAATAAAAATAAACACTACCTACATAAAAAATATTATAGTAAAATAGAGTTTATTTTTATTTTAAATTATAAAAGTTGATAATGAAATAAAATATAATTTGGGTTTCTAAAATATGTGAAGTTTTATTTAAAGAGAATTCCAAATACAGACAAACATAGCATGCATACAAAATGTAAATTCTGTTTATAATTTAAATTTTCAGTTTTAGTGGTTTTTAATATTGACATGTTGTTAACACTGCTAAGCAGATGTCACGTAAAAATGTAAGAAAATTCTATTTTTTACAGATTCTTACGTTCCGGTTACGTTACATTACATTTCTATAACCATTCGTATTGCTTTATACATAACAAAAACGATCAGCTGTTTCTTACTGTTGCGGTTACGTTCCGTTACGGTAGCATAACTAGGGCTTAAGTGTACATGTATGCTAGATCTTATGTACTTTTTGAAGTCAAATACATTTGTGCAGACCTTTAGTATGTATGTCTCCGCATCTGACGTTCGAGTTAAATACTATTTCAAATTAAAAAAGCGGTTCTGGAATTTTATTTTTATTCAAAATATGAATTGATTTGACTTTGTAGAGAGCGTTAATCTTGAACGTGCGATAATAAAATACGGATGGTTAATTTATTTAATATCTTTTATTTATTTTTAGGTTAAGCTATTTAGTTGTTAACAATTTCATAAATTTTCTAGAATGAATATTTTTTATACTTTTCTTTTCAACTATGTTTGACGTTTCTATATTTAACAGTGTTGTCAATGTGAGGTTTCCACACTACACGCCACACTACTCCCCCTTTCGGTTGAGACAAAAACGAAACCTTTTGTCCATAACGAGTAGTGATGTTTTTAGTGTGACCATTGGGATCGAGCAGTCTATTTGCAGAGTTTTTAGTTGTTGTCTTCTTAGCAGTCGTTTTCATTTCTGTAGATCCATTTTTGTATTTTATGTTTGTTCCTTGTCGATGACAGTTGGGTCTTGCAGCTTTCAAACGATCTACGCTTATGTTCGTGTTTTTTTCCTTTAACGAGAACAGTAAAGTATTTTTCATGACGACTAACAACGGGGAACGGGACTTCGTATGGAGCTTGGAGTGGTTTGCATACCATAGACTTACGTACAAAGGCTTGCGGTGATGTATACAACAGGTCTTTTTCGATGAATGGTGTCTGCTAGGCATGACAAGAGGTTTTCGTTGGACGTAGGGAGTTCATAAAGTTCCTTAATTTGTTCAAAAATTCGTGTTGACACGTTTCCTTCTCGCTACATATAATATTAAGTAAACATACCCGGACTGGAATAATATTTCCATGTTTTCTCTAGGCTGTTTGAGCTTCTACAAATTAATATTGTTTTCATGGGTTCTGCCATTGTTTCTTTAAAAATTCTCAGAGCAGTGTTGTTATTTTTTACGCATTTATTGGCAGCTGGACAAGATCCAACTGTTTATTGCCTTGTTATTAATACTCCTAATGCACTGCTTAAGATTACTGTATAATTTTACGCAATTAGTGCTGAAGGTTATTAGTCCTTTCAATTTATCACAAAGCTCAAAGAGCTAGTGTTCTTCTGACCTTAATTTTTGTACACCCATGATTGAGCCTGACAGTTGACCTTGATCGCTTCCCGAGCTCTGCCCTATAGCCTTCTCTATATTATGGCGGAAAATAAATAGTGGGAAAGTTCATTATGTGCTCTAAGTGTTGGATATACTCTGTTCACTAAATTTATAAATGTTTTGAGATCACTTTAATCTCCAGTAAATTCGGGAAGTCCACTTAGGTATTTAAGGGGTCTATAGTAATAGTTAAGGGTGCTTGTTGTTCTGTCATGGTGGTCCTTTTTCCCCTTCTTTAAAGCGTATATAACGTAGACACTGTTAACGTCGGTTAAGTAACCGTCTTCTGATTCAGTTCCAGAATGAAGGGGGTATCCTGTAAGGAAGTTTGATACCTCCTCCATGAATTGTAGATCTGATAGATAATCAGATACTGGTCGTTATCTCTCATTACATAAAAAATATTCGTATAACTTTATCTTACCAAAAGGATTTTCTTTTTTTATTTGACTATAATTACTTAACCTAATTTGATATAAAACTACTGTATTTTTCTCAAAATATCGTCTTTGGGAGTAGGAGCCAGAGAGTTTACGGAATGAATATTTGGAGATATAAATTGTTTTAATTTTTCAGGGATTTAAAACAGGAGTTCTCGTATTTGTTTTCCACTTCATCACGGCAACTGTAGTGCGATTTAGTAACTTCTAACGATACGACATTTGACATTTGGAAAATATTCATGATACTTACCTAATTAGAGCTTCTAGAACTTTTCTGTATGAGTTGAGATTCGTATATGATGAATTTAAAACAATTAAGAAAACAAACTTAATATCAAAAGTAATTTAATTTGCATTAAAAACTCTCTAAAGCGCATTCAGTTTTCACCCTGATAAATTATAGTTTAAATACTGGTAATATTGTTGGTATTCCATTTTGGATAGAAGAATGTATATTGTTGGCAAAACAAAAGCTTTTGCTTGAATGTCGACTGTACTGAAATACATATCTAAATTCAGTTTAAATGCAGTTTGATTTCGTGCATTAGCTCAATGTTAATGTGCATTAAGATGAGGATAATGTACGAGTAAATTACCTGTAAGTCTTTATATTTTCAACCGACATTTAAAACTAAAATTTAATCGATTTGCTGATTAAATAAAGAATACAAAAATTATTGTCGTTGGTTAACAACAGCTGACGTTGTCTATAGCGAATATCTTACATAAAAGTTACTGAATAGCAAAATCCATAGTATTGTTGCTTACTGTCGAAAGCAATACGATTGTTGTTAAAACAAGTTACTGAATCGCGCTACTGATATTCTCTCATGAGAACATATAAATAATTTGTGCTGCGTTTTCGTTTAAGCTCACTAATGCAGTAAATGAAATGGTACCGTATACCTAATTATAAAATGTTCCACAATGTTGGGAAAATTTTATCTACCTTATTACGTTTGGTTCAAAGTACCAATTTATTTTAAATAAATTTCTTAAAAATTTACAGATGTTTTTATAACTTTGTGTTAAACTCAAGTTCTTAATATATTTTCAGTGTGCTAACTACATATTCCACTTATCTTGGGGTTTAAGAATTACATACACAATTGGCCATTACAACCCTTCAGTCAGGATTACGGCTTAGCTTCTCACCCCACTCATGTTGTGTGCCTTAATTTTATACTTGAGTGGCAGGACCTAGAATTTAACGTCGACTCCGAACGGCAGATTTTGAGAAACTTTTTCATGGCAACCTTATTTACTCTCAGAGTTTTTGTCAGAAATCTGCTAAGAGGAAGTCGACGAAGAATAATTTTTTTTTTTCATATTTCGTTTTTGATGTGTGGCCTGGGGCTCGAATCTAGGCTTTACGTCTAATAAGAGAATACACTAGACTACGGCGACTACAGTCTAAGAATTATTTCTTTTATTTTCCTGTTTTTTATGTGATCCATTTGCGGTTATATGAAATATCATAAAATTAAAAAGGAAGGAAATAGAAAGAAAGATGTTGTTTGTGGATTTCAAAATTTTATTTGATAAGAAAAAAAAAACATTAAGAACCGTTTATTTAATTTTTAAACGCTAAAATAACATTTTTGTATTATATATCTTTTAGGCACTAACATATTGCGACTTAAAATGTGTACATATGGGAGGACTTGTCGAGGTTTTACGTTTATATCCAGAATATCAGCAACAGTTTGCAAATGATATACAACATGACTTGACGTTCAACTTAAGAGAAGGGTATGAGTGCCAAGATTCCGACATTGGGCCCTCATTTCCTTTGCCAAGTATAAGTGAAGTTGATGAAAATCTAAACGATGATAATAATGATAATGATGTCGAAAGTGAATCGAATACGGCAACAACAATCTCTCCACATCATAGTGTTACAACACCTTCACCCTTACATGGACGGTCTCCTCTTTTAGGAATTAATAGCCCTCGTTTGAAGAAAATTAATTCACGTGGCCGAACATTTTTGTCACTAAGAGAGCGTGTGGAACGTCAGCGATCAATAAATGTTACATCGAGTGTTGATACTACATCATTAGAGGAAGACGTTAGTGTAGATATTTTAGACACTAATGAAAATATTGCTCCTTATAAAAGGCATTCACTCGAACGTTTAGATTCACAGGTATCCTCCCTGCATCAAGGTATGACACAATTAAGTTTGGAGGTTCGTAATGCTTTACAAGCCTTACAGGAAATGACAGCTTCAACCATGGCTTCTGGGACAAGTCTCAAATATCTACCAGCTCGATCCATACCGAATATAAGTAGCAATTTGGAAACTGGAAGGCATTGTCCATCAATAAGTAATGAAGGCTCTACACTACAGCGTTGTTCATCGCATCCACCTGAAATATGGGGCAGGGAAATGAGTATAGTTTTATCAGATGTACAGTGTTCACCTTTGGAAGTAAATAATTCTAATATCATATCAAAGTCTATCACGTCCTTAGCTGAAAAAGAAAAGCTTACGAATACTCGCGGTTGTCAAACTGAACTTTCCAATAACGACGTTTTCGGTATTGAGCAGTTTGTAGTTTGCAATCCCCGCCTTGTTTTGGGATGGCTTGGTATTAACGCTAATATTTACGCGGAATTAGAAACGATTCAGCAACAATTAATTTTACATACTCCGGCATTAATTACGAAACTTGGAAGTCTAAATGCTAATTTTAATTCTACTAGTGTCAGCCATTGCAGATCAACAGACGCTTTAATCCAAATAGAGGAGTCAGTATCTTCATCATCCCAATGCGGAAGTTTTTTTAGAGACGATCCCATTGCTAAGCCACAACAAAGTCTAATTGCTAATAAAAGTAATTCGAGTCTTTCAAGTACCAGTAGTTCAAACAGCAATATGTCCTTAACAAATGGGGTTACAAAACCGAGTAGTAAAATTCGTATTAATAATGAGGCATCTGTAAACAACAGTTCATGGATTTCTCAGCATTGTAGAGATGGAGATTATCAGAGGTTGTCCGAACCCCTTCAAGAGAAATTTACATCCAACGCTCAGGATATTACACACAAAAAAAATATTAAATTGGAATTAAATCATGACAGTGATTTTCAAACCAAACAACAAGTGCATAAAAAAAAATTAGGTAGCGAAGATGTAAAAATTTGTCCACCACAATTTTTTCATAGATTCTCTGCAGGAGACGCTGACAAAGTAGAGAAAGGATTGTATAATATAAAATCTTCCAATTCCGTATGTGATGCAAAAACAAATTAAATATTAACAACTTGCTAATGTTTATGGATGTTTTTAGTTTCACTGAAATGTATTACTTACTAAGTGATTTAGTAAAAGAATAATAATTTGAAATGTTTTTATCAATTGTCAGTAAAATAGTTTTCTTAGTGTTGTTCGTTCTCTCTTAATGTAATTATACAAATAATGCATATCTTAATTTAAAAATCATTGAAATACATTTTTTATGTCAATAACATCCGATAAGTACAAAACACCTGACATGATAATTTTTATGTACAATATTGTATGTTGAATAGTTTTGGTGCCCAGTAAACTAATTAAAAACTACAGGCTATCGACTATAACTATAAAAAATGGAATACAGTTGTGTATATGAAAATAATTATTTTAACGGCAACATTACAACAGCTACCGATTTAGCTGTAGTCAACAACATAATATATTAATAAAGGCAATAGCAGTATCTCAAAAAAACAAAACAGAAAGAAAAAGTATTTAATGGTTTTATTTTTCATCTCAACAATGTATCAAATCATAAGTAAAAGTAAAAACACACATAAAAAGTAAACATAAACATACTTCTCCTGTTGTTTTTGACATATGATCGACTATCTAATCAATTAAAAAAATTGTCACCTGTGTTCCAAACACTACCTGAATTAATATGTGAATGTATCTTGAGTCAACATAGGCAGTTTTTTTGACTACAATGACTACATTAGTTTGTGAATACGATAAGATAAATAGAAGTAATAGCAACGCTATGTATGAAATAAAATACAACTTTTAAAAACGAGAAAAAATTTAAAAGTGTTTAGCTAATCATTATTTATTTATTCCACTTTCATATTTTAACTGAAATTAGTAAGTATTAAATTGCTATTTTTATAATTTACTTACTGTTCTAAATAAATACTTTAGGTTAAAAATTAAAATAGATGTAGACGAACAGCTAACTGAAGAAATAAACAATTGCTAAAAGTACAGCTCAGTTGTTTATTTTATCATGGCCGTCTTTAAGAAAATTAAGTAGTTGATTGCTTGGTAAAGGCGCCATTAGTAAGCTTGTGGCCGGTCGCCAGTAACCTAAAATGGGATTATAGTGTTAGGCTAATTACTATTTTTGTTGGCGACAACAATAAGGATAACGCTGTCGATAATATAAAATAGAGTTTTTTAAACTTAATTCATGAACGTAACTATTTAAATGCAAAAAAATTGGCAGTAGTCGATGGCCTGTTGTCTCAAAAATTTTTAATACAATAGAGTGCTTAATAGTTATCACTGTAGAGCGCTAGAAAAAAAGAATTGTTCAAAATATTAAGACGTTTATAAAATGAGAGTATAATAATTTATAACCATTTTATCATTTTGTGAAAAAAAATAATTTTCTATATTAAAATCTTTCCTTTTCTATATAAAAATATCAGCTACTTTGAATAATTTTCTGGAAAATAAATTTTTTTGGATGTACATATATATTTTAAAAACACTTATTTACTAGAGTTTAGTAAAAAAAGCTAGATATTACAAAAATGGTAAGTATCTTGTTTTAAAGTACTGAGAGTGATGTTCCTTTTTAGTTATAGATATAGAATTCAGGATAAGCTGAGGTTGAGGCTCTGCTTCGAGAACACAATCTGTATCCAAATTGATACAGTATTCTAGCAATAATTTATGAAAATAAGCAAAGTTTTAGGGTAAGATATAAAATACACGATACTAGTTTTTATCCATCGGTCCATTACAAGTAAATCGACTGTATACTTAACCAATATAGACAAAGTTAAATGTGATAAGCACAGGAGCGATTTAAGATCTAGATTACTTTCTATCAGGAGAAAATAATCATTATCAAAAATTTAAATGTGTAAAATTTTAATTAAAAACTTCGGTAAAATGTCAAATTTTGTTATAAAACTAAATCTTCGCTAAAATAACTTCATCGGCTAAATAAGGTAGACAGAAGACGACCTAAATTTGCATTAGCAGTCTTAATAAAAATTGCTAATGATTATTAACTTTAGAGTTAAGGCATTCCGGAGATAAATATCCTCAAACAGTTGTTAAGTAGGTAAAGGTGGTTATCCATTTAAGAGAGTTGGATGGTCACACATAGTCCACATAGGGTCCATTGTGTTACCACAGCTTTCCGCTATACTCTAGTTTTGGAACCACTCGGAGCTCCTGATGAAGTGACTTAAACTGCTAATGTCAATCCGTGACAGTTCCTTCAGATCATCCATTCAGTAAGAGCCTAAATACTTTTTTCTCCTTTGACAAGTTGCTGGGCAGGTACCCAGCAGGTGAAGGACACTCTCTACCTCATCGCTGCAGCTTCTGCAAAAATCATTAGCAAAGTGTCCAAGGCCAATACGCCTCACATGCGTATCCATAATCCACTGCCCCGTAATGACCCCGATAGCCATACTGAGCGAGCCCCTGTGGAGTTTAAGCAGACCTACCGCGCCGTTCTACCCTTGTCCGATAACCGCCTGGCTATCAAAAAGTATGGTATTGCTTCGCTTTGAGATGTTTCCGTCACCAATAATTATCGCCGCTGCCTGAATTGCCAACATCACCGCCTGAAATATGCTATTACTTGAACCGTTAGTATTAAGCTAGATTATTATGTATTAGAAGAAGGAACAGAATATTAAGAAAATAAAGAAGTTAGTTGAAAAAGAAACTCTATCGTCATCGGTCTCATTATTTTATTCGAACATTTTGGTCTTTGTCGCGAGTGCTTATAAATTCACCAAGTGCCCAATGTTATTTAAATTATAAATTATTATTTATGATTTTCCCTTTAAAAACTATTAAGGGAAAACTCCATTTTTCCAGACTTCATCGTCTGGAATTAAATCCTGAATCTCGACAGCCCCAATTTGCTTCAGGATCCTAGGAAGTGCGCCTCATCTTTGCGTTTCAGTTCCACCCCGCTTCTTGTGACGAATACTACTTTCGTTTTCCCAGGGTTAACACTCAATCCGCAATAATATGCCCACCTGACTCTCCTCAGAGCAAGTCGCATCCTATCTCTGATAGTGTCAAAAAATCTATCCAAGATTACAAGAACGAAATCGCCTGCATAGGCAATTTCCCCACATCCAATTCCAGCAAGACTAGTAGCTCATTCATCACCAGATTCCGTAAGAGAGAAGAGAGTAACTCACTTTGTAGAGTTCACCTCCCTATAGCTTCCGTTGTTTTCAAGCTCCCTAGTGGGGGGTAGATTGTTCTCCCACAAAGTAGCTTAGATATCCAGTACACCATTGTGGTCGTCTGTATGCCTAATTTTGTCAACGCCGCGAATATAGCGCATAGTTCCACATTACGCAAGCTAACATCAATGGGTCTCTCCGTGCCTAAAATACTTGGATGTAGTATGGGAGTTTCTTCCAAAATTCGGTATAAAGACTGTCCCCACTTTACACCATTCCATTTATCTGAATACTGGCGGTAAACACAGCTACCGGGTATTTCGATGTGTTCCAATTTCAGACGTTGTAAGAGGACTGGATGTATCCCTCCTGGTCCCGGAGATTTAAAAGGTAAAAATCCGTCTATCGTCCATTTTATTGCGTTGGCAGACATAATCGAAGTGCTGAGTGCAGAACACTCGGAAGTTTCGTTGATAGTTTCCATGTTGCCACAGACATTTTTCCACGAGTCCCTCTTAGCACGTCTCGGAATTCTCTAGAGGCATTATATAGTCCCTCCAATGTTTCGCATCACCAGATTACCATCGAAAGTTTTCGTGACTCCTTTCTGAGCATGTCCAAAGCCCGGTCCTTATTGATCTTTTTAAGGAGGTTTTCTGAAAACCTCCTATTATGACCTTTTTAAATTTAGCCACTGTATCTTCACGTCCAGAAATACTATCTGTTTTACAGTGCGTGGGTGGTCTTTCCATCCATTTTTCCCTTTACCATCGTTGTGTCTAGTTCTTCCTTGCCCTCTTATAGACAACATCCCAAAACAGATGCCATATCCGATCATCTGGAGAAAAAAGAACTGGCTCTAGATCGGTATGGATCTGTGTCGCCATACGTTCGTCCTGTGAAATTTTCCCCTGGGGGCATTATCATCGGACTCTATGGGACGGTTGTCTTTTTCGTAAACTTAAGGATAATAGGTCAAAATTCGACCAAACCACCATTGGAATTCTTGTTTGGCTATAATACTCGCACAACGAGATTCATGGCGCTTCTCCAATTTGACAATTATGAGTTGGTACCTTCGGATTGCACATCCTAATCATTCTTAAGACCTTTTCTGGCTCCCTTGGGATTGCGTCCTTTGATTCCAGCTCCTAATTTGGAGCCCGGGCAGATTTCTCATTTCCTTGAGATAGCGATGGAGAAGTCATCCAGAGCTCTCTTATCGGAACACGTTACCAGCATAACGTGCCCTTGGTACTAGCTACACATTTGGTAAGTTGGTACTGGTCCGGGATGTTCCTCCATCACCTATAGGAAGGTGTCTTCCTTCAAGGCGTAATCAGCTAGGTTCTAGTTTGATGGTTCTGAGCGATCGACCACCGCCATATCAATACTGTACATCAAAGTATAAACACATAGACGACAGACAACAGTTCGGCAGCTCGACAGAAAATTCTGATAACTGCTTTTTCTGCCATATGCCGACTGTTTAAATTTTTTGAAAGCAGAGCAGAAACTTCAACAATTTTCAAATTTTAATTTAATTATATGTTTCAGTGTTGTCACTATTAGGTTTATGTACGCAAAAATAAACTCACTTAAGAAAAAACCGCACACACAAAACATTTATCTAATGAATTCAGATACAAAATTGAATCTATAATTCTATTTTATTTATTTTGAATACATGGATTACTTTTTAATTCTTAATTGTGGAATTGTTCTTTCTCTTCAATAATATAAGTATTTTTAGCTGTTTTTTTATTATGATTTTATGTTGTATTGGCATCACTAATTTGCTTTTAGCTGCTCACAAAAATAGAAAATAGTTTAATTTGGGCAGGAGCTGCTTAGGTTGTTGTCTTGGCTTTTTCTGTTCTGCCTTCAATATAATCGTTTTTATATAAACGTGTGTATTCTAAACTTGGCAGCTTTCTGTTATCTGTCGTACATTATGCTTGTGCTGTGAGGGCTTCTATCCTGCATCGCATCGGGTGAGTCACCTTTTGGAGACCGCTGTCTTTCACAGCAGTTTCGTTGGCTAACTGTTCTATTCCGCCAGTATTTTCCGAGCCCAGCGTCTGTATATTACGCGTCATTCGGCTGCACTCTGGGGTTTTTGAAATCCGTTCGAGGACATGTCTAGCACTTAGTCACTCTCTAGATTTTTCTTTAGAGTCTTTATTCCGTTTTGACGCGTCAACCTTCATATTTGCAAGATTTTTCCGAATTCCGTTGTCGGCCTCCAGGGAGCACTTTTTTTTATTATTTTCTAACTAACAGGCTAACTCTCTGCACGGGTCCTTTGTCCAGCCCATACCTCTATTCTATGGTAAGAGTAACAATGCATCAGACCATAACTGGTGGAGAGAGTTTTGGGCAACCACCATATTCATATGCTTGCTGAATGCTATAGATTTGGACAGGTTTTCTAACGAAACTATAATCTTTTAACTGTTGCAAATATTGATTTCTGGTCAATTCTAGATTACAAAAACGTTTCAGTGGAAATAATCGATAGAGTCATTTAAAATAAATAAGATTACTCCAAAAGTGGCCACAAAAAGCTGGAGAATTTTCTCAAAGCGCCAAATTTCTATCGAAGCGGTGTCAAAAGCAATACTTTTTCTCTTTTTATGCCCTTCATATGTTTTTTCTAAAGCCGAAAATCTCAATCAATATTGTTGTTACTAACTTGTTAGGGAGTTAATAACAACAATAATTTCTTTGAGAAATAAAAAAAAACAATAGATTTTTCACGACTTCTTGCTTTATTAATGATTTTTTAGATCTGATTACAAAGACTACAAAATTCATGAACTGCTTTCATGTACAATAACATAACTTGCGGCGAATTTAGTTCAAAAATCCTCTTCATGAGGACAAAAAGAGAAATTAGCAAAGTTTGTAAATAACAATTATGTAAATATAAAACATTAACAAATAACGTGGCATATAACAAATTAATGTTCAGCATGATTGTACGTACTCCCCCGCAAGAAAGGCCTCTTTAGCTGGACCAGGAATATCATTATTCTATTTGAAAATTAAGCGTTTTACATTTTGAACATTCTTCTTTTATTCAGTTGTGTCGCTTATCATATTGCTATTCATCCTCTGCTAACTACGTATTGTCAATTGTTAAAGTGCAGGAGGTTCATGCGGGACATGACTAAACCTTTAGAAAAGATGTGTATACTGTGCTATTAGAAATTTTGTTTTGCGACTAACTGCTTTGTGGTATATTATTAGCAATGTCACTTTGCATTGACACAATTTAACAACAGGATTTGAAATAGTTCCATTCTTTTTACTTTACTGTGTTTTCCTTGTTGCCTTTTTCATAGACAACTATTTCGACGCGTTCCAATCGACATTCAATGGGTGGTAGTAAATTATCTTTAACTATAACAGAATTACTAGGTTGAACATTGTGTTTTTCAGTATTCAGCTAATATCTTCAATAAAGTTGAGTAACATACTCGCTTTTTCAACGATATGCACAAATGTGTTGAAAAGCTTTTAAAAGATTCCATTGCTTAATTAAACTTAAACTTGGGAATGGAAGCTTTCGGAGGCTTCAAGCGTATGTGTTATGGGAACACGTCTTAAAAAATTTTGATTGATTATTCGTTAAAGGGGACATCGGATATGAATTTAAAACAGCCTTAATGCTAATCAGGGAAGCTGAGGTTTCCTGCTACTTTTTAATTTTTTTTATATTTTTCTAATAAAGCCTTTTCAGTAAATTGTAGGAATTCGTTGTGAGATTTGAGTAATGCAATGCTAGCTCTTATAAAGTTTCGTCCATTATCAGGAATGCGGAAGTGATAAATTCAGAGCAGCGCTCCAGACGAACTGCTCTTTTAGAGAAGCAAACAAAGAAGGCCGCATAACGCTTTACTGTACCGTTTCGCAAATTGGAGGATTTAATAGTGAAAGTATCTGCAAAATCTACGCTTGTGTAAGTGAAGGACAATAAAAATTAACACTTTCTGGTGGAAAAGCCGCCTTTAATTGATCTTGTATCTTATGCTTGAAAGTAGTACATGAATTGTAATTTCGACTACATTTCCTTCCTAAATTCTTGAGACGAGGAATTATGCAAGCCCTGCTTTGTAACACGTATCATAATGTGATGTTCGACGTGCAGTAAAAAGTGTGTGTAACAACACACGCAGAGAGAAATTTTTCAGGCACAACCACAGGATACCGCTCTTCATAACTCAGTACAGAGTTTTTAATCTCCCAAGAAATGAGCAAAGAAATAGCAGTCTACTTATCCTTTACAATAGCTGCTTAGTGAATAGACACTTATATTCCTGGGGAAAATTGTTAGTTTGGGAAATGTAGATCGAACTATTTCTTTTGAAATTCAGTTGATGCTAGGGATGCCAATCACGAAATCTCGAACCGGGATTTTCGCAAATACTGGGATTTATTTAAACTTATCCTGGCATTGTCGGGATTTTAAATTCATACATATACTGAATAAAATAAAAATAAAATTGCTTACGGCATTGACTTTTAAGCCCTAGTTATGCTACCGTAACGTAATGTAGCGTGTACGGAACGTAAAAATGTAAGTGCAATTATTAAGATCGTAAAAACGCGTCATATGTTTTTATGTAAAGAAAACAATAAAAGAAATAAACAAAAACAAATAAAGAAATTAAAACTATAAAAAAAAAACCCCAGATATGGATATAGAAGTCATGTTTTTGAGTTTGAGTTTTTATTTTATTATTTTTATTATTGTTTTTTAAACATATTTAATATTAATTCCAAGTTTTAAAAACTTTGTTTTTACTCTTTTTATCACTTTCAATATGGCGTCTTTTGTTTTTCCTTAATTCAGCTGCTAATCAGTGTTATCACTACAAAGTTTTTAGGTACATTTCAACGATTTTATATTTATTTAAAGGTACTTATTAAAAGTTGTATGTACTGTTTCTGTAAGTCAAACAATTTCACTTTCACTCAAATAAAAACACAAAATTAAGTGGCTTTGATTGTATTTTCCATATACATAGACAAGCAAGTGAAATGGTTTATCCTACAGAAACAGGTACGAATGTTAAAACGTTTTTACCTTCTCTAATAAAAGTAAAATGCGAACTGAAATGCTTTTCGAACGCTTTAATTAGTTAAAAATCTATAATTAATTTTTCTAATTTAAAATAAAAATAAACACTACCTACATAATGTTATAGTAAAATAGTGTTTATTTTTATTTTAAATTATAAAAGTTAATAATGAAATAAATTATAATTTGGGTTTTTAAAATATGTAAAGTCTTATTTAAAGAGAATTCCACATACAGACAAACATAACATACATACAAAACGTAAATTCTGTTTATAATTTAAATTTTCAGTTTTAGTGGTTTTTAATATTGACATGTTGTTAACATTGCTAAGCTGATGTCACGTAAAAATGTAAGAAAATTCTATTTTTTTACAAATTCTTACGTTACATTACATTTCTATAACCATTCGTATTGCTTTATACATAACAAAAACGATCAGCTGTTTCTTACTGTTGCGGTTACGTTCCGTTACGGTAGCATAACTAGGGCTTTAATTTATTATTACGTTAAATGAAACACATGTAGTTTTTCAAGTGTATCTTGTAATAGTTAAGTGGTTGTGCTATCTCACCAGACATCGAATTGATCGGGAACCCAACTTGCATTGTTAAAAAGTTAAACGCTTCCATCGAAGAATGTAAAGTCCAACAAAATCTGTTAATAGAGCTGATCATTTAGATACTCAACTTTCTAAAGAAGTAGATTTGTTTGTATCACGACGTGGTAGTGATGAATATACTGCACAGAGCTATCGTGAAACCATTTTACCTACAAGTGTAGATTACGAAAAATGTTTCTCAGAGGCAGCGCATGCTTGCAAAAAAATTCGTTCAAGGCTTTCTGATGAAATATTAGAGCTTTTGATGTTTTTAAAAATTACTTAAAACAAGGAGTATAAGTGAGAAGCATATTTTAGAATCTAAATTTTATTCTTAATTCTTCTTATTCTTATTCATTATTTAAAGAATCAGGAAGCAAAGTACAGTTTCGCTACAGTAGCAAAAGTAAAGTATTACAACAGGTTATGGGCCCAGTGGCATTGAAGGTTAAATAGCTTCAAGTGAAAAAAGATAAAGAATTGATTAAGTGAAAATGGCCTCTATGTTCAATATACCAAAATTGGATGACACAAATTATGACTCTTGGAGTCTTCAAGTGAAAAGTGTACTTATACACCAGGATTTGTGGTCCGTTGTGTCAGGAAGCTTGGTAAAGCCTGAGCCAACTGCTACGAATGCTGCTGCTGTGACAGAGTGGATTGCAAAGGATGAAAAGGCAACGGCAACAATAATATTGTGTTCAACCCCAATGCAAATAGCTCACATAAATAATTGCGAAACGTCTAGTGATACCTGGTATAAAGGATTGTCATATAAATAGATTGGTTTTGTTAGGTTGTTTTGAATGCTATGCCTAACCACAGCAGTTTTAATTCCTTCCTGCACTGTTTAAGGTGCTGGATGAGAATATTGAGAAACACGTTGTTAAGTTTTGTTTATCAAAATGTTTCTGATTTTTATTCAAAATTATTCCACTATTTATACTTATTTCTAATATTTACAATAATTCTTAAAACTATATATTTTACTCTTTTTGTTGCAAAGCATGATTCACTTGCGACAATTACCACGAGATGATTGGTCAAAACCTCACTCAATATTTTTAATAGTTTTACTCATTACTTTATAAATGAGTCACTTTAGAATTATAAATTTCTTTCTGATAATTTCTGTAATCCAAAACATTCATGATCCCTTTCAAGTGCTTTGACCCATGTTATTAATTTTATTGCATTTTCTGTTTATGCATGTGTGGTCTTGTTTGTGTGCCGCTTATTAAGTGTGTCATACTTTTCTATTTCCCTTATTTCTCAAGGTTTATAATTACATTAAATAACATTTAAAATTTGGGTTGAACATATGTAATTTGAATCTTCTTTACTTTACTTATTTGTATATTGTGTGTCAAAAATGTGGTGTGGTGTTTATCGTTATAGTGATACACTACACCTTCCCCCTTAAGATTAAAATTATGATTTTTAATGAAATAAATTGAATCTTATAAAAATATATGTGATATAATTAGTGTTAATAAAAATATTAATAATAATATAAAACTTATGAATAATTTTTATAGGTAATATATTGTTTTACAATTATAATTAAAATAAAGTATAAGTAAAAGTATATGTGAAATGCTTATATTTAATTTGCTATATATAACTTTAATAGATTATTATGGTAGATTTTTTCTTCTGTGCCTACTTTTAATAATGAATTTACTCCTAGTCTTTTAATTATTCGGTATGGTCCTTTGTATGGACTCTGATTTTTCTTTCTTGATTCTAGTTTTATTAATACTAAATCTCCTTCTTTGAAATTACTATTATTTATATTTCTATCATAAATTATTTTTGATTTTTGCTTAGCTATTTCTAATAATTTTTTGGCATTTTCTAAAGATTTTCTTAATCTTATTTTCATTTCATTAGCATAATTGTCTATGTTATAGCATTTATTTGTATTTTCTATTTTGTCTGTTGGTAGTGTTGCTAACTTGCCAAATATTAACTCGTTTTTTTTTTTATAGCTATGCGAGCTAAAGGTTGGGAATCTTCAAAAGACATTGGTAGCCCGGTCTACAAAATGTGCACGATTCGCCGCAAGACTTACTCTCGGCTTGCTAAACGCATACGTACTAAACCCAACCAAGTTCGTCACACTTCCATTAAGTCGCCCCCCCCGGGACCACAATCAAGTATTACATCGGGGGAGGTAAAGATTCAGCGAGTGCTGCTATCCATTTCTGCTGTTCTTGCTCTCTCTATTATCCTCTGTTGCACTAGAACTTCCTTCGCGAATAAACATACCGCGTTCCAGTTTTTGCGTGATGTTAGCATCAGGTTAACCACGTTATCGGGGGTCACCTGGGATCCGATCGTCCTCTCCAGGATATTTCGTCGATATTCGTAGCGCGGGCAAGTAAAGAATACATGCTCCGCTGTTTCACCCGTATTTAGGCATGATGGACACGCTTCATCCACGTCATGCCCATACTTGTAGAGGTATGTCCTATAGCAACCGTGACCCGTTAAGAACTGTGTAAGGTAAAAATTTACCTCGCCGTGCTTCCTTCTAGTCCATTCTTCTATATTTGGTATTAATCTGTAAGTCCATCTTCCCTTTGTGGAAGAAGTCCACTCGTGCTGCCACCTATTCATTGCATCGTCATTCGCCTGGTCAGGGTGCACTAGCCCCGTTCTCCTTCTTGTTAAGTGTTTCCTCCTTTCAACCTCTACTAACATTCGTAGCGGCATCATCCCTGCAATCACCAATGCTGCATCCGTAGATACTGTACGGAAGGCAGAAATTACTCGGAGGGCAGATCTCCTGAAGGCCCCATCAACTCCTATTCTGTATGTCTTCTTATCCATGGCCTCGGCCCATATAGGGGCTGCATATAGAGCAATCGATCTAACCACTCTCATCAGCAATTGTCTCTTCTCCTGTCTCGGACCTCCCAAGTTAGGCATTATCCGCGCGAGTGCGCCCGTTGTCGCCGCGCACTTCCTACTAATATACGTCAGGTGCTCCTTGAATGTGAGTCTGTTGTCAATCATGACTCCTAAGTACTTGATAGACTGCTTCGATGTTATCCTTTGTTCGCCAACCGTTATGGTGATGTATTCCATTTTCTTCCTACTGCTTACCAATACGACATCCGTTTTATGATCAGCAAGTTTCAGACCTATACTCGCGATCCAGCTTCTAACTCTGCTAACTGCCGCGTTGCACGTTCGTTCCAATTTATCAAGGTGTTTACCTTTCACCACGAGGGCTATATCGTCAGCAAATCCGAATATTTGTGCACCCGTAGGAAGCCTAAGCCTCAGTACGCCATCATACATCGCGTTCCATAGCACTGGGCCCAGGACCGATCCCTGTGGTACCCCTGCTGTTACAGCGTATGACTTTCTGCCTTCATCTGTGTCATACAAAAGTACTCTGTCCTTAAAGTAGTCCATTATGAGTTCCATCAAATATCCAGGTACGCCCCTCTCATCAAGTGCAGCCAAGGTGGCGTCCCAATCTGCCGAATTAAATGCGTTTTTGACGTCCAGGGTGATGATTGCGCAATACTCCTTATCACCCTCAAACCAGCGGTCACCGCTGATGGCTTCCTTCGCTACGGTTATGACCGCCTCCATTGCATCCACAGTGGAGCGCCCTTTTCGGAAGCCGAATTGGCGATCCGACAGGCCATCTCTCTCCAAAATCGTTTCGAGTCTTCTACATATTATCTTCTCCAGCAGTTTACCTACGGTATCAATCATACAAAGTGGGCGGTAACCTGATGCATCCTGCGCGCCGTTGCCCTTCGGGATGAGAACCAACCTCTGTCTCTTCCATATCCTTGGGAATTTCCTCTCCTGAATGCATATATCAAATACTTTCCTAAACACCTCAACATTGTTCTCTATAGCCACCTTAAGTGCGACGTTGGGGATCCCATCAATCCCCGGCGCTTTCCTGAGTTTCATTCCTCTCCAGACTGCATCGAATTCCTGGCCGCTAACCCCAGGAATGTCATCGTGAGGCATGCTGTCTCGCACAGCATACGTGATCTCGGCCCTCTCCGGAAAGAGGCCTTCGACAATTGATCGCAGCTTCTCCGCACTTTCCGTGGCCGGTGGTCGAAAGCAGTTCAGCTTCCTCATTACCACCTTATATCCCGTGCCCCAGGGATTTTCATCCACATCGGCGCACATTTCTCTATAGCACCTTCTTTTACTCCTGTCAATGGCCCTATTAAGGCTGGCTCTGAGCACCTTGTATCTTTCCCGAAGTACAATGAAGTCATTGCGACCCCTTGCCCTCTGGAATATCCTCCGCGCTCGATTACATTTCCTTCTTAGATCAGCTATCTCTGCATTCCACCAGTACACGTGTTTCCTGCCCGGCAAGAGAGACTTCCTCGACATAGACGCGCTGCAGGCTTCCGTTATACGGCGCATAAGTTCCATCGCCATGTTGTTTGCGCTTCCGGCCAACCGAATGTCGCCCATCGCGAGAACAAAGGTTTCCTCATCAAAAGTAGAGTCCCTCCATAAAGGATTAGGAGGGGCGGCAATAATGGGGTTCACTGCAGGGCGTTCCTGTATTTCAAAAATGATCGCCCGATGGTCGCTATGAGTGTAGACATCGGACACAGTCCAATTCGATGTCGTTGCCAGTGTATCGCTGACGAATGTTAAATCAATCTTAGAACTCCGTCCACTTCTCGAGAATGTATCAATCTGCCCACAGTTGACTAAGACAACCTCCAGGGTTGCAAATGCGTCAAGCAGGCTTTCACCCCTTTGGTTCGTGTACGCTGAACCCCATTCCACAGCCCATGCATTAAAGTCCCCGGCAATCACCAGGGGTCTTAGATTTCTAGCCTCCTTAACGATGTCATCCAATCTGAGTTTGTACTCCTCCATTGATAAGCTGGGGGGCAGATAACAGCTGAGGAAATGTACCCCATTACTGGTGCATTTCACAAAGCCCTCTCTCCTGTTGTCAATATTTCCCATTGGGAATTTACCGCATGTCCATATCGCCGCCTTGTTGCATTTACTGGTAGCCCAACGCTGATTGTCAGGTGCCCTGTAGTGTTCGCTCAATATCGTCAGGTCTATTTTCCGCTCCCGGACAGTCTGTTTAAGGAGCTCCTGCGCCGCTTCACAGTGATTCAGATTCAGCTGCAAAATTCTCATTTTCCTCCGTTCATCATCCTCTGTCGAGCTGCCAGGTACTGTGGACACTTAGGTCCCCCCGTGACGTGATTCGCTTCCACATTTCGATCGCCTCTACAGAGTAGGCAGTGAGGGTCACTGCGACAAGTTTTGGCAAGGTGGTCTTGCTCTCCGCACTTGAAACAGTGTTTTGACCAATCACTCCTACTGCGGCAATTTCCGGCTATGTGCCCGAAGTCTAGGCACTTGAAGCATCTCCTTGGGACAACTTTCCTCATTAACCGGCAAACTGTCCACCCGACACGCAGTTTGCCCACTTCCTCGGCCCTGTAAGCCAACTTCGTTGGTATTGCAATTATTGCCGTCCGCGTACCCCCCGGAGCACTTCTTATCGTCCTGATAGCCGATGGGTGTAATTCTCCAATTTGTTCTCTCCAAGCGGTTATTATTTCATCTTCTGTGGTTACCTCGTCCAGGTATCGCAATTCAAATGTTGTCTCCTGAGTTATTGTCCTGACCTCTATATCATCGGTCAATATGGTCTTCAATTTGGATTGGTGAGTTTCTGTAGCCACCTCAGCCGACCTTTTAAATTCCAACAGAATTTCGCCCTTCCGTGTCTTCTTAACAAGGTGAACATCTTCGCCAACTGACTTAAGCTCCGGGGCGCTTCTAACTTTTCTTAGGATGTCTGCAAATGAGAGCTTCTCCGTAGGTTTTATTATCATTGCATCCGGTCTTGGGGGCTTCCTACGCTTCCTAGTCTTGAGAACCCAATCATTGGGCTCTCTACTCATTTCTTCTTCGGTACCCGGTATTTCCGCATCCCGATTTATTACATCTTCAGTAGTATCTACTGGTCTCTTCTTCAGATCCTTGCCACCTATTTTTGAAGCTGGGTCAATTAGTCCCTCCGGTCTAATTGGTCTGGTCTTCTTCGGAGGTGTTCTTCTAGGTTTTTCCACTTCGTCCCTCAGTCTCTTAGATGCACCCGGCAACTGCCTCTGCTGGATCGTCTGGGTGCTTCTGTCATTGGTTCTGACCTTGTCTTCCTGTCTCGAAGCCTTGTCTTTAGCAGCCTGCTGGTAGAGCGACGATATTGAAGCAACCACATCGCGCATCGCCTGGTGTATGGACCTTCTCCCTCCGCCCATCATCTCCACAAGTTCCGCTATTTTGTCACCCAGCTTAACAAAGTCGTCCGTATCCTTTTCGGGGGGCTTGCCCCTCTGCAACTCCGGCGGTGACGAGCGGGATCTCTCGACATTTTGCGTCTGAGGTGGTGAGTGAAGCAGCCTCGAAGCCCTCTGGAAAGGATTACGCATAGGGCTGATCAATCTTGACTCCTTTGCACCCTCGGTGCCGGCTGGAGTAGTAACGCCTGATGAAGTAATAAGTTTGTTTTCCATTTCTATGCTATTGGGTCCCAACTTGGAGCCGTTATCTTGGATTCGTTGTGTAGTTACCCTTATTGTGGTCCCATGGTTATCTTTGCAATGCAGGGAGGCCATGCGAGGGTTGACACAAGTCCTCATGAGAGCTTGTGTTCAGAGCCAGACCGGGAGCTAAACAGAAGAAATTCTTAACTGCCCCTACACCCCAACTCAACGGGACGAGTCCAAGATCGTTCTCCAAGGCTTGCCAGGTTTTAACGGGACGGAGACAGATGGTGTATTAGCCTGAAAGCCGTCTGTACCAGATTTCACTCCAGCACATATTGGTAACAGAATACCCCATCCGCCAGCCCATGTCATCAAATCCAAATAGTAGTCCAGTATACCATAATCAGAATCTTACTGGTATCAATTCTGATGCCTATACGACTAGGCTCCGATCGTCCACATCCGATAGAAGCGTGCTTGCACGCATGATGGTCTGTGGTTCCCACGGTGCTATCGTGTTACCACGGTAGTTCAATACTTTGAGCGGCATTGTTTCGCTTTAGAGCTTCAGTGTCATTGGGTATATGCCAGACTTTTCATCCGCACCCTCTACCTTTGCCCTCCCATTTAGTCGCCTTTTACGACAAGCAGGGAACCACTATGGTAGTATTCTAATCCGCTACCACACGGGAGCGTATGGTGAGTGGTTTGTGTCAATATGTGGCACTGTATTGTATGCAAACGTGTAGTATGGCATCCATTTGTCCCATTCGTGATCATCCACAAAATTTAACAAATATTCATTTAATACCCGGTGATTACGTTCAACAGAACCTATTGATTGGTGGTGATAAGGTGCTCTATCGGACTTTAATGTTTTAAAGAATCCATATTTTAAAATAAACTGTTCTACTAATGTTTTGGCAATACTTTTAGCATCTTTCGTTTCAATTGGATGTGCTACAACATATTTTGTTAATTCACACTGCATCGTTAGAATATATCTATACCCATTTGACATTCGTAGTGGTCCTACAGTATCTATTTCTATTGTCTCAAAACTAGTGTTTGGAGTTTCAGTTATAACCATCTTTTCTTTAACGTACTTTGTTTGTTTATTTCTCATACATTTGTCACATTTGTTAATATAATCTCTAACCATCTTTCGCATGTTTTTCCATACGTAACGTTGTTTTAGTTTCAGTACTGTCTTTCTAATACCAAAGTGTCCTGAAAGTGGAGAATCGTGGAATTCTTTTATAATGTTCATTTGTAGTTTTCTATCTTTAATGTGTTGTAATGGTTTATATAATATAATATTCAATTCATAATTTTTGTATTTGTTCGCTTTCAATATTTTCCGGTGCACCTCATTATAACTTCTATTTAAATATTCAATTGATATGAGCTCAAAAATCTTATCTTCGCATGATAAAGCGAGATTTCTTATATTCTGCTTATGCATGTAAATTATTAACTTCTCTAGAGACAAAACGTATTTTGCTAGATCTTCATTAACATTTAATACAAAGCTATTATCTTTACATTCTATGGTACCATCTTTTGGTCCATCCTTTTTATTTATACCGGTTCTAATAATATTAAACTTCAATTCGTGTATATTCTTTATATCTCTTAATGATGTACATTCCCACATATGATTTATATGTTGGCCTTGGGATATGACATTCTTGTTATTTTCCATTACTGTATTACTAATTTCTTTTTCTTTCATTCCACGTGTCGTTACTAAGATTTTAGATGGTTTTGTAATGTCGTCTTCTACAGGGATCATGTTCTTCAACATGTTTGAGTCCAATTTTATTCTGGATAGGGCGTCAGCGTTAGTATTTATCTTTCCCTTTTTGTAAATAATTTCAAAATCATAGTCTGATAAATCTATTCTTATGCGTGTTAATTTTGACGAAGGATTTCTGTGAGTAAAAAGTGAAACAAGTGGTCTATGATCAGTCACAACAATAAATTTTCTACCAAACAAATAAGGTCTAAAAAAATTGTGTGCCTAATGTATAAGTTTTACAATTATTATATAATATTTTTTTTGTTATTTTGATTACATGCCAATACTTTTTACAATTTTATTAAAATTAATTATATTTTCATAAATTATTATTTTATTTTAAATATTTTGAATTAATAATATTTTAATATTTAATTATATTTTCATAAAATTAAACACTTAAACCAAAAATAATTTACTCTTCTTCTTTTCTAATTAAAATTATCTGTTTACATTAATAATTACAACTAAAAAGAAAATTATTGCGAAAATTATTTAAATTTTTTTTTTGATTTAATGTTGGTCGAAAATCCTCACCAATCTCTTGATATGATTGGGGCTGATGGTTATTGATTAAAATCGATTCATTTGTTGTCACTAGGTAGTCAAGTGGTCTATATAGATGATAATAGCCGCTCCGTGGTGGGCTATTACACCTAGGTTCATATTTGGGCCGTAGTATACGTAATTGTTTAATTTCCGTTAAATATGATTCCATTTTGTCTAGTAAAGTTAACTTCTTAATTTTTATTAACTCTACTTTTATTTCAACTTGAAATACGTTTATTCTTTCCTTTAAAAAAAATAAAGTTTACAAGGATCTAATTATTAGGCATTGAGATCGCAGGGTCGAGTTTGCAGGATCGCCATATAAAGGACTGCCATATAATGGCAGGATCGCCATATAAAGGATTGTCATATAAATAGATTGGTTTTGTTAGGTTGTTTTGAATGCTATGCCTAACCACAGCAGTTTTAATTCCTTCCTGCACTGTTTAAGGTGCTGGATGAGAATATTGAGAAACACGTTGTTAAGTTTTGTTTATCAAAATGTTTCTGATTTTTATTCAAAATTATTCCACTATTTATACTTATTTCTAATATTTACAATAATTCTTAAAACTATATATTTTACTCTTTTTGTTGCAAAGCATGACTCACTTGCGACAATTACCACGAGATGATTGGTCAAAACCTCACTCAATATTTTTAATAGTTTTACTCATTACTTTATAAATGAGTCACTTTAGAATTATAAATTTCTTTCTGATAATTTCTGTAATCCAAAACATTCATGATCCCTTTCAAGTGCTTTGACCCATGTTATTAATTTTATTGCATTTTCTGTTTATGCATGTGTGGTCTTGTTTGTGTGCCGCTTATTAAGTGTGTCATACTTTTCTATTTCCCTTATTTCTCAAGGTTTATAATTACATTAAATAACATTTAAAATTTGGGTTGAACATATGTAATTTGAATCTTCTTTACTTTACTTATTTGTATATTGTGTGTCAAAAATGTGGTGTGGTGTTTATCGTTATAGTGATACACTACACTGGAGAGCATTAAAGAAGGTACATCGTCCAAAGGGACCCGTGCGTAAGGTTACGTTGTTTAGGCAGCTTCTACAAACCCGTATGTCAGAAGATGAGTGTGTTCAACAATACATATGTAATTTTGGTACAATTGTTGACAAATTGGCAGAAACCGGTGTCACCCTTCAGGAGGAGTTGTACGTGATCATGCTACTCGCAGCCTACCAAAATCTTACGAGAACCTTGTGGTGGCTCTTGAGGCGAGAGATGACCTTCCAAAATTATCTACCCTAAAGGTTAAATTAATTGAAGAAGGGGAACGTAGAAAGGAAAACAACAATGGAACAACAAGTGCAGACAGTAGCGTGCAAGTTTTTATGGCGAAAGAGAAGAAAGGCCATCAACGAAACAGTTATAAGAAGAACAACAACAATACAAATGAAAACAACGGTTCTCGAAGAAAATCGAACTTTAAATGTTTTAGTTGCGGCAGAATTGGTCACTATGCGGCACAATGCAAAGAAAAGGGTGCAAAAGCAGAGCAGAAAGGTGATCGAACACATCGTGCTTTTTCTATTTCAAATAACTGTGGACTACGAAAGAACATTTGGTGTGTTGACAGCGGCGCGTCAGCGCACTTGTGTTGCGACCGCGACATGTTTGATCAGTTCAAAAAACATGAAGAGGAAATTATAATTGCTGGTAGTAAGAGAATACAAACTGAAGGAAAAGGGCAAGTTTACATAAAAGAGTTTGATATAACATTGAAGGAGGTTCTATATGTTTCGTGTTGGCAATGTAATTTTATTTCGGTTGCTAAGGCTGTAAGTAATGGATGTACTGTAACTTTCGACGACAAAAGGGCTTCGATAAAAAAGGCGGTAAGGTTTGGTTGACTGCCAAAAGAGTCGGCGGTTTATTTTTGTGGTATAAATAATAATGAATGTTTATTTTCATGTGAAACCACTGGGGAGGCGATGAAGTGGAATAAACATTTTGGCCACATGAATTTTGCTAGCTTGAGACAACTAATAAAAAAAGAAATGGTTTCCGGCGTGAAACTGGCCATCCCTGATAATATGAGCTGTAAGGTTTGCTTGCAATGTAAATGCAGTGTTAGACCATTTAAACATTCGGAGAACAGAGCCAATGATTTGCTGGAAATAATACATAGTGACGTTTGCGGTCCCATGTATACAACATCCAATGGCGGTGCTAAATACATGTTAACGTTCATCGATCACAAGCAGTGTTGCCAATTTAGCACTTTTGGTGCTAGATTTAGCACTTTTTAAACTCGTTCAGCACCAAAAAAAGTAATCTAGCACCTAGCACTTTTTTTTAGCATTTTTAAATTTTTTTCTAGCATTTTTTACAATTTTTGGTAAGTAATTCATCTACATATATTTACTTTTTTTGAAACCAATTCTACATGAAATACGAACTGTTAACAAAATCTTTCAAAGCAATGAAAATTACCCAACTCGTCTTTTAAAAGAAATAACTCTATTAATTAACTTTCTGTATTATACACCGATTTCGAAGATAAAGTTTTGTACACTTGTAGTCTTGGCCATGAATTTGAAATTCAGGTGGAAAAATTGAAAAACACAATAAAGTAAAAGAAATAATTGCATTAACTTCGTTGTTGGACTAATAAACCAATTAAAGCAAAGATAAATATAAATATAAAAAATACATAAACTAATCCCTTCTTTAATTAAGATTACCAGATAATATAAAAGTTTTACAAAACATAGATTTTTTTCGGTACAAAACGTTAAGTACCCAAAAAGGTGATATTTTACCAATTTTAAAATTATTTTGTATAAGCGACTAAGAAATTGGAAAAATAATTGATCAATATTCCAACATTCAATATATAAAATGGATTAGTAAAAACAACACAGTATCATTCTGGTCAGAGGTAAAAACATATAGAGATGCAGGAGGAAATAAGAGATTCGAGCAGATTGCCAATTTTGTTTTAAAACTTCTCAGTCTTGAGAACAGTGTTGCCGTTTTTGATTATTTCTAACCAAAATTGCATATTTTTTTAATCAATATGTAACTTTGTAGAGTTTTTTGGTTTTGGTTATTTTTTTTCTTATAAAAAAAGCTATTTTTTGTTTCTTTTCTTATTAATTTAAATTTGAAAAAAACTGAAATAAAAGTCTACGAATTTAATTTTGGTTATATTTTTTCTTATTTGGTGATTTTTCTCACAAATGTTGGTTAAAAAATTTTTTTCGTGGCAACACTGTTTCAGAAGAATAAATAAGAAAGTAGTCAAACAACAAAAACGCACGATGAGAACAACGAATTGCTACGCTCTTGGTTTCCGTACCCTTCCCTTCTATCTTTCCCCCCGCGTCATGAAATATTTTTGAAAAATATTCCAAAATATGTTGAAATGCACATTCTTTATACTTTATTTTCTTTGGTATAATGCACTTATAAAAAATAAAACGTGGGAAATGGTTGAGCTTCCTCCGGAACGAAAAGCAATCGGCTGTCGTTGGGTTTTTCGCTTAAAAAGAACAAAGAAGGTGACGTCGAAAGATTTAAAGCTAGGTTGGTAGCGAAAGGCTGTTCGCAAGTTTATGGAATAGATTATAGGGAAACATTTTCTCCCGTCGTAAGGTACGAGACTATTACAATCGTGTTTGCGTTTGCAGCTGAGTACGAGTACGAGTTACACTTACACCAGATGGATGTTTCTACATTTATGGATGGATGACGACATTTATATTACACAGCCCGAAAAAATGTGTTGACGAGAGAAGACGGCTGACTTCATAAACGCAGTTTGCAATGCAACGCTGCAAAGAAATTCATTTACAAGGCAAAGCAATGTTTTATTGCAACACTACTTTGTTAAATAATGAGATGAAATTTTAATACGTTTATGAACGCTAAAACTTTTGACCCTTGTATGACTTTTTGTATAATTTAACTTTTTAAAATGAATATTCAGAAAAAATGCAGTTTTCTTTTGAAACCCGCTTTCGATTTGGCTGATAATACAAATTCAAAAATATTTTATACAAAAGAAAGCGTCGTCGTATATCATTATTAACTAGCCAAGATTCAAAGAGAAAAATTCCTAAAATTTGTAAAATTATCGCAACCATGACGATGTGTTTTATTCTCATTTTCGAATGAAGAAAAGTATTGCATTTCTTTAATTTTTTCGCTATGAAGTCTGGCTTACGCCTCAAACGCACTTCTATGAGTATCTTTTTTCTTTCACGGTTTCTTTTTTTTTTTACTATATACAAAAAATTAAATGTTAAATCACATATTACATATAAAAAAAATTAAATTAAATTAAAATAAATCTGCCATTTCTACCACAAAATGTTTGCCGCCAATAAATGTTTACAAAGAATCACAAATAAAAACCATGCACGAAATTGACAAATAATGCGCACTGGAAATCATTGCCATGCAATAATGAACATGAGGCATTGCAAAAACAAATTGGACTGCTTTTATGAACACCATGCATTGTAAGGTTACATAGCAAACTGCGTTTATGAAGTCAGCCGACCACATCATGTATTAAAGTTAAAGAAGACATTGTATGGCCTCAAACAATCAGGCCGCCAGTGGAACCGTAAGTTGAACTCTTTGTTAAATTTCAAAAAAAGCTGAGACCCGTATTTAATGAAATCGAATAAAGATTAAAATATGTTAATTTGGCATTTTTATTACAAACAACTCCGAACAAAAAATTCAAAACCCATTTTTTTACAGAATATGCTTAAAAAAGGACATGGATGATCGTCCTTGGACAAATTGTATATACAGTTGGCCGCGCCTTAAAAAACCCTTTCTTACGATACGCATATTGTATATGTTGGTAAGGAAACAGATTCTCAAATTAACAAAACATACAAAAATATACCCTTTTTCAAAATGGTCCAGCTCACGAGAGGTTAAAGCTAGAGCCGAAATATTTTAGATGTCATCTTAAAAAGGTCCAAGGTTCATTTTTAGGATAGTTCATCGAGTACTTTTTTTGTGAGTCGCTCTAATGTACATACACAACGTATACACATTGTTGCTGGTACTTCTGTTTGGTAAATTCAAGCAACGATCAATTTGCATGCGTTTGCAGTTTAAAGGTCAATGCTATCAACACTATTAGTGTTAGATATGTTCATATTATAATAATTGGTTGAAATTCTTGTTATACCTTGCACTGTAGACATAATGCTCGATCAGCATTATTTATGTATAAATTCTGAGTAATTTTAGGGATAAGAATTAATTAATAAACTATAGCTAAACTCTGCGCTTCTGGTGCACTTGGTAATAGCCAAAGTGCGCTTCTTGCGAACTTGGCAATAAAAACAAATAAACTTGTTTTTACTCATTTACAAGTATTTTTCAATGGAGCTACCTTTGTTTTTGCAACTAGCAATTACATTTTATCTTCCCATCTTAAGTAAGAGTACGCAACTACACCGTACTACAGTAGGCTTTTTAGAGGATATTCTTCTTTGAATGGTAAACTTAAAACATAGCTACAAAAAACAACCTGCTTCTGAATCAACAAACGGCTTCTTCAAGTTCACAAAACTTTTTAATATTTTTAAGACAATCATTTGACTGAGGTAGAGAATGAGTTTACTTCATTTCTATTATCTGAATCTGACAAGTACCACCCGACAGGTTTCTCAGGTTTCCAAAGTTCCTGATATAATTTTCCTAACACCTTCTAGATTGATAAAGGGTAGAAAATCACATCCCAGTATCTTATCGATTTATTTATTTATTCTTACGGTTATTTAAACCTAGATATATATACAATACATTAATTATTTTTAAAATATTCAATTAGAAGTTTCTTAAATAAAATCATATTTTCACAATCTTTTATCTTACTGGTAGTTCATTATACTTTTTTATTCCTTTATATTCTAAACAATTCATATCCCTTCTAGTTCTCATGAATGATAATCTATAATTATCTTTTCTTCTAGTATTATAATTGTGAATTTCATGATTACATTGTAATTTCTCATTTAAATATACAGGACATTTTCAGAATCTGATATTAAGAATAAATTTTAAGATGTGAAAAGTAATAATTTGTTTAACACTCAACCAATTTAATTCGCTCAGCATACTTCTTATATTTGTATCATAATTCTAGTTGAAAATAATACGCATAGTCCTATTTTGCAACTTCTGAAGTTTGTCCATTTGAGTTGCACTTAAAATAAATAGTATTGACGGACAATAAACAAAATGCGGTAAAATTATACTGTTATACACTTTAATCCTATAAATCTTATTTACTAATTTTGTTGATCTAGCCATTATTCCAATCTTCTTTGCTATTTTGTTTACAATATACTTTAAATCAGTAGTGCCCAAGCCCTATACACTTCATGCACATTTGTTTTTGCAAATGCGCTTAGCAGTAAGCTGTGTATTTTATATACGTACTAGCTGACCCAGCGAACTTCGTCCCGCCCAAAATTGATTTTTTTTTATTGCCCAAAACAGGTCGCATTATGTATTTATTGTAATACACTGCATAAAACAGTTATTAAAAAGCTAACTTACTATAAGTGTGTGTGAATGTACTTATAATCGAAAGCGTTCTAGACAATGAAAATATGCTTTATTTAGGATAAAACAAAAGTCTATGAGTTTAATTTTGGTTATATTTTTTCTTATTTGGTGATTTTTTCACAAATGTTGGTTACAAAATTTTTTTCGTGGCAACACTGTTCCAGAAGAATAAATAAAAAATTAGTCAAACAACAAAAACGCACGATGAGAACAATTGAGAACATTGTTACGCTCTTGGTTTCTTTATCTTTCCCTTCTATCTTTCCTCCCGCGTCGTGAAATATTTTTGAAAAATATTCCAAAATATACCAAAATTCACATTCTTTATACTTTATTTTCTTTGGTTTTATACATCAGGAATCATAGATAGCATACTTTAATGGTAACTATGCGTATGAGTAATATATTTCAAATGCAATTAAATATTAAGTATGTAGTATGTAGTATACATCGGCATGGCCCCTCGCTCATTTGGAATATCAACATAAAAAGTAGCCTATAACTCCTTCCAGACATACAGGAAGATACTGTGAAAATTTCAAGAAAATCGGTTCAGCCGTTTAGTCGTCTATAAACTTCAAACATACAAGCATACAATCAAACACACACTCATTTTTATATATAAGATAGGGCACACTCAGCACGAGAAATACAAAAACAACTTTGCTTTGTTAGTGTTTTCGTCTTTCTTCGTTGTGTACAAAGCAACAACACTTTCGTATACTTTGTTGGTAAACATTGACAACAGCGAGCATCAATGTAGATTTTGTTTTTGTTTTTTCTTTGTATATATTAGTTTCCACAACAAAAGATATTTAATAAAAATTTGTTTTTCTTAAAATGTATTGATGTTTGCACTTCCATAAGGAACTTTTGGGCACCCCTGCTTTAAATGATCATCAAAACTAAAATTTTCATCAATGATTATGCCCAAATATTTAATTACATTTAGGGCCCTTATTACAACTTGTCGTTAAAGTTGGGAAACTGGAACTGGAAAGTTACATTATTACAACTTACAGAAAATTTTTTTTCAAAAATATGGCAGTGAGGGAGCAAAGTCGATAAAACTGCTCAATTTTACAAGTTTTTTTTTAACGCAGTGGCAACCACGGGCTTTGTTTTTTGGTGTATATGCTCATTTTGTTAAAATTTGAGGTTGCGATAATGAAAATAATATATAATATGGCAACTTCAAACATAAAGTGACATTTAAATGTTAAAGGTAGGATGATCCCTTTAGCTTAACGATCATTTCTATCTTATTGGGTACTCATAATAATGAAAAACACTATCTGCCCGTTAAAATCCTTCCTTTAGTTAACGGCAAGTTGTAATAATGGCCGTTACTCTATCATTAGCGTCATTCTTTATTTTTAATAATTCTTTATTTTTATACATATTTCTTGTCAATACCATAAATTTAGTTTTACTAATATTCAATTCAAGATTAGCCATTTTCGGTGCAATAATAGCTAAAATCTTTACTTTAGAGTCCCAGACTACTGGGATTTACTTAATTTTGACGTAACAATCGCCACCAGCTTATTTACAAAATATGGCTAGAGGAACGTATGCCCAACGAACATCTGTCCTGTCCTGCAAAAGTGAGACCCTACGATATGCGCCAACTACCTTCTCTCTATAGCATATAAGGATCTTACAGGCGTATTGTGTGAACGACTGAAGCCACTCGTCAAAACACCGAGTGGATCTTATCAGTGCGGTTTCAAATCTGGCAAGTCCACCGTCGACCAGATCTTCACACTACGTCAAGTCCTGGAAAAGACCACCGAAAAACAAGTCGATAGACACCAGTCTTCGATAGTCCCACAAGGGATCGTGTTTTTGAAGCAATGTCTGAGCTCGGTATACTTGCGAAGCTGATAAAGCTGTGTAGAATGACATGGAGAAATTCCTGCAGCTCCGTCAAGGTAGGAATGGACCTCTCCGAACCTTTTGATACCGTGAGAGGTTTAAGACAAGGTGATCATATCATGCGGCCTCTTCAACTTCGTTATGGAGAGTGTTCTGCGAAAGGCGGGAGTGCATCGCAATGGCACTATTTTAAAAAAAAAGGTCCAGTTGCTTCCGTACGCTGACGATTGGGCGTACCAAGCGAGATGTTACTACTGCCTTTAGTGCTATTAAACGGGAGTCTACTAAGATGGGTCTGGCAATAAATGAGGGAAAAATAAAGTATATGTTATTGTAGAGACTGTTACGGATCGCCTGGAATTGCAACTTTTACTCCCACCCTTTTTATTTGCATATATGGTTGGCAACAATGCACTTTATGGCAACCCTTTTGATCGATATAATTGCAACTCTTTCTTTTTCTGTAATCCTTTTGCTATGTATGTTCTTCGTCATATTTTTTTTTCGCGTCTTGATCGGCCAATCAGATTTTGACACTTGGCGTCTGTTTCGTTAGGATTTTACCGTTAGACAGTTTGTCAATAAATTAAGGATGAGGGATATAAGTAGGAAAAGATAATGCGTTTTGGCGCGAAGAAAAAGAACATTCCAGGGTAAATAAAAGGTAAGCAAGTTGTGAGATGGGCAGTTGTTGTGTGAAAGCTAAAGCGAGCGGTAGTGTTTTGGAAAAAAAAAAGTAGTTGAGGTGTGATAGCCACACAGTGTGGTAGTGTTTTTTTTAAAGAAATGAAAAAGTTAAAATGTGTGTATTTAAAGTAACTAAAATATAAAAAAAAAAAAAAATTATATTAAACTTATCTCCACAAACTAAACAGGGAAAAAAAATATTATAACATTGTGAGATAAAAAAAAAGAAAACCCCAGAAAGTATGTATCTATGTTAAATAAAATAATATTGTTAGAATAAGAAAAAAAAACAAGGCCAAATCTTGTGAAACAAAAATTTAAATTTTAAAATAAAAAGAGAGTACATATACCCGTAGACACATACCTATATACTTTCAATATGAATTTTAAATTAAAATATATGACTTAAATACTAACCTAAGAAAAAAGAAAACTTAAATAAAAAAAAAAAAATTCCTACAAAGCAAAAAAGAACCTGTAAAAAAAAACTATTTTTCCTAAATAAAACTGCTAATAAAAAAATAAAATTCTCTTTAAATATAAAACTGCAAATAAGAGAGAGAAAAGAAAAACTATTTTTTTAAAATAAAACCCCAAAAAAGGGAAAGAATAAAAATAACTATTTTTTTTTTTGTAAATAAAACTACAAATAAAAAAAAGAAACTATTTTTTTTTTAAACCAACTACAAATAAGTGAAAAAAATTTTTTTTTTCAAATAAAACTAAAACTAAGTGAAAAATTAAAAAAAAGAAAAAAAAACTATTTGCTTTAAATAAAACTACAACAAAAAAAATAACATTTTCTTTAAAGGAAAAAAAACTACAAATGAAAAAAAAAAAGTTGATTAAAAAGAAAAGCAAAGGAAAACTTAGAGAAAACAAAAATCCTACAAAAAAAAGAACATGAAAAAAACTACTTACTTATATAAAACAATAAACAGAAAAAGAAGTAATAAGATCAGAAGACCAGACAGACCAATCAACAAGAGCAACACTACCACCACCAATCATCATCATTACCATCATCAGACCAGCCAATCATCTCCAGATCGGTGCACCGCAGCGCAGCACAGCTAAGTCAACATTATTCCTTATCACTATTATTACAATTATTTCTAACCTATAAGCATATTGTATCATCTTTCTTTTATACATATTAATTATAACATATCTTTATCTCACCTATTCATATTATTGTTTCTTTTCTAAACATATAATTGATAAGAATCTTTAGGATGAATAAATTTTAATAATCTTCTTATAAGTATATACTAACCCCTTTTATAAATAGTTATTTCTGATACAAACAGTTTAAATACATATATATATATGCATATATACATATTTTTGTCTTTTTCTTTTTTTTTCTTTGAATAAATCTTAAATGTTGTGTTTTTTGAAAATGAAATTAAATTAATATGCCTATTTAATTGCCTAAATTCGGGAGGAATGCTGGGAACATGGTAGGGTAAGAAGTACGTGGTTATATCAGGGACAGATGTAGTATTTTATTAGGGTGTCCGTCTGTCATGGTGTGTGACTTTGTCACTGGGAGGGAACCTATCACCCTGACGGGTTAACATCTAACCGTCAAACCATTTTAGACTCGGTTTTTTTTTGTTTCCGGATACTTTCGCGTTTGACTCTATTGTGTGTTTTCTTTATATTTACACAGTCTAGGGTTTTTATTGTATGGCATGCAGGCTGTGTTTTGTAATGTGCCTACATACTTAATATAAGACCCATGTAGGCCGATATACCATATGTATAAATTTCAAATACAGAAGTTAAGAGACATGAATTTATGGTTACCCGCTAGCTCTATACTAAGTTTTGTTGGTTCTCAACCCGATTTGACGCATTAACATATAACACACTCTACATGTCACCAGAGTGTGTAAAAAAAAAATAAAGCACTAAAACATTTAAAAAAAAGTATTTTAACAAATGAAACGATGGCGAGATGTATGTGCCAACGTAGGGTACACTTTTCCCATCCCTTTATCATCAACGCCAATGACAGATAGAATACCCATAATTTTAGATCTGTCCCATTAAGAAAAATACAAAGGTCGCCTATACGCTCACATCCCGGTCGAAAATATCCTTCCCCATTAAATAATTTAATGTTTCATATTCATTAAATATATACAAACAATTTTATTAGAATGGAATAGAAAATAAAAGAAATTAACAACATTCATATAAGTTATTTACTTGGCAAGTGTAAAGAACAAACTAAAGTTATTAATTCAAAATGCATTATGAAACAAAGAGCATAAGAGAAAGAAAAAATTTGGACAGAGGAACAAAACTGAACCGGACTGACTATATTGAGTTACTTAATGAAAATAATAAAGCAAAGAAAGAAATATGAATGAAATTATTGTAATCATCACTTACAGATTATATTTATCCACAGCAATTGAGATGATGGGCCCAGCAGTCAATGTGTGTTGTTGTTGTCTCTAAATTCTGTTTAGGGATAATTAGTGAGATCATTCATATATCTTACAAATGTAAAGATTAATATAAAAGGCAAAATAAAAAGAAATACACTTAAAGAAAAATGTTAGTTAAAACAAAATAAGTAAAATTCAAATATAATGAAAGTAATTATGAAGCTAATTTAAGAAATTTAAAGAACTTTAAAATTAAATTTAATTCATTATAAACATTTATAATCGAACATATTTAGTTAATATTTCAGGTTACAATTTCAGGTTTATGGAAAAGAAAATATTGGTTTTTTCTTTTTTTAAATATAAATTTAAGTAATTATACACAAAAGAAATTATACATATACAATACATTTAAGGTAATCATTTTTAGGTTACAATTTTTTTTCTCTTTGTCATAACTGATTTATAATTTACACATTTTGCTTTTAGGTTATGTTTGAACAATTAATGATTTTAACACAGTTTAATAGACTTTAAATTCTTTATAATAATTTAAGATTTAAATTAATTTTAGATTTAAATGATTTTTATAACGTGAGAAATTCTTTTAAAATTAAGAAAAACTTATTTCAAATCTTTATAAAACATAAAAAAAAATATAATAAACAGAATCACGTGATGATTAGGAACCGAGGTGCTTCTAGAAATTTCTTTTGGACGTCAATTTGAATACAGTATGTCAGCCTATGGTTTGTTGAAGGCGTAACCCATATATTTTTTTTCCAGTGCAGTTGATTTGGAGAATCCTTTTTTATTTTTTTTTATTTTAATAATTTCAATTAAATTATTGCTTATGGACTTCACTTTTACATTTTCACTTTTAATTACAAATAATTATTTAAAATATTCCTTTTAAGACTTTCTTTGCAGACTTCTGCACTCTCTGAGTTCTATTTCACAAATTAAAAATTTTTCTATCAGTCAGAAAATCATAATCTAATAAGCCTACCCCAATTCCAATATAAAAAAATTCAATGGAATATGCAAAGCCTACTCCAATTCCAATGTAAAAAAATTCAATGGAATATGCAAAGCTTACTCCAAATCTAAAAAAAAATCATTTCAATGGAAATATATAGAAATCATAAAGTAACGGGGAAGACTTTAATCTATCATGATATAAAAAATGTGTAATGATACAATGTAAAGATTATAGTATGCAACAAATATTGTGTAATGAAAAAAAAAAAAATATTTATAGCAAGAAGTTAATAGTACCGAGAGAAAAAAGTATTGTATTCGTAAAATCGTAACAGTTTATATGTTCACGCGTCGTAAAATTCGGGTTGAGAACCACATAAATCTGAGCAACCGGGTAGATATTCGGTATATTTGAATTCGGATTATTCGAGTACAACCGGCGCGTAACAAGACTTGCGGCATATTGGACCTCAGATTACGGCTCCGCCGTTACCACCAAAAAATGATGTCAATCTGGCGATCAAGCGCAGGATCACTCTCGCCAACAGGTGCTACTATGGTCTCAATAGGCAATTGAATAGCAAAACTAATACTCTCGTACAACAAAACCAATACTCTACAAGACTCTAATCCTACCCTTGCTTCTTTATGACGGACCCTATTAAGCAATGATGCTGCAGCCTTGAAAGTATTCGAGCGAAAAGGCCTACGTAGAATCTTCGGTCCATTGTGAGTTGGCGATCTTTTCAGCATTCGCTACAATAGTCAGCTGTATGAGCTCCTCAATGACATAGACGTTGTGCAGCGTATTAATATCCAGCGGCTGTGCTGGCTCGGCCATGTCGTTCGAATGGAGGAGGATACTCCGGCGAGACTTGTGTTTGATGCGGGGATCTGCTGAAGTCGGCGACATTGTTTGCGTTGAAAGGACCAAGTCGAGGAAGCCTTGTCATCGATTGGTGTGACCAACTGGAGTAAGTTCGCAAGAAGCAGGGGCGCCTGGAAGGATGTGTTACAGCAGGCCGAAATCCGTTAGTCGGGTTGTTAATGGCCAATTTACTTCAATTAAGTAAATAAGTAACAATTGCCTTTAGAATTTCCACATAAAGGATTGATTTTGTTAGGTTGTTTATAATGCTATGCATAACCACACCAGTTTTAATTATTTCCTGCACTGTTTAAGGTGCTGGATGAGAATAGTGAGAAACACGTTGTTAAGTTTATGATTATCAAAATGTTTCTGTCTTTTATTCAAAATTTTACAATATTTCTTAACAATAATTCTTATTTACAATAATTCTTAAAACTATATATTTTACTCTTTCTGTTGCAAAGCATGAATCACTTGCGACAATTACCAGGATGATTAGTCAAAACCTCACTCAATATGTTTAATAGTTTTACTCATTGCTTTTTAAATGAGTCACTTTAAAATTATAAATTTCTTTCTGATCATTTCTGTAATCCAAAACATTTATGATCCCTTTAAAGTGCTTTGACCCATGTTGTTCATTTTATTGCATTTTCTGTTTATACATGTGTAGTCTTGTTTGTGTGCAGCTTATTAAGTGTGTCATACTTTTCTATTTCCCTCATTTCTCAAGGTTTAAACATATGTAATTTGAATCTTTTTTACTTTACTTATTTGTATTTTGTGTGTCAAAAATGTGGTGTGTTGTTTATCGTTGTTGTGATACACTACACCTTCCCCCTTAAGATTAAATTTATGATTTTTAATGAAATAAATTGAATCTTATAAAAATATATGTGATAGTGTTAAAAATTTTTTTTTTAAATTTTTATTTTTGCAATCTATTTACAAATAATTATTAAGCAAAACTATAGTTACTACAACAATTTCACAGAATGTTAGATTCCTACGAATCTAACTATTTATATACATATGTTTACAAAATTTTAAAATAGTCATTTACATTAACTTATTTTTATATTTGAAATGGGAGATCTAGTATGTGTAACCTTTTCAAGCGTCTAACTTCAAAAGAATCATCTAACAGCGAGATCGCAAGTAAATTTTGCTGGTTGCTCAGTCTTTGTTGGTATTTTGTACTATAAAACTTATAAATAATTTTTATAGGTAATATATTAATTTTTTTTTTACAATTATAATTAAAATAAAGTATAATTAAAAGTAAATGTGAAATGTTTGTATTTAATTTGGTTTATATAACTTTAGAAGATTATTATGGTAAATTTTCTCTTCAGTGCCTACTTTTAATAATGAATTTACTCCTAGTCTTTCAATTATTCGGTATGGTCTCCATATATGGACTCTGATTTTCTTCCTTGATTCTAGTTTTATTAATACGAAATCTCCTTCTTTAAATTTTATTTTTGATTTCTGCTTAGCTATCTCTAATAAATTTTTGGTATTTTCTAAAGATTTTCTTAATCTTATTTTAATTTCATTAGCATAATTGTCTATGTCATAGCATTTATTTGTATTTTCTATTTTGTCTGTTAATAGTGTTGCTAACTTGCCGAATATCAACTCGTATGGTGAGTAGTTTGTGTCAATATGTGGCACTGTATTGTATGCAAATGTGTAGTACGCTATCCATTTGTCCTATTTGTGATCATCCACAAAATTTAACAAATATTCATTTAATACCCGGTGATTACGTTCAACAGAACCTATTGATTGGTGGTGATAAGGTGCTGAAAATTTTTGGTTTATATTAAGTAAATTGCAAACTTCTTTTAGCAATTCATTGTTAAATTCAGTGCCTCTATCAGATTTTAATGTCTTAAAGAATCCATATTTCAAAATAAACTGTTCTACTAATGTTTTGGCAATACTTTTAGCATCTTTCGTTTCTATTGGATATGCTACAACATATTTTGTTAATTCACACTGCATCGTTAGATTATATCTATACCCATTTGACATTCGTAGAGGTCCTACAGTATCTATTTCTATTGTCTCAAAACTAGTGTTTAGAGTTTCAGTTATAACCATCTTTTCTTTAACGTACTTTGTTTGTTTGTTTCTCATACATTTGTCACATTTGTTAATATAATCTCTAACCATCTTTCGCATGTTTTTCCATACGTAACGTTGTTTTAGTTGCAGTACTGTCTTTCTGATACCAAAGTGTCCTGAAAGTGGAGAATCGTGGAATTCTTTTATAATATTCATTTGTAGTTTTCTGTCTTTAATGTGTTGTAATGGTTTATATAATATAATATTAAATTCATAATTTTTGTATTTGTTCGCTTTCGATATTTTCCGGTGCACCTCATTATAACTTCTATTCAAATATTCAACCGATATGAGCTCAAAAATCTTATCTTCGCATGATAAAGCGAGATTTTTTATATTCTGCTTATGCATGTAAATTATTAACTTCTCTAGAGACAAAACGTATTTTGCTAGATCTTCATTAATATTTAATACAAATGTTGTGAATTAATTAGCCCTCTTTTATTTTATTGATTTATGTTTTATAACTACTCACGGTGCAGGTTGTTGAATTGATAACCGCTTGGTTTCTTTAACTGCGCAGTTAAAAATTTTGTTTCATAATTGCGCCGGTCACCACGGAGGTCAGAATAAAGTAAGTGGATTTCTTTTAAAGAAATAAGTTTTATGCTACTTGTAATATTGTTTTAGATAATAAAACGCGCCAAATTGAATATAAACATTTGTTTTATTATTGCACCAGACCGGCATACGTTGCTGCCGCAACATTTTTTATTATTTTATTTTAAAATTAAATGCCGCGCCCAAACACAAGACTTCAGAAGAAAACTAGGGAAACTGAAAAGGAAGACACCTTAACATCTTCTCCAGTTGAGAACGAGGACGAGGAGAAGACCGTCATAGAAGAGCCAACGGTGGCTGAGTTAAAGGAGGAAATTTTAGCTCTGAAAAAATCCTTAAGCCAATTGACTGCCGTACAGAATGCCTTGCGACCAAATACAGCGAGAGAACATGCCCAGCTGCTGACTGGAACACCAACACCATCAGCAGCTGCACCACCCACCACAGCAAATGACAATGCCTATTCAATAACAGGTATGAAAATAGCACCAGTAGGATCCACGCTACAGCCAAGAGTAAGTACAAGTGAGTATTCAACAAATTTTCGATTTCATACGCCATATACCACGCCGCAGTCGGTTATACCAGAAATTAATTACTTGCCCCAAACATATGTTCCCATAATGACTCCTTCGCCGCACATTTCACAGTCTCCCATGCCTACAACTTCTGCCTTTTATAATATTTCGCCACCATTTACACAAACGGCGATACCGTCAAATTCTTTACCAGCACCGCTTGATTTTATTCGTGAACGTCCAGGCCAGATACGTACATCGACCCAACCGCACATAGCTACGTCTACCTCTACGCATCTACCAATATAGTCATCTGCTTCTTCTTTCAACATGCCCGTATCATAAGCCACGAATGATTGCCGTCCACTCCGTAAACTTCATGATTTGCCTGAGTTTTCGGGCCTTCCTGAGCAATGACTGATGTTTATCGTCGCGTACAGGAAAACAACGGCAAATTATAATTACTCAAACTTGGAGAACTTAATTAGACTGCAGAAATCTTTGACAGGGGATGCTAGGTCTAAAGTGGAAGCATTTTTAGTCCACCCAGATAGTGTTAGTCAGGTAGTAAGTACCCTGGAATTTCATTATGGCCGCCCCCAAGTTTTGATAAGAAGCCAGATCGCAAAGGTTAGAGCATTTCCGCCAATATCTACGAGAAAAATGTACGAATTAGTAAATTTCAGTACCATGGTCTCAAATCTAAGTGTATTTTTGATCAATGCTAACGCAACACCTCACTTAAGCAACCCTACACTTCTGGATGAACTGGTTAGCAAATTGCCGCTGCAGAAACGCGAAGAATGGATGAAACATTCTATGACTCATCTTGGTCCTTATCCCACTGTGCAGGATTTTAGTTGTTGGCTGCAAGAAGTCGCCACGTACATTTACCCTTCTGTTGAGGCCGATTCGGGTAAAACTGATGCTACGCCTATTAAGAGGGAAAAGATGAATCCGTCATTTACCATCATACCAGACAACGACAAGCCTCTCAAATGTCCAATGTGCCACCAAGGTCATCCGTTATATCAGTGCTGCAAATTTAGAAAAAGCGCAACAAATCAGAGGTGGACCTTTGTAAAGAATAATCGCCTTTGCTTTGGTTGCCTTCGCGCCGGTCATAACACAATTGATTGTAAGAATAGACGCCAGTGTGGAATATCAAAATGTATTAAATACCATAACAAATTGTTACACGAAAACAAAACATCGAATGAACGTGAAGTTGACAGCACCAACAAATATGGGAATATTAACGAACATAAGCGTATAAATGACAACCGGAGCAAAGATAATATGATTTACATGAATGAAAGGGAGATGATAAGAGCTCGGTGAATACGATAGTTGATAATTCTTTAAATAGGGAAACCCTGTTTAAATATCTGCCGGTTGAACTGAGGGGCCCGAGGGGTTCATTAAGGGTTTTGGCCATTATTGATGAGGGATCAAAGATTACTCTATTGGAGGAGAATATTGCGAATAAAATAGGATTAAACGGTACTTCAAACAACTTACGTCTAGGGTGGATAGGCGGCAAGACAACTGACGAAATGTCAAAGAAAGTGAATTTGGAAATTAGTGCCGTTGGCAAAAATGACAGTTTCCAAATGAAAAATGTTTGGACCACGATGAATTTGAGACTACCGAGGCAAAATTTACAGCTAGCAAAAGAAGCTAAGAAGCTAAGAAATGTGCATTTTTCCAGAAGCAGGTGAAATATTTGGGGCATCTTGTTACAGCAGATGGCATATCCACGGATGAGGATAAAATACGAGCAGTAAAGGACTGGCCTCGTCCCCAGAATCTTCATGAACTACGCAGCTTTCTGGGACTATGCAAATACTACAGACGCTTTGTGCCTAACTTTGCTAGCGTGGCTGCAAGGAAAAATTTTCCGATTTTAGATGAGATTATTATTGATGAATATTTTGACGACCAGCCCAAACTACTCATTTGCCTTCCTCACATAAGACTTGTGCGCCCAATTAGAACATTTAATCTGAATGGATGTTTTTCGGTTCATCAGACTAATTTGGGCAACGTCCTGTTCGGATCGAATGAAGATTCTAATGAAGCAACGGTCTGTAAAATTGATTTCGACATATTGAATGCTATACAGGAACAGGTTGTGGAGTACTTCACTCTTGAAAATTTAGGAGTGAGAACATTAGAACCGGTAACATCGAACGAAGACAAGCGTGCAGAGGAGATTCTGTACAGTACAACGAAGAAGAAGGATTGTTATTATGAAACGGGTCTTTTATGGAAAACCGATTGTTTTGATAGGAAGGATAGCTATTCAATGGCTATAAAACGTCTTTGCAATATGGAGACCAAAATGAACAAGGATATGGATTTTGCTATGTGGTACAAGGAAAAAATAAAAGATTACATTACTAAATCGTATGCCCGAAAATTGTCACCAAAGGAAGCCGCTGTTAAAGATAGCCGTACCTGGTATTTGCCACACTTTGTTGTTACGAACGTGAACAAAGGAAACAAGAGACGTCTAGTTTTTGATGCCGCCGCAAGCGTAGATGGAGAATCCTTTAACTCGAGGCTGCTTAAAGGCCCCAGTAAGTACCAACCTAAGTCGTTGCTGGCAATATTGTTTAAATTTCGCCAAAGAGAGATAGGTGTTTGCGCTGACATTAAAGAGATGTTTCATCGCGTTAGAATTCGCAAGCCGGACCTGACAGCTCAGCGGTTCCTATGGCGGGATGGAAAGTCTAAAGAGCCTCCTGCAGAGCACGTAATGCAAGTTATGATATTTGGTTCGGCCAGATCTCCATGCTCTGCTCAGTTTGTAAAAAATATCAACGCTGAGATATATAAAAGTAGTCATCCAGAGGCGTTTCGGGCAATTGTTGAAAACCACTACGTTGACGATTATGTTGACTGCTTTGACACTGTGAGGGAGGCTATAAGTGTTGCCAGGGATGTAGTTAACATTCATAATGAAGCCGGCTTCGAATTGCGAGGTTTTGTGTCAAATTCGGCAGAGTTTTTAGCTGCAATGGGTGAAAACGAGCAAATAAATGACGGCTTAGCATTGGCGAATTTGGGCGTTGGCGAAGCTGGTACTGAGAAAATCTTAGGAATGCATTGGAGGCCCTCTGAAGATATTTTTTGTTTCGCGTTAAAGTTCACCCGAGTTCCAGAGGCGGTGTTGAATGGAGATCGAAAGCCAACTAAGTGCGAAATGTTAAGCCTCACAATGTCAATCATTGACCCATTCGGCTTTCTAGCAAACATAGTCATTAAATCAAAGATATTGCTTCAAGAATTGTGGCACTGTAAGGTTGACTGGAGATCCCCTATTCCGGATGACATTTATTCGGAATGGTACGAATGGTATAAAAGCCTGCGGCACATAGAAGTAATAAAAATTCCCAGATGCTATGGACGAAATTTTGTTCGTCATGAAGCAGTGATTGACTTACATATCTTCGTAGATGCAAGTGAGGTGGCATTTGCGACAGTGGCCTACTGGAAAATATACTGCAACAATAAGGTTAACGTTGTTTTTATTGCCGGAAAATCCAGATGCGCACCCTTAAAGCCCCTGTCCATACCGCGCCATGAATTACAGGCCGCAGTGCTTGGCATAAGATTAAAGGAGTCGATTACCGCATTTCATGAAATAAAGCCAGGAAACATAACACCTATCCCCCGCTTTTCACGGAAGATAGGTTCCATAAAAAACCGTGTAACTCTAAAAATTCACTCTTATATGGAAAAACCGTGCTAAACGAGAATCACTATAAAAAAGCCCTTTTTGTCAGTTTTTAATATGATGAATAACAAAACAATTATGCACTTTGTTTTGGTATTTCAAACAAACTAGCCTATACACACATAAAATTTAGTTTTGATCATAAAACGGGGAGTTCCTATCTTATCTATTTCCATCATAGACTACTAAGAATTCGTAACTGTAACATATATTTTGTAGTGTTGTCTTTTAACCAGGGACTAAAAATAATTGTTATTTTTTCATTTAGAAAAAAAGGTTATGCAAAATTTCCCTTAATTTTTTTTTGGGGAATTTTTAACCGTTATTATGAGATGTAAATTATTTTGGTCGCCGCAACCAATATAAATGAGAAATGTATTTTTTTGGCTATGAAGAGCAGTTATAACAATCGAAAAAAAAATTAGTTGCCAATAACCATTATCAAAAATAGTTTAATTTTTTGGTTAGTGTATTGCTGTCAATTTGGACAGATTTTTTAAAAACAATTTTACGCAAGTTACAGTTACTTATTACTGAGCATTTACATATGAATTTTGTTTTTGGATTTCCATTCTTCATGTCTAAAGTATTGAATAAAGTATTGATAGATGATCTAAAACAGGGGTGCCCAAAAGTTCCTTATGGAAGTGCAAACACCAATACATTTTAAGAAAAACAAATTTTTATTAAATATTTTTTGTTGTGAAAACTAATACAAACAAAGAAAAAACAAAAACAAAATCTACATTGATGCTCGCTGTTGTCAATGTTTACCAGCAAAGTATACGAAAGTGTTGCTTTGTATACAACGAAGAAAGACGAAAACACTAACAAAGCAAAGTTGTTTGTGTTTTTGGATTTCTCGTGCTGAGTGTGCCTTATACGTATATAAAATACACAGCCTACTGCTAAGCGCATTTGCAAAAACAAATGTGCATGAAGTGTATAGGGCTTGGGCACCACTGATCTAAAATGACAAAAAAAAAATCTAATTAATTGCGATAATGGTTATTATTAACCAAAAAAATTTTTTGGTTGCTATAACGGTTATTCGTAACCAAAATAAAAATAAATCTCTCTTAAATTGGTTACATTGACCAAAATTAAATATATCTTAAAATAATGGTTAAATACAACCAATATTTTTATTTGTCAATTTTAACAGTTAAATGAGAGTTTTTCGCCAATTTTCTTATAACCGTTACGTCCCTGGTTGTAAGAACTGATTTCATCTTGTCGAATCATCAGTTAAGTCGTTTTAAATATTCTGTTTTACTGATATTGTTCTTTATGACAAATGGTGCAGGAACCTGTACTTATGCATTTTGATTTAATGTGCAATATTTAAGTAATAATTTGTAAAAATAATTGATGTTTTTTATATTTAGTTATATTTTATATTATTTGTTTATGTCTGACAGGCCAAACTTCCCATCCTTGATACATAAACAGGATTGTTTAAACGATGGTAAATTGGCAACAGAGGGCGCTGCTGTGTAGATTTAAGCTTTTATCTAACATTTTAATGTAACTTTATTTAAGCTTGGGTATTTTTTAACATTATTCTGTAACTTGTTTAATTTAGGCTTCTTGTTTGTTCTTAAATTTGAATTGAAAAATGAATTGAATTTGAATTTCAATCAAATTTGTGAAAAAAGGACAAGAAAGTGTTGTTTTTTTTTGAAAAAATAAAACAAATCTAAATTGGAATTTAATTAAAACCAAGAAAAACCGAAGTAGAATAGAGAGAAGAAATAGAAGGTAAGCCGACAACAAAAAAAGGATAAAATTTGGAAATCGAAAAGTGAATGGTGTTGTCTTTTTCAAGGAATTAAAACCAGTGATCCTGTGAACTTTTTTTTTAGCAATTTGGAACTTCTTTTAAATTTGGTTCCTTTTTCATAGTGCTCCTCCATTGAGACCATCAGTGGCAAACGATAACCTCCATCCAACATTTCTCAAATACAGTCCACGAGATTAACATTTGGTCTAGACGACCCGGATTTTGGCACCTTTTTTGCAAGATTTCATCTAATTAATTTTCAAACTAACCACCAAATTATAAGGTAAAGTTGTTTTTGTTTTTATACATTTATATTTTTTGGTGGTAATTTTATATACAAGTCAAGTTCTGTTGGACTCGACAACAAATTTTGCAAGTATATTAAAATTTATAACAGTGCATATATATTCGCAAAGTGGTGTGTTTTAATTTCTATAGCACTGGCACATTTTATGAATTTATTGAATATAAGAACCAAAGTGTTCTTTTTTTTTGGCTTATAACAAGTCAAAAGCGACTGGAATAGCAAATAGTGGTGTGAATATCACAGTTGGGAATCGAGTTCAACCATCCAATTTGATATCAGTTATAAGTCAACAGTGGTGTTATAATTGGTCATTGTGAGTTGGCTAAATAGCAAAGCAGATTACCTTGTATAACCATTCTCCAAATCCATCGGATACATGAAGGAGGTACCCATAACTAACTGTTACGAACTTATATTAGTGACAAATCTGGAATTTTTAACAGATTTTAAAGTATTAAATGAAATTTAAGAATTTAGTGGATGGGATGCAGATAAAATCGTAATGCAATGGAACTTACTTCGACTAAGTGATATGTATATCCTTAGCTATAACACTTAGCATAAATGAATTTTGGGACAAGGTAAGCTCATGAAAAAATGGTTTAAATGAATTTTATTATGGTGATTTATGTTATTTTATTTTTATTTTGCTTTCTCTTCCGCATAGTTCTGCAGCTGCAAAACGAAAAGTTTCACAATTAAGTTTAATAAAAACAAAACTAAGAAATAAGGCAGGTAAAAGCACAATAAACAACATAATGGCATGTAAAGAAGTTACATGCAAGTCTAAACCGCATTATGTGTGGTCTGCAAAAAAAGATTTCAATGATACCTTAATATTATAAATATAATTTTTGTTTTGTTAGCATATTAAACATTTTTAAACAAATTATTTATGTTAATTTTATATATATGTGATTGATATATGTATATAAAATTCTTTTGTTAATTTTAGCAATAAAACGTTAATTTCATACTGAATAATCTATAATTATTTACATTCAAATTTTGGTAGGATTAGAATAATGTTGGTAGGTTTTGGAAAGAATATTGGTACCTCACGCTGAAAGTGAGGTAACACAATAAAATTTATTTATGGGTTTCCGTTTGATTTTATATTCTTTTATTTATTCATTTTTTTAAACCATTTTTACCCGGTGTGCTTCGCTACCCCCATAAAAATTAAATATATAATAATTAAAAAATTTATTTATTTACTAATTAAATTATGCGATTTTTCTTAAAGGTTTATTCTAATTTCATTTGATGACAATATATTTCATTTAAATTCTAAAATAATACATTAATGAGCTATTTATATCTTACTTGCTAAAACTTGAAATATACCTTTTTTCTTAAATAAATAATTCTTATTCTAATGCCTTGGGATACACAATATTTTTTGTTTTTTTCTTTGGCGCGTATAAATATAAATCTGCTGGCGGCGAACATGCGACGTAAAGCTGTCCATGTGAGAAACGTGGATTTTCTAAATTAAGTCCATAAACTTGCAAGGACTTGAGCTTTATTAATCGTCATTGCAAATGCTAGGCGAATAGGAAATTGCAGGCGCTTGAAATCGAATGGCATCTGCGATGTGGTCATAGGAATACGTGGCAGCAATACATCAGTTCCCTTAAACTTTCCAGTTATAATGGTCGCCTTGATAAGATTGTTCATCATTTTTTGTACTGTTAGTCGAGTGCCATTACAAAGTCGTGGAGGAGCAACACACTTTTTATAATTTTCACTTAACATTTAAATTATTAAAGGTCAGCAAAATTAAATATTGTTTCATTCAATATAATTAATAAATTATTTTATTTAATTTAAACCTGTTTATTCTCACTCTGTGAGCCACTTGATTATAATATTCGAAACATTTTTAGCCTGACTGAGTAAACCCAAAACCACCTGCTGAGCCAGCAAATATCGGCGTGCAAAATTTTCGGCCAATTGGCCAATCAAATAAAGTCAATTGCGCAAAATGTATTAAAATGTTGCGTTAGCAAATATTGGAAGAGTTTTTAAAGAATAAAATGAACATTTGGGCGGAAATGCAGAAGCTTAAATCTACCAAAATGACGACGGACGTAGTAACGGACATTACATTATCCCCCTTTAAGACGAAGACGTCCCCGTCTGTTCGTAATTTTGCATTACATTGTTAATTTTTATTTGGCGTTGCCTTTTAGCAAAAACGTACGCAATGTAAATTATCAAGATCAAGAGAAAAATAGAGGTGGAGGCGTACAGGGTTCCGCTTACCTTCAAGTGTAGGTGAGATATGTGATCCAAACTTTTAATATTTAACTCGTGAAGATACTAGAGTGACAGTATAGTGGTATGCTCCGTTAAGTAAACGGTGTGAGCTATTGGAATCTGAGGAAATTTTTAAACTCCGTTGTATTAACGGTCAAAGTACTGTCAAAAGTTATAAAATATGTACCTCTTGGAAGATGTTTTATTAAGCTTTCAGACACAACTTTGGAGGGTTGGTTGTATTTATCAATTGCAATAATGGGTTGTATATTGTGCGCGAAATTTGTGCTACAAGTGGCTATGTTATTGTTCAACAAACTGCTGAGGCACGAACTGTTCTTATGGCTCAACAATTTACAAAATGAAGTTATGGATTTCCTATTGCAATTTTTCAACATAATATATTCGTAGCCACATTTTGCTACATCATTAGTCTCAAAAGATAATGCACAATCATTGTGAATAACAGGAAATATTAGCTTCTTATTACAAAATTTTAAAACTTCAGGAAATTTTATTATGAATTTGATAATGTTCTCATTCTGTAGAACTTTTAATTTTGAATTTACAATTATTTCGCTTACACTAATACCGGAATCTGCTTCGGACTTTAAAATGAAATCTATTTCCGAACTATCCAACAAAACGGGATTAATCATTTGCATCTTTCCCAAAGTTATGGACAGAGCAATATTATCCAGTTCCCTAAGCACCTCTCTATTCCTTTCGCCTAGCAGACTATATAGGTATCCTGAATATATTTCTAAGGTTTTTATTTCCTTTACAAGCGTATTTACAGTTTTATATGTTATTTATTCTAGCTTGTATTTCAGTGTTTATAATTAATTGAGTGTTACTTGCTGGAATCAATTCATTTTGTTTGTCGTAAACCTCAATGAAATCATCGTGATCCAGCATGCCAACCACGTATTTCAAAGCAGTCACAATAATATTAATACTACGAGCGTGTCCGTGGTGCATACGTAAGGACTCTATTGCTTTTTCCATTTGGTCCACATCTGATTCCAATAACTTACGCATGTGTGATACTGGCAACAGGGTTTTTAAATTCCTAGTCTCTTCCGCTATGGTTGTGAAATTTGAAAGATTCGTAACATGAGCCAGAGCTCCATACTCATCACAGATTGCCACGTATATAGTTTGAAGCAGAATAATTCAAGATGGCAGCATAGTTGGTGGACAGAATTATTACAGATATTAGGGCGCTGCAGTAAGGAAGCGAATATTATCTTTGTGCACTATTCAATTATCAATTTTTATGATTGTACCCAAATCCTCCTGCAATTCTTTTTCGGCAAAGGCATTACTAAACTCATTTCCCAGACGTTTATTCACCATAACATAAACCTTTTCTCCAGGGCTGAATGTTTTTCTACTGTGATAATTAAGATCAGCCTTTTGTTTTGCCAGTATTTTGCGTTGAACTTTTTCTCCTAAATCGTCTGGTGTAGACTGAATTATGACAATTGGTCTAAGTTCGGTGGTTGAGTGAATTGACCTGTTATATCTTGTGGTGGCCATTAGTACCAATTCTACTGTACCCCCAAAAGCACATTCCAATTTAAGACTTCTAGCGATTTCGGTTAGTGTTCCGTGGAACCTTTCAACTTGGCCGTTCGAAGAACTGTGCATTGGTGGGGTTGTGTACACCTCAATATCGAAGTTGTTCTTGACTAGTGATTTTATGGTTTGTGAATTTAGGGACTTCGTTATCACAAATCATTGTTTTTTCCTGTTTCCTTTCCTTTTCCTGTTATCAGGGAAATAGTAGTCTTGAAGGACTTGCTTTATGTTTTCTGACACTGAACGATGTGCCCCATTGTGTTCGTTTACTAGAATTTCGACCTGATCATCGGAATTGAAGATATCAGGAACAAATTTATTAGCATACCGAAACTTTACAAATGGGTTTGTTATGAGAAGATGTTGAATTTGACCTAACGTATGAAATGAATAGCGTTAATTACCTGCGGGTTTACACAATCTTTTGTCGCGACTAAGCGATTTTTAATATTGTGGAATGTTACAAGGTGTCGAATTCGGTCTTTGCAAATAATCTTCATTACTTTCTTACATTCAGTAACTTCGGTAAGAACAATTTGGTTTCTGAAACAGTTGATCGGGTTATCGACAGTGGGAATAATTTCAGTAAGCGAAATTTCGTTTCCGCATGCCTGGAGTGTAGTTGTAGATCCAGAATCTTCCATAACATGGACAAATTCCCTTGAAAGAGTTGATGATAAGTAAATATGTTGAGGTTATTAGCCCCATAGAGATAATGTCTAAGACTTTTTAAAGCTCACACAATCGCGGGAAGTTCGTGGCATAGTTTTCTTCCGTAGCTGACAAGGTTCGAAATATCATTGTGATTCCATTCTGCGAAAGGACCGATCTGATGGCATGGGACTAGGCTCCGTTGTGAGATCGATGGGTTTTGCAAAGTTCGGATACAAGATAATGATATCTTCAGAGGATAAGATTCTCTTTAATTTTTCTAAAGCATTTATGGCGTCTTCATCTTAGTATATTTTGATGTGTTTTGAATGTTTAGTACCGACATGTCCATTTTCGCCTGGTAAAAATCCAGTAAGCATAGTCCTTGACGAATCTTCTGTAATACCCTGCCAAGCCCAAAAAGGACCTTAGGCTTCTTAACGTTTTAGGACGTAGTTCACGGTAGAATACTAAACCCCAAGTACTGTACAGAGGTTTTGAAAAACTTTGACTTTTCTAGTTACACTCTTATGTTTGCGTGGAGGAGCTTCTTTAGTATTCTATGATATCATCGATGTAAACGTGACAGGATTTCCCTATTTCCTCACGCAAATGTCGTCAATTGTTCTTTGGAAAATACTATGCGCGTTCTTAAGTCCGAACGGCAAAACTCTTACTTCCCGTTATTCACATTAAAAGTGGTCTTTTCGCGATCACGCTCAACCAAATTAATTTGATGAAACCCACTTTTTAAATCCAAAGTTGTGAAACATTTTGATCTTCCAAGATTTGATAAGATAATAGATTGGTCAAGTATCGGGTATTTGTCTGGAATGGTTTTAGAATTAAGTTTAGTAAAGTCAAATACTAGACGTCTATAGGGTTTACCATTTTCGTCCAAACTCTTTTTATCGACAACCCACACTGGGCTATTGTAAGGTGATCGAGACGCTCTTATTATGCCGTTCTTTAGAAGTTCCTTCACCTCCTTTTTTTACCGAAACTTACGTTTGGGTAATAACGGTTATGTGAAAGCTGTGGATTTAGCAACTGACTGTGCAACAATTACAAAGCCGATTGGGAATCTCGTAATCTTCCATCGAACTGAATATTTTAATAAACAACTTTAGCTTACAGTGTCATGATACTCCAAAGAAACCCAAGAGGGGTAATGGTGTCGAAGACGATGAATTGTAAGGTTGCTTGAGCCACGATCATACCTGGTGGACGTGTGAAAATATGGGCCGCTGTTGTTAAACATTCCATTTACCGGAGAATAGACCTAGTTCATCTATCTCTAGAAAGGTTAGATTGGAAAACTGAAGCATCGAAGGGGACAATCCGTTCACTAGCCCAGAAAAATAACGAACCACGTTCGTCCTAATACTCCATTAGTGGACCTAGTTCGTCCCATGGCCGTGAGAGCGGAAGGGGAACAATAATCCTCAAGAGCTCGCTACACAATCTTAGACCATGGTATTCATTCCTGAATGTCACTTATTGCATTTTAAAATTTTTTGGCTGGCGGATTAGAATCTGTTTATCGGATGTTATGTCCCTTTTTGTGCTTGAAATCTGTTACTTAGCACCGCTTGCATGCTTACATCGGAGTCGAACGGCTGGGAAGTTGACGTGGGGTTGAACCCCTGTTGGTTCATGCCCTGAGCTGAATTCTGCATGAAAGCGCGAAAAATTGGGTGGAACTTGAAATTAGATTTTTTGTGGTATTGTAACGTTGCGACTGATTAAACGGTTGCTGAGGCCGATTATGAAAATGTGGCAAATTCGATTGCACGAAGTAATCTGGAGCGGCTTGTGGGTGGGTCACTTGCTGACTGAAAAGGTTTTGTCTAACATTTTGTTGGTTCTGCCTTGGGGAAAGTTGGAACAAAGTATTTTGTAAGTTGTCATTTAGACCATGATTATAGATAGCTGCGAAGTGGTATCGGTTTTGGTTAGTTTCCAGCTCTTGGAATGGGGCCAATGCAGTCGGTAAATCTGAAGGTTTGCAGGAGAACAGTGTATCGCACAACGGCTTTCTAAGCCCAGACACAAAAACTCGCAATCCGTCATTTCGATATTTTTGGTTAAGCGACCTAATTAAGGCATCATCGCCTTCATAGGAAAATATTAGTTTATTGACAATGGCAATCAGTTTGCGCTCTACTTCATCGTAAAATTGAATAATAGACTACCGATCTTGCCTGAGTGAAGAGAGTTCTTGTTCTAATGTAAATATAGACTTCTTGTCCATATAAGTGAATTCTTCGAGCTATTATGGCCTTGAAATGAAGCCCCGTATTGTAGGGCTTAGTGCAGCATCTGCGCTTCGTACGATGTTATTTCTCAGGATTCCTACAGCTTGATAATATTTAGAGCTACCCTGGCAAGGTTCAAACAACTTGTGCGCTGTGATAGCGGCCTGACGCCAAGAAACGTATTTTTGTGGTTCACCCCTGAACTCAGGTACCGACTTGACTATATCTAGAGTTTCATCACAATGTACCCCAGTTCTTATTTCTATTTCCCAATATTCTTCAACAGCGGACGGTGGTTGCAAACTATTAACTCTAGCAGTTAAATAATTAATAGTTGTTTCAAACTGATTAATGGCAGTATCTAGAAGCACTTTCAAATTTGAGCGTCTATATTAATACTATTTCTTACTTTACCTATCTCTTGTCTATCAGAAATTGTCAAGAATCTTATCCTAGCTGAGAGTTATCCTGACTCTATAATTTCATTAGAGTCCATAAACTTCTGATAAATTAGCAAAGTTTATTAAAAGGAATCACAAAATTCTGCAAACTACTGTACGGTACTTTATTCGATATTTTTTTACCAAAAGAATTCATTCAAAATCCGAAACATAGGCCGATATGAAATTTAATTTGAATTAAAAATTATCTTAAATAAAATAGTAGAAAATGCTTACAAATATATCCTCATGTTGTTGTTAGCTGGAGCACGCTGACAATAGTTGTATTTAGAACTTTCCCACTTTTTCAGCTTAGTTTTCGTCTTAACTTCTTCTCTATTGCAAAATATCACCTTTATTATTTGTATTTGTAGAAGTTATTCTCCTTGCTAATTTTTCGACTTAGTCTTTATTTTTATTATTACAATTTATTAATCTTATTTTTTTATTCATCGAAACATTTTTTATTCGAAATTTGCTACTATGTAGAACTTTAGCTTTTATTAATTTTAATTTTAAGTTTACTTTTATTTTAATTATTTTATTTGTAGTCGCCGTAGCCTAGTAGGTAGTGCGTTCGCTTATTAGACGAAAAGCCCGGGTTCGAGTCCCAGGCCAGACATTAAAAAGAAATGTGAGAAAAAAATATTTCTTCGGCGACTTCCTCTCAGCAGATTTCTGGCAAAAACTCTGAGAGTAAATAAGCCTGCCATGAAAAAGTTTCTCAAAATCAGTCGTTCGGAGTCGACGTTAAACTGTAGGTCCCGCCACTCAAGTATAAAATTAAGGCACACAACTTGAGTGGTGTGGGAAGCTAGGCCGTAATCCTGACTGAAGGGTTATAATGGCCAATTATGTATGTATGTATTTAATATAGTATTGATATTAGATTTCAACTTTTCTTTTATATTTAGTTGTTTCCACTATGTAGAACTTCAGTTTTTTTTATTAAATTTAAATTTTAAGTTTATATTTTTAAGTCATAATTTTCAATAGTTTTTCGTAAATGGTCCCAACTTAAATTGTGCTTTTTTCTTTTCACTGTATGATGACTGGTTTTTAACACTATGTGCATACATACATGTAAATGTAAATATGATGTATATATATAATGCATATATACATTAAATTTATGATATAGTTAATAGCATGGCTCACATGTTATTGTGAAAAAATACTAGAGTGGAAACTTTATTTGGTTTGATGAGGGTCCTTCTTTCGTTTATTATTTGTCCTCTTGCTGAAAAAATACGCTCACATGGCACCGATGTGGCTACTATGCAAAGGCGTTTTAAAGCATACATGTACACCCTTGGATACAATTGCCTGCGATCACTCCACCACGGAAGTGGGTCTTTTTCTTTCCTGGTACTCCTCGTTCAGGTACTTATCGAATTCTCTGATTCCAGCAGCTAGGTTATTGTCGGATTTTGTAATTCGGCTGAAGTTCATGTCGAATTTTTTCCAAATATTTTTTGTGGAACTTCAGCAATATTTCCTTCGGTATCAGGTATTTCAGTATTTGGTAGTCTAATTTGGCCGATTTTCTTGCGCAATAATTTCAAAGATAAGTCTGGTTTTGTGAGCGACAAGGTTGAAATTACAGCATCTTTTACGGCAACAATCCTGTTAATCATGTCGTACGTAGAGTTCCATCGTGTTGGAACATCCTGTTTTAATTTCAGCTCTGGGAGTTGCATTTGCCTTTGATTCCCTTAGCTTTTTCATAGCTTGAGTGATTTTATTGAAAAATTCTACGATTTACTTTCGCCAGAGTATCACTCACCTCCACAAGTGCTAATTGCACGATCAGGTTTAAGAAATGGGCAAAACAGCTAATTCGCCTCTAATTTCCCATACGTATGGCTGCATTAATATTTGCCGCATTATTGCTCACAATCGCCGTAATTCTATTTTCAATACCAAACTCTTGCGCCTGTTTTTGTATAATTTTTTTTTTTGATTTTCGGCAGTATGCCTGTCATCATATTTGTCGCATACAATTAAGTGCGATTTTAGTTGTATATCTTAGCTAATATAATGAGCTGTTACAGCCAAGTAACTATCATTTGTTCTCGAAGTCCATCCATCGGTAGTTAAACAGACTGCTGTAGAAGATAGTACTTGAGATTTTACTTGGCTTAAGATATCTCCATAAACCGCTTCCATGATATTGATTTTCTTGTAGGAAGCGTGTATCCCGGACAACGTGAGACGAGCTCTATTTGCCGTTTGAATTCCGGTTCTTCTACAATTCGTAGAGCATGGTGTCCTTTGGCTATCATTTTTAACACTTGTCTATCGATTAGCTCAACTTTACGAACGGAAGAAGGCCTATGAAAATATTGTGTTATATTTTTTTGGGGTTGCTGAGGGAGCGTTGCACTTTGACTGGATTGGAAGCTGGTAGAAGGTTGTACGTCTGGCATTTCTACTTTAAGTACCTCTGGTGTGATAGGTGTCCGTCTTTCTTGATTTAATTGTGTTAGCGGACGTTTTGTTCTCATATGTCAAGAAAGATTTCCATGAGAACCCCCAGCAATGCTTAGGCTTATTTGCAATATTTACACATTGCTGTTTTACCTTCTTCCTCGGTGAAATGAGTCCATATTGCGCTAAATTTTCTTTTTTCATTTTTTAAATATAAAAATTCACTTAGATCACTTAGATTACTCACTTAACAAGATCACTATATACTTTAAAAATAACCAAACCAACTTTTACCATTAGATATTGTAAACAAAAATAGATATCTAGGGTAAGCAAATTTACATAATTTAAATATTGGTATCGCTGCGTGTATATCGTAACTGATAAGCGTTGCCATTTATCAAATTTTTTCAATCATAGATTTTTAGTTGATAAAAACTTTAAAATTCACTATTATTTATAAAAACATACTTATTATTTATAAAACCAGCTTATCTTGTGAGAGTCAAACTCACAATCGTTACGCTCTGCACTAGACTTCCATAGAGCCCACTTCGAAATTTGACTTTAAAAAGTATAACGTAAATTTTTTTTATCAATTACGTGTTATTACTTTCAATTGGTAAATTCACACAAGCCGTTGTATCGTTGTATTCATTGTATTGATGGAAGAACGTACAACAGTGTATGTTTGTTGTTGATAATTTTCATATAAAAATCCGATACACTTATACAAATTTTTTCCATATGATTTTAAAAGTTATATAGGTTTCGTGCTATCAAATTGCGTGAATGAAAAAAATGTGTATATGTTTTCATATGTTTTTAAAAAGGTGTGTTGGTTTCGGGGTATCAAACTGTTTGAATGTCACGAAATACACAATACAGCATAGCTTTGAGCGTTCACAAACAAACAAATGTATTCAATACAACATATACGATACAAAGTTGTGTTGCCCAAATGTATAAAATTTGAATTACATTCAAGAAATTCAAAAGCAAAAAATTCTATTTTTAATACATGATCAAAAATTACATATGTTTTTATAAAAGCATAAACCATTCTTTTAGTTAAATTGAATAAAATATATTATTTTAATTTGCTTATTTGCAAAAAGAACGAAATGAACGAATAAGAAACGAGAACAAGAGAGGCATGAACTACGGAGCTAAAAGAACTCATTATATAGCCGGCTCTCTCAGTTCAGTTGTATGAATAGTTCAATTGAACTAATTCGTTCGTGAATTACAGCAGGGTTTGTTTTTGCTTCACTGTGTTTTGCTTTTTCTTATATCGTTAGTCTAATTCGCAAATGTGTTAAGTCCATTTTTTCAAATTTTACAGGAGACACAAAAAACATTGTAACATTTCCTGCTTTTAAAATTTGTAAACTTTTTAAACGCAATTATTTTTACAAAATAGCTCTCTTTAAATGACCTAGATCAAAAATTAATTCAAAAAATTCTAATAAAATCAAAAAATTAACGTGTTTTTTAATATTTTTCGTAATTTTGTGGACTTGGCGTTTTTGCCAACCACAAAATTACAACCACTTTAAACTACATAATGACATTTTTTGTTGTTGTAAAATATGTATTTTTTATAATGTTACCGTTTTTCATTAAAATCTGAATATTGGAAAAAAGTGGACTTAGCGTCTTTGCGAATTATACTGACGATATGCTTCACTACAGCTAAGAGAAAATAAAACAGCAAAGGCAAACAGCACAGTGAAAAAACAAAAATAAACTCATTAGCTGTAGTGGTACAGTGAAATGTTTTCTACTAACGCAGTGAAGCACAGTTGTTAATTTCAAAACGATAACTATTGCTTACAGCGTTTCAGCTCTTGTGGTTTCTCTTGGGCTTTTGCTGTACTTATTTGCTGCGATATTTTACTTTGTAAAGAACTGCTTAAAGGTTTTATATGATAAAAATGTGGGTGTATTTGTGAGAAACATGTGTATAACCCAGAGGAAAATTGTTAGTAATTATTGTTTCAAGCAGTGTTCGAACAAATATTGTTTACAAAATATTGTGCTTTTTGATCCCATTTATTACTCTTCGGAATAATAGAAATATTTCACTTAAAAATTCAAAGACAAATCTGTGAATTTTACGCATTGCAAAGAATGGCAATATTTCACTAGGCTGAAAATATCATTATGGAAAGATTTACATGCATAATAATGTATGGAAATTTTGCAGTGACCAATTCGATGACCATAAAATATAACCCTTTGGAATATTCAGGTACCAGAATTTTTAAAACTGTGATTTTCAATGCAGCCAGTGCACTTTTTTCAAACGACCGACATTGGTATTTTTTGCACAAGTTTTTATGGTTTTGTAACAAGAATCATCATTACATATTGCAGGTACCCGAATATTTCAAAGGGTTATATTTAATGGTCCTCCGTTTCGCAAATTGGTCACCACCATATTTACATACATTATTATGCATTTAAATCTTTTCATAATATTTTCTGCCTGGTGAAATATTTCATTTACATTCTCTTTGAAATGTAAAATGCGGAAGATGTTCGGCCCCGGGCGGACATTGGTGCCGACGTCTGATATAAGTATGTATATTGTATTTTTCCGAAAACGTGAGTGACGTCAAGATTTATTTGTTTTTGATTCAGTTTTGTGAAGTAATTTGGCAAGTTCGGTAGAAAATTTGCTGAGGGCAAGTTTTATTTATTTTTGATTCGAGTAGTGAATTAAACTGTCGCGTCGAGTTTTTAATCGTAAATTTTTGGAAAAATATTATGAATTTGAAAATGATCTAGCCACATGTAAACTGTGTTTGCAAAGGTTGAAAAGTGATCGCAATTTTAATTTAAAAACACATGTTATAAAAGTACATAACATAAATGAGAATAATTTCGTAAATGAAATCGATATGAACACCCCAAGCAATATAATGAAAACAAAAAAACGGAATTGTACTGTAAAAATAGAAATCAGCAAAAAACAATTATTTAGATCATATATTGGACTTGTTACCGAGGATAGTATACCTTTCAACGTTCTAAACTCTGAAAACTTTAAGAACATTTTAAACCCAATTTGCGTTAGGCACAAAATTTTGTCTTAAAGCCGAAAGTCCATAGCATGCGTTCCATGCGAGCTTGCATTACATGCGTATACCGAAAAAGTAGAATCAGTGTAGTTGTTTGTGACAAGAAACATAAGAAAATGCATAGATGCGTAGAACGCATCAAGTAGATCTACTTTCTACTTTTCTATGCGACTCATGCAGTGTTGGAAAATGTCAGCAGTTTTTTAAACTTGGCATGCCAAATTATATACTATTGTGAATGGTTTCGATAGATATGTTTACATTTTACGACATTATTATTTTCGCATTTTTCTTTTTGCATTATAAAAATATTGATAAAAACATATTTCATAATAAAGTTTACTACTAATTTAAGAGAAAAATACATTTTTAGCACATTTCTGAACATTTCATCATTTCATGAACAAAATATGCATGTTACTAGTTGTCGATTGTTTTTATGTACTGAGTGTCATCTACTTTGAATTTATTTATTTGTAAACATGAAAAATGGAGGATAAATTAACCGAAAACAATCGTCTTGTGTTCTTTTGAGGATTTTCGTAGGACTTAACAGCACAAAATATCACATATTTAAACTCATAAATTTGTAATTAATGGCATAAATTCTTTTAAAATTACAATTTGATTTTCTATTTTTCCCAAAAATGTTCTTGTTTGTTTTTTTATTGTTTACCACAACAGCTGACCAAAACAAAAAACCAGTCGCATAAAACGCATTGTGTATAACTTGCAATAAGAACCGCATAGAAAGCAAAAATTGCATGTAACGCAGTCCGCATGAAACGGATGGTATGGACTCTCGGCTTAATAGTAGAAACTGTCAAAAAGTTCTTAAATTAGTGTCGGACAAATATTAGGAAAGAAATAACAGCGGACCTTTGTCAGAGATTATTGTCTCTAAAAATAGACAGTGCAACACGTTTATCACGAAATGAAGACATGCGCAAGGTCGCATGAAACGCATGGTATGGACTTTCCGTTTCATGCGGACTGCGTTACATGCAATTTTTGCTTTCTATGCGGTTCTTATTGCAAGTTACACACAATGCGTTTTATGCGACTGGTTTTTTGTTTTGGTCAGCTGTTGTGGTAAACAATAAAAAAGCAAACAAGAACATTTTTGGGAAAAATAGAAAATTAAATTGTAATTTTAAAAGAATTTATGCGATTTACAAATTTATGAGTTTAAATATGTGATATTTTGTGCTGTTAAGTCCTACGAAAATCCTCAAAAGAACACAAGACGATTGTTTTCGGTTAATTTATCCACCATTTTTCATGTTTACAAATAAATAAATTCAAAGTAGATGACACTTAGTACATAAAAACAATCGACAACTAGTAACATGCATATTTTGTTCATGAAATGATGAAATGTTCAGAAATGTGCTAAAAATGTATTTTCCTCTTAAATTAGTAGTAAACTTTATTATGAAATATGTTTTTATTAATATTTTTATAATGCAAAAAGAAAAATGCGAAAATAATAATGTCGTAAAATGTAAACATATCTATCGAAACCATTCACTATAGTATATAATTTGGCATGCCAAGTTTAAAAAACTGCTGACATTTTCCAACACTGCATGAGTCGCATAGAAAAGTAGAAAGTAGATGTACTTGATGCGTTCTACGCATCTATGCATTCTATGCATTTTCTTATGTTTCTTGTCACATACAACTACACTGATTCTACTTTTTCGGTATACGCATGTAATGCAAGCTCGCATGAAACGCATGCTATGGACTTTCGGCTTTAGATCAACTTTCTACTTTTCTATGCGACTCATGCAGTGTTGGAAAATGTCAGCAGTTTTTTAAACTTGGCATGCCAAATTATATACTATTGTGAATGGTTTCGATAGATATGTATAAATAGTGCAATACTATTTTCGCATTTTTCTTTTTGCATTATAAAAATATTGATAAGAACATATTGTATAATAAAGTTTACTATTAATTTAAGAGGAAAATACGTTTTTAACACATTTGACAAGTGCACGTCCTCTAACCTAACCTAACCTAGAATACAAAACAAACAAACAATAATAAAAGGAAAAAACCAGAACCGGTTAGGGAACAATTATGCTGGCACAAAATGACAGCTTGTAGGCAAGAGGGGTGAGGAGAGTGGTTTTTTGCTGGCATAATTTTTCAACCACTCAACAAACCTTACCTAAAAGTAATTTAATTGTAGAATAAACTTATAACAACCGATTTTTTACAATAGTGTTTAGAAAATGATTAAAATGACAATACCTTTAACAACAATACTTGCTATACATTTAATTTAGATAATAATTTTACAAGTATGATTGCAAACAACTTATGCTAGTTATCTTATATATAAAAATGAATGTGTGTTTGATTGTATGTTTGAAGTTTATAGACGATTAAACGGCTGAACCGATTTTCTTGAAATTTTCACAGTATCTTCCTGTATGTCTGGAAGGAGTTATAGGCTACTTTTTATGTTGATATTCCAAATGAGCGAGGGGCCATGCCCATGTATACTACATACTACATACTTAATATTTAATTGCATTTGAAATATATTACTCATACGCATAGTTACCCCTAAAGTATGCTATCTATGATTCCTGATGTATAAAACCAAAGAAAATAAAGTATAAAGAATGTGAATTTTGGTATATTTTGGAATATTTTTCAAAAATATTTCACGACGCGGGAGGAAAGATAGAAGGGAAAGATAAAGAAACCAAGAGCGTGACAATGTTCTCAATTGTTCTCATCGTGCGTTTTTGTTGTTTGACTATTTTTTTATTTATTCTTCTGAAACAGTGTTGCCACGAAAAAAATTTTGTAACCAACATTTGTGAAAAAATCACCAAATAAGAAAAAATATAACCAAAATTAAACTCATAGGCCCATAATCATAGTCAAACACTAAAGTCGGTTCTTTTTAATAACAACTTTAATATTTAAACCTGTTACTAACTGTTTCTTAACTATAGTGAAAATTAATAATAGTTTTAAGTTGAACCAGCTTTAAGTGGGTGATTACTATAATTTTTGAAATTTTGCATACAAACTGGTATAAATACTGTAGAAGTGGCATCTCTACACAGCTGATGCAATAAAAGCGCAAAAAATAAACAAAATATAAATTGTTATTTTGAAAAAAACAATTGCATAAAATGAATCAGGGGAAATCATTTCCAATGTCCTCAATTGTACACATCTCTCCAATTATTTTTCAACACTTTTTCCACAATTTATGAAAAATTTAACACAATTCATACATTTTTTGTTTTGATTTTGTAAATTTGGATAAATGACAAACAGCTGATAGAGTTCAAGTGATGTTAACTTTGTTAAAAACAACTTCAGCTTGTTTTAAGTATAAAACTGACTTTAGCGGAAAAAGTAAGCTTTTTTTCGTCTATAGTAGCTGAAAAGTAGACTTTTTAATAAATGATTCTTAAAGTATACTTTTTTGATGACTATGATTATGGCCCATAGACTTTTGTTTTATCCTAAATAAAGCATATTTTCTTTGTCTAGAACGCTTTCGATTGTAAGTACAGTGAAAGCTCCACTGGCGGACAGCTCTAATAGGCGGACATCTCCACTAGACGGACGATTTTCTAAGTCCCGTCAATTAGGTCGCATTTTTAGAGCAAATTCATCTCCCCTGGACGGACGCTCCCTTGGACGGGCGCGGACACTTGTTTTTCCAAAAACATCTCCCATAGGCGGACAAAGAAATATTACAAAAGGCAAAGCTGAGCAATTTTATTGTATTTCGGTTTATCCCCCTTTTATACTATGCGCAATATGTAAAGATTACATAAATTTTTCTTTGTTGAGTGTGTATTTTACAATTTAATCAGATTATGTAACATTGCGTCGTGCGGTGATTCCCCGGTTTATTATTTTATGTAATGTGATGTTCATAGACAAAATCTAAATTGTGGTTCCACTTTTTATTTTGGTTTATGTGATAACTGATGGATTGATATTAAATATGATGTGAAAGTTTAAAGTTAGTGTATTTCAAAATCGCAAGTTGTTAAGATGGCTCCGCCAAATTTTCTTTCATTAAAAGAAAAAGTGTCTGTAATTGATATTGCAGAAAATGAAAGACTTTCAGTTCGAGACATCGCAAAAAGGTTTGTGTATTTCAAATTTTGGATAGGCTAGCCTTATTTATCCTTGTTTTTTTTAACAGATTTAATAGTGGAAAGACTCAGGCTGACAAGATTTTAAAAAATAAAGATTTCATCAAAAACAAATGGCAGTAGACAAATTCATCTTTGAATGGTTTTCTTTGGCTAGGGCCAAAAATATTCCATTTTCGGGCCCAATCGCTAAGGCAAAAGCCAAAGAAATTGCCGAAAAAGTGGGCTACAATGAATTAACTATAACCGATGGTTGGCTTCAGAAATGGCGTAAACGTCATAATGTTGCTTTTAAATGTATACCTATCAGGTGAAGCTGCAGACATCATTCCAGAGGATGTTACTCAGTTCAAAGAAAAACTCCCTTCAATACTCAGTACGTACAGGCCCGAGGATGTTTACAATACTGACGAGAGTGGTCTATTTTTTCGGGCGTTACCTAACAGAACACTATTTCTTAAGTCAGAAAAATGTACAGGTGGTAAATTGTCTAAGGAAAGACTCACAATTCTATTTTGCGTTAATATTTTGGGAGAGAAGGAAAAAATATTGGTTATTGATAAAGCGGCTCGCTCACGAGCCTTTAAAAACACCGCAGTTGGCGCTTTGAGATTGATTTTTTAGATCTTAGTAATATTTCTTGCCTTTACATGTCAGTTAATTAGCTACTCTGAATATAAATACATATCTACGTATGTACAATGTGTATGAATATGAGAAAAATAAGAGTTAATGAAAATATGTTTAAAGATTATTTTTTATCACAGTTGTCGTTGGGAATAAATAATATATAGGCAAATATGTATTTATTAAAGTTTTCCCGTAGCATTTTAACAAAATATCCCTTGGGCGGACATCTCCCCTAGGCGGACAAAAATTCCTCGACGGTCGGTGTCCGCCTATGGGAGCTTTCACTGTACATTCACACACACTTATAGTAAGTTAGCTTTTTAATAACTGTTTTATGCAGTGTATTACAATAAATACATAATGCGACCTGTTTTGGGCAATAAAAAAAAATCAATTTTGGGCGGGACGAAGTTCGCTGGGTCAGCTAGTAGTTTTCTAAATGTTTTTGAAAAAGCTGTCAATTTATTTATCGTTTTTTCATAAAAAGTTTTATATTTAGTGTTTTGTGCAAATTGTGGGGACTTAATATTAAAAAGTATAATTAAAAAAAAGAAGAAAAAAATAATAAAACAGAACAAAAGAAGTGTAAATATGCCATTTAAATTTAAACAGAGTGTTCGGAAAGAATCAAAAGAAACTGTTGAATTGCTTTTAAACAATAATAAAAGAAAGAGAAGAATTTCAAGTGATTTAACAGCCATCTCAGTTGAGATTGATTCTGAAAGTGATGAAAGTGTTGAAAAAAGTGATTGCGACATTTCGAGTTGCGCAGAAAAGTTAGATAATGAAAAATATGACAGCGATATTCAAAAAGAACTTGCTGTCAAGCATACAATAACAAATAATGCGATAAATGACCTGCTAAAGATTTTAAGAAAATCATTTCCTTATTTACCCAATCTAAATGCGGCTATGGCTATAAGAAGTATTATTATAATATTATTATTATTGTATTATTGTCACTTATATTTACTTTTTCATTTTTGAAGTTGCCGCAATTTCTATTGGGATTGGAGAGGACGAATTCGTCAAAAGCACGAAATCATTTTTTCAATTCGCAAAAAATCGACACGAGTGCCGTAAAAAGTACGCCGACAAACCTAAAAATATTACTTTTTAAATGTACTTAATTAAACAAAAAATAAATAAATGAATTCGGTCACGAAAAAAATATTTTTGTTGTTGAGTGTACATTTTACTCTGTACGTATATTATAAGGCTATATTCATGAGCGTATAAAAATGTTTCCGACATAAGCTTATCATAAGCAAGTTTAGAAAAAATATTTGTCTGCAAGCTTGTTCTATAATTAGATTTATAAGCTTCTAGCAAGGGTTCAGTTTAGTTTATTAAATAATTTTTAACAAACCTTTTACAATCGAATTTATAACAATTTTCTAAGCTTAAGGCTTATGTTGGTAAGCTTGTTACAAGCGATTTCTAAAACGTTTTGGTTTGTTGGGTTATGTATTGGTTTGTGCGGGGTAGAAGGTGCCCAACAAACCAAAACGTTTTAGAAATCGATTGTAACAAGCTTACCAACATAAGCCTTAAGCTTAGAAAATTGTTATAAATTCGATTGTAAAAGGTTTGTTAAAAATTATTTAATAAACTAAACTGAACCCTTGCTAGAAGCTTATAAATCTAATTATAGAACAAGCTTGCAGACAAATATTTTTTCTAAACATGCTTATGTGTGAAACATTTTTATAAGCTCATGAATATAACCTTATAATATACGTACAGAGTAAATTGTAAACTCAACAACAAAAATATTCTTTTCGTGACCGAATTGGCAAGTATTCGTCCAAAAATCGAAATCATTTCTCATTGATATTAGTGAATCATACTATAATATTTCTTTGGGTGTAAATTTGAAGTCTGAAAAAAGCGAGATGAACATTCTTCTTTAGAAGCTGACAAGCAAAGCAACTGAATGCATTTTTACGCACTCATGATGAGAGCAACACATTGTTACGCTCTTTGTTTGTGTTTATTTTCCTTCTGTCTTCCACCCTCCTCATCCAGAAATGATTTTAGTGAGAGCGGGTCGGGATGTTACAACCCGCCATAAGAAATTTTACTTCTACATAATGCGCATTCTTTATATCCATATTCTTTGCTAATACGCAAAGCAGAGTATATGTATACAATTTTATGCCAGATGAAATAGTCTCGTGTGTGACTGAAAGAACAAAAATTGTGCGGCTTAAAAAATAGTCTCGTGTGTGAAACCACAATGGAAAATATAACGGTATAGAGCAATCTAGAAATGAAATGCGAAGGTTTAAAAGGACCAAATAACAATTTAACAAATTTTTTTCATTACTACTTATTTTTTTTTAATATTGAATTTTAAACTGTTCCATAAATTGCTATAAATGAATTTCAAACCTTTTGAATTATCTAACTGAATTTAATATATGTATATGCGTTTACCAACACTAGTTTATAAGTTCTAATAGAATCTCTATTATCTGTATAGATGAAATCTGAAATTTCCCATATTAATTTTTACGTTAACATTTGAAATATATATTTAACTTTATCACACTAAAATTATCCATTGTAAATAAACACATACATAATACATTGAAGTTAACATTCAAACCAAAAGACACATTCTATCTCCTAATTTGGTCTATACATCACAGAGTACATAGTGTACCATACATACAAAAGGTAAGATTCCCCATATTTTACTATATAAAAAAGAACATCACTAATTCTTTTGTTCGCCTTTAACACTAATTATAATTGCAACGCGTAATTATAATTGCAACTCTCTTTGGAAGTTTGGTACACTTGCTTTCAACTCCTATTTACCAATCTTCCACAAGAGAGTTTGCCTAAAATAACACTCGTTATTTCAATTTTTTATAAACATTTCTCCATTTGTATGATATTTAAGTATTCCATATTTTTCTTGAGTATTAACCTTAAGTATATTTGATTATTTTTTTTTTTTTAAAATTTAAGTATACGGAAGTTTTTGATCTTCCTTTTTTTAGCTTAAGTATCTTAAAGTTTTTTGTTTTAAATTTAAGTATTCTTGGTTTCCGTTTGATTTAAATTTAAATACATACTTTGATTCTACTTTTTATCTAGATTTAAGAATTCTTGATTTCCCTTTATATGTAAATTTAAGTATTTTTGATTCCCTTTTTTTAATTTGAGTTTTTTTGAATTTCCTTTTTTTAAAGGAAAAATTTAAGAATATTGGATTTTTTTATTTAAGTATATTTGATAAAATTGTTTGACAAGAATAGGATTAGGGTTTCTTTTTTTTTGGTTTTCTCATCTATAGGTTTTTAGTCTCAAATTAAAGATTTTTGGACACAAATTCAATTTTTTTAAATCAAATTAAATTTTCTTCAAAACAAATTAAATTTTATTAGAATGAAATAAAATTATCTTCAACACAAATTAAACTTTTTGTGTGTTATATTAAATATATTTAATTTTAAATTAATTTTTTTTAATTTTTAATTAACTTATTTTAACTTCAAATTAATTTTTTAGTTAACGCAAAATAGTTAAAAATATATAAAACTTTTTATACCGTAAATTAAGATTATAAATAGTAATATAGTTATAAATTTAATATTAAATATTCATGCAGCTAATTATAATGACATGGTCATATCAACATAGTAATTATTACAATCAGACGGTGTTACCGATTCGACAGAGATTTTAATTACAGTTACCAAGTACATATTAATATCGGGATCAGCAAGCAAATTGCGTGAACACAGTTTAGTTTTTGAGAATAATTTTTCTATTGGGTTTAGCATGGGGGAGTATGGAGGAAGAAAAACTAATGTATTCCCAAATTCGGCAATTTTATCTTTCACTATTTATGTTGATGAACTCATTACCAAGAACATCAAAATGTAGATTCTATGTTCAAGAAATACTGAAACTATGCGTTGGTAACAATGTTTGTAGGGTTAACGGTTGAACCTTTTTTAAACATACTTATGAATGTCAAAAATTATATAAGTCACCTTTTAATTTTGTACAAAGATTAAGATATTCCCTCATTTAAAATAATAAAAGATAAATTTGAAATGATATAAATTGAAATTGAAAAAAAATACATTTAAATATAAATGAAAAAAAATTAATTTCAAATGAAAAGCAATGAATTTGTTTTAGAAATTAATTAATTTGTGTTAAAAATAATGGAATTTGTTTCGAACAAAATTTAATTTAATTTGAAAAACATTTAATATTAGTCGAAAAATCGTAAATTTGAGATTAAAAACCAAATATGTAGTTATAAATTTAATATAAAATATTCATTGTAACTGTTCTCCAGATGCAGCTAATGATAATGACATGGTAATATAGTAATTATTATAATCAGACGGTGTTACCGATTCGACGGAGTTTTTAATTACATATTAATATCAGGATCAGCTAGCAAATTGCGTGCACACAGTTTAGTTTTTGAGAATACTTTTTCTTTTGGGTTTAGCATGGGGGAGTATGGAGGAAGAAAAACCTAATGTATGCCCAAACTCGGCAATTTTTTCTTTCACTATTTCTGTTGCTGAACTCATTACCAACAACATCAAAATGTAGATTCTGTGCTCAAGAGATACTGAAACTATGCGTTGGTAACAATGTTTGTAGGGTTAACGGTTGAACCTTTTTTACGGAAAGGCACTATTATGGTGCTTTTCAAATTTCATTACAGTGCTTTCAGTGCGTTTTGCTGATTTTTAATAGCTTTTATATTGAAACTACAAAGAAAAATGTCCCAATTTGTGTGTAAAATCTGCTAAAAAATTTTAAAGAAATGCTGTGTGGCTGGAACTTAAAACACATTTTAATATTCTCAAGGACAATGGGTGTGTTTCACTTTTACTTAAGGATATGTACAGTAATAATAACAATTTTGTATTTATCACGTACTTAAGTTCCATTTTGGGAGAGGTTCAAAGGGTCAATTTAGCATTTGAAGCAAAAAATTATAATAATAATGATGATAACAAGTTGATAATAAATTGTGAAGATTTTGATAATATAGAAGGATATAGATATGTAGTAATTATAATGAATTTTGCTACCTTGGTTACCGTTTTCAAAACGCCTGCAATGAATACCAAATAACAGAAACCGAAAAAATATTATTAAACAAAAATGTGTTCTTTTCGCTTAACACCTTATTTATGAAATTAGAGCTAGACTTCCTAGCAATTTACAAATTTTACAAAAAGTTTCCTTATTCAGAGTCGAAAATATATTAAATAATATAAATAATGATCAGTTAATAGAATTTATAACCAACTTTATATATGTAAATATATCATCAACAATAGAAACTTGCTTAGAAAATTTAAGGAATGCTAATTGGGAAATCAAAACTAGTACAGCTCTTTTTTGGATAGAGGTTAGTGACTCGTTAGGAAAAAATCCATTTCTATTATTAGCCCAGTTTGTTCTTCGAATATTTAGATTTCCTTACTCTAACGCAGAGGTTGAGAGAGTTTTTAGCTCCCTGAATTTATCAAAAAATAAAATTCGAAATCGACTATCATTAAACTCTGTTAATTCGATTTTCCACATAAAATATGGACTACGTAGACTCAATTTTTGCTGTAATAATTATGCAATACCATCCGAGGTCTGCAAAAATATTTCTGCAAACAAAACTTATATCATGTCGAAGTATTATTTAAAAACAGCATTGTGGCCAGCGTTGCCACTATCAAAAAAATTTTGTAACCAAAATTAAAATAAAAAATAACCAAATAAGGAATAAAATAACCAAACATTTTTTTTTATATAAACGTATTTGTTTTTAAAGTTTAAAGTTAAAGTTTTTAAGTTTTAAAGTTCTTTTTTTATGGCTTATATCGCCTTTAAAAGTCACTTGTATTTTTTGGTAATCCAAAGTTGATAATTCGTTAATAAGTAGTAATCGATGCAGGTTTGCAAAAATTTGTAGTTCTAATTTGTAGTTCATATATATTTCAATTTTATTGAGACTTTTAAGTAAGTTTACATAAGGAAAAATTGACAGATTACACTAAAGGTAAAAAACTTAAAACTATAAAGTATTGTTCCAATAAACATTAACGACATTATAGTCACAAGCTTAGTTGAACATATAAGTATAATATTTTACTTCAATCGATAAACATGTAAGTTATATTGCTCAAAATATAATAAAAGATTACATTGCCTGAAGATTAGGCAAAAACAAGATCTTAAAATAATACTTAAAACTAAATAACAAATATACATAAAAACATAATAAACAATAGATAAATATTAGCCTCTATTCGATCCCGGACTTGCTTGTTCATAAAACTGTGGTAAACGGTATTCATTTGCTCTTATCAAGGCCTCAATATCCTCATGTAAAATTCCTGTCGGTGATAGGTAAATATCATCCGACCAACTAATTTCGGATTGAACTCGAAGAACACTTGTCAACAATCGGTTCTGATGGCTCCCTAGACGATCTATGTATTTTCTAAGTAACGATAGTGCGTACAAGGAAAATGGTTTTACTCCGGCCTTTCTGTAAATAGTTGTATTCGAGAATTTTTTCACAAAATTTTCATAATTTGCATTTACGCAGAGTCTCAGACAGCTCCGTTCCAAAATTTCTAGCTCCCTCATTACTGTTGGCGAGACTGAGAACCATATGGGAAATCCATAAAGCATTGTAGAACGGATACACACCTTGTAAATTAAAAGTTTGCACCTCTGACTCAAATGTCGATTCACCAATAATTTCGAAAACATGCCCTTAATCCGAATGCCCTTATCTCTGGCAATTCAGCCATGTTGATTGAAATAACTTATTCATAGTTACCCCAAGGTACTTTATTTGATTCTTGAAAGGAATATTCGAACCCCGAAGAGAGAAATTCAGTGTTTTACTCTTTTTAACCACATCATGGGGGCCTTTACCCGATGCATTTCGAAAGCATATGGCCTCTGGTTTCGCTGTGTTTATTCTGATGCCCAATTCTGGTAGAAATCATCAATTATTAAAAAGTGATTTCTCACTAATTCCATTGCCTTCTCTGGGTCCGAGTTGTGAGCGTAAATAAAAGAATCATCCGCATATAATATACTTTTCGAGCCATTATATACATGCGGAAAATCATAAACTAAGGTACTATACAGTAGTGGGGCCAAAATTGCCCCCTGTGGTACACCGCATAAAATATTCCCTGTGTCCGATCTTGTGTCGTTAATCTCCACAAAAAATTTCCTATTTTCAAAATAGCTCTCAAGGCAAATTCAATACGGTAACCGCAACTCTACAACAATGCAAAAACAACACGCATTTTGTTTTTGTTAAACCTCCATTTGGATGTCAAAATAGGAAGAAGAAAAAAAATGAACAACAACACGCACACGCACAACAAACACACACAAAAACAACAAAATTTTGACATTAACAAAGTGCTCAACTGTTTAGATGATCCCACCGGTTACATAAATTCGCCATGATTGCTCTTAAGCAGTTTTACAATAAAAACGTCGCATCGTAATTGAATGAGCTTATAAAGAATACCGAAATGATATGTTCTAGTTCATATATAAAAAATGTGTAATCAGATGTTTAACTTACAACACCCTGTTAAGTTTGTACTTTTGTACTATTATTACACACTTTTACTGTACTATCAATTGAACGTTATAAAGAAATAAAACGCTTTCCTAACGATTGCAAAGTTTATAATGCAAATTTTCAAATAAAATTAAAGAAGTGATTGCTGTATTAACGATAATAAAAAAATTAACCTAAATGATGAATAAATACACATTTACACATTAGAAAAAAAAATAACCAAATTTGGTTAAAAATAACCAAAACGGCAACACTGATTGTGGCCAAACGTGGTTGAGGAGGAGGAAAATGCAGATGATTTTAGCGAAATATATGTCGAAGATTTAATTAACATTATTTAAAACCATTTTAATAAGGAATTTTGTAAAAGGGTCGTATACCCATATACTTAAAGCTTTTTAAATTATAAATGTTAATTTTATAAACTACTAGCTAATACCCGGTGTGCTTCGCTACCCCATCGAAATTAAATATGTACATAATAATTAAAAAAAATTTTTATTTAGTAATTAAACTATGCATTTTTCTTAAAGATTTATTCTAATTTCATTTGATGGCAATATATTTCATTTAAATTCTAAAATAATACATTAATGAGCTATTTATTTCTTACTTGCTAAAATTTAATATGTACTTTTTTTCTTAAATAAATAATTCTTATTCCAATGCCTTGGGATACACAATATTTTTTGTTTTCCCCTCTGCGGGTTTTCCTACTCGCGAACATGCGACGTAAAGCTGTCCATGTGAGAAACATGGATTTTTTAGATTAAGTCCACAAACTTGCAAGGACTGACCTTGAGCTTTATTAATTGTCATTGCAAATGCTAGGCGAATAGGAAATTGAAGGCGCTTGAAATCGAATGGCATCTCCGATGTGGTCATACGACGTGGCGGCAATACATCAGTATTTCCAGTTATAATGGTCGTTCATCACTTTTTATTGTTAGTTGAGTGCCATTACAAAATCGTGGAGGGTCAATATTTCTAAGTAAAATAATGTGAACACCGTTTTTTTTATAAGTTCTTAGATTCCCATCGATCTTGTTGAGAATATTGCTGTTGATGAAATTAACGTCAATATTTTTGGATGCCAGTAACGCACGTTCGTATAACCATTGCATATTTTTTAAATTTTGCTCGATATTGGGAAATATACAATTTATTAATTCTTCTTTGGATTGTGTCATTCTGCAAAAGTCTGAAGGAAATTTTATATACTTTGTTATAGGATCCATTGGAATTCTTCCGTTGCCTAAATCAAGCAATTTTTTGGAAAAAGTTGAAGCTGAAACATCACGTTCCAACTGAACACGCATATTAGTAGTTAACTTTAGAGTGTGAACATGTCGCCAAAGGTGTTTCATTTTTGTACATGAGTGCATTGCAATATTGGCAAACTCGTCGATTCACCACCATTCGTTTACGATTTTGTTCTCGTCGCAAATCATATTGCTCTATACTTACTGCTGCTCTTCTTGTTGATGTTCGAATCCTGTGACTTTCTACTCGTGATTCATGTTGGACTTCTTTTTCATTAGCTCGTGATGCTGTGGTACGATTTTGCTGGCTTTGTAGCCGACCTTTAATGTTCCAAAGGTGTCTCGGTAGCTCGTGCGGTTGTCGCATGTTGTCGAAGACCTTCAAGACGTCCTTCACGTTCTGAAGGCGTTTCTGTGGCTCGTGATGTTTCGGTACGATTTCGTTGGCTTTGTATCCGACCTTCAAGTTCCAACGATATCTCGGTAGCTCATGCGGTAGTGGCATGTTGTCGAAGACCTTCAAGACATCTTGCGCGTTCTGACGGCGTTTCAGAAGCTCGTGCTAAAGAGGTAAGATTTCGTTGACTTTTAAGGCATTCTTGGCTTTTTGAAAGTGTTTCAGTAGCTCTTGATGGTGTGGCACGTTGTCGTAGGCCTTCAAGGCGTTCTTCGCGTTGTGATGGCGTTCCGGCTCTAAAGGTTGAAACTCTTTTCAGTCCTGAGGCGACTTTCACGCTCTTCCGAACTTTCATTTGCTCTCTGGGATTGCAAACGCAATGCATTTTTAGTGCTTCTGGGAAGGGATGCTTTTATTGGGGGCATTTTTATAAATTGTTGCAAAATAAATGTCACTCAAATAACGTTTAACTTGATTAAAATCAAAGATTCAACTGAATTCCAAAACCGAATGCGTGTTGTACATATGTATTCCTTTATATTTTACCTAATATGAATAGGTAAAAAATCGGTTTATGTCATGAACCTTTTGAAAAAGAAATTAAGGTTATTAAAATTTAACAAATAATTGTGTTTGCGTCAGTCACAGGTAATTTTTTTGATGAGTTTTGCAACTACTTATTTTATTTGGGAACAATATTGACAGTTTACATTTTATTATTTAGGTAATTAAAAGTAATGAATGAAAATATTACTCCCTATTGTTACATGCCCATTCATCGCCCAATAGAATGCTGATTACAAAATTTACCTAATGTGGTTTTCAAGATATGCGACAAATAAATACTATTTTTATTAGTTACCCATTTTTAGAAGTAAACAATAATATAACTATTACATATGTATATGTGTATGCATATGATATCAATATATAAATAGTATGCATTTTAGTACTTACTATGTACTACATGAGTTGAAAATTTCAAACCCAATCATTTAAGGGTCATATACCTTACTATTGCATATTTCAAGATATAATACAGTAGTTTTCCGATTTAACGGACCTATATGTTGTCAGGCCTGTTCGTAAAATCGAAAAGTTCGTTATATGCAGTACTAACCTAAATGTGGGTTTTTAGTATGAGAATAAGTTAAAAGTACATAAAATATTTTTTTTTAATATATTTTATAAAAATGAATTATTTTTTATAAAAATAATATAAAAATAGGGAACAATTCATATCAGAAATTAATTGTTATTTTGAAAAATAATAATTCATATTACATTAGTACACATAAAGAACAAAAACATATAAAATATTCTTTGAAACAAATCTATTTAAAAAATTGATTTAGCAATGTTTGTTTTTTTGGTGTAGAAATTTTCTCTTTTATTGGTTCTTCTTGAAGCTCTCTTAAAATCATTGATTTTGAAAAATCAAAATTATTTTGCTGCGTCCATTTAATGCAGCTTTCAAAATATTTGACTGCATCCTCGTGTCTTATTTTGGGATCAAGGTTTCGACAACGTCCTCCTCCTGCGCCAGTTACAGGAATCTGACATCGCCGCTGCCTTTGAAACCATGAAAAGAGCCTGTTCTCCATTATTGGAAATTCGCCCTGCTTTATAGACCTTCTATTTTTAGATCCAAAATTTGTTGTTTCCGCAATTTGAATGAGATTCTCTTTAGATTTTAAAAAGGTACAAATACAGGACTTTTTCATTCCATACTTATTACACAAAGCTGTAATACGTAAAAAATGTCGATGGTTATCCACAATTTTTATTGTATCACAGTCCTTTTCTTCCACTCATTTTGATGTTTTCATCATAAAAGTATGCACAAAACCAAACATCAAAATCAAACACATCAAAAGAAAACAAAAAACACCGCTTAAAACAACGGTATATTTTTTTTTGCTTCAAATTAGGTTTTTTGTTATATTTGTCAAATGTCGTTTTATATTCATTCAAATACTATTTTTATTTGTTCGTTAAACTGGGTACAAAAAATAATTTTTGTTCGCTATTTAAGGTACTCAATAGGAAAAATTTGCCTGTTCGTTAAATGCGATGTTCGTAGAATCGAATGGTCGTTAAATCGGAAAACTACTGTAATTTCCACACTCACTAATCAGAGAGCACCACCTTCCAATTTTGGAATACAAAATTGGAGACTCTAGCTTTTATAGTTTTCTAGATATACAGATTTTAATAATTAGTTCATATAGAGTTTGCCACGCCCCTAATGCTTGATCGCCCATTTTTAACAAAAATATTGATATTGAACCTTTCGTACAAAATTGGAGAGTCTAACTGTTATTTTTCTTCATATGGGAGGTGACATGACCGCTTTTGTTGAACTCCCTATTTTTGTCCAGAATATTTATATTTAAACTAAAGTTACTCGTACAAAAATTGGGGACTCTAGCTGTTAGAGTTTTTCAGATATACAGATTTTCGTATTTACTTTATATGGGAGGTGCCAAGCCCACTATTGTTAGTTCGCCGTTTTTGTCCAAAATATTTATATTAAAACTGTAGTTACTTGTACAAAATTTGAGGTATCTTGCTGATATAGTTTTTCCAATATACACATTTTGTTATTATCTTACAATAGTAGGTAATGTAGTATATGTGGGAGTGGCAGCTGGCTCTTCTGAAATATCAACATAAAAAGTAGTCTATAACTCTTTCTGGAAGATACTGTGAACATTTTAGGAATATCGGTTCAGCCGTTTAGTCGTCTATAAACTTCAAACATACAAACAAACGCACATTCATTTTTATATATATAGGTAATTTCCGAGATATGAGAAGTTTTATATTTAATTCATATGGGAAGTACCACGCCCACTTTTCCTAGTCAGCCCATTTTTGCCTAAAATATTCATATTGATACTAAAGTGGATTCGACAAAATTTTAGGACTCTAACTGTTATATTTTCTTAGATATAATAATTTAATATTTTTTATATTGGAGGTGACACGCCCACTATATCCAATCCGCCCATTTTGTTTATATATACGTCAAAGTCGTCCATGCAAAATTTGAGGTCTCTAGCTATTGCAGTTTATGAAATATGCGACATTAAATACTTATTGGATATGTTGGCGTGGCACCACTCCTTCTTGAAAAAGTAGTTCCTTCCAGATATACAGGAAAGTACTGTCAAAATTTCAAGATAATCGGTCCAGCCGTCTATAGACTTCAAACAAACAAACCCACAAACAAATAAACACACATTCATTTTTGTTTATATAGATGTAAAATTCATTAAAAAAAACTACATATGTGACGTATGAGTGATATCAAAGAATATGGATATAAAGAACACGAATTATAAAGCAGTAAAATTTCTTATGGCGGGTTGTGGCATTACGACCTGCTCTCACCAAAATCTTTTTAAAAAAACATTTCTTGATGAGGGGGGGGCGGAAGACGGAAGAAAATAAACACAAACAAAGAGCGTAACAATGTGTTGCTCTCATCATGAGATCGTAAAATGCATTCAATTGCTTGTCAGCTTCTAAAGGAGAATGTTCATGTCGCTTTTTTCAGACTTCAATTTTACACCCAAAGAAATATTACAGTATGATTCACTAATATCAATGAGAAATGATTTAGATTTTTGGAAGAATACGATAAGCCGATGCAACTCTTAGTGCCGCTGTTCGTTGCACCGCTGCTACTACTTTCCGCTTAGATTTAAACTCCAGCGCATCTCCCCATATCTCGCTGCCATAGAGTAGTATCGAGTTTGTCGTCGCCATAATCAATTTCCTTTTCGACTGCGTTGGTCCGCCGATATTTGCCATCAGTCTGCTCAACATGCCTGTTAGTTTTGCTGCCTTGGTAGCCACATGCTGTATTTGGGCCCAGTAATTAAGTCTAGAGTCGAGTCTGAGACCCAAATATGTCACCGCTTTTTTCGTTGTCAGGGACACATCACCTATCTGCATACTTATCTCGAGTGGAATGTGAGCCAATGTCATCAGTATGACTTCGGTCTTGTTTCCCGCGAGCTCTAGACCGTGGTCCTCGAGCCATATCCGCGTCCTTATCACGACTTGATTTAGTTTTCTCCTGGCATCCTCCATATCGCGAGCTGAGATGACCGACACTATGTCGTCCGCGTATCCCACGAGGTATGTGTCTTCTGGCATTTCTATACCCAAGATATCGTCATAGCTCAGGTTCCAAAGGTCAGGTCCAAGAATAGACCCCTGAGCTGCACCAGACGTGATTTCTACGGTTCTTTGGCCATCGGGTGTGTCATAGAGAAGCCTGCGATCCTTCAAATAGCTGCGTATTATTCTCAGAAGGTACATAGGAATTCGAAATCTTTCCCGTAGTGCTCTAATGATATCTTCCCAACGTAGACTGTTAAAAGCATTACGCACATCGAGCGTGGCTAGAACAACAATGCGCTTCGGGTAGTAACGTCTAAGTCTAGTCCGTTCAACGCATTCCACTACGTCCGCTATGGCCCCAAGCGTAGACCTACCTGGCCGGAAACCATACTGTCTCTCCGATAGTCCACCAGCTGCGTCAATCGCCGCCGCCAGTCTGCGTTGGATCAGTTTCTCAAATAGTTTACCGGCACTATCCAACATACAAAGAGGACGGTATGATGATGGATGCGTCGGGTCTCCTTTTCCTTTGCTAATCAGCGTTAATTTCTGTATCTTCCACTGGTTAGGGAAGACACCTTGGGAAATACAGGCATTGTACATTTCCAGAAGTGCATTTGGTCGGTTTTCAGCAATCAATTTGAGTACTTCGGCTGGTACTCCGTCTGGTCCGGGAGCCTTGTTTCCCTTGAGACTTTTTGCTGCTGTTCTTAGTTCTTCCTCTGTGAAGGGTATTGACGTGTAATTGGCCGTAGGTTCGCGTTCCTCACGCAATGGTGGGTGCACGGGGAACAAGGTCCTCACTACATTGCCGATAGCTTCGCCGTCTAGAAGTGGCACGGCGGAGTTAGCGCCCAACTTCCTGGTCACAATTTTATAACCGAGTCCCCAGGGGTTCATGTTTAATTCATTACGAAGCTCTTCCCATTTCGCCTTTTTGGCGGCTATGATTGCCTGTTTCAGTGCCCTTCGGGCCCGTTTAAAATCCTCAGCCTCATGCACTGCATTACCGTATCTTCTAGCCCTAGTGTATCTTCTCCTACGCTGGAGACAGGTTCGTCTGAGTTCAGCGATTTCCGGAGTCCACCAATATACAGATCGCCTTCTGGGATGTTGCGATACGCGAGACATCGAAGCGTTGCAACTACGAATTATGCGATGCATAGTTTCGTCAGCCAGATTGTTAGCATCGCTACTGGTTCGAGTGAGTGAGTTCTCATCGAATCTCTCAAAGAAAGCTGCGCTATCAAGATTCGCGACGTTACATTTTCGCGTTCCCTTGATCCAGGCTGTCGGAGTAGGGGCCACTCCATCAGCGATTCGGAAGCTAATGTAGTGGTGGTCACTTCCGTTATAGTCCTCAAGAACTCTCCATTCCGCTATTCTCCTTGCGAGATTTTCAGTTGCCAAAGTGATATCTGGCGTGGTATATTCGCATCCCGGCCGTCTAAAGGTCGGAGTGCTGCCAGTATTCATCACTATAAGGCCCAACCTTGCCGCCATATCCAGAATGCACCTTCCTCGAGTGTTCGTTGTTCGATCACCCCATTCAATAGCCTTGGCGTTGAAATCCCCGGCCACTATAAACGGTCCGCCAATTGCGAGTACTCTGTCCTCAATAAAGCTGAGCTTCGTTCTAAATTGCTCTATATCATCGCTAGGGGTGAGGTAGCAGCTCATTATAGTCAGGAGTCCGGTTCGAAAATATGTATATCCAGAGCCGGATCCGTGTTCCGTAACTGCAAACCTAACGCTGCCAGGTATCCAAAGTGCGGCCGTGCCTGTGTCGTCTTCGAACCAGGAACCTCTTGCGATCCGCCTATATTGCTCGCTTATGATGACTGCATCTATTCCCTTTTCGACAGCCATCTGCCCGAGTAAAGCATCCGCTGTCCGACTTCTATGCATGTTGGCTTGTAGCAATTTCATGATCGTCTGGTCTGCTGGCATTTCCGCGATCCTGGTAAGTGATCGGTTCGGTCTCGTCTAGCATCCGTGCAAAGGGCGCACCTTGAGGCCGATCTGCATTCTTTCATTTTGTGTCCTGTCTCCCCGCATCTAATGCACCTGCCCCTTCTGTCAGGGCCAGAGCAGTTCGCCTGAGAGTGACCTGTTTCGAGGCATCGATAACACCTTCTTATATCCTCACAAACTCGCATCTTTGCTCGGATCCATCCGACTTTGACATGTCCGATCTTAATGAGTCTCGCCGCACTTTCAGCCGATAGCGTGACGAAAGCTCGGAATTGCTCCCGCACATTTGGCGCAGTGATTCTCGTTTGTAATTGCTCGTTGGGGTCACCTTCCGAATTGCCGTTTCTACTTCCTCTCTGACTGTGAAGGAATCCAGGTCACGTATCTCGATTGTAGCCTTCTGCTTCAATTCCGCGACAGAGGCTGTTTCCTGTACTGTACATCTCAGTTGTTGAACAAAGTCCGGTTTGACTTTTTCTCCTCTGCTGAACTCCAAGAGTATGGCACCAGTCAGCGTTCTCCGAACAGCTTTTATCCTGTCAGAGTCTTCGGTCGTTATCTTGCTGCGTAAGCTCTTCAAAACGTCCGAATAGGTGTGACCTTCTGCAGGCTTAATTACCAGCGCATCTGGTTTAGTACGTCCTACTCGAGGTTTATCCAATTTGTCGGGTTTAGTAGAACTTGACCGTGGTTTTTTCCGAGCGCGCTTTTTAGTTACTGTTACCCAGTTTTCTTCCTTCTTTTTGGGGGTCTGCTTGTTTTCCTCGTTGGGCTCCTTTGCCCTGGCTTTCTTACTGCTTCCTGCAGCAACAGGACTGGTAGCAGCTCGTTTTGAGTTCGCTGTCGTAGGTGTTGGGGCATCTGCTAACTGCTGGGTAGCGATCTTTTTCCGGAGGTTTGAAATGGTCCTCTCCTCTTCAACCGTCTTCCAGGTACGTCTGTAGTTCAACATAACATCCAAGAGTTCAGCCATCCTAGATATTCCGTTCTTTACTTCAATGCTTGTGGTCCTCTGTCGATGCATAACTCGCTGCATCATATCCAAGGTCTCCCTACACTGGGACATAGCATCCTCCTCCATTTTCCTCATTTTGCCGATCAGCTCCAATCTAGGAGAGCTTTCTGCTGCACCCGATGTATTCGCCACTGATGTACAGGCCGTGCCTATTTGTCCTAGCCCAGCGTTTCCAGCATCCGGCGTTCCGCTAACATGTGGCGTGTTATTATGATCACCTTTTCCACTTAAATTGCCCTCTTCCCGTAGGACGGTAGCAACTGGCTGTGGAACTCGCGATTTCGAAGTGTCCGATTCTCTCGGTGTATTATCACCCCTTTGTGGATCGATCGTCTGTGTCTTTCTCACAGGTGATCGCCTTATTCGTGGGCTGCTCATAAAAGCAATCTCTGCTTGCATCATTTCCTCTACTTCCATAATTTTCTTATTTGTATTCATTCTTTCTTTGGGTTCCATCTTCAAGCCGCTATCTCATATCGACTATGCAGTTGTCCTTTAAGGACCCCGAGGGTGCCTGTGGTAATCAGTGAGGTCCTCGCGAGGGTTGACGCAAATCCTCATGGGAGTTTGCGTTCAGAGCCAGGTCGGACACTAATTAGGAGTCGTCTCAACTAAACCTGCATCACCAACTAAATGGCGACGATAATCGAACGTACTTGAAGCCCTGCCAAGGGTTTAACAGAACGGAGGCGTCTACAACATTAGCCTGAAAGCCATTTCGACCGGTTTTCACCCGGTGTACTCAGGTAACAGAATGCTGCAGAACGTCAGCCCACTTGCATCATATTCAAATCGAAGTCCAAATCGTAGTCAAGGTCATGCCGAATCATCAATCTTGCCTTCTCACATTAGCAAGTACCCAGCGTATGCTGAATACCAGTACCCGGGGAGCGCCTGATCTAAAATACGGAGGCGTGAGCTGCTTGGTATGTACTTGCAAGGATAGCCCTGGGCTTCACCAAGTTGAGACCAATCAGTGACGTTGCCTTGTAGTTACATACCCGCCCCCCATAATTAAAGAACATGAGAAATTATAAAATATGTAGAAGAAAGACATGCAACACATACGTTTTCAAACACACATACATGTATGTCTCATATAAACTGTCCATATAAAGTAAAAATTGAAAAACAAAAGCTAGGATATATGGAAAATAGAATGATATATAAAGGGTGTTTTTTATAGAGGTATAGAACTTTAAGTTGGCATTACTTTCCGAGATGGCGGCCGATTTAACAGCTGTCAAGTGATTTATTCTCAGTTTGGTTTGGCAATTCATCATGAATAGACTCACGCCTGTACTACGCTTGCAAATAGTGCAATTTTATTTCGAAAATAATGGTTTGTGTTCCCGATTTTCATAAGCGAATTTTGTTTAGCGATGAAGCGCACTTCTGGTTGAATGGCTACGCCAACAAACAAAACTGCCGCATTTGGAGTGAAGGTGAAAACGATGGTGGCCAGAACGTTCAGTTAATGGTGATCGGTATAGAGCCATGATTACTAACTTTTTCATTCCTGAATTGAATAACCATGATGTCCAGGAGATGCGGTTTCAACAAGACGGCGCAACATGTCACACAGGTTGTGCCACAATAGAATTATTGAAAGACACGTTTGGTGACCGCCTAATTTCACGTTTTGAACCTGTGAATTGGCCTCCAAGATCTTGTGATTTAACACTGCTAGACTGCTTTCTGTGGGGCTATGTAAAGTCATTGGTCTATGCGGTAAAGCCACAAACGCTTGACCATTTGGAAGACAACATTCGCCGTGTTATTGCCGATATACGGCCACAAATGTTGGAAAAAGTCATCGAAAATTGGACGTCCAGATTGGACGACATCCGCGCCAGCCGTGGCGGTCATATGCCAGAAATCATATTTAAAATGTAATGCCACAAGATTATCTTTCGGATAAATAAAATTCAAGTCAATCGAATAATCCATCGTTGTTTTATTGCAACTTAAAGTTCTATACCTCTATAAAAAAAACACCCTATATAAAGAAAGAATGTTAACAGAATTGATTGTTTACTAAATAAAATACAGTGGTCGGCATATTTATTTTGACACCTGAGAAATTTTACCATTTTGAACTTTTTCAGATTTCCAAAATATTAACAATTTAAATTTTTTTTTAATGAAAGTAACATTTATTTAATAACTAAAACACATACAATCATAACTTCTTAAATTAAATTTGCATTCTATGCAACTTATTTAAAAATTTAGGGGGTGGCATAAGTATTTTGACATATACTATTTTAACTCTTTAAACGAAAATATGTTATTCCAACTTTTGTAATACTTTTAGATATTTTTAATATTAATAAAACGTGTATCCTCCTTTAGCGGCAATAACTTTCCGGAGTCTTTTAGGAACAGAATCGATTAAATGTATTTTGTTGGTATGTCCTCCCACAAAGATTTAACCTCTGAAATTGTTCCTTCCCTGGTTCTTGTCAGATCTGCGGTTCTTTGGCGCTTTATATATGACCAAACATTCTCAATCACATTCAAATCCGGACTTTGAGGTGGCCAATCCAAAGTTTCAATGCAATTTTCTGTCAAAAATGTCTTAATCAATTTACTCTTGTGGCAAGGCGCATTGTCCTGTTGGAAAATAAATGACGGTCCAATCAACCTATCGCCAGAAGGAAATGCGTGTTCATTTAAAATTGTCAAATATTGGTTTTGGTTCATCGAACCGTCGATGGGAACCAAGTCTCCCAAGCCTTTATATGCTATACAGCCTCAGAACATGACTGTGCCACCTCCTTGACTAATTTTTTCGACAACAGGTGCGGTTTTTTTTCGAAATTTTTGGTCCAGTCTAACAAAAACTTTTTTCTTTGACGAGTGGTACTCGAAAGAACTTTCGTCGGTCCATAAGGTGCTTTGCCAGCATGATAGGGGCTTGTCCACGTATCTGTTTGCGAATTCTAACCTTTTAATTTTATTCCTTGGGGCTATACATGGAATTGATCTTGCTACATATGTATTAATGTCGGCTTCTTTTAAACGTCGTCGAACTGATATTTCGCTTAAATGACTATCAGAGTGCGAATTCCATTCCAACGCAGCGGCTTTGGGTGTCAAACCTGGATTAGATTTAAATTTTCTGATAATTTGTCGATCTTCCGCTGCCGTTGTTTTACGCTTTCTTCCTGTTCGATGCAAATTAATGACAGATTTTGTTTTTTTACATTTATTTATTTGATAATAAACGGTTTGTCTAGGTATATTGTACTCATTGGCAATATTTGTTACAGATATTCCAAGATTATACTTGGTTATAATTTCACTCCTGACGGTGTTAGTTAATTCCGATATTTTTCCCATATTTACACAATAGTAGTAGAATTTTTTATTTATCTTCCATCGAATGTTAATATTTAATACTCAACTACGCCCGCTTTGTATTAAAGCTTAACACAAAAAACAAAATGAGATGAAGTTATAGAATGTCAAAATAATTATGCCGTTACAAATTCTTGTACCAAATTGCATTTCTCTCTTCAGAATGAGAATGGGTAAAGATTTTAACAAAATATTTTGCATACGTATACTTAAGAATTAGTGTAAAGAAAATATTATGATAACTGTACCGTTAAAGGAATTTCAATATTAAAAAACAATAAAACAATTCTTCACTATACTTTGTCAAAATAAATATGCCGACCACTGTATGTTAAAGTACACAGAAGAAAAGCTATACTAAAATATAATAAGATACATACAATACGAAATTAAATAAAAGGACAGCAAAGAAAAGAAACAAAAGAATATAAAATTTATAAAAACAAATGAAACAAATACAAAATAATTTAACATTTATATGAAAATAAAACAAAATCTAAAAAAATTATAATTATTAACTTATAATTTATTATTTCAACTACTTACAACAACAAACTACTACATACAATAAAACATCTAACATCAAGATCAACCAAATTCCGTGAAGAAAATAGCAAGAAAAATAAAGGAAATTTTTAAGGTGCCAGCGAAAGCGCAGCGTCTGAGGTCTACGTTGCGGTAGCACGTAAGAAATCCTGTTGTACTTAATCCTACCAATTAATTTTAAGCGTCAATGTATATATACATACATGTAAATATGTAAATATATACATAAAACACGAATATATAAATATATATGTAAGTAATATATAGAAATTAGTTATAATATAAAAATACATGTATAAATTAGTAATAGTAAATATATTTGAGAGATAGTTACTAAGAACAATATAATTCATTCATTTCCAATTGCATCCGTTTTTATAATATAATAACAACAAGAACAACAAAAAAAAAACTATTACAATTTACATAACATTCTATGCTTTCTATTTCTAATTATTATTAAAACAAATATGTATATTGCTTTGAAATACTTGTTAATCGTATTTTCTCCTAGAATGAAAACAACACAAAATAAAGAAAGAAAACAGAAGGAAGTAAAATTAGAACAAAAATTTTAAAATTTTCTTATATATAAATTTTTATACATATGTATAAGAGTACTCGTAATTTATATTAAACAAAAAAAAATTTCTTGATTGTATAAAAATTTAAAATAGTTTAATGTTTACTGAATTTCAAATTGGCAAAATTAATGGACTTATTGCAGATTTTTATAAAATAAAGAAAAGGATATTGCAAAATCGTCCCTTATCTAATTAACAACAAAAAATTGATGAATACATAAACCTATTAATTGAAAATTATAACAATACTTTGATATATACAAAAGGTTAAAGGTTTAGCTGATCCTGAAAAAAAAGTAGTACAAAATAAAATATTATATTGTAGGGAATTATTAGTGAGACGTTTTTGTAGATTGAAGTGTAAAATTAAGATTCCAAGCGGCGTTGATTTGTTCGAAGTTGTGCTTAAGGAAGTGTTGACAGATTCTGATTCTGAAACAGATTTTTCTGATGAAAACGAAGACAATAAAGACACAATTGTGGAAAGTGTAGAAAATAAGACAAATAGCATGGCTTCTATTGACGAGAAAACAAAATTTATTTCGATGTGTTCAAATATCATTATGGAGAATTACAATGGAGACGCGCTAACACTTAATTCTTTTCTTGACAAGATTGATTTAATTCAGGAATTAACAGCAGAGAATTTAAATACGTGTTTTATTTCGTTTTTATAATCAAAATTAAATGGAAGGCCCAGAGAGGTCCTACCTGAGAATATTACAAGCATATATCAGATTAAGGAAACACTTAAAAACAGAATAAAACCAGATAATTCCAAAGTTGTTGCTGGCAGGTTTACTGCGCTGCATGTTAAAAATAATGATTACGCAGAATTTGCAAAAAAGGTCGAGGATTTGGCAGATGCATTTCAACGTTCTTTAGTAACAGAAGGGATCACAAAGACAAAAGCCCAAGAGATGGCAGTAGAACAGACAGTCAAAATTTGCAGAAATAATGCAGTCAGGGTTGGTTAAGGCAATTTTAGCTTCAACGGTTTTTAACGAACATAAGGATGTAGTTGCAAAACTAATTGTAAAGGAGTCGGCAACTGAACATGAACATCAAGTACTGTCATTACGTTACAACAGGCCCAGTGGGGGACAGAATAGGAATAATTACAACTGGAAAAATAATAATAACTCATATAGAACAAATTCTTTTAATAATCGGAATACCCGTACAAACCGTTCGAATACCAACTATCGGGGTAACAATAATTACAGAGTTCGTGAGTACAGTAATCAGAGAACAAATAATGGAAATTACAGTCAGCCACTTAATAAGGACTTCCGCAATAGTCATAATTACACTGCTGTGAGAACTTTAAACGATGTGTTTGGGGGAGGAAGAGCAAACAATATTAGGTCTATATATAGTTTTAATTTAAAATTTTCTGATTTCGTAAACTTACGCTGTACAGCTTCCTTCAAAACGAATTAATTTTTGGTAGATTCACAGGCAGATATTTGTATCTTAAAAATTTCATGTTTAAAAGAGCATATAAGGATAATTGAACGAAATAGTGTTAACATTGTAGGCATAACGACGAATACGATTAAATCGATATCGCGTTCCAATTTTTTTTTTATCCCACAGGTTTTTCACGTCGTTCCCGATTACTGTAACATCCCATCTGCCGGTGTATTAGGAAAAGATTTTCTAAGAACAAACAAGTGTAGAATTGACTACAGCACTATGACGGTTTCTTCTTTTGTGAATGGTAACGGGTGATTTTGTAGCTATTATCTTTTTGCAACACTGGTTTAAACAGCTCACGAACGTTTCTTGTTTGGTTTCACTGTCAAACATCTTCAGTTTGGTCTATAATTTAACTATGAATCGTCTTACAAACGAACAACGCTTGCAAATCATTGAATTTTATTATCAAAATGCGTGCTCTGTTAAGAAAGTTCATCGCGCGCTTCTTCCATTTTATGGTCAGTTTAATCGACCCAATGAAGCGGCTATTCGGGCTATTGTGACTAAATTTCGCACCAAATTTACATTGTTGGACATTAAACCACCAACACGCTTACGTCGAGTGCGATCTGAAGAAAATATCGCAGCTGTATCGGCCATTGTTAATGATGACCACTAATTATCGATTCGTCGCCGTTCGCAGAATTTGGGACTAGGATAGACGATATACTCGACAATCTAGGTCATGCTAAACATTTCTCCGTTATTGACTTATATTCAGGCTTTCACGAAATTCCACTTCACGAGGAATCAAGGGATTTAACATCTTTCAGCGCAGATCAAGGTGCATTCCGTTGGAAAGTTCTTCCATTTGGACTAAACGTATCTCCAAACTCATTCTCACGGATGATGTCCATAGCTTTTTCTGGACTAGAACCCAATAAAGCTTTCTTATATATCGATGATATAATTGTAATTAGATGTAGTAAAGATCATCACTTAAAAAATGTAACCAACGTATTCGACATATTAACAAATTTAATTTGAAAATAAATTCATATAAATGCAATTTTTTCAGACCTGAATTCGCATTCTTAGGTCACAAGTGCACCTCAAAAGCCCCATTGAATAATATTACACGCAAAAGAGTTAATTTTGACTGGAATGAAAAATGCTAGAGGGCTTTTGAAAGAATAAAAAAGGAACTAGTTTCTCCGAAAATCCTTAGACTTTTCCAAAAAAGGCAACGATTGAACAAGAACTTATTGCAATATATTTCGCAATAAATCAATTTCGACCTTATGTTTACGGGACTGAATTCGTAGTTAGAACTGACCATCGCTCATTAGTATATCTTTTCGATATGAAAGACCCTTCCTCTAAGTTACCGAATATTAGACTTAAACTTTCTGAATATAAATTCGTAATTGAGCACATAAAAGGCAAAAATAATGTCGGTGCTGATGCACTTTCTCGAATCTCATTCGACGAGATATGAAACGAGCCAACGACTGAAACAATTTTAACTGTGTCTAGGCGAGCAATGTCTAAACGAACAAAACCAGTAATTTTATTTATTATAAAAAAAAGAGTTGCCATATACATGTTATATAAATAACTACTAAATAGTACATTTGGGAATTATTTTACATATACAACATCTTTCTTTTTCAGATATAATTACAATTCTTAAAATAAATTTAAAAATATATTTTTAGTACTTAAATAATAATTACAATGTTGTTATTATTTTGATAATTACAAATACAATTGATAATACAATTTACAAGTTTAATTTTTTTTGGTTCTTTGACAATTCTGCCACATCTTGTAACATAGCTATTTTTATTATTTCTTGAACATTAAACGGAATTTCAATACTTGTTTCATTTGGAATTTCTTCCTCATTAGGCACTTTAACATTTTCATCATTATTATTAATTATATCTTCAATTTCGGTTGTTTGAGGATTAGGATTTTCAATTAATTTGTTGTCTAAAGTTGTTTTTATGTGTTCCTGATTTCTCCTGTAAAAAGTTTCATTGTCGTCTTGTATTAAAAATGATTTTGGCTACTTGCAATTATCCATTATACGTCCTGGAAACCAACAGCCTGTGGGTGTCTTTTTAAACATCACCTTATCACCCTTTTTAATGGGTCTAACTATTTTCCTTGCATTTTTATTGTAATTATCACAATTAATTATCGACATTAATAATTCCGCAGGACTGGGTAAGTTGCCCTTAGGAGATGTACGATAATGCAGTAATGCCATATAAGGGTCCGATTTACCTTCGTAAGATTTCAATAATAACTTTTTAATAGTTTGAATCGACCGCTCCGCCAAGCCATTGGATCTAGGTAAATATGGACTAGACGTTTTCAGGTCAATTCCCCAATCTTTACAGAATGTCCTAAAATCTCTAGAATTAAATGCAGGCCTATTATCCGTTACCAAAATATGCGGAATACCATGTCTTGAAAAAATAGATTTAAGTTTGAGTATAACTTGTGAGCTGCTATAACCAGAGCTCAATGATTCCAATTCAATGTATTTAGAGTAATAATCGAGTACCAGTAAATACATATTTTTGTTAAATTCAAAAAGATCACACCCTAATTTTACCCAAGGTATATCAATTATATCATGAGGTGACAATTCAGATTTGAGTTCTGATGTCGCATACAAATCTCACAATCTGTGACAATATTCTCAATGTCGTTATAAATATTTGGCCAATAAATTGACTGACGGGCTAAAATTTTTCATCGCTGCATACCTAATTGACCCTCATGTATTTTACCCAAAATAGATTTCCGTAAACCCTTTGGTATTACGATCTAATTGTCCTTCAACAAAACACCATGCAAAGTGGAAATGTTGTCCTTCATTTTAAAATAAGGCATAACATCTTTATCAACATTTTTCTTGTTCATTGGTCATCCATTCTCCAGATAATTAAATAATTTCCTAAAAGTTTCATCATTGTTAGAATGTTCCCTCACATCACTTATATTTGAAAATGGGGTTCCCAAATGTGAAGCCACGAAGTTGCAGTGTATTGAAATCTCATTGTCCATTTCCGTAAAAGTTGTGCCCTTTAGTGGAGCTCTGGACAAAGTATCCGCTATATTCAAATTTTTACCCGGTTTGAAAACCACTAAAAGATCATAACACTGCGAGAGTAGCATAAACCTTTGCAATCTGGCCGGAATTTTATAAAGAGGTTTGTCAAATAAATTAACAAGAGGCTTGTTTCGGTATGGCAAATAGTTCTTTTTCTATTTGTGCATATTTTTGTTGGGCTTCTGTTAAAGATACTGATGCATATGCAATAGGGTGTTTGTCATGCGTAATTGTACCACCAATAGCGAATTTCGATGCATCAACTGACTAAATTAAATCTCTTTTGGGATCAAAATATGTTAGAACAGGCGATTTAGTAATTTCATGTTTAAGATTCTCAAATTCCTCCTCGTGTTTAGACGACCAATGTCACTGAATTTCCTTCTTTAAAAGTTCCCTCAAATGTTTATTCTTTGACGACAAGTTTTCTATAAAAGAACCGAGATAGGTAATCATACCTAAGAAACGTTGTAATTCCTTAACATTACCAGGTCTAGGCATATTAATGATCGATTTGATCTTCTCCCCATCGGGTTTTATACCAGTTTTATCAAAAACATGTCCTAAAAACTTTATTTCAGTTTGCAACAATTTGCATTTGGATTTGTTCAATTTCAATCCAACCTCGTTGGCTCTTCGAAAAACCTTTTCAAGAATTTCAAAATGTTCCTCTCTTGATCTTGAATGAATTAAGAAATCGTCGATATAAATAATTAAACCTGAAATATCTCCAAATAATTTTACCATCTCCGCGTGAAATATTTCTGGTGCTGCGTTAATACCAAAAGGTAACCTCAAAAAACGATATCGACCAAAAGGTGTATTGAAAGTACACAATTTTGAAGATTTCTCATTTAGTAAAATCATCCAAAAGCCACTATTGGCATCTAGCGAGGAAAAATAATTAGACCCATGTAATTGAGACTTACAGTCCTCAATATTAGGAAAAGGATAGTGAGGACGCAAGATGGCCTTGTTCAGATTCCGTGGATCTAAACAAATTCTTAGATTCCCGTTTGGTTTAGATACGATAACTATAGAACTCACCCACTCCGTTGGTTCACTGACCTGCTTAATAACATTTAAATAACACATTCTTTCCAATTCAATTTATCAAGTAAATTAAATGGTATTTTGCGTGCTGGATCCACAACAGGGGGAACGACTTCACGTATTTTCATATTACATTTACTTTGCAAAAGGCCAAGACCATTAAATACATTAGAATAGTTTTCAAGTAATTTATTCATAGTTATTACATTTATAATTTTAACTAGTTTCAATTTAATAGCACAGTCAAGACCAATAATATTTTTACAATCAATGTTAACAACATAAAATTTAATATTATAACTTTGGTTTTCATAACCTACTGTAAGATTAACAGCACCTAAAACTTCTAACAGTTCACCACTGATTTATTTTAATATTGGTCTCTCTCAACAAATGTTTCACATTTAACATTCTCATTGTTTCAAATGATATTATATTGGCCTGTGACCCTGTGTCCACTTGACATACAATTTTATTGTTGTTTACCATTACCTCAATGTTCCACTCAGCAGCTGTTGTTGTTTTTTTAGAAAGCGCGCCAATAAACAGGTTATCTTCTTCTTCATCAATTTCGTTTTCATTTTCAACAGCACTTACATATTTAATGTATTTCTCCTTTAAAAATCACATTTTCTCAAAATGTCCTATTTTTCCACAATGGTGACATTTCGGTTTCAATGCTAGACATTTATTACGATGATTTTGGCCACACTTAGTACATTTAATATAATTAATAATAGGCTCTCCAGCATCTATTTGTTGCAGCATATTTGCATTTTCCCTGGCTTTTGCCTTATTTTTTGCGATGTCTACGGCTTTTTCAAGAGTAATACCACCTTCCGAAAGCAGCCTTTCCCTTATACTGTTCATTTTGGCAGACAAACTGCAGGTAAATACGTCTCTTACCAAGCTTTCACGAAGGGATCCAAATTCACAGCTCAAACTTAAGTTTTTTAATAAAGTCACATACTCTTCAATTGGCTGTTCCGGCTGTTACTGACAAGTGAAAAATGCATGTCTTTCTATGGCAATATTTATCTTTGGAATAAAATATGCCTCGAATTTGGATACCAGAATCTCATATTTTATTGAATCCACATCTTCATTAAAAGAATGGAAAATATCCAACGCTCCACTACCAAGGTGGTTTAGTAAAAGAGCAACTTTACGTTGATTCGAAGCATCTTCCAAATTAGATGCTCTGACAAAAATTTTAAATTGTGTATACCACATTTTCCATTCACGGGACATATTGGTCGCTTTCAAGTTGATTTGTGGTAATGTAGCAGCAAAAACTTGACCACTTGTCTCCTTTATTTGTGTTGCTTCATTTTTTGTTGCCATTTTATTTTAATTTTTATTATATTTTCTTCACTAATTCTTTATTTCAGACTCAAACACTTCTGACACCATGTAATGCCTTTTAGAGAGTGCAGTAATTTTATTTATTATAAAAAAAGAGTTGCCATATACATACATGTTACATAAATAAATACTAAATAGTACATTTGGGCATTATTTTACATATACAACAATTAGGAGGACACTGTGGTCGCAAAAGGCTATATCTTATATATAAAAATGAATGTGTGTTTGTTTGTATGTTTGAAGTTTATAGACGATTAAACGGCTGAACCGATTTTCTTGAAATTTTCACAGTATCTTCCTGTATGTCTGGAGTTATAGGCTACTTTTTATGTCGATATTCCAAATGAGCGAGGAGCCTTGCCCACATATACTATATACTACATACTTAATATTTAATTGCATTTGAAATATATTACTCATACGCATAGTTACCCCTAAAGTATGCTATCTATGATTCTTGATGTATAAAACCAAAGAAAATAAAGGATAAACAATGTGCATTTTGGCATATTTTGGAAGATTTTTCAAAAATATTTTACGACGCGAAAGGAAAGATAGAAGGGAAAAAAAAAATTTTTGTAACCAACATTTGTGAAAAAAATCACCAAATAAAAAAAAATATAATTAAAATTAGATTCGTAGACTTTTGTTTTATTTATTTTTTTTTCAGAAATAACCAAAAAAGGCAACATCATTACTAGATTCAATCTTTGCGGATTATTTGCAAATTACAATACATTTAGACTTTTTAGAGTTAATCCTTAAACCATTTGCAGTCGCCCAAAGAGAAATATTAGTGTCAGTGTTAAGATCTTTAACTCCAGTGTTGATGGAAGCTATAGAGCTATCAAGGTAGAGTTGAATATCATCAACATACATTTGAATTCTAGAATGTTTGAGCTGCTCAAACATATGACCCTTAAATTGTTGAGCTTGAAATTTTCAACTCATATACATAATAAGTACTGAAATTGATACTATTTAAATATTTATTTGAAAAACATATATGTACATATGTAATAGTTATGTTATTGTTTACTTCTAACAATGGGTAATTAATAAAAATATTATTTATTTGTTGCATATCTTGAAAAATAGATCAGGTAAGTTTAATAATCAGCATTTTATTGGGTGATGAATGGGCATGTAACAATAGGCAGTAAAATTTTCATTCATTACTTTCGATTACCTAAGTAATAAAATGTAAACTCTCAATATTTTTTCCAAATAAAATAAGAAGTTGCAAAACTCATCAAAAAAAAAATTACCTGCGACCGACACAAACATAATTATTTGTCAAATTTTAATAACCTTATTTTCTTTTAAAAAGTTTTTGACCTGAACCGATTTCATATTAGGTACAATTTGAAGTAATAAAATGCAACTGTCAATATTTTTTCAAATAAAATAGGAAGTTGCAAAACTCATCAAGAAAATTGCCTGCGACCGAAACAAACCTAATTATTTGTCAAATTTAAATAGCCTTATTTTTTTTAAAAAGATTTTTGACCTGAACCGATTTCATATTAGGTAAAATATAAAGGAATAAATATAACAAGCATTCAGTTTTGGAATTCAGTTGAATCTTTGATTCTAAACGAGTTAAACGTTGAGTGACATTTGTTTTGCAACAATTTATAAAAATGCCCCCAAAAAACATCGCTTTCCAGAAGCACTAAAAATGCATTGCATTTGCAATCCCAGAGAGCAAATGAAAGTTCGGAAGAGCGTGAAAGTCGCCTAAGAACTGAAAGGAGTCGAGCTTCAACCTCTAGAGCCGCCGAAACGCCATCACAACGTGAAGAACGCCTTGAAGGCCTACGAGCTACTGAAACGCTTTCAGAAAGCCAAGAGCGCCTTGAAAGTCAACGAAATCTTACCTCTTTAGCACGAGCTTCTGAAACGCCGTCAGAACACGAACGGCGTTTTGAAGGTCTTCGACAACATGCGACAACCGCACGAGCTACTGAGACACCGTTGGAGCATGAAGGTCGGCTACAAAGCCAGCGAAATCGTACCGAAACGCCACGAGGCACAGAAACGCCTTTAGAGCGTGAAAGACGTCTTGAAGGTCTTCGACAACATGCGACAATCGCACGAGCTACCGAGACACCGTTGGAACAAGAAGGTCGGCTACAAAGGCAGCGAAATCGTACCATAACATCACGAACTAATGAAACAGAAGTCCAACTCACGAACTAATGAAACAGAAGTCCAACATGAATCACGAGTAGAAAGTCAGCGGATTCGAACATCAACAAGAAGAGCAGCAGAGAGGATAGAGCAATATGATTTGCGTCGAGAACAAAATCGTAATAGAATGGTGGTGAATCGAAGTAATGTTTTTCATGGATACTCAGGTATTGCATTTAACTACAGATCTGATATAGATTATACCGCAGACGAATTAGTGGCAATTGGTGACATGAATGAAGTTTGCCAATATTGCAATGCACTCAGGTACAAAAATGGAACACCTGGTATGTGTTGCTCTAATGGTAAAATCGTTTTGTCTGATTTACTTACACCTTCAGAACCATTAGAATCGCTGATTTCAGGTAAGTTTTTCGAAATATATACTTTTTTTAATTTGACAAAATATTAAAAAAAATTATTTTTTTCATTTAGGAACTAATGTGGATTCACAACATTTTCTTAATAATATAAGAAAATATAATCCGTGCTTCCAAATGATATCTTTTGATGATACCAAAGTATTTCCAGACAACTTTATGCCAACGTTTCGTAACAAAAGGCCAAATTTACCATTAAATGGGATCATTGTTACCAATTCCAAATGAAGATCCTAAGTTCTTACAAATTAATTTCATAGGAGAAGCGGATAACAATGACCAAGTGCACCACCGCCTGCATTATAACCCTGACACAAAACAATGGATTGTTGCTGATTTACAAGTGGTGTTTCATGAAATCAACGAATTGGTAAGGATCTTTAAGCAAGCCAAAGATGACCCACGATTAAGTTCAGATGACCACATAATCGCAATTCATGCTGATAGAACTCCAGCTGGACAACACCAAGGACGATACAATGCCCCAACAATGAATGACGTAGTAATATTGATGGTGGGCGATCCAGTTGCATCACGAGATATAATCGTTCGTCGCCGTGACAATGGATTAAATAGGATAGCTGAAACTCATCGTTCATATGATGCACTTCAGTATCCAAATATTTTTCCATGTGGCGAAGATGGATATCACTTTGAATTACGGCAAATTAATCCAGCAACAAGTAAGTGCAACATTTTTAAAATCTTTATATATTGTACGTTTGCTAAACATAAACTAATCTATTTTTATCTTTTTTACTTTCAGATGAAGCAACAAGAAAAAAGTGAGTGCAATGGATTTCTACGCGTATCGTATAATGATACGGCAGAATTCGGTTAATCACAATCTTAATTGCAGAGAATTATTTCATCAGTACATTGTGGATATATACGCGAAAATTGAAACAGAGCGCCTATTATACTTACGGCGTAATCAAGCTAAATTGAGAGTGGATAATTATATTCATCTTCGGGATGCATTAAACACTCATAATGATATCAATCCCAATGAACTTGGTCAATCTATATTTCTTCCGGCAACATCCACAGGTAGTCCACGTCATATGCAGGAATACTGCCAAGATGCAATGACATATCTTCGATCATACGGACGCCCAGATTTGTTTATTACATTCACATGTAATCCAAAGTGGGTTGAAATTCTGTCTGAATTGTCCCCTGGTCAAACCCCAATACATCGGCATGATATAACAGCACACGTGTTTAAACAGAAATTAAAATCTTTTATGGATTTTATTGCAAAATATCATGTTTTTGGTGAAACACGGTGCTGGATGTATTCCGTTGAGTGGCAGAAACGTGGATTGCCACATGCCCATATTCTTATTTGGTTGGTTGAAAAAATTACCCCAGATCTTATTGATGATATAATTTCTGCAGAAATACCCGATCCAAATCTGCATGAAATTGTTATCAAAAATATGGTCCATGATCCATGTGGGACCATCAATGCAAATTCTCCTTGCATGGTTGACGGAAAATGCATAAAAAAATATCCAAGGCAATTGATTCAGGACACAATCTCGGGAAATGACGGCTACCCACTTTATCGCCGACGTTCTGTGGATAATGGTGGACGATCAATTTCAATAAAGGTGAATGGAAATGATGTTGATAATCGCTGGATAGTACCTTACTCTCCATTGCTTTCAAAAACATTTAAAGCGCATATTAATGTTGAGTATTGTCATTCAGTTAAGTCGATCAAATACATCTGCAAATATGTTACTAAAGGGTCTGATATGGCTGTATTTTCATTACAAAATCCAAATGATGAAATTCCGCAGTATCAAATGGCCAGGTACATTAGTAGCAATGAAGCAGTATGGCGAATTTTGGGATTTCCAATTTATGAGCGCCATCCAACTGTTGTTCATTTATCAGTGCATCTGGAAAATGGACAACGGGTTTACTTTACAGAAAGAAATGCTCGAGAGAGAGCAGCAGCACCACCGGCTACAACAATAACATCATTTTTTCATCTTTGTAGAAATGATATGTTTGCTAAAACTTTGTTTTATTCAGAAATTCCAACGTATTATACGTGGAATGCATCAACAAAGAAATTCCAACGTCGAAAGCAGGGGAACCTGTTGATGGTTGGCCAAATTTATATTCAACAGATGCATTAGGTAGGGTTTATACCGTCCATCCTCAAAATGCTGAATGTTTTTATTTGAGAATGCTTCTGATTAATGTTCAAGGACCAACATCTTTTGAGACAGTACGTAGTGTTGATGGCGTAGTATGTGCAACATATCGAGAGGCCTGTCAGAAACTACAATTATTGGAGAACGATTGTCATTGGGAAACAACGCTTGAAGATGCAGCAGTAATCAACCATCCATGGAAAATAAGGGCATTATTTGCGATAACATTGGTATCGTGCTCACCATCTAATCCAAAAGATCTTTGGAATAAATTTAAAACATATATGGCTGAGGACATATTACACCGGGAAAGAGTTACCACCAACAATGTAACGCTTAAACTAAGTGAAAGTATGTATAATGAGGCATTAATTCTACTTGAAGACAAATGCTTGGCGATAAGGAATGTGACACTCATTGAAGTTGGAATGATTGCTCCTATTCGGTCAGGAACTGGTGCACAAGATCAAGATCTACTACGAGAGATGGAATATAATCATCAAAATTTGGAAATTTTACTGGAAGAAAATTTACCAAATTTACAACAAGAGCAGAGAATGGTATACAACAGTATACTAGCAGCAATAACAAACAAACATGGAGGTCTGTATTTCATTGACGCACCTGGAGGAACCGGAAAAACGTTTTTAATTTCATTGATATTGGCAAAAGTTCGATCGCAAAAAAATATTGCATTAGCTATTGCGTCATCCGGCATTGCTGCCACACTCTTAGATAGTGGTAGAACAGCGCATTCTGCACTAAAATTACCCTTGAAGCCTCAATTTTCCGAAGATTACACGTGTAACATAAAGAAAAATTCTTCAATGGGAAAAGTATTGCAACAATGTGAAATCATAGTGTGGGATGAGTGCACCATGGCGCATAAGAAATGTTTGGAAGCCCTTGATCGTACTTTACGGGATTTTAGGAGCAATAATAACATATTTGGAGGTGCATTAGTTTTATTAGCTGATGATTTTCGTCAAACACTTCCTGTTATACTTGGATCAACGCCAGCTGATGAGCTAAATGCATACTTTGGCGACACGTTCACGCTCTAAAATTAACTACTAATATGCGTTTTCAGTTGCAACGTGACGCTTCAGCATCAACTTTTTCCAAACAATTGCTTGATTTAGGTAGTGGAAGAATTCCAATGGATCCTATAACAAAGTATATAAAATTTCCATCAGACTTTTGCAGAATGACACAAACCAAAAGAAGAATTAATAAATTGTGTATTTCCCAATATCGTGCAAAATTTTAAAAATATGCAATGGTTATGTGAACGTGCGTTACTGGCATCCAAAAATATTGACGTTAATTCCATCAACAGCAATATTCTCAACAAGGTCGATGGGAATCTAAGAACTTATAAATCGATCGACACAGTTTCAAATGTTGAGGATGTCGTCAATTATCCAGTCGAATTTTTAAATTCGTTAGATTTACCAGGCTTTCCACCACATGACTTACAGCTAAAAAACGGTGTTCCCATTATTTTACTTAGAAATATTGATCCTCCACGACTTTGTAATGGCACTCGACTTACAGTAAAAAAAATGATGAACAATCTTAACATCGGAGATGCCATTCGATTTCAAGTGCTTGCAATTTCCTATTCGCCTAGCATTTGCAATGACGATTAATAAAGCTCAAGGTCAGTCCTTGCAAGTTTGTGGACTTAATCTAGAAAATCCATGTTTCTCACATGGACAGCTTTACGTCGCATGTTCGCGAGTAGGAAAACCCGCAGATTTATATGTATACGCACCAGAGGGAAAAACAAAAACTATTGTGTACGCCAAGGCATTAGAATAAGAATTATTTATTTAAGAAAAAAAGTATATATTAAATTTTAGCAAGTAAGAAATAAATAGCCCATTAATGTATTATTTTATAATTTAAATTAAATATGTCGAGCCATAACCGCAAAAATATCTCAAGCGACAAAAACAAAATTTTACAGGGGAAGGTTTTTATTATTTATTTCTTAGGCAAATTAAGTTAGAAAATTAAATTTTTTTCTGTTATAAATTCATAACGGTACAGAGTGTGACCCTGAAATTTTTATAGATGATGCCAATGAATTTATGTATTACCAAAAACGATATTTGAAAAATATGTCGCTTGAGATAATTTTGCGGTTATGGCTCGATATTGTCATCAAATGAAAGGTTCATACTTTAAGAAAAATTGCATAATTTAATTACTAAATAAATAAACTTTTTAATTATTATGTATTTAATTTCGATGGGGGGTAGCGAAGCACACCGGGTATTAGCTAGTGCTAAAATAAGAACTAGGTATTACTGGAAAAATATGACCAAAGATATATCTTCATTTTTTAGTAAATGTGCACATTGCAACCTGAACAAAGTCAAAATAGGTAACAAAGAAGAACTGACATTGACACCAAAACCTATTAAACCATTTGATATTGTACGGCAATAAATATGCTTTAACTATGATTTATGACTTCACAAAATATCTAGTTACGATACCGATACCAGAAAAAAGTGCAAAAACTTTTGCTCTGCCGATATTTAAAAAATTTCGTTTTAGTCTATGAAAGAATAAAGACCATTATATCAGACCTTGGTACTGAATTCAAGAATGAAATATTTTGTGAGTTATGCAAACTTTTGAATATAACGTCAACTTTCCAACAGCCTATCACCACCAAACGGTAGGGACAGCAGAATGTAATGTTTTTTTAAATTTTTCATTACAAATAAAAAAAATAATATATTCTTCATTTGAAGTACATAAAATATAATATATACCCTCAAAAGTAATTATTGTTAATACATACATATCATTTATACTAGAAAGCTCTTGTACGAGACATTGTATAATTTAAATTTATATTGTCAACTAGTGTTTATGTAGTTTAATGTTTATGAGAAATGGAAATAAATAAACAATGAAAAAAAGGTAGGGACAGCAGAACGGAATCATTGCGTTTTTAACTAGTACATTAGGTCCTACGTAAGTGACAATATTACAGACTGGGACACATATTAAAAGTATTTACATATTTTCACAATACATCTACAAGTTCAGTCTTCGACGACCAATTTACGCCATATGAACTAGTCTTTGGCCGAAGTGCAAACATGCCAAACGATTTAAATCTGAATAAAATCGATCCTATTTCTAATGTGGAAGACTTTAGCAAAGAGGATAAATTTCGTCTACAAAGCTATCACATAATGATAAAAAAAACTTTTAGAAAAACATAAAATAAGGAATAAAGAACATGATAAATCAGCTAAACCCAGCAACTTTTAATTAAATAGCAAAGTATTTTTGAAAAAAGAACAATACGAAAAATTTAAAAACCTATTTGAAGGTCCGTGTATAATAAAAAAATACAGGGTGTAAATGCAACTATTTACGATGAACAATCAAACAAGTGTAAAATGGTACATAAAAACAGATTAAGCATATACATATAATTCAGAAACTTATTAGGCTTTTTAAGCGATATAAACAGATATGTATATAAAAACATCAATAATAACATGAAAGAAAAGAGGAAAATTAATACAGTTAAGTGGAAAATGTTAACTATTTTTATTATTTACATATAAAATTTATAGGTATCTCTTAGTAGGATAAGATGAAAATACATATGTGTAAAACAAAAAAAAAAAACAATCAAAGTAAAAGTACACCCAAAGACATTTATCTAAATATCACTAATTGAAAATGTAATTATATAAAAATAAAAAATTATGATGAAAAAAAAATTTGGAATTGATGAAACCTTATCAACAGTGTCAATTCAACATTTTTTTTTTTCCAGAAGGGAGGCGTAATGGTAATACTGTTCGTGTGCTATTACATATAATTAAGAAAAATATTACTATTATATATAACTAAGAGTACTAATTGTAATAGAATAATTGTACTAGAATGTAAGTAGGTTAAGAAATACTATGAATAAAGCACTCTAATCCTGAACTTTATGTTTGTCCTCCTGCAAGATTTTTGTGTAGTATCTGTGTTTTTGAAGTTTTGCATCCTGAAAATATTTTCTATAGTTGCATTTTGGGCAATAAATCGTAACATAAAAATAGTCAAAATAACATAAAAATACCGATTTGAAATTTATCAAAGTGAAATAACGCATAGCAACAGAGTCTAACTCTTCATGCAATATTTATTTATAATTTACAAAAACAAATATAAAACGGACAATCTTATTCTTGGTGACTCATCCTCAGAATTAAAACAAAATTAAGTAACTGAAATTGAACAACAACAAACGTACACAGTATCTTTAATCCTAACACCTACATAGCAACATTATCCTAAACAAAATAAAACAAAAACAAAAGTAAACAAATTAAAAACAACCAGCTGTTTTACACTAATTACCGGTTTATTAAGTGCTGCCAAATTTATCTAAAGTATTGACAGTCAATTTATATGTTAAACATTGTTACTTTTTGTAATCACTACTATTTATTGCAACTGCCTTGGTTTGTGAATTTGCTAAAGGTCGTATATTGCGGTTTATACTTTTAAATTAATATAATGGAGTGTTCAAAAGCAAATTGTTCCACTACTGGGAATCTTAGGATGGTCTCATGCTGGCTATGTATGAGCCTCTATCATATAACTTGTAGTGGTCTTAAGGCTCGTGATGCTGATGCGTTAGCTGATCCACAGAAGTTCCTTCAGTGGACTTGTCCTGATTGTAGAAAAGTCAATATCGAATTCTACAAACTATTTAAGGACTCTAAGGTTAAATTTAACACAATTAGTAATGATCTCATGGAATTGCAAAAGAAGTTTACAGAGTTTGGTGAGTTATTTGCTAAATATCCTAATTTGGATAAATTTGTTAGTAACCAACATTCTGCATCACCTAAACGTAAAAGGGATGGTCTGAGATCTGCTCAAAATGTTTCTCCATTACTACCACCTGCTGCTGATCCGAATGAGAATGTTGTAATGACTCCATCTTGTGAATTGCAACCGTCATATTCTTTGAATAATAATTGTACATCACCGTCCACAAATTTAATTTCACCTTTACCTCGTGCTGCTGATATTTCGTCCGTTACTGAAAATCCTACGAACTCACAACCTACTTCAAGTTACTCGAAAGCTGCTGCAAAAGTCACTGATATTAATAACACCTTGATAACCACACCTAAGCCGTTAAGAGTCATACCACCTGCTAGAAGCATTTTTATCTCACGTTTAGCTTCTGACACTGCCATAAAGGACATTGAATTTTATATAAGATCTAAAATAGGTGACGGGATTAATTTATCGATTCATAAATTTGCATACTCGCAACCGAGAACAATAGCGTCTTTTAAAATTACAGTTCCGGACGAATACTTTGAAAAAATACAAGATTTTAATTTTTGGCCTGCAAAAACATATGTCCGGGAATATGTTTCTTCGGAAAGACAAAGGAATAATATTGTACGTCTACCTACACCGCAGATTACAAAAAACTAAATATTCACTGTGATAGTTTATCAATAGTATATCAAAATGTTCGTGGATTGAATACTAAATTGTCCAAACTCTTCGTTAATAGTCATGATTTTATGTATGATGTAATTGTCTTTACTGAAACTTGGCTTAATGACGGTGTTTTTAATGCAGAAATTCTTTGTAACAAATATCAAATTTATAGATACAATCGTAATACACGCAGAGGAGGTGGTGTATTAATTGCCGTCTCTTCATTATATCCATCAGAACAGTTTGTAACTGATACTTCCAATATTGAATTTGTTGCTGTTGTTGTAAAATTAAAAACGTCTAAAGTCTACTTCTCTTGTTCTTATGTTCCCCCTGATTCTGACTATGCTGTTTACTCTGATCATGTTGACGCAATAACATCTGTTGTCCAATGTGCCAAAAAAGACGATTCTGTTTTTGTTATGGGTGATTTTAATCTACCCTCAATTATATGGAAACATGTACCTGATGTGCCTTATTTAATTCCGATTAAAACTAAGACTTGCCATGACGTATTCCTAAACGATATTTTTGGACTATCACTGTATCAAATAAACTCACTTTGTAATGACTTTGGAAAAATACTGGATCTTATATTTGTTAATGATGTTAATCACTGTAGTGTTTTACGTTCTGAACCTGTAACTTTGCCTGAGGATCGATATCATCCGACCTTAAAAACTAATTTTTCCCTTCCAACGAATTTCAAAGCTAAGCCTTCGAAAATAAGTAAAGTTTACTGTTTTAATCGAACCAATTACCATTTATTTAATGACATGATGAAAAATACTTGTTGGAATGAAACCTTATCTATTCCTGTTAACAATGATTCTGATATTGACTTGATGATTTCTAACTTTTATAAGAAAGTGCATTCAATAATTGAAATCTGTGTTCCCTTAAAACCTTCATATACTCTGGTTGGTCCACCATGGAATTCGAAACAACTGTCACGACTGAAAAATCAAAAGAACAAGTATTACAAGAAATACAAAAGGTCTGGCTCCATTATTGATTATGGAAGATATTCTATTTGCCGGTCTGAATATAACATTCTAAATCACTTATTATATAAAACATATATGGACAAAATGAAAAATAATTTTATTAAGAATCCTAGATCTTTCTTTACGTTTGTAAATTCCAAGAGAAAATCAACTGGTTATCCATCCTTTATGAAATTTGCTGATAAAGAATCCGGAAGTGTTGATGTCATATGTGATATGTTTGCTGATTTCTTCGCCAGTACTTATTCTAACTCCGCTTACAAGGATACAAATAATTACCCTTTCCCGCTGACATCGGCTCCAGTAATATCTATTCCAACTTTTAGTGACTGCGATATTTTAGTAAACCTGAAAAGGTTAAAGATGTATTTTCGTCCTGGTCCTGATGGGGTTCCAAGTTGTATTTTAAATCGATGTGCAGAATCATTCATCACACCATTAGTCATATTGTTTAATACCTCGATTAATTATGGATATTTTCCTATGTTTTGGAAGGACTCGTATATTATACCGCTTTTTAAATCTGGCAATAAGTCTGATGTTACAAATTATAGGGGCATTGCAAAACTGAGTGCTATTCCAAAAATGTTCGAGAAACTGGTTGCCGATTTTTTGATCCATCATACTTCATCGTTACTATCACCTCATCAACATGGTTTCCGAAAGAGCTGCTCAACAACGACTAATGTGCTTCAGTTAACGTCCATGGTAAATGTGGCCTTTTCTCAACAGAAGCAAACTGATGTAATTTTTACGGATTTTAGCAAAGCGTTCGATAAAGTGAATCACAAACTACTGTTAACTAAATTGGATTTAATGGGTGTAAACCATAGGAGCTTAAGATGGCTAGAGTCGTATTTGACTGGTAGAAAGCAGACTGTATGTGTGAACAATAGCTTATCTAAATATATTTATGTGCTATCTGGTGTTCCTCAAGGCAGCCATCTTGGTCCACTTCTTTTTTCGCTGTTTATAAACGATCTTCCCAACATAATTAATTTTGCCAATATCTTAATGTATGCTGACGATGTAAAACTTTTTCTCTCCTTTAATAATTTCATTGAGCATATTTATCTTCAAAGTGATCTCAATAATTTCTATTTGTGGTGCGAGTACAACATGATGGAGCTGAATATTAAAAAATGCAAATGTATGCGGTTCTCAAGAAGTAATTTTGTCGCGGTTAATTACTTGCTTGGAGGTCATCAACTGGAAATAGTGGACTCTTTTATTGATCTTGGGATCCTATTAGACACAAAATTAAACTTTAATGATCATATCACTTTGACTGTAAATAAGGCAAGAAGCACTCTTGGCTTCATAAAACGTTGGGCAAAGGAATTTACTGATCCATATATTACTAAACAGCTATACATATCGCTTGTCAGACCTATTTTGGAGTATGGTTCTATCGTTTGGGATCCTCACTATAATGTTTACAGCGAACACATCGAATCTGTTCAGAAACAATTTCTACTCTTCTGCTTGCGTGGCCTTGGATGGAATTATTCGGACATGCCTTCATATACTAGCAGACTGGCTTTAATAAAGCTGCCTACCCTTAAGAGTCGTCGAACGATGTTAAATATATCTTTTATGATTAACCTGATCAATGGTAATATTTGCTGTGAATTTCTGTTAAGATCTGTTAAATTCAATGTTCCTCGTCGTAACTTCCGCTGTTATAATCTTATTTATATTCAATTCTGCAGAACTAATTATGCTGTTGCTGATCCATTAACTAGAATTTGCCGTCAATTTAATTATTTGTCAGACTTTGTTGATTTTTCTTTAAATTCTTGCGTTATAAAACGGAATATTATTGTTTTTCTTAATTCTTAACTTTTCCTAATTTTTATTGTGATAGTTACGTTATTTTTGTAGAAACTGTTTGTAATTGTATTTAATTTTATTCGTACCAATTTTTGTTATTAGTCAGTAAGGAATTTGTCCATTGACTTGAATAAATAAATAAAAAAAAAAAAAAAAAAAAAAAAAAAAGATGGGTAGATAATATTATCGGAGGTTGTCTGCTACATTTTGAAATTTTGTTACATTTACTTTTCAAATCATTGTTTTTCTAATATTTCAATTCTTGTAGCAGATTTTCACTTAAATTGCTAAGAGATGACAATGTCCTACGATTTTTTATTGTAAGTTCTCAAAGGTCGCAACGTCTCTTCAGGAAGTTTTGCATTAAAAAGGTAATGTTAAATAAATTTATTATCTAGTAGGTTTTCAAAATACTCTAACTTAAGTTTGAATATTTCTTATACATATATTTCAGAGCTGTCTATAACCAAACTACTTTTTTTTGATCGGTATCTAAGAATGTCGTATTTTCAAAAAGCTTTTTAATGCTTACAAAGCTAGTTCATAGTGACCACCTTCCATATCAAAGCCTTTTATTACATTTGATTTACATCCTAATTTACTTCTAAAGTAATAGAATTTTTCGGCATCATCCAGAGGGAGATATTTTCCTACCACGGCATAGAACATGTCTCTGAAACCAGCCACTCTAAGTACCATCCCTTGAAAGGGTAAGATAATTGTATTACGTCCTAAATTTTGTTTCCCTATATAAAACGCCTGCTTCTTCATATTTCGATCTTCGTCAGAAAGGGAATACTGCTGTTATGTAATCCTTGAATGAGATTAAAATAAACCTCGTCCAATTTCTTTCCAATTCATCCAGATTATTTTTCAAAGACGTTTCGTATTTTCTGAAGAAGATTCCCTTAATCTAATAAAAGAGTATTCAGATACTGTAAATTAAATTTACACCTTCTTCGAGTTGCCATTTAGTCTCATCGAAATTCAATTTAACTTGTTACAGATCGTGTTTCTTTTCTCAATTTGTTTAAATTTTCCAAAAATTATAAAACATAAAAATTTTTGGTTCAATCTAGATTTTATGTACTTACTGATTATCACTATTTTCCTTCCTCAAAAAAATATTTACAAAATACAGCGGTGTGTATATAAGCACATCGCTTTATGTGCGTTTTTATACTTGTAATTTATATGTTTTTTGAATTTATATATTTTCAATTATTTACGATGTGTGTTCTCGCACAATAACTTTATAAATTCTTTTTTGTTCTTTTGTTCTCTTTGGTTGGAGGAAAGAAAAACGCGTCATCAATGAAATTCTCGTTAGCGAAAATTGTTTTTGTAAATGATTTGCAGCAGTTACTTTTGTTCCAGTAAAACCTTTATTTTGAATGGAATTTTATTGTATATAGATTTGTAAGGTAAAATTCTGGGTTTTTAAATAAAATTTCGCACAAAATAACTAATAAATACAGAAGATTCCTTTTTTATGATAGTTACATATATTTTTAATATAATTCGTTTTGTCGACCTCTTTTCTACAGTATGTTGTTCAGAGTTTTGTTCTATTGTCAAAAAAAAAAACAATCAATGCAAATTAATTTTGTTCTTTTATTGAATTTTACGTTATTTTAATAATAAAAAAGGATTAATTTTAATTCAGCATTTAATTTGAAAGTGTTTTAAATAAAATTAATTTAAATAATTAAAAATAATAACACCATTTTAATTTTCACTTAACTTTAGTTTCACACTCGATGTCTGATCGCTTACTAATTAAACTTCTACAAATATCTCTTTTTTAGCCAGAAGATCTCATCAAGAAAAAGATCTCGCTTGATTTTTAATGTTTAGGAATTCAGAAGCATACCAATTGCTTGATCAATTCATGGACATTTCGAATTATATTCGGGCATGCAGAATAATGATTACCTCTTTTACATAAGAAAAGGACATGATTGTACATGCTTGATCATGGTTAATAAAAGAAAAACACTTAGGGCCATTATTACAACTTCCTGTTAACTAAAGGGAGGATTTTAACAGCAGATAAATTGTTTTTTATTATTATAAGTGGACAATATGGTAGAAGCGAGCGTTAAGCTAAAGGGAGGATCATCCTACCGGTAACTTTTAAAGTAAAGTTTATGTTAGAACTTGCCATATTATATATTATTTTCAATATGGCAACTTCAAATATAAACAAAGTGAGTATATACAACAAAAAACGAAGCCCGTCGTTGCCACTGCACTAAAAAAAATTGTTTAATTGAGCAGCGTTATCGACATTGCTCTGGCACTGCCATATTTTTGACATTGTTTTATTTGTAAGTTGTAATAACGAAAATAAGTTAAAGGTAACTTTACAGTTCTCTTTAGCAAAAGGTACCTTTAACTAAACCCAAGTTTAACGGCAAGTTGTAATATTGGCCCTTATTATCATTAATAATCTTAAGCGGCTATTACATTATCAATCATCGCCTGTATGCACTACCTGTTGTCAAACCAACCAGCTCGTCTAATAGAGCAAAATTCGTGTTTGCAAACCTGACCTGATGAATATTGTTACGTTTTTACCTTTTTTAAAAACGTTTAGATTATGGGTTCGTTAATTGCAAACCAAGTAAAAACAAATATGTGTTTAATTTCAATTAAACTCTTTATTATTCACACTACTTTTGTGTGCCACCGTATGCAACTTCACTATACAACAACAGAAGAAACTGTATAGAATGCATACGCGTAGAACGCATCAAGTAGGTTTACTTTCTACTTTTCTACGCGACTCATGCACTGCTGGAAAAAGTCAGCAGTTTTTTAAACTTGGCATGCCAAATTTTATACTATTGTGAATGGTTTCGATAAATATGTTTAAATAGTGCATTACTATTTTCGCATTATAAAAATATTAATAAAAACATATTTCATAATAAAGTTTACTACTAATTTAAGAGGAAAATACATTAAAATACATTTTTTAACACATTTCTTTCATGAACAAAATATGTATGTTACTAGCTGTCGATTGTTTTTATGTACTGAGTGTCATCTATTTTGAATTTATTTATTTGTAAATAAGAAAAATGGAGGATAAATTAACCGAAAACACTCGTCTTGTGTTCTTTTAACGATTTTCGTAGGCCTTAACAGCACAAAATATCACATATTTAAACTCATAAATTTGTAATTAATGGCATAAATTCTTTTAAAATTACAATTTGATTTTCTATTTTTCCCAAAAATGTTCTTGTTTGCTTTTTTATTGTTTACCACAACAGCTGATAATAACAAAAAACCAGTCGCATAAAACGCGTTGTGTGTAACTTGCAATAAAAATCGCATAGAATGCAAGAATCGCATGTAACGCAAGGTCGCATGAAACGGATGGTATCGACTTTCGGCTTTAATAGTTATAGACAAAAATTAAATTTTTTTATTAATTCTCCCCAATATAAAAATCCCACCCCGAAAACGAAAAAAAAACATAAATAAACAAAACAGAGTTACAATCAGAGAGGGACGGAAATACTTTTTGGTAATATTTGTTGTCCCTTTCTCAATGCTAGGTTAACTGTCAAAATCGCGTTTCGTTATGTTTCTTGTCACCAACAACTACACTGATTCTACTTTTTCGGTATACGCATGTAATGCAAGGTCGCATGAAACGGATGGTATGGACTTTCAGCTTGATAAATAATAAAAACAAATAATAACAATTAACTTTTTAACCTTTCCTTTCAAGAAATTGTAAAATATTGGCATCTTTCAGCAAAAAAATTTTTTTACGTATGTCTTATTTTGATCTTGTATTATTTAGCTTCTTAATTACCTCTTGCACAAGAAATTATAACCGAAAATCACCCACATTTCCATTAATATTTAAATATTTAGGAATCTTTAAACTTTTCATTGAAGAAATTAAAAATATTCCAAATTTTCCCTTTTTAACACAAAATAAATGTTTATTTACATTTAGTTTTTCTACTTTAACCGCCAGTTTTCACTCTGTATATCTGTTGCTTCTAACGCATTTGATTCGCAAAACATTATAATATTTTTTTCTCCCTCTAAGAGGTAGGTTAAGCTACTGCTTTGAGCGCTTTTTAAACGCCAAAGGTTTCGCATCTGTGTACCCTGTGGTTTTCTTATATCTGATTTTAAAAATTACAAAAATCAGCACGTAACGCTGTCATCTACAAAGAAAATAATGTAAATATATTTTTTTATGTATTTATTTGCGATCTATTTAATTTAAAAAAATTTAACTTACAATTACTTAGTTATTAGGTTTCAGTAAACCTAATAAAACCGATAAAACTTAGATTTTACTTCAAGATTATCACCTAAATGGTAAGTCAAGTATATTAAATCTTTTAAGTCGCCGTATTTCTTCACTGTCGTCTAAAAGTGTTATAGCTAACAAGTTAGAATGATCACTCAGCCTTTGAAGGTATTTTAAACTGAAATTGTTTATCTCTTACTTTATTGTTGATATGATGAGATCGTTATGTATACATCGGTTGCTAACGTACCAAGGGGCATTCATAATAGAGCGTAGAGTTTTAGACTGATATCTCTGAAGTATTTCAATGTTAGAGTTACTCGCTGTTCCCCAGAGTTGCAGCCCATAGGTCCAAATTGGTTTTAGAATAGCTTTAAAAAGGATGATTTTGTTTTGAATGCTTAATTCAGACTTCGGTCCCAGAAGCCAATACATTTTTTTAGTTTTTAAATTTAAATGTTTTCTTTTCGAAACAATATGGTCCTTCCATATAAGTCTTCTATCCAAATTAAGTCCAGAATATTTAACTTTGTTTGCTTTTGGTATACTGCTCCCATTTAAATAAAGTGTTGGGCTATCTCCTTTTCTTAATGCAAATGTAACATGTACAGATTTTTGTGAATTGACTTTAATATTCCATTTTTTAAGCCATTTTTCAATTGTATCTAAGTACCTTTGTAATGCAGCAGAGGCTTCAACAATCGACTCGTTCGATGATAATATGGCTGTGTCATCTGCGTACGTTGCTACTGTTAAGTTGTCATCTACAGGCATATTCGAAGTATAAATCGTATATAAAATAGGACCTAGCACACTTCCCTGAGGAATCCCAGATTTAATGAATCCAAAGTAAGAATCATATCCTCAGTGGTGCTCAAACACATACTTTCATAGGTTTGGTTTGGTTGGTAAAGCAGCGAAGAACAAAATTCAACTTAATTTTTGAGAATCGTACACTGGGAAAATAATAAAAAAAAATTGTTGGTTTATTGTGTTGTGTGTATGTTATTAAAAAAAACAAAACACATTTTTCGCCAAAACAACTCAATACGTCTGTCGTCAAATTCAAGAAGAAATTTCCATCATCGAATGGACGGCCCTGCTTTGCTAAAGCCAAAGCAACTGTATATGATGCCTTTTTAAAAGGCAACGACAATTTCTCGTTACTACATGGTAAAAAATCTGCTTTTAATTGCAATAATTTTAAAGTCCTATCATTCGCTTTAATGTTGTCGAAAAATCCATGGCTAGCCTCGTAATGTCTTTTTATAAAAAAAAAATAAAATTACGACATAAAGTGCGATAACACACAATACATTTTGCATTACCATCCATATTCTCTATAAAAAAAATCATATTCCCAATTTTCATTAAACATTTTGCTGCGTGTATTTGCAAAAAACAAAAAATCATTCAAAAAAGATGCGTAGCGTGATCTTGCTTCATCAAGTGCTAAACGTCAACTGAATTGATTTTGTTCTCTGAGATGAACAACAAACAAAGCAACAAACACACGATCATTATAAGAAACCACACAAGTAAGCTTATAGTGTACGTGTGCCAACGGAGCGTCAGCAGATTTTTCTTTGCCTATCACATGTGATAGGAAATTTCGATTTTGAGCATCACTGATTTACATGAACATAGAAACGTCTGTCCTGTAAATATGATTTTAATAATAAATAATAAGGCGCTGGAAGTAAATTTTTTAGCTTATTTAGAAGACCATAATGCCACACTTTATCAAACGCCTGACTTATGTCTAAAAATACAGCCGAACAAAATAATTTTCCTTCGAGTGAGTTCCTTATTTCTTTTATCACGCGATGACATTGCTCAGGTGTGACATGTTTATGCCTAAAACCAAATTGATGATCAGGAATAATGTTTTTCTCTTCTAAAATTGGTAGTAAACTCTTTAACAAAAGTCTTTCAAATAATTTAGAAAACACGGGCAAGAGACTTATTGGTCTGTATGATGATACCTCATTTTCTGAATTGTTTGGTTTCAGGATCATTATGATTTTTGCGTATTTCCACTGACTTGGATAATAATTTAGCCTCAATATAGCGTTGAATATAGTTGCCAAGTAAATAATACCCTTTCTTGGTAATAATTTTACAACTTTTGTATCAATTAAGTCGTACCCCGGAGATTTTTTATTATTAAGTTTTTCTATTGCAGCAATTATATTGGACGGCGAAATGCTTTTAATGGGACGATCCAATTGGCAAGCAACATCTAAAAAATTTTTTTTTTGTCTTTCTCAGGTGAATTACATAAATTAAAGGGTGTAAACGATCGCTCTAAATACTCCTTAAACACATCAGCTTTGCAACTATTGGATCTGCACCATTGGCCATTTTCCGATCTAATTGGTATATTCCGATATACAGGGCGTTTAAGGTATTTTGTGGCTTTCCAAAGATTGTATTCATCTGTTCTAGATACATTTAGAGTTTTCAAGTAGCCTGCAACGGAATCATTTTTATATTTTTTTAGACGTTTTTTTAAATGGATTGAAGCTCTATTCCAATTAGCTTTATCAATTGGACTTCGGCTGGTTTTATATATTCTGCATAATAAGCGTTTGTTCCTTATAAGTTCTCTTATTTCAAAAGATATTTGGACATTTCTACCTAATTTTTGTGGGTTTTGATGTGTATTTAAATACGCAGCTTCATATATTACATTATTGAGCGTTTATATAGCATCGTCTACTTCAATATCGCTCTTAAGAGAAACGTTTAAGCTTATATTATTTGCGATATATGAGCCATCAGAATCTAGTATGTCCAATTGTGCTCTGGGTATACCGTTAAAGATTATGAAGTCTAATAGATCAGGGGTTTTTGAAGGATCGGTTGGCCAATACGTTGGTCTACCAGTAGATAATGAAGAGTAGTAATTTTTAGTAATACATTTATAAAGTTCTCTTCCTTTTGGATTTGATATACGTGAACCCCACCACGAATGTTTTGCGTTAAAGTCACCACCAACAATAAAACGGCGCCCAAGTTGTTTAAAGAAATCATCGTATTGTTCGCACTTTATATTGTGTCTGGGAGGACAATAAATTGAAAAAATGTTAACATCGTTGTTGTTGCATTGGATTCTAACACCAGCGTATTGTAAGAATTGTGTCGCAATAGGATTTAGGACTTCATATTTTATATTCGATTTTATTAGTATAACTGCACCAGAATGAGCTCTGTTATCGGGATGATTTGCATAAATAGTGTCATAATTTTTAATTTTAAAATACGTTCTATCCGTAAAGTGCGATTCCGAAACCAAAAATATATCAATAAAATTGTTGGCAAGAAAAATTTTAACTTCATTGTTGTGATAAACTCAGGCTTATTTTTAAGTGAAACACTAAGAGTTTATCTTATTTAATAAATTTTATTTATTTATTTAAATTTAATCAATTGGTAACTTCTAGTTTGCTATACAAAACGGGAATGAATTTGGGTATTTAAAGTATTAATTAAGAACACAGCAAAAGGGTTACAGTTATTCTTTTGCTGTTGTTGTTGTCATTTAATATATTAAAATAACTTGTTTTAATTGAGTGCTATTTACAAAAAGCACTCCAAAAAGCTTTACTTAATTGAATGATATCTAAAGCTTTACTTAATTGAGTAATACTTAAAAGTAATTATTCCTTCATAAGTAAATACCCTACAATTGTAATGGTTAGAAAGACCGTTTGCATTCCATACTGCCATTCTTAAATTTATTTGCATATTTTAGACATTAGCATAGTCATCATATTCATCAGACTTTCCATCATACTTTCTAGTTTTTCAAGCCGAGTGTTATAGTCTAAATTACTTGTTTTCAAAGCTTCAGAATATGACATATTGTATCTGTTGTGATTAGGTTCATCATTAGACACACCATTAAGTTGAGGGTAGTCTTTATTATTAATAGAAAAATTAGGATTTCTACGTTCATTTGAATATATACCTTGCCTGTTTGATCTCTTTGTAATAAGGTCTTGATAAATTTTACAGCCCTTGTAATTTGCAGTGTGACTACCCAAACAGTGCAGGCAATGTGGTGGTGAGCTTAGTTGTTTTGTGCATTCAGATGTAGAGTGATCCAGTCCGCATTTGATACATCTAAAAGGTCTTTTACAATATGCCTTAGTATGTACATATAATTGGCAACGATGACATTGTACCAAATCAAAAGATCTAATTGGTGGCTCAATTTTAACAAGGCAATTATTAATAGTTTTCAAATTATAAATCTCCTTATTATTGCCTTTGGGATCCAATTCAACATAAAATAAAGAAAGCGGCTCCTTTGTAACACGACTTTTGACATTTGTAACAGATCTCACAGATCTAACGATAATAACACCGCCTTAATATCTTCGGGGGGAGTTGAATAGTGAAGGCCCTTAATAACTACTCTAAAAGATCTTTCCTGCTTTAACTGAAAGGTATGATAACAAATCTTAGTGCTTTCAAAATATTTGACTACTTTTCTATACGAATCTGCATTTTTGATCATTAATCTTATTTCACACTGTTTCAAAGACTTATAGCTAAATTCACTTTGTGATATTACAGAGCTAATTTTTTTTATCATAACGCTTATATTTTCAACAAAAGGAATGTAAATTGGCGGTGGTTTTGGTACAGTTTCTTTTTCAACTTCGCTTTCCATATTATCGCTATCAAGGGCTCGCTTTTGTTGGTATAATATTTGCGATTCTTTACGCTTGCGTTTATTAGGCACTGTTTGCCAAACTTGGTCCATCTCATGGCCACTGCTTTCTTCACGTGTGTTTACACCACCACCAGTACTCATGCTGGCTGGTATAAATTGTTTTTGTTCAACATATAAGTAGGCAGTAAAAATTACTTATTTGTTTACAATAAATAATTGCAAAGGCAAAACAAGTTTCTTTTGTCTTGTTATTGCTTTAATATTTTGTGTTTTGTATTCAGTATATAATTGTTTGAGGAGGAAAGAATTCGTTTTAATTGTTATTGTTTATTTATGTTTGTTTTAAATAGGTATAGTTAGTAGTGCTTTATTGTTTTTTTTTTTATGTATAAATTGTTTTTGTGACAAAGAATGTCGATGTTCTTAACTTGCTTTTATTTGATATTTTTTTTTAACTAAATATTTTTTAAAGAAATACACTACCACTGCACTTTTTAATGATACGTCTTATTGCAATCACTGTCGATAGCAGACATGTAAATATATAAGAAATGTTGTTCTTTAAAATTATTTTATTGAAATTCAAGACGATGTGTATACTTCAAGCGTTAACAAAGGAATAAAAACAAAATGTATACTCATAATATAACAAAGCAAAAAGGGAACAAAAGGAATAGAAACATTCACGTTGTTTGGTTGCCATACTATTCAACACACCCCCTCAACGTGGATGTATCTTTACATTAAACTATTTCATATTCATTAAATTCATACAGTTCTTGTGCTTAACTCTAGGTAAATTTTTCGTTAATATGTCGGCCACCATTCTATCAGTCGGACAATAGTTCAAAATAATTTCATTAGATTTAACTACTTCCCTTATATGGTGATACCGAATATCAACATGCTTGCTTCTTTTGTGGTAAACAGGATTAGAAGCTAACTTCTGAGCGACTTGATTGTCGATGTACAAAACTGCTGGTTTACCATCGGAGTAGTGCAATTCTCTCAGTAAACGTCGCAAATACACCGCCTCCTTCGATACCTAAGAAATGATGCAATGGCCCTTTGTCAGTCACATCAAATTCGCTGCATATTTGTTGCTTTATTTCCAAAACAATTTTCTTATCCGCACAGCCAATTATTATGTCATACACATATACGGCTATCAACACTAAATATTCGCCAATTGTCTTTTTGTATAGGCAGGGATCAGCTTCAGCTGGTATAAAGTTGATTTTTCTCGAACCTGTATCGAGTTTTGTGTTCCACTCCCTCCCTGACTGCTTCAATCCGTAAATTGATTATTATTATTATTTATTTATTTTAGGCCCCAACACTATAAGGTTATATAGGCCATTATATTTTAGATCTTATACCACATTCTCTTATTACTATTTTTTTTTTTTAATATGGTACAGGTTATGTATAAATGTGTGAAGAGATATAAATAATATTAATAATATAATACAATAATAATATAATTAATAATATATAGTACAATATATGAGATGTTATAATTAGATTTAAATCGAATTATATAAATTAATTTCCATCAACAAATTTTTAATGTTATTAAATTTGTTTTCTTTTGTAAGTGTTTCTTATTGGCTATTTTGTGTTTTACTCTTTTTGATTGTAAAAGATTACACTCATTAAAGATATGAAAAACATTTAGAACATTGCCACATCCACAAAGTGGAGGTTGAGTCCTCTCTATTATATGTCTATGCGAGAATAGGCAGTGGCCAATTTTCAGTCTATTCAATTCAATAAAATGAGATTTTGGTAATGATGTTCTCTTGAATTTAGGTTCAATATTCTTGTATATCCGATATAATTCAGATCGGTTACCATTGTTCCAAGAGTCATTCCAAATATCAGTTATGTATCTCCGAATCCATTGTTTATAATCTGCGGGTTGATACTTGAAATTTGGCGATACTATTTCTTTCAATGAATTTTTCGCAAAGAGATCTGCCTTATCATTTCCCGATATATTTAAGTGGCTTGGTATCCACAAAAAACTTATTACATTTTGCGGCAATTTTGTAAGAGATTCTCTTATTTGATTCACGATCATGTTAGTACTAAAAGGATTCTGTAATCCCTCCAGAGCGCTCTTACTCTCGGATATTATTAAAATTTTTCTATCAAAGTTAGGAATATTCTCAATACAAGTTTTTATGGCAAGTAGTTCAGATGTGTATATGGAAGAGTAGTCTGGAATGCGGTTCGTGATGATAGTATAATTACTATAAACGGCAAATCCCGCTCTCTCATTCATTACAGAGCCATCTGTAAAAAAATAATGATGGTCCTAGTATGTATTGTTAATCAGTTCAAGATAATTCCGTTGTATCTCAGTAGATGTCATATTGCGCTTACTACATATCGCAAGGGAGAAATCAATGCTAATGTCAGAAAAGCACCACGGTACAATGTTACACCATTTCCTATTCTCTATAATATTTGTCTCTATTGCGTATTTCGAGGTTACTTGGGACATTTCTATTGCAGCTTTTACGTAGAATGGATAGGATCTTGGGTGTTTTTGTCTAAAGTGTTCTATTTTCGTATTATCAGTTATCATTGAATAGAGAGGATGATTTTGCATTGATAGAATTTTTAGTGTGTAATTAAGTAAAAATCTTAATCTGCGAAGGTGTAAAGAAGGACATGATGATAATACTTGAAGACTACATGCGGGACTAGTTCTAAACGCGCCAATAGATAGCCTTATTCCTGTGTTCTGGATGGGGTCTAAAATGTTCAAGTTAGTTTTGTTTGCAGATAAGTATATCATCGAAGCATAATCAATGGATGGAAGAACGATTGAGTGCAAGATTTTCAAGAGAGATTGTGGATCAGATCCAAATTGTGAGCATCTTAACATTCTAATTATATTCAATTTTAGGTTTGCCTTCGCCTTAATTTTTTTTAATATGAGATTTGAATGTCAGTTTCCTGTCAAATGTAACGCCTAAGAATTTGTGTTCTTCCACAAATTTTATATCTTCGCCATTTAATTTTATTGTGGTATTGTCGCAAGGTTTTAAACGTCTAGAAAATTTAATTGCCACTGTCTTCTCCGCATGAAATTGGAAGCCGCTTTTATCATTCCATTTTTCCAGCCTGTTAATGGTCGATTGGATTTTATTAACTATAGCCGAGTGTTTCTTACCTGAACAATATATGACCAAGTCGTCAGCATACAAGAGTGCCTTTACATCCTTATGACACTGAACTAATATGTCGTCAATTGCCAAGAGAAAAAGAGTGACACTTATAACAGATCCCTGTGGGACTCCGTTTTCAAGATCAAAATAGTCTGATGGTGAGTTTCCAACTAGACAATAAAATTTTCGGTCTCGCAAAAAGTTCGAAATAAAAGCTGCCATATTTCCCTGGATATTGCAAGCATTTAACTTCCCAAATATCAGTTGTTTCCAAACGCAATCATAGGCCTTCTTTAAAACTGCTATTACATCCCTCCTCAAGGAAAAACTGTCCATAATATCCGATTGTAATATCGCTAAATTATCTATTGTCCCTCTATTCTTCCTAAATCCAGACTGGTTCATATTCAGCATATTGTTCATCTTAAAGTGATAAACTAACCTCCGGTTTACCATTCCCTCCAGGACTTTGCATAAACAATTAGTAAGCGATATTGGTCTGTAGTTGTCCGATTTCAGACTGTCCTTGCCAGGTTTCAGTATTGGAATAACTACAGCATTCCTCCAGTTTCTGGGAAAAGCTTGATTCGTCCAAATAAAATTGTAAAAGTCAAGGAGGTATCTAGTGCCATCTATATCGAGCTTCCTCAACGTTTCGTACCTTATGTTATCAGGGCCCGGGGAGGAGCCCCTACGTGAGGCAAGAGCTGATCTCAGTTCAGTTAAAGTAAATTTTTTATTATAAACTTCATGATGACAGATTGAGAGAAAAACTAGTGTTTCTTGAATAGTTATAAAATCTACTCGAAAAATTTAATGATGATGAGTTGCGCGCAAAGTTTTCAGCCAACAAATTAGCAATATCACCATTGCTATTTAATAGAGTACCATTACTTTCCATAGCCGAAATTCTATGGAAAGAAGGAATACCATTCAAGGATCGAATTTTCCTGTATACTTCAGCCGAAGGTGTTCGAAGATTTATCGATTCACAAAAATCAGTCCAGGACTTTTTCCTACTCTCTCTAATAGCCCTTCGAGTTTGAGATTTAGCCCTTAAAAACTTAGCCAAATTCTCAGCGCTACAGTCTTGCTTAAATTTCTTTAGCATCCTCCTTCTCTCCCTAATGAGGGATTTTATATTCTCATTCCACCACGGAACTTCTCTTCTATTATGGATCACATTTTTACGAGGAATGGCTATCCTAGCAGAATTTAATATGGTACCAGTTATATGTTCCTCGACCACGTCTATGTTAACAGCGGCTGAAAGGTCCTCTGTAAATTTACACTTAAATTGATCCCAATTAGCTCTTTTCATATTCCAACTTGGCCTACGCTCGAAATTTGGTGAGAAACTGTTCAAGCCAACAATAATAGGGTAATGGTCGCTATTATGCAAATCATCACAAACATTCCATTCGAAAAGGTAGTTAATATCTGGACTTACTAGGCTTAACTCGATATTACTAAAAGATCTGTAAGCAAGACTAAAGTGTGTAGCACATTCAGGTCTATTTAATATATTAAGGTTGTTACTATTAATAAAATTTTCAACTATTCTTCCTCTTGAATCCGTTCTAGAAGAGCCCCAGAGGGAGTTATGAGAATTAAAGTCTCCCAAAATGAGATAAGGCAAATCAAATTGTGAAGTTATGTTACTTAGATCATTTTCGCAAATATCTTCCGAGTTTGGAAGATATATTGAACAAATTATAAATTTTATTGGATACTTAACTTTAATGGCGACAACTTGGTACCGTGATAGAATTGACAATTCTTCTCCATCAAACATATTATAGAGATATATACAAACTCCACCAGATGCAGATGTGGATGAAATCGTGTTCTTATAGAAACAAGTGTAGTCTTTTAGTTTAGTATAATTATTCGATTTAAATCTAGTTTCTTGTATACATAAAGCCAAACAATTAAAATTAGTTAATATAAGTTTTATTTCATCTAGATGGTGTGAAAATCCGTTGCAGTTCCATTGAATTATTTTATACTGATTATTCATTTAAGGTAGAGTCGCTAGAATCATCCTTATTGTCTTCATTATTTAGTTTTAGGCTGTCATTTGTTATTATTGATGAATTCTCTTTCTTCTTTTTTTCTGCACTTGTTAGTTCACGCTTTTTTCTTTTGGATATATTTTTTGGGAGCAAATCTATTTTTGATCCATCAAGTTTAACTATTTGTCGTACTGGGGAATTTGGTGTGGGTTTTTTGGTGGTATCAGCTGTATCTTCTATTTATTTTCTATTTGTATTAATATTATTTATTTCTTCTTTGCATTTGCATACACAATTGCATGGTTTGACTGCGTAAGCATATGTTGTTGGTAGTTGATTTCAGTGTGTAATAATTTTACGTCCGGTTTCATTTTCGACCTGCCGCTTAAAATGCTTAAGTTTATTAATTGCCTCGTTTTTTGCCTTAATAAAATAGACAAATATTCGCCTCGACTTATCATCAATGAAGGTAATAAAATATTTAGCGCCACCAACGGTCCGCAAATATCTGAGTGCACCAACTCCAAAACATTCATTGACAAGTGATCACTCTCATTAGGGAATGGTAGTACATGAATTTTACACATATGCAAGTCCTGCATTGTTTCTTGTTGCTGTTACCATTTACACCCCTTACTATGACAGCTTTGCTGAGATTATTTAAGCTCTTATAGTTCAGATGGCCGAACCTATTGTGCCATAGATCGATGGTATGCGACACGTTAAATAGTGCATTCATTTTTCTGCACACAACAAAAAGGTTCCCCTCTCTTTTAGCACGAAACACTATGGTACCATCTCGCCTTCTAGCTGTTGCTGTGTTCGCATCAAACTTAACTGTGAGGCCTCTGTCGACGACTCTAGTAACGGAAATAAAATTGCCCTGTAACTCGGAAGAATATAGTACATCCTCTAGCGTAATATCCATATTGTTTCATTTTAAATACACATCACCCTTTCCTGTTGCAGTTATAAATCTTCTGCCTGATAAAGCTATCCGTTCGTTGTGCTGCTCAAATCTTGTGAAAATACTTCTGTCATTGCACATGTGTGCGGTTGCGCCGCTGTCAACATACCAAACATTCGATTTTATTGCCTCATCTGCTTCTTTTTCTGCGCATAATACTGTTGATGTTGTTTTTGTAACCAGAGACAATGCTTGTTGTTGTTGCTTTTGCGCTTTTTTTTCTTCTTTCGCATTGGCTGGCAAAATGTCCCGTTTCATGACAATTAAAGCATTTGCCTGCGAAGGATTTTTTGTTGTTTTTGTTCGATTTCCTTTGTCTCTGTATTGCGCGTGCATTGTATGCTTGTTGTTGACTGTACTCTGCCTCTTCTTCTATTTTCTCTTTTCGTCTTTCAGCTTCTTCTAGAAGTTTCTGTTTAAGGAAATTAAGACTTGGAAGATTTTCACGCGTCTCCATTGCAATTACAACATTTTTGAAGTCTTTTGAGAGGCTGCACAAGAGCATAATGGATAGAAGCTCTTCCTGCATTTCAATACCTGCTTCTGCCAATTTTTCAACTATTTCGGTGAATGTCTTCACATGCAACATTACGTTGGCTCCGTCTTTCATTTGAAGGCTCAACAAACGTTTATACAACGAAACTTTCTGTATTGACCCCTTGGGCTGGTATGTCACTTGAAGCTTTTTCCAGGCTTCGGAGGAAGTTGCGGCATTTTTAATATAGCCAAGTTGCGATGGTTTCACGCTCAAAATTATCGTCGCAAGCGCCTTCTCATCCTCCGTATCCCACTTGATTTTTTCCGGCTCATCCGCTAGTGATTCCTTTTTTAACTTTCCTGACACTATGTTCCAAAAACCGCTGTGGATCAGAAAGCTCCGCATCTGTACTGCCCAGCTCTCATAATTAGAATCATCTAATTTTTCAATTTGAAACGAGTTCATTTTTGTGTCACTTCTATTTTTTTCGTTTTTCCTCTTTTTTTCTTTACACTAATTTTTGGTTACGCCGTCTGGGCCCATAACCTGTTGTTCTTTAAAATTATTTTATTGAAATTCAAGACGATGTGTATACTTCAAGCGTTAACAAAGGAATAAAATCAAAATGTATACTCATAATATAACAATGCAAAAAGGGAACAAAAGGAATAGAAACATTCACGTTGTATGGTTGCCATACTATTCAACAAGAAATATAACCGCTACGTGCGGCGAATTTAATTTAAAAAAATGGAGCAAAGTATGTAAATAACAATTATGTAAATATCCGTTGTCATTTTGACTACGCCCTATTTCCATAGACTATAAAATACGACTTGAGACAAAATAGGTACCAAAATAAATTTATTATTAATATTTAGTTACATTTTAATTAATATTTAATAAAATTCAGTTATTTTTCATCTTTAGCGTAAAATTAAAATTTCGTAGTCTGCCCCCAATTCGCTTGGTTTCTTAAGTAATAAATTGTAAATCATGAAAGGTTTAGCATATGACACATTTTTTCTATTTAGGGCCTGTTTCTGTAATACAAACGGTTTCAGGCGAACGTCTATTTGGGTGGAAAGCACAAAAAAACTCAACGCCGTTTGTCTTGAAGTTTCTTGTAATATGTATTCTAACTTTAAAAAAAGGTACATTAGTTTCGAGGTAAATTATTTAATTCTAAACATGGGGCGAAAACATGAATTCATAGCTCTTTGGCATTTTGCACATACTTTTTTGTTATTCTATGCTGTAAAAACGGACATGCCGCACAAAGCTTTTTTGTTGGATTTTCTGAAGTTATGTTTTCGGAATTTGTGGAGTTATTGATTTACGTAGCATATTGTTGGCATATCAATCCTATCATTCTATTAATTTTTATCACACTCTGAGAAAAGATTTTTTGTAAAATTAACGCAATGAAAAGATTTTTAGCAGGCTTGAAGCATATTGTGTGAATAACAGGGTTCAGAAAAATTCATGTATGAACATATAAATTTAAACATTTATGATAAATAGACACGAGTGTACTTTTCAAACTTTTTGTTTTATGCTCACTTTTCGCAAATGAGTAGCTAAGAATTGTTTCCATTTTAAGCATTAACATTACTAACAGTATCATACATGAATGAATAAAGCAAACTTTTATTTTTTTTTGTTTTTTTTCACGAATGGAAGATAACAAAACAAAATCCTTTTTCATTAGCGTGAGTGATAAGTGAGTGAATATTTGGTACACTGGTGAATAATTTACATATGAGTTAATAAATGAAATTGTTCCGCAAATGGAAACGACCTAATATCGTTTCACAAGAAAACATCGTTTAACATAAACAATAAGCAAAAGCTACAAATACAAAGACCCTGAGTACTAGGGATGAGCGATATTTTCAAAACTGTGATTCAATCACGGTGATTGATAATTCACTGGTAACTACAGTGATTGAAATTGCCAAATAACAGTTACTAATAATGTCGTTCTTTCAAAATTGTTACATACTCAAATTAATTTCATTTTATTTTGAGCGAGGCAGAATTACTATTAGATGATGCTGATTATTTACTTTTGTCTTTTATACATGAACTTTCTGTGAAACTTATTTGTCAAACTTCATATAAAAAAATATTACATTAAAAATGGTAACATTGAGACACCACTATGATTTTGTTTAGCATCCTTTTCGTAGTATGTATCTAGTTGTCTCTTTCTTACTAAATAAAATACTGTGATCACAATCAATTGTTTTAAAGAACACTGATTAACAAATCACGTTCACTGAGAACAACGTTCTTCAAACATCACTGGATCGCTCATCTCTAATGTGTACACAACACACACGACACAGATACACGCTACAAATGCATCGAACACATTCCAAGTAAACGCAACAACAATAAACATGAGAGAGGATCAACAACGTGGACAAAATACACAAACAACAATATAGTAGCGATAGAAATCTCAAGAAGGCGAAGACAAGAACATTCCACTTCTAGCACCTTCTTCAGGCTGAAATGTGAGCATAAAAAGGGCCAGACAAAGCAGGCACGAGTCAGTTATAGTTCAGTCAGTCTTGTGTTAAGACACGTTGCGTTCGAAGTAAAAAGTCTTAACGTTTTTAAAAGGGTAAAAACGTAACAATATGTTCAAAATTATGAAAAATACATAAAATGCATAACGGCCACCTGGGCCCTATTCCACTAAGCTACAAGTTCACAATTACAAGTGTTTTTGCCTGTAAAATTGTGAAATTGTAAATAATTGTGTTTCATCAAAATACAATTACAAGTTTGTGGCTACAAGTGAATTTTACAATTTACAAGTCTACAAGTCATATTTCTACAAGTCGTTATGTTTCACTAAAATAAATTTTCACTTGTACACTTGTAGAATTGTAGAAAAAAAGCTTAGGGTTGACAAAGACTCTCAAAAAAATTTTACAAGTTACAAGTGAATGATAAATTGAATTAAAATTTGATTTTTATCTATTTTTTATAAAAATTACTTCAAATAAACACAAAATCAAACAATTTAAATATTATTTAGCATTTATTTATGTATTTTGTTTGAAGAAATGATAAATAATAACAAACAAATGATATTGAGAGAAAAGTTTAACTAGAAAAATAAAGGGGTGTACACCCCCTTACGGCTTATAAATTTTGTGATGAGATAATTGAAGCTGCAGAGCTTTATTTTTTAATTGAAAATTTTCATTCTGCAGCTTCAAATTTTCAATTTGCCGATCCACCTTTTCTTCATCCTTATATTTTTTATATTTCGCTTTCTCGTGGGCGAGAGATCCATTTTCCATACATCGCTCTAAATAAAAAAAAAGATTAGAAAAAATTTAAAATATAACTAAATGGTACTCACTTCTTTTCCGTGAGCTCTCAGGCATCGGCACTAGCTCCTCCTCCTTCTGGGTAGGAGTCACTTCTGTGTCTGGCAGCAATGACACAATATCATTGCAGTCCTCTAAAGTGATACTAACTTCTGCAATGACACTTGCTCCCCATGAGGATCCTGTGGTCGGATGCCATCACATGTTGGTGACTCCTTTCCAATAACCTCCAATACCAGGGTGTCCAGCTCCGTGAGCTTTTTGGCCTTTCCACCAGCCGCCCCTGTCTTTCGGGAGTTGTCTCTCTTGGCCTTAATTTAAAAAATAAATATACAATATAATGTTATCACTTTATAAAGCCAACTTACCAGTGTCGTCCTTTTGATGTTTGCCCAAAAAACATCACGCACGTATTTGGCGTCTTTTCCACTTGGCACCAGTCCAAGTGCAAGACACCTCATACGCACGTTTTCCCACTCTTCCATTTAGCGATAAACTTACCAAAAACAACGTCTTTGGCAGCTAAAATCTGCCTCACCACTCTGAGTTTATTATGTTGATTTGCCATTAAAAAATAATAATTTTAAATTTTTTAAACGCAAACTATATATGTTTTGATTGATTAGTGATGTGATAACAATCAAAACAAATTATCGATATACATTAGAGTACCCATAATTGCAAAAGTATTTAAAATAATTTTTGAAATTTTCATATATTTCATTAGTGCTCTAATATACATACTATATTCACACAAAGATTTCATTTATCAAAATATCTTTGTAAAAATATTTTATTTTATTGTGATTGTAATTGTAGAAATTGTAGAAATTGTAATTGTAGGAATTGTAGTTTACAAGTACAAAAAGCTACAAGTATTGTGAAAATGTTCATGAAACACAATTCATTATCACTTGTAAGAATTAGAATTGTGATTGTAACTTGTAAACTTGTAGAATTGTAGTTTAGTGAAACAGGCCCCTGTTCGTTTTTCTTGAATAACTCATAATACTTAACATTTAGTCGAATGTATCAACTCTTCCTTTGGCGATATTATAAAACTCCGCCACACCCGGTTTATTTGTGGTGGGATTTATAGTGCTATGTTCAATACATGATGATAGAAGGTCAGTGCGATCACGACAGTGATGCGTGACACACGAATTACGGAGATCAGAATCGTTAAAAAATATCAATAAACAATATCAACTTACTTGTTTCTTTTCTTTATTTCAAAAAGCAAAAAATAAAAAAAAATCATTTAAAAAGACAAAACAAACAATAATATTATGAGTGAGCATGTAGCTCTAAAAATAATGATTACAATATTGTGAATAACAACAACAATAATGTTAATATTGAAAATAAAAGAAAAAAATAGCGAAATGGATTCGAATACAAAAAAACATCACAAAAACAATTATTATGCAGTTGTTGATACTGACAATAGCAAACAATGTGATAAAAACCTGTTAAAGAAATTTGAGAAGCAAGTAAAAGAAAACAAAGAAAAATATCAAAAATTAAATTCAGCTATTACAGCAATGAATCAAGTACAGATTGCTAAGAACAATGTTTCTGCAACAAATACAAATAATGATACAGCGGTTAATAATAATAAAAATATTAACAAAAAAATCCCACCAATAAACATTGTTGATATTGAAACAAAACATTTAATTGAGTTTATCAAAGATGCGTTGGAAATCAATGAATTTAAAATTAAAGAATATCGAAATAAAAATTTATTATTTATGAATAATATTAATGACTTTATAAGAGTTAAAACTTATTTAGAAAAAACAAAAGCAAAATTTTTTACATTTACACTGAAAAATAAAAGCTAAATCTTACTTACTTAAGGGCCTTGAGGCCAATATACCTACTTATGAAATTTTAAATGAACTATGTAAATTTCAAGGTGATGAACTACAATTTATAAAAGTTAGTCAATTTTCTACTAAAAAATCTTCTGAAAAAGATACAGTTTGCCAATATTTCTGGTTCAAATCTCTCCAGAAAGCAACATAAATAAACTAAAAAATATCAGGGCTCCTTTACATCGTTGTGTGAAATGGGAGCAAATTAGACGTCCTGAAATACCTCAGTGTCGTAACTGCCAAGGATTTTTTCACAGTGCAGCAAATTGCTTTCTTGATGCAAAATGTGTAAAATGTAATTCAAGCCATGAAAAAGGGAAATGCCCTATAAATGATGTTTCAGCAGATGAGAGAGATACACTTTATTGTGTTGTATGTAAAAAATATGGTCATCCTGCGTCTTATAGAGGTTGTGAAGTTTATAAACAACTGCAACATAAACTTAGATTAAAGAAAAAATCCTTAAAGGAAAATAAGTCTAATAATGTTAACAATACGATTACTTTGGACACAAGTTTTGCTCATGTTGTTAGAGGAAATGATAATGTAAATGTCAATCAAAATGTTATACAAGAAAATTTTAATAATTCAGTTCTATTAGAATTAAAAAACATGATGTTTAGCTTAAATAATCAAATAGCAAATATACAAAAACAATTACATTTACAAACATCTCGTATAGGTACAATATTTTCAATGGTAGGTGTGTAAACATGAATAATAATCAGAATACAATATCTAAAAATTTAAAAATTATACACATAAATGTAAACTCATTAATATCTGTAAGTGGAAGATATAATCTACAACAATTTCTTAATATACACAGCCCTGACATTGTTCTTTTAAACGAGACAAAATTAAATTATAGATATAAGTTAGAGTTCTATAACTACATAATAATTAGAAAAGATAGGACAGGCGCAAAACAAGGAGGAGGTACTGCAAAATTAATCAAAAATAACCTAAAGTTTTACAAATATTCAAATAATATAACAGACTCATTTAATTATCTTGAAACTTGCATAATTCGCATACCAATGATTTCTAATAAATCAATTTATATTATTTCAGCTTATTTTCCTTCGGGAAATAATGACTCATTTATAAAAACTGAGATACATAAATTATTTGATTCCTTAAAATTACAAAACATAAACAATTATTACATATTAGCCGGTGATCTAAACTGTAGACATTCAGATTGGGGTAACCCAACAAACAATCAGAAAGGAAATAAACTAAAAGAGTGGTTAACAGATAATGAAATTAACTTCCGATGTAGACTTTATGCATCAAATTTTCCTTCTTTTCCTAGAACAGGATGTTTGTATCGCAGATTGTAGGCTTTACATTCATACGGAAAACAATACATTAAATAATCTTGAAACCTTAGATTTCGATAGCCATCACAATGCTATCCATATTAAAGCTTAAATGAATAATGAGCAGCAAGAGTTTGTATTCATTACGGAACCCCTAATAACTAAATATAATTTTAAGAAAACTAATTGGAAAAAATTTCAGAATAAAATTAAAAATAAATTACAAACCGAAATGAAAATCCCAAATGATAGAAATTTATAAAATTCTGAAATTGATTTCCAGATTTCTAGGCTCAATGATATAATCGTGGATACTATGGAAGAAGTTGTGCCTAAGTATAAAAACATTGATTCATTGTCGAAAAAAGCCAACAAAATTATAGAAAAACTTCATGCAGAAAAAAGTAAAATTTTAAATTGTATTAAGAAGCATAATAGATTACAACACACTCTAACTGAGTCGTCACTAAATCTATTAAAGGTTAAATTAAAAATGATTAGAAAATTAATTCAAGAAAATTTGCATGTTTATATTAATAAATATATACAACAACAACTAACTGGCATAGATCCAAAGGATTCAGTACACATGTTTCAAGAGATTAAAAAAAATTTCAAAAAATTGAAACCTTTAAATCTTCAGAATATAAAAATACCAGAAGACTCGGAAAGCATATTGAACAGAGCGGGTATTTTACCTGACAACCTGGAATAAGACAACTTTAATAACTTTATAATACGTGATCAAGAACAAATGTTGGATGCTGTTGGAGCTTATTTAGAGTCTATTCATTCACACCAACCAATTGATCTCAGTAATAGATTACAGGAGCAAGTTAGTAATTATTTTAATCAATTTTTAGAAATGAAAAGTAATTACGAAAATAACCAAACTACCTTAATAAACTTTTCATGCGAAAAAACGGCTGATAACATGAATGATACTCAAGCTGCAAATTATTTCATAACGAGAGACAAAATTATATATATTTTTCATAAATTAAAAGGTAAATTATCTTCTGGCGTTGATAAAATACCAAATATCGTATTAAAAAATATACCCAAAGAAATTATTTTCGAATACTGTAATTTGTTTAATATGTAATATGCTAAACAATTCTTACTTTCCCATTAAATGGAAAGAAACTAAAGTTGTAATCTTACCTAAAAAAGATAAAGATGCAAGTAACCCAAAAAACCTTCGTGCTATCAGTTTACTTCCTAATATTAGTAAAATATTTGAAATATGTATTAATAATAATATCAACGCTAGAGATGAGCGATGCAGTGATTTTTGAAGAACGTTGTTCTCAGTGAACGTGATTTGTTAATCACTGTTCTTTAAAACAGTGATTGTGATCACACTATTCCAAAAGAAAACAATAATGACAATAACGTATTTTATTAAGTCGTAAGAAAGAGACAACTATATACAACTACGAAAATACTACTAAACAAAATCAAAGTGGTGTCATCAATGTTATTATTTTTAATGTATTTTTTTATATGAAGTTTGACAATTAATTTTTACAGAAAGTTCATGTATAAAAGACAAAAGTAAATAATCAGCATCATCTAATAGTAATTCTGCCTCGCTCAAAATAAAATGAAATAAATTTGAGTATGCAACAATTTTGAAAGAACGACATTATTAGTAACTGTTATTTGGCAATTTCAATCACTGTAGTTACCAGTGAATTATCAATCACCGTGATTAAATCACAGTTTTGAAAATATCGCTCATCTCTAATCAACGCCTTCTGTAAAGACAAAAATTTAATAAGTGAGAAACAATTTGGTTTCAAGTACAAACATTCTACAATAAATGCAATAACTTTAATGACTTCAAACATCAACTGGAATTGGAATAAGAAACTCTGCACGGGAGCATGTCTAATAGACATGGAAAAAGCATTTGATAGCGTCTGGATTCCAGGTCTTATATTTAAATTAAATAATTATAAATTTCCGTTTTGCCAAATTTTGTTAATCTATAATATGATCACCAATAAATCTTTTAAAGTGTTTCATCAAAATGTTGAAAGTAAGAACACGTTTACAATTATTAACGGTTTACAATAAGGTACAGTGAACTCACCTACTCTTTTTAATTTATTTATATTGGAGCTTCTGAGCAAAATAGAGAATATTATATCCTTTGCAGATGATATTATAATATATAATGCTGACAGCACCATTGAAAAAATAAATCAAAATCTTCAAACAAATTTCAATAGGGTAGAAGAATATATAGGTATAAAGAAAAATCGGAAACAATTTGGAATCAAATCTAATTTAAATAACATTAATATCCCAAATAAGGATACAGTAAAGTACTTAGGTATCTATTTGGATAAATTTTTATATTTTAATAATCATATAAAAGAGATATTAAATAAAGCAAGGAAAGCTTTTTTCAAATACAAATCCTTATTTTACTCAAAGTATGTTAAACCAAGAGTCAAAGTTATTATGTACCAAACATTAATTAGGCCAATAATTACCTACGGCTGTCCTATTTGGTTCAATATTCCACCATCTTACATGGAAAAGCTAAGAGTGTTCGAAAGAAAATGTCTTAGGGCTTGTGTTTCTAAATTTAGATCTTCTGAAAGTAATTATGTTAAATATATTTCTAACAATACTTTGTACAATTTATCAAATATAATAAGAATTGATAATTTTATTATTTATCTAATAAGAAATCATATAACAAGATGTATATCATTTAATAATGGCCCCTTATTATACAAATGAAGAGTATATTATTGATACATTGGAAAAAGGATACAAATATATAAAATAATATATTCTTCATTTGAAGTATATAAAACTTCATAAAAATATATCGATATATCGAATCTAAACTATCAGTTCTTATAAAAAATATCGATATATCGGCGATACTATCATAACACAATCGGAGTCTCTCAAATAATACATTTATATACATATTTGAATTTAATAGGTTAAAATACTAAATAACGCATTTTGTATAAACAAAAATAAACAAAACTGAACTTTATTTCTTAGTTCAAAAATCAAAAAATTAAACATGAAGTATTTAAGATGAAGGGTCAGTCAACCAATTGTTTTTGTTTGTAAAAAGAAGCATATCAACGACATTTTCTTTTAATTCTGTACGCCTATCCGAAACTTTTTGACCAGCTTTACTAAACATTCTTTTCGACTCAGTCGAGGTAGCTGGGATATACAAATACATAAAAGCAAGTATTTGCATCTCTTTCATATCACTTGAACGTGTCTGGAAATAAAATAATTGTTTTAGCGATAAATAAATACATGTAAGTAGCACATGTTAGTCAGTTAATGTCTTTACTTCACTCTCCATTTTATAATAATACTATGGGAATCACCAGTTTATAAATGCAAACAAAAAGTTAGTGGTGGAACATTTGAGGGGTGTGGAAACAAAGGCAGCAATCTCCACTTTGTTGAAACAAACGCAATCTCCAAATTTCAGTTCGCATTTTCCCAAAAACTTCAGTGAGGATATGGATCAAACTTGGTCGGCATATTTATCTTTTTCTTCTATACTAATTAACAAAAAAAATTCATTATAAAATACAATTGTCTTTAAAAATACAAGTTTTTCTTATTAATTTCGAAAACTACAAAAGTGGAGATTGCTGCCTTTATTTCCACACCCCTCAATTTACTATCGATAGTGGAAAAAAACTATCGGTAATAGTTAAATGTTTATATTTTGTAAAAAAAAAAACATCGATAGTAACGAAAAATATAAACTATCGATACTATCGATAGTGCCATCGATATTTTGACACCCCTAGGCCGTACCGCATTTATGATCTTTGTTTTATTTAAGCACAATTGTAGTATCACTTTTGTTTGAGCAAGGAGTGCAAACAATGGTCAAATTATTCGCAAGAGATGTCGATGTAAACCAATTACACATTATAACAGTGAGGTTTGAACCATGTACAATTATATTCAGTTCCCTCACACGGAGATGCATTGAAGTGGTGTGTAGGAATTTTTACCCAAACATCGAATTTACACAGCATTTCCATTTTAATACCGTATTAAGCTGGCTTGTTTGGAATATACATCTTGAAACTGCACCTGCCTCTAGATGTCATAAATAGTTCTTTCACATATTTATACTGATCTTTTTTTAACAGCAGTCAGCACTAATACACCCACAACTGCATGTACAGTGAACTCGCGGGAACGTGAAACAATTTTTGCGAAGGCTGTTGATGTTGTCGATTTTGTTCACGTTTCCGATTGGTTCTTGGTAAACTATGGTAAAATAAAGAGGTGATGAGTTTTATCCGGAGATTCGCAATGTATAATTTAGCCATCTATATCGTTAACTTAGTCTCCCATATCGTAAATTGCACTATAGGGATGAATTTAAACAAAAATATTCATTGAAAATTTAAACTCACGTTTGGACTTTTGTTCGCGTTCATTATTACTTGAATTCCGCTGTTATATCTGATCCGTATGTGAATGTTAGTCGGATTGGCATTGATTATCTCGACATTTGTCCACTTTATACTTTCATCAACACTGTTTCCTATTTTCATACGTTCACGCCGGCGCGTACCACCGGTGGCCTGCACTAGACTGCCTCATCGGGCGGCGTGTACCACCGGTGGCCCGCACTTGATCATGCTATTAGAACACACGTAATACCAAATATTTAGATCTTTAACAATTCGACTGCTGTTATAATATATATAATATAATAATAATTAATATAATTATAAATAATAACAATTATAATCAATAACTGTTCTATTTTCACCGTAAAAATTCAAAAGATTTAATGAGGATGGGACGAATTCCCGAAAAAATACACAAAACTTTAAACGATACCATTGTATTGTTACTAAACAGCTGCCGTCCGATAGAGCGAACCATGAATTTAAGCGCCGGCGCACACTGTCGCGAGCGTGGCCAAAAATGGTTAAAGTCAATTTGAGAAATTCAATATTTTTTTAGCTTTATCTTATAGAAAACACTTCTATTAGTTGATTTGTAAAATTTTTTTATAAACTTTTGCGTAGTTTTTTAGTTATTGTATCTCAAAGTTAAGAATTCCCATGCAATATAGAAAATTTGTGCGAAAACTTGAAATTCGACATATTTTTGTCATAGTTAAAATTCAAAAATTCTTCTGGTAATGACTAAATTATTTGTAATGGAATTGTAAGCCAGGTATGTAATTGTAATTACAACGATATAATTGTTTACAAATATTAATCATATGTCAAATATCCTTAGCCAAAGTATAGGTCTTCAAAAAATTAAGATTTTCATACACTTATTAACTTCAGTAGTGAATTAAAAAAAACACCCAATATCACTTTTGAAATTTTTTGATATTTTATTGCCACAAGTATGTACTTTAACATATATAAATTTCAGCTGCTTCTGACTGCTTTTGTGGGCGTTATAAATGTTTTTAGTGTCAACATCATTGCAGATTCGTAATATTTTTGAGCAATGGGTGCAGCTTAAGAAAAATAATACAACAAATGTGTTGTATCATATTGAACAATTTGTGGTCGTATTCAAAGATTTCTAGCAGATATAGAGAAGGACTAACTAAAATTCATTCATTTAAAAATTAGTAATAATTGGACAAAATATAGACGTGGAAAAAGTAGGTTTGAAACTGAGTTGAGGAAGTGATGTAAATTTTTCTAGATCATCGATTTTTTATATTTAAATATAAATAAATTCAATTAGGAACCAAGTACAAGTGTCTTTTCACTTATATGTATAAATTTAAATATTTTAATATATATAAACAAATTTTAAATTGTTTAACAAAATATTGTTTAATTAGTACTTCAGCTATGGTAAAAATGTATCCTTAAAATTGTCTAAGGATATACGGAATGTGAGAAAATTAAATTTTAATAAGTTAGTAAAGCATTTAAATCATAATTTGCGATTCGAAAAAAATATATGCATATTAAATTTTTTGATACTTTTTGGAAAAAGGACATTTTTAAGGTGGGCCTATCCTTGCTCCAAATTGAACGAAATTTGGAGGAAGTATTAAGCATGCTAAAACTAATAATTGTACCAAATTTTATTAACATATCTTTTTTGTCCTCCAAGTTATAGCAATTTTTAATTTCAGGATATATGGGAAGGACACGAATCCTTTGAGTTTAAATGACCAAATTTTAAGTATGATTATGTTTTACCAATTAATATAGGTGTGCCAAATTTCATTACTCTACTATTACTCCTTCTACTTTTGGCCACTCGTTATATGAAATCGCGACAGTGTGCGTCGTTCTGTATTTTTACATTTGTTTTGTTTTAATTTTGTTTTTATTTAATTTTTATCAGCTGTTTTTACCATTTCAGAGCTGGAAGCTCTGATTTAGTACATAAAACAAGGTTGTATTTCATACACAATACATACATAACACAATAATTTTGTATGGTAAAAGCAGGTTTTAAATTTGGTTTTAACGTTAAAGCCAACTTTTACGTTAAAACCACTCGGTGTGAAAACACTATTAATCAGTGTTGCCAATTTTTTATGGTCAAAACGCACAGTCCCACTACTCAAATAGCGTTAAGAAGCGCTAAGTAATAATTTTAGTAACTAACTATGATCAAAAAGCGTTGTAAAAAAGCGTTAAATAGTAAAAGAAATATAAAAATGTAATGGAATTGTTAAAAAATATTTTTATTATGTACATACATACATCTCAATTTTAAAAAGAAAAAAAAAAATAAAATTAACAACTATTTGACACAAAACGACTAAAACGTTTTTTTTTCATTTTGATATATAATAAAAAGAAAATATGTACTTTCACTTGTACATTATTAATAAGAGCCCATTTTTCAGCACTTATAAGCTTTATATTTAACTAAAATAATTCAAATAATTAGAGTTTTCAAATATTTTACTTAAAATAAATATATATTGTAAGTTTTAAAAATGAGCCACTAGATTTGAGATACATACTTAAAAAAAAGACTAACTTTAAAAAATTTCATTTGTAGAATCTTCTGGCCATAAAATTACTTTATAATATTTAGAATATTGATTAATTTTGGAACAAACCTAATCTAGAATAACATAATTTTCACAGCCTGAGTTTTCCAATTTAAGGTCATATTTTATATGAATTAATGAGTTTATTGTATTGATTGACATTCTATTTCTTATATTTGCTTTAAAGTAATTCATAACTCTAAAAGATCTTTCTACTTCCGCGTTCGAAAAAGGAAAACTTAATAAATTAATTTCAAGTGTTGACAATTTTGTAAGCAGATTTTCATCTAGTGAATTTTTAAAACTGTACACCTGAATCCAAAATTGCTCTGTATTAGCTATATTTTTTCACTGTCATAATATTAAATTATGAAGGCAATTTGCCATTTCGTTTATATCGTCTTTTTCTAAAAATTCACTGATATCTTTTGTCTTATTTGAAAAAATTTTTGCGACACTCAATAATGATATTTTTTTATTGTAATATTCGTCGGTAATCTTGATCATACTTCATGCACTAAAGCTTCAGTAAATTTAATTAAATTTTTCTGTATTAATTCTTTTTCACAACTTTCAATATTATTATCACAATAAGCCTTTTCAAAATAATATTCCAAATAACTATATTCAATCAATGTGAAACAAGAAAATTTAAAAAGAAAAGCGTCAACCTAGCGCGTTTTCTTAAAAAAGCGCTAAAGAGGAAAAACGCGACTTTTTGGTGGTTGAAACGCGCTAAATATAGCGCGAAAGGCGCTAAATTGGCAACACTGCTATTAATGTATTGTAAATAAATTTGATTTTAAAATAATTGTGCTAATTTTATAATTTAAATTCACATTATAGTTATATTTTAATATTTAATTTTAGTACTTTTATATGTTTTACATTTCGTAGCAAAATTTTTAGTATAATTATTTACGTTTTAAATTTAGTTTTTCTTATAGTTTTAAATGATTTTACAATTTTATAACTTTAGAATTCAGATTTTAAGCTTAAGAATATTACATGTGTATATTCAAAATTAGGTATTTACTTTAGATAACTAATTAATGAGGTAAAGTATATTGTATAATTCTATAATCATTTTTTAGTTATTTAAAAAAGTAGATATTATATATAATATATTTGTAGTTATGTAGAATAATTAGAACGTTGTCTTGGTAATTTAAATTATATTATAATTTGTTCCAAAATGTAGATATTATTTGTTAGTTTTAGATATTAGAACTTTGAATTCACATTAATTTTTTGGATTTATTAATATTTGTACGTATTTAAAATAATGAATGAATAAGGAATGAAGTTTCGTCACATGGTGAGGTTGCCGCGTCAATAATATATGGGATTCACGTGGAAGCTTAGCGGTTCCTGAGGAAACTTCCCATTACGCGTTGAGTTCAATAGTTTGGAACCAACCTCTTGGGCTTCCCCAAAAATTGCGGGAAAATTCCACGACCAAAATAAAATATATATAATTCCTTTAAGGAGAAAAAATCACTTTTATACATATGTGACACACTTTTTTTGCTGAAATCATTTCTTACCTCGTGTAATATCACTTTAAACTATTATAAATATAGTATATTTTATATATTATATAAAATATAAATCTCATCTAATTAACTTTTTATCAATATCTCACAATATTATTGTTACTTTGTTAACACCAAAGTTTTTTTTTCTCTAAAATAGGACTTTTTCGCACAACGGTCACTTTAATAATAAGGATCTAATTTTTAGTAAGATCACTTAGTGCGTGTTTAAAATATTAATTACGTAGTTAAGTAAAAGGGAGAACAAATATTTATTTCGGTATATAATTGATTGATCATGCGTGAGAAAAGGACAAAAAAACGAGTTTGCAAAAATCAGAAATATTACCATATATGGTAATGTAATTTCAACGGTACAAACATATGTACATATGCATACGCACTAATTGAGTGGGAGAATTAAAGGGTTACAAACTGAGAGAAAAATATATGTAGCATGCGAGAAAATATAGTAAATGTAAATGTAAGAAAAATATCAAATATAAGAAAATGTTGTGTATAAAACAAAACAAATCGGAACACTGTCGAAACAAGCTAAGAATGCATCTGTGTGGAGCGTAGGTTCTACAATTTCGAATACATTTTCGTACCAAATTTTTAAGTCGAGGCATACGACTTATAGCTCTCAGCATACTTTAGAGTTCAGCGTGAAGCAATATCATATGCGTGTATTCGATAAATAGTTGTAACGACACGTTTCCGCATGGGTGCTGGGGTAGATCAGCGGCATCCAGTGGTCACATAAAAAAACACTTCGTTGAAGTTTTGAAGCTATTTATTTGCAATAACTGAAATAGCTTACGCACTAAACTAAGTTAAAATAAATAAAAGTAAAAAAATAGTAGCCGCAGTAGTCTAGTATACCATTGTATTGTTACTAAACAGCTGCCGTCCGATAGAGCGAACCATGAATTTAAGCGCCGGCGCACACTGTCGCGAGCGTGGCCAAAAATGGTTAAAGTCAATTTGAGAAATTCAATATTTTTTTAGCTTTATCTTATAGAAAACACTTCTATTAGTTGATTTGTAAAATTTTTTTTATAAACTTTTGCGTAGTTTTTTAGTTATTGTATCTCAAAGTTAAGAATTCCCATGCAATATAGAAAATTTGTGCGAAAACTTGAAATTCGACATATTTTTGTCATAGTTAAAATTCAAAAATTCTTCTGGTAATGACTAAATTATTTGTAATGGAATTGTAAGCCAGGTATGTAATTGTAATTACAACGATATAATTGTTTACAAATATTAATCATATGTCAAATATCCTTAGCCAAAGTATAGGTCTTCAAAAAATTAAGATTTTCATACACTTATTAACTTCAGTAGTGAATTAAAAAAAACACCCAATATCACTTTTGAAATTTTTTGATATTTTATTGCCACAAGTATGTACTTTAACATATATAAATTTCAGCTGCTTCTGACTGCTTTTGTGGGCGTTATAAATGTTTTTAGTGTCAACATCATTGCAGATTCGTAATATTTTTGAGCAATGGGTGCAGCTTAAGAAAAATAATACAACAAATGTGTTGTATCATATTGAACAATTTGTGGTCGTATTCAAAGATTTCTAGCAGATATAGAGAAGGACTAACTAAAATTCATTCATTTAAAAATTAGTAATAATTGGACAAAATATAGACGTGGAAAAAGTAGGTTTGAAACTGAGTTGAGGAAGTGATGTAAATTTTTCTAGATCATCGATTTTTTATATTTAAATATAAATAAATTCAATTAGGAACCAAGTACAAGTGTCTTTTCACTTATATGTATAAATTTAAATATTTTAATATATATAAACAAATTTTAAATTGTTTAACAAAATATTGTTTAATTAGTACTTCAGCTATGGTAAAAATGTATCCTTAAAATTGTCTAAGGATATACGGAATGTGAGAAAATTAAATTTTAATAAGTTAGTAAAGCATTTAAATCATAATTTGCGATTCGAAAAAAATATATGCATATTAAATTTTTTGATACTTTTTGGAAAAAGGACATTTTTAAGGTGGGCCTATCCTTGCTCCAAATTGAACGAAATTTGGAGGAAGTATTAAGCATGCTAAAACTAATAATTGTACCAAATTTTATTAACATATCTTTTTTGTCCTCCAAGTTATAGCAATTTTTAATTTCAGGATATATGGGAAGGACACGAATCCTTTGAGTTTAAATGACCAAATTTTAAGTATGATTATGTTTTACCAATTAATATAGGTGTGCCAAATTTCATTACTCTACTATTACTCCTTCTACTTTTGGCCACTCGTTATATGAAATCGCGACAGTGTGCGTCGTTCTGTATTTTTACATTTGTTTTGTTTTAATTTTGTTTTTATTGAATTTTTATCAGCTGTTTTTACCATTTCAGAGCTGGAAGCTCTGATTTAGTACATAAAACAAGGTTGTATTTCATACACAATACATACATAACACAATAATTTTGTATGGTAAAAGCAGGTTTTAAATTTGGTTTTAACGTTAAAGCCAACTTTTACGTTAAAACCACTCGGTGTGAAAACACTATTAATCAGTGTTGCCAATTTTTTATGGTCAAAACGCACAGTCCTACTACTCAAATAGCGTTAAAAAGCGCTAAGTAATAATTTTAGTAACTAACTATGATCAAAAAGCGTTGTAAAAAAGCGTTAAATAGTAAAAGAAATATAAAAATGTAATGGAATTGTTAAAAAATATTTTTATTATGTACATACATACATCTCAATTTTAAAAAGAAAAAAAAAAATAAAATTAACAACTATTTGACACAAAACGACTAAAACGTTTTTTTTTCATTTTGATATATAATAAAAAGAAAATATGTACTTTCACTTGTACATTATTAATAAGAGCCCATTTTTCAGCACTTATAAGCTTTATATTTAACTAAAATAATTCAAATAATTAGAGTTTTCAAATATTTTACTTAAAATAAATATATATTGTAAGTTTTAAAAATGAGCCACTAGATTTGAGATACATACTTAAAAAAAAGACTAACTTTAAAAAATTTCATTTGTAGAATCTTCTGGCCATAAAATTACTTTATAATATTTAGAATATTGATTAATTTTGGAACAAACCTAATCTAGAATAACATAATTTTCACAGCCTGAGTTTTCCAATTTAAGGTCATATTTTATATGAATTAATGAGTTTATTGTATTGATTGACATTCTATTTCTTATATTTGCTTTAAAGTAATTCATAACTCTAAAAGATCTTTCTACTTCCGCGTTCGAAAAAGGAAAACTTAATAAATTAATTTCAAGTGTTGACAATTTTGTAAGCAGATTTTCATCTAGTGAATTTTTAAAACTGTACACCTGAATCCAAAATTGCTCTGTATTAGCTATATTTTTTCACTGTCATAATATTAAATTATGAAGGCAATTTGCCATTTCGTTTATATCGTCTTTTTCTAAAAATTCACTGATATCTTTTGTCTTATTTGAAAAAATTTTTGCGACACTCAATAATGATATTTTTTTATTGTAATATTCGTCGGTAATCTTGATCATACTTCATGCACTAAAGCTTCAGTAAATTTAATTAAATTTTTCTGTATTAATTCTTTTTCACAACTTTCAATATTATTATCACAATAAGCCTTTTCAAAATAATATTCCAAATAACTATATTCAATCAATGTGAAACAAGAAAATTTAAAAAGAAAAGCGTCAACCTAGCGCGTTTTCTTAAAAAAGCGCTAAAGAGGAAAAACGCGACTTTTTGGTGGTTGAAACGCGCTAAATATAGCGCGAAAGGCGCTAAATTGGCAACACTGCTATTAATGTATTGTAAATAAATTTGATTTTAAAATAATTGTGCTAATTTTATAATTTAAATTCACATTATAGTTATATTTTAATATTTAATTTTAGTACTTTTATATGTTTTACATTTCGTAGAAAAATTTTTAGTATAATTATTTACGTTTTAAATTTAGTTTTTCTTATAGTTTTAAATGATTTTACAATTTTATAACTTTAGAATTCAGATTTTAAGCTTAAGAATATTACATGTGTATATTCAAAATTAGGTATTTACTTTAGATAACTAATTAATGAGGTAAAGTATATTGTATAATTCTATAATAATTTTTTAGTTATTTAAAAAAGTAGATATTATATATAATATATTTGTAGTTATGTAGAATAATTAGAACGTTGTCTTGGTAATTTAAATTATATTATAATTTGTTCCAAAATGTAGATATTATTTGTTAGTTTTAGATATTAGAACTTTGAATTCACATTAATTTTTTGGATTTATTAATATTTGTACGTATTTAAAATAATGAATGAATAAGGAATGAAGTTTCGTCACATGGTGAGGTTGCCGCGTCAATAATATATGGGATTCACGTGGAAGCTTAGCGGTTCCTGAGGAAACTTCCCATTACGCGTTGAGTTCAATAGTTTGGAACCAACCTCTTGGGCTTCCCCAAAAATTGCGGGAAAATTCCACGACCAAAATAAAATATATATAATTCCTTTAAGGAGAAAAAATCACTTTTATACATATGTGACACACTTTTTTTGCTGAAATCATTTCTTACCTCGTGTAATATCACTTTAAACTATTATAAATATAGTATATTTTATATATTATATAAAATATAAATCTCATCTAATTAACTTTTTATCAATATCTCACAATATTATTGTTACTTTGTTAACACCAAAGTTTTTTTTTCTCTAAAATAGGACTTTTTCGCACAACGGTCACTTTAATAATAAGGATCTAATTTTTAGTAAGATCACTTAGTGCGTGTTTAAAATATTAATTACGTAGTTAAGTAAAAGGGAGAACAAATATTTATTTCGGTATATAATTGATTGATCATGCGTGAGAAAAGGACAAAAAAACGAGTTTGCAAAAATCAGAAATATTACCATATATGGTAATGTAATTTCAACGGTACAAACATATGTACATATGCATACGCACTAATTGAGTGGGAGAATTAAAGGGTTACAAACTGAGAGAAAAATATATGTAGCATGCGAGAAAATATAGTAAATGTAAATGTAAGAAAAATATCAAATATAAGAAAATGTTGTGTATAAAACAAAACAAATCGGAACACTGTCGAAACAAGCTAAGAATGCATCTGTGTGGAGCGTAGGTTCTACAATTTCGAATACATTTTCGTACCAAATTTTTAAGTCGAGGCATACGACTTATAGCTCTCAGCATACTTTAGAGTTCAGCGTGAAGCAATATCATATGCGTGTATTCGATAAATAGTTGTAACGACACGTTTCCGCATGGGTGCTGGGGTAGATCAGCGGCATCCAGTGGTCACATAAAAAAACACTTCGTTGAAGTTTTGAAGCTATTTATTTGCAATAACTGAAATAGCTTACGCACTAAACTAAGTTAAAATAAATAAAAGTAAAAAAATAGTAGCCGCAGTAGTCTAGTAGGTTCGCTTATTAGACGAAAAGCCCGAGGTTGAGCCCCAGAACAGACATCAAAACGAAATATGAAAAAAAAATATTTCTTCGGCGACTACCTCTCAGCAGATTTCTGCCAAAAGCTCTGAGAGTAAATCAACCTGCCATGAAAAAGTTTCTCAAAAATCTGTCGTTCGGAGTCGACGTTAAACTGTAGGTCCCGCCACTAAAGTATAAAATAAAGGCACACAACATTAGTGGTGTGAGAAGCTAGGCCGTAATTCTGACTGAAGGGTTGTAATGGCCAATTATGTATGTATGTATTTAATATAGTATTGATATTAGATTTCAACTTTTCTTTTATATTTAGTTGTTTCCACTATGTAGAACTTCAGGTTTTTTTATTAAATTTAAATTTTAAGTTTATATTTTTAAGTCATAATTTTCAATAGTTTTTCGTAAATGGTCACAACTTAAATTGTGTTTTTTTCTTTTCACTGTATGATGACTGGTTTTTAACACTATGTGCATACATACATGTAAATATGATGTATAAATATAATGCATATATACATTAAATTTATGATATAAAGTTAATAGTATGGCTCACATGTTATTGTGTAAAAGCACTAGAGTGGAAGCTTTATTTGGTTTGATGAGGGTCCTTCTTTCGTTTATTATTTGTCCTCTTGCTGAAAAAATACGCTCACATGGCACCGATGTGGCTACTATGCAAAGGCGTTTTAAAGCATACATGATTTGGATATAATTGCCTGCGATCACTCCACCACGCAAGTGGGTCTTTTTTCTTTCCAGGTACTCCTCGTTCAGGTACTTATCGAATTCTCTGATTCCAGCAGCTAGGTTATTGTCGGATTTTGTAGTTTGTAAAAATAATTAAAACCCTAGGCCGGCCAAACAACTGTCCGTTAAGTAACCGTCAAGTAACTGCCGAAAGCGTCAAAGAGGAGTCAAAACAACAATCAAACGGCCTACGCTCAGGATGACTGCGATTCCTACTGTCCCGATGATATTTCCCCGTCACAGTCGTCAAATCGACCAAAGGGGGATATCAGAACGACAATCAAACGGCATACCCACAGGATGATTGTGGTTCCTCGGCCTCCAGGTGTCCGTCCTCAGGGAGATAACCCGGAACAACAATTGCACAGAACAATTGTTGTACAGGCTTCCCAGTCAGTTGCCGATGTTCCGCTGACAAACAAACTCACACTAGTGGGGATAACCACACCACCAATGATTTAGTTTATTTTCTCTGAGCGAGTGACAATGTTATTAAATAAATTAATAAATTTTTCTTGCTAAAAGATGCCAATATTTTTTAATTTCTTGAAAGGAAAAGTTAAAAAGGTTACTGTTATTAGTTGTTTTTATTACTTATTAATAGTTTTAGACAATAATTAAATTTTTTTTAACTCTCGCCAATATAAAAAACCCACCCCGAAAACTAAAAAAAAACATAAATAAACAAAACAGAGTTACAATCAGAGAAGGACAGAAATACTTTTTGGTAATATTTTCTGTCCCTTTCGCAATGCTAGGTTAACTGTCAAAATCTCGATTCGCTTCTGTGTGTATTCTGTATAACCAACTGTCCCGTCTGCTCAAGCCATGCACACTTTTATTCCCAAAAGTAACAAATAACCAATCAAACATGATAGAACAACTAGCAACATCAAACATGTTGCCTCATACTCTAGAAATTACCAATGGGAGAGCAAGCAATAATTGAATTGAGCAGAGAGATGTTGTGTGTATACTATATGTATGTAACATGCCCATCGTACAACAACCATTATAAAAAGAATAATATTTTCTAAAAATATATCATAAAAGGCCGTGGCCACGATCAAATTTTGCATATGTGTTGGTAACACAGAATCGAAACCAGATTTTGACAGTTAACCTAGCATTGCGAAAGGGACAGAAAATATTACCAAAAAGTATTTCTGTCCCTCCCTAAATACAACTCTTTTTTGTTTATTTACGTTTTTTTTAGTTTTCGGGGTGGGTTTTTATATTGGCGAGAGTTAATAAAAAAATGTAATTTTTATCTAAAACTATAAATAAATAATAAAAACAACTAATAACAATAACATTTTTAACTTTTCCTTTCAAGAAATTAAAAAATATTGGTATCTTTAAGCTAGAAACATTTTTTATGAGCAGTACGTCTTATTTTGATCTTGTAATATTTAGCTTCTTAATTACCTCTTGCACAAGAAACTATATTCATTATGACCGAAAATTACCCACATTTCGATTAATATTTAAATATTTAAGAATCTTTAAACTTTTCATTGAAGAAATTAAAAAATATTCCAAATTTTCCCTATTTTAACACAAAATAAATGTTTATTTACATTTAGTTTTTCTACTTTAACCTCCAGTTTTCACTCTGTATATATTGCTTCTAACACATTTGTTTCGCAATACATTTTAATATTTTGTTTCTCCCTCTAATTGGCAGGTTAAGCTACTGCTTTGAGCGTTTATTAAACGTCAAAGGTATCGATTCTGTGGTTGGTAATATTTGTTTGACTCAGCACAGCAACACATCAAATTTCAGCCTTCAAATTTCATTTTAAAAATGTCGTGGAGAAGAAAACATCACATGGTTTTTATCGGAAAAAATTCTTTTATGGGTTTCTTTTTCTTTTTGAAAATATTTTGTTTTTAGGTTTTCTGCAAGAACATATTGTTTTTGGTTGGGAGAGTACTTTGTTTTTGTTTTTTGTGTCCGAGTTTTTTCTTTTAATATGACAAATTAAATATTACAATTAAAAAAAAACAAAAAAGGAAACTGCGAAGCGTCTTAGGATGAAAGAGTGGTTGAAGAAAAGGGATGTATTCACGCACCAAAATGTTCTCAATGAACTCAAATTGAGTTCTCCAAATGATTTTCAAAACTTTTTACGGATGCACATATGAGGAACTTCTAAATTTGGTTGACCCGAAAATTCAAAAACAAGATACTCAAATATGTGACGCAATCTCTCGGAATCTACGTCTATCTATAACATTACATTGCTACAAGCAATTTCTTTTCTGATTTAAAATTTGTCAGCATTATTTCGGAGCGATCAATTGGTCGCATTGTTATAGAAACTTATGGAAAAATAAACAAGATTTTACAATAAAAGCATAATAATAATAATTAAATATATGTATAATAAAAGCAATTAAAACAAATTATTAATGGACTTAATTTTTTCGGCTTATAATTCAAATAATTTTTATTAAACAAAACAAAGTTCATAGAAATAAAAGAACGACATCATAAAATTCATAAATAAATACAAAACTACATAAAAATAACAAAACATCTACTTTGTATTATCATTTTTTACTACACACTTTTGAAACACCCGCGAAACAAAGAGTAATGTTACTCCTACAAAATCTGAAGAAAAATGAAATTTGAATTCAATTCAAATTCAAATTTGCTTCCAATTTCTGCGGAGCAGGTAGCGAAAATCAAAGTACTCTTTTTACTTACTTTTTGCTTTACCAATACAATCGCAAAAATGGCAGATTGATCAGTTTAGTTTGATCGTGGCTATGCTACTTTAGGCACAATGGGGCCTATGATAAACTTAAACACTAAAATATTACGAAAAAATAATTCCAATGCATTATGTACAAAAGAACTACTCCTAGTAGTGTTAATGTTCATAAAGGGTGTTTTTCATAGAGGTATAGAACTTTAAGTTGGCATTACTTTTCAAGATGGCGACCGATTTAACAGCTGTCAATTGATTTATTCTCAGTTTGGTTTGGCAATTCATCATGAATAGACTCACGCCTGAACAACGCTTGCAAATAGTGCAATTTTATTTCGAAAATAATGTTTCTTTTCATAAGCGAATTTTGTTTAGCGATGAAGCGCACTTCTGGTTGAATGGCTACGTCAACAAACAAAACTGCCGCATTTGGAGTGAAGGTAATCCTCAAGTGTATGTGGAAACACCGTTACATCCAGAAAAACTGACTGTTTGGTGCGCTTTATGGTCTGGTGGAATCATTGGGCCGTACTTTTTCAAAAACGATGGTTGCCAGAACGTTACAGTCAATTGTGATCGGTATAGAGCCATGATTACTTTTTCATTCCTGAATTGAATAACCATGATGTCCAGAAGATGTGGTTTCAACAAGACGGCGCAACATGTCACACAGCTCGTGCCACAATAGATTTATTGAAAGACACGTTTGGTGACCGCCTAATTTCACTTTTTTCACCTGTGAATTGGCATCCAAGATCTTGTGATTTAACACCGCTAGACTACTTTCTGTGGGGCTATGTAAAGTCATTGGTCTATGCGGTAAAGCCACAAACGCTTGACCATTTGGAAGACAACATTCGCCGTGTTATTGCCGATATACGGCCACAAATGTTGGAAAAAGTCATCGAAAATTGGACGTCCAGATTGGACTACATCCGCGCCAGCCGTGGCGGTCATATGCCAGAAATCATATTTAAAATTAATGCCACAAGATTATCTTTCGGGTAAATAAAATTCATGTCAATCGAATAATTCATCGTTGTTTTATTGCAACTTAAAGTTCTATACCTCTATAAAAAACTGTGTTACTGTGTAATTCGATTCGAAATAAAAATTATACGAATTCGAATAAAAGGAACTCTGTAATACAATTATCGCAAATTTTTTCCCCTGTTCGTATTCATGAATATCTCTGTCAAAAATGCAACTGTGTAAGACGAAAACGAATGGCAAAATCGTTACATTTCTTCGTATTTCATTCGAAAGACATTTTGGTAGTGAAAGTGTGAAAAAATAGAAAATGTAAGTATTTTTTTGTAAAAATATACATTTTTTTAAAGAAAAAGAGAAGCATTGTGTATTTGAAGTGGACCTTATTAATTTTTTTTACTTTTCTAAGGAATGTTCAAAAAACAAAGTCCCATAACGAAAAGTCAACAATTTGAGTTTATGGTAGAACATCCCGAATTGGCTAAAGGACACATTAACTCACCAGAAGCAAAGAGTAAATCGAGACATTTGTGGGAAAGATTAATGCAGACACTGAATTCTGCATGTTTTGCTACACGAAATACAAATGGATGGAAAAAAGTGTGGGCAGACTATAAAAACCATATAAAGGTCAAGTGCAGGCACAACAAAATCGGTTTTTTTAGAGACTGGCGGAGGACCTAGTAATTATTGCGCGCTTACACCGCACCTTGCTATTAATGTATCCATCCATGGTATGAGTGGAACAAAAGAATTCGGTGCACCTACAAGTACTGGCCATCAACAAGCCAAGCCGCAATTACTGATAAAAATGACCATGCGGAAGAAATTTTTGAAATAATGGATGAGTCAATTTTACTCTCCCGTTACATAATGTGGAAAAGAGAAACGTAAATGCTTCCCATAGGCTTGGGTGAAATTAAAATTTAATAAATAAAGACTGTTTGTTAAAAAACAAGTTGAAAATCAAATAGCGAGAACCAGCAAAATGCATAATAACAAGTTTATGGTAGAAATCAGACAGGACATAGGCAACCTAAAAAGATATTCAAAGCGAAAATGTGATATTGAAGAACGCAAACTAAGGCCCCGATTATGGTTCACAACACATAAATGTTCTGTTGTAACAGAGACAACACAACATTTATTACTTTCTTGATTATGGTTTACAACATTTAGATCACAGAGTCGAAACTTTTGGCGTTTAATAAACGCTCAAAGCAGTATCTTAACTTATCTCTTAGAGGGAGAAACAAAATATTACAATGTATTGCGAAACAAATGTGTTAGAAACAACAGATATACGGAGTGAAAACTGGCGGTTAAAGTAGGAAAACTATATGTAAATAAACATTTATTTTGTGTCAAAAAAGGGAAAATTTGGAATATTTTTTAATTTCTTCAATGAAAAGTTTAAAGATTCTTAAATATTAATCCAAATGTGGGTGATTTTCGGTCATAATGAATATAGTTTCTTGTGCAAGAGGTAATTAAGAAGCTAAATATTACAAGATCAAAATAAGACGTACTGGTCATAAAAAAAAATTTCTTGCTGAAAGATGCCAATATTTTTAATTTCTTGAAAGAAAAAGTTAAAAATTATTATTGTTATTAGTTGCTTTTATTATTTATTAATAGTTTTAGACAAAAATTACATTTTTTATTAACTCACGCCAATATAAAAAACTCACCCCGAAAACTAAAAAAAAACATAAATAAGCAAAAAAGAGTTACAATCAGAAAGGGACAGAAATAGTTTTTGGTAATATTTGCTGTCTCTTTCTCAATGCTAGGATAACTGTCAAAATCGCGTTTCGTATCTGTGTACCCTGTGATTTAAGCTGGATTCACCCATTGTTTCAGAACAAAATGCTTGTTCCGAAACAAGTTCAGTTTTTTGAGAGTTTGTTCCAAAACGATTCACTCACTTCGAACAATTGTTCTGTAGAAACAAGGCTACCATATGAAACATTTTTGTAAACGATGCGTGTTAGTTTTACAATTAGGCAGCACAGTAGCAGATGATCATTTAAATCCATTTTATTTTTAATATTGTTTATAATTGTTTAGGTTTATTTTAATAATATTCAACAGTTATTTGTTTTTTATAATCAAAAAAACAGGGGGCTAATTCTAGCATTCGTAAACGAACGAATTTTTACTCGAACGTGCGAGTTTTTTTAGTTTCGGGATTTTCTTATTCGTTATCGAGTAAAGTGTATAGAAATTTCTAATGATGGCATTCGATAACGTGTGATTATTCGAAAGCAACCTTGCGAGTTTTTACTCGTAGGCACTAAAGCTTTCGAATTAATGTTTTTCTGCTGTAAAGGATAATATAACAAATGTAAGTAACAAATTTATAATAATTTATGGAAAAAAATTAATTCCAGTATTTGTAGGTCAAAAGTTTCAAAAATTTATTTCGCCCAGAAGGAAATTCTTGGAAATTTCATAGTTGGGTTAGGTTAGAGGACGTGTACTTGTCAACTGTGGCAAGTACAGTACCCGGAGGTCGAATTGACCCATTGTATAACGTCCTAGCAACGTCCACTCATGTTGTGTGCGTTAATTTTATACATGAGTAGCGGGACATACAGTTTAAAGTCGACTCCTAACGACAGATTTTTGAGAAGCTTTTAATGGCAATTTTTACTCTCAGAGTTTTTGCCAGGAATCTGCTGAGAGGAAGTCGCCGAAGACATATTTTCGTTTTGATGTCTGACCTGGGATTTGAACTCGGGCCTTTCATCTAATAAGCCAACACACTACCTACTAGACCACGGCGCCTTAATTTTATGGTTAAGCATTCAGAATTTACCAAATACTCCTCAGGGAAAGACAAGAGAGCTAATCAGCTATGGGAACAGCTCACAGCTAAGCTCAATGCTTCCGACCCACCAATCAAAGATGCAAAATTGTGGCGCAAGGTAGTTTAACAAACTCTTGTTTTAGTTTACATAAGAAATGTAAATGTAATATGTATGTCTTTAAGTATACGCTTTCTTTTTCCTCAGAATCAGAAGAAGACGAGTAAAACCAAAATATACTATCCATTATACGAAACATTACAACTTTAATAAAATTTTCTTCCTTGGATTCATTAAATTTATTTTATTTTTGTAAGAAAACATATGTTTTTTGTTTACAATTTTTGAATTTTAGTCAGTGCTCTAAAACGAAATAATTAACTCGTTTCACAACACCTAAGCAACAAATCGATTCGTTTCGTATCGAGTAACATCATCAGAAAATTTCTCGCTATCGAAATTATTTTCTATTCGAACGCAATTTCGATCACGAATGCGAGAATTAGATCCCAGTATTAAACAACCGCTCTGTATATTATTATCCATACATACACACAAATGTACATATAATATGATGTGACAGCTCAGTTCAACTTTACTTAAAAAATTATAGTAGCTGGCAGCACAGTTCGATTGTTTCGGAACAAAAATTAAAATTAAACCAATTCGAGCTAAAATTGTTACGAAGCAAGCTTATTATCTTTCGCTCTCTCTCTCTCAAAAAGAGAAACGTCAAACTACATATAAAAAAATTGTTTCGGAACAAACATTTTGTTCCGAAATGATGGGTGAATCCAGGGGGCTAATTCTAGCATTCGTATACGAACGAATTTTTACTCGAACGTGCGAGTTTTTTTAGTTTTGGGATTCTCTTATTCGTTATCGAGTAAAGTGTATCGAAATTTCTAATGATGGCATTCGATAACGTGTGATTATTCGAACGCAACCTTGCGAGTTTTTACTCGTAGGCACTAAAGCTTTCGAACTAACGTTTTTCTGCTGTAAAGGATAATATAAAAAAATGTAAGTAACAAATTTATAATAATTTATGAATAAAAAATTAATTCCAGTATTTGTAGGTCAAAAGTTTCAAAAATTAATTACACCCAGAAGAAAATTCTTGGAAATTTCATGGTTAGGTTAGGTTAGAGGACGTGTACTTGTCAACTGTGACAAGTACAGTACCCGGAGATCGAATTGACCCGTTGTACAACGTCCTAGCTTCTCACACCACTCGTGTTGTGTGCGTTAATTTTATACATGAGTAGCGTGACCTACAGTTTAAAGCCGACTCCGAACGACAGATTTTTGAGAAACTTTTCATGGCAATTTTTACTCTCAGAGTTTTTGCCAGAAATCTGCTGAGAGGAAGTCGCCGAAGTAATATTTTCATATTTTCGTTTTGATGTCTGACCTGGAATTTGAACTCGGGCCTTTCGTCTAATAAGGTAACACACTACTTACTAGACCACGGCGACTTAATTTCATGGTTAAGCATTCAGAATTGGCAAAGAGTATTTTACCAAATACTCCTCAGGGAAAGACAAGAGCTAATCAGCTATGGGGACAGCTCCCAGCTAAGCTCAATGCTTCCGGCCCACCAATCAAAGATGCAAAATTGTGGTGCAAGGTAGTTTAACAAAGTCTTGTTTTAGTTTACATAATAAATGTATAAATATATGTATGTCTTTAAGTATGTATACGCTTTCTTTTTCCTCAGAATCTGAAGCAGACGAGTAAAACCAAAATATACTATCCATTATACGAAACATTACAACTTTAATAAAATTTTCTTCCTTGGATTAATTAAATTTCTTTTATTTTTTTAAGAAAACATATGTTTTTTATTTACAATTTTTGAATTTTAGTCAGTGCTCTAAAACGAAATAATTAACTCGTTTCACAACACTTAAGTAACAAATCGATTCGTTTCGTATCGCGTAACATCATCAGAAAATTTCTCGCTTTCGAAATTATTTTCTATTCGAACACAATTTCGATCACGAATGCGAGAATTAGGCCCCAGCTTTAGATGTTGTGTATGTCACAGGGTTGTTCCTCAATGTTAGTATACTTTTCCTTTAAAATACATCCCTGAGTGTATAAAATTGTAATTGAAAACAAAAATTAGTACGTTAAAAAACAAAATACCTATTTAAAGCACAAATTTTAACTTTTTTTAAAACAAAAATTAAAAATAAAGGCTAGCTTTATTAGCGTTTATATTTTTAAATAAAATTTATTTTTGCTCGATTATATTTTTTGTTTGTTTGGTTTTTATTAGTTCATTTTATAATTAAGAAAAAAAATTAAAAAAGTTTCTATTTATTTCTATAATTTTTTATTTATTTGATCATTTTTATATGAAAAGGCTAGTTTTATTAGCGTTTAACGTAACCAATATCTCCTGTTGGTTCTTTTCTTGCCTTATTAATATTTTTAAACGCTAATCCTCCATCATGTTTTTTGCATTTTGTAGCTTTTCGGCAACTGCTGTTTGCATCGGTTAGTGCTAGTTGAAGGCCCTTTAATATCGTATGACGATTCCACATTATCTGAATCGTCTTGAATTTGCAATCCCATTTCAGATCCATTTGGATTTTCTTTCGATTACATAGATAGCAACTCTACGGTGCTCTGCTCCAATGAGGTCAAGCTAATTTCTGTCGAGGGGCAACCACCAGTACCTTGAAAGTTTGCTTTTATTGGCAACCAATTTTATTTTTAAATTGGCTTTATAACGAGTCCATACCTGTAACAAAATGAAAACCATTTTTATGTTATACTTAAAAAATTTTACAATTTATATTCTAACCCTTTGTCATTCTTTTGTAACAGGAGAACCCAAGCCATTTAGCTTCAATGAACATTTCACCAAAGACTATAAATATATATATATATATAATTTCTTTGATTTCACCCATGACTCTTTGTGCTGACACATATTTACTCCAAATTGTAACTTGCCACGGCCAATGTCAGGATTTGCTGTCATTAACTCGATCAGCTTTTCCTTCTGCATCTTATTGGTTATTTTTCTATAAAATATTTCCAGTTCTTCAAAATTTTTAAAATTTCCACAAAAAATTATATGCACTCTTATATATACCTAAAAAAATTTCTCCATTTCCTTTTTTAATAGAATTGGAAAAAATAAGAGGAAGATGGCTCAATTTGAATTAAAACAAAAAATTTTTGACTTGGAATATTAAAAAAAAAGACAATATGAAAATAAGCTTGTTTTTAATTATTTTAATTATCTATTTTTATTAACAATATACATACATCTTATTATATGTATATGTATATGTGTATTAATATTTTTTGTTTTACATCTTATTTTTATTTTGAGTTGAATTTCCCTTACAACATGAATTTAAAATTTATTTTTAACTTACCCTAATGAATTCGTTAGTTTTTTTTTCAAATAAAATACTGCTAAATATATTAAAAACATATATTTTGTTTTTATTGATTTCGTTGCGAATTGTTTCTTATTGTATTTCTAATATTTTTAGCTAAAAAAAACTAAGATTGTCTTCACTATTATTTATGTTGCATGGTTGAGAGCTTTCATTTTTATTGTCCCTTTCAATATGTTTCGGGGGGAATTGGGGTAAAGCTCCAAAATAAAATATTTGGCGAGATTGCGGGGAAATAAAAAATACAAAAAGTATTAGTGTAAAATAATCAAATTATTATTTATTTTATGTACACAAAACGTACCTTTAGCTTCGGGGGTGGATCGGGTAGTGATCTCTTTTCATTTATATTGTTTACAATTCACAATAGTCATATTAACACAGAGATGGTGTATACACTTAAACTAAACTTATATCTAAGACTTAAAATTAGGGTGGCCAGCGTGAACATCCCGCCCCCCTTGCAACATTGCAACAAGAGGACCGAGAAGTCACCTGGCCAGAGATCAAAATTAACAATTCAGGGGTAATAATAGCATGATATAATAATACAAATTTCTTATATAAAGGTAAAATGTTAAAATATAGGAAAAAAAGAAATATTTTTTTTGTTAGCCATGAGCAGGTTCCAAGATGAGCCTGGTTATGGGTTGCGCTCTTCCTTTGTGTGCTGCATGAGTGACTTCTCTTTGTTGCCAGCTTTTTCGAGTTGTTTGCTTCTTAGGCATTCGACAATTAGCCTACGATATTAGATTATCTGTAAATAAAAACAACAAAGGCACAACAGAAAACGAGAGCACGAATTAGTATTGCTCTAGATTAGAAAGGAGCACGAGATGCGATCAAATTTCCGGTCGTTCGGGGTAACAACATCATGTAGAGATTCCACGTGATTCCAATTGTCAGTGCCTACCTGGTCCACGAAAACGATACTCGATATGCCGCAAAAGTTGCCCAATGGCACGGGGGTTTTTGAAACCAGGACAGAACGATAGTCGAATCTGTCCCACAATGGCTTTCGATCTGGCAAGATTCAGCTTCTTACAAAGTGAAAATACCATTTTTGCCAACAGAGTTGCACAGCAAAGCTCTATACGGGGTAAAGTTTACACTTATACAGGCGGAACTTTGTTTTGGCAACAAGCAAGTGGGTGACAAATTCACTGACGGGGTTAGGACTCTACTATACAGAATGGCCTCATATGCTTTCTCAGAAGCATCACAACTTGCATGAAGTAGTTCACGCTGAGGGTTAAAATTAACCCAACGGGGGATGTTAATCCTGTCGATGTACGAGTAATCATCGACAAACTCAAGCCATCTGTTAAACTTCATGGGTTCCAACATTAGTCCCAATTTGTTCTGCCTTTGCAAATTTGTCGCATAAAATAATCTTAGCAACTACGATTTTAGGTGCCACTCACCCAACGGGGTCAAATAGCTTTAGCTATCTGATACAAGACAGAACGGTTTGTGACTATAGAGAAACAGGGCGTTGGAGCTGGCTTGAAGAGAAGTGTTTCAATGCTCGCATTCCAACGGAAACCCAGAGTTTTAGCGGTGCTGGCGTCTGACAATTTCAAAAATTCGGAATCTAGTGGATATTCGGATAGCTCAAAGGAAAAGACAAATGATGTGATTTAATAACGATTTGATGGGGTAAAGAGTAACTGGGTTAGGAGGAGAATAAAATAGAGTCATAGATCGGCGAGTAGTCTAGGGAAGGGTATTCCCCAATAACTTTCTCGTATTAGGTTTTAACCTCGAGGTTCTGTAATACTCAGATCTCAAATTTTGAGCAAACGCTCCTTTACGAGATGGTCTATTACTCAAGTCCGTAGGGGATTTGGACTTAGAGGGCAACGAATTTGACTGACGTATTTTGCCAGTCACAATCCAACCGAAAACGGTTCGTTGGGCGATCAAAGGGTTTTTGGGCTCCTTTCGAACTCCAGAAAGCATTATCTGGGGGTATACATCTCCACCCAACAGCAAATCCATTTGGGCGTGTTTAAAATCATTCAACGAGAGATCGGGTGCATCAAAATCAGCATACTTCGCTAACGAGCATGTGGGTAATTGACCAGTGAGCTCTTCAACAACATATGCCTCCGTGGTCAATTTAAACGATGGATCAATATTAGATCCTAGCGAAATAGTACAAACTCTTGTTGAGTTTGCTACCACTGCGCCATTAAGGCCCACAACAGTGGCAGCAGGAACCGAATAGGTTGGGAGATCTAGCTTCCGTTGCAATTTTCGAGAGATGAAAGTAGCTTGAGACGCTGGGTCTATCAGAGCTCTCGCAGAAAACATCGCATGATCTAATTCTATATTTACTTGGGCAGTTCCTAACAGAACTGTTGAAGACGGTGTGGACTGTAAACGGATAGAAAAGTTCTGGAATTATAAAATAAATAAATTCTTTCGCACCACAAATAAAATATATTTTACATACCTTGTAAAATAATTAAATACTACCAATTATATTAAAAAAAAGAAAGGGGTGTGATTTATCCAACAACAACACCAAGTATGGCGATCCTTGAGACAATCTGCAAATAGAGTCTCGCAAATATTTTATTTTATTAAGGCGATGATCCGGTTCGAAGGACCAAATGTTTCGGGGGGAATTGGGGTAAAGCTCCAAAATAAAATATTTGGCGAGATTGCGGGGAAATAAAAAATACAAAAAGTATTAGTGTAAAATAATCAAATTATTATTTATTTTATGTACACAAAACGTACCTTTAGCTTCGGGGGTGGATCGGGTAGTGATCTCTTTTCATTTATATTGTTTACAATTCACAATAGTCATATTAACACAGAGATGGTGTATACACTTAAACTAAACTTATATCTAAGACTTAAAATTAGGGTGGCCAGCGTGAACACAATACTTGAAGTTTCTACTTTAAAATTCAAACATATATTATGCAATGCGCAACATACATTAAGAACTTGAACTGCTTTTTCTGGTGGAATCGCTGTGGACCTTTGAGGAACACTTAAGTTGTACTTAATAGAATTAAAGACATACAGAAAGGCATCCTTAGGTTAGATAGGTTAGAGGACGTGTACTTGTCAATTAAGACAAGTACAGTACCCGGAGGTCGAATTGACCCATTGTACAAGGCATCCTTACTGAGTCTAAAATTTTGAATAACGCTAAAAAATATACATAGGTATACATAAGTAAATGTAGTTATAAATTCTTGGAATATTTGTACTTAATTTTTTTCATTAAGAGATAATATGTTGGAATTGTCTCTTATTAATTTCCTTTGGACTGTTCCCGGTAGATCATTGTCGTCATTATCATCCATCCAGAGAAAAACACAATCCATTTTATGGTACACCTTACTTTTTTATTTCAACGTTCTTTTTAACACAAAATTAAAATTTTAAATTTGTCACTTAAAAGTGCAGCCAAGATTTTCTTAGTTATTTAGACATTTAAGTTCAAGTGCCCCCAAGTACATGCTGTTTTTACCCACATACGAATTAACACTTCGCTGTAAGTAATTCGAAAGTATTAGAGAGTACAATTTCATTTTCGAAAGATTTCAATTTTCGAATCGAGTTACACAGTAACCCCCCAGGATAGAATTAAATATATAAATAATTATAAGTATATAATATAGTTGTTAGTAAATAATATACACTGATGATTTGGTGGAACCGGTGGACATATGTAAGTAAGGATACAAGGTATCCGTCTTTTGTCGTCATGTAGTTGAGCAAAGTATGATTTTTCAGAGATAAGTACAGAATGGCGTTCGTCGTAACTAAGTCACGAATAACTTAGTCTACCTCCAACACGTAATAAACCATCTTTATCCAGAAATGGACTCAGCGTTAGTAGACTGCTCTTTCGGTTTATAGGCTGTTTATCTTGAAGACATTCGTATTCTTTACGTTGACGTTCGCATGTAAATTGCGCCGCAATACGACTTTTCTGATGAATCTCAGAAACCGTGAATTTGTATTTTATGAGTCGGTGTGAAATATACCCATCTAGGAATTCTCAATAAGGAGATTTGTGGTAAATTTTGTAAAAATGTGTTCCATTTTACAAGTATGTGTGGTGGGAAACCCTCATCCCAGTCTGCCTTAAGTTCCCATAACTCTTGCATCAAGAGCTTTGCTATTACCACAGTTGGACCTAGCCAACCTAAAGGATCAAATAACGTCGCAATAACCGATAAAATCTGCCTTTTTGTGGGGGAGGGCAAAACTTGGTCCGGTTCCACCACATAATAGAAAAAGTCTGACTTCGCATTCCAGCGTATTCCCAAGGTTTTAATGATGCTAGAATCATCAAACTTTAAGAAATCTTCATCAAGAAGATCCTCCCGGGCCAAGTTATTCAGTAGATGACTGTCATTGGCTGCAATTTCCCTCATGGGGAAGCCAGCTGAGTACAAAGCTCGTTTTATTTGAGTTTGTTTTGACTTCACTTCCTCAAGACTATGTCCTCCAGACAAGATATCATTCACATATATTTAACTGCCGTAGCGTTCTTATTGTCAGGAATGGCACACAATTCACTCCAAAAGTCACTGTTTTCACAAAACTATCTGTCTCATTACCCAATAAAATCTGCTGATATGAGCGATCAGCCTCATGCATCACAATTTGGCGGAACATTTTTTCGATGTCGCCGGTGAAGACGTATTTGTAATAGCGCCAACTAAGCGCTATCTGCATCAAATCGGATTAAAGCGTTGGGCCTTGGTGAAGAACTTTATTCAATGAAAATCCACTATTCGTTTTCTTAGAGGAATTGAAGACTACCCTAACTTTTGTTGATTTACTTTCCGGTCGAATAACCGCATGGTGTGGTAAAAAATAAGAAAATTGTTTTCTTGGGGGAATACTGGTTCCATATGATCCAAGTCTATATATTCCTGGAGAACTTTTCGATCATTTTCCTTCAATTCAAAGGTTTTCTCCATTCTATAATATTGACACAAAGCACTGTTCCTCGAAGGACCCAAAAAAATATCGGTTAGAAACTGTTCCTTAAACGGTAAACGTACAACGTAACGACCTTCTATTTGTCCCATAGTAGACGTTTGGTAAAAGTTTTCACAAAATAAATCTGCTTCAGTTATTAATATATCCTTTTCGACCTCCTCAAGTTCCCAAAACCTTTTTATTTGACCATGGAGGAGAAATTTTTCGGATGTAGATACCGTGGTTGAAAAAGTGTATATTTCAGACGTATTAACTGGTCCTGACAAGTACCAACCAAAATGAGACTCTCTTGCCTCTAAATCACCAGATATATTTTGTCTCACGCCCTCAAGATTAATGAATGGCAAAAAAATCGCTTCCTATTATCTATCGCAGCAGGTTGATAAAAATACGGGTCTGCGAGAGTTAAATTTTATATTTTGTCATAATTTTTGAGCTAAATAGGATGAGAGGGTAAAAAGTTTGCTATTTTTGGTGCTACTACTGCCAATATTTTCAATTTGAAGTCAGAAACTCTCGATTTTACAGTTACAACACACCTTCCTTTAGAATTTCCTACAATTGTTCCAACGAAACCTGATATTTGTCGTGGATGCTTTTCAAGTGGAATTCCAAGTTTTTGTTGAATTCTAGTGGTAAGGGAACTCTTTTCTGCACCAGCATCTAGAAGAGCTCTTACGGTAAATAACTCTGCACAGTTTTCTATGTGAATCAGTGCTGTAGGTAACACTGTAGTTCCTTTCACGACGAACGAAAAATGCCTTGATATTACCGTTAGGTACAGACGAAATTTCGACATTGATATTAAAAGCATTAGTTTCTGTTTGATTACTTGTAGTAGAGCTTTTATCACAGTTTTGCGAAGTCTGCTGAGAATGGCCAGTTGGTACACTATTGAGTTTGAATTTTCAGATTTTTCTAAATGTAGCATTGTGTGGTGCTTTTTGTGGCATACAGAACAGGTGTTTGTGCTCTGACATTTAGATTTGAAGTGTGTAAGCGACCAACAATTACCGCAGTATTTGTTTGCAAAATTTTACACGCTCGCTTGGTGACGGAGACTTAAAAGATTTGCAAACTCTTAAAGGGTTATTTTGTTTGAATTTTTTGCAACTTGAAGTTTGCTCACTCTGAGTGTAAAATGCATGAGTTCTTGAAGACTGGCTATCTTTAGGCATTGGCTTTTTCCTATCGGTCATAGTTTCTAGAATTTCTACTCTTTCAGAGAGAAAACCATTTAATTGGAATCATGTGGGTAATTCACGGTAATTCTTTAAGGAAACTTCCCACTCTTTAATTGTTTTATCCGAAAGTTTTGAAACAACTATGTGAATTAAAAATGGATCATAATCGAGCAATTCGATCTTATAATTCTTTAAAATCGATAAACAGTCATTAACTGTATTCTGAATCTGCCGAAGAGATTTGGTGTTTTCATTTTGAGCTGGAACGAACACATGAATCTTTTTAACTTGATCCTGAACCAAGAGCCTTCTATTTTCGAATCTGTTCTTCAATGTATCCCAAGCCAGTTGAAAGTTCTCATCTACCAAGTCAAAATCCTTTATGGCTTGGTAGGCCTCCCCCCTTACTTTGCTTCGCAAGTAGTATAGTTTTTGCGCTGGAGCCACAGATGGATCTTTAACGATGACTGCCTGGAACAAATCTCGGAACGCAGGCCACTTAGAATAACCGCCTTCAAAATTTTGTATTTCACATGCTGGCAACTTTAATGTTGATCTACTAGTAGCGGGCCTATTATCTTCAGCTGTAGTCTCTTTCATTTTTTCAAAAAATTTTGTTTTCAGGGCATGATACAAATCGCTAGCTTCCTCGTACCTCAAAGAAACTTCATCCTTGTGGTCATCACCTTCTAAAATATATTCTTCGTCTGACTCGGCTAACTTGACCCATCTTCTTTCCAACTCTTGTTTTTCAACATCAAGAAATGCGCACAATGTTCGTGCATGTTGTGTTAAATCAAACTTGCATATTCTTCTTGATGCCGCCATTTTTCCAACCCCGACCGAAAAAAGTAACTATTCCAAAAACTCAGATCAAATCTGAAAAGCTAAATTGCTCACTGAACTTTAAACTACCTTAAAAGTCAACCTCGTTATGGAGCTACACGTCTTCTTTAAAAAGCAATTGCTTTTGTCTTGTTATAAAATTTTCCAATAACAATTGTCTCACACAGTTATTTTGTTTGGAAACCGTTGACTTCGATCACGTAGTGACGTCACACAATGATGTTTTACAAAAAAATTCTTATGGAATGTAGGAATTTACCAAAAATTCCAATTTCAAAATATTTTCCAAAAATATTTTTCAATTTATGTGATTTTGCCGCAAGTTGTTTCATTGTCCACAAAAATTCTTTCTTATACCACTAAACCACTATTATAGTTTTGCCTTATTTAATTTGCATAGCAAATATTTCTTGAAGTATTTTTTTGTTTTATTATTTTTATTTTTTTATAATACTGCCTATTTTTATATATTTATTTATTTTAATTTGATTTATTAATAATTAATTTCTCCAAATTAACTAATCAGTGTTTAATAACTTCCCGCAGTTATCTTTGGTTGGGAACCTCTGTCTCTGTCTAAACGGGTTATAGGGTTAGTATATGGGTAAGAGGGGGTAGGGTGTATAAATAGGGAAAGTACACAAACCTTTTCTATATTATTTATATATTAGGGTGATCGATTATTCGACATAATTCAAAAACCGGTTTTCGAATAGTTCGAATAGTTGAAAAAAACCGGTTGGAAATTTGAAAATTCAAAAAAACCGGTTAACCGGTTTTTTGTTTAATAATTAGAAAATTTTCCAAACATTTATTTTATTAAAAACAATAAAAATAAACACATTTTTATTAAAATTCATTCAGAAAAGATACTTTAAAAGTAACAGTTTATGTAAAAAAATATAAAATATACTATTTTCAAAAATATATATGTGTAAAACGAAATGATTAAAACACTCCAATTATATTTATTTTATGTTATAATTCATATAAAAGTAATATTTATTACTTTTTAACAAAAGTAATAATATTAAAGTAATTGTTTTTAAAAACTCAACAAATAGTGTAGTATTAATGTAAAAGAATGATCAGCGTTTCAAGATAAGTACAACTTTAAGATTTCCTTTCTACTGTTACAACTGTTCAACTTGACGGCTACTTCTTGAATGTTCTAGAAAAAGGAATACTCGTTGCTAATAATTAAAGCAGCATTACCAAATTAAAATAATTAGACTAATAAAAATATCAGGTGACCATAACTCTTAACCCTTGTACGCTTCTTCACACTCGGCCATCCGACTCATCATCTGACTCAGATGATACTAGATCGTCCTTATTCGTATCAGCATAACGCCATAGCTTCATGAAATCACAACTTGTACTAGTTCGATGAGCGCCTTCGAAATCACCAACTTTACAAACATCATACCTCCCATTTCTCTTTACTTTTGTAACCTTATACGGACCAATATATTCGCTTGCTAATTTTTTACCGGCGACGAACTGTGTACATTTAATTGCAACTAAGTCGTCTACAGCATAAATACCCTCATTCTTGCGTTTCTTATCAAATTGAAATTTGTATGACTGTTGCGCTTTTTGTATTTGTTGTTTAACCTGTTGACGGATGTCTTACCTTTGTTGATCATAATTTACTAGCATTTCATCATGGAGCTCTTTCAGCAATGAATCGCTGACATTAGATTTCATTTCGATTCCAAAGAGAACTTCAAATGGTGTAAACTTTGTACTGCAATTTACATGCCCATTTATAGCTTGCTGCACCTTTCCCACATATTTGTACCACTTGGATGGTTCACTGAAAGATAATTAGGAAATTATTGATAATATTACTTTATTTACCCGTTCAATTTGGCCATTGCTTCTTGGCACACCGGTTGTTGTTAATATGTGCTCAATATTGTTAATAACGCAAAAATCTTCAAACGATTTGGCCGTGAATGCTGTGCCTTTATCGCTTATGATGCGGTATGGATAACCAAAAACCTCTGCCCATAGCTGTAACTTGTTGATGACCTCCTCGGAACTTGTTGTTTTCGTAGGGAATAGCCATACAAATTTAGAAAACGCGTCTACCATGGCAAAAATAAATTTGTACTGCTTCGTTGTAGCATCCATAGGTCCTAAGTGGTCAACGTGTAGAGTTTCCAATGGATTTTCGGCTTTATTAATACAATTTAGGTAGCCTTCCTTTTTACCGAGCTTTTTGTTGTAAATGATGCAACGTATACAATTTTTAATGTGTCGCTGAACTTTGTTCTCCGCATGGAGAATAAAATAATTTTGCTGTATTGAATGTAATGTTTTTTGCACTGCAAAATGGCCAACTTCATGTGCGTCACGTATTATCTCTGCTTCCATTGCCTTCGGTACTACCAACAAGTCATTTCCATCAACCGTTTTATATATTAGTTCACCCTTCTGCAAATAATCTCCATACTGCTTGTCTTTTAGTATTGTCTTTATTGCCTGCAAATACTCATCTCGCTGCTTTCAATCTCTCTGTTAACTCTGACGTGATTGTTAAAACTGCTGGATAACGACTGAGACAATCGACGTGCCTCATGCGGTGGTTGTCACGGTGTTCAATTGTGCAATCATAGTCTTGAAAATGTAGAATCCACTGGGCTACATGTCGCGGTATATCTTTTTTTGTTGTTGTCTGCTTAAACGCCGCGCAATCCGTAACAAGTTTGAATTTTACACCAACCAAGTAATGCCGGAACTTCTGCAATGCCAAATAAGCTGCTTTTATTTCTAAGATGTAACTGTGTTGTTTTTCTTCAGCTGCTGTAGTGCGCTTGCTGTAAAAAAAAACTGGATGCCATGAATTTTCGAATCTTTGCATTAATGTAGCACCAAAGCCATCCTTAGATGCATCAGTATGCACTTCAGTTTCAGCGCCCCTACGATAAATTCTTAATACAGGTTCACTCTTTAATGCCGTTTTAAGCTTTTGTACCGCCAAGCGTTCATATTCGCCAAACTTAAACGCAGTGTCTTTTCGTAGCAGATTAGTAAGTGGTTTTGCTGTAATTGCATAATTTGGTATGAATTTTCGAAAATAACCTGTCAATCCAAGAAAGGACTGAACCGCTTTCACATCTTTTGGCATTGGAAATTTATCGATTGCTTTTACTTTTTCCGTACCTGGCTTTATTTTACCATCCTCTACCAAATGTCCCAAAAAATCAATTTTTGTTATTAAAAAGCTACATTTTTTCCATTTGATTTTAAGGCCAAACTGTGCTGCGACGTCAAGAACTTTTTTCAGTTTCAGTAAGTTTTCTTCAACAGTACTGCTAAATATTATTATGTCATCTATATACAATTCCATAAAGTTGTCTATAATTAGCTGCTTAAAAATGTAATTAATATACCTGATGAAAACTGCCGCCGAGTTGCAAAAGCCAAACGGTGCAACATTAAATTCGTAAGTGCCATCCTTTGTTATAAACGCTGTGAATTTTTTGCTGGATTCCTCTATTGGTACGTGAAAAAAGCCATTCTCCAAATCCATCACTGAGAAATACTTAGCCGCTTGTAATTTTTCCAAAACGTCATCTATAAAAGGAACTGGGAACAAATCTTTACATACCATAGAATTTAATTTTCTATAGTCCACGCATATTCTAAATGAATCATCTTTTTTCTTTACTACCACTACTCTGCTTACACTGTCTGCAACCGATGGTCTTACTATACCTTCCTTCAACCAATCTTCCACTTGATTTCTCACTACTTCTTCATACTGCGGCGGCAGGCGGCTGGGTGATTGTCGAAACGGTGTACAATTTTCAGGGATTATTCTCATTTGTACTGGACACTGCACTTCTTGCTTCTCAGGTGTGTAATTGCTAATTAATTTATTTATTTCATTGTAGTATACATTGTCGACATTAATTGTATTCGCTACTTCAGAAATATTATAAACAAACAGCTGCTGTTTCATTTCTGTATTGTCTATAAATACATAACCATTTTTACCATATGTCATTGTAAATTTGCTGATGAAATCGTAACCCAGTAAGCAATCGTATTCAATACTGTTGTCTGGCACCACTAAAAATTTATGAATCGTCTTTATGGCGTCAATTTCTATTTCAGCTGTAATAAATTTCGTTGATTTTACCGAATAATTTCCAAAACCTCGCAACATTGTGGACGTTTCTCCTAAGGTCGTATTTTCGATTTTTCTTACCAAATACTGCTTTATTATAGTAATATCGGAGCCAGTATTCACTAAACATTCCAAATGGACACCGCCTACAGTGATTCCCTTCAGTCTGGTTTTGTCAGTTAGCAAAAGTACTTTACCTCTTAACGATCCATTTTCACTTTGTTTTTTCATAACGCAGTTCTTCGCAATGTGACCATTCTTATTGCAGTGAAAACATTTTGTTTCAGATTTACAGTCAGCACGTTTATGGTCAGTGGAGCCGCAATTATAGCAGTCCTTTTTTTTGCCGAGTCTCTTATAATCCATTACATACCTGTTGTTTTGTTGTTCCAATAATATTTTTTCCACTATTTCGTAGTTCTCACGAAGCTCTTTTATTGTGTTTGCGCTGTATAATGTTTGCTTAAGTTCGCTCTTAATTCTCAGGCCATCAACTATATAACGAATCGTTGCTTTTTCTTCTACGTTGGCGAGAGAAGCGATTTTCCTCATACAAAGGGTATACTCATGAAATGTTTCGGCATCTTGTTTTTTACGTGAGCTGAGTTTTTTATGCACTTCACCGCTGTCGTATGCTTTATCGAATTCTGCTATGACTATTTCTTTTAAATCGTTGTAATTACTAACTGTTTCAGCTTCCAAAAACAAATTTGCAGCCTGCACCATTTTACATCGTGCCTGGACATACATTTGTTTGCTGTTTAAACCATATGCTTTGGCATTATGTTCAAAATTTGCAAACCAAGTTCTTACTGGAATCGATTTTCCATCAAAATCTGCTATAATCTTTTCGAAATGTTCTGCTGTAATATTCAACTTGTTATCGTCACTGCTCTGTTCCTCTTTCAAAAGTTCCTGTGTTAACAGACTTAGTAATTGCTGTATGTCACTGTTGTTGTTACCACTGTTGCTGCTGTTACTTGCGCCACCATTGTCCGTCATCATTATTGGTTTCCGAGAGCTGCTTTTAATTTCTAAAGTACTTTGGAATTCTTCGTCAGAATTAACGTCGGTAATTTGTTGGTTTGTTGCCACAGTTTGTACAATATTGGTTCCAAAACTGATCGTAAAGTTATTCTGGTGATTTCCTCTGTCGGTTTTATTCGCTGCTACCTTTCTCAAATGTTCTGTCACTGCCGCGCGTGTCAAATAACGTCTTGTATTAGCGAGACCGGTTTTCCGTTTTTTGTCTTTGATTCCCATATGTTCCACCCAAAAAAATGTCGATGCTCGTTCGGTTGAGCCCCCAAATGTAAAACGAAATGATTAAAACACTCCAATTATATTTATCCGATGTTATAATTCATATAAAAGTAATATTTATTACTTTTTAACAAAACTAATAATATTAAAGTAATTGTTTTTAATAACTCAACAAATAGTGTAGTATTAATGTAAAAGAATGATCAGCGTTTCAAGATAAGTACAACTTTAAGATTTCCTTTCTACTGTTACAACTGTTCAACTTGACGGCTACTTCTTGAATGTTCTATAAAAAGGAATACTCGTTGCTAATAATTAAAGCAGCATTACCAAATTAAAATAATTAGACTAATAAAAATATCAGCTGACCATAACTCTTAACCCTTGTACGCTCCTTCACATATGTATACATATATATACATATATAACAAATTATCAATAAGTAAATATAACATTTCATTTAATTGATATTTATTTCAAATTGTTATAATAAAAAACTAAAAAAAGTTAAATTTCAATTTGACATTACCACTTTTTTTTAAACGTTTCGAAAATTCTAAAATATGATTAGAAATTTATAAAATGCTTTTAAAATTTCTCAAATTCAATTGGAAATTCTTAAATCGACGCCTCCATTCTATAACGTTCTAAGTGTACTTAGAACGTTTTTAATGTTCTTGCATTTTTAAATTCTACGTTCTCTAACTTAAATGCTGTCAAAATTTGGTTAAGATGCGCCGATCCGTTCCGAAGTTATAGGGAAAAATCTACTTAGAGTACACATATAGTAGTATGGCGCGTGAAAACTTTGAGAGCTCATAACTCAAAACACACTTTTTCGACTTAGAATGTTATAGAACGGAGGCGTCGAAATAATATAGACGGAATTTATGTGCTTTATTTAAAATGATCTCTTAAAAATAAAATACGATTCAGATGCTTGGGAGAGTATATATTCTTTTCTTTTGTTTTATAAAATTTAACATCGAAAAAATACTAGTTGGTCATATGGTTAGCAAAGCTGTGTATAATTTTTCGAGTTTATCAGTCCTTTTCTGACACTTATCTAAATATATCTTTTCTATTACAGTGTTTGTCGTTTTTGGGTATTTTTTATTGTGTTATTTAATTCTTCTTCTAAATTGTTGCCGGAATTGTCAATATATACGTCATCATCTGTATCAGAAGAAGATCCATCTTCGTCACAGAATAAACGATGGAATAGTTGAAAAGCAAAGCCTAATTTGTGCCCACGCCCCGACGGAAGAAAAGGACGATGCGGTTAAGGATGCCTTCTATGCTAAACTCGAGGACGTATATGATAAGTGCCCGGCCCATGACGCCAAAATCGTCCTCGGAGATTTTAATGCGAAGGTCGGGCGTGAAGGTATTTTTGGCCCCACTGTCGGACAGTTCAGCCTCCACGCAGACATTACCTCCAATGGGATGAGGCTGATCGATTTCGCCGCGGCGCGGAACATGGTAGTATGTAGCACCAGGTTTCAGCATCTCGACATTCATAAGGCCACCTGGATGTCCCTCGATCGATCAACATCCAACCAGATCGATCATATTGTGATAGACGGAAGGCACGTTTCCAGTGTACTAGATGTGCGTACATATAGAGGTCCAAACATCGACTCGGACCACTACCTTGTCGCAGCCAAGTTCCGATTGCGCATTAGCGCCTCGAGGTCTGCGCGCTCTAGTACATTGCGAAAGCTGGACGTCAAGAAGCTGCGAGCACAAGGGGCAACTGAGGCGTTCTCCGCTCAACTCTCGGATAAGCTCCGTCGCTCCCCATCCAATCTCAGCGACATTGGTGGACTGTGGGCCAACATATCCCACTCTTTGCGCACTAGACGAAAACGGAAACCTGATAACAGGCTCGCAAGGGGTGCTGAGGTTATGGAGGAAACACTTCTCTACTCTGCTGCAAGGTGATGACGACAACAATTCCGCCTTTAGAGATGATGTTCCGAACCCGATCGACGATGACGGCGTGGAGATTCCGCCGCCTAGCCATGAAGAGGTCAAAGTCGCGATTATGCGTCTTAAAAACAATAAAGCGGCGGGTCCTGATGGCCTCCCCGCTGAATTGTTTAAGACCGGATGTAATGAGTTGGTAGGGCGCATGCACCAACTTATTTACAAAATATGGCTAGAGGAAAGTATGCCCAACGATTGGAACCTCAGTGTCATCTGTCCTGTCCTGAAAAAGGGAGACCCTACGATATGCGCCAACTACAGGGGTATAAGTCTTCTCCCTATCGCATATAAGGTTCTTACAGGCGTATTGTGTGAACGATTGAAGCCACTCGTAAAAACACTGATTGGACCTTATCAGTGCGGCTTCAGACCTGGCAAGTCCACCATCGACCAGATCTTCACACTACGCCAAATCCTGGAAAAGACCCACGAGAAACAAGTCGACACACACCATCTCTTTGTCGACTATAAATCAGCCTTCGATAGCCACATAAGGGATAGTGTTTTTGCCGCAATGTCTGAGCTCGGTATACCTGCGAAGCTGATAAGGCTATGCAGAATGACGTTGAGCAATTCCTGCAGCTCCGTCAAGGTAGGAAAGGACCTCTCCGAACCTTTTGATACCGTGCGAGGTTTCAGACAAGGCGATCCCTTCAACTTCGTCATGGAGAGTGTTCTGCGAAAGGCGGGAGTGCATCGCAATGGCACTATTTTTCAAAAAAGTGTCCAGTTGCTTGCGTACGCTGACGACATTGACATTATAGGGCGTACCAAGCGAGATGTTACTGCTGCCTTTAGTGCTATTGAACGAGAGTCTAGGTAGAGGGGTCTGGCAGTAAATGAGGGCAAAACAAAATATATGTTATCGACAAGTAGAGACGCGCGGCGTATTGATTCTCAGATTACGGCCGATAACTATACTTTTGATACGGTCAAGGAATTCATCTATCTTGGCTCCGCCGTTACCACCAGAAATGATGTCAGTCTGGAGATCAAGCGTTGGATCACTCTTGCCAACAGGTGTTACTATGGTCTCAGTAGGCAATTGAGTAGCAGAGACCTCTCTCGCGCGACAAAACTAACACTCTACAAGACGCTCATCCTCCCCGTGCTTCTCTATGGCGCAGAGGCATGGACCCTATTAAGAACAGATGCAGCAGCCTTGCGAGTGTTCGAGAGAAAAATCCTACGCAAGATCTTCGGTCCAGTGCGAGTTGGCGATGATTTCCGTATCCGATCCAACAGTGAGCTGTATGAGCTCCTCAACGACGTAGACGTTGTACAGCGTATTAATATCCAGCGGCTGCGCTGGCTCGGCCATGTCGTTCGAATGGAGGAGGATGCTCCGGCGAGACGGGTATTTGATGCGGGATTCTGCGGAAGTCGGCGAAGAGGACGACCTTGTATCCGTTGTAAGGACCAAATCGAGGAAGCCCTGTCATCGATTGGTGTGACCAACTGGCGTAGGCGCGCAAGAAGCAGAGGCGCCTGGAAGGATGTGTTACGGCGGGCCGAAATCCGTTAAACGGGTTGTTATGGCCAATTAAGTAAGTAAGTGAGTTGAAAAGCGAATTCTTTAGTTTCATTTATTGAAGAGTATTTTAGAAAATGATCGCTTTTTGGAAAATTTCCAGTACTTAAATATAATACTAGCGTATTTAAAACTTTATTGCGTCGTTCGATTACACGTATTCTTAAGCATTCAAGTAAATCCAGAAATAATTGATTTTTTGCTTTTGATAGAGTTTTAAATAAAAATAGAAAAATTCCTTCTGTTTCCACGAATGTAGTGGTATTTTTTGATACCTGATTCATTGATATTTCTAATGGGTTTAGAATATTGTTAAATTCCGATAGAAATTTGTATTTCATATTCAGTAAATGGTGTTAAGTTGAAATCCAGAAGAGCGTGATTTATATATTCGCAAAAACTGAGAAATCATTTTATATCATTGATCACCCTATTATATATACATATGTAAGAGATAATTGTGTGTTGATGTTTTATTTCATATATTTTCAAAACGTTATAAAACGTATTTTATTTGGGTTTTGTAACAATATTTATTTTAAAGTTCATAATTCTTTGTTTTAGTTGAAATAATAAATATTATTGATATTCTTGGATTTATGTGTATAATAATAAAATGATAAACTCTAGTTCACAATATTTGCTTTAGATGATTTTATAATTTATGTAAATTTCAAATTTTTTATATTATTTTAAAATATATTTAATAAATTTGTTCACTTATAAAATCACTTTCAAGAATTCTTTTTCAATATAATTCACACGCGTGGGATTGGGTTTTAGTTGTTCACTTCTAAAGATCGATAATCAACTGTCTCATAAGGATCTAAACAATCCTTTTTGAACTTGTTGAAGAATGTGTGTGGTGAATGTTGATGTGTGTTGGTGATGTTATTGTTCTTATGTGGAAATGACATTGGAATTCAGGGTTGTTCACTCGTGTGAATAGTCTCCGTTTACTTAGCTAGTGACGTCACACAATTGCATTTGTCTAATTGTTTGTAGGCACCAGTTGATTTAATGCTGTTGTTGTCAACTAGCGGTTTTTTGTATTCCTAAAATATTTTGTCGAATATTTTAGACAATTTTATTTGACGAAAATGTTCCTTATTTGTTGAAAATTAGTACTGCCCTAATATAATTCAAATGTGTACAAACACAGTAATTGAAATACTTTATTTCTTTTATTAAAATATAGTAGACATTGCTCATTCTGTTTTCAATTTTCATTACACAAAGAACCTTCTGTTCTAAGACTTCATAATTTTTCCGTAGTATACATACATAAACTGTTGTATTAATAAAACTTATATAAAATAAAAACGACTTCGAGTTTTCACTTTCGGAAGATCTGATAGATACTGAATTTCACGCTGTACCTATTGCAACACAGATCCTAACAAAGGTTATGAGCCCAGACAATCAGATATCTACTTAAAGTTTAATTCTTGAAGGAAGTGATCGGAAAAGTGTGGTTATAACTCGTTGGAAACGTTTTTGGTTTTTACTACGTTAAGAAGTCGCAAAAAAGGGTAATGGCAGGTCACGTTGCAAATATTGATAAACTCAATGGGGAAAACTATGCGACTTGGTGCATACAAATGAAGAGCTTGCTGATAACGTTGGACTTGTATCACACAGTTTTAGGACAACGACCAGAACGTGATGACGAGGCCAAATGGCTTGTAGATGACAGCAAAGCTTTAGCTACAATAACGCTAAGTGTTAAAACAAGTGAATTAATTCATATAAAGAATTGCACTTCGTCAAAAGCTGCCTGGGATATTTTGAGTTCACTTTACCAAGCGAACACCGCATCTAGAAAGGTAAATTTATTTAAAAAATTGGTTCGTTTTAAATTAAATGCAAGCGAAAAATTTTCTCCACAAATCAATGATTTTTGTTGTACGGTCGATGATTTGAAGGAAATTGGGATCACGTTAAATGATGATCTACTGTCTATTTTATTATTGTGTGGTCTTCCCGATGAATTGGAATCGTTTGTAGTTGCTATAGAAAGCAGAGATAGCTTGCCAAAGTATGAAAATTTAATATCCAAGATATTAGAAGAAGAAATGCGTCAAGGTAGCAAAAATAATGTAACAAATGAAACTGTTTTTGCGGCAAATTCGCGAAATGATTTTAAAAGAAATAAGAAAAATTTTCCTAACAACAATAGTAACAGAAATGCAAATAATAATAAGCATATGCAATTGAAAGGAAATGAAAAGAAAAACCTAAACTGTAATGGATATAACAGCAACATTAAATGTTACCGTTGTGGTAAAAAGGGGCATATACGATCTCAGTGTAAGGATTATGATCGAAAAGATGACTTAGCTTGTTCAATAATGGATAATAATATCGACTTAAGAGAGTTGTGGATATTGGACAGCGGAGCGACATCTCATATGTGCAGAATCAAAGAGTGTTTTGAGAAGTTAACGGAATCAAAGCAAAAAATTATTTTAGCATCTGGTGAGAGTATTTATGCTCAAGGAATTGGGGATGTTAAAATAAAAACAAAGTTTTGCAGATTGACATTAAGAAATGTATGGTATGTACCTGAATTGCATTCTAATTTCTTATCAATAAACAAAATAGTAAAATCTGGTCATATTGTTCAATTCGCCAAGAATAAAGCTGTGATGAAGAGCAAAAGAAATGAAATTATTTTTAAAGCTAATCTTGTAAACGATATGTTTATTGTCAACTTTAAAAAATTTGAAAATTGTGAAAAACTGAATGGGGCTATTGATGAAAATATTGCGAGAAGGTGGCATCAGCGATTTGGTCATATAAATATAAACGATCTGAATAAGTTAAATTCAAAGAACATGGTTAAAGGTATGAATGTTAAGATGCCAAAGAGTATTGATTGTTTTACATGTGCTGTGAACAAGATTTCTGCTACATCGTAGAACTTATGCAGATATTCAAACTAAAAGTGTTTTAGAATTGGTACACACAGATTTATGTGGGCCAATTGGTGTTAAATCTGTTGGTGGGTCATCTTACTTTATAACCTTCATCGATGACTATTCTCGTTATATAACTACGTATTTTTTGAAGAATAAAAGTGAAGCGTTTGATGCATTCCTTAATTTTTCTGTGCTCGCGGAGGCAGACAGGCCGTCAAATAAAAACGCTACGCACCGATAATGGCAAAGAGTTTATTAATTCTAAATTCAAGCAGTATTTTGCTAAAAAAGGTATTGTGCATCAAACAACAGTTGCTTATTCTCCTCAACAGAATGGTGTTTCGGAAAGGGCAAATAGAACGCTTGTTGAAATGGCGAGATGCTTATTGGAATCGTTTGGATTACCACAAAGTTTGTGGGGCGAAGCTATTAATACAGCAACTTACCTGAAGAATCGAGCTCCGACAAAAGTTCTCGACGATGTTACACCCTCCGAAAAATGGTATGGTAGAAAACCTTCGGTATCATATTTAAGAACGTTGGGTTGCGATGCAGTGGTTTTGAAAAAGGGTCCAAAGCCTAAAGGTGGCAAATTTTTACCTAAAGGCGAAAAATTAAAATTTGTTGGTTATCAACTACATACAAAAGGATATCGCTTGTACAATCCTGGTACCAGACAAATTATTATTGCTCGTGATGTAATATTTTTTGAGCAATCATTTGAAAATATCACTAGTATTTGCGACGAAAAAGAACTTTTCCATACAGAACTTTTTAAAACAAACAACAATGATGTTGAGATAACTGAAGACGTTGGTAATAAGGAAATTGGCGACAGCGAACCTGAATATATGAGTGCTGAGACTAGTGAAACTGAAAGATAAGAAACACCTGTAGATTATAACAAGAGAAAGCGTGGTAGACCTAAATTTGTTAAAAGTGGTGGTAAAGGTAGACCTAGGAAAATTTATTGCACAGCAAATGACACAGAAATGTTAAACTCAGTTATAGAAAATCCAAAAACGGTAGCTGAGGCATTGAATTCCGAAAATTCCATGAAGTGGAAAGAGGCTATGCAGGCGGAATATAATTCATTGATGAAAAATAAAACCTGGAGTCTCGTGGATAAGCCAAGTAATGTAAATGTGATCGGGTGTAAATGGGTTTTTGCTTTAAAACGTAAACCTGATGGTTCTATTGAGAAATATAAGGCGAGGCTAGTGGCTCACGGCTGCTCGCAGAAGTATAATATCGATTATCAGGAAACTTTTGCACCGGTTGTACGGCATTCTACGATTAGATTGCTTCTAGCTCTTTCTGCTAAACATAAGTTATTAGTGAACCATATCGATATTGTAGCTGCTTACCTAAATTGTGACCTAAATGTTTGAGGACAGTAATTGCCCAAACAAAGTCTGTAAATTAAACAAAGCATTATACGGCTTAAAACAAGCCGGTCGTAAATGGAACAAGAAGGCAAACGATTTCTTATTGCAAATGGGTTTCACAAGATGCAAATCAGATACTTGGGTTTACATGCAGAGAAATGGAAAGAATATTTGCCTTATAGCGTTATATATCGACGATATGCTACTAGCTTGTTCCAGTGAAGATGAAAAATGTTATCTTAAATTTAAATAAACATGTTGAAGCTACTGATCGTGGTCCAATATCGTTCTATTTGGGTATGGAAATTTTTCGTGATGGGTTGCGAGGCAATATTACTTTACATCAAGAAAAATATACTAAAGAAATTCTCGATCGCTGGGGTATGGCAAATTGTAAACCGGCTACTACTCCTTGGCCAAGTGGAACAGTTTTGAAAAAATGTGATGCACAGTGTGAAAATTTAGATGTAAAAAATTATCAAAGTTTAATTGGTTCACTGATGTATCTTGCGGTGATATCTAGACTTGATTTGATGCACGTTGTGTCAAGATTATCTCAATTTAATTCTCATCCACATGAAGAGCATTTTCAAGTCGCAAAACATGTTCTCAGATATTTGAAAAATAATAGTATGGGTAAAATTAATTATTCTAACAATTTGGAAAATTTTGAATGTTTCACAGACTCAGATTGGGGAGGTGATTCTAATGATCGCAGATCTTATTCTGGACATGTGGTGTTTATGGCTGGTGGTCCTATTGCATGGGAATCTCGTAAACAATCTGTTGTGGCATTAAGTACAATGGAGGCAGAATATATTGCTTTATGCCAAGGGACTAAAGAGGTTGTGTTCCACCGTAGTCTGCTTACTGAGTTGCGTTTCAACAAATTTGTTATCCGTCCTACATCTATATTATGTGATAACCAGGGTGCGGTTTTTATGGTAAAAAATCAAACTGTCCAAAAGAGGAGCAAACACATTGATATACGTTATCACTACATTCGAGAAAAGTTTGAGGAGAGCGCTATTGAAATACAGTATGTTACTTCTGAAGACAACACTGCGGACATACTTACAAAATGCTTAACTAAACAAAGGCATATACAGTGTTGTAATTTATTAAAAATTAAAATGTAATTCTTAAAATAACGCATTTGATTTGAGGCGGAGTTTGTTGAAAATTAGTACTGCCCTAATAAAATTCAAATGTGTACAAACACAGTATTCTATGTAATTGAAATACTTTATTTCTTTTATTAAAATATAGTAGACATTGTTCATTCTGTTTTCAATTTTCATTACACAAAGAACCTTCTGTTCTAAGACTTCATAATTTTTCCGTAGTATACATACATAAACTGTTGTATTAATAAAACTTATATAAAATAAAAACGACTTCGAGTTTTCACTTTCGGAAGATCTGATAGATACTGAATTTCACGCTGTACCTATTGCAACACAGATCCTAACATTATTTATTTTATATTTTAATTTATTTAATTTTTTGCACAAATGCACCGCGACTAAAAATTTGTTTTTCATTACATACTTCCTACGTGAAGTATGAAGGAACAAATTGGAATGAAACGTTTGCCGGTATTAAGTGGTGTGAAGATAACAATGCTATTGTTAATTAATTGTTTATGCATGGGCCTGTTCGTAAATGCATTACTGCGCTGCATATTATGCGCATCATGTTCATAAATGCAAATCTTGGCAGCACTGCATCTGTCAAATGTTCGTGAATGCAACATTAAATCATATTATGCGCAAATAAACCTAAAACACTAATCATAAAAATGGCTGATGTGAGAGGGAGAGAATGAGGGTTTTAACCCTTTCGCTACATAGTATCCATATGGATACATGTAACTTTAGGAGCACTTTAAACTCTCCTGGACAAGAAATAAGTTTGGGATTTTGTAGTTTATGTTATTTTAAGACCTTTTTAATTATTTAAAATATTTTTTAAAAGTTTTATCACAGTTTTTATTAAAAAAAAATTTATTTAAAGAAAAGGATTTTGATTGTTTTTTTTTGGTCAAAAATTGATTTTTTTAAGATACTAAAAATATACATATATTAGTTTTTTTCTTTATGAAAATATATCAAGCACATACAAAAACCTTCATTTTAATTCATTCCATTAAAAGTTATAAGATTTAAAAATTCAGAAAGCCGTAGGAATTTTTTAAAAATTGAATGTATCCATATGGTTAATTTGTATCCATATTATTTGTTTTGGTGTAAAAAATAAACAAAAGTTGTAATTTGAATTCAGATGCTGATACAGTATAGACGTTTATTTTCATTTACGCTTGTATTTGTTGAAATAAAAAAATGCCTAGAAAAATAAGGGATTCTGACATTGAAAAATTTTAACTAATTTCGTTGATTCCGATATTTCTGATGATGAAACGGATGAATCAGATATTATTAATAACTTGTTTGATGCATTTGAAAGTAATAAAAGTTTTAAGTTGGAGGAGCTTTCTCGGCAGGGCCCATATGAAATAAATATTCAATATATTAGACTAGATAATGATAATAACCATCCTACTATATCCGATGCTCAACAGGAATAGTTGAGAACAATCTTTCAACTTCTAAAAGTTTTGAACCGAGAAAAGTAGATCAATTTCGTTGGAAAAAGACAAAAATATGGGTGGCGTAGACAAAATGTATTTCTTTCTGTCTTTGCACAGAATTTCCATTAGAACTACAAAGTGGACTCTAAAAATGTATGATCATTTCATTGATATCGCTATTTGTAACTCTTGGTTAGAGTACAAAATGGACAACGAACACTGTAATAATATCAAAAATAAATGTATGGACTTATTGAGCTTTCGCAATGACGTTGGAAATGGCCTCATTGCTCGATCCAATCAGCAAGCATGCTCTCGTAAACGTGGGCGTCCTAAAACGAACTCCAATGATATTGCAGTAAGTCGTTCAACATCCGGTAAAAGTCGAAAAGTAGCTCCAACAAATTCTGTGCGATATGACGGAAACCAACATTGGCCGGAACATGTGACTGATAAAGGCAGATGTAAATATAAGGACTGTAAGGGTCAAACAAGATATAAATGTCCAAATGTGATGTTCTTCTATGTGTACCGAATGGATCCAGAAATTGTTTTAAGGATTTTCATTATTTATCGATCGAATAAATAATATTTTATGTATTAATTAAATTTGTATTTGTGTTTTTTAACTGCATGAATTATCTATTTTTATTTCATACCAAAAAATTTATCTTTATGTTTATAAATAAAAAATTAATAAAAAAAACTTTAATATCAAATTAATAAAATTTTTGCATTTTTCTTTCCCATATAGTAAATTTGTATCCATATGGATACATTCTAAATAACATATTTGGGGTAAAAATATTTAAAATTTTTTTATTGATTATTGTTTCTAGGGTCAATAGTAGCATAAATTCAAAAAATTAGATTTTTTGAACCAGCCAATAAAAACTTGTAGCGAAAGGGTTAACAATAAGTTTCTATTTTCTTCCTTAAATGTCTTCTTTTTTGCACAAAGTACACTTTTTTGTGCATTTAACAACATTTTGTCATTTGTTTTATAGTCCAGTTCAAAAATCAAATTTACTAATAATTTTTCCATTTCTGCAGTATTTGTTCGTTCATAAATGCAAACATATAAATCAGCAAAAAGAAGCATCAGCAACTTGTGATTAGCAATGTGAGCGCAAAATAATCATATTATGCAGCGCAATGATGCATTATATCCGTCCCTTTTTTCTTTATATTTCTTTTCTTGTAGAAATTCTTTAGTGGTACAGTAGTTTTGACTTACCTGCACAACAAACTTGTGCAAGAATTTTTGTGCAGATAAGCCAAAAATTCAGCTAAATTAAATTTTTTACTTTAATTATGGATTACTCTCTCAAAGCACGAAACAAAATTTTTGTGTAGGTAAAGGCAATGCGCACGTAAGTAAAATGCAGCTAAATCAAAACTACTGTATAAATGTTAGTGGTTATTAGAGATGATACAATTTAATAGTAATTTTAAATTGTAATACTTTTTATGTATTTTTTAACTGGATAATTTTAGGTTAAAAATACATATACATATGTTTGTTGTTGTAAATTTCTGTTCTTTTATGTAGTTTTAATTATTCTTTTGGTTGCGGTTTTTTTTATAAATTAGCCAGCCATTAATTTCAATTTTCGATAAAACAAAATGTCGCATAAAATAACCGATTAACACAGTACATACCTTTCTTTTTCCTGTGTTTTTGCCAATCTTCCAGGTAAAGAGTTTAGTATGTTTTCCAGGATGGGATGTACAAGTAGATCTGTAGTTTGTTGACTGCTTCACTAACACGGGATGCACAATGAAGTATCACCTTACTTCCTCTGCCGTAAGCTCGATGAAATACTCTTTTTAGACAACCTTTTGCCTTTGTGTTGTACAATTTTTGAATTTGGTGGACTCCAAGTCACTAATTCTTTCCTGTCCTAGCCTATTCTAGGACTTATCGAAGGACCATATATTGGGGCGAGATAACTCCTTTTGCCAATAGAGCACAGCTAACCAGTAACGCATCGGTTTGACAGTTCATAGACCAGTCGTGAAAGAGACAGCAAATATTACCAAAAAGTATTTCTGTCTCTCTCTGATTGCAACTTTGTTTTGTTTATGTTTTATTTTCGGGGTGGATTTTTATTATTGGCGAGAGTTAATAAAAAATTTAATTTTTGTCTAAAACTATTAATAAATAATAAAAACAACTAATAACATTAATAATGTTTAACTTTTTCTCTCAAGAAATTAAAAAATATTGGCAACTTTCAACAAGAAAACTTTTTTATGAGGAATATGTCTTATCTTGATCTTGTAATATTTAGCTTGTTGATAACCTCTTGCACATGAAACTATATTCATTGTGACCGAAAATCAACCACATTTCGATTAATATTTAAATATTTAAGAATCTTTAAAATTTTCATTGAAGAAATTAAAAAATATAAAAAATTTTCCCTTTTTAACACAAAATAAATGTTTGTTTACATTTAATTTTTCTGCTTTATCCGCCAGTTTTCACTTTGTAAGATTTTTTTCTCTCTCTAAGCCGTCCTGCGTTTATATGTTATGAACGTTTTTCAACTGTCAAAGGTAGCACTACTTGTTATACTTTGCAATAGAGTAGGGTGCGTTTCCAAATAAAACACAAACAGGTTTTCTATTAAACCCAATTACAAGCTTCTTGCTTTATTGAGTTCTTACTTATAACTGAACTTATTATCTAAAAAACAATATTCATGATCATAGTTCTGGCATAAAAACCTAAGTATATAAAAACCGCAATTACATAGAAAAAGCGCGCTAATTTTAAAGCGAATTAAATTAGTTCATGAGAAACAATAACAATTTATAAAATACCTCTCCAAGAGGTTATATAAAGAGATAAAAAATATAAATGCAGTTACAAAAGATAATTAAATACACCGAAAAAATATTATTAATAAAAAGCAAATACCGATTTGTTGAACAGGGTTCAACAGCTGATAATACGTTTATTATTATTATTTATCATTGCTTACAAATCCTTAAAAGAGTTTTCCAAATGAAACTTTAATGAATTATTTTTCGGACTCGAATGTATGCCTATCGCTTTAGCAGAAACGGAATGCTATTCTATAGTTTTTCACTCTGTAGATTAATTATAAATTTAGCATGATTTGAAAACCATTTCGTAAGATTGAAACCAGCCTAACCAAGGATCTCAGTGACTTAATTACGAATTGTAATCAGATCGTCGTAATTTTCGCCACCGGTTAAATCTATCTATTTATTTATCTACGTAAAAATCATAGCGAACAACCCTTGAACTAATAGACAAAATCCCTTTATACAAATCGTTCAATTGAATCACACATCTTTATCTAAAATAGGGCAGAAGCAGCGCCATAAGTTACATTGTTTAATCGAAACACTATCTGTATTTGGTATTTGACAATAAATAATCATATATTGCAGATGCCGTGTCAATCATTCTTCGCAAAGCAATAGCTGAAGGTCATCTGATGACTGATTTTTACAAACCTCACCATCTTTATCATCAATTTAAACGATATGTACTCATACTATACCTTTTTAACACGTATGTATAACTCCTTTGTGTTAGAACGCTTAATTATTATAATCTCTAATTTACACCTAATTCTTGAAAGCATTGCCAAAACTTTCTTACGATTTGATGACTTCTAGTGGTTGTAATTCCAGGGACAGTGTGTATAACATGATAAGAATTCTTGCAAGGCAAAGAGTAGGTCTCAATATTGTCCACATAAATGCTCAGAGCTTGAATAATAAGATTGATGAATTCAGGTATTTATTTATGTCCGCGGGTATTGATGTTATTTGCGTTTCCGAGACTTGGTTTCCTGTAGACGTTCAGGATTCAGTTTTTAATTTAAGGGGTTTTAAGCTTTTTCGGTCGGATAGAAGAATCATAATGAACGGAACTGAAATCAGGGCTAGAGGAGGTGGAGTTGCGATCTATGTTCGTAACGGTATACAATGTAGGGAAAAATTATCAACCCACATAGGGAGTGAAATTGAATACTTATTTCTAGATATTTCAACTGGCGATAGGCAGAAGCTTCTTCTAGGTAGTGTTTATAGACCGAATTGTAGTTTGAATCTTGAACCTTTTATTTCCATTCTTGAGGATATTACCATTCAATACGACGACATAGTTATCGTAGGTGACTTCAATAATAATCTTCTATTTGATAATCCGCTAATTGGGCCAATGCAGACACTTCATCTCAATCCTGTGAATGTTTCTACACCTACACACTTCCATTCAACGTCCAGTAGCCTTATTGACCTGGTATTTGTAAATCACATTGAAAGGGTACTATTATATGACCAACTTTCTGCTTCAGGTTTCTCTAACCATGATCTTCTCTTCCTTAATTATAACATGTCTGTAACTTGTACCGAGGACAAACAAATCACCTATCGTGATTTCAGGAATATAGATTATGTGACTTTGGATATTGAATTGGGTAACATATATTGGGACCAGGTTTATACACTGGGTGATGTTGACGACCAATTATCGTTTATTCAGGAAAATGTGCGTTGGCTTTATGACAGATGCGTTCCTGTCAAAACCAGGCTCGTTAAATCTAAACAACAACCGTGGTTTACTACTGAGATAAAAGCACTAATTGAGAAGAGAGATAGTGCCTACAAGCGGTGGAAGAGGTTCAGGACTGATGACTTGAAAGCTCTTCATAAATCCGCACGGTCGGAGGTTACCAGGAACATTAGGGTTGCAAAAACACTGTACTATGGTAGGAAATTTTCCAACGCAATGGACAATAAGTCTAAATGGAATGTGATTCGTGAAATAGGAATTGGTGGAAAATGTCCTAAAACAGACTCTGACGTAGATGTGAATGAACTTAATGAACAGTTTGTACACCTTAGGGTTCCCACGTCTATCGGTAATCTGTATGATGACCTTTGTTATGTCCCTCCACAATACTCATTTAGTTTTCGTTGCGTAGATCAGTTCGAAGTTTTGAAATGTATTTCAGCGGTAGGATCGAATGCAATTGGTTCTGATGATTTAGATCCTCTGTTTTTAAAAGTTTTGACACCTAGACTTTTGCCATACTATACCTACTTATTCAATACAGTGCTGACTAAATCTACCTTCCCAGATGAATGGAAGCTGGCCAAAATCCTTCCCATTCCCAAAACGAACAATGAGTTCAGGCCAATTGCTATACTTCCTTTTTTGTCAAAGGTAATGGAAAACATTATAGCTAGACAAATCAACAGTTATCTGGCGAGTCACGATTTCTTAACTGTTAGTCAGTCGGGTTTCATAAAAGGTAGGAGTTGTACTACCGCTCTATTGAATGTAGTTGAGGATCTAAGGTTGGAGCTAGATGAGAATAATGTAGCGTTTTTAGTTCTTCTCGATCACACCAAGGCTTTCGATACGGTTGATCACAAAGTATTATTGAATAAGCTCCGGAAGCTGTTTAATTTTTCTAATTCTGCCGGTAATTTAATTTCATCTTATCTGTTGGGCAGATGTCATAAGGTTCATTTGAATGGAAAAATTTCGGATCCGCTTAATATAAGTAGAGGTGTCCCCCAGGGATCAATACTGGGGCCTCTGCTGTTCTGCATGTACATTAATGATCTACCAGATGTTTTGGTTGATTGTCATGTTCATATGTATGCTGATGATGTGCAGCTTTATACCAGTACACGTAAGGAGAATATTGATTCCTGTTTACACTCCATTAACTGTGATTTGGAGCGAATTGCTAGTTGGGCCTCGGCAAATGGACTATGTATCAATCCCTCAAAGTCCAAATGTATTATGCTTTCAAAAACCAATAGGTCGCTTGTCATACCGGAATTGAGTATCAGGGGTAATAGAATTGACTTTGTCGAGTCTGCAACCAATCTGGGCATTGTCTTTAATGACAGATTATCGTGGTCTAGCCATATAAGTGTTGTTGTTGGCAGAATTTACAGCATGCTTCGGAATTTATGGGCTGTCATAGATTCAACTCCTTTCGCCATTCGTATGCAACTTGCTAAAACATATCTAATTCCTGTGCTTTTATATGGGTGTGAAATCTTTTCAAACTGCGATAGTAATGACAAGCGGAAACTCAACTTGGCATATAATAATATAGCGAGATATGTATTCCTTAGAGGTCGCCGGGATCATATTTCTCATTTGGCCTACCAGATATTTAGTGTGAGCTTTGATAATCTTTTGAAAATTAAATGCCTCATTCTATTCCATAGAATTATTAACTCGAGGCAGCCAGAATATTTGTTGAACCGAATTAGATTTGCAAGATCTTTCCGGGGCTTGAAGGTTATTCAACAACGGTACAGAACCCTTCTGTCACAGCGACAGTTCTTTATACACACCACAAGTCTTTGGAATTCCCTACCAAACCAAATTCAAAAGTTAGGCAATGCAAGTGCGTTCAAAAAGGAGTTATTTAAATTATTCTCTTAATAATAGATTTTTATGATATTAGGTTGATTTTATATCGTTTAATATTTTTTACTTTCTTAAACCGATTTTTAAAATATGTCATCTTTATATTTCTATAATTCTCAATTTTTTTAATTTTTTATTTACTTCTGCAGTATTGTTATTGTCCTGTTATATTTTCACTTATATTTAAATTCTTTTTTATATTTAAAATTTACTTTTTTACTTCTTTATTTTTAATTTCCAATACTTAATTAATATTAGTTTTTTTTTAAATTTTATATCTTAGTGTTCTTATGCATAACACTATAACTTATAAGATTAACATCTTGTTGTGTTATGTTAATTATATAAATAAATAAATAAATAAAATAAATAAATAAATTGGAGTTATTATTATTAATAACCTTAGATCTTTTAGTAAACAATTTCTCCAAACTTTCCGATTTTCAACTATTCATTTTCAATGGATTTGTGAACTTAGATTTTTTGGTAAATAATTTCCCCAATTTGAATGGAGTGTAAAAATTTCATTTAGTCTAAGTTATTTCCCTATAGTACTCTTGATTTATTTAAGAGCCTTAGAGTAGCAGTCGGCTCTATCTGATGGCAAAGTCAATTGCCTAAGTTTTTTTGAGTATTAAACAATTTTGAGTTCTAAATTAATTCTGATTTTTATTTCCAATAATTGTGGCTTATACACTCTTCTTATTCTATGTTTCTTTATTTTCCTTTCTTCTAATATATTATTTGTTAATAATTTAGTGACCTGAAATAATATTAACAGTGATATCGGATTCATTTGTAATAAATATATTTCTAGTGACTCATATTATTCAACACAAGCCACTTGAAATTGCATACTCTGCATATTACGGTTATATTTTTGTGAAGTCACTTTGTATTTGTTTATTTTTATTTATCTTCTTATTCTTATTTCTGTATATGAGTGAATGCATACATTAAACCCCTACCGTTCAAAAGAAAAAAAAAAATATATTGGGTTTTAATCTCAAATTCACGATTTTTCGACTAATATTAAATGTTTTTCAAATTAAATTAAATTTTATTCGAAACAAATTAAATTATTTTTAACACAAATTAATTAATTTTTAAAACAAATTCATTGTTTTTCATTTGAAATTAATTTTTTTCATTAATATTTAAATTTATTTCTTTTCAATTTCAATTTATATCATTTCAAATTAAAATTCTATTATTTTAAATGAGGGAATATCTTAATCTTTGTACAAAATTAAAAGGTGACTAAATAATTTTTGCCATTCATCAGCATGTTTAAAAAAGGTTCAACCGTTAACCCTACAAACATTGTTACCAACGCATGGTTTCAGTATCTCTTGAACATAGAATCCACATTTTGATGTTGTTGGTAATGAGTTCAGCAACACAAATAGTGAAAGAAAAAATTGCCGAGTTTGGGCATACATTAGGTTTTTCTTCCTCCATACTCCCCCATGCTAAACCCAAAAGAAAAAGTATTCTCAAAAACTAAACTGTGTGCACGCAATTTGCTAGCTGATCCTGATATTAATATGGACATGGTAACTGTAATTAAAAACTCCGTCGAATCGGTAACACCGTCTGATCGTAATAATTACTATATTACCATGTCATTATCATTAGCTGCATCTGGAGAAAAGTTGCAATGAATATTTTATATTAAATTTATAACTATATTACTATTTATAATCTTAATTTAAGGTATAAGAAGTTTTATATATTTTTAACTATTTTGCGTTAACTAAAAAATGAATTTGAAGTTAAAATAAGTTAATTAAAAATTAAAAAAAATTAATTTAAAATTAAATATATTTAATATGGCACACAAAAAGTTTAAGTTGTGTTGAAAATAATTTAATTTCATTATAATAAAATTTAATTTGTTTTGAAGAAAATTGAATTTGATTTAAAAAAAATTTAATTTGTGTGCAAAAATCTTTAATTTGAGACTAAAAACCTATATATTTATATACATAAAAAAAATATATTTATACATATATATATATATTTTTTTTTTTCAAAGTATTAAATTATAAAATTTTAAAGTGGAAATAGAACTCTTTAACAGATACGTAATAGCTTAAACTAATTTCAGTCTATTTTTGTGTATAGTTATTGGTTTATTATCTTTTAAGATTGTGATATATACGTCTTGTGTGTTTATTACATCAAAAGGGCCAATGTATTGACTTTCGCTTTTCTTTGCGTTTTCTTTTCTTAAAAATACTCCTAATTTTATTTGAATATCATTAGTATTCTTATCTTTAATATGTTTTTGTTTTATTTTGTTCATCAATAATTTTTTGTTTGCCATCTCATGGGCATGTTTTAGTTTTATTTTTAATTCTGTAACATAATCTTCATAGTTATAAAATTTTTCTTTGGCATGGGTTCGGTTGGCATTGACGCTAATCTTCCATATACGAGTTCAAATGGGGAAAAACCTGTAGATGTGTGTGCTGTTGTGTTATACGCTAATATATAGTACGGAATCCATTCATCCCAATTGTATTGTTCCGTGAAAGAACGCATATATTCATTTAATACTTTATGATTCCTTTCAATACGACCTAAAATCTCATGGGGGTATGCTGTGGAAGGTACATGTTTAATTTTCATAAGAGTACATATTCTAAATAGAGTACATATTCTAAATATATTAAAAAGTTCGTTGACAAATTCAGTTCCTCTATCTGTTTTCACCGTGTCAAAATATCCATATTTTAATATAAATTTTTCTACTAATAATATTCCAATTTCATATGCTTCTGTTTGATACTTTTAAAGGACCTACAGTGTCTAATTGTATAAATTGAAGTGGTTTTGTAGGTGTGTTAGTAATTTGCATTGGTGCCTTTGTGTGTCTAATAATTTTATTCTTCTTACAACTTTCACAATGACTTATAAAATCTTTAATCGTTTTATACATATTTTTCCATATACATTTCTGTTTTAATCTAATGACTGTTCTACGTACTCCAGCGTGACCGCCATATGGAGTTTCATGATATTCTTTTATAATTTCCTCTTGCCTACACTTTTCCAGTATCCTTTCTGGTTGTTTATTCTCTCTTCTGAAAGCTATTATATATTTTAATTAATTTTTCCTCACGTATGAGTTTGAAAATATTATCATCCTTTGCTAGCGTTATTGTAAATATTTGATTATCCCGTAAAATCTTAGTCAACTTATGCAAGACTGAACCTAAATTCGAGTATACATTTTCATTACCAGATACTATTACGCGATTTCCAAAAATTTTAATTTTTGGCATGCTTTTATTAACTTTGTTTATAACAAATTTTAATCTTGGGTAGCCTTTAATTTGTGAAAACGAAATACTATTCCACATAAAGAATTTATTAGTCTTCTTATTGTTTTCATCTTTGTTCGTTGCTGTATTGTCTTGATTAAGTATCTCGGCTACTTTACTCTCCTTTCCATTTAATTTTTCAGTAATTTTCCTAGTCATTATATTTATAGATTTTGGCATCATTTCCTTTCAATCATTGGAAACTATTTTCATTCTTGATAATGCATCGGTATTAGTATTTATTTTTCTTTGTTTGTATATGATCTCGAAATCTTAAGCCATGGGATCTAATATAATTCTAGTTAATCTTGATTTCGATACTAGTGGTCTGTGATCAGTCACTACTTTGAACTTCCTACCGTATAAGTATGGTATAAAATGAGTAATTCCCCAATGAATAACTAAGAGCTCTTTTTCTATTACAGCTTGTTAATTTCATGTTTATTAAGAGAACGGCTTGCATATGAGATTGGTAAATCGCTATTTATTTAACCTTGTGAAAGTACTGCTTCCAAGGCGAAATCTGATGCATCAGTAGTGAGAATAAATTCCTTCTTTAAGTCTGGATATTGTAATATTGGTGGGTTTGAAACTATGGGTTTTAACATTTCAAAGGATTTTTGGCACTTTTCTGACTAGATGAATTTTTGATTTTTCTTTAATAATTCATTGAGAGGTTTAGCAATCTGAGCAAAATTTTTAGCAAAATGTCTGTAGTAATTACAGAAAGCTACAAATCTGCTTGTATCATCTGCATTCTTCGAAATTAGATCAGTTTCAAGTGCTTTACTTTTATTCGGGTCTGTCATTATTCCCTTGTCTGTAATAAGATGTCCTAAGTAAACTACTTCTGGTTTCAAAAAATTGCATTTATATGAATTTAATTTTAGGTTGTAGGACTTTAGTCTTTAAAAAACTTTTCTTAAATTATTGTTATGGTTGTAAAGAACATCCAAAAAAATTATATCGTCTACGTATATAAATGCATTATAATCTAAATCTGTTAATGCTATTGTCAAGATTCTATGGAAACTATTAGGTGATATTTTCAGGCCAAAAGGTAATCTCTTAACTTGATAATGTCCATTATTTGTAGAAAATGCTGTAAGTGGTCTAGATGTGGATTCTAATTCTATTTGATTGGAAGTGCTTGTCATGTCTAACGTTGAAAAATATTTTGCTCTTCCTATCTTGTCTAACACATCGTCTAACTGAGGTAATGGGAATTTGTCATTGACAAATTTTTTATTTAATTGACGATAATCAACAACTAGTCTCCATCGTTGTTACTTTTTTTTGGGGATAAAAGTACCGCAGAATTATAAAGACTAACGGATGGTTCAACTAAATCTTCTTTTATCAATTTATGAACTTGTGTTTTGATTTCTTCCTGCTGTGACTGTGGTAATCTATAATTTCGTGTGTAAGCCGGGGTAACGTGTACAGTTTGTAGTTTTTGTTGATAGAAATTATTTGCTGTTAAATGATCTCCTTCTAAATGAAAAATATCTTGGAATTTTTATACATATTTTCTATATGGTTTGTCTTGCGTTAATGTCGACTGTATCTATACTTAGTAATTTTCTTAATTTTCCCTATCTATCCTTTTGTTTATCATTAGTAATTTATTTTTTATTATATATAATGTTGTAATGTAATAAGCGTTTGATTTGTAAATCTAATTGTGATATTGTAACCTCTTTGTCAGAAGTATTTAAAATTCTAATGTGTTTTGTCCCATGTTTTGGAATTATTGTATTACCAATAAAAATATTGCTACCGATTTGTTTTGCACGTACTACGCTATATTCTTTAATCTGTAAGTTTACTGCTTGTATCATTCCAGTTCTCGGTGGTATTGTGAACTTATTGATATTTCCTCTCATTGGTAGAACGTATTCTATTTCATTTATTATGATAGCTAATGTGTATGTCTCATAATCTATTTTTGCCAAATATTTAGTAAAAAATCTCTGCTTAGAATACCATCTGTTGCTATTGGGAATTATGTAGTCACTACTTGATATTCGTGGCTTATTATATCCTCCGGAAATACCAATTTTAGTATTGAAGTACCCATTGTTTCAATTGATTTGTTTTCTATTCCTGTAATTTTGCAAGCGTTGTAATCTTTTATTTCTTTATTTCTTACGAAATTTTCCTTATCTATTAAAAATCTTATGAAAAATCCTTCATCAGTTTTGAATGTAACAAAATGTGGTGCGTCTGCATGTGAACTATAAGTCTTTAAGGTATATTCTTTTAATTCCCCTACATCTTCATTAAAATGTACTCTTGAGGATTGCAGGGGTTTCCTTTGTTTCCCTGTCCCTGAGTAACATATATTCTTCTTTGATTTATATTTCTATCTCTAAAGTCAGTATTTCTGTGGTTGTGATTGTTATTACTATTGAGGTTATTACTTCTTGGACGATTATTGTTGTTTTTTCTTTGAAAATTGTTTTTACTTCTATAATTATTATAATACCCCTGATTATTGTTATTGCTTCTGTTGTTATTGTACGTATTGGCATAGTTACGTTGTCCTCTATTATTAAATGGTCTTTATTCTTATTGAAATGCATTAATGAATTTTGTTGTGGTATTACTTCCGAGGCTATTTGAATTGCTTCATTTAGACTTTTCGGACGAGCAGCTAATACCGTGGCTCGGTGTGGTTCGTTTAAACCATTTTTAAAAGTACTAAGTGCACCTGGTCATTCATTTTAATGACTGTTTCCCTATTTTGGGATCCCAATTCAGCAATTTGTAATTCATTTCGGCATGCTACAAGCGATTCAATTTTGTTGGCTAATTGTGCTACGGAGTTATTGCCTTGAGTTTGCTTTGCTAAATTAGTATGCACGGAAAATAGTGATTTCCTGGGGGAGAATACTTTCCTAAAGATATTTTTGAATGTTTCTAGAGAATCTGGTATCTTTTCTTGTTCCTCACTCTGTCTGTTAATTTAGTAGCTAGAACAAACTTGATCAACTTACTAATTTCTGTATCATCTTTAAGTGTTTCAGAATTTATTGTTGCCTACTTTTAAATATTTTAGAATTTTATTTTCAATTTCTTTTAATTCTTCTAGGGAGTAGCCCTCATATTTTATTGCAAAAATGTTTAAGTCTTCAATTACTTTTATAGTATTATTTACGTAATATGTATTTGGATTTTTCTTTAAATTATAATAAATTCCAACTAACTTATCCAATAATTATACATTTGTTAAATTGGCATTAATTTTAATTGCCTTTTTTCTCATATATTCTTTGTAATAGGCATTTATTTTTCTTACAGCTAATATTAGCAAAAGAATAAAAATTATCTCTTACATGTGGTTACTTGTAACTGTTAGCACGCTACTGTTGTTATTTTTTGTAATGATGGCTTCCTTTGAAAACCAGCTTCCCATATTTATGATTTTTATAAACATGATTATGATTTTTATAAATTTATCAACAAAATTTATATATTATATTTATATAATATATACATATGTAGCGTAGCATATTTTTATATAAGTAAAATGTTATTATTATACCGATTACTATTAAATTGTACGTCACTAGAATGTGTGACTTTCTTAAAATACAACCCTGTAAATAGTTTAGTACAACACTGCAATGGAGGAATACTGTTTCGTTGAATTTGAAACTGCATTTGAAATGGCAGCGCTTGCTGTGATTAATATTAGGAAAAGCCCATATTGAAAAGGGTATAAAAGCAGTGCAATCAACGGAATCAGTCTCTTCTATTATTGCAGGTTAGTGAGAGTGGTTGCACAACCAATTGCGAGTGCATTATAATCTTCGTGGCAGCGATGGTTGCCGTTGCTTATTTTGTATATGCAATTGTTTGACAAATCCTAAGTAGATGTTGGTCGCGATGGTGGCCGCAAATACTTGGGATTTATGTGACTCTCTTTTTCTATTGTTGCAGTTGCTGTAAGTATTTGTGTAAATAAAAGTAAACGTTATGCATATGTAATATGTATATATTATGCATATTTTTTTTATAAATGTTCTTTATTTCTAATACTAGATATCTCTCTTAAAATTTTATATTTCTCGGGTTTGTTGCCTGTGACATGCAGTCTTCTATATGCTTCCGCAATTTGCTTCCTCCTTTTTACTGCTTTGCCTATCTTTTCTTTGAGTTTTAACTTCTTGTTTTGGTTTTATTTCTTCAGTCGTCTTGATTTTCCTTAAACGTTTCAAATATTCCTGAATTGGAACCTTTTCCTTGGTAGGACAGTACTTTGGAACTTCTGTGGTTGGAGCTATCGGCTGTGGTACGTATACGTTAAGCGGTTGTTCCCACTTTTCAATATAATATTAAATTTCTTTTTTTGTCTGCTCGAGATCCTCTGAAGGATCTAATTTAATAGTAGGTTTAACAGGAGTAAAAGAAATGTACAAGTTTGGTCAATTTACAGGGCAGGATCGAGATCGCAGGATCGTCATATAATAAGTTCGTTTAGTCTAAGTTATTCCCCTATAGTACTCTTGATTTATTTAAGAGCCTTAGAGTAGCAGTCGGCTCTATCGGATGGCAAAGTCAATTGCCGAAGTTTTTTTGAGAATTAATACATTTTGAGTTCTGAATTAATTCTGATTTTTATTTCCAATAATTGCGGCTTATACACTATTCTTATTCTATGTTTCTTATAATAATCTTAAACTATTTCCCCTACTTATTCTATGTTTCTTTGTTTTCCTTTCTCCTAAACTATTATTTGTTAATAATTTAGTGACCTACAATAATATTAACAGTGATATCGAATTCAATTGTAATACATTTCTAGTGACCCATATTAATCAACAAAAGCCACTTGAAATTGTATGCTCTGCATATTACGGTTATATTTTTGTGAAATCACTTTGTATTTCTTTATTTTTGTTTATCTTCTTATTCTTGAATGCATACGTTACAGGAGAAACTTGCCCTTTTCTACTAGTCATTTTCAATTGAATTATGAACTCAAAATGACACACTTCACAGCCTTTGAAAGATATAATAATATATAGGGCTATCCATTTCGTGGTTTCAAAAGTATGGGACTGGAATTCGACATCTGTCAAACTAATTTGTGAAAGCAATTTTTTTCTTTTCAGTTGTAAGTCTGACATTGACGAAAATGGATCGCTTAACTATCACACAACTCATAAAAATTTTCAAAACCTACTACAAAAATGGTGATTCTGCCACAGCCACGTATCGTACTTTAAGAGGAGATTATGGTTTACATAATCGTCCAACTACGTAAGCAATAATAAATAAAATTGTCGCATTTGGGGTTTGAGAATCCTTAAGTAATTGTAGAGAGGCCATTACATCTAGAAAAAATCACTGTTTGGTGCGCTCTTTGGTCCGAAGGTGTGATTGGACCTTACTTCTTCGAAAACGACGATGGAACGACTGTCACCGTCAATTCGGAGCGTTATGGTCATATGATAACCGACTTTTTTTGCCTGCTATTGAAGAATACGACTTGGAGAATATGTGGCTTCAACAAGACGGTGCCACAACTAAGGACTGATCATTCCGCACTGAGATGGATGTTGCAATTTAAGAACCCTGAAGGACAGCTAGCACTTTAGATTGGGCGCCTACAGACTTACGACTTCAGCATTGAGCACCGAAGAGGCATAAAACATGGAAATGCTGATGATCTCTCACGCCGACCTTGTAATTTGGAGTGTAAGCATTGCGTGAAAGCCGAGAAGAAGGAATCCATCCAGCTAAGGAAGAGGACAAACTACCTACCAGAAATGAGCTATCCGCAGAAGGTCGTCTTACAAAAGCATATTGGGCACTATGGGACAGTTTAAGGTTGATAAACGGGTGCCTATATCGACATTGGGAAAGTGCGGAAGGCAAGACCTCATCCAACTTATTAGTAGTGCCGTCCTCTAAAATGAAAGAAGTGTTAGAGGAGTTTCATAATGGAACCAGCGGAGGACATCTTGAAGTGACAAAGACGCTGGAAAGACTCAAACAACGTTTTTATTGGGTTGGATGTCAGCAAGCAGTTGCAAATTGGATAGCAAACTGTACCCAGTGCATTGCAGCTAAAGGTCCAGCAAGAAGAACTCGAGGTCAGTTGCAACAATAGAACTCAGGCGCACCTTTCGAGCGGATAGCGATGGACGTAGCAGGCCCTTTTCCTGTCAGCAATGCCGGAAACCGCTGTGTTCTTGTTGTGATGGACTACTTTAGCAAATGGACGGAAGTATATGCCATACCCAATCAAGAGGCGAACGCAATAGTAAATGAATTTGTGAACAACTGGGTATGCCGCTATGGGGTTCCAATAGAACTACATTGCAATCAAGGCAGAAATTTCGAGTCAGCTGTATTCAAGGAAATGTGTGCGGCCGCTTCACCCGCAGTCAGACGGAATGGTAGAGCGATTTAACCGAACCCTGGAGGTTCAGCCTTCTGTGAAGTTGCTTGCGAAGAAAACAGTTGTGGTTTGAAGATCGCAGTTGGTAGTGTTTAAGCGACCAGAAGTGTGAAATAGAATAATGAACAAGCAATTATTGTTGTATCGTTAAGTTGTATACGGTGGCAAACAAAGGTAGTGTGATAAATAAAGATTTTAATTAAAACGAAACACATATTTGTTTTTATTTTGGTATGCAATTAACGAAGCCATAATCCAAACGTTTTTAAAAAGGTAAAAACGTAACAATATTTTCAAGTGTAACCTAATAATATATATAAGTAATGGAAAATATAGAATAAATGTACAGCGCTAAATCGCTAAAGACAGCGTATTTAACTTGATAAATATTCTTCCAAAAATGGATATTATTTTTCTTTGTTATTAGTGAATCTCATTGAATATTAGTAAATGTATGTTTCTTGGGTTCTTTAGGATGAAGTCGCCGTGGTCTAGTAGGTAGTGTGTTGGCTTATTAGAGTTCGAATCCCAGGCCAGACATCAAAAACAAAAAACCAAAAAGTATTTCTTCGGCGACTTCCTCTCAGCAGATTTCTGGCAAAACTCTGAGAGTAAAAATTGCCATGAAAAGCTTCTAAAAAAATCTGTCGTTCGGAGTCGACTTTAAACTGTAGGTCCCGCCACGCATGTATAAAATTAACGCACACAACATGAGTGGTGTTGAGAAGCTAGGCCGTAATCCTGACTGAAGGGTTGTAATGAGCCAAAAAAAAAAAAAAAATGTTTCTTTGGGTATATAATTGAAACCTGAAAAAGCGATATGAACCTTCTTCGTTAGAAGCTGACAAGCAACTGAATGCATTTTTACGAACTTGGTTGATATTCGTGTCTTACGAGTGTAAACAACCGAAGGTGTTCGGCCCTGTGGACTATTGGTGTTGAAAAATTCAGTACTTTTTCATTTCAAAAAGACCGCAGTACCCCCGCCAAACTTTCAGTACTTTTTTCATTACATTCTTTTTTGTTAGTTCAAAAAAATAAATATATATTTGGGATTTTAATTTTATTATTCCACTTATGCTTACCCAATTTTACAAACACAAAAATATGTATATGCCTTAGATTTAAATACTTTAATTTAATTTATTAATACTATTAAAATAAATACAAAAAAGGGCACGATGGCAAATATTTATGAGGATGAAGAAAAAATCCAGATGCTGACGATGTTCGCTGTTTGGCTGCCGCACTAAGGGGCATTTACCCTCAAAAGCTGGCCAAATAGGCAAAAATGAATTTTAAGAAATTTAAGAAACTGAGTATGCAGTTCGATAGATAACAAAATTCTGCAGTATATAGTGAATTTTCACGACTTTAAGTTGATATTTGTAGATTTGAGACGATGTCAATGTCAGGAAAGTGAAGAAAATTAAATGCGTTTTTGCTGTTTTTTTGAAATTTTAATAGGTTCATTTGATATTTTTTTGTGGCTAAACGAATAGAGGGTTTATATTGATTTTTTTTATTTGAAAGTATGAGCGATTGCTACTTTCAGCATTTTTTTTTTATTTATATATCTCCTATATTAATGTTAAAATTATTCGTTCAAAATTTAAAAATAATAAAAATTTCACATTTTTTTACCCTTCCCAAAAAAAGATAAGGATTTTAAAGGTGAAAGTAGTTTTTAGTAGTTTAATGGTATACACCACAAGAAAATATGAACTCTCTAAAAGCAAAACTACCCTTTTTCTACCAAAAAACGAAACACACAGGATTTTTAAAACTCAAAGATTGTTATATACCGCAATAAAATATGTCAAATATATGTCCCATGTAAGTAAAAAATATATGGGCCACTTATGTGCCCCGTTATTGAAACATATATATATGTGGGTGATTACATTTTTTTATCATAACTCTTTCATAACTTCGAGATATAAGATGGAAAATATTTATACACGATTACAATTATTCCAAATTGTGAAGGAATTGAACGCCAGAACCATTGACGAGAAATTGCAGCTTTTAATCAGAAAATTGTGCGATATTTCAAAATGTCAAGGGGATGGCGATATATTAGCAGTAAAGTTATGTTTAACTAATTTCACCAATTATTTTAAAAGATATTGGAGTTTAGCACAACGAAAAAAAGAAGACCGATTTTTAGCAACATATGCTAAATGGCTAGAAGGGACTGTGATTGCCACACTGTGACTGTGATATTGACCAGTATTTGGCAGTTCGTTTTCAGGACGACCACAAAAAGAATTTAATGAAGCAAGTGAAAGAACAAAACGAACAAAAAACGGTATAAGTATATTTAAGTTAAGTATTAAATAATGTAAAATAAATATTATAAGTAAATATTAATTATCATAGAACTTTAAAAACTTAATTTCATATATCGACTATTACAACAATATGAGATGTATGTTTGATTTTCTTAATGGACCGTATGTGGTACCTAGGAGCACTTACGATCCGATCATAATAAAATCAGGTAAAATGATTCACATTCATATTAAACATGTTCATGTCGAATTTCATCGAGGTAATACAATTTTTAAACCAATTATAATAACTAAACATATTTTCTTAAGGGGCCCTATTTTGGACCTAGGGGCAATTATGGATCGACCATAACAAAATTTGGTAATATGATTTAGATTTACAAAATACACATTCATACCGAATTTCATCACTATAGCGATGTTTTTAAGCCATTTATAAGCGCAAACGCGAATTTCTAAAGGGGACTTTATATGGGGACTAGGGTCAAATGTGATCCGATTTTCACCAAACTTTACACCAGATTTCTTAGTGCACAGAACTGATTGTTGTTTTATCATGATTGTTGCATAATTACCATAATTATGTGTAAATAAGTGCATTTTCGCGGGGAATTTGTATGGGGGCTAGGCGAAATCACGGCCCGATTTAAACCAAAATCAGTTGGATTCATTCTTGGGCCTAATTATCACTAACACTATCAAAAAATTCCAGCCATTAACTCATAAAACACTTCTATTAATTTTGGCCAGGTTTTCAGGCAAAATGCCCCTCTGTGTGCCGAATAGAAAAAAAGGAGGAAGCTGCATTTTTTCATGTCCGTGGGTGTGGTTGTTTTTATCTCGTATACCGATTATCTGCGGTACTCGATATTTGGTACTAAACTCGTTACTTGCAGAGTTTTACTCTCCACAGGGTGCCACATATATTTTAACAAATATTGTCACATTCTTTTTCCGTTTCCGGGTTTATTAAGTAAAAATTAAGCCCCGTTTGTTTAATGTACTATGTAGTCTGTCTGCCTAAGACGCAGTCAGTAGCCTAATTAGAAGCCCAAAGGCCACGGTTCAACCCCAGGTCAGACAAAACGAAAACAAAAAACATAACGGCGTAATGTGTGTGTTGTAGGTAGGAAAATGTAGTAAAAGGTAGTAGTAGTAAAGTAGAAAGTAAAGTTAGTGAAGGTAAAGGTAGTTAGTTAGTTCGCTCGCCCAAAAGAGACCTGGTTCAACATTAGGTTCGGACAAAACAAAAACATAATGGGCGGATGTTTTTTCTTGTTATGTGGATGGGTGATGATGGTTGTTCGCTACTGGTTTGGAGAGAAAAGAAAAGAGAAAAAATTTAATAGTTTTAAGTGTGGCGAATTTTATAGTTATGGTAAGTTTTTACAAAATGTGAAAGGTGAATTTATTAGGTGTGGTGAATAAAATAGACACTCACCAAAGTGCCATTATTCGAAATGGTACTGTATCATCGTAGATCTATGTACTATACATCATGATTTGGACGGTGCGAGTCTAGAATAAGTAATTTTCACATCTGCTAGTGGAGGCATTCACAGACAATGTTGCCATTGTGTCATTCTATTTAAAATTCTAAAAAATTAAAATTAGAAAACTGCATACAAAAGGTAATTAAATTTTAATTATTTTGTAAATGAATTTTTGAATAATTTCTCTCTTTTATGTTTTGTCCCCAAAATGCTTGCAAATTGGAAATTCTTTGTCGAAATATTTATAACGTTTTGTACTTTGTTCGAAATTATTAAAGAATTCATTCATTTTTTCTTCTTTTTCAGAAGTTGGTTACATATTTTTAGTTTCCTGGCAACATTTCAATTTCAAAATATTTCAGTACTTTTTTATTATTAAAGATTTTATGGTTTGCGCTTTTCAACTATAAATGGGGTTAGGTTAATGCTAAAGGTCTTTTGTCCCGGTTAGCTAGGGGCTAACGTATGTATGTTCGCTTTTATATTACGAAAAGCAATGAGAGAACGAATGCTGAATGAACCGTTGCGTCGACATTTAACTAAATCTTTTACGTTTCGAATCAACCGTTTTTGTTTTGTATATAAGAAACATGTAGAGCCTGTTCGTAAACACATAACTGCGCTGCATATTATGCACATCATGTTCATAAATGCAAATCTTGGCAGAACTGCAGCTGTCAAATGTTCGTAAATGAAACATTAAATCATATTATGCGCAAATAAACCCAAAACACGAATCATAAAAATGGCTGCTGCATTGAATGAGCGTAAGAGAGAGAATGAGTGTTTTAACAATAAGTTTCTTTTTTTTCTTCCTTAAATGTCTTCTTTTTTTGCACAAAGTATACTTTTTGTGCATTTAACAACATTTTGTCATTTGTTTTATCGGCCAGTTTAAAAAACAAATTTATTAATAATTTTTCCATTTCTGCAGTGTTTGTTCGTTCATAAATGCAAACATATAGATCAGCAAAAAGAAGCATCAGCAACATGTGATTAGCAATGTGAGCGCAAAATAATCATATTATGCAGCGCAATGATGCGTTTACGAACAGGCCCGTAGTTAAGTTAGTTTTTCTATTCTATTCCGTACAGTATTAAGTATAAATAAATATATTTTTTTATAAACGTACCATTTGATCCGAAAACATACTTTTTCATTTATAGTTCAGTACTATTTCAAAATTTCGATTTTGCAACACTGATTGGTGTTGACTGATTTACTTGTATTCAATGAATAAACACAAAAAAAGAGAATATGAAGTAAATTGTTTTAAAATTAATAAATTTAAAAACTGTTTCGTGTTTAAATTTCGAAAGCAGAATTTATTTTAAAATAATTAAAATACCGACGTTATAAAGTTTCGATAATGACAATTATTACTCTCAGGAATAAAAGTAATTTATACGCGTTTGTGTGTGTTTTCGGCGACAGCAAAAACACTCGCGATTCGTACAACTTCATGAAAATGTTTGTAATATAAAACGTAGCTTATATGCTGGCATTAACTTGTAAATTATTATATAAAAATTTATTTTCGTTCTTGTCATAGTTAGTTCCTGTGGATTGTTAGTTTATTCAGCTTGTGATTAAGTTCTGTAGCTGATTTATGTTCTTGTTGCCAATACTTTTCCCTTACCCGCTATAGTCCGGACTGTAGTGTGTACGTGTCCCTTCGTAATGGGGACGAACCCTCCGCGGTCGGGTGAGGGTAGGTTAGTGTGTGGCCGGGGACGTTCGAAAAAAAAATATATATATAAAATTATAAATAAATAAATGGTTTTATAAATTATTGTTTAAGATAATTCTTTTTCGACTTAAAAAAATTAGTTAAGTTTTAAATAACTTCCAAAAATCTTTTAATTTTGCTCAAGAAAAAAAATTAAGGCAATATAACAGCAAAAATTAAATACACTTTACCTTGTAGTCAGAGTTGGACCTACGTCCCAGATTATTGATTTCATTTGTACTGTTCCTTTTAAATTCCTCCTGAACTAAAAGGGGTTTGTTGAAGACGAGGTGATGATGTGTTGTGTGCTGCATGATGTAGTTGATATTTTATGTCAGACTGTTGGTTTGGTCTTTTTTTTTTTTTTTTTTTGTTCGAAGCACTTTTATCGTTTATTTGTGTATTTGTTTTTAAATTTTGTGAGTTTAATATCTTCACAGCACTATCTTGCTTTTTAATGTTGATGGTTAAATTAATACATATGTAGATTTAAATAACCACCATATTTCCACACATCTAAACGCCCGAAAGACAGTGTTTTCAATTTCTTATTTAAGGAATAAAAAGGTTTTATGCATAATGCAAAAGTATTTAAAGTATTCGAACGTCCCCGGCCACACACTAACCCACCCTCACCCGACCGCGGAGGGCTTGTCCCCATTACGAAGGGACACGTACACACTACAGTCCGGACTATAGCGTGTAAGGGTAAAGTAATGGCAACAAGAACATAAATCAGCTACAAATAAACTAACAATCCACAGGAACTACCTATGACAAGAACGAAAATACATTTTTATATAATAATTTAGAAATTAATGCCAGCATATAAGCTACGTTTTATATTACAAACACTACAATTAAAATCAATAAAATCATAATGTAAGTATATATCTTTACATAATCTACGAAAAGGAAAATTACATACATAGAAATCTAAAGAAAGAGGGCGATAGTGCCGTGAAAATCTTGCAGGAATACTGAAATTCAGGTTACAAAGCAAAAACTCAGAATCGATATCACCTTTAAGCAGATTAAAAACAAAACAAACACCTAAAACAGTTCTTCTACGTTCCAAAGTTGGAAGTTTTATCAAACATAATCTATCCTCATATGACGGAAACCCATTGGCATAATCCCATCCTAAGCCAAGTAAACAGAATAATAAAAACTGCCTCTGTACAGACTCTATTGAATCACTATGACTATGATAGTATGGATTCCAAACAATAGACGCATACTCCAAAATAGGTCTAACAAGTGAAATGTATAGCAGTCTAGTTATATAAGGATCAATGAATTCCCTAGCCCATCCTTTCACAAAACCAAGAACAGCCCGAGCCTTGCCAATCATCATACTAATATGATCAACAAAAGAGAGTTTCATATCCAATAATACGCCCAAATCAAGAAATGTAGCCACAGTCTCCAAAGGGCAAGAATTAATCACATAAGTGGGCGAAATCACACCACCGCGAGAGAAAACCATGCATTTGCATTTTTTAAGTTAAGATCCATTAAATTAACTCTGCACCAAGTTACAAACAAATTAATATTCCGCTGAAGAACAGCCTGACCATGATCATCATCAAAAGTATAAAATAATTTAACGTCATCAGCATACATTAGAATATTACAATCAGAAATAGCACAAGGAAGATCATTAAGAACCTAAAAAAAGCAGTAAATGACCCAAATGGCTACCCTGCGGAACACCAGAAGTAATATATACAGTCTTAGACAATACATTCCTAAACAATACCCTCTGAGTCCTAAGGGAGAGGTAGGAGTCTAGCCAACGATGAATAATATCGGGAATACCGATTAATGACAGTTTAAGAAGCAAAATACTATGGTCAACCCTATCAAAAGCCTTACTGAAATCAGTATAAATCACATCAGTCCGAGCGCCTGCAAGAAAACCCCTGAAACGCGTGTAGTAAATTCAAGAAGATTAGTGACAGTCGACCTACCTTTCAAAAAACCATGCTGGAAAGGGGATATTAAAGATTTCGTATTAAAAAAGAGATAATCCGTCACGAGTTTCTCCATCAACTTGGGAATAGCAATTAAAACGCCCCTTTTCACCAAATGAGCGCTCAATTACAGGAGGTAAACAAAGATCAACTTCGATAGAAAGTAACAACGTAGGATGATAACCATCCTCAGGAATGGATATAGGATCAATGCGAAATAAAGAAGAAATACTTGGATCCTCTAAAAATACAAGATCCAAAATTCTACCCCTTGAATTCAACACACCGTTAACCTGGAAAAGACCTAGATCACACATAGAGAACAGAATTACATCATAGAATGGAACTGAAGAACATGGCACCAATGAGCCAGTCTCAGGTGAAAAATTCCAAGATGTATGCGGAAGATTAAAATCACCAAGAACCACTATAATCCCCTCTTGCCCCATTGAATCAATTACTACAGAAATCAAATCGAAGTGAGCCCTATAGATATGAATGTCAGAACAGGGAGGAATATACGAGCAAGTAATGTATATAGACTTTCCACGGTCATAGACTTTAACGCAAATGAACTCAATATCCTCAGAAGGACACAAGTCAATCAGTTCAGAGGTATATTTAGAGCAAATGGAAATAAGAACACCACCACCATTTCTAGACTTCCTATCCCGTCTATAAATGTTAAAATTACTAGTCTTAATCTCAGAATCAAGAATATTGCAATTCAGCCAAGTCTCAGTAAGAGCAATTCCATCAAATTCAAAATCAAAGCTGCTATTATAAAGTGAAGAAAGTTTAGACTTAAGTCCGCGAACATTTTGATAAGCAATTTTGAAAATAAAAGACGATTTCGAAGTTAGTTTTTTTGAGAAATAGGACCAGGCAAATTAGCACCATTCCTACGATGGCTCAGCCTGAATACGAATTCCCGTACCAATACACCCTGTGGCCAAAACGCAGGATTAACAATTTCATCAAATCTTTCATCGGCAACATATAATTTAAACGAAGAAATACTGCTATCCAAAGATGGCCTCATCTTATAGCAACCAAACTCAAAAGGTTCCCCAATCTTCGATTTAACGAAACATTTTATATCGTCGACTGAATTACGTGAAAGCCGGGACACAAAAATAGTTTTCTTAGGTTTAACTACAACCAACTCCCTTGGAGCAGAAGTAACTAAACTAGCGGACACTACACCTGAAGGCGAAATAGAAGACGGTTTGGAAGATGCTTGAGAAGTGACATCATCCAGAGGCAAAGGTGAAGGAGATAGAGTAAACTTAGGACTCAATTCAACCAAATTTGCAGACTTCGGTATGGAACTGCTAGCTGACTTATCAGCAGTAGGTGGACAAATGTCCACAATAGGAGTAGCATTTGTAAATTCATTGATTGTCGCAGTTTCCCCTGGTACAGAAACCTGCGGCACATGCCCAGGAGCACCCGATGAAAGAGGGACAAGAACCTTTTCCGATTCAAGCAACTCATCCAATAGGCCATACCTTGAAAACAATTGCTCAAACCGATGAAACTTAGCAGAAAGAGATGCAAACTCAGCGTGCATCTCAGCAAACTCACGACGAGTTCCCACAAAAAACTTATAAAACTGAATGTCCACCACCTTACATTTAGGACAACAATTATTCATTTTAATAAATTAAATAAATAGACTAACAGAGTAAATTATTTATATATAAAAAAGAAAATAAAAGAGATGTAATAACAAAAATGTAATAACAAAAAACAAAAATAATCTTATATATAAAAATGAATGTGTGTTTGATTGTATGTTTGAAGTTTATAGATGACTAAACGGCTGAACCGATTTTCTTGAAATTTTCACAGTATCTTCCTGTATGTCTGGAAGGAGTTATAGGCTACTTTTTATGTTGATATTCCAAATGAGCGAGGGGCCATGCCCATGTATACTACATACTTAATATTTAATTTCATTTGAAATATATTACTCATACGCATAGTTACCCCTAAAGTATGCTATCTATGATTCCTGATGTATAAAACCAAAGAAAATAAAGTATAAAGAATGTGAATTTTGGTATATTTTGGAATATTTTTCAAAAATATTTCACGACGCGGGAGGAAAGATAGAAGGGAAAGATAAAGAAACCAAGAGCGTAACAATGTTCTCAATTGTTCTCAATGTGCGTTTTTGTTGTTTGACTAATTTTTTATTTATTCTTCTGAAACAGTGTTGCCACAAAAAAAAATTTTGTAACCAACATTTGTGAAAAAAATCACCAAATAAGAAAAAATATAACCAAAATTAAATTCATAGACTTTTGTTTTATTTTTTTTTCAAGTTTAAATTATAATTAATAAAAAATGAAACAAAAAATAGGTTTTTTTTTAAAAGAAAAAGAAAAAAACCAAAAAAAACTACACATCTGCACATTGATCAAAAAATAAGCAATTTTGGTTAGAAATAACCAAAAACGGGAACACTGTTCTCAAATCACTTATTCTCAGACGTCGGCACAAAGAGGACATGAGAAAAATTATGACAGGCATGTTTAACCCAGAGGAAAATTGTTGGTAATATTTTCAAATCTACTTATTAACCCAATAATATGTATATGTGAGCGAAAAGTATAGAACAATTGTACTGCGCTAAAAACCTAAAAACACCGTATTTTACTTGGCAAGTATTCTTCCAAAAATCGAAATCATTTCTCATTGATATTAGTGAATCATACTGTAATATTTCTTTGGGTGTAAAAATGAAGTCTGAAAAAAGCGACATGAACATTTTCCTTTAGAAGCTGACAAGCAACTGAATGCATTTTTACGCTCTCATGATGAGAGCAACACATTGTTACGCTCTTTGTTTGTGTTTATTTGCCTTCTGTCTTCCGCCCCCCTTATCCAGAAATGATTTTTTAAAAAGATTTTGGTGAGAGCGGGTCGTAAAGCTACTTCTACATAATGCGTATTCTTTATATCCATATTCTTTGATAAAACTTAATGGAATTGGATATCACCCATACGTCACATATGTAGTTTTTTTAATGAATTTTACATCTATATACACAAAAATGAATGTGTGTTTATTAGTTTGTGGGTTTGTTTGTTTGAAGTCTATAGACGGCTAAACGGCTGGACCGATTTTCTTGAAGTTTTGACAGTACCTTCCTGTATATCTGGAAGGAATTATAAGCTACTTTTTATTTTAAATCTTCAAGAAGGCGGGGTGCTACGCCCACATATTCAATAAGTATTTAATGTCGCATATCTCATAAACTGCGAATTTTGTATGGACGACTTTGACGTATATATAAACAAAATGGGCGGATTGGCTATAGTGGGTGTGTCACCTCCAATATAAAAAATATTAAATTATTATATCTATGAAAATATCACAGTTAGAGCCCTAAAATTTTTTCGAATCCACTTTAGTATCAATATGAATATTTTAGACAAAAATGGGCTGACTAGGAAAAGGGTGTGGCACTTCCCATATGAATTAAATTTAAAACTTCTTATATCTCGGACATCACCTATATATAAAAATTAATGTGCATTTGTTTGTATGTTTGAAGTTTATAGACGACTAAACGGCTGAACCGATTTTCCTACTTTTTATGTTGATATTTCAAATGAGAGAGGTGCCACTCCCACATATACTACATAACCTACTATTGTAAGATAATAACAAAATGGATATATTGGAAAAACTATCTCAGCAAGATACCTCAAATTTTGTACAAGTAACTACGGTTTTAATATAAATATTTTGGACAAAAATAGGCGACCTATCATTAGAGGACAATGCACTTTCCATATGAAGTAAATACTAAAATCTGCCTAACTGAAGAACTTTAACAGTTAGAGTCCCCAATTTTGTATAAATAACTTTTGTTTAAATATAAATATTTTGGACAAAAATAGGGAGTTCAGCAAAAGCGGGCGTGGCACCTCCCATCTGAAGTAAATACTAAAATCTGCATATCTAGAACACCAAAACACTTAGACTGCTAAAATTTTGTACGAATATCTATATCAATATTTTTGTTAAAAATGGGCTATCAAGCATTAGGGGCGTGGCAAACTCCATATGAACTAATTATTAAAATCTGTATAAAAAAACTATAAAAGCTAGAGTCCCCAATTTTGTATTCCAGCTATAGGAAGGTGGTGCCTCTCTGATTTGTGGGTGTAGAAATTATTATATCTTGAAATATGCAATAGTAAGATATATGACCCTTAAATTATTGAGTTTGAAATTTTCAACTCATATAGATAGTAAGTACTAAACATATACGTACATACATATGCAATAGTTATGTTATTGTTTACTTCTAAAAACGGGTAACTAATAAAACTATTATTTATTTGAAAAATACATTAGGTAAACTTTATAATAAGCATTTTAGTGGGCAATGAATTCATTACTTTTAATTACCTAAGTAATAAAATGTAAACTGTCAATATTTTCCCAAATAAAATAAGTAGTTGCAAAACTCATCAAAAAAATTACCTGTGACCGACGCAAACACAATTATTTGTTAAATTTTAATAACATTAATTTTTTTCAAAAGGTTTTTGACTTGAACCGATTTCATATTAGGTAAAATATAAAGAAATAATTATAACACGCATTCGGTTTTGGAATTCAGTTCAATCTTTGATTCTAAACAAGTTAAACGTTACCTGAGTGACATTTATTTTGCAAAAATTTGTAAAAATGTCTCGAATAAAAGCATCCAAAGTCGCCTCAGGACTGAAAGGAGTCGAGCTTCAACCTTTAGAGCCGCCGAAACGCCATCACAACATGAAGAACGCCTTGAAGGCCTACAACAAGGTGCCACAACATCAAGAGCTACTGAAACACTTTCAGAAAGCTAAGAGCGCCTTAAAAGCTTCTGAAACGCCGTCAGAACGCGAAAGACGTCTTGAAGGTCTTCGACAACATGCCACAACCCCACGAGCTACCGAGACATCGTTGGAACATGAAGGTCGACTACAAAGCCAGCGAAATCGTATTGAAACATCACGAGCCACAGAAACACCTTCAGAACGTGAAAGACGTCTGGAAAGCCTTCGACAATATGCGACAACCGCACGAGCTAATGAAACAGAAGTCCAACATGAATCACGAGTAGAAAGTCAGTGGATTCGAACATCAACAAGAAGAGCAGCAAAGAACAAAATCATAATCGAATGGCGGTGAATCGACGTAATGTTTTTCATGGATACTCAGGTATTGCATTTAACTACAGATCTGATATAGATGACCACATAATCGCAATTCATGCTGATAGAACTCCAGAACTCCAACAATGGCGTAACAATTTTGATGGTGGGCGATCCAGTTGCATCACGAGATATGTATTTAATTCCGATGGGGGTAGCGAAGCACACCGGGTATTAGCTAGTAATAAATAAACAAGAATTGCAAGCAAAACAGTATACACAAAACAGTAACAAAATAAAAAGAAAAAAGTAAAAAAGGAATACAGATAGCAAGAAAATACTAAAAAACTGTAACAAGCTTACAAAAACAAAAAATAATTAGAACAAGAAGCAATTTTTGTTTTTGTTTTGTTAGAATGAAACAATTATTATCAAAATTAACAAATAAAACTTACAATTTTAAGATAAAAGTTCAAGCAAAATAAAAGAAAATAATAAAAACAACTTTTAAAACACTTATGAAAAATTCTAAACTTATTAAAACACTTAAAAATCAAAAAAATAAAATTTTAAGAGGAGCACTTCCAAAAATACACAACAATCACAACAGAGTTGCCAAACTTTATTAGAGGAAATGGCATTAATACATGCATATATGTAAATCAAGACTTCATACAATAAATTCTTTAAAATCAGAAATAGTAAAGAGGATGATGATATTACTTTTAATATAGACATAATTTAATTAGTTTATAAGTTTTTATGATGTGAAAAACAAAATTAATAAAAGAAAAGTTTAAAAGAACAACAGTAATTGTCACTTAATGGCTCATGAAGCTGGAATCTTTTATATATTATTTTATTTTATTTGATTATTTTTACTCAATTTGTCTTTATAATTATCAATCATTGAATTGCCTAAATGTTCATATATGTATGTTATGTATTTGCATTCCCTTTTTTGCCTATTCGTTTACATGTAAATGATCAAGTAGGCTTTGTATTTCTTCTACTACAGTGCTTTGCAGTGTTGCCAATTTAGCGCCTTTCGCGCTATATTTAGCGCGTTTCAACTATCAAAAAGTCGAATTTTTTCTCTTTAGCGCTTTTTTAAGAAAACGCGCTAGGTTGGCGCTTTTCTATTTGACTTTTTTTAGTTTCACATTGATTGAATATAGTTATTTGGGATATAATTTGAGAAGGCTTATTGAAGAGAAGGCAATATTGAAGCTTGTGAAAAAGAATTAATACAGAAAAATCGAATCTAAATTACAAAAGCTTTAGTGCATGAAACAAGATGAATATTACCAACTAATATTACAATTTAAAAAAATCATTATTTAGTGACGAAAGTATTTTTTTAAATAAAACAAAAGCTATCATTGAATTTTTGGAAGACAATATTGACGAAATCGAAAATTGTCTTAGTAATTTAAAGTTATGTCAGTGGAAAAATTTAGGCAATATTTTTTGGATTGAGATTGTACAGTTTTAAAAATTAACTATTTGTAATTAATTTATTAATTTTCAACATTTGTAATTAATTTATTAAGTTTTCCTTTTTCGAACGCGGAACCAGAAAGATCTTTTATCGTTTTGAATTACTTTAAAGCAAAGATAAAAATAGAATATCTCTAAATACAATGAACTCATTAATTTATATAAAATATAGCCTTAAACTGGAAAACTCATGCTGTGAAAATTATGTCATTCCAGATAAAATTAATTAATAATAATTAAAAATTAATCAAAATTTAACCTATGAGAATTCTAAATATTTATGAAAGCTGTTTTATGGCCAGAAGAGTCTCCAAATGAGAGAATGATATTTTCAGAAGATGAACCTTTTAAAATATTTTTTTAAAGTTTATGTTATACATAATTGGCCAATACATCCCTTCAGTCAGGATTACGACCTTGCTTCTCACATCACCCATGTTATGTGTGTTAATTTTATACATGAGCCCTCTGAATGACAAATTTTTGAGAAACTTTTCATGTCGCAGAAGAAATATTTTTCATATTTCATTTTGTTCAGGATTCTGGTTTTACGGTTTAATAAGCCAACACGCTACATACTAGACTGCGGCGACTATTGTTTGTTGTTGTTGTAACGTATGTATATATCTCAAATCAAGTGGACCATTTTTAAGACTTCCAATATATATTTATTTTAAGTATAATATTAGAAAACTATAAAAAACTTGAAATTTTAATTATTATAGTTAAATATAAAACTTATAAGTGCTGAAAAATGGGCTCCTATTATAAATGTACAAATGAAAGTACATATTTTCTTTACATTATACATAAAAATTTAAAGAAAAAGTTTTAAGTCGTTGGTTGTTTCAAATGGTTTTGAATTTTATTTTTTTTTAACAAATATTTAAAATTGTATAAAAAATCTTTTGAAAATTGAGATGTTTGTATGTATGTACATAATAAAAATATTTTTTAACAATTCCATTATATTTTCCTATTTTTTGTATTATCTAACGCTTTTTTACAGCGCGTTTTGATTATAGTTAGTTACTAAAATTATTATTTAGCGCTTTTTAGCGCCATTTGAGTAGTAGGACTGCGCGTTTTGACCATAAAAAATTGGCAACACTGGTGCTTTGTTTCGTTAAGTTGTCTCGTTACTTTGTATGCATATGTAAAAGCTGCAGCTCAGCATAAAAAAATATTTGAAAGCAAATTTCAGTTTGTTGAGAGAAAGCACAGCGGTAAGTTCAAACAATTCTATACTTGTATAACTTATTTATAGTTTTTTTATAGAAATAAAAGTTTCAACCAAAAATCAATTCGGGGTTTTTTATTTTTGGTCGTTAAATTCGCCTTTCAACAAACAACAGCCACCGCCAATGGCAACAAATTTGTGCGGAAATTCTTGTGGTTCCAACCTGCCGGAACATTTGTTTTTTTGGAGAAATTTATGGTGGTTCCTTGCGGAACAAGCGTTTCTACGCCGAGAAAGAAAAATAATTTTTTTTTTGAAATTTATAAAAGTGGTTCCTCCCTCGTCTGCCGGACAAATACAAACAATCGTGCGATCCTTTTGTGTACAATTTTTTGTCATTTGGGCATTTTGTTTTAATTTTTTTGTGGTTAAAAATGCAACGTTCACCTGTAAGAAAAAGCTCTCGATTGCAAACAACTTTAAATCGAAATAATAATGATTCTCTATCTGCTGAAACAAATTTACTGACACAACAATCGGCTCCCATTGCCGCTGGAACATCAGCCCTGATGCCAGTGGTAACTTCTGCCCCTGGAGTAACCAACACAAACGTTAGTACTAGTGAACAAAATAGATACGCCTCTGCCACTGCTATAGTGTCGACAACTTACACTGCCGCTGGAACCTCAGGTGTCGCAGCCACCACTCCCACTGCCGCGCCCATCATGTCTACCGCCACGGCTCAACATAACCAACAAAATTTTGGTGGCCCAACTGGACAGCAGCAATTGCCTCAGCTAACTTCTGGCATTAATTTGGAAGATTTGCAAAGCCAAATCAATACGCTCCAGGTTCAGTTGCTGATAGCCCAGAAAGTCTTGTCTATCGCCCTTAATGCCAATTCGACGTCATCCTTAGCCACGCCCCAGTCATGTGACAGCAGCTACAAGTACCAGTGATGCCATTGTTGGCAACCCTGCCTCAGCCAACGTCGACTGTGCTCATCGTCGTACGCCATTTTCTGGTGTAAGCGGCAATACAAATGATGCTGGTTTGTATGCAAACCAACCGCCTTCGGGACAAATATTGCCGCCTAATAGTCTTGTGTCTCAAAATGGCGTTTCGTCGGCGGTGCATAGAAAAACTTATGGTTTGCTAGAATTTAGTGGTGCACCTGAGGATTGGCAAATGTTCTCAACAGCCTTCGAAAATTGTGTTCGTCTCCAAAAGGCATTAAAGGGTGACGCTCGTGAAAGTGTTAAATCGTTGCTCAAACATCCGGATAACAGATGGAACAGTTGCGTCCGGAGATACTCATCCGTTGCCAGCTTCAACAAGTGAAAGAAATCCAGCCTATTAGTGAGAGTGGCATTGATCGTCTTGTGCCCTTTGCTATTAAGGTGCAGAACCTTGCCGGTTTTTTGGTATCTGCTAATGGACAACAGCATTTGGCGAACCCCACACTGATGGATGAATTAGTCAGCAAGCTTCCCTTGAGTAAACGAATGGAGTGGGCCCGGTATGCCTCAACAATTAAGCCATATCCAAGGGTTTTGGATTTCAACACGTGGCTCAAAGATGTTGCTGATTTGTTGCAAACTATGCAAGGGGTGAGTACTAATCGAAATTATTGTGAACCCAAAAGAAAAGTTGTCCCCCATGCCGTTGATGGTCAACGCAAACAGGAATGCCCTATGTGCCAGGGTAGTCATAAATTATTGGAATGCTAACGATTTAGTTCATTGAGAGTGCCTGACAGATGGACGTAAAAAATTGAGGTTATGTTTTTCATGTCTTGGTTCGGGGCATTCTAGTTTTTTTTTTTACACCGAGGAGGGGTGAATGTTCCTAACCGCACCATAGAGGAAGTCGTCACATCCTCCGTGTGTGGGGCCCTCACCCACTAAATTCTCCCCCTCGTCTCGTGGACTTGTTGTGCCCACTCCGGAGCTACGGTGGTATTACTTCGGAGTGGAGTCCTTTTGCGTCCGGTTTGCGTGTCAAAAGTTCAGAACGCGGATATGAACACGCAGGGGCCAAAAGGACTCCACCTCGAACCATGTCTTGGTTCGGGGCATTCTAGTAGACGTTGCCGTAATCAAAAAGAGTGTCCCATTGATAGTTGCCTGAGAAAACCTAATAAATGATTACATCATGGTCAATTCAATAATGGTGGAAATGATTCTGGGTCAAGTGAGTCCGAGGCTTCAGGTGGTAAAACAAATGAAAGTGCGTCTGTCTGTGTCTCAAATCTGAAATTACCGGCTCAAAGTTTCAATGGATTTAAGTGGTCATCCCGATTTACCTATTAAATTTTATGATGGTGTTGCCCCTAAGGTCTTGATTGGATTAGACAACTGCCACCTTGGTCTTCCTGATGAATTCGTGCCTTTGGAAAAAAGTGGTCCTTATGCAGCCAACACCCCATTAGGCTGGGTGGTTTTTGGTCCAATCAAATTCTCATTTATGTTTGTTCTCAGTCCAGCCAGAACAGAAGGTCTATGACTTGGTGGCAAGTTACTTTGAAACCGAAAATTTTGGAGTGAAGGTTTTGCCGGTCATAGAGTCCAATGAGGTGGCACGAGCTCGTCATATCTTGAAGGATACTACTGTGAGTGTTGAAGGGAGGTTCCAAACCCGGCTCTTGTGGCGTGCTGATGATATTGTCTTGGCTCTAAATAGACTCAATAGTTTTGAAAGGAAGATGAAGAGGATTCCAGAATTTGGTGAAGCATATCAGCCCAATCACGAATAAAAATTCCGCATGAAATTTCTCTCTTTTCCCTTCTCTCTTATTATGAATAAAAATTCCGCGTGAAATTTTTTACTTTTCCTTTTTCTCTGTTTTAATCCCATTTTTATCAACCGTGTGAAGGGAGAAATATTGAAAAGGGGAAAAAGTAGGTATTCTCAATGTATTTTAGTTTGGGTTTTCCTCAAGAAACAATTCGCTTATAAAACACAAGGGAGTTTGCTAAAAATGTAAGTATATTTTTGTACAATAAAATTAAAAAAAAAAAATATTTAAATGTTCCTGTAGGTCTAAAACAACGAATAAAACTCAAGTTCAACATTTGGTTACATTAAACAATTTTCTTTTTCTATCATAGAAAATATGTTTATTTTCTGAGAGTGCTATAATTTGCACATACGTACGTTCCATCGGTGTACCCCACAACGCCAGGAATATTGTTCTTCGTGTAGAAAGCTAGAACAATCTTTCTTTTTTCCTCTGTGGTATTCGGTACCTTGATCCAAAGTGGACAGAGATGAGTCTAAAAAATATCCACCACTTCTGTAAGCACTTTGCTCAAAGTCGGCTGGCCTAAAGACACGTTGAAGTCTTTTCCTACACCAGTCTGCGAAAAAACGTAAGCTCGCACTTCACATTACAGTTGGTGAAACTCCAAATTGTTTTTTGTTGGTTGACTGTGAGTTGTTAAAATTTCTAGTAAATATCGAAAGGCCGGTTTATTTACTCTGTAGTACTTTTAAAACCTGTTGCACGCCAAAAATTTAACCAAACAAGTTCATTTTTAATTACTTACTTACAAAGACTGCGGCTAGATTAGATTCATCCCTTAATTGTCTTCTAGAAATACGTTGGCTGCTTTTCTGAACCACCAATTTCCTCCACAAGTACATACATGATGGCACTACTCATTTTTCTTGTATTATGTTAAACTCTTCTTTATTTTTTTAACTTGTATTAATTTTATTTAAGTTTAATTTTATTTTTATTTAAACAAATTGTCAAAAAAATTTAACATCAACAAGAGACACAGCTGACTTAAAAATTCGATATTGCCACTTTTTCAAACTTTTATTCCCACGGAATTTATAATTAGAGGATTTCTTTCTCGAGAAAATCGTTTTCCATGAGAAAGAAATTCCTTGAGAATATTCGTAATTGGGCTGTATAAGTCTATCATGGCGGATTATGTGTCAAAGGGGTATGCACGAAAATTGTAGCCTAATGAAGCTTCTGGTGTTTGCCCTAGGACTTGGTATCTTCCTCATTTTGGAGTGGTCAACCCTAACAAGCCAGGGAAGCTCCGTCTAGTTTTTCATGCTGGCGCAACTGTTGAAGGTGTCTCGTTGAACTGCAAGCTGTTAAAGGATCCTCAGTAATATAAGCCCTTGCCGTAAATTCTGTTTAATTTTCGAGTTGGAGCCGTCGCAGTTTATGGGGATATTAAAGAGATGTTTCACCAGGTCCTTGTGGATCCTAAAGACAGATGTTCCCAACGGTTCCTTTGACGCGAAGATGATACGAAGCCACCCAATACTTACGAGATGCTTGTGATGACATTTGGAGCTGCTTGTTCGCCCTGCATAGCTCACTATGTCAAAGAAACCAACGTCATAAGCTATCGTGAAGAATATCCTCGCGCAGTTAAGTTTATAGTGGATCAACATTATGCGGATGATTATCTCGACAGTTTTCCAACTCCTGAAAGAGTTATTGAGGTTGCCCAACAAGTTTGTGATATCCATAAGTCTGCTGGATTCGAGCTACGGAATTTTTCTTCAAATTCCTTTGAGGTAATTGTGGCCCTTAAAGGTACAGGGGAGAAGCCAGTGAACTTTTCTAGCGATATTAACGAGCTGCAATCGGAAAAGGTCCTAGGTATTTACTGGCAACTTAAGGATGATACATTCAGGTTTAAGCTGAATTTCCACAACGTGAATGCTGAGGTCCCTTACGAAGTGAGAGTTGCTTAATGTGGTCAAGCCTGTCTTCGACCCACATGCTTTTTTGAGCAACTTTATGATTACGGCTAAACTGTTGATGCATGAGATATGGAGACACGATATCCGATGGGATGACGGCGCCAAGAGCTGAAAAATGTTATTGATCTGAAGGTGCCTCGGAATTATTTTGGATATGGTGTTCCTAATCGCCTGGAGCTACATGATTTTGTCGACGCTAGTGAGGATGCATTTGGTGCCGTGTCATATTGGAGGCCCATTAATGGTGATGAAAAAATTGAAGTGTCCTTCGAAGCTGCAAAAACAAGATGTGCCTCTAAAGACGATGAGTAGCCCGAGGTTTGAACTTCAGGATGCTGTTTTGGGTACTCGATTGGTGGATACAATTTTGAAGGAGCATTCCATGAAGGTGTCTTGAATCATTTGTTGGAGCGATTCGACGACAGTGATTAATTGGATCGGCTCGGAGAGCCGAAGATACAAGCCTTTTGTAGTCCATCGTATTCATAATTCTAGAATAGCTGCCCACCAACCTAAATGTTGCTGATGAAACCACCCGGATGAAGTCTCAAGTCAACTTTTCAAATGAATCTAACTGGTTTAGTGGCCATAGTTTCCTTTATTGTGGTGAAGGTGAATGGCCCAAAACTGTCAACGCAGGTCCCGCCTACCTTGATACTGAGGAACTGCGTCCAAAATTTGCCCTAATTAATTAATGTTTCGCCTCTTGAAATCCTAACATCTGAGAGAGGCTTGCCGAAAAGTAGTGCATTGTTCACGTTGGCTCCATATTTAGATGAAAATTGACTACTTCGAGTTTATGGTCGCGTGAACGTAACTAGTTGGTTACCCGTGGAAATAAGACGTCCGATTATATTGCCGTCATCCCATCCCGTTATTGAATTATTTGCGGCTCATGTACACGAAAAGATGAAGCACAGGGACTTCGAAGCCACGATATGTGAAATCTGAAGATCAGTTTTGGATTCCATGCCTTAGAATAGTTTTACGTAAATGTGTTTCTAAATGTCTCATTTGCAGATTTCGAAGTACGTTGCCGGTGCCACCACTTATGGGTTCTTTGCCAGAAGACAGACTGACGCCATATATTCGGCCTTTTACTTACACTGGCTTGGATTATTTTGGGCCACTAACCAAAAAAAAAAAAACAACAAAAACATATGACAACTTTAACAAAACACAATACGAATGAGCTAACGAAGTATGCAAATAAAAATGAAATATTAACAAAAATAAAGCTTCCATAAAATAAAAATAAAATTTCAAATCATTCACCTGATGAATCTTCTTTTGTTAATTTTGGCTTTACTGCTACTAAATTTTCAACATGACAATTCATATAAATCAAGTCTGTCAGATGTTCCATCAATTTCCAACAAAAACACCATAAATGTATCAGAATGTAGAATAAATTTCGAAAGTTTTAAAACTCTAAGCTCAACACACATAGATGAAAATTCTGCTTCAGAGTATATTCCTGACTCCTGACATAGCGAGCAAGTCTTGATAATTTTGAAAACTCTAAAAGCTTTATTAATAAAACTGCGAATGATGAGGTAGATAACCCTCCACGTGTGGAGGAAGTCGTTGCTCCATATTCTAAAATAAAATCAAAAAAATATTTCTGCGTTTTCTGTAAAACACTGCAATGTAGAAGAGATAGGCACTTGTGTTTAAAACATAAAAACGAAGCGGAAGTTAAAAAAAGTTTTTCCTAAAAAAAGCAAAGAAAGTGTAAACATAAGAAATAAACTACGAAAACAGGGTGTTTTTATACATAACACTTCTGCAAATTATAATACATACATACATACATAATTGGCCATTACAACCCTTCAGTCAGGATTACAGCCTAGCTTCTCAACACCACTCATATTGTGTGCGTTAATTTTATATATGAGTGGCGGGACCTACAGTTTAAAGTCGACTCCGAACGACAGATTTTTTGAGAAGCTTTTCATGGCAATTTTTACTCTTAGAGTTTTTGCCAGAAATCTGCTGAGAGTAAGTCGCCGAAGAAATATTTTCATATTTTCGTTTTGATGTCTGACCTGGGATACGAACTCGGGCCTTTCGTCTAATAAGCCAACACACTACCTACTAGACCACGGCGACTTTTCTGCAAATTATAATACCGGCGTCTTAATTGTATGCAACAGAAGAAATGTAAAAACAATGTTGACGACTATGTCAGTTGCAAGAAATGCAAAGCTTTTTTTTAAGGACTCTTCGAATTTATCTATCATAATGCATTGGGTCTAAAAAGTCACGTACTAATTTAATTGAAAACCGAAAATTAAAGCGTCATGTTCATTCAGTAGCAAATAATATTTTAAAAAATAAAATATTTCCGGTGCTGAGAAACGATGAAGTAACAAAAGCTGTCAGGTATGTCGAACTTATCATAAAATTTGGAAACAAATTAACTGCAAAGTATTCCTTGCAACATCAGCATGATATGATTCGGGCCAATATTAGGTCGATTGGTCGTTTTATATTAGAACTGAAAAAAATAGACCCAGATGTAAATGGATTGAAAGACATTTTTAAACCCCATTTGTTTGATAAGTGCATTAAGACACTTCGAATTGTTGCTCATTGGGATGAAACTTTAATGTGGTTCAAAACTTCTGCAGTAGCGCAAAATTTAACATCGCTTATAAAAAAGTATGGTAAAAGCAGAGAGCAGAACTTATTAAACAAGAACGTGAAGACATGAAAGTGGAACTAGAAAACTTTCTTTTATTATGGGAGAAGAGATTCCAACATTAATAAATAAGAAGGCAATTGAAGATCAAACTAGTCAAAAACTAATAAAAAAAGTGGTATTACCTTCAAAAGAAAACATAAAAATATTGTACCTTTATTTGAAGTAAAATATTATTAAAGTCATTGAAAAACTTTTGAACAAATTTCGTGTGTCAAGCTGGACAAAATTAGTCGAAGTCACTCTCATATTCATCCAAATATTTAACCGTAGAAGAGCTGGAGAAATCGAACGTGTAACCATCGAAAATTTTGTTAACATGGAAGTGATTACTGACAACTTTGATAACGACATTTTAAAAAATGTTTCTAAAGAATCTTTGAAATTTGCTAAACAATTTGAAAGACTCAGACTACGTGGTAAACTTGGTAGAACTGTTAGCATGTTGCTTTGTCCAATGAACGTAAAAGCCATCGAACTAATTTTAAAATATAGAGCAGAGGCAGGGGTAACTAATGAGAACAAATATATTTTTAGTAGACAAACAAAATTAACCAAGCCCTACTGCCGAGCATGTCTGTTATTAAAACATTTTCTGAAGAATGTGGTGCAAAAATTCCTGAAAACCTTAGAGGAACAACATTAAGGAAGCATATACATATCTACGCATACATCATTGCCAAACATTGAAGAGGCATCAGTTGATAGACTTGCTAATTTTATGGGACATCATAAGGATATACACAAAAGCATTTATCGAATGTTGATTCCCGTTGCTGAAATAACATGCGTTTTTAAATTGTTAATGGCTGCTGTAGGGGATGATGATTAAGTGGAAAATGAAAACATAGAAGACAACATTGATAACCTAGAAGACCATATTGATAATCCAGAAAACAATATTGATGACTTAGAAGATACCGAAGGAAATTCTAAATCAGTGGAAACTTTGTTTGAAGACAGAAAAATTCAAGTTCATCGTCCAACAGAAAACGTAGAAGTAGTGAGTATTAGTATTAATTTAAACATGTACTTCGAAGTGTTCGACACCATTAATTGAAATTTATAGATATTTCATTATTTTTCAGTAAATTTTTTATTTAGCTAATTTTTAATTAACAATGTTTTATTATGATACATACTTTATTCTATCTAAAATGTTTGCGTTTTTTATTAGCTTCTCCATTTGGAAAAACAAAGCGGTGCAGATGGAGTAACGATGAAATGGAAGCAGTATATGAAGTATTTGGTAATCTGAATAAATTAAAAGACTGCCATCTCTAGCAGAATGTCTAAAAGCGATTCGCCAATGTTCGGTTTTAAACAAGAGTACACCACAGCAAATGAAAAGTTGGATAGATAACCAATGACGATTCCACATGGAATAAATATTTTGATAATTTGTTTTTATTTTTAGAAGTATTTTTGTTTCCTGTTGTTCACATAACAATTGACCTGAATTGTATTTTTTGTAAAATAATATTTAAATTATAAACAAATTAAACCAAAATTACTTCATGAAATCTATAAATCCTATATGTAATAACTAGTACAACCCCTTTCACATTAGACAATTTACATAGTTGCTCAAGTCTATTGCTCAATAACAAAACAACATGCAAAATTTTCTTCTCCTTAACCCATAAAGAAACACAAGAGAAGAGATTCTGAAATTCTATTGAAAATTTCTGAAACACAATTAGAAACTTCTGAAACACAATGGTTAGTCTGTTATTTATTATTCCAAAAAGTTGGCTGAACTTAAAAAATATATAAAATTTAACTTTAAACAATCTGTAATCCGAAAGCAAATAAATTTCTCATTTTAAAACAAAACCTTATCTGCTTACTAGTACTAATAATATATTGGAAAAAAAACAATATGAATATATAATAAAAGTGCTTTTTAATAAATTTTATTAATATTATATGCATTTTAATATATTTTATTATTTTTAATTCTACATATTTAAGCTTTAAAATCTTTTATTCTGATAGAAGTTTTAAAAGCGTCAAATAAATATAAATTCAAAAAATGAAAAAAGGTATTTAAAAATTAAAGGTTGCGTAAATTACAATTTTTTTGGAAATTTATAAAAACTTGTGATTTACAAAACACCAAGAAATAAAATAAATTAATTAATAACACAAATATCGTGTGCTAAATGGTAATTAGTAATGACGAATATTTAAAATAAAACAACACAAATTTTGTATTTCTAACAACAAAGTTCTATTTATTTACAAAAGAGGTTGGATTTAAGGATTGCTCTTACAAATTAAAAGTACAGTTTTTTGTGTGCTTTCATTTAAATGATGAATTTTTGGGACAAAATCCATATTTCATTATGATTACATTGAAATGTTTGCACTATCTTTTTATACGCTCCACCACCATAAGTTATGCATGAGGTTATATATGAGTTTGTCATTCCGTGTGACATTGAGAAATAATCATCTAAGACATAACAAACTACAGTACCTATCATTAAAAAACGCAACGCTATGCTATGTAATTTTTAACAGCACTGATTTTGCTCAAAAAGTCATCCAATTGTCGACATCGGTTTTTTTATATTCTTAGTGATCATATGCTATTATTGTATTTTGTCCAATATCTTTGTACGTAAGGATAACTATAAAATTTTTAACCAAAACAGTATTATAATTGTGCGAGCAAATAAAATGTAACTCTAAGAAAACTAACTTGATTTTTAAAATTTTGAAAAATTTCGCCTATACTTTTGGTCGTCTGGTAAGAGATATTCAATTAAATATTAAATTACTAAAGTAAAAAATTTTATATTATTTAAAATAGCTTGACAAAGGCTTTCAATTGCATATAGCTTGATCTAGAATAATTTTTTTTTACAAAAGTCGATTTTTCTCAAAAATATACCCATATGAACGTACCCTGTTATATACAAAATTTTATAGAATACATATCTGGCTTTCATTTGATATATGCGGTATGTATACTATTTTTTGAGGACTGTTCTCAAAGGATGCAAATGTCCTAAAAGAATGCGGTAGATCAAAAAAATGTCCCGAAAGTATGCGCTGTGCATATATACAATATACATATTTAATTTGATATTTTTGAGCTAAAGTTAACAAAATCTTTTTTCTTTCTTTTTTTCGTGTTTATCCTCACATCGGAAACGCCAAAAATGTTTTGGCGCACCCAATTTTCTATTATAACTGGATAATAAATTAATAAGTGATGTTTTGGCGTTAAAGTATCTGAAAATAACGTGCGAAATTTTTCATTATGCCCAGAAATTAAGTGCCTTTTTAGTGATATTTCTTTTGTAGTTAAACAACTTTTAAGAAGTAATTCAATGAGCTTCAACAAAATTTAAGGCAAATTCCACACATCATCCTCAGCTATAAGATATCCTTTAATAAGAAGAAAAAATCGAATACATAAAGCTTTTGATTTTACTTGCCGTCATTTTTCAATGGCTTTGATTTAAGTGTTTTTCAAGAATTGGATTTGACAAGTTTCCAATTTTTAATTGCCAACAATTGTAGTATTGCTTGCGCATATTTAGAATTTCTAAATCAAATAGCTTAATTTCTTTTGTATAATAATTTTAAAGTATGTGTTCAATGTTGACACAATTAAAAGGAACACCCTTTAATATTAACGGTCTAACTTTATTATTGTATACTCCCTTTGCTTTATTTGTATTCGTTTTTGTACTTTTACTTTAATATCGCTAACTAGCATTTAACATTTTTCGCTGACATTCACTCTAGTTTCGATCGTCAACCAGTATTGAACAAACATAGTGAACAAAAAACATACATAAATTAAACAAATTGAAATAAATTAAAATTGTGAAAATTGACAACACAAAAAAAAAACACATAAACATTATAAAAATTAAAAGCAAATAAAATTAAAAATTGTGACCCTTTTTTATAAACAAAAAATTACATGAACTAAAGGAAAATTATTTTGTAAACAAAAACAACATAAACATTGTAAAAAGTGAATTTAATAATAAATAAGTTAAATTAAAACAACAAAATCAAAAGGCATTTTATTTAAAATAAAAACAAAAAAAGGAACCAGCAAAATAGACAAAATAGGCAAAATCACAAACATTTTTTGGTCACTTCGAACCGAATAAAGTGCAGTGTATTTCACAATAACAAAAAATTCCCTAAAAATTTAAAAATAGCAATAGACACAAAAAATTCATAACGGGAAAAATAAACAGTTTCAATTTTTGGAAAAAATATATAATCAGCAAGTGCAGTGGCAGACAAAAAGAGACACAAAAATACAACAACAGATCCAACATACACGAAAAGAATAAAACTAGAAAGCAGCGACTCAACTAAAGAAGACCCAACAACAATAAGTAAAAGAATACATACATATATATATATCTTATATATAAAAATGAATGTGTGTTTGTTTGTATGTTTGAAGTTTATAGACGATTAAACGGCTGAACCGATGTTCTTGAAATTTTCACAGTATCTTCCTGTATGTCTGGAAGGAGTTATAGGCTACTTTTTATGTTGATATTCCAAATGAGCGAGGGGCCATGCCCATGTATACTACATACTTAATATTTAATTGCATTTGAAATATATTACTCATACGCATAGTAGTTACCCCTACAAGTATGCTATCTATGATTCTTGATGTATAAAACCAAAGAAAATAAAGTATAAAGAATGTGAATTTTGGCATATTTTGGAATATTTTTCAAAAATATTTCACGACGCGGGAGGAAAGATTGAAGGGAAGGATAAAGAAACCAAGAGCGTAACAATGTTCTCAATTGTTCTCATCGTGCGTTTTTGTTGTTTGACTAATTTTTTATTTATTTTTCTGAAACAGCGTTGCCATGAAAAAAAATTTTGTAACCAACATTTGTGAAAAAAATCACCAAATATGAAAAAATATAACCAAAATTAAATTCATAGACTTTTGTTTTATTTTTTTTTCAAGTTTAAATTATAATTAATAAAAAATGAAACAAAAAATAGGTTTTTTTTTTAAAAGAAAAAGAAAAAAACCAAAAAAATCTACACATCTGCACATTGATCAAAAAATAAGCAATTTTGGTTAGAAATAACCAAAAACGGGAACACTGTTCTCAAATCACTTATTCTCAGACGTCGGCACAAAGAGGACATGAGAAAAATTATGACAGGCATGTTTAACCCAGAGGAAAATTGTTAGTAATATTTTCAAATCCACTTATTAACCCAATAATATGTATATGTGAGCGAAAAGTATAGAACAATTGTACTGCGCTAAAAACCTAAAAACACCGTATTTTACTTGGCAAGTATTCTTCCAAAAATCGAAATCATTTCTCATTGATATTAGTGAATCATACTGTAATATTTCTTTGGGTGTAAAATTGAAGTCTAAAAAAGCGACATGAACATTTTTCTTTAGAAGCTGACAAGCAACTGAATGCATTTTTACGCTCTCATGATGAGAGCAACACATTGTTACGCTCTTTGTTTGTGTTTATTTTCCTCCTGTCTTCCGCCCCCCTTATCCAGAAATGATTTTTTAAAAAGATTTTGGTGAGAGCGGGTCGTAATGCTACTTCTACATAATGCGTATTCTTTATATCCATATTCTTTATATCCATATTCTTTGATAAAACTTAATGGAATTGGATATCACTCATACGTCACATATGTAGTTTTTTTAATGAATTTTACATCTATATAAACAAAAATGAATGTGTGTTTATTTGTTTGTGGGTTTGTTTGTTTGAAGTCTATAGACGGCTAAACGGCTGGACCGATTTTCTTGAAGTTTTGACAGTACCTTCCTGTATATCTGGAAGGAACTATAGGCTATTTTAAAATTTCAAGAAGGCGAGGTGCCACGCCCACATATCCAATAAGTATTTAATGCCGCATATCTCATAAGCTGCGAATTTTGTATGGGCGACTTTGACGTATATATAAACAAAATGGGCGGATTGGCTATAGTGGGTGTGTCACCTCCAATATAAAAAATATTAAATTATTATATCTATGAAAATATCACAGATAGAGCCCTAAAATTTTTTCGAATCCACTTTAGTATCAATATGAATATTTTAGACAAAAATGGGCTGACTAGGAAAAGGGTGTCGTACTTCCCATATGAATTAAATTTAAAACTTCTTCTATCTCGGACATCACCTATATATAAAAATTAATGTGCATTTGTTTGTATGTTTGAAGTTTATAGACGACCAAACGGCTGAACCGATTTTCCTACTTTTTATGTTGATATTTCAAATGAGAGAGGTGCCACTCCCACATATACTACATAACTTACTATTGTAAGATAATAACAAACTGGATATATTGGAAAAACTATATCAGCAAGATACCTCAAATTTTGTACAAGTAACTACGGTTTTAATATAAATATTTTGGACAAAAATAGGCGACCTATCATTAGAGGACAATGCACCTTCCATATAAAGTAAATACTAAAATCTGCCTAACTGAAGAACTTTAACAGTTAGAGTCCCCAATTTTGTATAAATAACTTTTGTTTAAATATAAATATTTTGGACAAAAATAGGGAGTTCAGCAAAAGCGGGCGTGGCACCTCCCATATGAAGTAAATACTAAAATCTACATATCTAGAACACCAGAACAGTTAGACTGCTAAAATTTTGTACGAAATTCTAAAGGTTCAATATCAATATTTTTGTTAAAAATGGGCTATCAAGCATTAGGGGCGTGGCAAACTCCATATGAACTAATTATTAAAATCTGTATAAAAAAACTATAAAAGCTAGAGTCCCCAATTTTGTATCCCAGCTATAGGAAGGTGGTGCCTCTCTGATTTGTGGGTGTAGAAATGATTATATCTTGAAATATGGGCGCCCTGGTAGTCTAGTGGGTAGTGTGCTAGACTGTTAGCGTGAGGGTTGTGGGTTCGATTCCCACCAGAGGCTCTGGTCTGTTACACTACACCGAGCATATGGTCAAGTTACTCCGCTCGTATATAATTAGAATATAATTTGTAATTGTATTGTAATTAATAAATAAATAAATAAATCTTGAAATATGCAATAGTAAGGTATATGACCCTTAAATTATTGAGTTTGAAATGTTCAACTCATATAGATAGTAAGTACTAAAGTTCATACTATTTAAATATTTATCTTGGAAAACATATACATGTACTGTAACAGTTATGTTACAGTACACTTCTAAAAATGGGTAACTAATAAAACTATTATTTATTTGAAAAATACATTAGGTAAACTTTATAGTAAGCATTTTATTGGGCAATGAATTCATTACTTTTAATTACCTAAGTAATAAAATGTAAACTGTCAATATTTTTCCCAAATAAAATAAGTAGTTGCAAAACTCATCACAAAAAATTACCAGTGACCGACGCAAACACAATTATTTGTTAAATTTTAATAATATTAATTTTCTTCAAAAGGTTTTAGACTTGAACCGATTTCATATTAGGTAAAATATAAAGAAATAAATATAACACGCATTCGGTTTTGAAATTCAGTTGAATCTTTGATTCTAAACAAGTTAAACGTTACCTGAGTGACATTTATTTTGCAACAATTTGTAAGAATGCCCCGAATAAAAGCATCCCTTTCCTAAGCACTAAAAATGCATTGTGTTTGCAATCCCAGAGAGCAAATGAAAGTTCGGAAGACGTGCAAGTCGCCTCAGGACTGAAAGGAGTCGAGCTTCAACCTTTAGAGCCGCCGAAACGCCATCACAACGTGAAGAACGCCTTGAAGGCCTACGACAACGCGCCACAACAGCAAGAGCTACTGAAACACTTTCAGAAAGCCAAGAGCGCCTTAAAAGCTTCTGAAACACCGTCAGAACGCGAAAGACGTCTTGAAGGTCTTCGACAACATGCCACAACCCCACGAGCTACCGAGACATCGTTGGAACATGAAGGTCGACTACAAAGCCAGCGAAATCGTATTGAAACATCACGAGCCACAGAAACACCTTCAGAACGTGAAAGACGTCTGGAAAGCCTTCGACAATATGCGACAACCGCACGAGCTACCGAGACACCTTTGGAACATGAAGAACGAGCTAATGAAACAGAAGTCCAACACGAATCACGAGTAGAAAGTCAGTGGATTCGAACATCAACAAGAAGAGCAGCAGAGACCAAAATCATAATCGAATGGCCGTGAATCGACGTAATGTTTTTCATGGATACTCAGGTATTGCATTTAACTACAGATCTGATATAGATGACCACATAATCGCAATTCATGCTGATAGAACTCCAGAACTCCAACAATGGCGTAACAATTTTGATGGTGGGCGATCCAGTTGCATCACGAGATATGTATTTAATTCCGATGGGGGTAGCGAAGCACACCGGGTATTAGCTAGTATATATATATAATAAAATACAATAAAGAGAAACGCGAACTCTTTATTACGCGTATTCGCTCTTAAAATTTTTCTGTCGCTGTAGATTCTACAGTGTAGAATAAAAGAAGAAAGAAAAGTAAAAAAAGAAAAAAAGGGTTACCGCCTACACTTCTTTTGGAAAATTACTGGGGAAACAAAATATCTCCAAATTAATAATCAATCCAGAAACTAATTATTCATTTTAATAATTCTTGTTGTAAAATCGCTAGCAGGAACTTTTTTTGACTCACATTGACCCTTATTTTTATCGGTTTAAAGTTTGACCCTTCATTAAACAATGGCACTGGATAAATTTGTGAATTGTACAAATGACCTTTTAGATTTTGAAACAGAGTATACCCAAGGTGCGGCCGAAAACAATATTCACTCTCTTGAGGTACTTCGGGTCGAACTTGATTCTCTGTGTGTACAAGTCAAAAGGACATATGAAGAATGTAGGGACACAAGAGAAGATTCCAGAGAAAAACCAATCGATAAAAATAAGCTTCGCGATCGGTACAAGAAAAGTCTTTCTGCATACAAAACGTGTTTAGGGTCAATTAATGCAGAAATTCAAGCCCTATCGAATCCAAGCAAAATGGAACGGATTTCTGTTGTTGAGAAGCACCCACAGGAACATCATGACATCTCTTTTGTGCGGCTACCTCCTTGCGACACGGACACATTTTATGGAGATTTTGTGACATGGCCTACCTTCCGCGACCTTTTTACGGTCTTATACATAAATAATACTAGGCTTAGTAAAATTGAAAAACTTTTTCATTTAATACAAAAGACAGCGGGAGACGCTAGAAAAATAGTTTCAAATGCCCCATTGACTAACGAAGGCTTCGACATAGCCTGGAAAAACCTCGTGGCCCAATACGAAAACACTCGGATCCAAGTAAATGAACAATTGAAAATTTTATTTGACCTCCCGAACGTTGTCGAAGATTCAGGCTCATCCGTTCAGAAACTTCAGCGAACAGTAAATGGATGCATTCAGGCGTTAAATGCTTTAGGTGTAAAAACCGACACATGGGACCCAATTTTAGTATACATTTGTTCAACAAAGCTCCCTCGGACTCTTTTAAAGGAATTTGAAAATTCACTTCAAGAAATTACAAAAGTTCCGACTTGGGAACAATTCAACACTTTCTTGACGCATAATTCCAAGACTTTAGAATCCATAGCGGCCATCACACAATCTCATTTCAAAGCGGATCAATCAAGAAGGGATAATTTGAAAACTAAGCCAAAACGAGTTCACAATTTTCATATAAACACGACCCAGAACATAACTGAGTCGAAAAATATAAAACCTTCAAACACAAGCAGGGCGCAGAAAAATTACTCAAATTACAAATGCCAACATTGTAAGGAGTCTCACCGATTGTGGTCTTGCCCCAAGTTCTTAGAGAAGAATATTAACGACCGAATTCATATTGTACGAGTTACAAATTCATGTTACAATTGCCTCTCTATTGACCACAGTGTCAAAGACTGTAAAAGTAAATTCAGTTGTAAATTATGTAAGCAAAGACACAACACTTTGTTACATAAGGGATCAGAAACCCAGAATTTAGTTCAGAATTGTGACGTGACCCAAACAAGCAGGAGCATCGCAGCACAAAACCATAACATACAGTCCACATCAGCATCAAACGTTTCCATCCCAAATATCACTTCCTTGACACTACAAGAGAGCAAACATGACAATCAAACCCCCAACGAGAAAGAGACCTTGTTATTTACTGCAATTGTGCTAATCGAAACTAGAGGCGAAAAGTATCAGGCAAGAGCAATCATCGACCCTGGTTCACAATCAACTTTCATGTCAGAAAAGTTGAAAAATCGACTAAATTTGCCCACCAAACGAAATTTAGTTCATGTTACAGGCTTGAGTCAAACAGTTTCAGAGACTTCAAGCAAAGCATGTTTATTCAATCTTTGCTCCAAGGTGGACTCACAATTTAAATTAGAAGTCTGGGCACCAGTCCTGAAGACTCTTCCATCTAATTTACCACCACAGACTTTAGATTTGAAACATCTCAATGAGACTGCAAAATTAGAACTTGTAGATCCTCTATTTCATCAAAGCAGACCCATCGACTTGCTTATAGGCCTCGACCTGGGCCACTCAATATATTGCATGGACACACCGATGCGGTCTATTGGATCCCTTTTGGCACAAAAGACAGTATTTGGATGGATTGTGGGGGGACCAATTTCAACAACGACACAACCTAGTACAACAGTGTCACTACTCAACACTACGTCCCTTGACCGAATCCTCACACGCTTTTGGGAGGTGGAGGAGACCCCAAAACAGGTTTTGAGGTCAGATGAGGACACATTTTGTGAGAACAACTTCATGTCGACTACACGAAGGTATATAGTTACCCTACCCTTTAAAAATAGCAAAGAAATAGGAACTTCGAGAAACATAGCGATGGCACAGTTCTTGAGAATGGAACGCACGCTTAGCCAGAAACCCGAACTCAAAAAACAATACGACCAAGTTATTGTTGAGTACCTCGAGTTAGGACATATGAGGAAAGTCTCTCCCCTGGAAATCAACACAAACCCAAATTATTACCTGCCGCATCACGCAGTAATAAAACCCGAAAGGCTGACAACGAAACTTAGAGTAGTTTTCAACGCTTCGAGCAACAAGAGTTTGAATGACATATTATATCCAGGACCCATACTTCAACAGGACTTAGTGCTTCTGATATTGAAGTGGAGATTCTTCCGTTTTGTGTACAATGCAGATATCACAAAAATGTATCGACAGATACTCATTGACCCGACTCAAATCAAATATCAAAGGATATTATTTCGACAAATGGAAAAGGATCCTATTGAGGATTACGAACTCCTGACAGTGACTTTTGGAGTCAACTGCGCCCCGTTTCTGGCCATTAGAACCCTACTTCAACTAGCTGAAGATGTAAAATCAACTCACCCTCTCGCATCAAAAACTCTACAACAAAACATGTATGTAGATGATGTTTTAGCAGGTGGTCACACGTTAACCGACGCCATCAAATCAAGAGAAGAACTTACAACAGTTTTAAAATCAGCTGGATTTGACCTGATGAAATGGACATCAAATGACCCACGAGTTATACAAGATTTACCAAATGAGACCCTACTACCTCTCGATTGGTTAAATTTATCAGAAAACACTGGAACAAAAACTCTTGGAATCAAATGGAACATTTCTTCAGACTCATTTACATTTACAGCACCAGATGTCAAGTTAAAAGAAAACTACACCAAAAGAGAAGTTTTATCGACTATTGCCAAATTCTTTGACCCTTGTGGATGGATAGCCCCAATAATAGTTGAAGCAAAACTAATTATGCAACAGATTTGGTTAGATAAAGTCGATTGGGATGACATACTAAAACCCATGACTTGTCTACAGTGGCAAAAATTCATGAAAAACTGCCCCGCAATAAATACATTGAAAATTCCCCGTTGGATCCAATTTAGCCCTAGTTGTAACGTGGAAATTCACGGTTTCAGTGACGCGTCAGAAAAAGCTTATTCACCGACCCTTTATGTTCGGATACAGTCAGAAAATTCAGTATTCATATTTCTTCTGGCTTCAAAAACCCGTGTAGCTCCAATTAAGCTTAGAACTGTGTGAATCCGTTTTATTGGCAAACCTTGCATGTGGACTTATACCAAATCTTCAAATTCAGAATATAAAGACATATTATTGGACCGACTCAACAATCGTGCTGTCCTGGTTAAAGAAACGCCCTTGCTCATGGAACACTTTCGTTGGAAATCGTGTTTCTGAAATCCTAGATAAGGTTGGAAATCAAAATTGGCAACATATTGAATCCAAAGATAACCCAGCAGATGTAGCAAGTCGGGGATGTACTCCACAAGAACTGGAAAACCACAACCTATGGTGGTTTGGACCCTCCTGGTTAAAATTGTCTAAAAATCAATGGCCGAAAACAAAACAAACAGGTGACACAAACTTAGAAGCTAAAACCGTAAAAGCATTTACGACCACAACACGCGAAGACCCATTAAATCGATTCTCAGACTTATCACGCGCTTATCGAGTGCTCTCTTATGTCATACGATTCTGGAGAAATACTAGAACCAACCGAAACCATCTTCGCGCATCTTCAGCAGAAATCACCCGAGAAGAAATAGATTTCGTCAAACATCGACTCATCATAATAACTCAACAAAATCATTTTTCAGATGAGCACGAACATTTGAAACTTAAGCTGAAAATACCCTCAACCAGCAGTCTTTTGACCTTAAATCCTTTCATGGATCGCCACGGGATTATTAGAGCCAATGGGCGACTCGCTCAATCACAGGCATTAACCTACAATGAATGCTATCCAATATTTCTACCTCATAACTCGAAGTTATCACAACTACTAGTGGAATTTACACATAAAATTACCCTTCACGGACAAAATCAACTAATGACAAGTCGCACAGAATATTGGATATTCAGATTGAAACCCTTAGTCAAAAGCGTAATTCACAATGTAAAACTTGTGTTTTGTACAAAAAACACACAAAATCAAATCATGGCTTCATTACCACCAGAACGTACAACATTATCAAGACCCTTTGCTACAACGGGATTAGATTACGCAGGACCCTTTGACATCAAAAATTTCACAGGCCGAGCGTGTCTTATCACAAAAGGGTACATATGCATATTTGTATGCTTCGCCACAAAAGCTATACATCTTGGAGCAGCAAGTGATTTATCAACTCAATCGTTCCTGGCCGCATTTTACCGCTTCATCGGAAGACGTGGTTGTCCCGCACTCATTTACTCAGACAATGGAAGAAATTTCGTCGGAGCAGCAGAACTACTAAGTAAAGACCGTCTAGAATTTATAAAAACTCTTCAAAATCAAGTGACCCATCATTTTAGTCATCAAAACCTTAACTGGAAGTTTATTCCCCCAGGAGCCCCACACATGGGAGGCCTTTGGGAAGCCGGTGTAAAATCATTCAAAACTCACCTCAAAAAGATGATACCGAACATGAAATTCACATTTGAAGAGCTACCAACAATTCTCGCTCGTATAGAATCGTGCCTAAACTCTAGACCCTTAAGTCCTGCTAGCGATGAACCAAATGACCTTAATCCATTGACCCCAGGACACTTCCTTATTGGTAGTGCATTATTGACCCCAGCTGAACCAGATATAAGCAGCGAAAATCGGAGTCTCATCAACCGCTGGAAACGTCTAAAGGTTATCTACCACTCATTTTGCCAAAGATGGAAGTCCGAATATTTAGTTGAACTTCATCGCAGACACAAATGGAAGATTCAGAGGGACAACGTTAAAATCAACGATCTGGTAGTCGTCAAAAATAACAACTTGCCGCCTAATGAATGGAAAATGGGCCGAATCATCAAAACCTATCCTGGACCTGATCAGAACTGTAGAGTTGTTGACATCAAAACCAAGAATGGAGTCATCACCAGACCAATTACAAAAATTGTGGTTTTGTTTGCAAATTAGTATAACCCCTAATCATTTACATACACTAATATTGTTCTACGTTTATACTTACAGGTATGGCATCCCAACAATCTCAACGCCCCAAATATTGGAAATTTTCTTGCGGTACGTAACGCGCATCATTATGCCATATCTGTCAACAACTTCACAATACACTAATTCATGAGGCTTTGCAACTTACCGACCCACAGCCTACAAATAGGACCTGTTCAAAACCTATGGTAAACCTCACCAAGTCATGGGGGCCGGAATGTTCAATGTTGACACAATTAAAAGGAACACCCTTTAATATTAACGGTCTAATTTTATTATTGTATACTCCCTTTGCTTTATTTGTATTCGTTTTTGTACTTTTACTTTAATATCGCTAACTAGCATTTAACATTTTTCGCTGACATTCACTCTAGTTTCGATCGTCAACCAGTATTGAACAAACATAGTGAACAAAAAACATACATAAATTAAACAAATTGAAATAAATTAAAATTGTGAAAATTGACAACACAAAAAAAAAACACATAAACATTATAAAAATTAAAAGCAAATAAAATTAAAAATTGTGACCCTTTTTTATAAACAAAAAATTACATGAACTAAAGGAAAATTATTTTGTAAACAAAAACAACATAAACATTGTAAAAAGTGAATTTAATAATAAATAAGTTAAATTAAAACAACAAAATCAAAAGGCATTTTATTTAAAATAAAAACAAAAAAAGGAACCAGCAAAATAGACAAATCACAAACAGTATGATATATATCATACAACTACATAATTGTCAACCACGTGAAATGATACTATTTGATTAAATATAGTTTTCTAGAAATCTTTCTATAAGATTTTGATTTTTATATTATTATTATAATTTTCAATATTTCGCAAGAATGGTGGATATTATTTTGGCACTTTCATTGCCAAATGTTTTGGTGTTTTGCAGAAACGACAATAAACGGAGCTTGAAAAAGATTTACTAAATCCTAAAATAGAGTTTAAGTCCAAGTTATCACCTAGTATTAATCCCAAATTGAAACGGACCTTCATATTTCCATTTACTGTATTTAAAATTATTCCATCATTTTCGATTTCACTTATTTGATTAACTAAGTATTTAAATAAGATTCGTTCCCAAATTATTGTGTATCTTGTACCTTTGAAATCCCGCTATAAAGATATGATCTAATTCAGAACTCTCAGATAAAGGAAAACTATAATAAATTGTACAAATTGATTTACAGTATGATTTATAGTATGTATGGTAATACAGAAAAAATGGAATGCAAATTTCGTTAGGCTTAAATTTAGCAACTTTCCGCTTCCGGAACTGGAAATATGAGAACGGAAACTTTTTAAATGAATGGCAGTCGGACCTAATATTTTTTCATTTTTGTGAAATTATTATTATGAAGGGTTAAACTAAAATTTGTTGTGACTTCTGTAATACTAAAGTAGCTTTACAAAGTATTCTGAAAAGTCTTGAGTTTGTAGGAGAGAAGAGAAAAATTGCTTTGTTCTTCGTTCGTCGTTTACCGATGGTTCTGTACACAACAACAAAATATCAAGTGTTTGTCAAAATCCTTTGCAAAATACTTTGAACGCGCAAAAGGCTTCTTATTATTATTAATAGAATTTTTGTCAATACCTAAACAACTAGAGTTTCTTTTAGTATAGTACTGTGCTGGCATTCCAATGCATTGATATTTTTAAAGCTATCTCTTGGTGGTTCGAAGGTAATTTTCTATTATGTGTTTCTTTTTTAGATGTCATTTTATTATACTCGTATGACGCTTAAAGCTGTAAATATTACTAAAATGCCGTGGACAAGATTCTTCGAAACATTGGAATATATCGTATGCAGAAAGTAAATGGAAAACTTTTAAATGCAAAATTAAAGCTTTTATTGAAGAAAATAATTTTTTGCACTTATAACACTTCTTATTTTTAAATGTTAAATTAATAAAAGATAAACTCACAATTTTTTTATACGTACAAGTTCGTAGCTGATTTAAAACTAACATTCTGACAATAATTTTTGCACTGAACCAAAAATTTCCGTAAATACTGTAAAAAGGGGTGTAGAACTGAAGAAATTTCGTTATATATCAGCTAACAAAAATGTGTATTCATATCTACGTCTTTTTATAGTAAAAATTTAGAAATTTAGTAAATTATTCATATTGAAAAAATTTCTTCATATTGAAGAAATTTCTTCATTTATTCATATTAAAGAAATTTCTTCAATATGAATAAAATGCTTTCGTTATTTTGAGGGATGTAAATATGACGAAATTTAATTGAATTTAATAAAAAACTTTATTCATACTGAAGAAATTTTATTTGAATTTACTAATAATTTTTATTTATATTAAAGAATTTTTATTTCATTGTATTAATATTTTTCATTAATAAATTTTGTTAATTTTAAAATAAATACATATTATTAATCAGTGTTTTTGTATACTGTATATATTATATGTATTAATATATACATATACTTACATACAATATTATTATTACAAAATGTAAATTAAACGATAAATGTAATAAAACGATATTCAGTTAAAAAAGTTTTATAATTATTATATATACATACATGTATAATACATATGTGCTTTTAGTAAAAAAAAGTCTTGTGAACAGTTAAAAAGAAACTTGAAGATATTTTCGAAAAAGAACATGTAAATTCAATAACATTAAAACATATAATAAAAAACCTAGGTTTACAATTAACAAACTTTTAAACTTAAAATTAACGTGTTAATCTGTCTGTATTTATGGTAATATTATAAACATATTTTTGAATAAAGGACTAAACCAGTATATATTCCTTTGGATACTCTAAATTAAATACAAAAAACAGTTCAAAACATATATCTCAAGCGGTTAATGCTGAGTGCATACAATATTTTATGCCTTCGAAGGAAACAACTATTTTTTTGGTTCTAAAATTTTGTTTGCTACTAATACTAAGGGCTGTATTTGTATTTCAGTTTCGTATTTCTTCTTCACAGGCAGCGAAAATTAGCTGGGAGTCGCGAATAAAATATCTCGTATAACTTCTTTCCATCAATAACATAACATCATCTGAAAAAAATAAAAATACACATCAAATGCATGTCTACACCCATGCACAGAGTATAAAATTTATAGTAAACTTACTTTCACTTATAATTGTCATTTCTTTCATAGTATTAAATAAAATTGTATTTGTCGTGTCTTTAATTCGATCCTCCAACACTGGGCAAATTTTTATGGAAAACGTTTTAAAGTATTTACGTATGGGCATGAAATCCATACATGTGCATGAAATCCATATCGATCATGTCATGCATCATATCAACGGCCTAGTTATCAACCACGTGGAATGGTACTATTTGATTGCATATAGAATTTTCTAGAACACGAGATTCTATAAAACATTGTCTTTTTCGAAGTATTTTTTGAATTAATAGGCAACAAAATCACTTCAGTGTTAACATCGTCATAAACAGCATCACCAAGATGTATTATATGTCTTAATTTTTTACACTTATAACACTTCATATTTTTGTTAAATTAATAAAAAAAACACTTTTTGTAATTAAAAACACAATTTTTTAATATAGACACTTTCGTAGCACATGTGAAACTAATATTCTGACAATAATTCTTCCAGCGCCTACTTGGTTTTTAAAATTTCAAAAATAAATAACGTTCTCAGAATAATTTTTCCAACGCCTACTTCGTTCTTTTTTTAATTTCAAAAATAAAAGAGTTAAATTGAAGAAATTTCCTTAATTTTACAGTACCATTGTACATTTAACAAATTTTCTTCAATTCTACAAAATTATATCTAAATTAACAAAAAATAATTATTCAATATGACTAAAAAATAACTAAATTTTTTTGTTATTTTTATTATAAAGGTTTATTTAATTTTGGGTAAATTTTAGTTAAATTTACACAACATTTATTATCTTTAACAAAATGTTATTCAAATCAACAGGTCCGACTTAATTAAATTTTAAAAATAAAACTAATTTCGTTAATTTGAAGAATAGTCTTTGTGTTTAATAAGATGTATGTAGATTTGAAGAACACTTGTGTAGACTTGAATAAAAAATCTATAGATTTGAATATATTTTTCGTTGAAGGTTTACTAAATTTTGTAGTTAATATTACCTACGATATTTTTTTCAGTGTGACAACGCCTACTTGGTTTTTTTAAAGTTTCAAAAATAAATGAGTTGAATTAACGAACTTTCTTCAATTTTACTATAATACTGCTATATATATTTATATATACTATAAATTGACGAACTTTCTTGAATTCTACTAAATTGTATTTAAACTAATAAAAAATAATTATTCAATATGACTAAAAAATAACTAATTCTTTATTATATATTATAGATTTATCTAATTTTAGGTAAATTTTACTTAAATTAACAAAGTATTTCTTATTTTTAACAAAATTTTCAAATCAACAGGTTCTACATAAATAAATTTTAATTATAAAACTTATTTCGTTAATTTGAAGAAAAATCTTTGTCTTTAATAAAATTTTTGTTAAACTTGTGTAGACATGAATAAAATATTTATAGATTTGAATATTTTTACTAAATTTTCTAGTTAATATTATGTACGATATTTTTTTCTGTGTAGTTCAATTAACCCAAATATTTAATGAATCATTTAAAATACAGCACGTACAACTATTTTGTAAAGTAGTTGAGGTAATTGTGATACTAAACCCGGGAAAACCATCGGAAGATATTAAGTCTTATAGACTCATATTCCTTTTGCCCCTAATATCTAAACTTTATGAGAAAATATTGCTAGATCGCGATAAACCAATAATTTAAGATTGATATATTATACCAAATTAGTTTTAGAAACTCCCACTCTACAATAGACCAAGTTCATCGTATTATATACATGATTGAAGAGGCACTAGAACAGAGACATATTTTTTTGAAGTTTTTTAGATGTTTCCCAGGTATTTAATAAAGTGTGCCATACCGGGTTATAAGCACATTTTGTTTCAACTTCCGCAAGTTTACTGCAAAGTGATAAAATCATATCGCGAGAGGAGATTATTCCACATAAAACCAAATGACAGCTGGTTTTTCTCAAGGAACTATTTTTAAGCCGATCTTATACCTGTTATACATAATAAACATACCAGAGTTTCCCGATACAACTATGGCAGCATTTGCTGATGACACTAGAATTCTATCAGTAGACCCTACAGAGAATGAAGCAATTATTGAACTCTACACAGCATATATTGAACTCTGTACTAGAATGAAGTAAGAAGTGAAGTATAAAACTAAATAAAGACAAATATAAATAAACAATATATTAGTAAATAAAGTCATTCGCGGCATTGTAAACGCTCTGTGGTATATTAGAAACGCAGATATGTAACACGATTTGGGCATAAATAAAGTAACCCATCAAATCGGTATCATTGCAACCAAACTTTATGAACGGATGTATGTCCCAAACATTTTCTCTTACTGATTTAACAGGTATAGAGCATTGTTAAATTCTTTAATGTCCAAATTTTAAAAACATTGTAAAAAATTGTGTTTATACATTTTTTATTGTTTTGAATAAATGTTTATAAACATGCTTTCATGCCTTTAATGTTTATACACATATATATTCTTACTCTTTGAATAAATGTTAAAGTCATATTATATGTGTATGTGTGTACAATCATTCTGTTAGGTAAACATTATTTATTTAATTTATTCTTTAATAGGTCAACGACACTTTAACTAAGCTCGCATTTTTTGTTATTAAGCATATTAAGCATTTTTGTCAATATTTTGTAATTTAATTATGATACATATGTAATCATAATTTTAGTATAAAAGAAAATTAATAAAATCTGGACAGCGAGTTGCTGAAAGAACCACTGCTGTGCAAAATTCACCAATTCTTTTTATTTCAAACTTTCTGCAGGTGAAAGTGCTTGCCAGAAAATAATTAAATTATAGTTCTGCAAGTTAAAGTGCTTGTCAGAACATGCTACACAAAACAATTCAATTTAACATTTTTTGGTGACCCCGACGTGATCCTGTATCAGGAACAGGACTTTTATTTCTTATTGAACACAGCGTTTTATCCTTAACAACGTTTCGGTTAAAGTAGGCAAGAACATCATGTCTACATTTATTGAATTGGTTGCCGCTCAACAGCAAATTGGCCAGCGGATTGAAGCCATAATCCGCAACTATAAAAAGGATCCAGTTGCCAGAAAGACTACCACCAGCTACTTTCAAGAACGACTAAGAAAGTTAGACGAGGAGTGGGCCAATTTTGAAGTAAACGATAACCGAATCAGATTGCTTGAGCAGCCACCATTGGAGCATGATTATTTCCAAAAGGACTATTATACAGCAATTATAAAGCTCGTGCAGCAATACAAGGAGGTATTTGAAACATCAATACTAAACTTTGGATGATGAAGCATTCACCAAGAAAGCCACTGCACCAGCTGCAGAGCTAGTGAAGTTAATTCGAAGGCAGGCAGACATGATATCATCTGCAGAGCGGCTATTAACAGATGATTTTATGCAAGAAGATGCCATAGCCGCCACAAGGTTATGGCAAGACATTCAATCTATTCATTACAACATTTTTAAAATATGTCATGAACCAATCTTACAGGGCTACAATATGCAGAGGTTCATCCAAATCGAAAAAGAAGTCCGTATAGCATCAAAAAGATTTACAGCCATCGCAGTTCCGAACAACTATTATAAGCACAACCATGGGCAATCGGCCTCATCAACACTACTAATTCCAAAAATTACTATGCCAAGATTTGATGGAAACTACATGAAGTGGAAGGAATTCCACGACCTATTCTCATCGCTGATCATCCAGCAGTCAATTCCAAAGGTCCCAAAAATGTGGCATCTTAAAACACATTTAGTGGGTGAAGCTTCAAACATAATCAAACATTTCGCCACTACTAGAGAAAACTTTGAAGCAGCATGGTCGGTAGTGACAACGCGCTACAATAGAAGGTTACTGGTGAGTAAACTAATTCAGGAGATGGTCGATACTCCAACCAAGACTGCAAGTGATAATTATAAATCCTTACATGACAAAATCCAAGAGTGTCTGTTATCCCTCAAAAATCTTGACATTGACACCTCATCATGGGATCCGATATTGTTTCATCTACTACTTAAACGATTAGACCAAACTACTCGGCTGCACTTCGAGCAATCCTTATTCCGAGCAATATTATTCGTCCTGATAAAATAGATATTTTACTGGGTGCAGAATTTTACCACCAATTAATGTCAGTGGGTCAGATCAGGCTAGGACTTGAATTACCAATCCTCCAAAACACATCATTGGGTTGGGTTATTGCAGGCAAGGTAGGAGGACTTGAATCAGCTGCAGCAGTGTGTGGAATGTGCACTGAAGACGAAAGTACTCTTGAAAATGCCATTGCCCAACTTTGGGAGCTGGATAATCTAGACCATGTAGGTAAAACCGTATCAATTGCAGGGAGACATACCGAAGATCACTTCGCTCAAACACATACCATTGACAAGAGTGGAAGATTCATAGTAAAAATTCCATTTTATGACATTCCTAATGCATTGGGAGAGTCTCATAGCATTGCATTCAATAGATTTTTGGCACTGGAGAGGCGGTTGCTCAAATCCACTGAAATAAAGGACCAATACGTAAATTTTATGAAGGAGTATGAAGCACTGGGCCATATGACACAGATAAACATGAATACCTTTCCAACGACACATTATATCATTCCGCACCACTGCATTCTTAGACCAGAAAGTATCACGACCAAACTACGAGTGGTTTTTGATGCTTCTATGAAAACTTCAACTGGGACATCCCTGAATGATATAATGCACACAGGACCCACAGTGCAAAGTGATTCTCTTTACTGGTGAGTAAACTAATTCAGGAGATGGTCGATACTCCAACCAAGACTGCAAGTGATAATTATAAATCCTTACATGAAATCCTTCGCTTCCGTCTACCACGTTTTGTCTTCACACTGACATTAAGAAGATGTATAGGCAATTCACCATGCACCCAGAAGACAGAAAATTTCGAATATTCATCTGGAGGGAAGACCCAACAATGCCAGTTAAATACTATCAGCTAAACACAATCACCTATGGAACGCGGTCAGCACCATACTTATCAACAAAATGTCTGCAAACAATTGGCAAGACAAATATAGCAAACTACCCACACGGAGCTCAGTTCCTTCTTCACAATGTTTATGTGGATGATGGAATCGGAGGTGATGACAGCCTGCAAACAGTTTTAACGATTCAAAAAGAGTTAAAACATATCCTAAACCAGCATGGCCTCGAGCTACAAAAATGGACCGTGAATCACCCACAATTATTAAATAATACAACAGGAACACAACAAGAAGTCAATTTTGACTTTAACAACGAGAATCAAGTTGTCAAAACCCTAGGCTTAACGTGGATGCCAACAGTTGACAAATTCTGCATTAAGGTTTGCCTAAGGGAAATTCATCAGATTACCAAACACACAGTAAGCTCGGACTTAGCTAGGCTTTTTGATCCTTTGGGCTTACTATCACCAATTGTAGTCACGGCCAAAATGTTTATTCAAGAGTTGTGGAAACTAAAACTAGGCTGGGATAATGAGCTGCCAGAAAGCTTTCGCGTCAGGTGGATGACTTTTCGCAGTGAGTTAAAATACATAGATAATCTAAGGCTGCCTCGGCATATTTTTGAAGGGCAAAAACCATCTAACTTACAAATTCATGCATTTGCTGATGCCTCAGAAAAAGCATATGGTACAGCAGTGTACATAAAAGCAATCTTAAGGAACAAGCAAATAATAGATAGTTAAAACACCAAACCCTACCTCGCCTGAAACTATGCGCAGCATTGTTGGCTGCTCAGTTAACTTCAAGAGTTAAAAAGGATTTACATCTTGAGGATACCCCCACATATTTGTGGACAGACTCGGAAATTGTATTAGCCTGGATCCAATCACAATCTTCATTATACCAAACTTTCGTAGCTAACCGAATAGCAGCAATACAAGAGTTGACTGTTACCAACCAATGGCGACATGTAAGATCACAGGATAATCCTGCGGACGTCTTATCGCGTGGTCTATCCCCAAAGAAATTCACCGAACACTCCCTGTGGTTTTACGGGCCCATGTTTCTTTGCGCGCAAGGTGAACTTTGGGAACAAAATTCCGCAAAGAGTGAAGAAATCTGTAACGACATTAACCTAGAACGGAAGAAAGTAACTGCTGCCACAACCACAACTGAAACTTCAACCAACATCGTCTTCACGATACGCCACAATGGATCCTTCAGGACACTGCAACGAGTGACAGCTTATATCCTCAGATTTATAAACAATATCAAAAAACGCAAGCAACAACAGGAAGTACAGTTATCAACCCAGGAACTGGAGCAAGCCTTAATGATTATCGTACGAGCAATGAAACAGTAAGATTTTGAAGAGGAGATAAAACATTTAAGGAAATATAACTAGGTGAACAAAGGTAGTCCATACAACAATCTCACTCCATTTTTGGACATAAATGGCATAATCAGAGTAGGAGGACGCTTGGAATCATCAACATTGCAGTATGACGCTAAGCACCCCATGTTAATTCCTTATAATGATCCGATATCAAAATTATTAATGCAGATGGTGCATGAGAACAACCGACACTGCGGACCTCAAGCACTTTTGGCTCATTTACGGCAACGGTATTGGCCAGTAAAGGGAAAGACGGCAGTGCGATCAATTGTTCATCATTGCATAAAATGTACGAGAGCTAAGCCAACATTACTTAATCAAATTATGGGCAACCTGCCATCAACACGAGTCACCCCAGCTCGACCATTCACCAACTCCGGTGTTGATTTTTGTGGACCCCTTTGGATCCATTATAAAACAAGAGGAAAAAGGCCACAGAAGGCTTACATCGCTGTATTTTGCTGTTTCGCTACTAAGGCTGTACACTTGGAATTAGTAAGCGATTTAACCACAGAAGCTTTTATATGCTCATTAAAACGATTCATAAGTCGAAGAGGTCACTGCAGAAACCTATATTGCAATAACGCAACAAATTTTGTTGGCGCAAAAAATCAACTTAAAGAGCTGCCAGAATCACTTTATAACCCCTCAGCTCATGAAAAAATTAGTAAAGAATGTAACTCCAGAGGAATAACGTTTCATTTTATCCCACCAAGAGCACCCCACTTTGGTTTATGGGAAGCAGCAGTTAAATCAGCAAAATATCTACTAGTGAGAAGCGTATCACCTGCAACATTGACCTACGAAGAACTTGACACGGCGGTAATAGAAATTGAAGGTATTCTTAATTCCCGACCAATCAGTCCAATGTCAGATAATCCAAATGATTTGGCTGCATTAACTCCGGGTCATTTTCTCGTTGGAGGACCGCTAAATGCTCAAATCGACATAGAAGAAAGTCAACCTAAAATCAGCTTGCTTACTAGATGGAAGTTAGTCACTCAGTTAAAGCAAGAGTTTTGTAGGCGATGGTCAAAAGAATATCTATGTGAGCTCCAATATCGACATAAGTGGCAAACAGAAAAGAATAACATAAAACCTGGCGATATGGTTATCATTAAAGAAGATAATACAGTATCGCTACAGTGGCCATTAGGAAGAATTATAAAGGTACATAAAGGTGATGATGATTTTGTGCGAGTAGTGGATGTCAAAACATCAAGAGGCGTTGTCAGAAGACCAATTGCTCGATTAGCGCCACTACCAATTAACGGTGCAGAGTCTGGTGAAACCCCTAACCAAGTAGATGTCGAAGAGCCAACTACCTCTCATGGTAAAAACACTGACATTGAATTTCATAACAATGATGCGGAACCAACTACATCTCATTATCAACCCAATGGCTTTGAAATTCCCAAACAGAGGAAGTGTACCTCTATAAATCACAACCTTTTGACAATCATGATTGCCACTCTACTATTTCCATTGGTGTTAGGAGCACAAGTACACAACACGAAATTTGGAAAACAATTGGGCATACATTTTGAAGGAATTGGATCAGCACTAATATCACCTTCAGAATGGCAAATACTAGTCTACTATGATCTAAAGGGTTTTTGGTCTGAATTAACATTTTCAGAAGGAACAAAAATACAAGAAAAGTCAACGTGCGCTAATCTGGTAAAATATTTTGAACATTCTGAAACCGAACTTACGATGGATAGAACATTACTTTCCGGAAAACGACAAAAGAGAGGTGCAGTACATTTAGTAGGAAACGTCGCACATTCATTATTTGGAGTGCTGGACTCGGAATATGCTAAGGACATGCACATACAATCTCACAAGTCAAAGAAAATGAGGCACATCTAATTAACCTTTTAAAAAATCAGACGTCAATTATTGATTCTACCATAAACATCATGAAATCAGACCAAGAAGCTGTTAGGAAAACATTTGATCAAATCAACTTTCAATTCGCAGAAATCTATAACATGATAAACACGGTTAAGGAAGAACACCATCAGGAGAGGCTTTATCGTTTGTTTTCATCACTGAGTTTACAGTTAACTATTACAGCAGCAAATTTGCAACACACACAACTATCAATTATTGATATTCTTACAAGTACTCACCACGGCATCATTAGTCCATTGCTCCTGACTCTAAACAAATGCAAAAATAAGATTTCATCTAACAGAATCGTTAGATTTCCCTGTAAAGCAAGAAGATACTCTACAATTATACAAGCTGATGAAGGTTAAGGGAGGACTTACTGATAACACCATAATATTTAGTTTAACCTTACCATTAGTCGAACGTAATAAATTCGGAATCCGACGTGATCCTGTATCAGGAACAGGACTTCTATCATGTTTATACATTTTTTATTGTTTTGAATAAACGTTTATAAACATGCTTTCATGCCTTTAATCTTTATACACATATGTATATATTTTTACTCTTTGAATAAATGTTAAAGTAATATTATATGTATATGTGGTACAATCATTCTGTTAGGTAAACATTATTTATTTAATTTATTCTTTAATAGGTCAACGACATTTTGACTAAGCTTGCATTTTTTATTTGTAAACATTATTTAATTTATTCTTTAATAGGTGTTCAGACCTTCACAATGAATTTCTTTCATATGTCCGCATGTACGTTTGTATAAATGGACAAACATACATGCGTACATATGCTTGCACGAAATTAGGTGAACAACCTTAAATTGCTGATTCCATGTAATTTTTTATTTGTTTTTATTTTTGCTGGAGTTATGCATTTTCCCTTATTTTTTATTTTACTTCAAATTATGATAAAAGAAAAACCTTGAATTTCTGATTAAGTTTCAAGGTCTGCTCTAGTTTTTTGTTTATTTGCATTGCATTTGTCTGGGGTTTCATGTTTCCTGGAATTTCGTACACGTGTGGGAAAATGCATAAGTCCAACACACAATTATAATAATACATTAAGAATAATTTGTTGCAATTCAGCAACAAAATAGATTTTAAATATATTAAAAATAAGTTATTGCAATTTGGCAATAAAATAGTATTTAAGGCTTTGGTTTAATAAAAATAAATGAGAGAAACAATTGATCAACAAAAGACAACGGTTGTTTTATTCTCAAAACCTCCGAAATAACCAAGTTCAAGTGCTTGTGTTATTCAAATCCATAGCAACCAAGTTTAAGTGCTTGTGTTGTTTGTACAAATCAAAACCGACCAGCAAATCAGCTGAGTCAACACATTTTGGTGACCCCGACGTGATTTTCGACGTCAATCCTTTTGTGAAAAAATCGACTTTAGAAAATTGTATACGTTTTTGAAGTAGTTAATTCCAACTACTAAATCGACATTGGTTTAAATTGATCAACTTCAAGGAATCGTCATCTCCCATTCCAGGAACAAATTCCTCGAACAGGCTACACACAGCAAGAGGATACAACAGTCCTTCACATCATTCCAATTCAGTAGCACAGGGCTACATACAGCAAGAGGATACAACAGTCCTTCACATCATTCCAATTCAGTAGCACAGGGCTACATACAGCAAGTGGATACAACAGTAGACTCACATCATTCCAATTCGGTAGCACAGGGCTACATACAACGAGTGGATACAGCAGACCACTCACAACTTTACATTAAAACTATAATACAATATGGATACGATGAAAGGTTTACTGGATCTTCAGTTAGAGACTGGAGAAACAATACAGGGTATTGTTCGAAATTTTAAAAAGGACCCGGCAGACAGGAAAACAAAAGTTAGCTACTTTGAGGAACGATCACGACGCTTTCAGGAATCATGGAACCCATTCCAGGAAACAGATTCCAAGATACGAGAGGTGTGCGACGATCCAATGAAATTTGAATATTTTTCAGAAGGCTACTATGATAAAATCAGAACCTTACTCTCTGATTACATCGAAATTTTTAAAACTGAAACTGATCACCTCAAACGAAAAATTGAGGAAACTAAAATAGCAAAAAAACCCGATCACGATAATTTGCCTACAAGAGAGTCTACAAACGTTGGGGTTCTACGCAGGCTGAGAGCTCGTATAACAGCTCTCAATCGGCTACTAAGGGGATTGATAGACACAGATAATCAGCCCCTACAGTACTTTGATTTAAACATAAATACCATCAAAAGGTTATGGGATCAAATTGAGCAGCTGTATGATGAAGTTCTTGATCAATTACCAAACCCATCGGCTTATGGTCTAGATCAAGTGGAGTACGATAGTGTTCTTGACCTAATACAACAAAAATTGGTCAATCTATCTGTTAGAGCTGACAGACTGCGACAGAATTCCGTTACGCAAGCTACGTCTGCAGAACCCGTCACAAATGCTAGTGGTGCTCTAAATTTACCAAAATTAACCATACCAAAATTTAATGGTGATTATTTAAAATGGAGATCCTTTCACGACTTGTTTACACAACTAGTAGACAACCAACATATTCCTGCGGTACAAAAGATGTGGTACCTGAAATCAAACTTGGGGGGCGAAGCTGAAAAACTAATAAGTCATCTTTCAGCCACAGCTGAAAACTACGCAACCGCATGGAACCTGTTGCAAGAACGATACAATAATCAACGCGTTATTGTAACTACACTTATGCAACAACTTTTGGATCAACCAAGCGCCGGACCATCAGCTGCTGCTATCAAACAATTACATGATACAACACAAGAATGTCTACATGCGCTAAACAACATCGGGATTGATACCACCTCATGGGATCCCATGCTGTTTCACATACTTGTGAAAAAATTGGATCAAGGTACTCTTATTCTATATGAGAGGACCATTAGCAATCCAAAAGGGCTACAAAAAATCAAAGACCTATTAACTTTTCTTGAAAATCGTTTTCAATCCCTAGAAGCCATAAACCAGAAAGAAAAATCATCAAAGGTCTATGTTTCCACTACTTCAGCTAAACAAGCAAAAGACACGTGCTCACTTTGCAAAAATAACTTTCACCAACTGTATCGGTGTCAGAAATTTCAACAACTGTCACCAGCAGACCATCTTATTTTCATTCGGAAGCAAAACCTGTGTGTGAACTGTCTGAAATCAGGACACACAGCAAAAACTTGCAAATCAGGATTATGCATGACATGCAAGAAGAAACACAACTCGCTACTTCATCTGCAGAGCAACACTCAGTCATCAAACCAAAGGTCAACAAGTGAAAAGGGATCCAAGAAGACGTCATCATGTACTACCTATCAACCTAAAATAATTGAACCCGATTTCAATGAAGCTACACCTTGTCCTCCAGAGGCATCCTCCTTAGCTGCAGCAAATGGTCAGGTGTCTAAATCATACGTTCTTCTCAGCACGGCTCTAATAAAAATCAAAACTGATACAATGGAGATTGAATGTCGCGCTTTACTTGACTCTGGCTCACAAGTCAATTTGATTACAAATCGTTTGGTAAGGCGACTTAATATTGCAAAACAGACGTCATCAGTAAACATCAATGGAATCGGGAACTCTAACACAAAAACACAACACCGAGTTAATGTAGCTTTGCATTCTCGAATTAATGGATTCTCAACACGTCTGGAGGCACTTGTCCTGCCTCAAATTATTGCGCCTCAACCATCACAGTTTATCAACATTGATGAGTGGCCACTACCGAGAAATATTATGTTAGCTGACCCAACATTCAATCGATCTAGTAAAATCGTTATATTGCTGGGTGCCGAGCATTATCACCAACTGCTCGCAATTGGGCAAATAAAATTATCTCCCCAACTTCCGATTTTGCAGAACACGGTTCTTGGCTGGATTGTAGCAGGAAAAATAAATAGTGAACACCCTACAGACCCATCCTGTGGAATATGTACTGAAGATGAGGGGCTTGAAGCTTCGATCGCTCGACTTTGGGAAATAGATGAAGTTAAAACGACTAAAAAACCACTATCAATAGCCGACAGACAATGTGAAGAGCACTTTGTACAAAATACAACTAAAGACCATGAAGACCTCTTCATTGTCAGAATACTATTTCACCAAACCCCTAATACCCTACGCGACTCACACGCAATGGCTTTCAATCGATTTCTTGCTCTCGAACGGCGTTTGCAAAAGAACCCGGAGTTGAAAGCTAAATACACTGAATTTATGGATGAGTATGAATCAATGGGACACATGACAAAATTGGAAACAGTCTCCATATTATCTCCAAACAACTACATCCCACATCATTGGGTACTGAAGCCAGAAAATTCAACCACTAAGCTCAGGGTGGTACTCGATTCCTTAGCCAAAACCGCTTCAGGCATCTTTAAACGAGCAATTCAATATTTAACTCCACTCCCTAAGCTCAATGACGAACCCGAAGAAGAAGAACAACAATCATGTTTCAAATTCGCAGATCCTAAGAATAATCATGAGATGTTGGCAGAAAACCAATCACCAAAACAGTCATTGGATGGAAGGCCACCTGCTAAAAAACAGCGAAGCTTGACAAGCTCAATTACGAGCATCCTACTCACAACATTGCTCCCACTCGTGTCCACAGATAAAATTGAAGTAACACAGTTTGAACCCAATATCGGCTTGCACTTTGAGGGTATTGACAATACACGAGTATCGCGGTCAGAATGGAACATCATTTCTTACTATAACTTAAAACCATATTGGCAAGAAATAAGTACCTTCGTAAACGAAACAACTGCATTACACCGCTTGTGCAACCTTCTAATTCAAAGGACGACTTGTTCGAGCGTTCTCCAGGCAGTTGACTTCAGCCTAGCAGGCCTTAAAGATAAAAACCTCTTACTAAAGAGGAGAGCTAAGCGTGGTGCTATTAACATTGTTGGCAACGTCGCTAATTCACTGTTTGGTATTCTGGATTCGGATTGTGCTGAACAAATGTCAAACACCATCAACGCAGTAAACGACAATGAAAACCATCTCAAACAACTCCTCATGAATCAAACATCAATTGTTGATGCAACTCTAAACGTCCTTAAACAAGATAAAAAAATGTGAGACTAAAGTTCAACAACGTAGATAATCAATTATCAGAAATTGCATCTAGATTACAAGAAAATGAAAAAGAACAAAATCAAGCAAGGCTGTTTCGAATATTCATGTTACAATCAGTTCAACTTTCTCTAACATCAGCAAGGTTACACCGAATTCAAGCAGAAATCATAGCAGCATTAACGGATTCACACCATGGAAATATCAGCCCAATGCTTTTGTCACCGTCTCAACTTCAAGCCGAACTAATACAAGTAAGAAATCATCTTACAAGATCTCTAGAACTACCAGTAAGCAAAGATAATATACTACAACTGTACAAAATTATGGATGTAAAGGGAGGTGTCACAAAAGACCACGTCATCTTTCACATATCTGTTCCGTTATCTGATCCTGAGACATTCGAACTTCTGAAACCACACCCAATTCCCGTTCAAATAAATGGTACAATGCTCGCTATAAGACCATGCAGCGACTTCCTGACTATAAATGCTCATAAAGATCAGTACTTCGTGTTGACAGAAAAACAGTGGACCACATGTGCAACAATAAAAGAGAATGAATTTCTATGCCCACAAATGCAATCAAAATTCACTGCAAACGCTGACAAATGCTTATGCGAGCTGTCACTTCTTAATTTTAACAATCAAACGAGTTGTAACATTATTCCTGTTGCTGATAGAACGTCGCTTACACAGTTAGAATACAGCAATCAATGGCTTTACACTATGCAGCAGCCGTCCCGAATAAACGCTGTATGTGGTCAAGAAAAATCACAGCTAACCCTGAGAGGATCTGGCCTCCTAAACATCTCGCCCGATTGTACAATTAAGATCAACTCAATCATCATCAAAGGCCATCAAACTGTCTACACATCTCTTCAAACATCATACACCGCAATGAGCAATATAAGTGACATCAGTTATCCAGCCGAGGTTCGAACTGCAAAAATTCACAACAAGATCTATTCCGACCAAATTAAAAATATCTCCGAAATTCAAAATAAATTACACCAAAGAGTATCTGCTGAACTTCCATCAGAAATTAAACACATCAAATATCACCACGGGACCGTTGCCTATGCTGATCTCGTTCTCGTAATCATAATATGCCTGAAGATCACCTGGAAAAGGGCACATTGCAAGAGAATTAAAATAAATCAACAAACTCCACAACCAGCTGTACGTCAACATATTCCAACGCCAGAATTTGAAGTATCAGTAGTTTAAGCCATTAATTCTAAGCTATATGAAGGGCAATATAAGGTTGTCACATTTTTAATTTTGTTGAGCATGACTCAACGGCGGGGTATATGTTCAGACCTTCACAATGAATTTCTTTCATATGTCCGCATGTACGTTTGTATAAATGGACAAACATACATGCGTACATATGCTTGCACGAAATTAGGTGAACAACCTTAAATTGCTGATTCCATGTAATTTTTTATTTGTTTTTATTTTTGCTGGAGTTATGCATTTTCCCTTATTTTTTATTTTACTTCAAATTATGATAAAAGAAAAACCTTGAATTTCTGATTAAGTTTCAAGGTCTGCTGTAGTTTTTTGTTTATTTGCATTGCATTTGTCTGGGGTTTCATGTTTCCTGGAATTTCGTACACGTGTGGGAAAATGCATAAGTCCAACACACAATTATAATAATACATTAAGAATAATTTGTTGCAATTCAGCAACAAAATAGATTTTAAATATATTAAAAATAAGTTATTGCAATTTGGCAATAAAATAGTATTTAAGGCTTTGGTTTAATAAAAATAAATGAGAGAAACAATTGATCAACAAAAGACAACGGTTGTTTTATTCTCAAAACCTCCCAAATAACCAAGTTCAAGTGCTTGTGTTATTCAAATCCATAGCAACCAAGTTTAAGTGCTTGTGTTGTTTGTACAAATCAAAACCGACCAGCAAATCAGCTGAGTCAACACAATAGGCCAATGATACTTTAACTAAGCTTGCATTTTTTGTTATTGTGTAAATAATATTTTAGTTAAGCATTTTTGTCAATATTTTGTAATTTAATTATTATACATATGTAATCATAATTTTAGTATAAAAGAAAATGAATAAAATCTGGACAGTGAGTTGCTGAAAGAACCACTGCTGTGCAAAATTCGCCAATTCTTTTTGTTTCAAACTTTCTGCAGGTTAAAGTGCTTGCCAGAAAATAATTAAATTAAAGTTCTGCAAGTTAAAGTGCTTGTCAGAACATTCTACACAAAACAATTCAATTTAACAAATTGCTTATTAGATGTGCTATGCAGCAAAATGAATTTCATTAAGAGTTTCCCGTTTCCAGTGCAATAAGTAATAAAATTTTTCAAAAAAAAAAAAAAAAAAAACATTTAACAAAAACTTTTTGTTTACACTATTTATAGCAGCTGTATAATTTGTATATTAACTAATTGAATATAACAAAACATTTTGGACTTTATATATATTATTTTTCACAAATGTTAAACCTATAATAAAATGTATAACATAATCTCCTAAATGAATTATCTTGTGAGCAGCATACGTTTATTGCAATTTTAAATACGTTAGACAATTTACATTCCAAGACTTAGCAAAAACTACCGAAATAAATCTGCCAAACAGAATTGTGTATATTTATTTAATTTTTTTAAAAGACAATGGTTAGTTATTTTGCAATACGCTCCGCTCTCCCATTAAACGCATGCAGAAGCGTAAAAGTTGTTATCTATTGTTTTCCCAAACACCATAATTGAATAATTTGACTTTTTGTTTATAGTTTTCGAACTGTAATTTTTTTGACGAATGTACTTCTTATTTTTGCAGAACGAGTGTGATTTTATTTATATGAATTGTTTTCATATGTATATTTCATTTATAGTTATACATAAAAAACAATGCTCTGTAATGCCATGCTGCTTGAAGTAGAATTAAAATTAGAAAAGAACAACCAAAAATTAACCAACTCATGCGGACATTACACGATACGATTTGCTTTAACGTTGAAGGATTGCTGGAAGAACAAAAAAATTTAAAATTGAAAAAAAAAATAAAAAAATTAATTTTCATTTAACCGACGACCAACACGATGCTAAAGAGAAAATATCGAGGAACGCGTAAAAATTCCCCTAATCATTGTTGATCCCGTTCATAGTTTCACGGAAATTATAAAACTCTTGGGCTCTTGTTCAAACTTGAAATTCAAGAGAATGTCCATTGGCACGAAAGTGATGCCAAACACGTTAATTGATTAAGACGAAGTCATCAAAATATTTAAAACAAATGACATTAAATTTTTCACTCATCCAGTAAAGGATAGGAAAAATTGTAAACTTATGATGTTTGGTCTCCCTCAACTTGAAATAAAAACAATAATGGAAGAATTTCAAAATACTTTCAATATAACCCCAACAAAAGTAATTGAGGTTAAAACCAGCAGTTCAAATCAAGACGACGCACTCTATATGATCGAATTCGACAAAAACCAAGTATCTAAAAGAGAGGTAATAAAAATACGATATTTCTATGGTATAGTTATACATTGGAGAAATCTTAAACGAAGTACAAGAGGTCCTACTCAGTGCACTAAATGTACCATGTTTGGACATGGCTCATCCAATTGTTTCAGAAAGCCAGCAGTTTAGTTTAGGTTGCGGTGGCCATCATGACTACTCAACTTGCCAACTGAGCAAAACTTCGCACGAAGGCCCTGTAATTTACAAATGCTTCAATTGCATGAAAAACAAACTTAAAAATGTAAATCATCGTGCTGACGATCCAAACTGTCCATCTCGGCGAGAATACCTAGCTATTCGGCAACGCGTCACCGGCGATCAAAAATCAAAGCCAGTCAGTAAAAATATTATGGCAAAGTCATTTAACTGCGATGAAGACTTTCCTCGACTAAATCATAATACTGAAGAGCCTCCCTCTCTCAGCAAAAGTCAGAATAATTTCAGCAATATGTTTAATACAACAAGATCCAATATGGATCACGATAAAAAGGACGATAATCTTACTAATGATTAACTTTTGGATATATTCTTTAGTGCAATTGACGCTCTAGAAAAATGCAAGAATAAATACGATAAATTGCGAGTTTTAGGAATGATGATTAGACATGTCATATAGACATAAAACAATTTATAGCCTTAATGTTATGCAATGGAATGCGCAAGGCATAACGAACCAATCTACTATCTATCAATTAGAACATACAGTAAAACAAATGAAAATAGATGTTGTCTTTATTAACGAAACAAATCATAATTCGAAATTTAAATTGACAAACTATAATATTTACAGAGAAGATGGAGTAACTCATGGTGGTGGAGTCCTTATTGCTGTGAAAAATTCAATACCACATCAGCTTGTTAAAAAAATACCAACGTTGAATATTGAGAATGTTTCTGTAGTTATTTATATTAATAATAGACCAATAAAATTCATAGCAGCATATTCGCCGAAGTACACAAATGATTTTATTAACGATATTAATAGTATTACAGCACCAACATCTGAATTTTTTATATTTGGAGACCTAAATGCACAGCATACAAGTTGGAACTGCTTAAAAAACAACCCAGCTGGAGTAAAATTGTATAACCATCAGCTAAACTCCAATTACTATATACATTACCCTCACAATTATACTCGTTTTGGTCAGCGATGTTCTTATACGCAGCCCTCAGTTATTGAGTTGTTACTTACAAATTCCAACTTGAATGTGTCTACGATCGTTACTCATCCAGGACTTCTTAAATCGGATCATGTCCCGATTACATGTCAAATCTATGGATCGGTTGTAGGAAAAATTAAATTAGTTCCCATGTACAATTGTAGTAATCTTATTTCTAAGATCGTATACTCTACTCATTTAGAATAGGAACCGAAAAAAGAAGACGCACAGTTAATATGTACTTATTCACTTTTACTTAAAGTTTCAAAAAAAGTTACAACCCGTCCGGTAAATTAATACTAGACAAGGATGTTGATTGTTTGAAGACAGAAAGCAAAGTGCATTTTATTCATACAATTCGTTCGCCTTTTATAGCATTTCAAAACACACATACATAGGCAGTTCTGAACATACATATAAACAGAGTTGTATTAATTGAATTATGATACAACAGGGTTGCATTTAATAAAATCTGTTAAATTCAAATGTAAGATTCAAATAATATATAAAATAAAAGGTTATACATAAAATAAATGAAATAAAATAAATATAATAATATTGAGCTGCTTCAGTCTCCCCCTTTGATGCTGACATCGTCCCGATGAGGCATCAAAATCTCTCTTCTGGGTCGACCTCTAGTTCGCATTTTCCTTATTGGTTGCTTGGATTGATTTGTTGACCCTACCACTGGTGTAAGGGCTGAGGCATGGTAGGTCCCAAGTGGGAGATTCAAGTCGTCTTCATGGGCTATCACATAGGATGTAGAGCCCTTCTTGTCTATGATAACGTATGGACCATCTCGCTTTGGAACAAATTTTGATGAAAGTTTTTTGTTGCTGTTACTCAAAACGTGTGTTGTAACCAATACTTTGGATCCAATATCTAGTGGAGGCTGATTTCGTCTTCGGCTGTTGCTGATTTGTTTGTTATGATCTTGTTGTTTGTGGACGTTTTCCTTGGCATCCTTGAAAGTATTTACCATTTGTTGAAGATATGGCGTTATTTCTGACAAAAAATTTTCAGACTGGATTATGGCTTTTAAGTCATGTTGTATGTCATCAAGTGTACGAAGTTCACGCCCGAAAGTTAAATAAGCTGGAGTGTACTTTGGCATAGCGTTGTGTTCATTGCAAATCGAATGCTGGGTAATTTATCATCCCAAGATTGATGATCATTTCCAACCAATATAGAGAGTTGTGCTTTCATGTCTCGATTTTTGCGCTCGACAGGATTGGCCTCAGGGTGGTAGACTGGAGTTAGTATGTGTTCAATATTAAGACAGTAGACAACTTTCTGCATGACCGCCGAAACAAATTGAGCACCATTGTCGCTGATGACCTTCCTGGGTACCCCATATCGTAGGAACACTTCGTCAATTAATATTTTAGCGCAGGCATCGGATGTGGCTATTTCCAATGGGAAAAGTTCAACCCAACGGCTGGCGATGTCTTCTACAATAAATATCCATTGAAATGCTTTATGTGAGATGGGCAATGGACCAAAGAGATCAATGGCAACTACTTCAAACCGCTGGTTGCACGACACTGTTTGATAAAGCCCCGCAGGTTTTAGATTCGTAGCTTTGTACCTTTGGCATTCTAGGCATTCCTTGACATGTCTTTCAATGTCTTTTCGTATGCCCGGAAAGTAATATCTGGATGTAATTTTGGAAGTGGTTCTTTCTATACCATAGTGACCGGCAGTTTCATCATTGTGGTAGTATCTGAGTATGTTTAGCCTTTCTTCACTGGATATAACGAGCTGAGCGTCTTCGGAATCTTCATTGTTGTAACAGTAAAGGACGCCGTCATTTATGATGTAGCCTCTTTTTGACCAATAGACTAAATCCTCAGCATTATTCTCAAGGCATTCAATAGTCGTCTTCAGTTGAGGGTCATTTAGTTGACTATTTCTCATTTCACTGGCGCTGTTTTGATTTTCATCAACCATTTCAAGGGCTGATGGTCGGTTACCAGCTTCACAGGAGCTCCTTCAATATAGCCGCGATACTTCTGGACAGCCCAAACAATTGCGAGCGCTTCCCGCTCAATTGTGGAATAATTCCGTTCTGCATTCGAAAGTAGTCTGCTTGTGTATTCAATAAGGTGTTCGTCTTGGCCCTCCCCCTGGAGCAAAACTGCACCAAGAGCATAAGCACTGGCATCTGTTGTGAGAACAAATGGTTCACCATCAACAGCTTGTCTCAAAATAGGTGCTGTCGTCAATAATTTCTTCAAATTGTCGAAAGATTGTTGTTGTTCAATGCCCCAATGCCATACTGCATTTTTCTTTGATAGGGCTGACAAAGGCTTAGATATATCTGCAAATGATGGTATAAATCGACGATACCATGAACATGCCTGTAGAAATGACACAACTTCTTTGACATTTCTCTGACTTTTACGATTGTTAAGAGCAGACACCTTTTCTGGATCCGTCATAATTCCTTGGGGTGTAAGCAGGTGACCCAAATATTTCACCTCACTACACGCAAAACGACATTTTTTCAAATTAACTTTAAGGCCAAATTCTTGCAAACGTTGAAAAATATTTTTTAGGTCTCGCAGATGATCTTCAAAACTTGGGGAGCAGGAAATGATGTCATCTAAGTATGCTAACAATATAGTTTCTCCCAAAGAGGCTTTCAAGCGGTCAATTAACCTCTGGAATGTGGCAGGAGCGTTTCGTAAACCAAATGGCATGCGTTTAAATTTGTACATGCCAAAAGGTGTCACAAAAGCGGTTTTATCCTGATCAGCTGGATGAACTCCGATTTGCCAGTATCCACACTGTAGATCAATTGTTGACATATAACTCGTAACTTTGGCTTCATGAAGAATATCGTCCACTCTGGGTAACGGATAACGATCAGGTTTAGTAATTGAATTTAGCTCCCTATAGTCTATGCATACACGGATTTCACCAGATTTTTTGGGAACGATAACGACTGGAGCTGCCCATGGAGATTGGCATTCAACGATAACACCAGAATCAAGCATTTTCCGGATTTCACTCTTTAAGGAAACTTTCCTGGCATTTGACAAACGATAAGGGGGTATCGCTATCGGATCATGGTCGTCAGTGTGAATACGATGTATAGCATAGGGTGTGGCACTGGTGGGCTCATCAAATATTGATTTATTTACAACCAACAAGTCATCCAACTTCAGCCTTTGGTTAATAGTAAGACCAACACCATCAGATTCCTTCAACATTTTAATGTCCAATGAAAATAGGGGAGTAATATAGTCATCGATATCTTCCATTCGCTGAACTTTCGCTGGCGGAGTGGTCACATTGGAAGTATCGCTAGGCATTTCTCCAATAGGCTTTGAATCCCTAAATATGGATTGGCTGTATTGTGGCGAGTAATCTTTACCATGGGAAGGGCGTAGTGGTGATGAGAATGAATTTAGTTCGTTAAAACTATCAGGCCCTAATATATCTTTCAGTAAGTAAACATGCGGTGAGTCATTATTCTTAATGAATGTTGGCGTTTTAGGTAACGATTGAATTTTCTGTGAGGAGTAATCTTCACCAAAGGAAGAGCGTAATGGTGATGAAAATAAATTTTGTTCTTCTTTGAAACTATCAGCTGCTAATTTGTCTCTCAATAGATGAACATAAGGTAAGTCATTATCTTTAACAAATGTGGGCGTTTTAGGTAACGGTGATTGTTTCTGAGAGTCGGCCTTCGGAGTCCCAGGTAAAGGTGACAATATATTCCTAGCTTCCATAAATCGGATAAAAGGAGACATCTCTTTGATTGCCTTCGTACATGGTGATATGTCCTTTTTGATTTCCAGTGAGCATATCTTAGTTTGCATTGAACTGGTAAATGCGTATTTCTGCTTGGGCTGGTCTTCGAAATACCAATATTTTTGAGCCATACTGAGTACGATGCCAGCCTGCTCTAGAAAATCCGTTCCAATCAGAGTTCGATTTTTCATTGCATTTGGGAGGTATATAAATCTTATTTTCCGCGTTCGATTTCCAATCACCATATCGCAAATAGTGGACAACAATTTTCCTGTAGTAACAGAACCATCTGCCAGGGTAACTTCAGCACGTACCTGTTGGAAAACACACTTATTCTCGGTAAGAATTTTCTTCAATTCTGGACTGGCAACGCTGGTTTTAGCTCCACTGTCGAATATCACTTCACCTTTAACACCGAAAAATTCCACATGAGCTGTTGGTAGTGCATGTCCAATAACAGTTGATGAAATTGCATTAAAATGCAGATACTGTGGGCTGTCTTTACCACTTGTATTACAGGTACCACAGTTTGACCTGTAAACACTGGGTGCACCACATCCATAGCAGGAGAAACTAGGTTTTCTAACAAAAGTCGATTGCTGGGCTTGTCTAGGTTGATTTCCAGATGAATTTTGATTTTGTTGTTCACCGGTTTGTCTAGGTTGATTTCCAGATGAATTTTGATTTTGTTGTTCACCGGTTTGTCGTTCATCACGTTTTTTCCTTTTGAAGCACGTGTCTATTGTATGCCCTTTTATACGGCAGAAACTGCAGCGGTTTGTATGCGAGACATCTTTTCTTGCGTCTTTTGGGTTTGTCGTTGATGGTTGAACTTCAAAGAAAAACATTTCTGCTTCACGACTGACAGAAATCAACTCCTCGAATGTTTTGATACTCTCCCGGTGGACACGGTCTCTTATTTTTATATTAAGTAGGCCGTACACCATATTCAATTGGATTGACTCACCAGGCAGCTGTTTGAGTTGAGAGAGGAAAAGCCGTTTTTTACATATAAAGCTATCCGTCGGCTCGTTTTGTTGTTGTTTCACCTCAAAAAATTGCATGAATATACGCCAATCAGGAACAGGAGGCGTGAATGTGGTCCGAATGAGGGATACAGCCTGCTCAAACGTTTGTACACTGTCCTTCACACCAATCCACCATGATGCGGCATAATCCTCCAATAACAACGGCATGCCTTTCAAGCCGTCAGGGTCAGATATTTTCTCAATATCCTTGTAGATGGTTATTGCTGACAAAAATTCTTCGACAGCCGCTGGGTCTCTCTGTCCTCTGAAACGAGCAGTACATTGTGCAAATGATCCGCCTCTGACGTTACCACCCATCGCAGCTAATATCTGCTGAAATTGCTCGGCCGAAAAAGTAGCCATCTCTTCTTCAAACAATACGTTTTCTTCTGTGACTTCTTTATTAAGTGTGATGTCTTCTAGGTCAGTTGTGTGTGTGGTTGCATCCGAAGCCACTGAGTTGGGCGCCAATGTAGTAATCTTATTTCTAAGATCGTATACTCTACTCATTTAGAATAGGAACCGAAAAAAGAAGACGCACAGTTAATATGTACTTATTCACTTTTACTTAAAGTTTCAAAAAAAGTTATTGTTTGAAGACAGAAAGCAAAGTGCATTTTATTCATACAATTCGTTCGCCTTTTATAGCATTTCAAAACACACATACATAGGCAGTTCTGAACATACATATAAACAGAGTTGTATTAATTGAATTATGATACAACAGGGTTGCATTTAATAAAATCTGTTAAATTCAAATGTAAGATTCAAATAATATATAAAATAAAAGGTTGTACATAAAATAAATGAAATAAAATAAATATAATAATATTGAGCTGCTTCACAATCTTGCAAACTGGAGTGATATCAGCAGATGGGTTGACACTAAAATTCGAAGAAATAATTTACTCTCTGTAAATATAAATGAAACTAATATCGAAGAAATATTGGTTAAAACTACTAACATTGTTAAAGAGTCCCAAAATAAAATTCCGGTGAGAAAAATTAACGTATGGCAATCAAAGTTATCGCAAACTACATTATACCTCATTGGTCAAAGAAATAAATTTAGAAGAAAAATACAAAGATCTTATAATAACACAGAGAGAATGTATTTATCAGCTGTGTTAAAACAACTCAACAATATGATAAATATCCACATGTCTAATGACAGAAACAAAAATTGGAATGTGTTTCTCAAAAGTTTACCAGCTGGCAATAAAAAGATATGGAAAATAAACAAAGCAATAAGAGGTAAGAGATCTACTTTTGACAGTTTGACAATAAACGGCGTTGATGTTTATGATAATAAAACCAAGGCAAATGCAATAGCCGATGTTTTAGAAAATTCGCATCAAATAACTTTAAATATGCTATCAAAAATGAATCAAAGAGTATCTAAACACATCCAATGGTTAGACTTGCAACCAATTCCTGCTGATATTACTAACTATCTTACTTCTACTGCACAAATCAAATACTTTGTAAGTAAACAAAGAAACTCAAAGGCTCCAGGAATTGATGAAATAAAACCAACAATATAAAAGAAATTGTCAGACCAGTTTTACACGCTAATATCGAATATTTTTAATTGGTGCCTTAAAAATGGTTACTTCCCAAAACAATTCAAAGTGGCTAAAGTTTTACCAATTTTAAAACAGCGCAAAGATAAAAAGTCGCCTAAAAGTTACCGCCCTATAAGTATGTTAAACTGCCTCAATAAAATTTTTGAAAATATCTTATTAAGTAGACTTAATGATTACACAGAAGCAAATGACATTCTAAGCAAAGAACAGTTTGGTTTCAGGAAATACCACTCCACGGTACATCAGGCTAAACGAATCGTTAATATTATTTCATCTAACAAAGCTCGTCGTAAAAGTACTGGTGTGGTTTTCCTCGACATAGAGAAAGCTTTCGACGCATTATGGCATGACGGTATCATATTCAAACTACATAATTTGGGTAATATACTTACAGAAAATCATAAAAAGCTTTTTACTGGACAGATACTTCAAAGTGTTCATTAACAATGAGACATCTACTCAAAGACGCCTTTGTGCAGGTGTCCCTCAAGGGTCAGTTTTATCCCCTACTCTTTACGCTATCTTTACGTCTGACTTTAAAGCTCAAAGAAACCAGTCTTTAGCCTTTTATGCTGATGATACAGCAATAATAATCTCGGGTAAAGTTTCAAACGCAATTGTAAAAAATATGAAAAATGCACTTATTCATGCTGAAAAGTATTTCAACAGGTGGAAAATAAAAATTAATCAGGAGAAAACACAAGCTACCATCTTTCCTTTTAATAGATCAGCAAAAAGGATACCAAATTTAAATTTAAACCTACAAGGATCTATAATTCCACTTAGTAATAATGTCAAATATCTGGGACTGTTATTTGACAAGCACTTAACATTCAAAGAGCACGTTCTCCAATCATGTAATAAAGCATTAAACTGTGGTAGGGCCTTATATCCCCTACTAAATAAAAAGTCACAACTAAATCAAAAAAATAAACTGTTAATTTACAAAATGTGCATCCGCCCAATAATGACATATGGCTGCCAGGTGTGGTCGTCTAGATGTGCGGAAACGTACATGAAAAACTGCAAATCGTACAAAATAAAAATTTAAAAACTATTTTTAACCTTCCCAGAAGATATTCAACAGCCCTCTTACACAGAAAATTTAAGCAGGAGTTGTTCAATGATTTTGTTAATTAATTGACTATAAGATTTGAAGAAAAAACAGATCTTCAACTTTAGAAATATTAAGAAATTTGTAAGATTATTATCTTTTTCTCCAACTTCTGCAAAGAAGATGGTGGAAAAAGCTAAAAATAAAATTTCTTAGAATTTTATGAGGTTTTTCCTATATTTTTACTCAAAAATGTTATAATTCACCAACTGTAGATAGTTTTTAATATTAAGTTCTATACAGCCATGGACATTAAATTAGCACAAAATCCTTATATACATTGATTGTGATTTTTTTCTCATTTGTATCGTAATTAGCCCAATTGTTTTGGTCTGCAATGTTGCACGATGATATGTAACTGTTGTTTAACAAAAAATATTACCATTATCGTATATATTTTTTGTTTTGACTGCTAATTTGTATCGGTACCTAAATTTGAGCTGGACAGTAAATTAGCACAACGTGCCTAAAAGTGTTTTAGATACAAGTTTTGTTTGAGTATTTTTATTCTTACGGTATATTCTTTCAATTTTGTGGCATTTGAAGTAATTTTTCAAAAAAATGGTACGTGGAAAATATTGCTCACCAGAGGAGAAGCGCATTATCGTTAACTTGTTTCATGATGGGAAAAAGCTGGCTGATATTCTTGGAATTTCGAATTGCTAGCGAAAAATGATTTATGACGTCATCATTTCCTTCAAACCAAACATAATAATGTCGCTAAAAACAAAAATTGAAGGCCACGTGTCAAGAAAACAAACCGAAATCGTTGACCGTGCTATTGTCCGGAAGTCAAAGAAGGAGCCTTTCATGTCATCACGCGATATTTTGAACGAAATTAACTCCCAATTCAGGTTAAATTTATCGGACAGGCTCCTATAACGACGTCTTAATCACAAAAAGCTCTTTGGACGCTCTTGCCGAAAGAAGCCACTTCTACGAAAAGAAAAATATACTCAAGCGTTTAACGTTTGCTCGCATCCACAATGCTAAAGACCTCCCATTCTGGAAAAAATATTTTGGAGTGATGAAACAAAGGTAAATCGTGTGGAACCGAATGGTAGAGTAGTTGTTCATTGGCCAAAATGTCAGACATTCAATCCACGCTATGCTCAAAGGACCATAACACATGTTCGAGGAAACACAATGGTGCGGGGAGCGTTTTCAAGGCACGGTGTAAGTCCCATTGTAAAAATTAATGAAAAATGGACTATTATCAGTATTTGGACAATATAAAGAACAAAATGGAACCATAAGCTTTTAAATGCATGTCAGTTTTATTCATATTTATGCAAGATAGTGACTCCAAACACACATCTAAACAGGCAAAGGATTGGTTTTATGAAGAGCACAGGCCCGTTTTAGACTGGCCGGCGCAAAGTTCTGACTTAAACTCGGTTAAAAACCCCCGAGAACGATATGAAATGTACAATTGCTCAACAAAAGTACACAAATTTGGACGATTTGTGCATTGGAATACGGGACACTTGGTACTCGCTTCCCAAAGAACTTTCCAGAAGAACATTGTCCCGTAGATGCCACGCTTGAAAATAGGGGCTACTCTACTAAATATTAATCAAATAAGCTGAAAATATTAATATGTTTTCTATATATTAAAGCACCTCATTTTTATTCCAGAAATTTTAATTTGTGCTATTTTACTGTCCAGCTAAAATCTGGCGTTTGATATGTTGCAGGTCTTAATGAGCAGACGACTGGCAATATCGTAAACATTTTTGTTTCTTTTATAAAGAAGAATATGTATTTTAAGTTCCTATGTTTACATTTTTTATGAGTAGAACTAAAATACTATAAAAAATATGATTGTTTTCATGACGAAGTTTTGTGCTAATTTAATGTCCATAGCTGTATTTGTTGCAATACTTTAAGTAAATTCTCAAATACTGTAGATATAATATGCTTGTAAATATTTTAACTGAGGATGATATAAATTAATAAATAAAAAAAAATAAATAACGATGCTAAAGAACAATTTATAAGTAAAGTTGATTGGAAAATCGTATCAATTTGCTTATTCAACTATAATGTACAACGAATGGCAATGTAAGGAGGCCGAATTAGAAGATAACTCACATTTTCCAAAGATATTACGATTTTAAAGCGTCAAATCAAAGTAAGCAGATTTCTTAATGTAATTCTTAGTTGCTATTAATATATTTTAACTGCCGTCCTTTTGATTTTATTATGACGCTTTAGACTCCTAGGCATTAAATCCACAAGTTTTATGGTGAATTCTGTGGTTATTTTATTCATACAACAATGCCAGCATTGGGTTTGAATTGATTGAATTTTTCTTCAATTTCTTTATTAAGGTATTCCTACATGTGCTTAATTGGGTTCAAGTATGGCGATTGTGGCAGATTGCAGAGTGTTTTTGGGTCCTATAAATTAACCACTTCTTCGCAATTTTTGAGGTGTCTTAAGCATCGTTGCCTTGTTGAAATCCAGTTTCTCCACTCCATGAGCTACATTCTGCTTGATTATACGTGAATAGTCCCCCTTTTTAATTGTTGATCCATTGAACTAGATTGCCAACTTTCGATTCTGCAATGCACTCCCAGGCCGTCACTAACCCCCACTAAGCTTTACTGTTTTCATAATACATATATTGCTTCAGGTTTTTTTATTCTGCGCTATGTTTTATGGGTTACCTTTTTCAGGTTATTAATTGTTCTTTCAAAACGTTTATATATTTTTACATAATTTGTACGTTTAATATTTGACCTTTACTTCTCCAAGTCTGTAACACTTCTGAATGCCTACCGCTCGACACATTCTCCAACGTTCTATATTTCGCGAATATGCCTAACTTATTTTCTTTCTTTAATTTTGATAATACAATAATTCCTTCTGACAATTTTGCTTATTTTCCGCAAATATATTCCTTTATGGAAATCTATGATTATTTTGCGAGTCTCAATTTTTTTGTTTCCCTTTTCTGTCTTCAACCATCCCTAGTAACAACTGATTTATTTTTGCAGATAAACTTTGAAACTGATCATTATATTTAATGTTAGATATGTAACTTCTTTGCTCTTTTTTATATTTTTTGCATTATAGGATTTTATTGTATTATTGTGTTAAAGTATATTTTCGATATACAGTGAAAGCTCCCATAGGCGGACACCGACCGTCGATGCATTTTTGTCCGCCTAGGGGAGATGTCCGTCCAAGGGATATTTTGTTAAAATATTTCGGGAAAAATTTAATAAATACATATCTACTTGTGTATTATTTGTTGTCAACGATAACTGCGATATAAAATAATCTTTAAAAATATTTTCATTAACTTTTATTTTTCTCACATTCATATACATTGTACATACGTAGATATGTATTTATATTCAGAGTAGCTAATTAACTGACCATCCATCAGTTATCACATAAACCAAAATAAAAAGGGGAATCACAATTTAGATTTTGTCTATGAACATCACATTACATAAAATAATAAACCGGGGAATCACCGCACTACGATAATCATAATGCTACATAATCTGATTATGTTGAAAAATACACACTCAACAAAGAAAAATTTATGTAATCTCTACACATTGCGCATAGTATAAAAGGGGGATAAACCGAAAACAAACAATAAAATTGCTCAGCCTTTGCCTTTTGCAATATTTATTTGTCCTCCTATGGGAGATGTTTTTGGAAAAACAGGTGTCCGCGTCCGTCCAGGGGAGATGAATTTGCTCTAAAAATGCGACTTAATTGACGGGACTTAGAAAATCGTCCGTCTAGCGGAGATGTCCGCCTATTAGAGCTGTCCGCCAGTGGAGCTTTCACTGTATACTAAATTTGTTTTTTTAGGTACCGACTGTGATAAATTATTGTAAGGCTCGCTTGAAAGAAAATTTAAGAAACTTGTTCGCTAATAGTAAATTTCACACAATGGGTCTCTGGTTACAAGCGGATATTTTAGCTAATTAGGTGTATTACTCAATGCATTTGTATTAAACAAGTTTTAACATTATTTTATTTCTTTAAAAATAAAAAAGTATATATAGGGTGTTTTTTTATAGAGGTATAGAACTTTAAGTTGCAATAAAACAACGATGGATTATTCGATTGACATGAATTTTATTTATCCGAAAGATAATCTTGTGGCATTACATTTTAAATATGATTTATATGTACAATGTACATTTCTGTATACGTACATAGGTACGCATTAAAGACGTGCACAGTTACGACTGTTCGTACAAGTTCTCTGTATTTGCTGAACTGAGTGTGTATAGATAAATGGTTATCTGTTGCAGTTGTAAGTTGGTATTGTTATTTTTGTAGCAGTTATTTGTTTTCCTATATTTCTCACAAGCAAATACTTGTAGTTGATGGTGAAATACAATAAGTAATTTATGGGCCAGTTAGCGAAACGTAACGTAACTTACCGTAAGTTCGGTTTTTAGCATATGTAGAGCAATGTAAATGCTTATCGAAACGCACTCTCTCGTTAACAAAACGGAACGATCTGTATATAACGGAATTCCTTAACATTTTTACTTGACATTTTAACATGAGTGATGGGGTTATTGTATGCAGAGTTGCTTTTCGGCACAAATGCCCTCATTGATACTTTCATGATTATTTATATAAAGCTCTCCAATTTTACATGTACATATATAATGATTTTTTAAATTTTTGATTATAATGATAATAAAAACAAATAATTTTATATGAAATAAAGACTTATAAAAAAATTAACAAAATAAATAAATATTATATGTGCATTTTAAGTGACGAAGTCGCACGAATTTTCCTTTTTGGTACTTTCATATATATTCATCGTATACATATATTAATGTTTTAAAATTGTACATAAAAATTACTTTTCTTTAATTACACTGTGCTAGTTGCAAAAAGTGACAAGCGGGGCACCTGGCGGGTTAATCTAATTCGGGTACGCTGAATCCAGTGGTGCTAACCGTTTTTTTAGGTTAGCTCTTGTTTTCGAAATATACCGTTATTTCGAAAATGGAGGAGGTTGCACAACATATATTCGCGTAACTCACGGTTTAGTTTATTATAATAAACTGAAAACCCGAAATTCCGCAATGAAATTTTCTTTAAGTAAGGTTAAACTTTTTCCAATATGCGCAGTCATTGTAGAAACATAATTTTTTTTTACCAAAAAAAATAGTTCTTTAGCAAAATTTCGAAAATTTTGTTTTTTAAAAGGGCATAAAAAATTGGAAAACGCAGTTGTGCTTCTTTTTATTTTTATTTATTTATTTTTGTTGTTGACGGTTTCTGTTTCTACCTGTTCCAGGTATAACAATAGAATACCAGGCAAAAATATCAAAATATTTAGATTTCTGGTTGCATGCCTCTTAAAAGAGCCACCACTTTTAAATCTGCGCAATTTCGGTTTTTCAGTTTATTATAATAAACTAAGCCGTTTTTGAGTTACGCGAACCTCTTGTGCAACCTCCTCCATTTTCGAAATAACGGTATATTTCGAAAACCAGAGCTAACCTAAAAAAAACGGTTAGCACCAGTGGATTCAGCGTACCCGAATTAGGTTAACCCGCCAGGTGCCCCGCTTGTCACAAAAAAAGGTTTAAATTCTAGCACAGTGTTATTATTATGATTGTAATGTACAAGTTAATGTCCGTTATAACGTCCATCGTTATTTGGTAGATTTGAACCTATCCATTTCCGCCCAAGTGTTAATTTTATTCTTTTAAAACTCTTGCAATATTTGTTAACACGACATTTTAAACCGTGTTGCAAAATTGTTTTTATTTGATTGGCCAATTTGCTGAAAATTATATATGCCAATTTTTGCTGGCTCAGCAAGTGGTTTTGGGTTTCCTCCGATAGCTTAAAAATATTTTGTAAAAATACAAATAGTCGGCTCACATAATGAGATAAAGTAAGTTGGAACCAAATAAATTTACTTGATTAAAATTATTATACAAAATTACTTGAAATTATAATAAATAAATACTTGATGTTAATTAAATTAAAATAACAAAATAATCAATGTGAATGATTTGAAAATAAATGAAGTTGGACTATCTGATTTACAAATTCAATTAGTGTTAAATTGTTATTTAAAATAACTTACATGAAAAACTTTGAAACAAAATAAACATATAATATGTATTTTGAGTGGCAATATGACGCAAACGCCCTTTTTCGTACTTCTCTATTTAAATCTTTAAAATCTTTAAAAGTTTTAAATACATATTCTTAAGATTCTAATGGGCATAAAGTCAGATGTCTCGTTTTTAACGTTTCTATAACAACACAAACGTTCATACGTTACATTTTGACGCTTGACTAACTATGCAATATCGTGCTATGCAAATTGTAGTATTGTTTAAGAATTAATACTTTTAAAGATATGCTTTTTGTTTTGCAAGTTTCCTTGCTCGCATTTTTACTTTTTTTAGTACACGCCTAAAATGTATATTAAATATTAATCATTAAAAGAATAACGGTTAAACACCAAAAACAAATAAAATACAAATCGGGTTATACAGAAAGAATGACATTCACAAGGAAGAAGGCAAAGCAATAAGACGCACAACTAAAATTAGCAAATTAAAACTTAAACTAAGTTACAAATTAAAACTTAAACTAAGTTACAAATTAAAACTTACAATTATAACATAAATAAATAAATTAAATTATATTATAAATTAATTTAAATTTAAATAAAATAATACAGTGAGTTCACTACAGTGGCGACGAGGATCAAAGAGTGTAATTAGCAAAAATAAAACAAGGTAAAGCCATGGCTACGGTGATAATAGGTAAAGTGCCGTATTTTGACCACACGCAAAAGAATTGGTTGGTGTTCAAAAACCAGTTGGAACAATTTTTAATTGCCAACGATATAAAGGATGCAGCAAAGAAAAAAGCAATTCTATTGACATCGTTGTGCGAAACGTCGTACATCTTATTGCAAAATCTTGTGAGTCCAGCTATAGTGGAAGAAGCTGTAACCACATTTGAAATATGTTTGGCAGCGATGGATCGTCATTTTAAGCCTGCAACAACTGGATTTGCAGAGCGCTTTAAATTTTATAATGCGTATAAATCACCCACTGAAACGGTAAATGAATGGGCCGCTAGAGTGCGATCGTTAGCTGTGTATTGCGAGTTCGGTGCAAATTTGGAAACCGCTATTCGTGACAAGTTTGTGATGGGGTTGGAAAAGGGTCCGGCCAGAGATAAAATTTTTTTGGAATCAATACACAGCACTTTTGATAAGGTGGTAGAAATTGCCAATAATGTGGAGTATACCAAACGCCAGTACGAAGTCGCAGACGTTAAAGAAGAGTCTCTAAATTTTATTAAAAGAAAAGAAGGATGGAAGAAAAAGCAACAACAACAGCAGCAGTATAAAGCAACACAACTACAACAACAGAATACAACACAACAACAGACGCAAAAGTCAACACATCAGCAGTGTAAGGTTTGTGGATACAGTGACCATAGAAGCGAGAATTGTAAGTTTAAAAACTATAAGTGTAATCAAAGTAGGCAAAGAGGTCATTTGAGAAAAATGTGTAAATCATATAGTTTTAATTTTATTGAAAATAATGATTTAAGTTTATTTTCCATCACTAGTAACAATGATGGGCCGATAAAAGTTAAAATTTTTGTACATAAAAAACCTTTTGAAATGGAGTTAGATACGGGATCGGAAAATAATGTTATTTCTGATGATTTTTATAAAAGATTTTTTAGAAATTTTAAACTGGAAAAAGTTAACATGTTATTAAAGGCATATAATGGTGCAAACATATCTCCAATAGGATCGTGTAACATTGAAGTTGAATATGGCAATAAAGTTAGGGTAATTCCCATATTAGTTATTAAAAACGGCGGTCCTCCGTTATTGGGTAGGAAGTTTTTAAAAATATTTGAAATTGAAATTTGTAGATTAAATTATTCGGATCAGGCGACATCAGGTAGTTCATCGGAAATTATTGGAAAGTTTAGGAATCTGTTCGATGGTGGTTTAGGACTGTTTAGGAAAAGTAAGGCTGTATTGAGAGTGAAAGAAGGGGCCGTACCAAAATTTTGTAGACCACGTCCATTACCATTAGCTATTAAGGAAAAATTTAGTGTGAAATAGATAAGTTGGTAAGTTTAAATATATTGCAGCCTGTTGAATATTGTGAATGGGGAACGCCTATTGTGCCGATTGTGAAGAAAAATGGTAGCATGAGGATCTGTGGCGATTTCAAAGTAACCCTCAATCCTTTTTTATATGTTGAAAAATATCCTTTACCTCGAATTGAGGATATTTTTTCAAAATTACATGGAGGGGAGGAGTTTTCAAAGCTTGATTTAAGCATGGCTTATCAACAAATTGAGTTAGATGAGGACTCCAGGAAATATACCACGATTTCTACATCGAAAGGTTTATTTCAGTACACAAGACTGATTTATGGGTTAGCTTCAGCGCCTGCAATTTTTCAGAGAATTATGGATTCTCTTCTAACCGGATTAGATGGCGTTGTAGTCTTTTTGGATGACATTTTAATTAGTGCGCCTAATAGAAAATTACATATTATACGACTCGAGCGCGTTCTTAATATTTTGGATGATGCTGGTTTTAAATTGTCAGCTGACAAATGTGAATTTTTTTCTAAGAGAATAAAATACTTGGGTCATATAATAGGCAAAAATGGATTACATATGAATCCCGAAAAGATTCGTGAAATCAACTGCATTCCATGTCCTAAAAATGTAAAGGAGCTACAGGCATTTTTAGGAGTTGTAAATTTTTATAGGAGATTTTTACCTGACGTGTCAACATTGTTGCACCCTTTACACAATTTGCTTAAAGCAGACACAAAATTTATATGGGAAGACAGTTGCTCAGCAGCTGTTGATCGATTAAAATCTCTATTGCTGGCTGATAAGTGTTTGGCTCATTTTAACCCAAACTTGAAGACCAAATTGACAGTGGATGCTAGTCCAGTTGGAGTAGGGGCTGTTTTATCACAAATGGATGAAGGTGGTTTGGAGAAACCGATTGAATTTGCATCTAGATCCTTAACGGATACAGAAAAACGGTATTCGCAGTTGGACCGAGAAGCAGTGGCAATTTTATTCGGTGTTAAAAAATTTCATCATTATTTGTATGGCCGTCAGTTCACATTGGTGACCGATAATAAGCCCTTACATCACATTTTTAACCCAAAAAAGGGAATACCATTAATGACTTCTAGTCGCTTGCAACGCATTGCTTTAATTTTATCCGGATACCAATTTGATATTTGTCATATTAAATCAAGAAGTAATATTGCAGATTACTTTTCTAGATATCCAAAGGATTGTAACGTAGCTTTGGACGAATTCCCGGAAAATGTTTACATTAATTATTAGCAGAATCTCCACGGCGAAGATACATTTTTAAATTTTAAAATGATTGGTCTGGAAACATCGAAAGATACGTTATTGCAGGAAGTTAGTAAGTTTATTAAGTTTGGTTGGCCACAAAAATGTCCGAGTTCCGAATTGTTACCATATTTTTTAAGAAGAAATGAATTGTCGGAAGAGGAAAATTGTTTATTTTGGGGGTATCGGGTAATTATACCTACACAATTAATTGCTGAAGTAGTTAAATTTTTACATGCTTCACATATGGGAATAGCGAAAATGAAAGCAATGGCTCGTGAGTGTTGTTGGTGGCCTAGACAGGGTAAACACTTAGAGGAGATTGTAAAAGCCTGCGACGCTTGTTTGATTACGCGTCCAGATCCCATTCAGCAGGAATTAATTCCATGGCCAAGATCTGATGAGGTGTGGTCTAGGATACATATTGATTTTTTCGGTCCTTTTTGTAAACGCTGGTGTTTGACAGTGCTCGATAGTACTAGTAAGTGGGTTGAATGTGTCGATATGGGTACCAATACGACAAGTGAAGCTGTCATTGCGGTCTCGCGGGAGCTGTTTGCTCGGTTTGGATTACCTAAATATGTTGTTTCAGACAACGGCACATCTTTTGTGTCCAATAAGTTTAAATATTTTTTAAAAAAGAATGGTATCGAACAAATAACAACACCTGTGGGACATCCTTCCACTAATGGCCAGGCAGAGAATTCCGTTAAGACACTTAAAAATGCTAATAGTGTGTTGTGCAGATTTTTATTTGATTACCGGAATACGATACATTCGAGTACGGGAGTTTCACCAGCTTATATGATGTTTAATAAAAGGAAATTAAGGACAAGGTTAGATCTGTTGAACCCTAAAAGGGAAGTTGAAGCCAGGAGCTTTAAGTATGTTAAGAATTTTGTGAGAAAAAAACAGCAAAATCAGGTAGAATATTATAAAGGGTTTAAAAAGTCTGTATTTAGGGAAAATGATAATGTTATGATTAAAGATTATACTGTTCCCGGTAAAGTTTCTTGGACAAGGGGTGTAATACTTAAGGTTAGAGGTAGACAAATATATTTGGTTAGAACAGTGTCCAACAAGGTTTGGAAAAGACATGCCAATCAATTAATTTCATGTAACAAATCCTTGGTTCCAACTACCGTATCAGATCCTTTTCAAAAGTTTAACATAAATACTGTAACAAAAGATAATAACGAAAACAATACTGTTCATGAAAATAAAATTCAAAATAACAATCAAAATGTTGAAAAAGAAATTGTAAACAATGAAAATCCAATATTAAGCGAAAATAACAGTAATGAACATAAGAATGTAAAATATAATTTAAGGGAAAGGAAAAAGAAAACCTAATTATTATTATAAGTTATTACAGTGTATGGATTAGAACACATAGTATATATATATGTATATTATATTTATATGTTTTCTCTGATCCATGAAAATTTTTTTTAGTTTGTAAAAGTAATGAATTTTAAAAGCAATGAATTTTAAAAGTAAAGAATTTTAAAAGTAAAAGTAAAAAAAAATTTTATGGATGGAGAAACCAATTTATGGAGGGGGTATTGTAGTATTGTTTAAGAATTAATACTTTTAAAGATATGCTTTTTGTTTTGCAAGTTTCCTTGTTCGCATTTTTACTTTTTTTAGTACACGCCTAAAATGTATATTAAATATTAATCATTAAAAGAATAACGGTTAAACACCAAAAACAAATAAAATACAAATCGGGTTATACAGAAAGAATGACATTCACAAGGAAGAAGGCAAAGCAATAAGACGCACAACTAAAATTAGCAAATTAAAACTTAAACTAAGTTACAAATTAAAACTTAAACTAAGTTACAAATTAAAACTTACAATTATAACATAAATAAATAAATTAAATTATATTATAAATTAATATAAATTTAAATAAAATAATACAGTGAGTTAACTACAAAATAAAAATCCTTATATATAATTTATATGATGATTGCTGTACAGTGAATAAGGCAGAAATGAATAATTTTGAAAAATAGTATCAAAAATTTTTTTTTGCGAAAATCAGGGAATGAATAGGTAAGGCCGGGACATACAATAATGTGAATTTTTCGGGCCTGGGTTGAGGGAAAGGTATTTTCCCTCTTGGAAGTATCGGCGGGTTAGTTGATGTAGATCTCGCGACGGTCTATCGGTAGCTTTCAGTACTTTATATTTCATCGGTTGGTGCATTTTTGTTGTAAATGTTATTGGTAATAAAAAGTTCACGCATTTCTAACGATGAAAATATATTTCAGGTTTAAATGTCAGTTTGTCATTTAAAATAATTCAAATTAATTCAGTCTTACCAGACGTAAATACTTGTACTGTTTATGTCCGGAGATTGCAAAATCCCATCTCCGGCGATCAACTAAATGAGGCTTAACATGCAATAGATGGCGCTGAAATATTAATTTTAGCTTTCATGTCTTTTTGTATAACGTTGTAGTGGAATGTAATTAAAGCTTTGGGAATTTATAACATTGTACTGTAATTTAAGTAAAGCTTTTGCATCTCATAACATTATACTGTAATCCTGTTTAATTTAGGCTTTCTTATTGTATAAGTTGAGACTAAATTACCATTCTAAAATTGTTAATCTAAAAGGACATATTGTGTTAGCGGAAATATCAAAAAGTAAATTTGAATTGTGAATTAGTGAACTTAAAGACAATCAGCCTGTGAAGAAACAAGGAAAAAAAAATAATTTTTCATAAAAATTTATAATAATGAATAAAAAGAATTGAAAATTGAAAATCAATAATCCCTACAAAGTTTTTTAAGTGCTAAAGGGCAAACGAAAGATCGTGCGTTTATTGAGAAAACCCCTAAAAGAAGCTCAAGGTAAATTTGGCCATCTCGAAAGAGTGAAAGAGGACAAAAAAGGAAAGAAAGCTACATCAAACAGTGAACAACAAAGTAGTGATCAAGTCAAAGGAAAGTATTTTGTGATTTGTTAGAGAGTTTGGAACTTCTCTAATTTTGGTTACCTTTTTTTTTATATAGTTTTCCCATAGTAGTCAACAGTCGAAGACGCTGCTCCTTTTTTTTGCTTTTCGACCCACCCATACAGTCCACGGGAGTTCAACATTTGGTCCAAACGACCCGGATTTTGGGCGACCTTCATCTCATCTTTATCCCACCAAGTAACCTTCAAATTTACAAGGTAAAGTTGTTTTTGTTTTTACTTTTGAATTTTTTTGAATTTTGGTGGTAATTTTGTATACAAGCAAAGTGCTGTTAGGTTGTCTAACCTTTGTTGTCTAACAAAACTTTGCTTTTATATAGAATTTTTAACAGTGCATATATATTTACAAAGTGGTGTGTTATAGTTTCGATAGCACTGGCACACTTTGTAAATTTATCGAGTATAAGAACCAAAGTGGTATTTTTTATGCACTGTTATACCAATGTGTCTTGACTTATAACAAAGTCTAAAGTGACTAGAGTATCAAATTGTGGTGTGAATATCATAGTTGGGAATCGATTTCAACTACCCAATTTGATATCAGTTATAAGTTGTGTTATAATTGGTGATTGTGCATTGGCAAAATAGCGTAGCACATTACCTTTTATACTGAGTTTCAAATCCACCGGATACTTGAAAAAAGGCACCCATAACTAATGTTACTCACTTTTATTAGTGGCAAATCTGAAATTTTTAGCAGATTTGCAGTGCATAAGATGTTTTGATTTATAATAAAGTAAGGTGAGATGACACACTAAATTTGATTTATGGGTTCCCGTTTTACTTGTTCTTTTTTTATTTTTTTATTTACTTTGGAATAATTTTTATTTATTGATAATTTTACATTCGAATAAAATTTATAAATTTGTTATTTTGTATTTAATTTTGAACTTCATATTTTTTAATATTTAATATAATCTGGCAATTTATATAATATATACATACAGTGGTGGCCACGAATCTAAGACACGACATATGACAGACTATGATAATTGAGAAATCTCAAGAAACCCATGATATTTTGGAAAAATATACTTTGGAGCGACGAGTGAAGTTTTGCCGCTTCGGCTCTGATGGAAAGCAGTACGTATGGCGCCCTCCAAACCTGAAGCATCATCCATAGTAAAACCTAAACACAACATGGTGGTGGAAATGTGACGGTGTGGGCAGCACTTTCCTGGCATGGTGAAGGTCCCATTTAGAATATAACTTCTAAAATGGACCAGCATGTTTACAAAAATATTATAACAGACACAATGATGCCATTCGCTGAATACAACATGCCTCTAATATAGCAACTTATGCATCATAATGACCCTAAGCACATTTCACGTCTAGTGAAGAGTTGCTTAGAGGAAAACGATATCATTCTTCTTAAGTGGCCAGCTCAATCCCAGGACCTCAATCCAATTGAGAACTTGTGGAATGATGTTGAGGAACATGTACGAATAGTTAAACCAAAAAATTCAAGCGAAGAAAGGGAAGAAATCGAAAAGGCTTGGTATGCAATTCCAAAGCAACTTTATGTAGTATTAGTCGAGAGTTTACCCAGGAGATGTGCTGCTGTGATCAAAAATAAAGGATTTCCTACTAAATACTAGGATTTTTTATGAAGCTGAGCTTAATTTAGAGAATAGTGTTATATTATGCCTATGTCTTAAATTCGTGACCAGGATAAAACTTGTGTTTATGAATATAATATGTAAATAAAAATTCTTAACCGAATATAGGTAAGAAAATATTATTAATTTTTCTTCATAACATTACTAAAATCTTAAAAAAAATATCATGGACCCATAATTTTTTCGATAAAATGTAAATATTACAAATAACTCAGTCATATGTCGTGTCATAAATTCGTGGCCACCACTGTATATTTACACATAAATTTGGAATACAAACTGAATACAAGTAGTTTTTATGAACTGCTTTTCATCCTTGTATTTTTATTTATTTTTTTTTTTTTTTTGTTTTGAATTTTGAGACGGTAATAAGTATCGTGTTATTGGCCATTAGGAATTCGTCCTGTTGGCTTGGCTTCGAGAAGTGCGTCTTATTTTTGTTTTAAATATATGCTCGTCCTATTAGTTTGCGGTACGGCGCCAAGTTTATCGTGGTGGCGCGTTGTGAATATTAAGTTGATCGTGGTGACCAGTAGTTTATTTTTCTTACCTTTTTTTATTTTATTTCTGGGGTGCAGAATTGCTACCGAACGGGACGCGAACACTTTCGAATTTTTGATCGTTTTCGAATTATTGTTCATTTGTTTTTTGTATTTTTTAATTTTAATCTCGTTGAGGGAATCTGTGAAGAACAGAGTCACAATCATTCTTATTGTATAAGCTGAGACTAAATTACCATTCTAATTTGTTAATCCAAAGGGATGCAATCGATTTGCCTCAAGTCAATAAAATAGTTAAATTTCAAATAAAATGCAAATTTAATATAAAATTGTGAGAATTAACTTAAATTTTGAGAAGAAAAATATAAAATTGTGAAAAATTAATTAAAATTTTGAGAAGAAAATATAAAACCAAAGGAAATTATAAATTATAAAAGAAAACAACAAAAAAAAGTGGATTTATTTAAATTGGAAAAAAAATTAAAAGAACAATTTAAACTTTACTTTAAATACGAGCCGGACAAAAAAAGGGTTTTTTTTGTTTTTATTATTCTATTGAGTGAAACCAATAGCCAAAAAAAAAGAGGGAAAGTGATTTGTGCTTATTATTGTGTTGGAACACTTCTAATTTGGTTCCCTTTTTTATAGTATTTTATTAAGCCCAAGTGTCAGTGTCCCATACAGTCCACGGATTTACCATGTACATTAAATTGTTTTCGCAAAAAGTTAGCTTTATTTTAACTTGTAACTTTACAGTTCCCTTTAGCTAAAGGTACCTTTAACTAAACCCAAGTTTAACGGCAAGTTGTAATAATGGCCCTTGAAATGAAGATAATGAAATGGAAGTCAAGTTGTTTCTTGCTTGAATTCCAAAAGCATAATCTTATCATTTATTGAAAATTTCTCGCTTAAATACTAACAATGAGAATTTCTATTTTCTAAATTTAAACATATACATATAAACATATTTTCTAATCTTAAACATATTTACAAGTTACATTACTAAGTATTACAGTGCACTCGCGATAATATGAACACCCCAAAATATGAACACTTTTTCTTAAACATTGACTACTCCATAATATGAACTTTGTACAAAGGCTTTAAAATATGAACAGCTTTTTTATTTTTAAAGCATACAAATTCCAGTTACAAAGCATTAGAAATTGGGGAAATCCCGAGTTTTTATGTTTATTTTAATACCAAATGTTAAAAAAACTGCAAACACATACATAAATATGTATGTAGATACATGTGTGTAGAACGATTCTTAAGCAAAAAGGTGAAACCAGCAAAAGCCATTCTTTTAATAAATAATGCACCTTCTCACCCACTTGATGACCAACTAAAATCTGAAAACGGCTCTATTTTTGTAATGTTTATGAAACCGAACATGATACCTCTTATCCAACCCATGGACCAGAATGCAATCAGGATGACAAAACTTTATTATAGAAACAGTCTTCAAGCTTCCATTGCTGCTAAAGGAGGTAGTTTAATAGAGTCTATGAACTACATTAAAGGAAGCCGTTACTATTTTAGAATCAGCATGGAGTAAAGTAGATACATCTTTGCTATCCAAATGCTGCAATAATATTTTAAATATGGTGGTTATTCAAAATGATCCTGTAGATGAAATCCCTTTAAGTAATCTTAGACAAAGCTTACAAATGAATTTAATAGATTTAGAAGAAAGTGCGGCCAATAAATTCGTGTTTTCTGTAATGTATAATGTACTGTAAAAGAATTGAAGTTGTATGTTATTCTATAGTTTTCTATAAATTGAATTTACAGCATTGAATGTTAAAGAATAGAATGAGGATGCTATTGAATGTGACGATAATGAAATAGAAGAAATATCGGAAGAAGATGATTGTGTGGAGAGGCCAAAGAGAACGATTAAAGACAGGGAAGTTGTAGAAATTTTTAATCATACATTGGAGTGGGCAGAAAATGAAATGGTTGAACAACGAGACTTAAATGTATTGAGACAGTTGCGGGAGAAGGCTATTTTAAAAGTTCTCGTTCAAAAAAACAGCAAAAAAAGATTTTTTTAAAGTTTAAGTTAAAGATTGTATAAGTGTTTGAACACATTTACAAATTTATTGAAGGAAGTTCCTTTTTTAAATAAAACAAAAAATAAAATTATTTAATGAAAAAAAGAAGCAGGAAAAGTGTTTATCTTGCAAGAAAACAACATTTTTTTCAACAATTTAAGCCATTTGTAAATATGAACAATTTCGAAAATATGAACAGGCTTTGTTTTAATTAGTTCATATTATCGCGAGTGCCCTGTATATCATTATTTTGGGGTTTTGCATACGTTCCATATTTTACCAAAGTATTGTACGCGGGCAATCGTTGTGCTTTTCTATATGTAATGAACAAATTAAGATACGGTCGCAGCCTACACGGAGAAGCTGTTGACTTATTGGTATTTAAGTGCTCTGGTGAGAAGGAGCGAACTAACGGGAGCCATTGAAAACGCTAGCAAGCAGTCGGTGGGGGGATTCTTGTTCTCGTCAATCTCATGTACCAATAATATTCGTCATTAAGCATAAATAATTTTTATAGACTCCCTGGAAACTATAATATAATGGACCGGGTGTTAATCCTTGATGCTAGAAGATGGAAATAAAAAACCCTATTTAAGGATTAACTAAACGGAAAAAAAGAGGTCAACCAAGCTAATCAAATGTTAGTATTTCTCTCCACGATGGTATTGGAGAATAAAGCGCATCTTCACCCACCCTTCCTATGATCTTAACTCGCGCCAGTCCTGTGTTAAGATCCCAAATGCATAACCTACCCAATCTCCTCACATCAGTAAGTAAACTGCCCTAAATGTTCTATTTTCTCATTATTTTATTCACAGAGTTTTCATTCAGGTTCATTAGTAAATAACAATTCATAATTCATGATAACCAAAATAAAAAGAAATTAACTTAAAACTATAACTATAATTTAAACTAAATAATTAAGAAATTTAAATTTGGAATTTTAATTTACACTATAAATTCAAGTAAATGCAAAAAACGAATAAAGTATAGATGTATATAAAAACAAGTAAACTTATGTGACCTATTAATTTAAGTAGGATACAAAAAAAATAACAAAAAGCTTTTTTCGTAATATACAAACATGTGGCTAAACAAACATGTTGCTAAACATGTTGATAGGGATCATAATGTTTCTAGGCTTGCGTAAACTAAATATGCATGATCTGCTATTTGTGTATATAGAACAGTGGTGCTCAAACACATACTATCATAGGTTTGGGTGTGTTGGTAAAGCAGCGGAGAGCAAAATTGAACTTAATTTTTGAGAATCGCACACTGGGAAAATAATAAAAAAAGAAAAAAATTTGGTTTATTGTGTTGTGTGTATGTTATTACAAAAAACAAAACACATTTTTCGCCAAAACAACTCAATACGTCTGTCGTCAAATTCAAGAAGTAATTTCCATCATCGAATGGAAGGCCCTGCTTTGCTAAAGCCAAAGCAACTGTATATGATGCCTTTTTAAAAGGCAACGACAATTTCTCGTTACTACATGGTAAATTATTGTAGTTTGGTACGTCCGTTTCGTCAACCATGAATTTAAAAAAAAAATTCTGCTTTTAATTGCAATAATTTTAAAGTCCTATCATTCGCTTTAATGTTGTCGAAAAATCCATGGCTAGCCTCGTAATGTCTTTTTATAAAAAAAAAAATTACGACATAAAGTGCGATAACACACAATACATTTTGCATTACCATCCATATTCTCTATAAAAAAAATCATATTCCCAATTTTCATTAAACATTTTGCTGCGTGTATTTGCAAAAAACAAAAAGCATTTAAACAAGTTGCGTAGCGTGGTCTTGCTTCATCAAGTGCTAAACGTCAACTGAATTGATTTTGTTCTCTGAGATGAACACAAAACAACAAACAAAGCAACAAACACACGATCATTATAGGAAACCACACAAGTAAGCTTATAGTGTACGTGTGCCAACGCAGCGTCAGCAGATTTTTCTTTGCCTATCACATGTGATAGGAAATTTCGATTTTGAGCATCACTGATATATACTAATAGAAGATCATGCATATTTAGTTTAAGCAAATCTAGAAACATTAAGATCCCTAGCAACATGTTTAGCAACATGTTTGGATATTAAGAAAAAAGCTTTTTGTTATTTTCGTATCCTACTTAAAATAATAGGTCACATTAGTTTACTTGTTTTTATATACAACTATCCTTTATTCATTTTTTTGCATTTAATTGAATTTATAATGTAAATTAAAATTCCAAATTTAAATTTCTTAATTATTTGGTTTAAATTATAGTTATAGTTTTAAGTTAATTTCTTTTTATTTTGATTATGATGAATTCTGAATTATTATTTACTAATGAATATAAGTGAAAACACTGTTAATAAAATAATGAGGAAATAGAACATTTAGGGCAGTTTTCTTACTGATGTGAGGAGATTGGGTAGGTTATGCATTTGGGATCTTAACACAGGACTGGCGCGAGTTAAGATCATAGGAAGGGTGGGTGAAGATGCGCTTTATTCTCCAATACCATCGTGGAGAGAAATACTAACATTTGATTGGCTTGGTTGACCTCTTTCTTTCCGTTTAGTTAATCCTTAAATAGGGTTTCGTATTTCCATCTTCTAGCGTCAAGGATTAACCCCCGGTCCATTATATTATAGTTTCCAGGGAGTCTATAATAATTATTTATATTTAATGACGAATCTTATTGGTACATGAGATTGATGAGAACAAGAATCCCCCCACCGACTGCTTGCTAGCGTTTTCAATGGCTCCCGTTCGTTCTCTCCTTCTCACCAGAGCACTTAAATACCAATAAGTCAACAGCTTATCCTTATCTTAATTTCTTAATTACAGATATAATTTGAAACTTAATGCAAGCAAGTGTTGTTTTCTTAAAATCAGAAGTGGTATATCTTGGACATTTAATAACTGATCGAGAAAAGCTTGAAGCTTTTGTAACAAAATACCCTGTGCCAAACAACACTGACGAAGTAAGAAGGTGTGTGGCATTTTGCAACTATTGCAGACGTTTTGTGAAGAATTTTGCACAAATAAAAAATTATAGAAAATTTATTTGGGCGGAACAATGTCAGACAGCATTTGAAACATTAAAGAATAAGTTAGTAAGGCCGCCAATTTTACAATACCCAGATTTGGAGAAACCTTTTATTTTGACGACGATGCATCTAACCTTGCACTAGGAGCCGTTTTGCCACAAGGAAAAATAGGACAGGATAGACCCATATCCTTTGCAAGTCGTTCACTTAATAAACATGAAAAAAATAAACCAGTAATTGAAAAAGAACTAATCGCAGTACACTGGGTTATACAATTTTTTAGACCTTACCTTTATGGTAGAAAATTTATTGTTGTTATAGACCACCGCCCTTTGGTTGCGTTGTTTTCACATAAAAATCCAAGCTTAAAATTAACTAAAGGGACCATCTAACGTTTTTTTTTTTCAACTAGTGCTTATTTCGTGAGAAGTCGTCGTAGTCTAGTAGGTAGTGTGTTCGCTTATTAGACGTAAAGCCCGGATTCGTATCCCAGGTCAGACATCGAAACGAAATATGAAAATAAATATATTTCTTCGGCGACTACGTCTCAGCAGATTTCTGGCAAAAACTCTGAGAGTCAATAAACCTGCCATGAAAAAGTTTCTCAAAATCTGTCATTCGGAGTCGACGTTAAACTGTAGGTCCCACCACTCAAGTATAAAATTAAGGCACACAACTTGAGTGGTGTGAGAAACTAGGCCGTAATCCTGACGGAAGGGCCATTTGCAATGGAAATTGCAAAATTGTGTATGTATGTATGTATGTGCTTATTTCGTGAATAGTAACACTTAGCTCATGTCTGATTTGACAGATAATTAGTTTTATCCTTCCGCTGAACGAATATGGTTGTGTATACGCTTGACCAACGCTGGGAAATATTGCGACTTTACTTTGAAAAGAAGATGCCGATTTTGGCAAAAAATTCATCTTTTCATATGAAGCTCATTTTGATCTTGGCGGGATGTAAACAAGCAAATTGTCGCATTTGGGGCACAGAAAACCCGCACGCATACATTGAAAAGCCGACGCACCCAAAACCAGTCACTGTTTGGTGCGGATTTTGGTCCAGAGGCATAATTTGGCCATTTTTCTTCGAAAATGAGCAAGGAGAGGCCGTTACAGTCAATGGCGATCGTTATCGGGCCATGTTGAATGAATTTTTGTTCACAAAAATTCAAGAGGAGGATATTGGAAACATTTTGGTTTCAACAGGACGGCGCTACGTGCCACACAGCCGAAGCCACACTCGATGTTTTGCGCTCTGTTTTTGAAGATCGCATTATCAGGCGCAGAGCTGATGTCGTTTGGCCACCTCGGAGCTGCGATTTGACACCGTTGGACTATTATTTGTAGGTTGCCATCAAAGATAAGTGTTACGCGGACAAGCCAGAGCCAATTGACGCTTTAAAGGACAATATTCGTGAAGCCATTGGTGAAATACAGCTGCACACAATCGATAATGTGCTTAAAAATTTGACCGATCGTGTAGGCTACTGCATGGCCAGCCGAGGCAGCCATTTGAATGAAATTATTTTCCATTATTTACCGGAAGTATTGTACTTTCAAATAAAAAAAGAAATTTGAGAAAATATTCAGTAGTTTTTTTTATAAAGCATTTTCAAAAAAAGTTATTTGGCGGACCCTTTAGAATTCGAGTGGAATTGTCAGATTACGATTTCGAGATAATATACAAGAAAGGAAGTAACAACACAAACGCAGACGCATTATCAAGATACAACTAAACTCCGAAATGGCACAATCAATAAGATTGATGAGAAGTTAAAAAATCACTAGTGACAACCAGTGCAAAGAAAAATGATTCAAAATGAGGAAATAAAAAATAAAAAAATGAAAAGAGTAGAAATGGATCCGAAGAAAATGGTAATGTAGATCCCTCAGAGTCTGATCAACTCAAGGTTTGGCACTGCACTTGAAAAGTCGACAAAAGAGATAAAAATTGAAAATGATTCTGCTTTAAATGAAACTCGAGTCAGATGTAGCGATAATCCCTATTATTTAGATAATATGTTGGAGAAACTACCTTCTGTTTTAGACAGAACAAATTGTACAAAATTCGCACTAGAGAAAGGTGACGAATTATTTAAAAGAATAAATGTAGAGAAATTTAATGAAAAAATAAACAAAAATAAAAAAATGAAGTAATAATATTATTATATAGTAATCCTCAAAGAATAACAGATGAAAAAAGAAAGCACGAATTGATTGAATTGTATCACAGTACACCATGTGGATGACATTTCGGAATAAGAAAGACTTTGATAAAACAAAAATACATATGGAAAAATATGTTTAAAATGGTAAAAAAGTACGTTTCAGAATATAATCTGTGCCAAGAAACAAACAAATAAGACATACTAAAGAACCATTATGGGTAACAGATACGCCAAAAAATAGTTTTTCCACTATAGTAATAGATGCAGTTATACCTTTGAGACCTTCTGAACACCATCGCTATATATTAACTATGCAATGTGAACTAACTAAATATATAATAGCTGCACCAATGGAAACAAAAGAAGCCAAATCAATTTCAAAATGTTTAACAGAAAATCTTATATTGAAATATGGTATATTTAAAACACTGAAATCAGATAGAGGTACAGAATTTGTAAATGAATTAATGAAAGAAATAAGGGGTGATTTTTTAAGAGCTATAGGAAAATTAAAAAAAAACACATAAATTTCAGAAAAATTCATGAAATCTTTATTTGAATCGATAGTACGGTCCATATAATTTAATGTTTGAAGATTATTTCATGCAAATGTTGACCGCGACTGCGCCTCAAATGGTCCATCCGCTTAGTCCAATTTTGGCATACTCTTTCCAACATTTCGGCCAGTATCTCACGAATAAATGCTTCAATGTTGTCTTCCAATGCGTCAATTGAAGCGGGCTTGTCTGTATAGACATGAGCTTTAACATAGCCCCACAAAAAATAGTCTAAAGGCGTTAAATCGCACGATCTAGGCGACCAATTGACCGGTCCCGAACGTAAAATAAAATGTTCACCGAACTCGCCTCTCAATAAGTCCATTGTTAAGCGTGATGTATGGCATTTGGCACCGTCTTGTTGAAATCACATATCATCACGTCAAGCTCTTGCATTTTGGGCAAAAAAAAAGTTGGATATCATTTCACGGTAGCGCTCACCATTCACAGTTACGTTACGATTCGCAGCATCTTTGAAGAAGTACGGTCCAATGATGCCACCAGCCCATAAACCGTACCAAACTGTGACTTTTCTGGATGCATTGGTAGCTTTTGCAATGCTTCTGGCTGATCTTCACTCCAAAATCGACAATTTTGCTTATTTACGTATCCCGAATTGCCGCTTCAGTGGGTGGATTAAACTGTCCATAAAATGGAAGAAGCGTGCGATGAACTTTCTTAACAGAGCACGCATTTTAATAATAAAATTCAATGATTTGCAAAGCGTTGTTCGTTTGTAAGACGATTCATGGTTAAATTATAGACCAAACTGAAGATGTTTGGCAGTGAAACATAACACGAAACGTGCGTGAGCTGTTTAAACCAGTGTTGCCAAAAAGATAATAGCTAAAAAATCACCCTAAAGAATTAAAATTAAGATTAAAGAATTCATTAGAGACTGTGTTCGATTCTGAAGTGTGTATAAAGGGGTGGAGAGTAGTGGCGACTCCTTGGAACCAAACTTCTGCTCAAATTTCTGTCAACAAAAAAAGGCGAAAGAAGAAATAAATCTTTAGATATTTAGAAAACAAAAAAAAAACACTTTCCTTCTTATGTTCCTTTGGTACACGAACAATTTCCTTTTTTTTATATTTATTTTTCTCTGTCACTCACTTAATTTTTCGATCATGAACAACCATAAAATATATTTGTTTTTTATTTCCTCCAGAAGAGTTAATATTTTATTTCTATTTGTTTTTCCTTTTTCAAATTCAAATTTTATTCAAAAATACAATATTAAATATATTTTCACTTTTACGGTTAAGATAATTTATTATTATAATTGTTTACAATTCAAATTCGGCTTTTTGTTAAGACACAAGTTTCTTTTTGCATAATTCTTTTCTTTGAACATTATTATTTTATGATGGTTACAAAACGGATGAATACAGTAGAAAAAATTATATAGACTAAAGCCCTAATATTACATTAAATTACAGTGCATGTTAATTACAGAAAGCTTAAATGTAATATATAGCGCCCTCTGTTGGTGATTTCCCATCATTCAAACAATCCCGTTTTTGTCCCCAGAAATGGAAAGTGTGGATCATCAGAAATAAAGAGACTGCTAGAAAAATTATTGAAGCTACAAAAAGGAATAGAAGTTTAGAAACATATACAAAAATGAATCGCAGAGATCTTAGTATAGGAGACTTAGTACTAATAAAAGTAGAAAATTAAAATAAGAATGAAGCACCATATGAAATAACTAATATAGATAATACAAACGTAGAATTAAGAATTTAAAAAACAAAAATTGTACATAAAAATTTATTAAAAAAATGTAAAAAATAAGCAACTAAAACATAAGAAATATAATAACATTTAAGAATTGTGTTACACATACATTTAAATTCTAAGATATATATAAAAAAAAATGTTCAAGTATTATATCATTGTTCTCAAATATATTTACCTCTTAAGAATTAAAATTTTATGACCTTTTCAAAAATATAAAATTTTAACTGGAAGGTTAGTGGTGTTGTGTAGTGCATTAATAAAGTGAAGTTGATAGTTTATTGTAAACAAAAAAATAAAATTAAATTTGAAAACAAACCGAACAAAGAATAAGCAAGAGTCAACAAACTTTAAAAAACCAAAGTATAAAGAAACTGTCGCGTTAATGTAGGTCATTACCCAACGTTGTTCTATATTTTAGTGCAATCTGATATTATATGTAGTGGTTGATTTTATAAAAATATTGTAACATTTTATTTCAAATAATAACGGTCGATATAATGCTGTGTTTAGTTAGCATAATTATAATGTCATAGGCAGTAGCATGTAAGCGCATCCTGACGCGTCTACTGAGCCGAACATTTTCCAGTCAGTATTAAGACAATTAGATCGTGCGAAGTGTATTAGGTCGAACTTATCAATTTATTCATTCTTTTCCATTCGAGCTCTTTGACCGATAAGATCTAAGAGGAACACCATATAACAAAAAAAAAAACTTTTGATCTGTTAAATAAATTTATTAAAGGTGAAAGTTAAAAATTTTAAAGTGAACTTGTTATTAAATTGCATAGTGTACATATTTTCTTAATTTTTATAAAAAAAAGGTAAAATCTCAAATAATTTATTTAAAGATTTAGTGGCGTGAGGAAATTTTCTTAATTTTTTTTAGTACACGTGTGAAGCGCTTTTTAATAAGAAAGTGAAGTAAAACCTAGCGGTACTAACGGTATTATCCCGTTAGTCCATCACCCCACATTTATCTCGTGTTTTTTCTTCTCTTCTAAAGTCAGAATTACATACATTTTTAATTTTTAAAGTTGCTGAAGAAAAAGGTAACAATGTATTCGGTTTGTGATGTAGAAATAATTTATTAAAAGAAATTTATCTTCATTTCTCAAATATATGGGGAATTGAATTTAACCAGTTGCCAGTCTGATTGGCTGACCGCCTCCAACTATCATTGAAACATCAATCCCCAAGAAACCAGCGAAACACCCTGAAATGTCGTAATTAATTTAATTTATTTATTTTATTATTTTAGTTTTAAGTTTTATTATAAGAATTAGTTTAAAAATTTATTGCTTTTTATTATAGAATAATTAAATTAAATATGCATGGAAATGCACATATGTCTAGACGTCTGCTGGACATATTCTATTAGTCAAACACTTTAAATCCTCAGCAACAACATCACCAACAGCTTTTGAAGAGGCCTCATCAACATGCTGCAGAAACATTAATATCGGCGAGTGTTTGTTCCCTTTACTTTTTTTTCATATTTTCTTTTAAATCTTATTTCGTATATTTAATGTTCTATATCAGTGATGCTCAAAATCGAAATTTCCTATCACATGTGATAGGCAAAGAAAAATCTGCTGACGCTGCGTTGGCACACGTACACTATAAGCTTACTTGTGTGGTTTCCTATAATGATCGTGTGTTTGTTGCTTTGTTTGTTGTTTTGTGTTCATCTCAGAGAACAAAATCAATTCAGTTGACGTTTAGCACTTGATGAAGCAAGACCACGCTACGCAACTTTTTTAAATGCTTTTTGTTTTTTGCAAATACACGCAGCAAAATGTTTAATGAAAATTGGGAATATGATTTTTTTTTATAGAGAATATGGATGGTAATGCAAAATGTATTGTGTGTTATCGCACTTTATGTCGTAATTTTTTTTTTTTATAAAAAGACATTACGAGGCTAGCCATGGATTTTTCGACAACATTAAAGCGAATGATAGGACTTTAAAATTATTGCAATTAAAAGCAGAATTTTTTTTTTAAATTCATGGTTGACGAAACGGACGTACCAAACTACAATAATTTACCATGTAGTAACGAGAAATTGTCGTTGCCTTTTAAAAAGGCATCATATACAGTTGCTTTGGCTTTAGCAAAGCAGGGCCTTCCATTCGATGATGGAAATTACTTCTTGAATTTGACGACAGACGTATTGAGTTGTTTTGGCGAAAAATGTGTTTTGTTTTTTGTAATAACATACACACAACACAATAAACCAAATTTTTTTCTTTTTTATTATGTTCCCAGTGTACGATTCTCAAAAATTAAGTTCAATTTTGCTCTCCGCTGCTTTACCAACACACCCAAACCTATGATAGTATGTGTTTGAGCACCACTGGTATATATCGATGGCTTAATATAGAAAGGTCGTATCTTACATTTTCAGTACTTTACAGGAGAAGGAAAAAACTTAATAAAATCTAAAACAAATATGTTATGTTATGTTTCTTTTAATTACTATAAATCAACTATTCGGCAAGATAGGAACCTGAATTTTTCAGAGGATGTGTATGGGGGTTTTGTCTACCAGAATATGTAAAACCCCCTATTTTGAAAAAAACGAGATACGACCTTTCTATATTAAGCCATCGATATATAACATTAAATACGCGAAAAAAGACTGAAAAGAATATAAGAAAAAGTAAAGGGAACAAACACTCACCGATATTAATGTTTCTGCAGCATGTTGATGAGGCCTCTTCAAAAGCTGTAGGTTATGTTGTTGCTGAGGATTTAAAGTGTTTTGCTAAAATAATATGTCCAGCAGACGTCTAGACATATGGGCATTTCCATGCATATTTAATTTAATGATTCTATAACATAAGGGAATACATTTTTAAACTAATTCTTCTAATAAAACTTAAAACTAAAATAAATAAATTAAAAGAATTACGACATTTTAGGGTATTTCGCTGGTTTCTTGGGGATTGATGTTTCACTGATATTTGGAGGCGGTCAGCCAATCAGACTGGCAACTGGTTAAATTCAATTCCCCACTTCTTTGCCTCCTCCTTTCGTTGCCAATGAAATCTCCAGTGCAGTGTACTGTACACAGTGCAACAGGACTTGTAACCCCAAATTAGTTTCCTCTAATAAAATAAAATATTTCTACATCACAAACATCGTTACCTTTTCCACAGAAACTTTAAAAATGAAAAAATGTATGTAATTATGACTTCAGAAGAGATGAAAAAAAAAACAGGAGATAAATGTGGGGTGATGGACTAACGGGATAATACCGTTAGTACCGCTAGGTATTTACTTCACTTTTTTTATCAAAAAAAAAACGCTTCACACGTGTACTAAAAAATAAGAAAATTTCCTCACGCCACTAAATCTTCAAATAAATTATTTGAGATCTTACCTTTTTTTTATAAAAATTAAGAAAATATGTACACTATGCAATTTAATAACAAGTTCACTTTAAAATTTTTAACTTTCACCTTTTATAAATTTATTTAACAGATCAAAAGGTTTTATTTTGTTATATGGTGTTCTTCTTAGATCTTATCGGTCAAAGAGCTCGAATAGAAAAGAATGAATAAATTGATAAGTTCGACCTAATACACTTCGCACGATCTAATTGTCTTAATACTGACTGGAAAATGTTCGGCTCAGTAGACGCGTCAGGATGCGCTTACATGCTACTGCCTATGACATTATAATTATGCTAACTAAACACAGCATTATATCGACCGTTATTATTTGAAATAAAATGTTACAATATTTTTATAAAATCAACCACTACAAACCGCGTAATATTGACCTATTAGGTAGCAATATTTGGAGGAAATCAAATAACGAAACTATGGTCTAAGATCTTTGGCGTGATAAGTACCTATCAAATTTCCTTCCATATCTTCTACTATATAATAATGGTTTCCAATTTGTTCTTTTATCCTGGACTTAATGAAAGAGGGTGCTAATTTCGCATTAAATTGCTTACCAAAATTACTTTGTGCAAAGTTTCTTCGTAAAACTATTTGTCCTACACTGTACGAAATAGGTCTAGTTCGTAAATTATATTGCGCTTTGTTCTGATCGTAAGCTTTAGTTATATATTTTTGAATATCATTACGAATTAAATAGAGTTGGTCATCTTTATTTAGTTTTGAAGTTGGTTCGTTCATAAGGTTGATATTTTTAAGCAATTTGTACGAACTTCCATGAGTTATCATTTCTTGACCAAAAACAGCATGGTAAGGTGAACACTGTATTGATTGATGTATGGAGTTTCGAAACTTATATAACTTAATTTCTCATCCCATAAAGTTTGATCCTTTTTCAAATAAGCTCGAATTCTAGATATAATAGAGCGATTGACTCTCTCTGATGCATTCGATTGAGGTGAATAAATAGCAGTATATGCATGACGTATACCTAATTCCGTTAAAAATGCATTGAAGTCATTTGCTTTAAACTGTGAACCATTATCACTAACAAGCACTTCTGGCACACCATATACGTGAAATATATGTTTCAAAAGGAAATCTTTAATTACAGTGGAGGTAAATTTTCGGAGAGGACATAGCCAATGAAATTTTGTCAAATGATCTAATACAATTAATATGCCTATATTACCCTGTTTACTACGAGGATAAGGTCCTAGAATGTCGACATAGAGCCGTTGAAAAGGTCTGGTGGAAACTATTTGATTACCCATATTCGGTTTCAGGGACATATTGGGGGCTTTAGATTCCTTGCAAACTTCACATGATCGTATATAGTTTCTAACATCACGGACAAGACCTGGCCAATAAAATTTTCTCCTAATTAATTCTAAAGTCTTCAACATACCTCCATGTGAAACAATAGAGTCGTGAAATCGTGACATAATATCCTTTCTCATGTTCAGAGGGATCCAAAGTTTCCACGTATTATTTTCCTGTTCTACATCTCCTGAGTAATGGCATGTTCTAATGTATACAAACTGATCAATAATTTTAATGTCAAGGTATTTCGACGGATTTTCGTTAATTTTTTTCTGTAATTCAAGATAATCCTGGTCCTGGAAATGTGGAGAAGTTAAATCTATTTCTGGTTCTGTTGTTTCTAATTCAGCTATTTCAATTGCTGGAATCCTGGATAGTGCATCTGGAACGGTATTTTCCTTTCCTTCTCTGTGACTTATAGTGAATTTGTATCCTTGCAGTCTCCACACCCATCTAGCTAACCTTAGTGTTACATACTGTTGTTTCATTAGCCAAACTAATGATGAATGGTCAGTTATAACTTCAAATTCTTGTAGTTCAAGATAGCATCTAAATTTCTTGATAGCTTCTACAGCTGCCAAGCATTCGCGTTCAGTGACACTATAATTTCGTTGAGCAGAATTCGATTTCTTTGACATGAAAGCGATAGGTTTTTCATGGCCTTGGTCATCCAACTGCACAAGTACCGCACCGATACCAAAGTTACTTGTATCGCAATGTAAATAAAATTTCTTTGAAAAGTCAGGATTAGACAGAACAGGCGCTGATGTTAATAAACTCTTAATTAAATCAAATGCTCTTTGAGCTTCCGACGTCCAACAAAATTTTCTTTTCGTAGACAATACTTCAGTAATAGGCGAAACAATACTAGAAAAGGTTGATATGAATCTACGGTACCAACCTGCTAAACCTAAAAATCCTCGAACCTGTTTCAGATTCTAAGGGGTTGGCCATTTCTGAATTGCTATAATTTTATCAATTTATTTATAATTTATTATTTACCACCATTCCCAATGATATAACCCAAATAATTAACTTCTATGACACAAAACTTACATTTAGAAATATTTAGTGTAAGATTGGCTTTTCGAAACTGTTCCGCAATACGAACAAATACAGCTAAGTGTGAGGTAAAATCTTCCGATACTAAAATTAAACCATCTAGATAACCAAATACCGAATGTCGAAGATCAGGGGGTATTAAATTATCCATTAGACGACACATAGTAGATGGAGCATTACATAACCCAAAGGGCATTACTACAAACTGATATAACGGTCTTTCAAGCACAGTGAAAGCCGTAAGAGGTTTTGCTTCATCAGTTAAACCTATTTGCCAATAAGCAACTTTTAAATCTAACTTAGATATAATATTAGCTTTTGGTAAAATAACCCCTCAAATATACCCTCGATATTAGGCAATGGGTAAGCATAGTCTTTTGTTACTTCATTAAGTTTTCTAGCATCCATGCATAATCTAATTTTATTTGGTTTTACCACTAGTCTTATGGGTGAGCTCCAAGAAGAAGATGAAGGTTCTATAACTCCTAAGGCTAACATACGATCAATCTTCTGAAACATTAACTTTTCTACTGCCGGTGACACGGGATAGAATCGTTGTTTTACAGGTTTTGCATCACCAACATCAATACTGTGTTCATTTAAACTAGTGCGTCCTAGGCCTTCTTTTTCAAAATTTGGAAATAAATCTATGACAGTTGTCGTTGACAAAAAGTTAGAGGATAATCAATAACGCTCTCGTTAGGTTTAAGGTTAACATCATTAGATATCTCTGAAAGAATATTAGTAGCACTTTCCAAACCAGTGGAACAAATAATGTTACCAAAAATTTCGGGCACTAAATAAAAAGTTTTCCAAAAATCCAATCCTAAAATTAACCTTTGAGTAATGGATGGAATAATTAAAATTTTTAACTTTTTTGTTACATTCTTGAATTCAACATCTACATGAATAAAACCTATAACTTTTTGTACGCGTCCATCCGCGTTTTTAACTGAGGTTTTCAACTCGTGAAATTCATTAAGCTGTCTAAAATTAAAGGTGGCTAAGTCTGAACCTATACAGGAAACATTTGCTCCAGTGTCTAATAAACCAAGTTCTTTAAAGGTTAAAAATTTACCGAAGCATAGTATCGTTTATCGTACTCATTATTTATAATTGAGGATAATATATACTTAGCACCGATTTTTCTATTTTTATAATATTTACGTAATCGAATTGTGGACCGTTTCGGTTTCTTTGAGGAAGTAATTTCTATCGCGTTTTCATTAAAAAATTTATTACGTTTCTGAAGATATTGTTGTAATCTAATATGATAAGGTAATACAGGGTAAACTAATTTAGAAAGATTTTCTCCATTATCTATTCTAACTTTTATATTGTCATTCTTAAAATAATTGAGGTTACTTTTTGAATAACAATTGGAGGTTTGAGAAATGGGATTATTTGCTAAGGTATTTTCCGAATATTGTTTTGAGGCAACTGGTTTTTTGGTAGTGAAATTTTGCGCGATGTACATTTCATACACTGAGGTTTATAAGTATTCTTCAATCCATATCCATAACAAAATATATTTCGTTCTTCCAAACAATCCTCCCAATTATGAAATGGTTGATCACAATTCCAGCATTTGGACGTTTTGAGAGTTTGTTGAACTGCATCAATAGATATTTCCTGATCAATATTTTGATTGGAATCATATACTCTGGAGTTATATCAACTTCTGCAATTTGTCTTCTGGTTCCAAAATTGTTAGAAAGTCGTTGTGAATAACTCTTGCGGAAATAATCGTTATCCATAAGATGTTCTCGCATATGTACTAATTTGCGAAGATGGGCAATAGAATAAATGGGTACGTTCAATAATACATGTCCAATTTCTGGGCGTAAATTACGTGTTAATATTTCTATTAACTCACTTTCAGGAATGGGCGTTGAAAGCTTATCTAACATAGTGCAAACCGATTCATAAAACATATCAAAATTCTCATTGGGTTTCATTTTTCTACTCCTAATTTCTTCAGGAATTTCAAAATTAGACTTAAATTCCTTAAGTTGATATTTAAGCGCTTCACAAAAATCTTTTCATACTACCACTTCAACTTGTTTATGGTATCGCCAATACCAATCACGAGCTCTTCCAGATAGTAGTATGTGTAAATTTTTACATATTATTGAGAAATCATTGTTAAATGTTTCCTTTGTCAAACTTCTAACTCTGTACAGGAATTCATCGACACTGATTCCTTGACGTGAACTGTCATATTTAACATTCCAATTTTGAATAATTGAAGTTATTTTATCCGATCTTATTGCAACATTCTCATCAAACGATGAAATATGAGAAGAGTGATGATTCTGAGGTGTTAAAATTCCATTGGAAAATCATTGTCTACTATTTGTATTTTGTGTTTAATTACATATTTCATTATCCAAACATATTCTCATATCTGAGGATCCCAAGGATTTTATTGTATCCCTAGATATTCCAGTCAAGTTACAATAATCATTCTCATTTATTTCATCATCATCAAGGAATTTTCTTTTACAAAGAGAAACATCTACTCCTGTATCTATCAAAAATGTGAGTTTATCTGCTATATCTATGTAATTTTATGTAATAGCTGAGATTAGACGACACGCAATATATTATGTTGGCTTTTATTGAGTTCCCATTGGTGGTGACATTTGAATGACCTCCGGGATCTGGAAGTTTCCCTGACCTTGGATATGGTTTATGTTGCGGTTTCTGTTACTGTTAAAGTTATTTCCTCTCATTTGGTTATTGTTATATTGTCTTTGATTGTTGTTGGATCTTTGGTTATTACTGTATCTGGTATTATTATTATTGTTGTTATTGGTTATACCATTCCGTTGTATTCTCGAAAAACACATATTTGAAAAGTGGTTGTATGCTCTGCAAGTGTGACATTGCATTCCATCAACAGGACATCTATTTCCATGATTTGCACCACATTTTTTGTATCTTTGTTGTTTGCGATACATGTTGTTAGGTGGTATTTTCTGATGAAATGCTTGTTTCTGAACTGTTCTTGATGTAACTCGTTAATCTTTTTTAATGTTCTTATTTCTAACTTAAGTTCTTCAATTTTATAAATTAACTTTTCCCTATTTATGACATCGTTCTGCACCATGTCCAGTAGTATTGTTAATTCCTTCTTCTTCTTGCTTATTATTCCTCCCCGTGACTTCTTTGTGTTTGGTAGTTTGAATATGGGTATGGCCGGTTCCTGTTGTTTAATTGCTTTCAATTTTCTTGGTATTGCCGGCTTCTCATCCTACATGGTCAGGCATGATCACCATGAAATGAAGATAATGAAATGAAAGTCAAGTTGTTTCTTGCTTGAATTCCAAAAGCATAATCTTATCATTTATTGAAAATTTCTCGCTTAAATACTAACAATATTTTCTAATCTTAAACATATTTACAACTTACATAACTAAGTATTATGTCATTTGGTCAATTCACACAAGCCGTTGTATTCATTGTATTGTTGGAAGAACATACAACAGTGCATAATTGTTGTTGATAATTTTCATATAAAAATCCGATACAGTCAGGGATGTCATAGAATCCAATAATTTCGGAATTGGATTTGAAAACGACACAAAAATCAATTTGGTGTCATACAATCCAAGATTATCGGTTTTGTTTTCGAACTTGAATAAGTATCGGTTTTAGGTGTTACAGTATGTCTTGTTATCGGTTTTGTTATTGGAAATAAACCAAGCAGCTAACAGCTGTCTGTTTGTTATATGAAATAAAAACATCTTAATTTAACTCTATAAATAGCTTTTATTTTACCAATCTTTTATAAGGTTGTGGCTATTTCTCTGATTCTCTGACCTTCACTTTGCAGAGTCGTGCTTGATGACAAAATAACATTGTCTTCATTTTCAGGTAATGATAAAGTCAGCCCATCCTCACTGGTTTGCACATTATAGTTCCTGCAAATGTTGTGCAGAGCGCAGCAGGAATTTATGATTCCTTTTACTGTGTCTATGACCATCCAAAAAGCGTCTTTGTTCAACCGGCAATAAGCTATAAATCTGCAAAGCAGCTTTCTTCTATCCAGGAAAGACTGTATTGTAGTAGCCAGAACAAGATTGGGAACAACAAGGTTTAGTATACAACACCTCTATGGAAAAACCCAACCTAGGGAATGTGAATTGTGTGCAGAAGAACTAACCATAAGTCATATCTTTAAAGATTGCCCCATAAGCTCAACAAATTAACCACTAGAAGAAATCCTAAATTGCAGCAACATAAACTCAGCAAGAAAAATTAAAAATATTCTTCAATCTGCAAATGTTTTACATGAAATCTAGATTGCTGATGATGTTAAATTATTTTATACTTTTGATGATGATCATGGTCAGGCTGTTCTTTAGCGGAATATTGATTTGTTTGTAACTTGGTGCAGAGTTAATTTAATGGATCTTAACTTAAAAAAATGTAAATGCATGGTTTTCTCTCGCGGTGGCGTGATTTCGCCCACTTATGTGATTAATTCTTGCCCTTTGGAAACTGTGTCTACATTTCTTGATTTGGGAGTATTATTGGATATGAAACTGTCTTTTATTGATCATATTAGTATGATGATTGGCAAGGCTCGGGCTGTTCTTGGTTTTGTGGAAAGATGGGCTAGGGAATTCATTGATCCTTATATAACTAGATTGCTATACACATCACTTGTTCGACCTATTTTGGAGTATGCGTCTATTATTTGGCACCCATACTATCGTTGTCATAGTGATTCAATAGAGTCTGTGCAGAGGCAGTTTATATTATTCTGTTTACGTGGCTTAGGATGGGATTATGCCAATGGATTTCCGTCATATGAGGCTAGATTAGGTTTGATAAAACTTCCAACTTTGGAACATAGAAGATCTGTTTTAGGTGTTTGTTTTGTTTTTAATCTGGTTAGAGGTGATATCGATTCTGAGTTTTTGCTTCGTAACCTGAATTTCAGTATTCCTGCAAGATTTTCACGGCACTATCATCCTCTTTCCTTAGATTTCTATAGAACGAACTATGGATGTAATTTTCCTTTTCGTAGATTATGTAATGATTTTAATGTATATTACGATTTGATTGATTTTAATTGTAGTGTTTGTAATTTAAAACGTAGCGTATATGCTAGCATTAATTTGTAAATTATTATATAAAAATGATTTTCGTTCTTGTCATAGGTAGTTCATGTTTATTGTTAGTTTATTCAGCTTGTGATTAAGTTCTGTAGCTGATTTATGTTCTTGTTGCCATTACTTTTCCCTTACCCGCTACAGTCCGGACTGTAGTGTGTACGTGTCCCTACGTAATGGGGACGAGGGTGGGTTAGTGTGTGGCCGGGGACGTTCGGAAAAAAAACACATATAGTGTAATGACCATGTAGTCCACACTATTTTAGAATTGTATTTTATAAATTCATTTTTTAAAATACGCATTTTAAATAAATAAATATATATTTTGTGAAAAAAATTAATAAAAATTGGAAATAAATACACAAATGTAAACAACAGCTGTTTCGAACATCGGTTTTATTTCAATTCGAAAATAACAAAACCGACTTGATTTTGTGACACCAAATAAATCCAATATTGGTTTTCAAAAACGACAAAAGGCAAAACCGACTTGGATTCTATGACACCCCAGACTTATACACATTTTTTCATATGTTTTTAAAAGTTTTATTGACTTCTATCAAATTTATTAATGCACTACACTACACCCTAAGACTTTTTCAACGTTACCAACAGAAAAAAAATTATTTTTAAATATATGTACATACAAAATTATATTAGGTATAAACATAAAAATTAAAAACTAATGATATATATAATCTTTTTTATCCAAAAAATACCCATTCCCATAATTCTCCTGGGGATTTTCAAAAAATATATCCCTAATCCCAAAAAAATTCTTATATTTGGGAAAAATCCCACAGCACCGCATTTAAACCTCAATCAGTGAACGAGGATAAAAATACCGTCTGTAAAAAATTCCCTTTGTATATAAGCACATATTTTTATAACACATACGTAGTTATAAAGTTGTTATATTCGTCGGTTGAGTATGAATTTTAACCATATTCACTATAAATATATAGCAGAGACAAATACAACAAATTTAAAGAGCCGATAATATTGGTTTAAATAATAAAGCTAGAAAAACAAACACATAAGAATATGGTTGAAGTATGCGGAATTTTTTTATAGCATTAAAAGAAGGAAATTTATCTTTTATACACACCCATTATTGTCCTTAAAGAGAAGAGAAAGAATTGGATAAACTAATTGAACTGCGTGCTTTAACCCTTGAAGTTATTTGTGGCTCTTATTGTAGCATAACATAATGTCACTTTGTGGACATTATGACAAAATTTTCGAATTCTTCTCTTTCTCTACCTTCCTTTTTTTGGGAAAAACATTTAATAAACCCGCAGTAATTTGACTCAAAAAGACCGAGCAATTAAAATCCTCATTTCTGATGCCTCCAAAAATTTTAGAAACTTTCCATGCTTTTGCATTTTTGATAAATCTGTTCAGAAACAATTTCTTCTCTTCTGTTTGCGTGGCCTTGGATGGAATTATTTGGATATGCCTTCATACACTAGCAGATTGACATTAATTAAACTGCTCACCCTTAAAAGTCGTCGAACAATGTTAAATATATCCTTTATGATTAATCTGATCAATGGTAATATTAGATGTGAATTTCTGTTAAGATCTGTTAAATTCAATGTTCCTTGACGTAACTTCCGCTGTTATAATCTTATTTATACGCAATTCTGCAGTACTAATTATACTGTTGCTGATCCGTAAACTAGAATTTGCCGTCAATTTAATTATTTGTCAGACTTTGTTGATTTTGCTTTAAATTCTTGCGTTATAAAACGGAACATTATTGTTTTTCTCAATTCATAACTTTTCATAATTTTATTCGATTTGTATTATTAGTCAGTAAGGAATTTGTCCATTGACTTAAATAAATAAATAATGTCAATGGACTTTACGACACATCATACATGGACATTATGACACGACGCGAAGGGACATAATGTCCATGTCCATGTAATGTCCATGCCCATGTCCATGGACATTATGTCATGCCACCGGCTATTATGCATTGCTACCGGACTAGGAATACTGAAATAAAACTCAATACATGTTATGTATAGCAAATGAAATCTGTTGCCATTTTGACAACTGGGACAACTGAAAAAAGTAATAAATTGCGTGAATTACGGTATAAACACATAGACGACAAACAACCGATTACAGAAAGTTGCGAAGTTTAGAAGTTATAGAATTTATATGAAGACGATTATATACCACATTTACACTACAGCGAAATCTAGTACTTATGAGATTTCGAGCCAAATCTAGTTGATTTTAACTATATTTCCCATACAAAACAAAATCTACTTATTTAGTAGATTTCGGCAAAATCTACTCAAAATCTAGTAAAAATAGAAATGCAACTATGTATTTTGCCAAATAGTACTTAAAAATAAAACGTTGCGCAGGAAAAAAATGCCATTTCAATTTAAAAATACATATTCTAAATGTTGTATCAGTTTTGTTCATGGATGTTAGCTTTAAGCATAACAACTGAAAAGTTTATTGGCTCATTCTAAAACATTATTTCTTATTGGATCTCATTTGGTCTTGACGAAAAATGTCCTATATTTTTCATTTTTGTTTAGTATTAAACCAAATTTGGAAATATTGGCCCATAATCATAGTCAAACACTAAAGTCGGTTCTTTTTAAAAACATCTTTAATATTTAAACCTGTTACTAACTGTTTCTTAACTATAGTGAAAATTAATAATAGTTTTAAGTTGAATCAGCTTTAAGTGGGTGATTAGTATAATTTTTGAAATTTTGCATACAAACTGGTATAAATACTGTGTAAGTGGCATCTCCGCATAGCTGATGCAATAAAAGCGCCAAAAAATAAACAAAATATAAATTGTTATTTCGAAAAAAAAAACAATTGCATAAAATAATTCAGGGGAAATCATTTTCAATGTCCTCAATTGTACACATCTCTCCAATTATTTTTCAACACTTTTTCCACAATTTATAAAAAATTTAACACAATTCATACAACTTTGGTTTTTTGCTTTGTTTTGATTTTGTAAATTTGGATAAATGACAAACAGCTGATAGAGTTAAAGCGATGTTAACTTTGTTCAAAACAACTTCAGCTTGTTTTAAGTATAAAACTGACTTTAGCAGAAAAAGTAAGCTTTTTATAGTCTATAGTAGCTGAAAAGTTGACATTTTAATAAATGATACTTAAAGTACACTTTTTTGATGACTATTGGTGTTTTCTTTTCTACCAAAAAATGTGCACTTTATTTTAAAAAATGCAATTTTGTGTTTGTTTCTTAAAAATGTTTCTCCCTCTAAAAGGGTGGTATGTTTTATTCTAAATAATTCGCACTTGAAAATGGTGGAGGGCATTGCATTTTACGCCCTGTATAAATCGAGAGTGCTGATAATGCCCTGTAAAGCAAATGACTTTTGTTTATTTATAGGGCTACCAGATGAAATTTAAAAAAAGTCGCCTAGTATCGTTATCCAATTTTGAAGTTAATTTTTTCATTGTTTTGTGGGATAACCTTAAGAGAACATTACATTATTAAAGCTACATGGTCAGTAATATAAAAAATTGCATTCAGTGTTAGAACTGTGTTAAAAAACTTTTATTTGGTTATAAAAGAAAGCTCTAAAAAAATGATATCGAAAAATTAGCGATCTGGCAACACCTTTTTTATGTTTACATATTTTATTGAAAACAAATAAAAAAATTAAACATATTTTTAAGGGCACGGGGCATACCCTTTTTTCATATTTGTGTTATGTTCATCTCAAATAAAAATTACATTATAACAGGGTTGGTCAGCAATTTTTTAATGCACCTTGTAAGAGGGTGACATTTTCTTTGTAGAAAAGAAAACACCATATGATTATGGCCCATTATTTTCTTTTAAATTGCAGTCAGCTGTTTTTGTTATTAAAATGAAATCTTGCTACTGTCAAATAAATCCAATGTAAACGGTCTAGATTTTGAGAAAGATTTGAAATCTAATCTCCTAGATTTCGCTGTAGTGTAAATGGGCTAATATTGATGGCAGAACAGAAAAATCCAAGACAACAACCTAAGCAGTTCCTGCCCAACTTGAGTAGCAAAAAGCAGATTAGTGACGCCAATACAACATAAAATAGTAATTAAATAACATCTTAAAATACTTTTGTTATTGAAGAGAAAAGAACAATTAAAAAATAAAAACCAAATAAAGGAATTCATTAAAAATAAAATTGAATTATAAACGGTTTATTAATCATATTTTTATGAGAATTCGTTTGACATGCCCGTTAATCAAAAATATTTTATATGAATACAATAATAACTACGAAAAGGAATAATTTCTTGTACTGAGAAGCTACATTTATGAATAAATTAATTGGATTACATGTTATGAGAAAGGATTTAAAATTTTTTTGGAATTTTTAAATTTTCGAAAAAATACGTCCATTATTAAAGCTACATTAAATGTTTTTGTGTATATACTTATGCATGTACAATGTACATTTGTCAAAATATCGAAAGTGACACAACTGAATATGTTTTCTTTAAGAAACAACTGTTCATAATTTAAATTGTTGTTTATTGGCTCTAATCACACGAGAACAATTGTGCTGGCGTCAAATTACAAAACTAATACATGCACATTTTTAAAAATCAAATGAATGCAAAACTCCTAATACATACAAAGCTGTGTATACGTATACATTTCATGTCAAACTAATATTCATTTCGTGTAATTTGAAAAGAAAAAAAATTGTGCGACTAAAAATTGTTCTCGTGTGATTAGAGCCATTGTTTTGTTTTTTGAATAGCTGTTTTTTTCTGCTCTGCTTTCAAGAGGAGCAGAAAAAGCACTTGACAGTATTTTCTGCCGAATTGCCGAGCTGTGTATTGTGTAGGAATTGATGGTATTTTGGCAGAATAGTATGGAAAAATGAATAATAAGCTTTAATAAATGAATTATTTTGAAAACAAGGTAAAAAAGTTTTGTTTTAAGGGCATATATAAATAGGTACCACCTGGAGATGTACAGCCCAATCACGAATACTCTTAAGGAATTTATTTCTCTCGGAAACCACTTTTCTCGGGATAGAAATCCTCTAATTATAAAGTGGCAATACCAAGTTTTTAGTCAGATGTGTTTCTTATTGACCACGGCAAATTCATATAAGGTAGCCGCAACTCTACAACAAGTACAACAATGCAAAAACAACTGGCATTTTGTTTTTGTAAAACACTCCTTCGGCTGTCAAAATAGGAAGAAAAAAAATGGGAAAGAAAAAAAATTAACAACAAAACACACACGCACAACAAACACACACAAATTTTGACAATCGTAGAAGTATCAGCTGTTTAGACAATCCCACCGGTTACATGAATTCGCCTTGTTATTGACATTAAAGTTTTTGACAATTTGTGAAAATATAGTAAAATCCATATAAGTTTAAAAATAAATAATAATACAAAAAAATAAAAATGAATATTGCTAAATGTACATACTTGTGGAGGAAATTGGTGGTTTGGAAAAACAACAACAAAACATCCAGCTTATTTCCAGAAGGCAATTAAGGGATGAATCTAATCCTCTAGAGTTGCCGCAGTCTTTGTAAGTAAATAAATAAAATTTAGTTTTTTAGTTTGTAACAGGTTTCAAAAGTACTACAGAGTAAATAAACCAGCGTTACGGTATTTACTAGAATTTTTAACAGTAAATTTGGAGTTTCACCAATAGTAAAACTATGTGCGAGCTTACGTTTTTTCGCAGAACGCAGATTGGCGTAGGAAAAGATTTCATCGTGACTTTAAGTCAGTCGACTTTAAGCAAAGTGCTCACGGAAATGGTGGATATTCTTGAGGCTCATCTCTATCCACTTTGGATCAAGGTACCGCACACCACAGAAGAAAAAAGAATGATAGCTCTAGCTTTCTACACCAAGCACAATATTCCTGGTGTTGTAGGGTGCATCGATGGAACGCATGTGTAAGTTATAGCACCATCAGATAATAAATATCTCTTCTATAATAGAAAAGGAAAATTTAGCATGAATGTTTTGCTAGTAAGTTGCCCAATATGATATTTGTTTATGTAAGAGAAAAACCAATTGGAAATTTTTCAGCTCTGTGACCACAATTAAAAATTCGGTATGTCGATTCATCGCATCCAGGTGCATGTCACGCTTCCTTTATATGGAATACAAGTGAGATACGAAACCATTTTGAGCAGAATTATTTGCAAGGTAAAACGAACTTTTGGCTGTTAGGTAAACAAAATGTTATTTATTCTTTGACTAATTCATTTTATTATTCTACATAGGAGACGCTGGATATCCCCTTGAACCATGGTTTTTAAATTCCCAGCGAACTCCAGAGGGCGCATGCAATGCGATTTAATGAAGCCCACGCAAAATGCCGCAACATTATCGAGCCTGCTAATGGCATACTAAAAACCATTGGCGATGTGTTCTTGGCGCAAGGGAATTACACTAGTTTTATTAGTTGTTTTAGACCAACAAGAACATTTAAATATATTTTTATTTATTTAAATTTAGTTGCAAACTCCCTTGTGTTTTATAAGCGATTTTTTTTTTTTTTTTGGTAAAACCAAACTAAAATACATTGAGAATACCTACTTTTTAATATTTCTATCTTCACACGGTTGATAAAAATGGGATTAAAACAGAGAAAAAGAAAAGTAACAAATTTCACGCAGAATTATTATTCATAATAGGACAGCAGGGAAAAGAGAGAAATTTCATGCGGAATTTTTATTCATGATTGGGCTGATAGTGATGTGATGTGATGTGGGAAAACTGTTCTCCCATTAAAGTCTCTGTGGGTTAGTTGATGTCAAAAGGATGTTCCATGAGTTAAAGGTCTCCTAAACCCTATCGGTAACTGTTTACTCGAGGAAGATTGATGAATGCGTTTCTGGGATTTGACTGATAAAGTCTAAGCAGCAACCACAAATTCATATTTGCCAACTTTGGCCGTTTAGTTGCCAGTGGCAGTAATACCAATTTGGCAACTTGAGTTGGGTTGTCATACGTAATAAAGACATTATTTCCTGTATAATGATGTAACACATAGTCCTTGGTTGTTGTCGCGGAATGCAATTGGGCTACTTAAGATATAAAGAACAATTTATATGCAGGATTATTTTATCCCTTTAAAATAGGGAAATTTGTTGTTTAAAGAGAAAATGAGAAATTAGGATAAATTCATGGAATAATATCGTAAACGTTTTTCGTTTGTAAATTTTACCAATTATTTTGAAAAGGGAAATATATTGTTTAAAGAAAAATTTGGATAAACTCATTGTTACCATTAATATCGTAAACATTTTTCAGTTTTAACCGCCTGTGAGAGCTGTAAAATATTTTCCTAATTAAACATGTATGTATGTATATTTCAGAAAACTGCAAAAATCATAAATTTGTTGAATTATGCGTATTCACAATATAATCGATTGGGGCACTCAAACGAACTGTCGCTAAAGAAGATACAGACCGCATATATATATTTTATTTATATTCTTTCAGCACTCGTTTGAATTAAGCATGTTTTACATGTGTTTTGATTAATTAAAATTAAAGGTGAAAAAAAGGAAAAACAAAAAATGTTTTACAATAACCAAACGAGTATGATATTTGAAAATAATCGTGGTGTATACCGTAGTGGTGTAAAATTACGTAAAGTAACAGTTTCCTTTTTATGCAAGAGTTTTAATAGTATAAAACAGAAGTTAATTATTATTGTTATATATTTTTCCATGAAGTTACCGTAGGCTTGTAGGTAGTGTGTTGGCCTATTATACACGAGCCGTGGTTCAAGCTCTGACAATTTGAACATAAAAAAGATTTCTTTCAGCAACTCTCTCTTAGCGGTCTTCTGACAGAAACTCTGAAAATAAAAAAAAACGAAAAGTTTATTAAAAAATGTGGTTTGGAGCTGGTTATTAACCTGTAGGTCGCACCACTCATGCATTAAATTAACATATGCAATATGGGTGGTGTGAGAAGCAAGGTCGTAATGCTGCCTAAACGTTTGTAATGACCAATTAAGTGAGTAATTTATTTATTAAATCTGCAACTACATTAAATAGCAGTAAGTTAACAAATCTTAACTATGTAAAAAATAATTCCAGAACTTGTCTTTTACGTTGAAATTCCATTCATACATAATTGGCCATTACAACCCTTCAGTCAGGATTACGGCCTAGCTTCTCAACACCACTCATGTTGTGTGCGTTAATTTTATACATGAGTGGCGGGACCTACAGTTTAAAGTCGACTCCGAACGACAGATTTTTTGAGAAGCTTTTCATGGCAATTTTTACTCTCAGAGTTTTTGCCAGAAATCTGCTGAGAGGAAGTCGCCGAAGAAATATTTTTTCATATTTCATTTTGATGTCTGACCTGGGATTCGAACTCGGGCCTTTCGTCTAATAAGCCAACACACTACCTACTAGACCACGGCGACTTCCATTAATTCCAATAATTTTTCTTGTTGGAAAATTTGATCCTCTACCTATCCAAAGGTAGATGTGTGAGTATAATATACTACCCTGCTGTACACCGGCTGCAATCAGTTAGAGAGCGCTAGGAAGGTCACCTTTGTGAACTACAAACTCTCAGATAACAGCATGACTTATAATAGCTTCGTAATATTTTTAGGAAAATTTTATTGTTTTGACTAATGCCACTTTCCACTCTTCAGACGTGACATTAAATTGCATTAAAAATGAAAAGGGGGGCCACAACAGCCATTAGAATTTTGTTACTGGTTGTGTCCATTGGAGGGACGGTTTTAGTATTGGGACTGGCAATAGTTTTCTGGATGTCTCGAAACTCCAAGGGTCAAAGTGGTCCACAAACAAACATCGGTTGCTTAAATATAACAGGTTTTTTAAGATTATTAGTCACTGTTGTAGAAACCAGTCCTTTCAAATAAATTGCAATTAATACATATAATACCTATAAATTCATATGATTTTGGGATCGCAAGAATGGGATTTGAGTGATCCAAAGACAAATCCCGTGAAACCTAAACTTGAAACCGGTTTCTGGGCATATTTCTTTTCACTCCAAAGTCGATCACATCTGGAATTTTTTTGCAAGTCCTTTCTAGTTATGGTATCAAACAAGGAAAAACGAGATTGGATCGCTAAATTTATGTTTGGCACTGTAGTTGTTGGTTGCTTAGAGATTTATAGAAACTTTTATATTGCATCTCTGTGCTCATAAATCTTGAACATGTTAGTGGTGTAATCTTCACACAGGTCATACAAAAAGTGACGTTTCAGACCTGAATTTTTTTAAATGGACTTCTTAATGTTGGATGGGACTCAGATACTAGCAGTATGTCAATTTATCTTGCCGCTAGAAAGTATTCTTATTTAATTGATGAATTGATATTGCTCTTTTTAATTGGAACTGTGCTTTTTTTGGATTATAGGCAGTGGGACAAAGAAGTGCACTGGTGCGATACGCAAACCGCAGAAAGCTTACAATATTTAATCATACTCTTTACAGTGAACAGGTTCTGAATGGGGATCTTCAATAATGATTTTCTTTAGAGCCTTCTAGTTGGTAGGTATAGACGCTCTTTTTATTTTCTTAGAAATTTGAAACAATAAGTCGGTATTTTTTTTCGTTGTTCAATTGAATTTTTGTTTCATCAGTATTACACATGTATATATATAATTGGTCGTTAGTACCCTTCAGTCTGAACTACAACCTATCTTCTCACATTACTTATGCTGTGGGTATTAATTTTATAGATTTTTATTTAGTTGCGGCGAGTTTAGCTGCTTGTTTAGCAAGAAGCGCACTAGGAAGCCAGATGAGCATTGCGAACAAGGCTTTTGTCAGAGAGGTGCAGTCCACCAAAACGTAACTGCATGTTGGAGATTGGGTCCGAAATATACGAAAAATAGATGCAGGGGGTGATATTGGGGTGGAGACCCAGACTGGATCCAATTGCAATAGGGCCGCTTTGCGTGCCCTCTCCTGCCTTCGGAACTCAACGTGAGAATTGTATCGGTCTTGGATGGTTGATACTTACATACATAATTGGCCATTACAACCCTTCAGTCAGGATTACGGCCTAGCTTCTCACACCGCTCAAATTGTGTGCCTTAATTTTATTCCTGAGTGGCGGGACCTACAGTTTAGCGTCGACTCCGAACGACAGATTTTGAGAAACTTTTTCATGGCAGGTTTATTTACTATCAGAGTTTTTGCCAGAAATCTGCTGAGAGGAAGTCGCCGAAGAAATATTTTTTTTCATATTTCGTTTTGATGTCTGGCCTGGGGCTTCAACCCAGGCTTTGCGTCTAATAAGGATGGTTGATAGAGAGCTCAAATTACCTGCTCCAATCAACATAAAATTAAGACACACAACATGAGTGGTGTGAGAAGCTAGGTCGTAATACTAACTGAAGGGTTGTAATCAGGGGTGTTGTCGAGCCGGAACGTCGTTCCGGTACTTCCTTTTTGGACAGGAACGCGTTCCGGAACTAAAGATGATTTCTGATAACGAGAATTGGCTGACGTTTTGAAAAAAAAAAAAAATTAAAAAGAATGGCTGATTTTTTTTCTAATTTTTGACGTGTTTTTATATATATTTTTATAAACAAGGGTTTGAACCGAACCCGATCCGGAACGAACCGGCTTGTTTTTCCGAACCGTGAACCGAAGTCCGGAAGGTGTTCCGGTAAAAAAAAATTTAGCACAACACCACTGGTTGTAATGGCCAATTATGTATGTATGTATGTAATCAACATAGAGAAATTTAAGTTGTAGGATAGCGTCTGTGGACAAATTCCCGACGCAGCAATGGCAATGCTTTCAGCATAAGCTATAGCGAATTGACTACGAGATTCCAGAGAAGTTGTGATAGAACACTGCCTTGCTGTATACCTCGACAAACCATTCTCTGATAGTGTGTTCTCTTATCTAACCTAACCAGATGCAGTTCCAGGTTAAGAAAATTTAGATCTTTTGGTGTAGCCTTTGGATTGACATTATTGAATTGCACCTTTAATGTCAAGGAAGACGGCTAGAGTGTGTTCTTTAACGTACAAAATGGAAGAGCGAAGGACTGCTTCATCTGATTTGTCTCTGGTGTAATTTTTTGGAAGAAATGAACAAAGACTAATGAGTCTATAGTCCTTAGCTTTACTGTAAATAAAATATTCTTCAGATCTGAGGAGTTTGAGACTAGCGTTATAAATGGCAAGTAACCAAGGGAGAATATGCTCTTTCCCATGTCGGATGTAACCTGGAATGATATCATCCGATTCTGAAAACTGGAACGGTTCAAAGGATCTATAAGCCCACTGCACCTGGCTTGGGATTTGAAGTCACCTACGGGGTAATACTACCAGATAAGTGAGTATCAAGAAGTAGCTCAAACGTTTCTGAACTGGGTGCCGTCGAGCAGCAAACGGCCCTCTGGGTGCAGTCGAGAAATTTAATTTATTAACTTAGTGTATTACGTCGTCCAGTTTCGTAATGGGATTCGATGCTTGAGCAGTAGTTCCTCCACGAAGTTCTCTTCATCCACCTAACAGCGTAGTCAAGTTTTTTTTTGTTGATTTATAGAGTGCCCATTCACTAGTTGTTTTAGCCCTTTTTAAAAACTTTCCACTGAAACAGTATAGATTCTCGATTTTCTGGTTTGGAAATGGGTTATAATAGTTGCAATTTTTCCCTGAAGAGGGACCAATTTTTCCTATTGAACGAAGAGTACGCCATGCTGTGTGTTGAAAATCTGCCTTGTCAATATTGAATGTGATGTATCTATGATCCGAAAAGGAGCTCTCCTGAGATTCAAACCGGTCCTTAAAACTGCCAGTGTAACCTAAGCTGATCAGGATAATTTCCAGCACTTCTATCCTGTCAGAGGTTAAGAATGTTGGTTCACCCCGATTAGCGATAATTAGATTGTTAGTAATAATAAATTCAAAGAGGTGTTGTAAGTGTTCGTTAGTATCGGAGATCCCAAGTTGGCGGGCGTCTGCTACTAGTTGCGTTCTTGTGGGGTGGAGACACCAAAGTTATGTGGCCCAGAGAGCCTTTGAGTTAAGCTCGATGACCATGGTGTCAGTGTCCTGGTCACTGTATCTGGGGAGAAGAAAAGCATAATTATTATTCGATTGGAAAGCTGTAGGGGAGCATTCAGCTCGACAGATCTCTGCCTATTAAGAGCGCTTCTGCTGTAGCTGGAGAGACGAGGGCCCGGTCGTTTTCATAGGCCCGAGTTCCTTCTCATCCTTCGCTTAAAGTGCGGGATCTTTAGAGCTAATTTTGACAATAATGCGCATATCAGATCTGTGCGTTCTATATGCCCAAACGCTAGAACTCAATTCGTTATTAACACCCGAAGATGGATTGGTGTCGGGAGCTTGCGCAGTTGACTTGTAATTCAATTTCTTGGCGCCCGCCGCACATTGGGGTTTTTGATGCCTAAAATGGGAATTAATTGGAAAATGTAATTCTTGAGTACCAAATTTTTTTTTCTTAAAAAAATTTGTCTCTGGAAGTACCGTTACATTACTACGTCTTTTGGAAATGTGAGTTTTTTGATATTTTTTTATCTTTCGTGAAAAAACTAAATTTTCACTGTTTTCAAAATTAGTTCTCGGTTTTAAGTTTTTAAGTAAAAATATTTACAGACGATTGAAATTATATTTGCTTCGTTGTTTTTTAAGTTTAAATAGTTTTGTTATTTTTAAAAAATATTTTTGTGAAGGTCTATAAATTTGTAAAATTTTGTAGCATATATGGAAAAATAGTTGTAAGTTAAGCAAAGAAAAGCAAAAAAAAATTTCTTTTCTTAAACCTAAGACACCTTGTGAAATAATAGAAAAAAAAATGTTTTGCACCTGATTAAAAAAAAAGAAGATATATTTTTGCACCTATATAATTTTCATCTATTAAATATTTTGTATAAAACTATAAGACCATATTTATTCAATCATAGGTACAAACGTTAATACAGTTTTTATTTCTCGAAGAGAACTTTATGAAATAATTGCAAATTCTGGATTGCAAAAAAAAAATTGAAAAAATTGCATTTCTTAAAAAAAATGCTTATACGTTTATTGCTAAGCAATAAAAAAATATTAAAGTTTTTAACGATACATTAAAAAATTTTATTTCCCAATTGAAGAATCGCTGGATGTATCTTATAGAGTTTCTGAGCGTTTTCTTCAGAACAACAAGTACTGGGTAGATTCGTCATTATGTTTCGCGCTCAAATCTGGTGTTAAGCGTGGTAGATCGAAAGTTGATTTCGAGAATTGTAGTGAAAGAAGCAAAAACCAAAAGAGTAAAGGAAAGAAAATTCCTCATATTTGCTGGCGCGGACCAGAAGTAATAAAGTGCTCTTTAATACGAATAGGGCAGTAAACTGAGGAAGAGCAAGAAACCCGAAACAAAGACTTCAAAATGAAATGAAAACTTGTTTGATACTCAAAATTATTTAATGTTCAATTCTAATTTTATCTGGTTAGTAGATAATCTTTGAGAGTATAATTATAAAATTTTGTCAGAACATATGTATATTTTGATGCAGTACATCAGAATCAATCAAAAACTCAACTTTGATTTTTTTGGTTGTTATGGCCTTATGCATTTCAGGTCACAATTTTTTTTTTTTGGATTTATCCTCTTTAAGCGAAGTACACCAAAAAAAGTAAAAAAAACAACCAAGAAAGCTCCCACGATTTAATTCCCATTTTAGGCATCAAAAACCCCATTGTGCTCCGAGGAGAACATAGGCATTTTCGCAGAAGTCTTGTGGATGGATGGTGTATTCGACATTGGTGCGGCAACCGAAGAGATATCCGTGTTTTGGAGTGGAGGCGGGTGCTTTGTTGGCAGGAGCTTGCCTAGTAACGGTTTTGCGTTCACCAGCTAGGGTTGATGTTTTGTACAAATCATAGAGATTTTGCGACACTGTTGGTTTTTCGCTTCCACTGAAATCTCCACTCAGAGCCGCTAACGTTGCCCGCAGTGTGTAGTTACCTATAAAAGGTTATGTGCAAACAAGGAGGCGATGCGTTGGTTGGTAACGGTTCTTACAGGGACAGGGCCAGACCGGGTAGTAGTTCGGGAGTCATCTCAACCGAATCTGCACCATTCTGTCAACGGTGACAGGAGCCGTTATAGGCCTAGCCTGGAGCCATTCCCACGTCGGGTTTCACCCCGGTGCTACCGTGCATAAGCAATTAGGTTCAGAAATTTAAAATTTTATTGAACTACATTCTAATAAACACAACTCCATGCCTTAGTTATGTCTGATACTGTATATAAGTTTAATAAATTTTATGACTCAGTATTTAGCATAGCCTCATTTTACAGTATCTACGGCTTCCACGTTGTTCGCACAAGGGTTCATAATTATCCAAGCAACATCACTTTTGAGAACTTTTGTTTGATTAAGTTAAAATCGGAGTGTTCGTCTTACAGAAATATATCTTTGACTAACACACAGCCGTTCGCGTTTGTTTTGATTCCACAACGAAAAATAAATTCTTGAATTACAAGTATTATGCTTTTGTCGTAGAGCGAATAAAAAAGGTCGGAAGTCATTATTTGATACTGCGAACTTATTTTTGTAACTTATTAGTCAAACAGCACTTTAGCTTTAAAAACCAATTTTAAATTGTGAGTTCGTCATATACAAGTCTCAACTGTATTACTGTATCTTTATTTCGAGGTGGCACATAAGTGAAGTTTGAAAAATAACAAAATTTATGTAAAGACCGAAAAATACCATTTAAAAATTTTTTAGTCACCATAAAATAAAATTATTGCCACAACTTAAATTAATTACTTAAAAATATTGCAAAAATATTTAAACAGAGGTGCCTTGATTTGAGTCTTCCAGCGCAGACAAGGTCTTCCTTCACGTCGACTTCCGCAAGTCCCTGCATCAAACACCTTTCTCTCCGGGACATCATCCCCTCACACGATATGCCTCAGCCAGTGCAGCCACCGGATGTTAATACTGTCCAACGCCCATGCCGTTGAGGAGTTCATGCAGCTTATTGTTCTTGGAAATGCAGAAATCGTCACCAACTGTTGCTGCATCGATGCTTAATAGTGTTCATGCTTCTGCGCCGTAAAGCAGCCCGGACAGGATGATCATCTTGTGCAGTCATACGAGAGAGGTCTCCTCTACTCAGTTGCCTGTTAGTTAGACTGCTCCTACGTTTGGAGCCAAGAGAAACAAATTGTCTGACTATATTAATAGTATAAATATGCGTCCTAAACTATGACCCATTACACCGCATGTCCCTACTTGTAGACAATATATACTTCGTTTTACTCTCGTTTACAGTTAGACACATCTTAATAGACTCCCGATCAATAGCAGTAAAGTCGGCAGTAACATCTCGATTGGTACGCCCTATGATATCAATGTCGTCTGCGCATGCATGCAACTGGACACTTTTTTGTAAAATAGGGCCATTGCGATGCATTCCCGCCTTCCGCAGAACACTCTCAAATGCATAGTTGAAGAGGTCGCATAATAAGGGATCGGCTCGTTTGAAACTTCGCCTGGTAGTGGACAAAAGGATGGTGTGTGTCTAATTGTTTATCATGGATCTTTTCCCGGATTTGACGTAGTGTGAAGATCTGGTCGGTTGTAGACCTGACAGTTCTGATGCCGCACTGATAAGGTCCAATCAATGTTTTTGACGAATGGCTTCAGCCTTTCACACAATACTCCCGTAAGGACCTTATGTGCGACAGGGAGAAGACTTATACCTCTGTAGTTGGCACATATCATATAGTATCTCTTTTTCAGGACAGGACGGAGAACGAATTTTTTGTCATTATCGCTTAGAAGAGTAGAGAAGTATTGCCGACATAACCTCAGTACACCTTTCGAATCTGTTACTAAGCTCTCCTTTTTATCCGTGCAGGAAGACGTTTCGGACTAAGACGTTTACAATTTTGATAGAATTTTCGCCCATCATTTCCACATCCGCACGTTCTCGACTTTCCTGCTCCCTCTTCTTGTGTCCGACAATGACTCGCGTAGTGGGAAATTGCAACGTTTTCCTCGCTGCTGAATCGTGATAGTCTTCATGACACCATTATTTCCGTTGGCGTGGGCGATCGAAAAATCTGTTTCCCAAGTAGTACGCAAGGAATGAAAAATGTTGGCCCAAAGTCTACCAATCTCGCTAAGACTAGATGGAGATCTAAGCTTCTTGGCGTCTAGCTTGATACGTAAGCGTAACATGGCTGCCACAGGGTAGTGGACCGAGTCGATATTTTCACCTCTGAATATACCCACATCTAGTACACTGGAAACGTGCCTTCCCTTTACTGTTGGAGTGGGCCAAAATTCCCTTCCCGCACGACATTGACATTATAATCTCCGAGTACGATTTTGGTGACATGGGCCGGGCAGTTATCATATATCTGTGAAGTGTCCGAAAGTTCCATGTGCCTAATCTTAAATCGTACCCCTTTAAACGTTTCCCGTGGTTGTTAATTTTTGAGAGATATTTATTTATATGTGTTTAGGTTTTCATTGGAAAAAATTGTTTACGTGGTGGGTTACAAGCCCTGGGAACAATCCAAATTGATTGTCCAGGAGATTGGACTGCGTTGTTCATAATAGTTAACACCTGGCGGGTGCTAGCATGCCATGCAAGTGGGGCCACAATCAGAAAATTTATCTCATATCCCATCGCTTGCTAAGTACTGATCAGAAATAACTATGAGATTGGTGCTTCCATTTCATGTGGTTTAGTTTCACCAAGTTTAGTTCAATGGAACCCTGGGACGTTAACATACTCTTTTATTGGCTGACTTACGCCGATGAGATTCTTCGTCTATACATGTATATAGGAATTCACCATAAGAAAACCTTCTTCAGCTAGAAGTTCTTGTTATGAAAGTATCCGCGCCACCATGGTTTCACAGAAAGTCGAAGCCACCTTGTAACTATGGTCCAATTCATGCTTTCAACATGGTTTCAAAGTTTGTATTTAAAAGGTGATGTTAAGAGTATTATTATAAAAACTATACACAAAAATTCATTCTTCGTATACGCGGATATTATTTGTTGGCTATACTTCAAGATGATACTTCAGAAATTAAAGAATTGAAAATTCTAATCCTCTAAACGTGTGTGCTAAAAAAGTTTGCGAGTTCCATTTTCCAGTCTCAAGAAACGAAATGTCAAACCTGATTCGCTCGAAAAATAATTTCAGTCAATTTTGGAAATTTCATTGTCATACGCAAGCAGTAGAAAGTTGTGTGAAGATCGTCACTGAGGCTTCAATATCTGTTTGTGGACAAAAGATATACTTCCCTTTAAGTCGATCTCACAATTTTGTCAATAATTAGCAATCTATTAATTCTTTTTCGTTATAATTTTTTATTAAATATGGTTTATGGTTTATTAAATACTGTACTGAAACTACTTAAATTAATTCAAAAAATTTACACCACTGTTTACTTTTTTATACATGTAGGACAAAGTTCTACAAAATATAGACCCGCGCACCATCTCAAGAGTTTGACCTAGGAAGATAGGATTTTTTCTTTGCACATTTAAGTATTAAAGGCAACATTTAATGTGCAAAAAAAAATTAAAAAACAAATATTGAAAAAAGTAAAAAAAAATATAATGACTATAATCATGATGTCCTTTTATTAATTTTATTTTTAGCTATTCATTGTTATTCCCTTTTCGTACAGAATTGTAAAAATTTAACATTATTTTTAATTTCTAATTTTGAAGTTTTTATTTCCTTTTAAAAAATACGTAAGTGCTAATAACAGCACATATGAATAGAATTAAAGAATTATTTTAAATTTTCGTCCGATTAAAACACATAAATTTTTGAAAAAGTTTCCATGCTTTATAAGACACACCATATATACATATGCATACATAAGTATATGTTATATGTACTGAAATAAATGAATGCTTCACATTTAAGTAGCAATTACAATGCAGAATTATGTAAACATTTATGAATGAATATGTATGTTTTCGAAAATAAAAAATAGCGCATGTGTTGAATCTTTTTAGGCTTAATATTATGTATAAATTTATAGCATGTAACTTAAATATATTACAGGACTTCTCTTTTATTACAATTGCGCATGTTTCTATTTCTCTTTTCTATATCATATGTTAAAAAGACTGATGTGAGAGTCTGTGATTATTTCCTACAAAATTCAAAGTTCAGCAGTTATACATTGTCAACAACTCAAGTTGGATTGCTATCGCGATTTATGAAGAAAAAACCCGAAACTATGCGGAATAGTAAAAATTCAGAAAAATTAAACCAATATATTTTTTAATTAAAAAAAAAAAAAGATACAAGAAAATAAAATTTGTTATATTTAATTATTGAAAAAATAAAAATACATATGTGTAAATCTGTGCAATTTGAAAATTAATTATGTGTGACATACATACGTGTATTTGTAATAAGTTAAAGAATTCCTTTGGATACATAAACTTGAAATATACATACATGAATAAACATTATATTTGACAACTGAAAAATATACAATTTCTTAACATTAGTACTGCGTTAAAGTTGTGACGATTTCTAAAACTTTCAAGTACCTTTTTCAAAGTTCGGAATGTAATTTTTTTTTTATTCTTAATTTTGTTTTTAATAAAATAATCATGGACTGCAAGCATTTTAGTCAAATCGTTTTGAAGCCAATTGTCTGTACTTACAAATAAATAAAATAATCTATTTTAACTCTAAACAAGTTTGCTTTAGTTTGTGTACAGGAGAAGAAATAAAACCAAAAATAAATGTTCACCATTTCTCTTACATGCAATTTTAGCACAATTTTAACACTTAACATTCGTTAAAAACGACTCGTTAGCTACAATATTTCTATGTCTGATTGGTTTAAGTTGAAAGAAATATTATCGCCTTCATAAAGTATGAGTCATTCTTTAGCATTCATGTTATTGAGTCGCTAGTAAATATTTCTGTGAACCATGGCAACTGTTTTGGCGTGAGGCAAAGTGGATCTAAAGTTGCTAGTTTTACTTAGTTATTTATTATAGAGTAAACTGATAGAATATTTTAATGGTAACGGCTAACTCGCGCACGAATCTTAAATTAAAAATTATTTTATGAATGAACAAAAAAAAAATAAAATTAGGAAATCTAATGATTAAAAACAGCAATAATTTGTAATCATTAAAAACAGCAATAATTTTTAATCATTAGATTCAGTGCCAGACGAATACACGGTGATGTTACCACCCACGACAGCCAAACTTTTTATTTTGTATTATCAAAAATATGTTTTCTTAATTTATTTAATTTAAATACAAATATTCTTTTCTGTCGATTATTTCAAAGTGACAAACTAATTTTTAACTTTGGGCATTTGGGAGAATGGGTCGTACTACTAAATTACAAAAACTGTAGATTGCCGGATTACATTTGCTGTGAGTAGAGTTGAGGTGTAAATATTTTTTCTCCACTTTTAAGAGAGCAAAGCTTTTTTCGTACTTATTTGTTTTAGGTTCAGGAGCCTGTTGTCTCATAATTTTTTTTTCAAAATTTAAGGAATCATGATGCATCGGACATTTCGATCCACATTAACATGGGTTGGTTACGACGTCCTGGTAGGTGTGAAATCTCGCTAGCAACTAGGCTGATGTCGTATTTTGAAAAAAGCTTTCCGTGAAAAAATTAACAGTTTTCAAGCTATTTTCTCGGACATTAAAAAAGAAGTAAATTCTGTCATCGAAAAATGTTGTTATAACCACCGAGTTTGGCTTGATTCAGAGTAGCTATTATTTTTTCTATAGCGCTTCCAATTGTAAATGGATTCTCTAGGTTTTGGCAAAATATGTTGAAGCCATCGCTACTGAACTTTCTTCAAGGACTGAATAAAAGACAGCAACATTTATTTTAAAAATATACAGTTGCAAGATAAAAAGAAAATAAAAGAATAGAATTAAAATAAGAAAAACAAATAAAAAAGCATACTTACAAACTACAAGTATCCCAACCTATGCTGAAGAATTGAGTTGTCAATAGAGTTATTTATCCTGTAACCAGCCATCTTCTGGGATCAGAACGAAATTGCTTTCTCGAACATCTAGTCCTATCAACTCTTTTGGGAATGACAGTAATATTTGTCATTCATATTCTTCTGTTTACAAACTGAGCCCTTTAAAACTAAAATGACTCGCTCAGATATGTAAGGACGGTAATGTATCCAAATTTATTTATGTGGTAGAGCACCGACGCAATGATTCTTGTCTTTCACTGTTCCATTACTACTAAAACAGATTTTGCTCTAGGGAAATAAAATAAATTCCTGCATAATAATTGTCTTGCTCACAGAGCTCCACCAATTGTGGTCGATTGTTCCTGTAAAACGCAGCAGTTTTTCTTAATACAGAGATTTAAGATTTAATGTCCATAAATACTACTCCCTCTTTCCCTAAACTTATTTTCCTAGATCCAACACAATGCAATGCATGAGTAGGGCTATCTCCTGAGTGTTAGTTGTTACAAAAAATATTCTGGTAATGTCTTCCGAAAATACTAACTAGTGTTTACTGTTTTTTAGGTTAACCAGAAAAGTTTCTTGTAGCTGATAACAGAATTGTGCACGCCATGTCTTAGTAAGAATGCGTTTTTGTTTTGAGTTAATTTGTAGAAACAAACCTCGAAATTATCTCTTCCTGACATGCAACACCGAAATGATGAGGTATTCGTTTGAATTTTTGTTGAGTTTCGGAAAGGCGTCCAATTAAATATTATTGAACAAGTTTTTCAATCGAATTCTCAGTCCAGTTGGAGAATTTTTTATTATTGGTAGGCTGTTTTATCATTGTCTGGGGCTAGACTTTACCGTAAATGTATGTATATGTGTATGTTGTATTAATACACTTTTTGTTTGTGAACCCTCAGTGTTTTGCTGTATTGCACAGTAGGATCAAGCTACACCTCCCTTTTTCGGAAGAATGTTCATATAACTGAGAGTTCTATGGACATTCTTTACAATAATAAAAATTAATTCTTAAACTAAATTTATTACTATCTTTTAATTTCTTAATTAAAATTTTGTTCGAGCGTACTATGCTCCATACTTATAAATATACATATATTTTTCTTTTTATTATTGTTATTATTATTTCTTGAGCGCTCAGTTATTTATTTACATCTAATAGATGTTTCTAACCTAAATTTTGCCTCTTTGGCATAGTTATCTACATTGTATAGTGGTGCAACTCTATCTATTTCACCAAAATCTTTAAAACTATTTGGTATTTTACTGAAGATCAACTCAAAATGACAGTAATTGTTCACAGTTGATGGTGTTGTATTAAAGCAATATGTAAAATACTTAAGCCATTCATACCAGTCGTCCTTATCTACTGATATATATGAGCGTACGTATTCATTAAAGGTTCTATGACTTCTTTCTATCGTACCTAAAGTCTGGTGATGATGTGCTGTTGACTTTAGTTTTTCAATTTTGAATAGATTGCAAAGTTCAGTCAATATAGAATTCTTGTATTCTGTACCCATGTCCGAAATGAACGTCTTCATTGGACCATAGGTAAGTACAAAGTTCTCAAATATCGCTTTTGCGACGGTTTTTGCTGATTTGTCCGGTATTGGTATCGTTACCAAATATTTGGTTAGGTCACATACTAGCGTGACTGCGTATTCATTTCCATGAAGTGATTTTGGAAATGGTCCGATTGTGTCCACATAGACCGTATCAAACGGTCTGTTGGGTGTCTCTGTGATAACCATTGGACATTTAATGTGTTTGTTTGTTTTTGCTAATTGACATTTGTAACATGCTTTAACGTATTTAGCTATGTCTTTTGTCATGTTTTACCAGTAGTAGTATCTTTTCAGCGGTTCAGTATATCCTTCAATGGAATCATCATGATATTTCAGCATAATATCAAGAATTGCCTTAGCATTCTTTTTTTCAAATACAGTTACTCTGTTTAATAGCGCTATTTTAATTCTTCTTAATATTTTATTGCCGTATCTTTAAAATCATTTATTGAGATAAATTCGAAAATCTTCTCACTAGGTGCTACTTGTAACTTATTGATTTTTAGGTTACCGGCCACTTTTTCAAGCCTAGAGAAAAATTGTCCTAAGTCAAATCTCTCTGAAGTAAACGTATCATTCATTGTTATGCTAGCTAATATTGAGTTTCCTTTCTTTATGTAGCATTTGTTAGGAAAAATCTTTAATTTGTAAAACTTTCTGACGTCACTGTTCTTAATTGGTATATAGATTTTGGGCTTCTCTATGTTATCTTTTTTATGCTGATTATTTATTTCGCTACTGGTTTTTTGTTTAGTCATCGATCTTGTCGAGATTCTTAATACGCACGATACCTTTTTATTTATGTTTTTAAAGTCCTCAATTGTAATTCGTGACAATGCATCCGCGACATAGTTATCCTTTCCCCTAAGATACTCAACTGTAAAATCATACTCCTCCAGATCCAGTCTCATTCCTGTTAATTTAGAACTGGGATTCTTCATCGAAAACAGGTATGAAAGTGGTCAGTGGTCGATGGTCGGGTCGGATCAAAAATGTTTTCCGTATATGTATGGCCTGAAGTGTGTTATAGCCCAGTGTATGGCAGTTAGTTCCTACTCAATGGTCGATTTGTTGCTTTCTCCCTTGGTAAATGTCTTTGAAGCATAAGCAACCGGTAGGTGCCTACCCTCATGTTCCTGAGTCAAAACAGAACCACATGCATGCTTACTTGCGTCCGTTGTTATGCAAAATTCCTTGGTAAAATCAGGATACTGAAGCAATGCTGGACTCATTAATGCCTTCTTTAAGTATCTAAACTCCAATTCGCAATGCTTTGTCCATTCGAATGGCACACCTTTTCTGGACAATCGTGTAAGATGTCGGGAATACTAAGAGAAATTCTTTATAAATCTTCGATAGTAATTACAAAAGGCGACAAACCTTTTGGCGCTATCTGCGTCAGTAGGCGTTGGGTAGTTTTCGATCACCGAATATTTGCTATCATCTGGACGTATTCCCCTATCAGTACACTTATGACCAAGGTAGATTACCTCCCGCATGAAGAATGAACATTTTTCAGGGTGCAGCTTCAGATTGAATTTGCGACACAGATTGAAGACGTCCTTTAAATTGGAAAGCATATATTTCTCGGAGCATCCTAATACGATCAGGTCATCCATGTACAGAAATGCCTGATCTGGCTTTAAGCCGCTAAAAGCAAGCGTCATCATTCTCTGAAAGGAATTCAGTGCTATTTTTAAACCATAGAGGAGTCTTGTGAATCTATAAGAACCATTGTTTGTGGAAAACGATGTTAAATCTCTGGAGTTCTTCTCCAATCCGATCTGGTGAAAACCGGACATTAAATCCAAGCAGGAAAAATATTTTGCTCTGCCAAGTTGGTCTAAAATATCATCTATTCTAGGCAATGGGAATTTATCTGATATTAATTTTTTATTTATTCGCCTATGGTCTATAACAAGTCGCCAGCTCTTTTTATCCGAACCGGTTCAATTATATTATCATCCACCAGTTTTTTAACCTGTTTGTCTATCTCTTCCTTATGTGATTGTGGTATACGATAGTTTTTAATGTACACCGGTTGCTTATCTTTTACCCTCAACTTTTGTTCATAAAAATTATTAGTTTTATTACCAACTTCTGTTTCCAAAGCGAAAACATCACTGTACTCGGTACAAAGTTTTGTTAAAGTGGAATGGAATTGTTTAGGAAAGTTTTTCTTTAAAATATTCATAATTTTTGATTTTCGTTGCTTACTGTTGTTTAAATTTTGTGTAATTATCTCATAATCAATCAGGTTTTCTGTTTTTATATTGTTGTTTTTAATAGTTACAATGTTGTCATTAGTGTTTAAGAAACGAATAAATGCTCTGTTTGAATTTACTATGATATTTTTTACAAAAACGCCTGGTGCTATTTCCTGATTTGGTATGAATACGTCATTATTATGATTTAAGAATTTAATTTGCCGATTTACTTCTGATCTTGGTGGCAATGTTATTTCATTGTAATTATTCGTAATTGGTATCTCTATTGTATATGATAAATTGAATGGACGTAAAACAAGATGATAATTTTCCTCATTAAAATCCAATACACAGTTATATTTCTTGATAAAATCCATACCAATGATTCCATCACAGGGTATGGGAAAATTGTTCTATACCACTTGAAAGTAATGTGGCATTAAGAAATTATTAAATCTTATGTCAAAGAACACTCCCCCCATTTTGATTTGATTTGTCCCTGTCCTATTCCACTTATTCATGTTGTTCTATTTCTATTTATTTGCTGTAATGCGAAAAATTTTGTTTTTATAACAGAAATGTCTGCGCCTGTATCAACTAGTAGTGTTATTATGCTGTTAGTGTTATCAATTCCCACGTTTATGAAAAAGCTTAAGCTGAGGTTTAAGTTGTATATCTTATTCTGTAATGAATTCATCTTAGGGGGTTTCGGAGTTTTCCGAGTCATTATTGTTACATCCTGTCGTCCTAACGTAGTTTCTGTTTCCACGTTGGTTTCTATTACCATAGCCATGGCTTGGTCTTTGTTGGGGTCTATTGTTGAAATTATTATTTTGTCTTTGTTGATTGAAATTTTTACGAAATTGTGTCTTATTTCTGTGGTACTTGTTTTGGTTATATCTGTTTCTAAGGATTGCATTTTGTTGCCCAGTTGCTTCTGTGCAACTGTTTACAAATTTACTAACAGCCTCATTCATGCTGTTAAATTGACCTGCTTCCATGATAAGTTTTACTTTATCAATTGAACAGTTCTTGGTTAAGGCTTTTACTGCGACCTGTAGAGAGTATTTACTCGCTATCTCGGATGATGAACTATCCGATATATAAGCACTCTCCAAAGATTTTGTTAAATTCTCAACTTCGCTGCAGTAAGCATTTGCAGTTAGTATTTGCAGTTTTACCGCCCTGCTTAATGTTCATTATTTTTGCTGATAATACCTCGACGGATTCACCCTTCACAGAGGCATTTAGTTTATTTATAATTTCAGCAATTGTTGTCTCATTACCCAGTAAATTTCTGGTATTTCCCTTCAATTTGGTTTTAATAAGAGATACCGAGACGGATTCGTGAGCACCCTTTATTGAGTCCACTAATGGCAAAGAATCAAGAAAAGAACGGAAATTTTCTGATTTTCCGTCAAAATCTGGAATAAGTTTTGAAGCTGTGTTCAAAAATGCTACCACTGTTTGCGTCATTTTTGCAAGTGTATTTGAGTACTCTTCGTTATCAAACAATCTTATTAGGACTTCTCCTGCCCCTGGATTTGCTTTTTCTAATTTATATATTACTTCCTCGTGAAGTGTATTTGGTATTTTTATTTCTAAACCCTTTTTAGCAAATATATTTACTATTCTACCTCTTATGTCTGAGAAAAACCCATCAGCTGCATCTTTTTGAGGAGTAGTGAGTTTTTAGTATTACTCTAATTCGTTCAAATTTGTCCAGCAAAATTCCAATATGCTTTGCAATAGTTTCGTCCTCTGCACTTCTTTCTATGTTTAAACACTTATGTATATGGCCTGTCGAAGTCTTCTTTTATTCGTCTCAATCTTTGTAAAATGTCTTTCAAGTCCATTAAAACAATGTTTTTATATTTTGTCTAAGTCACTGGCTTTGCTTAAGTATTTCTTCTTTAATTTTTTATTATGCAAAGCATAAATTCGAAGTAGAAAATTCAATCCTATCAAAATAGTTTTTATTATCAGACAGATTCGATCTTATTTAAATTTATTTTATCTTGAAGTATTTCTACTTCATTTATAACGTTGGCCTATCTAGTTTAGTTTGTGTTTTGCACATACTGTTCCTTTTTTTTAATTTCTCTTCTCAAGTTCGTCTAATCTTCTAAGCATGGCTACCGTTTCCTTCTCTGGTCCCTCTCCAATTCTATAAGCTACGTCCTCGTCAGTAGGAGGTTCTGGTTTCGCTAAGAATTTCCAAGTTATTTCTATTGCTAACCTATGCTGTTCAAATGTTAATTCTAGAACGGTTTTCTCATTGTCCTCAAATTCATTCACTGTATCCTGAATTGGATTTTTTGGTCTTATCTTTCGCTCATTCATAATAGGGTAATTTTATTTAGTATTTTACAAAAATTATTTTTTTTTTACTTTATTATTTCTTAATCATTAATTATTATATTTAATAATTTTATATTACTTAAACTTAAATTTATACAATTTTGGGTAATACTAAGATTCCAAGAGCTGTTAACGCTTTCTGGACTACGGGGGCGGCTAGAACGCTCCACTTTTGAATAGCTAAATTAAAAAATTTTTGGTTTCTTTTTTTCAATACAATACCACAAAAAAAATCCTTTATTCCTTTTTTGTTTCCTTACGTTGCTTTAATAATTGGTCGATCTGGTCGACCTTAGCACACAATCTGGTGGCCTCGTCCCATGGAGGGGGTTGTTCTTCATTTATTATCCTTAGGAGGATGGCTTTCTGTCTCCTCAGGTTTGTAGTGTAGCCTCCTCTTCTCTTTGGCTTCAACACTTTTCTCAATGACCTATATTCTAATAATTCACAATACAAGAGTTTGTGTGTATGCAACACGATCCAAGCCCTCAGCCCAACGCCAGTAATGCTAACAAAGCATAATTCCCACGCTAGCCAGCGGAGAATACACAACTACATTCACATAACGTGTTGACGGCCTGAGCACGCGTACAAAGCAGCGAGAGTCAGTGCCCAGAATTATGTTAACGACACACTTGCTTATTTATTTTTTTTTGTTTATTTCGTATTCCATAAGTCGAAAAGCGATAAGGAAAGGAATACTAGTATTCATAAATTCGTTTGTCAAGCAACAAAATTAAATATGTATGTATACGACAGAAAAAAGTAAATCTGTTAATTATTTGTGCGAACAATATAATATTGAGATGTCAATGGTGGGCTCAAGCCAATAATTTGGATTTTTGTACTTCTTCTTACTTAATAGCACGAAACCGCTACAACTTTTTAAAATCATATAAAAAATGTGTATAATGGCGCAGGGCGACACATCAAATTTAATTGATGAAATTTTCATGTGCTGGTAATATTTGTTTTGCTTAGCACAACAATACATCAAAGTTGATCCTTCAAACTTCATAGTATTTTTGTTGTGAAGAAGAAAAAAGCACATGTAGTAAGCAGGTAGTAAAAATCAAAAGTATTTTGATATTCTTCAAACTCACCTCGACCTATACCTATACATATGAGTATTTTTACCAACACAATAACAAAAAAGGCGTGTTTGATCCATTATTTGATGGGTGTCTGGGCAATTTTAAGTGTATCGGATTTTTATATGAAAGTTACCAACAAAAAGCATGCATTGTATTTTCGTCCAAAAATACACTCAATACAACGATACAAGCGCTTTTGTTAATTGTTCAATTGTTAAAAAGATTTGATTTTGAAAGTACAAATAGCGAAATGTCTTAAATTCTGGTAAATATATTATTTTATTTTACATGTACAATGCCTCAAACGTATAATTGGACGCTATGGATGAGATTAAAAACCTTTTTAATGTAATATACTTATATACTTAGCATTTTTTATTTAAAAATATTTTCAAAACAAGAAAAGAAAACAGTATGAATGAATTTCATGTCAAACGAAGTCAAATAAAAGACACTGTTTTAACGCTTGGAACCAAAACGCTTTGCTTTTATTACTGTTTAAACGCCGAGGCATCGACTGCACGAGATTGGCATAAAATTCCGGGGTTGTGTTGTTCCATTTTCGCCTAATTCCTTGTTTCAACTGTTCCACTGTGCTGATACGAGATTTATAGAGCTCAGGGGCCTGTGCCGGTGTTTGGAGTAGTTTTGAACAATTATGGATAAACTAAACCAATGTGTCCAATATATTTAACTTATCAACACTTTGGTTCATATTTTGTTTTAAAATATTAGAATGAATCCGTTTACTATCTATATGCCCTCGCCAGTATCGGCACTGTCCAATTATACGTTTGAGCCACTGTATATCTTTTAGAGAATAATCTTGGTATTGCGTCTAGATATAAGTAAGTCCAAAGAGTATTTGTGAACCAAAAAAGCTTGGATATTCCGCTATAAAAGGTTAATATTCAATCCAATATTATTTTTCCTTTTTAAATTTCCGAGTGTCATTCCTCGTACACAGAGGAAAAAAATACGTTTTAAAATTATACACGTTTGGTACCAAATTGGCACAAAAGTGTTTATAATTTTTCAACAACATCTGTTGTTGATTTGATACACGACGTTATCAAATCAACAAAAAAAAGTAAATAGTACACGACGTTGTCAAATCATAAACGCAGATTCAATCTACGACTGGCGTCGGGTAACTACGAAAATTTTAAAATTATTTTTATAATATTTATTTATTTATATATTTTATTTTTTATGTACGACATTGGAAAATGTATGAAATTGGCAACCAAAGTATAATAATCAATCCGACTCTCACATATGGACAATTTTTCTCTTACATCTACGAGTGCCGTGTGAAACTTTTTTGAACACTTTGAAGGACCGTACGCAAAATTGCCGTTATCCGCTAGAAACTGTAATTTTTTAGCTAAGTTGTCAAACACACTACGTTGCGTTATCGAAATGACAACGATGCGTTGTCGAAATTTGAACGAAATGACAACGAAACGTTGTCGAAATAACAACAATGCGTTGTTTCAATGACAATGATGCGTTGTCAAAATTACCACGGTGGTTGTCAAAATGAAAGTTATATATATATTATAAATTTTATACACATCCGTTGTCGAAATGTTAACAAACGTGGTAAGCTCACTTTTGACAACGGATTGTATCAATTTCGGTACTTTTCTACCGGTTTTTTCCCTCTGTGTAGGAGTAGCAAATCCCAAGCTACCTTTCATATTATTTAAAATCATTTATTCTCTGAGATTTTCATCAAACACCACCGCAATGTTATTTGACCCTTTTCGTATAAAATTCCTTCTGATCACATACAAATCTTTTACCTATGATTTTTTGACTAACAGTTAAGGAATATGATTTTTAGATAAGTGATTAACACAAGTTATACGAAGACACGGTTTATGTGATGGTAGTTAACAGCATTCTTTTTTATTATTCAATATTTCGTTATCTTTTTCTCGCGTAGAGTTTGGTATAAACTCGTTAATGAAAAATTAGCCTTAATTTTTTCACCGGCACTATAATAAGGTCAAAAGTAATAATAGAAGCACTAGTTGCCATCATTTATTAATTTTTTTACTTTTATGATTTTCAATAACGTTTAGGTCATTGTTGACAAAATTTTTCTTTAACGGTGATGCTTTCGGTAGAATTGGCTATCTCAGCAATTAGCTCGATAGATCTCCACTTCATATTTCATTAACCTCACAGCGATTTGTAGAAATAAGATTGAAAGCCTTTTCTACTTAGAAGCCGGTGAATAATGCTATCTTACGTGGTATTTCATTTCTCTTATCTCGTATGTTTCATTCGAATGAATATTCTGATAACAAATACTCCCACTTGGCACCAAGAGTAAAGTATTCCGCGGATGCAATCTCCAAATTATAATCAAAAGTAGAATAGTCCGACAACAATGGTTGCAGTAAATTATTTAGAGCGTAGTTAAGGCGTATTTTCAGTTGAGATTTTCAGATTTTGAAGTGGAAACTTATTATACTGAAAGCAGGATAATGAGGAAAGAGAAAACTGTAGGTAAAGGAATAATTCCTTCCCACTTGATATGTTCTTAGGACGTTGACTGACAGGGCAGCAAAGAAAAGAACGCAAAGTACGAGTTATCCTGTAGCTCGGCAGTTAATGTGCTAATGGAAGAGAAAAAAATCCTCGACAGTGTTCCCGTGGGGAAGGAGGAACTAAAGCTCGGTCATAACGAAAAATTCTAAGAATAAAAACATAAACCAACTTCCAATACATACGACAGTTTCAATAAAGAACTCAAATTATTTTTACTTTTGTACTTTTTAAACACGATTATTTACTTTAGTTAACACAATAACTATTGCTTTCATCTCTGTTTTTAACTACGACAACTTCCTTTACCACGCGCCTTCACTTAACTTTCCTTTTGTAATGGCATTTTCCTGGGCAGTGTAGCGAGAAATGTTTTTAGAAAATACCTACGCCAGCTAAACAAAATTCGTTTGTTCCCTACACGTCAAAAAAATCCCATACAAAAATCCAAAGAATAGTTTCGAAAATTAATTATATTTTCATTTGCTTTAATAGGAATTGTTTTTAAACAAAAATAAAACACTAAAATAATTATCCACTTTTTAAATCTATTATATTTTTTAAGGCAATTAAAGGTTTCTTTTTTATTAAACTCAGGTACAAGAAAGTGTTAGCTTAAATAATTTTTCGGAATTATTTTAAAAACTTTCCTCTAATTTATATAAAAGTATTTTAAAATTAATATCATATTTCTATTGAACTAAATATTTAAATAATAAGTATAAATAAATGTATGTACAAAAGAGGGTTAATAAAAATTAAAATAGTTATTTGAACTAAAAATAATAATTCTAAGGTAAAAAAGTAAGTTGTTTTAAAATTATTACATTTGCTAAAATCAGGTATAAATTATTTAAGTCAGGTATAGAAACAATTAATGAATATAGTTTTTTTTAAATGAAGCCTGTAAAATGGCTATTACACTACTTAAAATATCATTCAACATGCAAATAACATAACATAACAAGGAAAACTATTTCATACAAGTGTCAACTTTTTAGGCTACAAAGATGTTTTTAGTAATGTATTTTTAGGAAAACAAAAACGTTTTGAACAAAAACTATTATTAAAATGCTTTTTTCTTCAAAAAAATAATGGAAAAACCCTACATATATAAAAAATCTGTACGCTGCTCCTGCGTCTCTCTTTTGTTTATTAAAAGAGGTACTACAGTAGTTTTGATTTAGCTGCCTTTTATTTACGTGCGCATTTCCTTTACCTGCACAAAAATATTGTTTCGTGTCCTTATTTCTCCAAATTCTATACAAAATTCTTTTTTAAGTGCACTTTTTATACCTGCACATTTAATATATGTGCCTTATATTTTTTGAACTTCAAAACTTTTTTCATACCAAAAATGAAAATTAGCTGCGTTGAACAAAAAAGAAATCTTTATAAAAATTTTTATTTTAAAAAAACGAAAATCTCAATTTATTTTGTCGTTGAAATTTATTTACATTTTTTGTTAAATGCAAATATCAATAAATAATGGAAATATAAGAAGTATTTTATGGCTGATCTTACATAACATTTACATTAGCTGGGCTTTGAGAGAGTAATCTATAATTATTCCATACCTGCTCAGTTAGGCAGGTAAAAACATTTAATTTAGCTGCATTTTTGGCTTATCTGCACAAAAGTTCTTGCAAAAGTTAGTTGTGCAGGTAAGTCAAAACTACTGTATATAATAACTAAAGTAATAAAAATAATATAAAATATACACCAAGACTTCGTATTGCGTTATTGCTTCGCCTTTTTTATGTTCCTCTATGTGTTGTTGGTGTTTGTTTAAAATTTAACTATTCGCCTGTGTTATATATTTATTTTACCAGTTTCCCGACTGTGTTAAATAAATGGCTATCGAACATCAATATGCTTGTTGCGTGTGGGTATCTAATACTTTGAATAAATTTCCGGGCACTCTGATTATCATTTAATTATATATATGTTATTGTGGTAAATATGTTCATCTCTGTTAAAATATGTTTGAGATACAGCGTGTCCTTACTTGTATCTGTTACTGAGAGAAGCTGTGCGTTAGTGCTTGATAGTGTGACTGTTAGTTGCTTCCCGGTCTCCCATGTAATTGCCCCATTGGAAAACATGAAAAGGTCGATTCTATTAACATTTAACCATAATTTTCTGTTTTCTTTAAAAATTGGAGTATTCGCTATAAAGTCATTATCATCGTTAATAACCCGAATCGATATACGCATGAGATAATTTATATCGCCGTATATAACTTCAGAAAGCCAGTAGTGTGTTCACTGGCACTGCTACTACTTTTACTTAAGCATGTTGTACACTTTGAAATTATCCTCCTTTTGAATGGACCTGGTCCTCCAATATTTGGCATCATCCTCGCCAGTGCTCCCTGTGTTACAGATGCCTTTTCGCCGATGTATTTCACGTGCTCCTTAAAGTTCAACCTGTCGTCGATAATGACTCCCAGGTATTTTATCGCCCTCTTCGATTCGATCCTAGTGCCTCCAACGGTCACTTCCATCTTCTCCACTATCTTCCGGTCGCTTATCAAGACGGCCTCCGTTTTATGTGCAGCAAGTGTTAAACCTGCCTCATCCAGCCATGCTCCAACATTTCGAATCGCTGTGTTCGTTTTCTCCTCTATTTCCGCTATCGTCTTAGCCACCGAGACTATGGCAATGTCATCCGCAAAGCCCACAATTGTAGTCCCGTTTGGCAATCCATTAAGTATGGCGGCGTAGACATGTTAAAGAGGGTGTTATACCGTGAACTGTATGTAAAGGGGTGGGGTGTTGTTGTGACTCCTCGAAACCTAATTGGGCCCAGATTTCTGGCAAACAAATGGAAAATTATCAAAAAAAGGTTCCAAATTAGGACTAAAAACAAACAACACTTTCCTTTTTAGTTTATTTATTCCTGTTGCACACTGTGTTTATTTCCAATATTTTTTTTCCTCACACTCTTTTATCTTCTTTACAATATTTTTATTTGTTACACTTTTTAATCTCTTAATAATTTTAATTTGCTTTTAATTTAATTAATTTCATTAATTTTCACAAAAAAATAATGGCTGAATGCTTCAAAATAATATTACAATTCAAATTTCTGGAGCTCTAATCCCTCCAGACGATCAAACAACGAAAAACTTACAAACAATAATATTAAACAACAATAATACAACAACAATAATATTAAAATAAAAATATATATACTTCAGCGCCCTCTGTTGCTAATGTGAATTTGTTTAAACAACCCTGTTTATGTCACCAAGGATGGGAAGTTTGGACCGTTAGACATAAACATGCCGGCGCCCTTGCAGTACTGCAACCAAAAAGTAATCGCCTCCAAATCTATTTCTAGAGAATATAAATAAAAAAAAAACTTTTGTATTAGTGTGAACACCATAATAAATTTCACAAATTTTTTGTCGCCTAGCAGCCATCCCAATTCTGATCCGTCAGCCAGAAAATAGAAAGGTATATCCAGGAATAAGTGTCATGGTCCAAAATTAGGTATCGAATTCTTGAGGCTTATTGTTCCCCTACCAAATCGGAACCAGAGCTTCCGACGAACTAGGTCTTCCGCTCTCACGACCATTGAACGAACTAGGTCCACTGGTCGATTATTAGGACGAACGAGGTCCGATATCTTCCTGGGTAGTGGGCGGGTGGTCCTCTTCGATGCTTCAGTCTTGTAATCTAGCCTTCCTAGGGACAGGCGGACTAGGTCTATTGCCCGGTAAATGGAAGGTCTAAATTCAGCGGCCCATATTCCCACACGCCCACCAGGTATGATCGTGGCTCAAGCTACCTTACAATTCATCGTCTTCGGCATCTTCACCTCTCTTGTGTTTCCTTGGGATACCATGATACTATAAGCTACAGTTGTTTATCAATTCCTCGTTGGAAGAATTACAAGATTTCCAATCGGTCTTGTAATCGTTCCACTTTCAGTCACCAAATTCACAGCTTTCACGTAACCATTATTACGCAACTGTAAATTACGAACGCGACCTAAGCGCCATTTAGAGGTAGGCCCTGTACCTTCTCTTATGGCCACTGTGTCACTGACGGCAACATAATTTCCTAAATATTGGCGGTAGGCCATTCTACGAGTACCGGAGTGGGGCCTAGGCCTATTTCGCAACAGTTCATGCCTTTGATCATTCGGCTTCACTATTCCCTTAGATTTTCCGCCGACCTCTATTCTAGCGTAGCCTGACGCATAAATCGAGAGCCCCTTCGAATGCAGCTCTGGTAAAGGCCCCGTCAGAATCCAGTAAAATACGCTTTCCTGTGCCATTAGGTCTCCCAAAATATTCTTCCTGACACCATCTAACAATATGTTAAGATATAAGTCACCACTGATAAGAATATCAATGTGACCGCTTTTATCGAATTTCGGGTCAGCCAATGAAATCCCCGAAAAAGCTGCCGATCTCGAAACATCAACAGTCGAATTGGGCAAGATCCCAGTCAATTTGGGTAGTACAAAACCCGTTGCCTCTACTTCAAACCTATTGTCCAAAAGTGATGTCGGGACAAACGAACATTGTCCCTGAACTGTACCCGTAGACGCTCCGTTCAAACCCGAAACTTTGGCATTCATCCGAACTGTTGGCAATCCTAATTTTTTCTGCTTTTCCGAAATAAAAGTTTCCTGTGAACCGGAGTCTATCAAAGCCCTAGCTCTAAATATTTGCCCTCGATGACTGTATGGGGGATAGAGCAAAAAAAGACACTGTTGCTCCAAACACTTTAATTTTCTTTTCGTTGTCGGCTTGACTGCCTTCAGTTAAATTTATGTTGTTATATTTCCTCCGAAAAATATATTGTAAATTCACTTATTTTGTTTTTCATCACAGCTTTATTTATTTTCAAATTTGTATTTCTTTGTATTCTTTTTTTATCTTCTCACAAAATTTACAATTTAATTATACAAAATTATCACAAGAATATTACACAAATTGTCAATTTTAAGAAAAATTAGTTCACAAAAATTGTATATTTTTTAAACAAATAAGTTGCATCCTTGTGGATATTACAAAAACGAATGATAAATCAATAGAACAAAACAAAAACTTAATGTCAAAAAAACAACAATAACATTAAAATATAAAAAAGCTTTATTTATAGTGCTTGCTATAATGATTTAATAAAACAACTCAATAATTAGGGGAAACCCTGTTCTTTATTCTTCTGATGTTTCTTAAGAACTAAACTACGCAATAGTTTTTCGTTACTGTTTAAATTTGACAGCTAAACACAAAAGAGTTTCACAACGTTGAGTAGTTGTATATAAGTAGTATTTATTAGTGTTGCCACAGCTACTCCCCTCCCAAAGAAGGGCGAGATGGAGTATCTGCAAATGAAACTGTTTTCCTTCTGCTATAGGTTCTCAAAGGTACTGAAGCGATGTCAGGATCTCTGGATATAAACGCTGGTTTCAATCTTTGGATAGAAATGTTATGTGGTTTGTCATTGATCTTAATTGAAAATACTCGGTCAGAAATTCTCCCCAAGACTTCAAAAGGTCCTATATAAGGAGCTTCCAATGGTTTTTTAACATGATCTGATCTGACAAAAACATGCGAACATGACATTAAGTCCTTGTGAACGAATAATTTTTTACTGCTTGTATGATGATTAACTGGGGCCGGACGAATCTGACGCATGTATTCACGAATTTTATCCAAAAAATAAATTCTGTCTGGGGTGTCTTCACTGTTTGTAAAATATTCACCTGGAATTCGAATTGTGGTGCCATACAACATTTCAGCTGCAGAGGCTTTTAAGTCTTCTTTAAAAAATGTTCTTAAACCGAGTAGTACAGTTGGTAAAATGTTGACCCATGGTGTTTCAATATTGCACATTAGAGCTGCTTTTAAAGATCGATGCCACCTCTCGATCATACCATTCGACGAGGGGTGATAAGGTGTTGTGCGTATGCGTTGTGCTCTAATCAAACGGGAAAGTGATGAAAACATTGCGGACTCGAATTGGGTTCCCTGGTCGGTAGTTATTGTCTTGGGTGAACCATATCTGGAAATCCAACAGCCAAAAAATTTGTTGTTTGTTGTTCTGCTGACATTTCTTTTAGTGGAACAATTTCTGGCCAACGTGAAAATCGGTCAATCATTGTCAAACAGTATCTGTAACCCATACATTCGGGAAGAACTATGATGTCGATGTGAACATGATCAAAACGTTGGTCAACTTCTTGAAACTGTTTAGGTGCTAAATGTGTATGTTTGTTGACTTTTGACTGTTGACAGTTTAAACATTCGCGTACCCATTTACTTATGTCACTGTTCATTGATGGCCATACGTATTTCTGACGCACTTGTTTTAATGTTGATCTTTTCCCTGGATGTGACAAAGAATGAATCAGGGGGAAAATTTTCCGTTTTAAAGAAAAAGGTATGTACGGACAGATTTTCGAAGTTGATGTATCGCAGTATATTTGAATGTTGGGTTCCAAACACATTTTTTGAAGTCGTAAAGATTTGCTGTTTTTCAAAAGCTGTTGTAATTCTGCGTCGGTTTCCTGCTGGAGTTGAATTTCGTGTAAGGTTATCGCTTCTGGCATGGTGATTTCATTTACTCTTGAAAGAGCATCAGCAACCGTGTTTTTCATACCAGAAATGTGTGTTATGTCAGTTGTATACTGCCCAATAAAATTTAAATGACGTACCTGTCGGGGTGATGCTCTATCCAATTTTTGATGGAATGCATAAGTTAATGGTTTGTGGTCCGTTCGCACCACGAAATTACGACCATCCAGCAGATGCTTAAAATGTTTGATGGCCAAGTAGACTGCCAAAAGTTCGCGATCATACTTACTGTAATTCTTTTGTGAGGGCTTTAACTTTGCAGACAAAAAAATGCTATTGGTCTCCATTGATCTTGAACAAGTTGTTCCAAATGAGCGCCCACAGCTGAATCCGATGCATCTGTAACTAACGCCAGTGGTGCATCGGGTTCCAAAAAATGTAGTAGTGTCTCATTAGCCAAACACGTTTTGCATGCTTCGAAAGATTTTTCCAGGACCTGAGTCCATTCAATTTTTCGACGATCGTTTTTCCTTGATTCTTTAAATAGACTATTGAGTGGTGCTTGGATACTGGCTGCATTAGGAATAAATTTTCTGTAGAAATTCAAAATTCCTAGAAATCGCCTAAGTTCCAAAATATTTTGCGGCTTAGAATAATTGACTATGGCTTTAACTCTTTCTACAGGTGGTTTCAGTCCTTCGGCAGATAGATGGTAGCCCAGGAACTCTATATTTGGAACGCAAAATTCGCATTTTGAAGCGTTGATCGATAAGCTTGAGTCCTTTAACTTTTGTAAGACGGTTTGTAGGTGATTGTAATGTTGGTCTTCGTTTTCCGAGAATATGAGTATATCATCGAGGTAGCAATAAACATCGTCCAAATGGCGAAAAATTGAATCCATGTATCTTTGGAAAGTTTGGGTGGCATTTCTTAGGCCAAAAGGCATTACTACGAACTCAAACAATCCAATCGGCGTATTGACAGCAGTTTTCACGATGTCATCTGGGTGCATCGGTATGTTGTAATAAGCTTTATTAATATCAATTTTTGAAAATACAGTTTTTTTAAATAATTTTTCAGCTATGTCGTCTATGCGTGGAATTGGGTAGCGATCTGGTTGGGTGTTTGCATTAATTTTACGATAATCCCCACATGCTCTCCATCCACCTGTTTTTTTCTTTACCAGATGGATAGGACTAGACCATGGACTACTAGATGGGCGAACTACTCCAAGCTGTTGGCAAACTCGTCTTTGATTGCTTTCAATTTTTCACCTGAGTAGCGTCTTTGGGGCTCTGCGATTGGTTGACAATTTGTTATAATTCTGTGTTGAACGTTTAATGATGTTGGTAACCGATAGGAATTTGGATTTGTAATCCCGACGTATTTTATAATAAGGTCGTAAAATTTGGATGAAGAATTTACTGTTGATACACTTTGTTGATTTGAATATTTTATATGGCCTAAAGATTTTAGTGACGTCATAGAATCAACCAGTTGCTTGCCTTTAAAATCTAAAATCAGTCCATAGTGCGACAAAAAATTCGCTCCTATTATTGGAGACTTTACATCAGCTATTATAAACGTCCAACTAAAATGACGTCGAAGTCCCAGATCAGTCTCAAGAAATTTAGTACCATATGTTGAAATTGTAGTATTGTTCACTGCATATAACTTGAGATCATCTGATATTGTTGTTCGTTTGGTAAAAAATGTTTTCGGTATTACAGATACAACGGAACCAGAGTCCACAAGAAAGTTTAAATTATTTTTTTATTAAAAATATGTAATCTTTTTTCACGAGTGCAAATTGAATTAAGATTGCTGCCGTCTGTTGCACTCACCGAAGACAGCTGTTCTAGTTTTCCTGTGGACGAATGAGATTTGAATTGAACTCGCATGGTTGTTTGCACTTTTTCGAACCAGCGCCAAATCGAATATGGTAATAGCACACTTTCTGTTGTCGGCGAGAGTGAGATCTGTCTCTTCCATGGTCACTTTCCTTACTCGTGTTACGCCGTTGAAAATGCGTATTGGTAGTTGCAAATTCAATAGAAAGTTGGGTAAGTTTTTGTACTATCTGGTTTAAAGACGTTTCAAGCGCTAAACCACGAGCCTCTAGAGCGGAATTTTTCGAATGGGACGATGTGATACGATGTCACTCGATGTAGCAGTTGCCATTACAAAAGGGGGTGAAGGGGAATTATCAAAGATTCGGTCAGCAATTTCGGCTAAGTTTTCAATGTCCTCAGTTTTGCACGCGGACAAAATACATCTGACATTGCTCGGCATATGTTGCAGCCAAAGAGCAGTCAATGCCTCGGTTGATATACTAGTCCCAGCTAATTCTTTCATTTCCCGCAGTAAGTGGCTTGGTTTTTTATTTCCCAGTTCCAATCCAGTCAGCAGTTTTAAAAGTTGTTTCTCCTTGGAAATGCCAAAACGAGTAATTAATTCTTTTTTTAATTTTTCGTACTTGCCTGTTGCTGGAGGATTTTTTACCACATCAGCAATTTGCATTAGAGTCTCAGCATCCAAAGCAGTTATGACGGTGTGGTATTTCGATAAATCTGCTGTAATTCTATTTACATACAGCAGTCCGTCTATCTGTGTGAACCACAATTCTGAATCTGCCGGTAGAAATTTTGGCAAACGGTGCATACCAACAGATTCCACTGAAACATCATGGCTAATATTTTCCGCCCACTGGGAGCATCCAATTTCCGTTTTATTTAGTTTGTCCGGATCATTTTGTTGCGGAGGATCATTAACTCCCATTTTATTTAATTTAATTATAATTTATTTAATTTATTATCGGGGTCACCAATTATAGTGCTCGCTATAATGATTTAATAAAACAACTCAATAATTAGGGGAAAACCTGTTCTTTATTCTTCTGATGTTTCTTAAGAACTAAACTACGCAATAGTTTTTCGTTACTGTTTAAATTTGACAGCTAAACACAAAAGAGTTTCACAACGCTGAGTAGTTGCATATAAGTAGTATTTATAGTTTTGCCACATATTCCATACTGCAGCGCCCTCTGTTGCTAGTTTGCCATCGTTTAAACAATCCTGTTTATGTCACCATGGATGGGAAGTTTGGACTATCCGACATGAACATACCGGCGCCCTTGCAGTACTGCAACCAAAAAAGATGTCCTCCATCTAATGACTAAAGAAAGAAAATCAAAAAAAAAAACTTTCGTATTAGTTTCATATTTCAAAACAATAGAGAAGTAAAAAGCTTGACATCTTGCAGCAGTTCCAACTCTGATCCGTCAGGAATAAGTGTCATGGTCTAAGATTGGGTATCGAATTCTTGAGGCTTATTGTTCCTCCACTGAATTGGAACCAGAGCTTCCGACGAACTGGGTCTTCAGCTCTCACGACCATGGAACGAACTAGGTCCACTGGTGGATTATTAGGACGAACGAGGTCCATTATTCTGCTGGGCTAGGGAACGGGCCCAACCTTCCTAGGGACAGACGGACTAGGTCTATTGCCCGTTAAAATGGAAGGTCTAACTTCAGCGGCCCGTATTTCCACATGTCCACCAGGTATGATCGTGGCTCAATTAACCCTTCAGTTTATCTTGTCCTCGACATCTTCACCTCTTCTCTATTTCCTCGGGGTACGATGACACTGTAAGCTAAAGTTATTTATCAAAATATTTGGTTCGTTGGAAGAATTACAAGTTCATTCGAACTGTTGGCAATCCTAATTTTCCATACAACTTTTTCGAAATAAAAAGTTGCTTGCGAACGGGAGTTTATCGGAGCCCTAGCTGTAAATATTTGCCCTCGATGACAAATACTAACTATGGCTTGGCTAAAAGAATCTGCCATAGTTGGCAGTAAAACAGTTTTGCACATCACTACCAAGCTTTGCTGCACTACTAGAACTTGTCGCATCGAAAACTCCAAGTTCTCGAGAGGATCGAAACACCTCCCGGTGCCACAAAGTGTGATGTCGCAAATCGCAGACCGAACAATCCAAATTTTGCCTGCACTCATTCAACCTATGACCAACATTGAAACAGTCAATACACAGGTTGTTCTGTTTTACTACCATCAACCTGAATAAAAAGCCGAGCTTGTATAAACGAAAATTATACCTATGCACCGACGGATTAATACAGGAAGATTTTCAGCTAACTAACAGCAACAAAAGTAGGAACCAAAAAGAATCCACAGAATGGTTGAGATTCTGTTCCTCACTAACTCTCCCAACGAAATTGAAATCAAGTACAAAATTTCAAAAATTAAGTAAATAATAAATTTAACTTGAAGGAAACTCGAAAATGTCCCGACCGTAACTAATCTCGCGACACGCGACCAAAAAGAAATCGAAAATATTTCAAAAAACAAACAAAAGATTACCGTGATCACCCTGACAACGTACTACCGCAAACTTAACAAAGGCTACTATATGCCAAATAAAACGAGCACATATTTCAAAGCCAATACGCATTTCGCGAAACTAAGCCAATAGTGCGAATTCCCAATGGTCAATAACCCGATACTTATTATCTCTCCTCAATCAAAAAGGAATATTCAAATATATGGGTATGTAAATATATGTATGTAAATTTTGTCAAAGCAACAAATTCAATAAAAGAAAGTTAAATTAAATAATTAAAATAAAATTCAAATTCTCCTTAATCTAAAGACACCAGAATTAATTTGACTTTAGATAATTTAAATACATAATTACGAAAAAAATAATAAATAAAAGAATAAAACTCAAAGACTCAAACTCAAATACATTCTATCTAGTTATTTCACTCGAATTTTACGAAAATTAAAAAAAAATCTTATTTACTTAAAGATCTGTTGAAATGAATATGCAGATTATCAATAATTGAAGTGAATAACACTTATTTATGGGTATCTCTTTGATGTATCCGTTGGATTTCAAGAATTTTTATAAATGGTAATGTGCTTTACTATTTAGCCACCATCACCAATTATAACCAAACCATTGGCTTATAATTGGGTGGTTGAACTCGATTACCAATTGTAATCTTCACACCACAATTTGATATCTCAACAGCGTTGCCATAATTTTTTTTTCAAAAACTGCAAATTTAGAGCAAAAAAACTGATTTTCAACTGAAAAAACTGCACATCAAAAAAATTTATAATTCAGTTCATATATTTTTTTATTAAAACATAACAAAACAAATTAAATTAAATGCATATAATAAAAAATATAAATATAATTTAGTTTTATAAAAAGTATTTGAAATAACATGCATTTTCGTAAATTGAGTTAATTTCTCCTGGCACTTAATACTAATTAGATTTGTACATTTCTTTGGTAAATTTGATTGCCATTTCTTTTGATTGCACGAAATTGCTGCAATTGCTGTTATTTTTTTTAAGAAAATGCCACACAGTGTTAGCACTTCTAATCTGTTGTTATTAATATTAATTTGTGAAAAAATTCGTTCACCATTAGCAGTTGCAACAGGTACTGACAACATTGCATATACCAGTTTTTTTTAAATTAGGAAAAGCTTTAGTTCCGTCGCCACGTTTTGTTTTTAATATGACTTCCCAAAAAGTTTCAATATTTTCTACTTCTAATAAACCCAAGTCTTCAAAATTAATGTGCAGTAGTTCACGCCACTCATCATCTGTTTCTTGAATGTAGTTCATTTCTACTACATTTGGCACAAAACGACATAATTAAAAATACTTTTATTGTTATTTTTCACAATTAAAATAACAAAATTGAAATTAAAAAATTTAAATGTAAAAACTGCAAAATCTGCATAATTTACAGAAAAACTTACTTTTTTAAACAAAAAAATTCAAAACTGCTCAATGCTCAGAAAAACTGCACATTTGGCAACGCTGTATCTCAGCCACTTTTGACTTTATTATAAGCCAAGACACGTTGGTATAACAGTGCACAAAAAGAACATTTTGGTTCTTATATCCACTAAATTCACAAATTGTGCCAGTCTTATCGAAGAACACACCACTTTGTGAATCTATATGCACTCTTATAAATCTTATATACTTGCAAGTTTTGTTGTCCAGTCTAACAGAACTTTACTCGTATATAAAATTACCACCAAATCAAAAAATATAAAAGAAAACAAAAAAACAACTTTACCTTATAATTACAAGGTTATTTTGAAGACTGATCCGGCAATCCGGTTCGATTGGTCCAAATGTTATACCGTGGACTGTATGTAAAGGGGTGGGGGGTTGTTGTGACTCCTTGAAATCTAATTGGGCCCAGATTTCTGGCAAACAAATGGAAAATTATCAAAAAAGGTTCCAAATTAGGACTAAAAACAAACAACACTTTCCTTTTTAGTTTATTTATTCCTGTTGCACACTGTGTTTATTTCCAATATTTTTTTTCCTCACACTCTTTTATCCTCTTCACAATATTTTTATTTGTTACACTTTTTAATTTCTTAATAATTTTAATTTGCTTTTAATTTAATTAATTTCATTAATTTTCACAAAAAAAATAACGGCTGAATGCCTCAAAATAATATTACAATTCAAATTCCTGGAGCTGTAATCCCTCCAGACGATCAAACAACGAAAAACTTAATTTAAAAAAGAAACAAATCTTTAATACCAAAAACAACAATAATATCAAAATTAAAAAAGCTTAAATATATATACTTCAGCGCCCTCTGTTGCTAATGTGAATTTGTTTAAACAACCCTGCTTATGTCACCAAGGATGGGAAGTTTGGACCGCTAGACATAAACAGAGGGCTCTCATAATCCGCCCCAATTCGCTGAGTTGAACGCGTTTTTAACGTCAAGTGTGACAACCGCACAGTATTCCTTAGTGCCAAATCTAAATCTTTCGCCCTCTATTGCGTCGTTTGCAATATCGACCACCCTCTTATCGCGTCAACAATGGACCTTCCTTTCCTAAATCCGTATTGGAGTTCCGAGAGAGCTCTCCCTGCCTCGACACACGTCAGTAGTCGATTGTATATTATCATCTCCAGTATTTTTCCCATTGTGTCAAGTAGGCAGATGGGCCGATACGACGATGGTTCCCCTGGTGGTTTGCCAGGTTTTGGAATGAGAATCAATTTGTGCTTCTTCCATCTACGTGGAAAAACACCCTCGAAGAAGCACTTGTGGAACACCTTTGCGAACATATCCGGTCTGAGCCGGATAGCCGCCTTAAGTGCCCTATTCGGGATACCATCTGGCCCCGGTGTTTTCCTATCTCCTATTCCAGTGCATGCTGTGAGTACTTCCTCTCCTGTTACCTCGGGTATGGTATGAGCGGCTTCCGGCTCCCTACTTATAAAAGTGTAGGGCTGGCCCCGTGGGAATAATGTACTAGTAATCTCCCGTAGCAAAACTGGACAACCTAGTTAAGGCTGTTCCCGAGCACCGATTATCTTGCAGATAACTCTGTACGCGACCCAAAAGGATTGACGTCAGCTGCCTGGCATATCCGCTGAAAGGATAGTTTCTTGCTCCCTTTAATGGCTCTTTTCAGTTGATGCATTAGATCCTCGGTCGGTCTTCCTCTCGTGCGCTGGGCCCTTCTTCTCGCCCCAAAGCATGCCGACCGAATCAAGCATTTCGAATCTCATCATTCCTCCAGTAGCAGGGGGAACAGCCCCTACATACAGTCCTCCTTGGCATAGCAGCATCACATGCACTGTTGAGTATATCGTTTACGCCGTTCACCGTCTCCTCGTCAAAGCGGGAGTCCTTCCATTTAGGTCCCGTAAACTTCGGCAATCCGTCTCCTCTCGTGTTGCGCTCAGTAACCGTCATCACGATTGCCTGATGGTCACTATTCGTGAAGTCCTCCGTTAGCTTCCACGCGGTCCGTGAGACAAGGCCATTGCTCACAAACGACAAATCTATTATTGAGCTCCATCCAGCTCTCCTAAATGTGTTTCCTCTTCCATCATTCATCAGCGCCACAGGAAGGGAAGCGAACGTTTCCAAGAGGCAGCGACACCTGGTGTTAGTATATCTACTATCCCATTCGGTCGCCCAAGCGTTAAAGTCTCCTCCAATAACAACGAGGGGGTGTTCAGGCGCACGTGTGACGCCAGCCTCTCCAGCATATGTTGGAACTCATGCATTGACCATCTCGGGGGGCTTAACAGCTGTAGACGAAAACTCCCTTTATCCTGGCCATAACGAAACCAATGTCCCGCGCATAGGTTTTCTGGAAGGGTAATGAACCACAAATCCATATAGCCGTAGTACTAGATCCGTCCGTGATCCAAATACTATTCCTCGGTACCCCATAAGGTTCGCTTATGATTGCGACATCGATATTCTCCTCCTTAACCACCACGGTTCAAACTACAGGTCAAACATTTGCAATAAAATGAAATACGATAAAATATTTCTTCGGAGACTTCCTCTCAGCAGATTTTTGGCCAAAAACAAGAATAAATAAAATTGACATGAAAAAATTTCTCAAAATTCTGTCGTTCGGAATTGGCTTTAAACTGGAGGTTCCCGTCATTCATTGATAAAACTTAACGCTCATAACATGGGGGATGTGAGAAGCTAGGTAGGAATCCTGACTGAAGGGTTATAATGGTTTGTTTTCAGTAAAATGGTTGTTTTTAATCTCATTAAAGAAAAAAATTTCTCTGAAACGACCTCTTCAGTAAATAAAACTACAGGGTTGTTGTTTTTGTTATAGACAATTTTGAATATTTATTGCAATGATTTTGAATTTTTTTTTGCAAATTATCACGTAAACTTTTTTGTTCCTTAAAATAAGCAGGTGAAAATATTCACATTACAATGTTATGAATGGAACTCTTGAAGTGGACGGTACAAATGATTGTAATGGAGATTTATAATTCAACACAACAATTTCCAATTTTCCTTTCACACAAGTATAGTTCATTTTGAAATGCTATCACTTTGGAGGATAAATTTCGAACCACAGTGTCATAGAAAACTTCCTCATTAATCTGTATAAATTATATAAATTTTCAAATTAGACCTAAAATTAATCATTTATTTTATATATATTCGATTTGGAATTTTTAGATTTAACATCTATTTTAAGATGTGTACATCATTTTAGCGATTTTCAAATATAGCAATTGGCTACACTTGAAAAATGTAAATATTTGTTTATGTTAATTTTATTGTGATTAAAAATAGAATTTTTCTGTTTTTTCTTCCTTTATGCGCTGAACCCATTTTCCCTTCGAATAAAATATCACTGACGATTCGCAACACAAAACGCGAAAATATTTGTCTTCCATTATGAATGAAAATCTGTATATGTATTTTTTTTCAACAAACATTTATTTTCTGTCAAACATGTGTTTTGTGGCAAATATTTTTTAATTGTGACCATATGGCAAATATGTTTGCCCATACTTTTGTTTGCCGCTATTTGATGAAACAAAAATGGGAAAATAAATGTGCGTAGTGTGACCACAAAACAAAATTTTAGTTGTTTCAGTCATATTTCGGGCAAACAAGGGGGAAAAAAATTGTGGCAAACATTTGACATATCTGACCGTACCTTTAAGTTTTATAAATATTTAAAATTTTTTGAACATTTACTTTGCCACTGTTCTTCAGTTTAAAAATTTTATTTAAGCCGTTCTAGCAAGAAAATGAGAGAACCAATTAACAAGTTTTATACTTAAATTATTGCAAATTATTTATTTCAATTATTCCAATTGCTATGTAAGTTCCTTCATCCAAAATCAGATTGAATAAAACAAAATAACATGGCGCGACAATGAAAATACACCCAAGTAACCACATGGTGTAAGTAGTCAATTTAGTTGAGTAGAACTCAAAAATATTTTTTATATTTCATACTTATTTTATTTGACAAAAACTATTTTTTTTCTCAATTTTTCCCACAAATTTAGAAATGCTTGAGTAATCGCATTTTTTAACCGATTTAAAGTTTTTTGGAAAGGGGAGATATAACCCTTTTAAAATATTTTGTTCAAACTTATATGTTTGAGTTTTGATCTGATATACTTGCACATGTGCTATTATTCCTTTCTTTCAAGTTTAACCATTCTTAATTGCAAACTTTCATTAAAAAATATAATAATAAGTGCTGATATTTTTAAAGTGCATTCTCTTGCGAAGAGACCGAATCTTCGTTTGATAAAATATGACAAAAATTAACCAAGTTAACATTTAAAGAGTCGTGTCATATTTTTTGTATGTGTTTACTTATCAAAAGAAGCTTCACTCTAAAATTTTTATAAACGTTTGCTGAATATATGTTGATTATCGTACAATTTTCCAATTTCACGTTTGTGCGATTAACAGAAGACGGCTAATATTTTCATGATAGTGCTTTTCAATTGAAACCATCCCTTGATGGAATTCTTCACCCTATTCATCATTTAACTTACCAAACTTCTTCCTAAACATCAGACTCTATCTGATATTTTAGTTTTGACAGTTATTTTACTACAGCAAATATGCAAATGGGACAGTTGTGTCAAACATCATTATGATTGGAAAAAAATGACCGTTTTAAGTACTATGGAGGAAAAGTTAGGGCCAAGTGTAAGATCTCCATCAATAAGCCCTCTGTGTCGCACTTAACTGAAGGAAATGATCAACATGGCGTTAGACAAGGCTATGATTTGGGGTTGGCACAGACCACGTTCTCTAGATCACCCACTAAAACGTTGAACGTTTTGGAGCGTCGATCGCGGATTAAGAGCAAAACAAGCTAAAATGTGATTTTATAAGAAAATAAAATTTCCAGGTGTTACAACGTATGTTGATGGCACGCCCCCAAAAATTCTTCCTCCTACAAATGAACGATAATTGTATTACAATAGGAAGGGATTTTGTAGATTAAATGGTGGTAAGTAAACAACAAGTGTGTAATATTTACGTATTTACAATTAATTGTGAAGTTATGAAACAGATATTTGCGACCATATGATGCAAATAAGGTACATTACTGCTCGGTTTCCTGATGGCTGTTGGGACTCTCATATCGGAATGTTAGTGATGACAAAGCATTCTTTGAAGAGAAAAATCGTGAGGAAGATATGATAACTTGGTAATTAAATAATGTGGAGAATTTAACTGAAATAATTTTTTAGGAGGCTCTGGATACCCATTATAGTTGTGGTTAATTACACCACTCCTTTCTCTAGGAAGTCGTGAAAACGTTTTTAACAAAACGTAATATAATTAAGAGAATCATTGGCATTTAAAAAAATAGATTTCAGTTCTTGCTGTGCGCCAGCTGCGCTATTCACCTCAAAAAGTAATTCGAATAATAAATATAGCATGTGCATTGCATAACATGTCTATTTACTACACAGTCTGAGATGATTTACCAGATATTGTGCATGGTGAATATGGAGAAGTAAACGAGGAGGGAATGCCAACGGAATTCTCAAGAGAAGTATCTGAAGGGAAAATACGAATATTAAGAACTCTACCTAATTAATTAAATAATGGAAAAACAAAAATTTCATATCTATTATAAAATAAAATGTATTTCAAATAACATTTAAAATATGCACAAGTAAAAAACACAGATACAGTTCATTTCTTATACAAAAAATCAGGCAACGTGTGAATTCATATTGTTTGAGCTATATACATGTTTTGAGTAAACATTACATTTTCTATTTCACTTTTTGATGTTTCTCTCTTTCAAGTTTATGAGCCTTTCTTGTAGTTCAAGTTCTCTTCAGAGCGTCCATTCCCCTAAGGTGTCTTTGCAATTAAAATAACATACATATATTTTTTTCAAAGCATGAATTTTTTCCGTGGTTCTGTATGGCGATGTACACCATTATTGACTTTTGTAAAGTTGCTTTTTCAAGAATGGATATACATACTTTTGTGTAATACTTCTTTTGTCGGCACTGATTGCATTGAAGCGTCCAATTCAGGTTATATTGGCGACTGTCTGACATTATTCACTGCCGTTGGAACATCAAAAGCTGCAGTTCCATATGTGCCTGACGTGCTTGTGTGCATACCGGTTAACTCTATCACTTTCTGTTAAATACGTACATTTTATTGGGTCCATCAAAATACTTCAAGTTACGTAGGGTTTATGCACACCAATATTGCGAGTTTCAAATTTACGATACGGTAAGGTGGATACGAGCATTCCAATTCTACCATTCGTAACAAAATCTAATGCACGACGGAATCTAGCATATTTTAACATATTCCTTTGTGTTATTTGACAAAAATTTTTGTAAAATTTAAAAACTTCCCAAACTAGTTGCTCTCCGTAAAAATTTCCCGTAAAATACTTGAAATTGTCAGTAACGTCGGATTCAGGCACACCAACATTACGGTAACGTGGATATAAGTGTACCAATTCTACCATTCGTAACGAAATCGAACGTATAACGAATTCTAGCAAAATGAAAGACTCAGGTATAATATCAAAGAAACCATTAATAATAAAGTGATTGTAAATTTGTTATTTCACATTCGAATGAAATAAATGGAATGTATTCTTCATGTAGCCTTTTGAAATAAGGTTTTAAAACAAGAGAAAAAGAATCGCATACGCACAGTATACGAAGAACGATTAAAATTGAATTTTGTACAATAAGTATCTGATAATAAACTGTGGTCAGAAAATTAATCCTGATTTTCCATAAAGTGCAGTAGAACTTTCACAAATACTTACAGTGGACAGTAAAAGTTTGTATTAATAATTAAATTTTTTATGTTTATTTTATTAATTTATTTCTGGTTTGTCATAAAACAAAAATATTTTAATGATTTATTGAAACCGTATAGTACGTCTTATAAACTCAAATTCAAAAAGTGTTTATTATTGTGTCGTATGCTCTCCGACATTATGTCAGCACGCTTTTTTTAACGTATTTTTCATAACATGAAATCATTATAACAAAAAACGAAATAGTTTATTAATACCATTTAATATTATTCGTCTTTACGTGGACTGCCGAGAAAAAAGCCACGATTGGAATTTGCCCAATAATATATGAACAAGTCCTCTGATTTTTGGGCGAATGTAATATTTAGTGATGAGAACAAATATAATTTGTTCGGCTGTGACGGAAAACAAAAAATTTGGCGCAAAAATCAGTTGACTTGTCCATATATTATCATTTTTAAAATAATGATTTTTAGGGGGATACGTATAATTATCTGTGTGACTGTATATTCCTAACAACAATCTTAACCAACAATCTAACAACACTACCTTACAACCTACCTAATAATACCAACCATTTTGGAAAATAAGTTGAGCTTACATTAAATGAAAAAATACAAAATGATTAAGATGGATAGTAGAGAAAGGAATGCCTATAGAAATCAAAAGTTAAATCTCTCTAGAGGAAATCGAACCCATGATTCTTACACTATTACCTGCTAGTCTAGCAGAGTACCTAGGAATCCGAACATTTACTCTGACTCCTGAGGTACAAAATGACCCATTGCGTTTATACGATAACTTTTTTGCTGCGTGCCAACTTAGCTTTTTATTTATATTCACAATTTTCAGCAGCATGGCCACATATCAATTTAAATAAATTCAACTAAATTTCTGGTATTTGTAGTTAATATTTTATTTTGTTTCAAGTGTTCAAACATTTAAGTTAAATAAACAATTTCAAATTTTTAAGTTAAATAAACTAATTTTTTTACCAAGGCAATCGCAAAAATATCGGATTGATCAGTGAATTTGATATGTGGCCATGCAGCTTTACTACGCTACATGAAATAAAGAAATTATTTCAGAAAGGAAAAGCCATGAAAAATAGAAATCATAATTTTTTGTCTTCTCTTTCTTTTCTTGCCACTAAACAAATTGAGATGTCGCAAAAGCCATCTTGTAAATCGAGAATGAAGTCGTAAACAAGTTCGAATATTCTGCTGGTTAAATGATAATGTCATCCGTGAAAAGGAAATATACTGGAGAACTGAAATCAAATGGCCAGAATATCTTTCCGCAGATATGTAGCTTGTAACACAGAAATATAAAATTCCGACTTTTACTCGTAAGATGTTATGTACGGCCAGACTCTAAATGGTACTATCGATACATACATGATAGATCATTGCAACCCTTCAGTCAGAATGACGACCTAGTTTTTCTTACCACTTATATTGTGTCTGCTAATTTTAAACATAAGTGGCGGGACCTATTTCATTATTTTCGATATGTCTGATCGGGTGTTTGAACCGTGGCCTCACTTTCAATAAGCTAACATATGTACTACCTATGTATTGGGTTGTTCGGAAAGTAATTTCGTTTTTTCCCGACAGAGGATTTTAGTATATTTGTTTGCAAACTTCACACTTAAGCCGTATAATTTCTATATTCTTTGAGAGCTCATATAGCAAGGCTTATGTGTGAAAAAGTTCCAATTAATTCTACGCAGTAGTTTTTGGTTGGTGCCCTTTTAAGTATGGAAAGCAATAAGCAGCACTTTCGACATATTTTACTGTTTTACTACAGAAAGTGTAAAAATGCTGTTCAAGCCAGAAAGAAATTTGCCGATGTGTATGGAGAAGGTGTGACAGTACGCCAGTGCCAGAACTGGTTTGCTAAATTTCGATCCGGCACTTTTGATGTCGAAGGTGCACCACGTTCGGTTGAAGCTGATTAAGACGCAAAAAAGGTATTAGTTGATGCGAACCGGCGAATAACAACACTTGAGATCGGATTGAGGTTAAATTTATCAAATTCAACAGTTTATGGCCACTTGATTGATATTGTACGAAAACTGTCTCTTATTTCCACAAAAAAGAAACGAAAATAATTTCTGAACAACCCGATATACACGACTTCGACAACGTCATATTGTAGCGTAGCATATTTTTATATTAGTAAAATATTATTATTATACCGATTACTATTAGATTGTACGTCACTAGCATGTGTGACTTTCTTAAAATACAACCCTGTAAGTAGTTTAATACAACGCTGCAATAGAGGAATATTGTTTCGTTGAATTTGAAACTGGATTTGAAATGGCAGCGCTTGCTGTGATTAATATTAGGAAAAGCCCATATTGAAAAGGGTATAAAAGCAGTGCAATCAACGGAATCAGTCTTTTCTATTGTTGCAGGTTGGTGAGAGTGGTCGCACAACCAATTGCAAGTGCATTATAAGCTTCGTGGCAGCGATGGTTGCCGTTGCTTGTTTTGTAGATGCAATTGGTTGACAAATTCTAAGTAGATGTTGGTCGCGATGGTGGCCGCAAATACTTGGAATTTATGTGACTCTTTCCTCACTTCTTTTTCTATTGTTGCAGATATCTTTTGTAAGTATTTTGTAAATAAAGAAACGTTATAATTGGCGCCCAACTTAGAGGCAAGGACAACGCCCATATATTTTGAAAATTGAAAAAGTGGAGCCTATTTCAAATCTGAGAAGAAGTCAGCGTGTTGCAGGCAGGATGGTGACGCTATCAACTGAACAATTTCAGGAACTTTTGAGTGCTGTGGGTAAAACGAGTGAAAGATGCGGATCTTTTGGCAGTTGCGCAGCACGTTATGGTGGTGAACGGAACCCATCAAAAGTGGAAGAATTTATTTCTGCCATCACTGCATTTAAGACAGTGGAGAAAATACCGGATGCAGACGCAGTCAACGGTATGCCGATGCTTTTGGAGGGTGATGCGGCGGAATGGTGGCGTGGCGTGAAGGCAAACGTGACGAGATTCGACGATGTGATACGGATTCTACGTGAATCATTTTCACCTCCGAAACCCGCATGGCGTTTATATATGGAGATAAACGAGACGAAGCAACAAAAGAACGAACCTACTGATTCGTTTATTCGGAGGAAACGTGCGTTATTTGCACAATTAACGAATTGCCCGTCGGAGTCTGACCAGATGGACATGGTATTTGGATTGCTCCATTCGCAGATGAGAGGGCGACTATTTCGCCATAAGGTTAGCACTTTCGACGAGTTACTAAAAGACGCGCGAGAAGCGGAACAGGTTCTAAGCGAACGCGGTGCAGTGAACACTGATGTTGTGAGGATTACCAGTGGTCCTGAAGGCGGTCCTAAGCGGTGCTCTTTTTGTCGGAAGAAGGGGCATACGATGGAAACTTGCTTCAAGAAGCAAGAATCGAATACTAAGCAGGTCAGAAGTGATCCTGCAGTGCTTAAACCGAAGTTTGCGTGTTATGGATGCAATTCTCCAGGCGTGGTGAGAGCGAACTGTCCGAATTGCAGCAAGAAGATTAATGGTAGTTCACCAGTGAGTGTGAGCTTTAATTCTTTGGGACTGTGCATTGGACGTAAAATACCAGTCGTTAATGTAGAGCTGTTTGGTGTTCCAGGGCAAGCATACTTCGATTCAGGTGCGAAGACGAGTGTAGCCAGTTCGAACTTGAAAAGAATAATGGATTTCAAAGGCTGCGAATATGATTCCATATTGTGCAAGGTGACTCTCGCGGATGGTACTTCCTGTGAAAGAGAGTGTTTGACAACCAAATGCAGCATCACAATCGGCGGCAGATGTCTCGACATTAAATTTTTAATTTTTCCTGAGGATAAAAGCAACCGTACGTTAATTGGTTCTGATTTTATGGAGGAAGCTGGTATAGTTCTGAATATGGGCCAACGTTACTGGTACTTTGAGAGCAGTCCTACTCAACATTTTGATTTTAGTGTATCCTGGCCGTTGGATCTGAATCTTGTGGAGACTATAAAAGTGACTGAAACATCCAGCAAGCGTGTCACAAATCAGAATATGGTAGAACCCTTGCAGATTACTCCGAAGAGGGTACGTAAGAATAATATCCCGGATTTTGAGCCGTACGATCCTGACTACAAAAGGGAGAGCGATTACTCACCTCACTCAATCCAGGCAATCTTTAAGGACGCAATTCCACCCGATATGGTGACTCCTGAAAGGGCTAAAGACAGAGGTCTTTTTACTGGTGTGGTATATAGACCACAAAACGACGACGACGAATCGATTTTCACCCCATTATATGCGTTTGATTTCAACATATTGAAACCCACAGATGGTGCACAACTAGGTGATGAACAAAAACAACATTTGGACGAGATTTTGTCTGGTCATAAAACTGTGTTTGGTGGTTTGGGAAAGCCTTCGCCGTATGCCGTACACAAGATAGATACTGGTAACCATCAACCTATTGCCTCTCCACCATATCGACTATCATTTTAGAGAGCACGAGATCTAAAATGTGAAATAGAAAGTATGCTGGAAAATGATATAATCGAAGATTGTGAATCTGCATGGTCATCTCCAGTGGTCATGGTTCCCAAGAAGGATGGAACGATTCGTGTCTGTGTTGACTACAGAAAATTGAATTCCATCACCGTTCCAGATAGGTACCCACTACCTCGTATGGATGATTTATTACACTCTGCGAAAAGTACAAAATATATGTCTACACTTGACTTACAATGTGGTTACTATCAAGTAGAAGTGGCTGAAGAAGATCGTGACAAAACATGTCTCATCACTCCATTTGGAACATTTCGCTTTAAAAGGATGCCATTTGGATTACGAAATGCTCCCGCAACGTTTCAGAGGTTAATAAACCGTTTCAAGTCTGGAGTTCCGGAAATATGTATTTTTGCCTATCTTGATGATATAATCATATGCTCGGAAAGCTTTCAGCAGCATTTGGAAGATATCGATGCAGTACTAAGGCGACTATTAATGTTCGAATTGCGATTAAATAATGATAAATGCAGATTTTGTTGTTCCAGCGTAACATTTCTTGGTCATATTCTTACTCCAGAGGGAATAGCAGCGGACCCCGGTAAAATCCAGGCTATTGTTGAGCGTAAAGAGCCTAGAAATGTAAAGGAACTTATATCATTTATTCAAACATGTGCATGGTACAGGCGATTCATTGATCGTTATGCTGAAATCGCTAGACCACTAACTAATTTGACGAAGAAAACAGCTGTATGGAAATGGGGAGCTGAAGAACAAAGGGCATTCATCGCTTTGAAAGAGGTCTTGTCCACCTCACCTGTATTGGGACAAGCTATTGATAATATGCCATATTCCATTAAAACGGACGCTAGCGCTTATGCACTTGGAGCAGTTTTACTCCAGGGGGAGGGTCAAGATGAACATCCGATAGAATACGCAAGCCGTTTATTGAGCAACGCTGAGCGCAACTACTCTACTACGGAACGAGAAGCCCTAGCTATTATTTGGGCTTGCAGTAAATTTCTTGGTTACATAGAAGGAGAGGAACTTAAACTCCTAACAGACCATAAACCCCTAAAGTGGTTACTAACCTTGAAATCACCAACGGGAAGACTGGCCAGATGGGGATTACAAATCCAACAATACAATTTTACGATTGAATACCTTCCTGGTAAGACGAATGCTGTAGCTGATATGTTGTCCAGACCACCTTGTCCAGATCACGAAGAAGCTGTCGATGATAATTGCTTTTGTGCTTTTCATGTCGATATGCCGACAAAAAGCGTAAAAGAAATTCGAGAGGAACAAATGAAAGATGAGTACTTGAAGACAATAATAACATCGCTGGAGACACAAGACGAAAACTCTATTCGATGGATCAACAGAAATTATATACTGAATGATGGCATTTTGTATTATTATTCAAATGATGATTGTGAAAATGCTCAACTCGTTATACCATCTCAAGAACGTCCTGAAATTTTGAAAGCATACCGTGATGACAGTACTGCCGGCCACTATGGCACAGAAAGAACTATTGCACGTATTAGTAACAGATATTTTTGGCCTGGAATGCGTAGTGAAATAGCTAAATATGTTAAAGGCTGTATCGAATGCCAACGATTTAAGGCAACAAATATGAAACCCGCTGGACTTTTGCAGACTACTTGTAGTAATCAACGATTTGAAGTTATAGCAGTAGACTTATTTGGTCCCCTGCCACAAACAGAAGATGGCTACAGATGGATCTTGATTGCTGAAGATGTTGCCAGCCGATGGACTGAAATTTTTAAATTAAAAGAAGCAACAGCAGACTTATGCGCTAAAATTCTTATAGAAGAAATCTTTTTGCGATATGGAATACCCAGACGTATTAAATCTGACAATGGTGTACAATTCGTGTCAGCTATTATGCAGAAAGTCGCGTATTGTCTTGATATACAACAGCAGTTCACACCCGTCTATCACCCTGAGGCAAATCCCGTAGAACGCAGGAATAGAGACATGAAGAGTCAATTGGCTATATTGGTGCAGAATCAACATGATAATTGGCATCAATGCTTAGCTGCCATACGTTTTGCAATGAATACTGCTAAATGCCAAAGTACTGGACATAGTGCTGCTTACCTTACATTTGGTCGAGAACTGCGTACTTTAGATGATGTCAAACATGATGTTAAACAAATTGTTGAGACTGAGAGTTTTATTCCGGAAATAACAACATATCTACAGACAATCACCAATGTTCTTAAAGATGCAAAAGAAGCAGAAATGAAGATACAAGATAAGAATAAGACATATGTTGATCAGCATAGACGACCACAGCCTAACTTTGAAATAGGTACTGAAGTATGGGTGGCAACTCATGTAGTAAGTAATACTAATAAAGGCAGAACATCCAAATTTGTGCCCAAGCGTGATGGCCCCTACGTAATTACAAGGAAAATAGGGTCATCCACATATGAAGTATCATCGCCAAACAACTTGAATATTCCCCTTGGTACCTACCACTCATCTGCCTTAACGTTATATAAAGGCACTAACAAGGATAATTATCCAGCACCAGTTCATCCTATGAAGAGACGAGGAAGACCGAGAAAATCCAAATAGACGATGTAGTAAAGCCTAGTAGATGAAGCCGTGTAAGATGTTGACGTACTGCTCGAGCCGAGGTCCCGTACGTCAAAGGGGGAGACTGTAGCGTAGCATATTTTTATATTAGTAAAATATTATTATTATACCGATTACTATTAGATTGTACGTCACTAGCATGTGTGACTTTCTTAAAATACAACCCTGTAAGTAGTTTAATACAACGCTGCAATAGAGGAATACTGTTTCGTTGAATTTGAAACTGGATTTGAAATGGCAGCGCTTGCTGTGATTAATATTAGGAAAAGCCCATATTGAAAAGGGTATAAAAGCAGTGCAATCAACGGAATCAGTCTTTTCTATTGTTGCAGGTTGGTGAGAGTGGTCGCACAACCAATTGCAAGTGCATTATAAGCTTCGTGGCAGCGATGGTTGCCGTTGCTTGTTTTGTAGATGCAATTGGTTGACAAATTCTAAGTAGATGTTGGTCGCGATGGTGGCCGCAAATACTTGGAATTTATGTGACTCTTTCCTCACTTCTTTTTCTATTGTTGCAGATATCTTTTGTAAATAAAGAAACGTTATAATATTGAAAATTTGTCGATACAAATTTGAATTAATAAACATGAGTAAAATGTTATGCATTACGATTAATTGAGATTCAGAATAATTAAATTTAAATAAATAAGAGAAATTGTGTAAATTTTAATTGAATACTACCTTAAGTTTGACAAATTACATAGGACATTACTTATTTTTTCTTTAAAATGGTAGAATTCTGGTCATGTCTTTAGTACACAATATTTAATATTTTTTGCTTGTTATAATAATTTTTTTGTAAGATCAAATAAATTTTTGCAGAAAAATTTAAATTTTTTTGGTTGTTTTATATTCTCTCACTCTGTTATTATTTGTTTGCTAATAAACAATTCGCAAGTAGTCTAGTAGGTATTAGACGCAAAGCCCGGGTTCGAGCCCCAGGCCAGACATCAAAACTAAATATGAAAAAAAACTCTGAGATTAAATAAACCTACCATGAAAAAGTTTCTCAAAAATCTGTCGTTCGGAGTCGACGTTAAATTGTAGGTCCCGCCACTCAGGTATAAAATTAAGGCACACAACGTGAGTGGTGTGAGAAGCTAGGCCGTAATCCTGACTTAAGGCCAATTATGTATGTTTGATAAAACAACTTTATTTCCTTAAAATCATCTGTTATTTTGTTTGTCCTTCAACATTATTTTGCGTTCAGACTACGTTAAGAAATATTTAATATTTTGGGTCAAATATTTACTCAATCTGAACGTACCTTTATTTGTATTTAAGTTTGTTAAGATCGATGTCATATTTTTTAGTTTGCTTAAGTTATAATACCCAGTACCATATCTTGCAAATGTTAAATTTTGTAATCCTTTTTTAAAATACATACAGTCACACAAAGAATGTTCCGCCAGTTTCAATAAATATAGGTAGAACAACAAAACTATAGCCTAATCATTCTAATATTTGCTCTATTTATTTATTGTATACTTGCCCTGAAGATTTCCACCAATAGCTTTGAATTTATCAACATATTGCCCACATAGATATTCTATTACAAGAAAATAATGTGCAGCGGGTGATTACAATGCAAATCAATTCAGGCTACATATGGCAATCTGAAACAGAGAAAATCCTTGACTTAATCCACTTTGCAGTAGTAAAGATCATTTATAGTTATGTAATCCAAATAGAAACCTCTGTAGACTTATCTTCGGACCATACGCCCACAATTATAAATCTCGGGTACCCAGCTGGTCATTTTCATTAAAGACAGTAAGAGTGGGTTAGATAATATATAAGAATACTACTGTTCTGAAGACGGACTGACTGACTTAAATCAGAATATTCATAACTTTAAAGAAACGTTCATGCTAGCCATCATATGTGCTCTTAGGTCCCCAAAAGAATAAAATATAATGTATAAAATATAATGTACCGAAATCCCGGGATCCCGCAGTTTTTAACAATTCCAAAATCCCGGGATTGAGCACTTAATCCCGGGATTAGATTTTTTAAGCCGTAATGAAAAAAATCGTAGATTAGAACTCTCACTAATTCGAATTTCCAGAAATTAGAATCAAGTGTCATGAAAAAAGTTGGCAGATTATTACCTGTAAATCAACAGTTATGCTTTGCCCATGGTGTCCAACTGGCGGTAATTGACGTGCTACATGAAAAGCACGATTTAAAAAGAGAAAAAGATGGGCAATAGCACGAGGGTGAAGAATCAGAAGAGGAAGACGATTTTTCAGAGAGTAACGAGGATGAGAATTTTTCTGGCAACGAAGAATTGGTTGATCTGTATTATGGCCATGGACATGGAGGATACCAATGTGATATTACTAAGGTCAATTGCGGTGCAGTGATCAAGAAGGTGCAAAAATTAATAGTGATGTTTAAACGATCGCCAACAAAAAACGATGTCTTGCAAAAGTATGTTACGGGTGAATTTGGAAAGCAACTAACTCTAATAAAAGACTGTAAAACTAGCTGATCCACCTTTTGTTAATACTGGAACGTCTTTATTTATTAAGAAATTGTATACAAAAGGCATTAATAGACATAGGTCCACCTGAAGTGAATATTTTGCTTTTTCCAAAGATGAGATTAATATGGTATTCGGAATCATTAGTGCTCTTGTCTCAGTTAAGGCAACAGTTGACGCCCTTTGCCGTCGGCATGCTAATCTGTTCACAGCCGATGTTGCCATAAGTTTTATGTTAAAAAAACTTAAAGATGCTAACAACGTTATAAGTCAAAAACTACATTCAGTCCTCATCATTTTGCATGCCAAGGAGAACAGATATCAGTGGGGTACTTCAGTATCTGCACAATGGTAAAACAAATGTTCAGTCCGAATCCGAAACAACGTTCGTAACGGTTCCTTCTTCCATAAAATGTCGCAAACTAATAGTTGAGTTACTCGAAAGACTAAATGCTTCAAGTCCAGCTACGTCACTTCTAATAGCTTCTGAGTCAGAAGTTACACCTTCTGATTCAGATAAGGCACTTTTCGAAATTGTTTCCGATTCTTCTGAGCTTCCATCTGAATCTCTTTCTTGTTCTCTTGAAGAACCTTTAAATATTTCAAACGAGCTCAATGAAGCTACCGAGGATAGCAATTCGATGTGAGACGTTGTCTGTAAAAATTCAGAGAGAAATGCTCTTGTTTGAAAATGAAGGAACACGTGGTGACTTTTTTCAAAGAGCATACGATTTCTTAATGACTATTAAGCCAGCCATTGTAGAGTCTGAACGTGCTTTTTCTTCAGCTGGATTTTTCGCAACTAAAATAAGAAGTCGTTTGAGCGATGAAACTTTGGACGTTCTGTGCTTCCTCAAAACGTATTTTAAAAATAATAAAAAATAATAACATATCGCACTTGATCAACAAAAGAGTATATATCTATAAAAACAATTAACTTTTTATAATTAATTTAAAAATGTGTAAAATTAAAAATAAAATTAATTTTCTTATAATTTAATAAATTCTTTCTTATAAACCTATTTTTGGATGTGTCATGTTATTAATTTTATTGAAATAATATGTTAATATCTTTCAAGAACAAATTTTTTAAAATCCCGGGATCCCGGGACTAGGTAAATGAAATCCCGAAATCCCGGGGTTGAAAATATAGAGCGGGATTGCCAACCCTAACAGACAGTATTGCGCTGAAGAACTCGTGTTGGAAAAATTTTCGAAATTATTTGAAAAAAAATTAATGTTGCAACTAACACCTTTATTATATAAGTGCGGTTGTACGACAAATCACCAATTGGGATTTAGAAAAAAGCATACCACTATACAACAAACTCACAAACAAAAAATTGTATTCCACACTCTTTTTAGATGTTTCCCAAACCTTTAATAAGGTGTGGCATGCGCGATTTAAATCAAACACGTTTCCACTTGTTTAATTAATTTATTTGTTCAATAATTTCTTAAGCAATCAGATAATAAAAAATATAAAATTTGACGGGTGGCTTCTCGCTGGCTGTTGCTTCCATGTCTAATTTAAAAACTAAAAACGAACTGTGCATCGTAAAAAAGGAAATCATTTACGTTTGCCTCTAACAAATTCCACAAAGGTGTGTTCAAATTCAGTGTATGTAATGATTGATCCGCTGTCCCGTTAAATCACACCACACACCTTTGGGCAATCACATATCCTACATTCGCCTATATTGACTCCGAAACTAGGCTCCACGGCTTAATGTACGGTTTGACTGTGGAGTACTTAATCGAGCCCTCACCTTCATCAACTTTCATCATATCGTGATTCAATTTCGAGACCACTCTGTATGAATTATGTGCATTTGATTGTTACGAGGTCGCCCACCTTGTGATCAGTACTTGGCGTTCTCCTTCTATCAAGTGTCTATTTGTTTTCTGCCTGAATTTTCGGTATATTTTCTGGTGTTTCATCTTGATTACCCCTAGCTACTCCCGTGGCAACTAGTGGATGCTGTTTACCCTATTTTATACTTTTATCCGCTATGGATTATTAAAAATGGCGGACTGCTTTGTCAATTTTTCCTAGTCTGTTGCAACCACACGATTTCGTGAACGCATCGATTACAACGAAAATATGATTATAAATTTTTGGTGTGGCTTCAATCGGTCCGATGTGATCTTCATGATAGGTCACAAATGGCCTATCCGATTTGTGTATGAGGTTGTTTCGCCCTAATTACGATTCGCTCTACACAGCGCCTCACCACAGCCTCGGTGGTTTCTAATTTCATAATATAAAACTGTCTCCCGAACAAATATCTAGTTGTACGGATTGCGAAGTGTCCTTGCCGGTGGGCCATTTCAATTATCTCCTTTTCCATTTCAGCGGATATAACGATTAGCTCCTTACTTAGGTTCTTTTACAAATTGTCATACTTCATATAATATTCTTCACAAGAGTTTTTCTCCATCACCTTTCATCCTTGTTGTGCCTCTCTTATGCGATGTTGAAGTGATTCCTAAACCATAAAACATAAGACTCAATGCATTCGCGTGCTTCGTACGACTCCAAGATCGGTGTTCAATTGTTTAGTCATATTCCTGAAGGAATAAGGCCCACTTCGATACTCTAACTGTAACATCCCCTTTCCACATACTCATGCAAAAGCATTACATTCGGCAATTATTTTAAATTTCACATTCAGCACGTACACTCTTCACTTTATCGAAGCTTCAAATATGGCCAACACCGTAAGCTTGGACGAAGTCGTTTTCGAGCTAATATACTTCACAGGGTGGAGTGTCAAATTTTAGGAGCCTTTCTGCAGGAGTATGGCCCTATACCCATATTTACTGGCGTCGGTATAAATCTCTGTCCCAGCTCTTGAATTGTACAGTTTCAATACTGAATTGCCCGACAATGCCGTTTTCAAGTGCTGAACAACTAATAACTCCTCATCACCCTTCTTAAATTACGCATTCTTTATCAGTATGGGTTTGGCCATGCTATCATAGTTTTGTATAAAATGACGAAAAATGATGTGAAGTCCATGAATCGTTTTATTATAGCAGAAATCTTTTCCTCTAATGGTGATATTGAAGAATTCTTAATAATGTACCCCAAAAACTGAATTCTTCGCCTCATAAACTGACATTGTTTCCACCTAGACTTCTAGAACTCTGTGAAGTTACAAATAACTTTCTCTTCGTCACACGATAATATCACTATGTCATCCATATCGTTTTGTCCTTAGGGTCAAAATCATGGAACATAACGGCAAAACACAGCTTGCGTGTTACTTATTCCGAACGGCTCAAATTCGAATTCATATTGGCCACTTGGTGCAACAAAAGCTCGACTCCTCGACTCTTTCATCACAAGCACGTGCAAGAATTCTTCAGGTCTAATGTAGTAAAGGTCTCAGCCTCAAACAGTCTTTTAACAAAGTCCGTCAATCACAGCCATGGGTAAGTTAACGGGAATTATATTCTCTTTTAAGCGCTTGTAGTCGCAACAAAGTCTATTATACCTGTTCTTCCTTGGTACTAAATGGACTGTAGAAGAATATTCAGAAAAGCTGGTCTTGATAATGCACTCTCTCAACCATTCCTTCACATAGTTTTCTATTATTTGTTGATCAACGTATGATACTATTTGCTTGCACTGGAATATCATCGCATAATAAAATGGTTTGCGTGGTTGTCCATTGCCAATTGAACCTCGCTATAACTTTCACCCGGGTGTTTCAAATCTAACTCAATTATATCGAGATCAGATATCATTGCTTGCACAATAGCTACAAATTAATCTTTAAACTCAGCAATTGGCTTGATTTTCAATGCCGGACTGGGGTTAACCTCCTCTGCTAAAAGAAATGATTCGTCGAGTGTGTTATTCTTCGAACACTCTTCTTTATCTGCTTTAATTAGATTTTGAGCACAACTTTTCATTCTAAATTAACCACCCTTTGAATCAATCACCAAGTACACTCTATCTAAAGTGTCGTTGCCAATAACGGCGCCATACACTATATCGCCCTCTATGACTATGTAAGACATCATATTTCAATACTAAAAGTGTATTTTATCTCGTGACATGTACATATTGTTACGAAAATGAAAAATCTAGATGCTGGTGTTTTTTTACATGGTCGAGAGATTAGCGCAGCTTACATAACCAGGAGAAAACCACCTACCGATAATTTTAAAAGCGAAGCGTTTGTTAATGGTATACGCGACCCTGACATTAAACTATCAGTATCTTCTACACAGAAGACAACCTTTGCAGAAGCCGTAGCCCAGCAGACCGCTCGCACGATTTCTAGACCACAAGTAAGCAAAGTGCGAAGAATTGAAGTCGTGGAGGTAAATGAATGGCTTTTAAATAAACTTAAAGAGATGATTAAGCAAGTTTTGGAAGACAACGGAATAAAGGCCAAACTTAAATGTTTTATTCTAATGGCCTAATGAAGCATCAACGAGAGCTAGAAGTAGTTCTGAATAATGAAAAAATTGATGTGTGCCTTATTTCCGAAACACATTTTACTAGAGAATCTTTTATAAGATTCAGAAATTATGAAGTATATCACACAATTCATCCCCAAAATACAGCTAGAGGAGGAAGTGCGGTTATAATAAGGAAACACATAAAACATTACGAAGAAGAAAAATTAAGTACTGAAGAATTTCAAGCAACCACAGTTCGATTAACAACAAACTCACAGAAACCTGCTTATAACGTCAGTATACAGCCCTCCGCGTCACTCAATTAAGTCAATTGATTATACAAATTTGCTTTTAATGCTAAAAATACTTACTGGGTATCCCGTTTGAACACTCCTAAGGGAAAGGAAGGCAATTTTGGAAAGCGGATGTGAAGTTGTGTCAACGGGTAAGCCAACGTATTGGCCAACAGACAGTAGTAAAACACCTGATCTTATAGATTTCTTTATAATAAATAAGATATCAAAGTCGTGTATCAAGTTGGAAAATGGATTTGATCTCAATTCTGACCATTCGCCGATTTACTGTTTATGAAAAGGCTATCTATAGGACAAAATCTTCTTTTTTAGCGAATAAATTTACCGATTGGCAATATTTTCAGACTGTGCTGCAAAATTCAAACATACCCCCTAATGAACCAGAAATAGTTGACGAAATTGAGGAAGATGTTGAGTTTATTACAAACCTAATTCAAAGTACTGCGTGGGAAAGCACTCCGAACACGTTGTTTCATACCCTGCTTATATAAGGGAGATGATTAAAAATAAAAGAAGGTTGAGAAAAATATGGCAATGATCTAGATTACCAGCTGACAAGGCAAGGCTTAATAGAATGACACACGAACTTAGCTTAGAAATAAAGAAATATAAGAACTCACGTTTCAGTAACTATTTGCAAAGTTTGAATAATGAAAAAAACATCAGACTACTCATTGTGGAAATCAACAAAAAACTAGACCCACAACACAAATTCCTCCCATTCACTTGGCAGACGGAAATTGCGCCAGAACAAATAGACAAAAGGCAGAATTGTTTTCTAGCTATCTTGCTGGTGTGTTCTCTCTTGCTACGCAGGAAGTCAATAGTCTCAATAGTCGAGATGATTACACAATACCCGAAGTAACACCAATTGAAGTTTTTAAACAAATTCATCTTAATCTAAAATTAAAGAAATGCCCTGGATTCGACTTAATAACAACTGAAGTTCTTAGACATCTTCCAAATAACGTAATTCTAAAACTGACACAAATTTTCAATGCTTCATTTCGACTGCTTCATGTACCATCATTTTGGAAAGTCGCTGAAGTGGTAATGATACCAAAACCTGGAAAACCTTCTACTGAAGTTAAATCATATAGACCTATTTCGCTTCTGCCCATTTTATCCAAATTGTATGAGAAAATATTACAAGTTCGCATTAAACAGGTAATTGAACAAAGAAAATTAATTCCTAAACATCAATTTGGTTTTAGAAACGAGCATTCAACAATTGACCAAGTTCATCGGATTGATGTAATAGAAAGAGCTTTAGAGGAAGGAAATGTTTGTACCGCTGTGTTCCTGGACGTTTCACAAGCATTCCACAAAGTCAGTCATGCGGGTTTACTCACGAAATTAAACACGCAATTGCCAAGTGCGTACTGTACTTTATTTAAATCGTACTTGAAGAATAGGTTGTTTCGCGTTAAAGATGAGGATGAATATTCGGAATTAAGAGAAATACAAGCAGTAGTACCACAAGGAAGCAATCTGGGTCCACTTCTGTATGTCTTATACAGCAGTGATATACCAGAAGTTGCTGGAACAACTATGGCCACATTTGCCGATGACACGGCTATTTTGTCAGTTGCCAGAACTGAATATGAGGCGAAACATAAGTTACAAAACGCACTCACCTCAGCCTCAGAATGGACTAGAAAATGGTGCATAAAATTAAACAGTTCTAAGTCAACACATGTTGACTTTACAAATAAATCAACTTTAGGTATCCATATATTCATGGACGGCATACAAATACCGAGGAAAATTACTTGTTAGTTATAATAACTAGTTGTAATAATTAATAAATGAGAATTTAAAAGAAAAAAAATGAAATGTTTTAACTGTGGAAAGGGCAGTCATTTCCAAAGAAACTGTAAATCGCCACGCTAAAGGTCAAGATCCGTCTCACCAACAAGGGATAATAAACGGGCGGACCAAGACAAGAGCCGCCGTTAAACTAAAACGGGCTAGCACTGAGGGGAAGTTCTGCCTCAAAACAACAGTCGTACAGCGTGCGGGTACATAAATTGCAGACATCACACCTTCACTATAGACACCAGTGTGACCCAGTCTATCTTCAGACCAGATGTAGTGCAGGGGAAGTCTGAGGTACTTAGTAATGTAACACTACGAACAGCAACTGGGAGTCTGCCACTGTCTACGGAAAAACAGAGGCGAAGGTGACTATAGACTATAGACGAGGTTATCATTGGTGCCGATTTTATGATAGCCCATGGCATCAATTTTAATATGGGACAACAGATCTGGGTTGGCGAAATGTGGAAATACCTCTTGACGTGGGATACAAGCATCAGAATATTGGTTGTTGTCGAACAACAAAAATTACCACCTCAAACTGAATACTTGATATGGGGGCGCGTATAGGGAGATTGTGAGGAAAACCGCTTGTCGAATCCACCAAACAGAGAATAGTCCCGGTGAAAGTGCTCAATCTATCAGGCCATGAAAATGTCATCTGTAAAAATTCTGAGGCGGGCCAATGTGCTCCAGTAGAGACGGTAATAAACAGAAAACAACAGAACAACAGGTAGCAGTTTTAGTAGCTCCAGAAAGAAAATTTGCTAAAGAGGTACGCTTGTGCCTTCGCCACGAACAATAAAAGAACATCCATGGTCAAATATGAAATTGATACTGGCGAAGCGAGACCAATAAAACAGACACCCAGAAGCATACCGCCGGCGAAGCGTAATAAAGTTAAAGAGATAGTCAACGAAATGAAGAGTAGCGGTATAATTGAACCATCATCGGGTCTGAGGAGGTCACCGGTAGTCTTGGACATAAAGAAAGATGGCAGTACAAGATTCTTTATATACTACAAGAAGCTTAATGATGTCACTAAAAAGGAAAGTTACCCGCTACCGAAAATTGGCGACACGCTTAACACGCTACCCGGAACGAAGTGGTTCTCTACATTGGATCTACAAAGCGGGTATTGGTAGGTGGATATTACGGGCAACGACGATGAGTAAACTGCAGTCAGTGCAAACGGCGGCTTACGGCAGTTTAAAGTTATGCCATATGGAACGTGTACTAAAGGGACTGCATTGGAAGACTTGTCTGGTGTACCTCGATGACATAATAGTAATGGGCAGAACTTTCAACGAACTGTTCAAGAACCCGGCAGAAGTTCTGCAATGAATATCAATGTCTCGACTTAAATTAAATGTAAAGAAATTAGCATTCTTCCAAAAGCAAGTGAAATGTTTGCGGCATCTTGTTACAGCAGATGGCATATCTTCGGACGAAGATAAAATACGAGCCTCGTCCGTAGAATCTTCATGAATTTCGCGTTTTTTTGGGACTATGTACATACTACAGACACTTTGTGCTTAACTTTGATAGCATGTCTGCAAGCTTGCATGAGCTCACCAAGAAATCAATGGGGTGAGTCACAAGAGAAGGTGTTCCAGATACTAAGAGACCTGTTGTGTGCTGCACCACTTTTGACTTATCTAGCCCCAGGGGAAAAATTCAGTTTAGACAGTGATGCCAGCGGTGTACTTAATCAAGTGTCCAATAGTACAGAGAAAGTCGTAGGCTACTATAGTCGCACATTGTCAAAGCCTGAACGGAACTATTGTGTGACCTAACGTGAGCTAATTACAGTGCTGGAATGCATAAAACATTGCCATAAGTACCCGTATGGCCAACATTTTAAGCTGATCATTCCGCACTGAGATGGCTGCTGCAATTCAAGAACCCTGAAAACAGTTAGCAAGTTGTCCAGACTTATAACTTCAGCATTGAACACCGAAGAGGCATAAAACATGGAAATGCTGATGATCTCTCACGCCGACCTTGTAATTTTGAATGTAAACATTGTGTGAAGGCTGAGAAGAAGGAATCACTGATATCCGGCTAACGCAGATCGATGCCAACGAAGACTGGTCTGAAGTATAAAGAAGTTGCCCAATATTGGCGAAAATTATAGCAGCTAAGGAAAAGGATAAAAGGCATACTCGAAATGAAATATCATCAGAAGATCATCTTATAAAAGCACAATGGAACAGTTTAAAATTGATAAACGGGTACTTATATGGTCATTGGGAAAGCGCTGATGGCAAGACCTCAACCAACCTAATACTGAGAGCTTTCATGAGGGACAACTGGTTCTACCCTACAACCCAAAGCGGAAGGAAGTATTATCTGGGATGGACCTTATAAAGTAATTAAGAGATTAAACGATGTCGTGTGCATGATACAGAAAGACCCTGAGCAAAAATGAAGGCCGCACACATAGAGCGACTGCCGAAATGTAGGAGAAAAGATAATGAGCCTATTCAGGACGAATTCGGGGCGGCAGTGTTATGTAAATGAAAAATTTATATTCTAGTGTTTTGCTTTTACATCGCTTAATATTAAAATTATAAACAAAAGCTACAAAAACAAAACAATGCAGTAGCAAACCTGTTTACAAATTATCGTACTGCTTAATATAACAACAAACACCAGCATAAAAAATGGTAAACAAGTAAAGAAAAATACACAAGCAACACTACAAGAATAAATGTAAACGAAATACATAAACAACACTACAATAATAAATGTAAACAACGATTTCGAGAAGGCGAAGTCATGAACATTCGCCTTCAAGAACATTCATCACACTGTTTGCTCTGCGAACAGGCGACTGAGCCAGTGAAGTTCAGTCGTCTTGGATGAAGACGCAGTATGTTTGAAGAGAGCAATCGTGGTTTGAAAATCTCAGTTACAAGGATCTGCCGAATAATTGTCTAGTAATTGTTATTATTTATGTAAAGGTTATAAATGGAGGAGTAACTAAAAAAAAGAGGCAAATGTTGTTTTTACATAGAGTTGTGAACAGTGGCACACAGAATTGTGCGATTAATAAAGAATTTTAATTAAAACTTAACTCAAATTTATTTTATTTGCAATCTACGATCTCATATTTTTAACGTTTTTAAAAGGTGAAAACGTTACAATATCATATCATATTGCCAAAGCCATTTTACGCAAAACCATTATTCCATTGTATGTTGTTATTCCATTATATTCCGTTCCTCTAGTCAGGGTGTAAACGTTTAGTTTCACTTCTGTGACCGCGCTGTCTCTTTTAGACGTTGTACATTCATATGATTTATGGCCAGGTCTTACAATATCTTGCCAAGTGTCCCTCCTCTCCGTACTTGTAACATCTCCTGCTTTCATCACGTCGTTCTGATGTAACATTTTCCCCCTTTGGCCTTCGGCTATTAAAGTTTAAAGATATCTCTTCGGAGGCGAGTTTCTCACATATACACCGCTTCTATTTCTGCTTTTATAGTGTTTTGCCTGGTGTAATATCACCTTACTAGTCACGCAATTTGGAATACCTTCTACAAAATATTCAATTATACTTTCATGGTCTAAATTGATGGGGCTGCCTATCTCCATTAGACAATACAAATATTGTCATTAAAGTTTGTCATTCCGCTTTTCCGGGCCTTTATTTTTTGTGCATTGACACTGCTGACGGTCCTACTTCAAATTCGCTGCGCATAATATTTTTCAAAGTACTCCAATCTCTTACATAGAACTGACTTCTGATGAAGGTTTTGGACGCACCAATCAATAACTACTTAGCAAAGATTGTAACTGATTCCATGTCAACACGTGAAGACAATCTTCCAATTTAAATATTCAAATTCTTTTACAACATTTGTAGTTGAGTAACCAGTGCTCCCAGGAAAACACTTCGTTATTTACACAAGAGTGTGAAAAATTATGATTTCAGTCAGTTATATGCCAGCTTACAAACAAGTAGGCGGCCGCCGATTTTTAATTTAAAACCAACACAAAACACAGTATAGTTTGAGAACAGAAACCAATAGATCTGAATTGAATAGTTTCATGTCTTTGTTTTTCAGATTTTTAAAATTTTTCGGTACATTTTGAATATTTATTACTTGCTGTATATTAAAAGTGGAAAGTAGAATAGTGTTGGTTGAAGATGAATGCTTTGTATGCAAGGAATAAGCTGTCATTTGGAATTTCACAGTTTGATAAGCTTATTAAAAAATAAATAAATATTCGGAATATAAAAATAACAGGACTTTGACTAACTGCAAAAGCGAAAGCAATACAAGATACAGCCAAATAAATTCTACATATTTAATTGTATTACATACATAACATAATTGGCCATTACAACCCTTCAGTCAGGATTACGGCCTAGCTTCTCAAAACTACTCATGTTGTGTGCGTTAATTTTATACATGAGTGGCGGGACCTACAGTTTAACGTCGACTCCGAACGACAGATTTTTTGAGAAGCTTTTCATGGCAATTTTTACTCTCAGAGTTTTTGCCAGAAATCTGCTGAGAGGAAGCCGCCGAAGAAATATTTTCATATTTTCGTTTTGATGTCTGACCAGAGATTCGAACTCGGGCCTTTCGTCTAATAAGCCAACACACTACCTACTAGACCACGGCGACTTCAATTAATTGAATTAGGGTTAGCAAAAAAAGGGCGACCGTGTGAAGATGGCTTATTTTTAATAGCTATGGTTTGCCAATTCTGCCTCTACTCTGTTCAAGCCATGATAAATGAACTATTTTTTTTTTCAAGTAAATACAGTAACCAAAAGAAATAAAGAAACACATGATCGTATTAAAAACACTAAATATGCTTCCGTTTGTTTATATTAAAGTGCATATAACAATTCTACGGAAACGTACGTAATTAAGCCACCTTTACACGAGCACACAAGTAATATGTAAAGTCTGATTAAAAAGTAAAATGAAATTCCATCCGTATTTCAAAAAAGAGAATAATAGTCGTATGATTATTTTTTCTGTGTTTTGGTATAACACAATAATAAAGTAAGACAAAAACAGCTGTTAAAAAAACATAAACAAAGTGAAAAAATTTGCTTTAAGTTTCTATTGAAATTAAAATGCCAAATATAAAAAAAAACAAAATGCACTTGGTGTTTTACTTGCTAAATCCATTATTAATTATTATTTTATTAATTAAATTTTGAATATAATTCTAAAAATATTTTCACAAAATAGGAATACTTCTATACGCCAAAAATGTTTTTTGTTTGTTTTTTTTTTGCACAGGTGTTTTACACTTTTTTTGTTTTGTTTACATAAAAATACATCCCTGATCTAATGAAATTTTCTTGTTTTTTGAAACATTTCAAAAAATGAAGAGAGCCATACGACTGTCAAAATTGTCATCCATATTTTCTCTCAATGTGTGATAGTTTCATTAGATATTATGTTTAGACGATCCGATCCGTACTCTTCTACATAAAATTTTGACAGATCATATTACTTGTGTGCTCGTCTGAAGGGGGCTTTAATAACAGCAACTTCTTACTTAATTGGCCATAACAACCCGTTTAACGGATTTCGGCCTGCCGCAACACATCCTTCCAGGCGCCTCTGCTTCTTGCGCGCCTACGCCAGTTGATCACACCAATCGATGACAGGGCTTCCTCGAATTGGTCCTTCCAACGGATACAAGGTCGTCCTCTTCGCCGACTTCCGCAGATACCCGCATCAAATACTCGTCTCGCTGGAGCATCCTCATCCATTCGAACGACATGGCCGAGCCAGCGCAGCCGCTGGATGTTAATAACAGCAAGCTATCGGTAATTTTCACTGATGTCGCTGCAGCTATAGCTGGCCGAACGAATAGTTTTATAGGACAATTGATTAAAGCAGGAATGAAGGTGCCCACTTCCCATTGCGTAATCCACAAGCAAGCTTTATTTGCAAAAACAATCGGTCTTGTACTTAATATAATGTACTACTTAAAAGGTAGCATAACGCACTTACACACTAGTGCTGTTTTTGAAAGAAGTTGATGTCGATTATAGTGATCTTTTGATGTTCACTGAGGTACGGTGGTTTAGTCGTGAAAAATGTCTTGAGCTATTGTTTTGTCTAAGGGCGGAAAATGCAGTGTTTTTTAAATTCCACGTCCTCTCAAAGAAGGAAATTTATTAAATACAATAATATTTTCTACTTTTTATTAGATTTGGTATTCCTCTTAGCTCTTAAAATTAGTAATTTAAATTTAGTATTGCAAAGAAAAATAAAAAATATTTTTGATCTATATTCTTTTCAGGAAACAATTTATTAATTTAATACAATTAAAACCAAAATTTGATTTTCCATTTTTCCCAAAATTGCTTATTATTTTACCCCAACAGCTGATCAAAACAAAAAACCAGTAGCATAAAACGCATTGTGTGTAACTTGCAATAAAAACCGCATCGAATGCAAAAATCGCATGTAACGCAAGGACGCATGAAACGGTTGGTATGGACTTTCGGCTTAAGTATGTTATACTTTGTACAACTGGGATTTTCATTCCATTAAGTGCAAGACTTCGTTGTGTTTATTTTAATTTTCCGCTTTTGCAACCATTGATGGTTAATTTGATGGTTTAATTTGTAACAAAGTAGAAGCTGCTGTAGGACAATCCGCCGACGCCATAAAAATGGTATCGTCTGCATAAGTCGCCACTGTAATACTTTGTAAGTGTGGCATATCACACATATATATTGAATAAAGTGTTGGGTCTAAAACACTACCCTTAGGAAACCCAGCTTGTATCGTCTTTATATTTGAAAATTCTTCTTTAATATTAACATAAAAGCAACTTTCATTTAAATATGGTTTTAGAACCAGGTAAAATTGTGCTGGTAGCAAAGATTTTAATTTAGACTATAGGCCGCGGTGCCAAACTTTCTCAAAAGCTTGCTGGACATATAAGAATACCGTAGAGCAAAATTTTTTCGTTTCAAAAGCATCAGGTACCATGCTTGCCGCGAAAATCAAATTGATGGTCAGGAATAATGTTATGTTATTCCAAAACAAGTTTCAGTCTTATCAAAAACAGTCTTTCAAATATTTTTGAAAAGCTTGACAAAAAGGTTATATGATGACAAGTCATTTTCATTTTTATTAGGTTTCAGAATCATAATAATTTCAGCACACTTCCACTGCGTCGGAAAATGTAATCATAAAATTGAATTATATAATAAATTAAAAAATATAACACTTCTTTTAGATAAAATTTTGAGTCCTTTGAGTCTTATTATTTCCAAGCTTTGTAATTTCTAGTTTAACTTCATTTGGAGTAAAATGATAGATAGGAAGACTCACTTGGCATGGAGCATCTAGAAATTACTATATTTTAACATCACTGACAGAGTGTAAACGAATTTATGTCAGTCCTACATACATACATATATATATACATAATTGACCATTACAACCCTTCAGTAAGGCTTCTCACACCACTCATGTTGTGTGCGTTCATTTTATACGTGAGTAGCGAGACCTACAGTTTAACGTCGACTCCGTGCGACAGAATTTTTTTAGGAACTTTTTCATGGCAGGTTTATTTACTCTCAGAGTTTTTGCCAGAAACCTGCTGAGAGGAAGTCTCCGAAGAAATATTTTTTTCATACTGCGTTTTGATGTCTGGCCTGGGGCTCGAACCTGGGCTTTACGTCTAATAAGCGAACACACTACCCACTAGACTACGGCGACTAGTCACACTTCCTACTAGACTTATGTCAGTCCTGTTTGATATAATCTTTGCTTTCCTTGAAATCTTGTGAAAAGTGGAATTATAAGTTGCTGTGACAGGAGTGTGATCAGAGCTAAGATCATCACTATCTTTTATGTCGAGACAGTTACTTGGTATTCTAGAGTATACAAAAAAGTTTAGTAAATCTGGTATTTTGTTCGGATCAGTAGGTTGGTCTTCCAGAAGAAAGAGTATTGTAATTTTTTTAAGAATACATTTTTATAGCTCCCGACCATTAGATCCCCACCATGAATGTTTATTATTAAAGTCTTCTCCCTAAATTAATAAACACGTTTTAATAGTCCTGTCATGAAGTAGAATGTCTAGCAGGAAATAAATGGCATATACAAAGACATCTCCACAGTTCATACTAACTTTAAATCCAGCAGCTTGTAGATAGTTGTGACAAATTGTAGGAAGAACTTCGAACTTAATTGTTGATTTAAAATTAAAATTGCAGAACTAGCATCTGCTCTAGTGTCCGGATGATTTGCTGCTATCATAGCGTAACCTCTGTTATTAAAGTAAGGTCTAGAAGTAAAATGCGTTTCAGAGATCAAGAAAACGTCAACGAATTGAGTAAATTGAGGAAATATTTATTTTATCTTATATATTTTTCGTAAGTTCAAGAAGTAAACAACAACTGTATGGCTGTCTTGTCTACTAGGGAAACTAAATCACCAAAATTAAAAAAAAATAAATGAAATAGAATTTTAAGTTAATAATTTGGTTTACGTATACATTTTAATTTTTTTAATATACATATTCATTGTATATAACATATAAATACTCTGAATGAAGTTTGAGTACTCATGCGAAATTTTAGTACCCGTACATTATTGATGCTTTTCTACATAAGAACAATTTAAATCAGAAATATTTATTGTATGATGAGCAGTGTTGTCATTTGTCATGCAAAAAAGTTTTCATAATTTTTTTTCTAACAAAACAAGTTTTTTCAATATATTTAAATTTGTCCAATAATAATAACATGAAGTATTGACATTTTTAAATAAAAAATTTTATATTTTATAAGTCCCCGGCAAAGCTAGCCAAGAAACATCAACAGAGGTACCGGATTCCGGTAAATTTCTTAAAATTATAGCACTTTTGTAAATAGGTAAATGACATAAAACACGTTTGAAAATTTTCAGGACAAAATGTCCATTTTCGTACCTCTGAAATTACTTGACTCTTCAACACATAAAACGAAAACAGCATGAAAACTTTGTTTTTTTCCTGAATAAGGCAAATCTAAAACTCCAAATTACAATGTTACGATGAAACCAAAGTATAACAAGTAACGAAACGGAATTTGACAGCTCATAGGCCAGTCGTGAAAGGGACAGCAAATATTACCAAAAAGTATTTCTGTCCCTCTCTGATTGCAACTCTTTTTTTGTTTATTTATGTTTTTTTAGTTTTCGGGGTGGGTTTTTTATATTGGCGAGAGTTAATAAAAAAATTAATTTTTGTCTAAAACTATTAATACATAGTTTTAAAAATGGAAAATCAAATTTTGGTTTTAATTACGTGTTTATGGAACCAATTACATGTTTATGGAACTAATTATATGCTTATGAATTTACATATATGATATTTTGTGCTCCTAAGGCCTACAGAAGGCTTCAAAAGAACACAAGACAAGTTTTGTCAGTTAATTTATCCTCCATTTTTCTTGTTTACAAATTAATCAATTCAAAAGAAATGACACTCAGAACATAAAAACAATCGATAACTAATATACAAAATTTTGTTCATGAAAGAAATGTGTTAAAAAAATGTATTTTCCTCTAATATTTTCTAAAAAAAAATAATAATAAATGAAGATGAGGGACGACGCTAGCTTTTAATTTCTAACAAATTTATTTTTATATGTTTTATTTTTGAACTCGGATATACATACATACATTGACTTTATATGTTTAACTACAATAGAAATAATTTTGGTTTTTAAAAACTTTTAATTTATTTATTTTTTCTGACGATTTTTTACTATTTCAATAAACGTCTTTGATGATTTTGACGATTTTTTCTCAAATATTTTACGATTTGGTGCCTCATTTATCTGGCAGCTATGGTTGTGTAGCAAAGAAGAAGAGTTGAATAAAGTCGAACTGTTTAGCTGGAAAAGCAAAAGTGAATATTTTTAGGGCCATTATTACAACTTGTCGTTAAACTTGGGGTTAGTTAAAGGTACCTTTAGCTAAAGGGCACTGTAAAGTTACCTTTAACTTATTTTCGTTATTACAACTTACAGATAAAAATTTTCAAAAATATGGCAGTGACGGAGCAATGTCGATAAAGCTGCTCAATTATACAGTTTTTTTTAATGCAGTGGCAACCGCGGGCTTCGTATTTCTGTTGTATATGCTCATTTTGTTTAAATTTTAAGTTGCCATATTGAAAATAATACATAATATGGCAAGTTCAAACATAAAGTGACGTTTAAATGTTAAAGGTAGGATGATCCTTCCTTTAGCTTAACGATCACTTCTATCTTATTGGGTACTCATAATAATGAAAAACAATTTATCTGCCCGTTAAAAACCTCCCTTTAATTAACGGCAAGTTGTAATAATGGCCCTTAAACTTATAACTTAAAGAAAAGGTCGGACGGTTTTGAATTTGAGCAGATAGCTGAGAATAATGAAAGAGAAAAAACAATAGTAGATGGCTTTGAAAAAGTAAAGGATATTTAATCAACAATTAGAAGTTGAAATGAGATATATGAAAAAATATAAAATATCCCAAAAAATTTAATGAATGAGCACAAATATAATAAAATATTCACGCCAGTGTTGAGAAGCCAAAGTTGGTCTGCTGGCCAGTTCTTCATTACTTACTGATAAAGTTAACGAAACAAATTTATCTATTAAATCAAAAAAAAACATACGCCCGTATATTAAGGAGAATCAGGATTACGGCCTAGCTTCGCGCACCACTCATTTTGTGTGCCTTAATTTTATACTTGAATGGCGGGACCTACAGTTTAACGTCGACTCCGAACGACAGAATTTGAGAAACTTTTTCATAGCAGGTTTAGTTACTCTCAGAGTTTTTGCCAGAAATCTGCTGAGAGCAAGTCGCCGAAGAAATATTTTTTTTTTCATATTTCGTTTTGTTGTCTGGCCTAGGGCTCGAACCCGGGCTTTACGTCTAATAAGCGAACACACCACCTACTAGACTACGGCGACTATTTAAAATATTTACCTATCGAAAATATTATTTTTATAGATTCTACGTAATTTGTATTTTCCTCAAGAAATTGTTTTACTTCAGATATCTTAATTGAAATGGTTCTTTTTATTGAGTACTGTATATATTTTAATAATAAAATACACGAGACTACTAAAATTATTATTATTGCCAATTTTATTAAATTTCTACTGAGCATTATACGTATGTATGTATCTCTTTTCTTTTTAACTTAATATTATTCATTTTCTTTTTTTTTATCATACATTATTTTCTTAATTTTTCCTTCCTTTTTCTTCTATTCTTAATTTCAATCTTTAGTGTTGTTATTTTACCCTCCAGAATTTGCTTTGCCTCCTTATTTTCCTCGTAGGAGAGTTGTGAAATAATTACTGAAATTTCCCTTTTGGCTTTTGTCAAAGTTCCACCTCTAGTCTTGTTGGGTATATTTTAAATTTCGGCTCGACTTCCTTCGACGAATCCTTAAAGGTTTCGGGCCCACAGCGAGTATTTCGGGCTTCTCCGCATTCTTGTCCTCTGATAGAAATTTAGCCCAGCGTTTTTCGGCTTCAAATAGTTCCTTTAATATCTCCTCTAATGGGGATTCATGGAAATAATTTTGTCTTACTTGTCTAAAGTATAAAATTAAGCATAAACTAAATATATTTATTTTATCCTTCTCCTTTCCTCTTGACTAAGCAGTTATTTTCTTGCCTTTTGCTTAGAGGGGCAGAATCGCCATGTAAGAAATAAAGAACCTGTTGTACTGTTCAGTGATCAAACTAAGATGATGTTCTCTTTATATAAATTTGGTCTTATATACTGATACATTTTCTAATTCTATGAGTGACTATCTAAACTCCCTCAATAACTTAAATCTACTTAAAATAAATTACACTCAATGTAATTTTGTTGCATTTGAATTAAACATACACCAAAAGTGTTCTAGATGGCACATGTTCTGCATTCCCATCACTTAGGTCAGTTCACAATACATAGTGACACACTTCAGAAACTGAAAGTATTACTACTTATGAATTATTATCAAAGTAATTATAATAAAACAGTATAATAAAACAGATTTTAAGGTGTTTACTTTATTTTGACGCTCACAGTAGGTCAGTTTACTATAGTGACACACTTCAGAAATTGAAAATATGGCTGACTTCCTAAACGTATATTAACAATGTATCAATACAGTATTTAAACCGAGTTGATACATTGTGTAAATACTTTTTTAATACGTTGCATATTAATACTTTGCAACACTGAAATCGTTTAGGAACATTTATATGCATTGTATCATTGAGGAATCACAGACGAGAACAATTATGCTGGCACAAAATGGCAGCTTGTAGGCAAGAGAGGTGAGGAGAGTGGTTTTTTGCTGGCATAATTTTTCAGCCAGCTTCTACCCCGCACAAACCAATACATAAACAACACAAAACCAATACACATACATTTATAACACAGCAGGTTCAGAAAAATAAGTAAACAAAAACTAATACACACAAAGCAGAGTATATGTATACAATTTTATGCCAGATGAAATAGTCTCGTGTGTGACTGAAAGAACAAAAATTCTGCGGCTTAAAAAATAGTCTCGTGTGTGAAACCACAATCATAGTAAAGCGAACAATGGAGGAAGAACATATTTTATTGCAAAATTTCTTAGATTTGTGCGAACAGGGAAACTACAGCCTCAATATTGCTCGATTGCGCTTCCGTGCTGGAGGTGAGCTTTCACGTTGGATCGGAGCTGCTTGAGATGTGCTAGGCTCGTTACTGTGCTCGGTCAGATCTGCAAACAATGTGTCTTAGCTCGAATCCAGATTGCATTCTGGCGATAGATTGAATAGCGAAATATAATAAATTATAAGAAAAAATGCCTACTTATCTTCCTGCGCCGCCATCGTATTTTGTCTTGCATTCGCTTTGCATCTACTTTTATTTGGATGCCTTTGTTGCTTTTCCTTGCGTGTTAACTACAACAGTGTTGCAAAAGGGAACAAAATACATTGTCAAAATTTTCAGGGTTGCGTTTACGAACAGGCTGCAATGTATTACTACAAAGCAACATGCGTTTAGGAAGTCAGCCTATTACTTCACAAACAACACACACAAATATAAACAAATATGCGGTTGGTTCAAAGTAATACTTTGCAATAATTTGGTGCAACCCAATACACTGTATGCATTTGTACTCTACAATATGCATACACTACACTGCTTTGGAAAGTGGAACTGCATGAGAACAGGCATCAGCTGTTTAATGCCATTCAAGAATGGGGCCTTCAAGACAACACAAACGCTATTGTTATTGATACAACAGCTGTAAACACTGGTCGTATAAATGGAACATGTACTATGCTCGAAACAAAACTATCAGGAGATGACTTCACCTTTGTGTTTTCAGGACAGCATCCTAAGAAACATAATTCTAAAGCAATAATGTTTAATGCTCCAGGTGTTATTCACTATGCGAGATGGATGGCGAAAGCTATTTATCATAAAGATATTCTTATTTCAAGAATTTAAATTGACAAAACAAGAAAAAAATGATTTGCAACAAATATGATTTTCGTCTACTTCTGCAATTATGCCGCCCAATAATGAATTCATGTTACGACAGCAAATATACAGTTTTAAAATCATTGACAATGATATAGCGCAGGTTGCTCTAAAAAATGACTAAATCATTTACGGTATCTTAATCCCGAATAGAATATTCTTTGTCTATTAAATGTTATCAATGACGCAGCGGAAAGAGGTGTTAAGCTGAGAGAGGATTATAATTCGATTCTTACGAAATATGAGCATCAGAAACAGTATATTTTACAAGCTGTACAAGATTATAGGCAAAGGTTTTCTGGTTGACTAAAAAGTGAATTATTTAACACATTTTAAACATTTAATTTAAAATAATATTCTACATGTGCATATATAAATGACGTATAAGTGATTTTTCTGTTTATATAAAATGGTGTCTATATTTTGTGAATTCAAGTTGACGAATGAATAAAGGAAGAAGGGAAAAAGTAATACATAAAAAAGAGATGCAATATTTCTGCGTAACGTGACATAAATAAGAGTGTGCAGTAAACAAATAAAAATAAGAGTTGCATTCATAATACTTCGACCTCTAACACCTCCCCTCGAAGTGGGCAGAATGCTCTAAGTGTTAAGAGCGACCAGTGTTGTAAAATCGAAATTTTGAAATGGTACTGATCTGTAACTGAAAGAGTACTTTTTCCATCCAATGGTACTTTTAAAAAAAAATACGTAATTAGTTAATACAACCCTTCAGTCAGCATAAGGACCTAGCTTCTCACACCAGTTATTTTGTGTGTTCATTTTATACATGAGTGGCAGAACCTACAGTTTAAAATCGACTCCGAATGACAGTTTTTTGAGAAACTTTTCCAGAAAATTTTATTAACTCCAGAAGGAGGTCGCCGATCGCCGATGAAATATTTTTGTCACATTTAGTTTTGTTAGAGCTGTCTGACATGGGGTTTGAAACGTGGTTTCACGTCTAGTAAGAAAATGCTCTACCCATGAGACTATTTATTTATTTATATTTACTATACGTACGGAACAGAACAGTAAAAACAACGACTGATACGTGTTCCTCACATATAAAACAAAAACAGCTGATTCCGAACGTAAGAAAACGTAAGCCCGGTTTAGTCAAACGTCTTCGGAACGTAATGGAACATATGTTCGTTTTTATCATATGAAGAGCAATGGGAATGCCTACCGAAATTACATTACTTTAAAAACATTACATTACATTACATTATTCTAAAAACATTATTCTACCTTTATCATTACGTTGGACATGTTGCTAATGCATTAATAATTGAAAAACTGAAAATATAAAATATGTAATATTAAAAAAGTACTGAAAGCACCGCGGGGGTAATGCGGTATTTTTGAAATAGATAAGTATGTACTGCAAAAACTCAAAATCCGTCGTTCGGAGTCGACGTTAAATTGTAGGTCCCGCCACTCAAGTATCAAATTAAGGCACACAACATGAGTGGTGTGAGAAGCTAGGCTGTTATCCTGACTGAAGGGTTGTAATGTTCAATTATGTATATATGTAAGTACTGAAAAAGTACCAAAGTACTGAATCTTTCAACACTGAGAGCGACACCAAGGTCCATGGGGCAGCTACTGTGTTTCTGTGCTGGAACTGCTTTTGTCAGTATGTCTGCAGGTATTCTAATTCAATTTCTCCGGAGATAAATTTTTCCCGTATGAAGTGGTGCCGGACATCGATTTGCTTTGTACGTGGATGCTAGCCGAAAGATCTTGCCAAGCTTTGAGTGCTCTGGCTGTCGTTGTACAGCTTTATCAAACTTTGGGTCAGGCCGGCTTCTTTCAAAATTCCTCTTAATATAAGGCTTCTTAGACGGCATCACATAATGCTAGGTATTCCGATTCAGTACTGGAGAGTGCTACCGTTCTCTGTTTACAAGCCTACCAGCTGATGGCTGCTCTAGAAAGTATGAAGGCATAACCGGTGTAGGAACGTCTATCCGTTTGGTCTCCGCCCCAATCTGCGTCTTCCACTCAATATATATTAGAACCGCTCCTTTGGTACAATAAGCCATATTGTGATGTACCCTTTAGGTATCTTAATATTCGCTTGGCAACTTTCCAGTGTTCCAAATTGTTAAACGAATTATATTGTCGCGAATAGTTTACAGCGTAGGAGATATCTGGACGTGCCATCACTGAGAGCTACATGAGCGCTAAAATTAAGTTTTGATATGGGTATCCTCTTATATTATCATCTAATGTGGCATATTTCTCAGGTTTCAGGTTAACCTCCATGGGAGTTCGAGCCGGTTTACAATTTTCCATTGAAAACCCAAACTTGGTATTTGGCCAAAATCTGTTTGAATTGTATGCCGAGGCAAGAATGTACGTGTCCCATATCTCTCATTTCAAAACAATCTGCAAGAAATCTTTTAACTTCGTCCATCCAATAATCATCGTTGGACGCCAAAAGTACATCGTCCACATGGACTGCCTGAATTAATATCTTTCCCGCTCTACGCCCTGTGAAAAGGTTTGGGTCACGTTTAGAAGCACCGAGCGAAGCCTCATTCAGCTTTGTTGTCAGTTTTTGATACCATTCCAATCCCGATTGCCGTAAGCTATATAAAGCTTTCCTTAGGTCTTTCCCACTTCTGAATTTCCTGCAACCATTTCAAGGCGGTTTCCCTAGCTTTTACCGACGACCCCAGCTATGCACCATTTTTCAGCTTTTGCAAGACATCTATCAAATAATCTGGAATTTTTATTAAAATGTTATGTCTAAGTACTCCATTGAGGTACGCAGTGACGACATTCACCTGATGTATTCTTAGATTCATTTCCGCCGATAAAATTCTAACTGATGAGAATTTTACTACCGGGGAATAAGTTGACTCAAAATCCTCCCCTGGACATTGCGAGTACCCTTTATCTACCAGACGTAAGTACATTCTTCCTGCCATCTTCATTGGTACGAAAGACAAAACGATTACCAATTACCTTTCTGCCACTTAGATGCTCTGCTATCGCCCAATTTTTGTTCATTATCTGCTGCAAATATTCATCCTCGACGGCACGAGTCCATGATTCACGGTCATCCTTGCTAAAAGCCTCATTTATGCCTAGTTTCTAATTTCCCGAACTTTTTCGCCTTCCGGGAAATGAAAAATATAATTTCTTAATCCCGGGAATTTGAATTAAATCTGTAAAAATAAATATCAGCTAAAATTTTGAGCACTCCTTTTAATAAATAAACCCACATTTAAACAAAAATAAACATTTTATAAGTGTATAATAACGTGGTGAGATCAGTAAAATTTCAGGGATTTTAATTATTTTCCTGTCAAAAAATAAAATTTTAATATTATTAAAGCATTCAAGAGTTCATCAGATGTTATATTTCTTATTTTTGTTGATATGTTGCCTGCTACAGAAAATACTCGTTCACTCTCTGTTAATGTGGGTCTAACAGATAGCAGTGCATCATACAAATGTTTCAAGTTCGTCGTACGATTTCCTGTTATTTCAAATATACCAAATTCTTTTTTTAGCACATTATCAAGCTTCTTTTTTTTCTTTGGATTTAATGTTGAATTTGGTTTAGCCTTTTCAAGGTGTTCTTTAAATGTGTATGTTGAGGTTTCATCCTCTGACAGTAGTGTTTCGTCGTCACTCTGATTTTCCATTTCAAAAAGTCTTTTGTACATTTCTTCAGCAGTTTTTAATAGGGTCGTTTTATTTAAATAAGAAAAATTATTCGATTTATAATCATCCGGGTTTTTTAAAAATTTTAGTAAAGAATATAATTTAATTTCTCTTCTTTCATTTATACGACACTTTAGTGATGCCAACAAATTTGTTGATAATATGTTGTTTTTACTTTCCAATTCTTTATAAAGCGTTTCAAGGATGATTTCTGCAATCAATAAATTGCAATCTCTTCGTCCAAGGGCCTCTACAGCTATTTTAACTGGGTATAAAGCTTCATATAAGTCATTCAAAATCGATATGTATTCATCTCTCCACATGTTAATTAAATTGAAATCCATCAAACACTTCTTTATAAAATTTTTGGCCTTTAAGAAATTCTCAACCATAGATATAATTGAATTCCAACGCGTTCTTACATCGCAGCAAAAATGAATTTCTTTTCCTATTTCTGATTTAGCACATTTTTGTAACGAAGCTGTTTTAAGTGGGCTCATTTTAAAAATGTTTATAATTTATGTTACATTTTTTAGAACTTCAGAATATTTAGGCACAATAATATAAGAAGGAACTTCAACTTCTTCGTCATAGTACGAATTATCTGATTCTTCGGATAGTTCGTTTTCATTTTTTTGTAGAGTACGTCTATTACAGCTAGATGGATCACATGATTAAGACAAAAAATTCCAGGAACGGGGCTGATTTTCACAAATGATTTCATGACATTAGGGCCGTCGGAAGTTGTGCATACAATATGTTTTTCGAAGTCTGGATTGTATGTCTTTAAATGGTTATCAATTATATCTTTTATTTCAATAGCGCCACATCTGCCTGGAATGTATACCAAACCCAAGTTGAACATTGCGTTATTGGAACCATATAAACACACATTTAGATGCCGTCTTTGTTTAATACTAGACCACTCATCAAAAACAACAGAAAATCTACCATTTTTTTGCACAATAGATTCTATATCTAAAATAATTTGCTTATTAATTCTTAATAAATTTAGTATTCAGTTTTTGACGGTAGTTGGATTTTTTGGCAAATCTAGGCCCAATTGTTTCAGTGACAGTCTTATAAAGCAGCTTTCAGTTATCGCATGGATAGAAAATCCGTCTACAGCAGCTAATCTTGACAATATTTCCTCTAAGATTGAAAATATTTCTTTACGCCCGAAGAAGTTGTAGGAATCACTGATGGAACGTCTTCTACTACAGGTTTCAAAGTAACATTGTGAACTTGTCGCAAGTTGCGTAGTAAACCACTTGTGCATCCACCTTTGTATATCAGTCTTTTTGGACAGAGAGAACATTGTGCATAATCTGTAGTTTTAGAAAAATATTTCCAAGCTTGACTTGTACGCTCCATGACTTCCAAAAATATTCCGTAAACTTTATTTAAAAATATGGTACACATAGTTGTATTTTTATGTATCAAAACAAAAGTCAGCTTTGTAATAAAAAGTAAAAACTACAAAAAATCATTTAAATTTCCCGAAGAAAATTTACCAAAAAATATTTCCCGGTTTTATATCTCTATCATGTGTGTGGAATAAAACAATTACTTTAATAATTCAATTTCATTTATTAATTCCTAAATTCAGTATAAACGTGTTTTAATAATAAGCGAAGTTCAAAGCTTACACCTTAACAAGAATATTTTAAGTAGTGCCAATGTGTTTTTCCAATTAGCGATTTTAATACATAACATTTCTTCCTGCGCATCACTGTTGTTTACGGGGTAGTTGAAGTTGTGGGCGCATCTGGTGGTGACGGGCGTATTTGAACATGGGATGTTGAAGGCGTTGTGCTAATATTCGATGGCTTTGGTAGTGTCTGACGATCTCTGAACATTACAGAGTGACAGTACATGCATGTTTCGTAACGGCGGTGGAGTTTCAGTATTCGAGTAGAGTGTTTGGGTTGAACGAGAAACTGGATTCTGTGTTTCACCTTCTGTTGACATTGTGTTAGTATTATGACTCTCTTGGTATACCGATGTGTCTTTGTAAGAGAAATTAAATTTTCGCTCTTGGTTCGGTTTATCTTGGTTATTCCTTTCCTCTGAGCAATCTTCTTGTATCCTTTGATGGCGAATCTTTATTTGGTCAATATGTCTTTTATATATTTTTCGCTGGAATTGAATTTCGTAATGCAAATCTCCTATTTTTCTACTCACCACCCCAGATAACCACTTATCCATTTTGTTATTGTTAGAAAGGAACCAAATTCTCTGTCCAGCATCAAAAGAACGGAGATTAGAAAATTTTGTCTTCAGGAATTGTTTCTCAGTAACCGTTTGTGAAATATTCTGTGGAAATACCAAATCCAGTCGTGAGGGGGGGAAACGGCCCAAAAAGATCTTAGCTGGCGATTGTCCTGTAGTTGAATGGGGAGCGCGTCTGTGCTGGCGAAGAAATTCATTTATATTCTCTTTTAATGTCGATTTTGTTGTATCCATGGCCTTAAGAGCATTTTTTACGGTTTGCACCGAACGCTCGGCCTGGCCGTTTGTTGACGGGTGGTAGGGAGCTGTCAGTTTGTGGAACTGGTCACCTACTCTATCCAAAAAATCTTTAAATTCACGTGATGTAAAATTTGTTCCGTTATCCGAAACGAGAGTGACCGGCACACCATAAGCTGCAAATAGTTCGTCTAAAATAGAAATAGTTGCAGAAGACGTTGTGGAATTAGTTGGTTTACCTTCTAACCACTTGCTGTACGCATCCGAGATTATGAGAAGCATTGTGCTCACTACCGGTCCCGCGTAGTCAATGTTGACTCTCTCCCATGGCCCTTTTGGATAATGCCAGTGGTGTTCCTTAGATTCGGGAGGGTTATGTGAGTTCCTTGCACAATTTTCGCAGCTACTTGCCATATTTTCTATGTCGGCATTGATACTAGGCCAGTACACGAATGATCGGGCCAATCCATTCATTTTTACAATTCCCAAGTGGCCTGCGTGTATGTCTTTCAGAATTCGGTAACGAAGTGATTCTGGGATAACAACGCGGTGTTCGAATAATAAGTATCCATCCATGAGCTTCTAATTAGTTTCTGGTGACTTATAACCCAGTTTTTTTAGATTTTTACCCGCCTCTAAGTGTTTTACAATTGTTCCTAGATGACTGTCTATTAGAGTATCCCTAGCAATCTTCCCCGATCTAATCGGAAGTTGTTGTATTTGCTTAACCATGAACGTGTCAAATTCATCATGAATCCAAAAATCTGTATCGATCGAAAAATTAAGTTGATTTATGGGGTTTCCTTTTACGGCGCGGGACAGAAGTCGGCATTAGCATTGGCTTTCGTTGGCTTGAAGATTACATCGAAATCGAAATTCGCTACGAAGTTTGCATAATTCGCCATTCGACTGATACATAGTATTGGCAATGACTAGTGAGGGTGGAGGATTTGTGCTAGTGGTTTGTGGTCGGTTACGAGAGTCCAGTGACGGGCATTTAAGTACAGAAAGAACTTTTGCACCGCCCATACTATGGCCAACGCTTCACGATCCATTTGCGGATACTTTTGTTCGGTTGTCGTTAGAGCGCGACTTGCGTACGCTATTGGCCTTTCTAGGCCGTTCCCCAAGCGATGGGAAAGGACGGCGCCAAGACCGACTTTGCTTGCATCCGTGGCTAGTAGCAAAGGCAGATTTGGATCATATGGCATTAGTACCTCTGACGAAATTAGAGCAGTTTTAACATCCATATATGCCTTGTCGCCTTGAGGAGTCCATTCAAATGGCTCCTTCTTAAACATTTCTCTTAGGGGTTTATTACGCGTAGACAAGTTCGAAATAAATGAGCTGTAGTAACAAGCCTTCCCATGAAATAATTGTAGTTCCTCAACAGATGAAGGTTTCGGAGCTTCTTTAATGGCCTCCACATGAAAATCCGATTTGTGAATTCCGTTCGCATCGATTTTATGTCCCAAGAACTCCACAGCGGGAGCGGCAAATATACATTTTGCTTTATTGAGGTGCAAGCCGTGTTGTGTGAGTCTGTCCAACGTGTTCTGAAGAGAAATTATAAGTTTTTCAAAATCTGATGCATATATTAATATGTCGTCAAAAAAACTACAAACGTTTGTTAATCCGATTAACACGTGTTCCATACGACGTTGCCAAATCGCAGGTATATTTGCGGCACCGTATACTGCTCTTGTTGGCCTTATTAGTCCATGTGTTGGTGTGTTTAAGGTGAGGGCATGTGCGAATTCCTCATCTATTGTAAGGTGTGAGTAGGCATCTGTTATGTCCAGGTGACAAAAAAGTTTTGAATCAATCATTTTATTTAGTAACATTTCGACTTTTGGGATGGGGTGTTCGTCGATTATCATGCGGGGATTTAGAGTTGGTTTATTGTTACCTGTGATGCGAATTTTCCTGTTCTTTTTAGCTACTACGTGTGTTGGCGATGCCCATTCGGAATAGTCAACTTTTTTGTATAATCCCGACTTAATTTTTGCTCCAATTTCTGCTGCATATGCATCTCTAAGTGCCAAGGGAATTTCCCTGGCTTTGGTAAAAATTGGTGTCGCGTCAGGTTTAAGATGAAGTTTAGCAGGGGGCCTTCCAATTTACCGGGTATTTCATTAAATATATCCTGATATTTTAATAACAAGTCTCGTAATTTCTGCTGTTGATCAGCACTCAGTGAGGGTGATGACATTTTTATCGAGTTGATGCGATCGGAGGGTGAAAATAATTCGGACCAATCTTCCGAATAAGGGGTCAAACTCCCCATCCATTACATATAGGTTAAGTTTACGTACTGTTTGACCCAGTTTCACTAATACAGGTATTCGACCCAAACAAGGGATTGGATGTCCTGGGTAACTAGAAAATTGCCGTTGTGTTTCTCGGATCCCATTGTGTTTTATATTCCGAAGGTATTTCTTCCCAATGATCCCACAAGGCGCACCTGTGTCCAACTCCATTTTTATTTCGATTCCGTTTATGAACGCGTCAACCATTTTCTTCTTCGCGTTTTTAGTTTTCACCACATTTATCACGTTGTGATCATCCACGGAATCGCGCTCACTGCCCAGTGGATCTCCTATAATCTGATTAGTTTTCGATAGACAGACTTTTGAAATATGGCCTTTTTCCGCATGCAAAACACCTGGAGTCACGAAATTTACAATGTTTTCGCAGGTGTTTTCCTCCGCATCCGGGACACTCCTTAATATTTCCAAATTTATGTTGGTTGCGGGTAAAATTCGTATTAAACGTTTTTTCTTAACTTCTACCGGTGTATAACCTAACTTATTCGTTTGCTCCACATAATCATCTGGTGCCGTTTTGATTGTGGATGTTGTTTGGTGAGTTGCTTCCAGTGTGTGTGCGATTTCATATGCCTCCCTAAATGTACCGGGGTTTTTTTAAATAATTTCATCACAAGATAATCGGGACTCTATACCAAATATTAGTTGTTCGATGAGTATACGGTCTATAAACTCCCCGTACTCACAATGTACGGCAGCTTGCTTCAAACGAAGTGCAAAATTAGCAACAGATTCATTCTTGAGTTGTGTTATTTGCCTAAATTTTACACTTTCCGCATATTTATTCCTTTTCTTTCCTAAGTGTCCAATTGAAATTTTCTTAATTTCCTCATACGTACAAGTTTCAGGTTCTCTGGGATGAATAAGAAATTTTAAAGCTTCATTTAGGTGCATACCCATATGAACCCGAGCATATCTATGGTGGTCGCTGTTTGGTATTTTGCTGAGGTTAAGTGCCAAGTCAAAACGCTCGAAATAACTCTCAACTGATGACGTTTCTGTTTGGTTGTATTCGCCAATACTAAAAGGCGGGGGTTTTGGTAATATATTTGTCGAGTCTGTGTTTCCATCTCGGGGTTGTTGCATTTGTGTCACAGCCGAGACAGCTGCCTGTGTAGCCTGTGAGACAGCCTGTCGTAAGGCATCGGCAAACATTAACGTAATTTCTTTCTTTTCGTCTTGGTCCAGCGGCATTTTGAAACACACAAGAAAATCACTTCTGACACCACTTTTACATCTCTACCATGTGTGTGGAATAAAACAATTACTTTAATAATTCAATTTCATTTATTAATTCCTAAATTCAGTAATACTTGTATAAACGTGTTTTAATAATAAGCGAAGTTCAAAGCTTACACCTTAACAAGAATATTTTAAGTAGTGCCAATGTGTTTTTCCAATTAGCGATTTTAATACATAACACCCGGGAATTCCTGGGATTTTTTGCCCGCTTAGAACCCCTACTAGTGGATCATCCGTCATGGCCAAATTCGCTATCTCACAATACTCAAAAGTAACATCCTCATCGGATTGGAACTTCAATGCGTACCACAGAGCCTACCATAGTCCCAATAACTTTCAATTAACTTTGTGTGGATATGTGTTTAACACGCTTTAAGATCGCACTGGGCCCATAACTGTTTCTGTTTATATAAAATGGCGTCTATATTTTATGAATTCAAGTTGACGAATGAATAAAGAAAAAAGGGGAAAAAATAATACATAAAAAGAGATGCAATATTTCTGCATAACGTAACATGAATAATAGTGTGAAGTAAACAAATAAAAACAAGAGTTGCATTCGTAATACTTCGACCTCTAACATGACGGCATTACGAAGTATATGTTATCGACAGGTAGGGATATGCGGCGTATTGGATCTCAGATTACGGCCGATACCTATACTTTCGATGTAGTCAAGGAAATCCGGAAGTAATCAGGCCGAAATCCGTTAATCTTGTTGTTAATGCCCAGTTAAGTAAGTAAGTAAAGTATATATACATTGTCTAAACATATTTTTAATTAAAATATGAATATTTAAAAAATATTTCAATGAGGTGTACGCTTATAAAATCTTGAATTATGACTAGTATATTTATTTATTTCCAATCTATTTTTTCAACGCTGGCAATTTGAAAAATGTTGTCAAAATAAAAACATTTATTTATTTATTTATTTATTACAATACAATTACAAATTATATTCTAATTATATACGAGCGGAGTAACTTGACCATATGCTCGGTGTAGTGTCACAGACCAGAGTCTCTGGTGGGAATCGAACCCACGACCCTCACGCTAATAGTCTAGCACACTACCCACTAGACTACCAGGGCACCCAAAAAATAAAAACATTTTTCAATAAAATTAATATTTTTAAGTTATGAGTCGCGAAACTTACATTTTACGGTTACGGTAACCCCAACCGATTGATCTGAAATTTTGACAATTTTCTTACCAATATTCACCAACCTGGGGGGGTGAGACTGGAGAAAATCTGACTTTTCATTTTAAGGGCCACCCTTGTATACACAATACTTACGCAACATACGTACTAAACAGAGTTCACAGACACTATTTCTTATTGTTTGTGTACAAAGTACGCTAAAAAGATCAATATACAACGAAAAAATTGGGATTTAGTGAACTTTTTGAGTGTACAGTTTTTAATATACGCGAGAAATTATGTTCTCATTCAGTATTTTTAGAGATCACATTGTGGATTTTGATGCCATTCATTATTCTTTAGGAATAATAGATATATTTCGCTTATGAATACAATGAAAAAGCTGTGGAATTTTCTTATTGTAAAGGCAAGCAAAAAATTCATCAAGTAGATATATCATTATGAAAAGTTTTACAAACATAAGAATGTATGAAAATTTTGTGGTGACCGATTTGCGAAATGGAGGACCTTAAAATAAACCCTTTGAAATATCTAATGATGATACTTGCTCGCTGTAGTCTAGTAGGTAGTTTTTTGGCTTATAGATGTTCTCCAACAAAAAGAAATAGACAAAATGTTTTTTCTATCTATAAATAAATAAATTTATTAATAGATTTCAATTTCCGTAATCAAATTTTCCATTGGCTCTGACCGTCAATATATGTTCACATTAGTTGCTGTTAACCTTTTTCGCTGATTTGATAAAATAAATTTAAGAGATGAGAATAACCGGTCCACGCTTACTTAGGAATAATATTATTTCAGCTAATACCCCATTTACACTACAGCGAAATCTAGTACTTATGAGATTTCGAGAAAAATCTAGTTAATTTTAACTAGATTTCCCATACAAAACAAAATCTACTTATTTAGTAGATTTCGGCAAAATCTACTCAAAATCTAGTAAAAATAGAAATGCAACTATGTGTTTTGCCAAATAGTACTTAAAAATACAACGCTGCACAGGAAAAAAATTACATTTCAATTTAAAAATACATTTTCTAAATGTTGTAAAGGGTCCGCCAAATAACTTTTTTTTTTTAAAATGCTGAAAAAAAACTACTGAATATTTTCTCAAATTTCTTTTTTTATTTGAAAGTACAATACTTCCGGTTAATAATGGAAAATAATTTCATTCAAGTGGCTGGCCATGCAGTAGCCTACACGAGTAGCCTACAGATGATGCCGATTTTGTCAAAAAAAAATCATCTTTTCAGATGAAGCTCATTTTGATCTTGGCGGGTATGTAAACAAGCAAAATTGTCGCATTTGGGCACAGAAAACCCGCACGCATACATTGAAAAGCCGACGCACCCAAAACGAGTAACTGTTTGGTGCGGATTTTGGTCCAGAGGCATAATTGGGCCATTGGCCGTTACAGTCAATGGCGATCGTTATCGGGCCATGTTGAACGAATTTTTGTTCAAAAAAATTGAAGAGTTTCAGTAGTTTTTTTTAAAAGCATTTTCAAAAAAAAAAAAGTTATTTGGCGGACCCTTTATTATTTTCTTTTAAATTTCAGTCAGCTGTTTTTGTTATTAATATGAAATCTTGCTACTGTCAAATAAATCCAGTGTAAACGATCTAGATTTTGAGCAAGATTTGAAATCTAACCTACTAGATTTCGCTGTAGTGTAAATGGGATATAAGCTTGAAACAATATTATTTTTGTGCTGAGAAAAATTCACAGTTTTTTCTTTACACGCGATATTCAGTGCAGTATGTAAACGTTGCATACTTTAGAGTATTTTTTCGAATACTGTTTAGTATACTCATCATGAAATATGCCAAAATAAGAAATGTGACATACAAAAAAAGGTTTTTCACTTCACTTCAGTTTCTAGAGCTGAAGATTGCTGTATTTTATAAATATTTAAAGATTTGATTAATATATAAGACATTAATTTTTTATAAAAATAAACCGAACCAAGTAAGAACTTTTGTAATGGTACATACAGATATAGTTTAAGTTTTTGGTAGAGCGTAAGTGCATGTTGTTCGATCAGTCAGTTCATTTCTTTTACTATAAATTTGTAACATTAATTTTCCTATGATCCTCAATTCCTTTTATTTGAAGAATTTGATTAAACAGCCGATATTTCATCAGGGAGAATTCACGCCAAATTTTGACTGATATTGATTTCTAACTAAATATTCACTCAAGATATTGGTGATCTAGAGTTTATCAAGAAAATATTTTGACAGTTTTTTGTGGAAAAACAGAAGAAATTTGGAATATTTTTAAATTCTTCAATGAAAATTTTAAAAATTGAAAAAATTTAATTATTAATCGAAATGTGTGTGTTTTTCGGCCCCAATGAATATAGTTTTAGTCAGAATTACTTTTTGGTAGTATTTGCTGTCCCTTTCACATTAAATTGGCAATTGTCAAATTCCGTGTCGCCTCTGGCTACCCTGTGGTTTTAATCTAAGCATATTATAATTTCTAAGTAAGAGACAAATACAATAAAAAAAAACAATTGTAGAAGCTTGCAACCATAACATCATGGGTTATTTTGAATCATGCAATACTTATGTTATTCTATCCTGTCACAAAATTCATTATATTATCCCCACTGAACGGAATGAAACGATTTGCGCTTAAGCAACATTGGGATTTATTGAAATTTTGGTCGAAAAATGCATGATATGCGCATGTTTATTGCTCAAGTTCATGAAATCGGTTTCATTGTTGATGCATCAAGGCGTGCTCGTACAGTGCCTACACCCGAAAATATCGAAGATATGGCTGATAGTGTGTTTGAGAATTCATCAACATTAACGCACCTGTTTACGTTGAATGAATGATGTGGGTATGACGTCTTACAAAATTCAACTGGTTCAAGAGTTGAAGACCACTCGCTTCTCTAGATGGGCCAACTAGTAACTGCACGATGTTGTTGATTTTGACAAAAAAAAAAATCATCTTTTCGAATGAAGCTCATTTTCATCAAGGTGGATACGTTATTATGCAAAATTGCCATATTTGGTACTCAGAAAACACAGACGTGTTACGATTGACTGTTTGGTGCAACTTGTGGAGCGAAGGCATCCTTGGCACATACTTCTTTGAAAATAAAGACAGCGCAATCATTACGGTCAGTGAAGACACCTATAGCATCATGAGAACCGATTTTTTTTGTACCCGATCTCATCGCATTGATGTGAACGATTTTTGGTTTTAACAGGATGGTTCAATTTGCACACATCTCATGCCACATCGATTTATTGTTTCAAACGTTTAATGACCCTTTAATTAGCCGAAATAGTGATGCCAGTTGGCCTCCAGATACCTGCGATTTGACACCGTTGGACTATTTACTGTGGGGCGCCGTGAAGGAAAAGTGTCTTGCCGACAAACCAGAGACAATTAAGCACTTGATTCGTAATTCGACCCCATACACTTGAAATTATTTAATTTAATTAATTTTCTTTTTAATATTTAAATGGAATACCGTTTTAACAATTTGGGGCAGTTTACATAGCTTCTGCAAGGTATTGGCATTCACTTTAGCAATAATTGTTGATCTAAATTTACAATCGTATTGTAACAAATAGTTTACAATACAATCGTATGCCATCTTTTGTTTAACATATTTTACGCCTTATAATATGCTTTAGATAGTAACTAGCTTTTCAACCTTGCATAACTTACAAGTGTCCTGTCAAATATATGTATGTAGATATTGTTTTTTCATCAATTTTTAAACCTAATCTCACTGCATGAGCCTGTAAGACATGTATGTATATAAAAACTACGGTTTTCTTCTTACGGAAAAACATACATACATAATTTGCCATTACAATCCTTTAGTCAGGATTACGGCCTAGCTTCTCACACCATTCATGTTGTGTGCCTTAATTTTATACCTGAGTGGCGGGACAGATTTTGAGAAACTTTTTTATAGCAGGTTTATTTACTCTCAGAGTTTTTGCCAGAATTCTGCTGAGGGGAAGTCGCTGAAGAAATATTTTTTTTCATATTTCGTTTTGATGTCTGGCCTGAGGCTCGAACCCGGGCTTTACGTCTAATAAGCGAACACACTACCTACTAGACTACGGCGACTACTTACGGAAAAACGTTTTAGTATATTTTTGATACCAAACATTTCCACTTCTTAAGCTGGATTCACCCATCGTTTCAGAACAAAATTTTTCTTCCGAAACAATTTTTTTTATATGTAGTTTGACGTTTCTCTTTTTGAGAGAGAGAGCCAAAGAGAGTAAGCTTGCTTCGGAACAATTTCAGCTCGAATTGGTTTAATTTTAATTTTTGTTCCGAAACAATCGAACTGTGCTGCCAGCTACTTTAATTTTTTAAGTAAAGTTGAACTGAGCTGCCACATCATATTATATGTACATTTGTATGTATGTATGGATTATAAAATAGAGATCGGTTGTTTAATACTGTTTGTTTGTTTGATTATAAAAAACAAATAACTGTTGAATATTATTAAAAAAACTTAAACAATATTAAAAATAAAATGGATTTAAATGATCATCTAATTGTAAAACTAACACGCATCGTTTACAAAAATGTTTCATATGGTAACCTTGTTTTTACAGGACAATTGTTCGAAGTGGGTGAATCGTTTGGGAACAAACTCTCAAAAAACTGAACTTGTTTCGGAAAAAGCATTTTATTCTGAAACAATGGGTGAATCCAGCTTTACAAAATCTAAACACAAATGAAGTTATTACTATTGTTCTCAAATATAATTTAAATAAAAAGGGATTTCCCATATTTGCATATGAAGATGTCCTTCCTTTTTGAAAGCTTAATCGGCTGGTTAGTCAAGCGTAGAAAACCTAAAAACGTAAGGTACGTTGCCGTAAGAACGTTTGTTTAGTTATAGAAAAGTTAAAAAACATGACATCTGTCAACAAAGAATGTAAATAAAAACGAAACAGTACACAAAGCAACACACATATGAACACAACACAATGCAAATACATTGGTATACAGACATTTGCACGAAGTCAGCTGTTCAGAACACTGATGAGTGTTGTTAGTATAAAGCAAAAATTAAAAAGGACCAATTGTGCATTAATTGGAAGAAGTTGTATTTGCTTCTTAATTTATATATAAGTACATTGTCGAATATTGTTCTATACAAATTGTTTTCTTTTTATTAAATTGCAGAATAATAATAATAAAAAAATACTCTTATAATTATTTATACGCATTAGAATCATAAGAGTATGTACTTAAAAATTTTAAGGATTAAAAAGATTTATGCATAAATAGGAAAGCATCAAAAAGGGCACTTGCGTCACATTGCCACATATTTGGCTAATTCGCACGACTCTGTATCGTGTATGTTGTACTCAATATCCTTTTCGTTTGGGAACGCTTAATGTTATGCTGTATTGTGTATTTCGTATTACAAACGTCAAAAAGTGATAAGAAGAAGAATACCAGTATTTATAATTTCATTTTCAAGCAATAAAATTAAAAATATTACGGAAGAAAGTAAATTAATTAATTCTCTATACGGAAAATATAATTTTTATATATCAGTTTTTGACTCAAGTTACATAGAAAACATTTTGTATTTTTGTTCTTCTTCTTGATTACTGGCATTTACATAAACTGATAGCACGAAACAAATACAACATGAGAAAAAATGTGTATAAGTGTGTTGGATTTTTATATGAACATTATCAACAACAAACATACACTGTTGTATTTTCGTCCAACAATACACGCAATACAACGATGCAAGGGCTTGTGAGAATTGCTCAATTATCTCTTTATTTTGTTTCAAAGTTTTTTATACACATTACAATCATAATATTAATTAAAGCAAAATCTTTTTTATGTACAAATTTTAAAGATTAATATATACGAATAATATTATATAAAAGTACCAAAAAAGGTGAATTCGTACCACTTCGTTACTCAAAATGCATATATATTATTTATTTGTTTTGCTTACATTTTTTTGTGTGCACAATAGAATCATAACAATAAGTACTTTTTTCTTCTAAAATAATTGTTTTCTTTTATTATTATTTAAATCCAAAGTTAAAAAAATCATTATATACATGTAAAATTTAAAAGTTTTCTATAAATAATCATGAAAGTACCAAAGAGGATATTTGGGCCGCAATGCAACTCTGCATTCAATAGCCCCTTCACTCATGTTCAAATGGCACGTAAAAATGTGAAGGAATTCTATTTTATACAGGCCGTTCCGTTTTGCTAACGAAAGAAAACGTTTCGGTAAACGTTTACATTGCTCTCCATATGCTAAGAAGCAAACATACGGTACGTTACGTTACGCTTCGTTCGACTAACTGGCCCATAACATTTTTATAAATAGAAGATGCCTTACAAAGATATGAAAAATGATTTATTCAGTCAAAAACTTAAAAAAATAATATGAACTACTTTATATGTGCCTCTGAGGCTCGGGTCAGTAGTTAGCGTTGCGTTTTTATATATCGATCTTTAAAAGATGGAAATGTTTAGAAATGCTCACTTTTTTTACTAAATTTTCCAAAATATAAGTCATGAAACTTGTTTATGGTATGTTAGATATATCTTTTGTTAAATTGATTTGATCATCAAAATAAGCGTAATAGACTCGTGCCAGTAAAATTTGGGCTATCTGGCAGTTCAAACAAAACCTTAATTAATAGTTAAAATCATGACAAAGCCTCTTTTACATATCATACAGTTCTAAGAGAAAGAAAGCTATATATAGCTGTAAATATATGAACTGTGTAGCTGTCTGCCTATAGATACATAGCTCTCTGTTCCACCAAACTAATTTCTGATAAATGTTACCTGCACGATGCCTCTACCATTACTTTTGGGACCATGAAAACACAATTTAAAGATGGAGAAATCTCTTATACTGTCCCTCTGCGCAATGAAACAAAAGTTGAATTCAATGATGGCAACAATAAGAGAAATGGCGAAAAAAAATCTGCGATGAGAAAACTCAACAATTTATGGGTAAAAATATCCGCTCAACAGAAAACTGAAGTCAATTGCAAAAGATTCAGTAACAGGACAGTGAAACCTATCCGGAACAGTACAGAATGTTCGTGCATATTTAATTTAAGACAGCAGATTAAGGACGTTGTATTCACACTTGTTAAGTTTATTTAACCCTAGCATTGACTAACAGGAAAACACTAAAATTTCAGTCCAAAGTTTGACAAAATTTTTTCTTCCGTGTTTCTTTATTATAATTTTTTTTATTTTGTTACATTCTTAAAATGTTTTCCAAAATATTTATTTTCCGTGATTTCATACACTGCAATTAAATAAATGACGTTGACATCTTTTTAATTGTTTATTTATTTATTTAATTATTTTTTATTTATTTAAATAACAATATGCTTTACTTGATAACACCACGCTATCAACTTTATTTACGATCGTTTATTTACAAAAGAATTGCTATCACCTTAATTTGGCAATTTACCCACTTCATTATAAGTCTCAGGTTGTAATGTTCTTAAACCCTGGAGACAACGCAATTTAACATTTTCATTGTTTTGCAGATCTCTTGCCTGTAATTTAGGAATTTTCTTTCCTAGTGAACTTGAGCTAAAAACCAGTTGGTCAATTTGTGGTTTTTAATCAATAAGAATGGGCTTACAGTTTTATAATGCAAGTACTGTTCTTTTAAGGAAGCTGAGGTTCGGTCGAATTTATGACTGTTGCATAGGTAATTAGGACCAGAGCCATTGAGACTAAGTTAAAGAGAGAAAGGTAAAAGAGACAACACTAACGCAATATAAATGGGTACCCGATAAAACGAGGACACATTGTGGGACGGTCTTAAAGTAAATACATCTAAAAACTTTAAAGTTGCTTCCAAGTGAGCAGACAGGTAAGGAATATAGATTCGATGCCGAAGACATGTAGGCTGAGGGCAGTGCAATAAGTTGTCTAGTCGCGCTACTACATTATCAAGAGCACTATGAAAAGATCGAAAGAAGTGATCATCTCAAAGGGCCAGATTCGTGTCAACACGTATGGTCTGAGGTGTTAAGATATAAAGCAACACTTTTCCTGGTCGTTTTAATTTAATTGTTTGCTTAAATGTCTAGAATTGCTGACAAAAAAGATCAAGGAAGATCAGAAACAATCGTTTGATTAGGTTGTAGTAGCTTATCATGAACAATTCTCTACTAATCCGACCAGACATTTACCCATCTTTTCATTTTGATACAAAAATCAGTCGTACATGATATATTCACCTTTGCGATTCATTGTATCGAACAAAACATTGATGTTCATGTCAATGCTCTCTTAAATGTGGATCATTAAGTTGTACAATTTTGAACATTAGTCCTTCGAACCCCTTTGCCAAAGACTTGAGAGATATCTATGTAAAGCGTTGAGTATTGCTTATTTTCGTAGGAGTTATTTTTATTAAAGTTGTTATACGATGCATTTCTTCTATTATACTATGATTCATCTAAAATTCAAATGGTGACCAGTAATGACTGTATTTTTAAAATAATTGGTAGCAAACTGATCGTCCTATAAATTTCAATTTGCCTTTTATTGGCCTAAGGATCATACTAATCGGAAAAAACGGAAGCCGGCAGTTAATACATATTTGAATCCAATATATACAAAAGACACTGCATTGAATCGTCCGCGTCCACTATTAAAAATAGATGTGAAAATTACTGGGAAAATATATAAAAATATCCAACAGAATAATCCGAATTGCGATATTGTTTATGATTTGCCACATTCCAACAAGGCAACGACCCAGGGCATGAATCACAAATAATATTTTACAGTTCTCGAATGGGATGCTCATGCCCCGATATAAACTCGATAGATATTTTATAGGGAATTCTTAAACGAGCAGATCCAGTTAAATGTAATTAAATTTATCGTGGGTTATTATTCAGGAAGAATGACTTTGTAATATGAAATTCAAAATAGACGACGGCTTAAAGCCGAAAGTCCATACCATCCGTTTCATGCGGACTGTGTTACATGCAATTTTTGCTTTCTATGCGGTTCTTATTGCAAGTTACACACAATGCGTTTTATGCGACTGGCTTTTTGTGTTGGTCAGCTGTTGTGGTGAACCATAAAAAAGCAAACAAGAACATTTATGCCATTAATTACAAATTTATGAGTTTAAATATGTGATATTTTGTGCTGTTAAGTCCTACGAAAATCCTCAAAAGAACACAAGACGATTGTTTTCGGTTAATTTATCCTCCATTTTTCATGTTTACAAATAAATAAATTCAAAGTAGATGACACTCAGTACATAAAAACAATCGACAACTAGTAACATGCATATTTTGTTCATGAAATGATGAAATGTGCTAAAAATGTATTTTCCTCTTAAATTAGTAGTAAACTTTATTATGAAATATGTTTTTATTAATATTTTTATAATGCAAAAAGAAAAATGCGAAAATAATAATGTCGTAAAATGTAAACATATCTAACGAAACCATTCACAATAGTATATAATTTGGCATGCCAAGTTTAAAAAACTGCTGACATTTTCCAACACTGCATGAGTCGCATAGAAAAGTAGAAAGTAGATCTACTTGATGCGTTCTACGCATCTATGCATCCTATGCATTTTCTTATGTTTCTTGTCACACACAACTACACTGATTCTACTTTTTCGGTATACGCATGTAATGCAAGCTCGTATGAAACGCATGCTATGGACTTTCGGCTTAAAGCCGAAAGTCCATACCATCCGTTTCATGCGGACTGCGTTACATGCAATTTTTGCTTTCTATGCGGTTCTTATTGCAAGTTACACACAATGCGTTTTATGCGACTGGTTTTTTGTTTTGGTCAGCTGTTGTGGTAAACAATAAAAAAGCAAACAAGAACATTTTTGGGAAAAATAGAAAATCAAATTGTAATTTTAAAAGAATTTATGCCATTAATTACAAATTTATGAGTTTAAATATGTGATATTTTGTGCTGTTAAGTCCTACGAAAATCCTCAAAAGAACACAAGACGATTGTTTTCGGTTAATTTATCCTCCATTTTACATGTTTACAAATAAATAAATTCAAAGTAGATGACACTCAGTACATAAAAACAATCGACAACTAGTAACATGCATATTTTGTTCATGAAATGATGAAATGTTCAGAAATGTGCTAAAAATGTTTTTTTCTCTTAAATTAGTAGTAAACTTTATTATGAAATATGTTTTTATTAATATTTTTATAATGCAAAAAGAAAAATGCGAAAATAATAATGTGGTAAAATGTAAACATATCTATCGAAACCATTCACAATAGTATATAATTTGGCATGCCAAGTTTAAAAAACTGCTGACATTTTCCAACACTGCATGAGTCGCATAGAAAAGTAGAAAGTAGATCTACTTGATGCGTTCTACGCATCTATGCATTCTATGCATTTTCTTATGTTTCTTGTCACATACAACTACACTGATTCTACTTTTTAGGTATACGCATGTAATGCAAGCACGCATGAAACGCATGCTATGGACTTTCGGCTTAATACCCAGATGACGTTTGTTTATTTATAGGGTTACCAGATGAAATTTAAAAAAGTCGCCTGGTATCATTATCCCATTTTGAAGTTCGTTTCTTCATTGTTTCATATGTTTAAACCTAAAACCTTTTTCAAAAAAGAAATATATGTATATATATAAATATGAATATTGCTACATATATTTTATTTGCGAAAATTGAAATAAATCAATCATTAGATTCATCTTCGTCATCTGATGAAGAAGAATTACTGAAATGGCATTTCCGTAATAAGTGGTAAACACAGGGCATATCCATTTTTAATATTTGTGTTATGTTCTTGTCAAATAAAAAATTACATTATAACAGGGTTGCTCAGCAATTTTTTAATGCACCTTGTAAGAGGGTGATATTTTCTTTGTAGAAAAGAAAACACCATTATTCTATTACATAAAATTATTAACACGAAAGAGCCGAGGTACAGCTGTAAATTAATCATGCCATTGCACAAGTTCTGGGCGAAGATAGTTCGCCACACACAAACACAAGTCATCCTTCTCAGCATAGCTTGCCATCCAACCACCAGTAGATTTTCGTAAGAAAACAGGTCATTTACGGTTTTTAGTAGCGTGTTACAATGAGTAATTTAAAGCTTGCGTGGAGTCCATTTATTCCAAGTAATTTATAAGATAGTTTTTTCAGATTCTTGAATATATCTTAGGCGTTTATTACATTGCTTAAATCTGATTATATGTTTAGGAGGCCTGATCTACTGCCTCTCTCTTTGAGTTATTCTTTTTTCAGAAACCATCTTTTCATATCTGCTGAGTATTCTCTTCTAAATCCAATCTTAATCGAAGTCTTTATTGATCTGGAAAATAAGTTTTGTAATGGTTACAAAAGCACACTAGTGAAGACTCAACCTGAACCCAATCAAATATTGATGGTCACTCCAAAATCAATAAAGTTTGGAATCTTCTCTCTATTTAGGGTCTCTGCAATTGTATAATGTCTCACCTGACATATTAAATAGGCTCCTTGACTCCAAATGTATCTCAGATACCAATATTATGCCAATATTTTTATTTATGTAAATACAAACAAATAATAATTTAATTAAATAACTGCACGCTATTAATTCGCAACCCTTAGTTTACAGCAGTGGTCAGGACCAATAGCCCCCAGGGGCCGAACATCTTCGGTTTTATAAATACATAGGACACGTACCTCAACAACGTTCGTAAAAGGGAGAGTAATGCGTAACGTAAAAACGTAACGTACGTTACCGAAAGAACGTTTTTGTAGTAATAGAAAAGTTGAAAATGTGACATCTGCCAACGAAGAATGTAAATAAAAACGAAACAGAACACAAAGCAACATGAACACAACACAATGCAAAGAAATTGATATGCATATATTTGCACAAAGTCAGTTGTTCAGAGCAGTGATAACTGTTGTTAAGGTCATGCTAAATTCAAAAAGTACCAATTAGAACTTAATTGGAAAAAGTTATATTTGATTCTTAAGTTTCATGTTATTATAAATATTTATGAAATAATCTGAGTCAATATTTATGGAATGTCACCGTAGTCTTGTAGGTAGTGTGTTGGCTTATTAGATGAAAGGCCACTGTTCAAACCCCAGTTCAAACATCAAAACAAAAATATCAAAAAAATATTTCTTCGGTGACTTCCTCTCAAAAGATTTCTGACAAAAACTCTTAGAGTTAATAAATTTGCCATGAAGTTTCTCAAAAAAATTTATCTTTCGGAGTCGACGTTAAACTGTAAAATTAACACACACAGCAGAAGTGGTGCGAGAAACTAGATCCATAATCCTGACTAAAGGGTTGTAATGACCAACTACGTATGTAACTTTTTTGTTTTTTTTTTACTAAATTGAAAACCATACCTCTTATAATTCATTATGCACATAGAATATGTACTTAAAAATTTTAAAGAATAAAAAGATTTATATGTAAATATGAAAGTACCAAAAAGAGGATTTGCGTCACATTGCCCTCATACACATTTGGGGCTATTCACGCGGTCGTCATAAAGTCATATTATCATAAAATAATAACACGAAAAATATGACTGCTGTGAGCAACCCTCATAAGTTAGTGTGCTATTTCAAATTTGAGTCAGCTGATGAAAGAAAAATACAATTATAAAAAATTACAAATATTTTTAATTAAAAAAGCCAAAAACAAGTCAAAAAACTGAAATAATAGCCGGTTTGTGCGAAAAATACATATTTGACATTATTATGGCTGATTCCAGTAAATAAGAAAAAAATAATTACATGTTTATATTTAAATAAATCATTTTTATAAAAATTATTAAATATTTTGGCACAAAAAAAAATATTTAAAAACATAAACATAAACAGCTGTTATTGATTACTAAGCCGGTAATAATTTCTGACGGCGGTTATTTTAAATACGTTCGGTGCCGCCAATCAGCTAAAGTATAAAAACAAAATTTTCTTTTATATATTAATGTATCAATTTTTTTATTTAACTTTATAAAAGTTAATAACTTTTATTATAAAATTATTTTTTATTACCCGACCGTAACATAACGTATCGTACCTAACGTTCTCTTTTTAGCATACTGAGGTAAACGCTTACCGAAACCTTCTCTCTCGTTAGCAAAACGAAACGATCTTTATAAAACAGAATTCTCTCACCTTTTAACGTGACATTTGAACATGAGTGATGGCGCTATTGCTGCATTGCGCACAAATGCCCTCTTTGGTACTTTCATGAATGGTATACAATTTTTTAATTTTTACATGTATGTATATAATGTAATTTTTGATTAAAATAACAATAAAAAAATTATTTTGTTTTTTATATATAAAAAAATGAATGTTTGTCTGTATGTCCTTTATAGAATAGTAAACTATGCATTTGATCATGTTATAATCTTTAGCAAAGTTGTTGCACATGAGCCGACGAAGGTTTCTAAGTTGGTATGACCAATTTCCGACAGGTAGCGCCACTGAAAATTAATCAAAATGAATTAAATCCTAAACTGCGCATTCGATCATGCTATGATTTTTAGCAAAGTTTTGCGCATGAGGCAACGGAGGTTACTAAGTTGGTGCGATTAATTTCCGATAGATGGCGTCACTGAAAATTATTCAAACTGAATTGAATCGTAAACTATGCATTTGATCATGTGTTGATCGGACAAATACCAAACATTTTAGGATCCATTATTTATGAATTTAATAACATTTGGTATAACTCATTCCCGTAAAATGTCAATCACAAATTTAAAACCTTTTAATCCTGGAAATTTTTTAAAAATGCTGTTATTTGTCTCTCAGCCATTTAATTTTTAAAAATATATAGTATAGATATTTACGGCCTAAAATTAAATCAAAATATTTCAAAAGACAAGACATTAGCCCAGTTCACAATCTTGGGCATTTAGATGGTAAATTTATACCATTGTAAATATTTGCCATTAATTGTGAACGGTTTTTTTGTTTAACTTTGCAACACTTATTGCAAACTTCTCAACACACATCTGACTATCACATAATTTATTATTTTATTTGTAGTTTATATTTATAATTTTATTTATTTCGTCCTCTGTCCATTCTTTAATCGTCTCTTCTCTTTTAATTCGTTTTTTTTGCGTTGTTCGTTTCCATTTTTTGTGACTTTATTTTCAATGTTTTTATTTTTATGATCAGCTGTTCATTTGCTCAAGTATGGCCAATATAAACTACGGGTTTGTGTGTGGGATATTTGACAAACCATGGCAAGGGTATTTCTGTGTATTTTGTTAGTGTATGGTAAAAGAAATACCCAACATTTGCAAATGCCATGATGCCAGACCATTTGCCCAAGATTGTGAACTCCGCTATTGTTACTACTTTCCTTCTTTTAACATACAGTACTCCTCTTTCAAAAAAAAAAAGTACGGAAATTAAAAACTTCTTTGTTACTTTGCCCTCTTCCAGAGGCTACCTTGCTATCAGTTGATAACTGTTTCTAATGGCTAACAAATATTCTAAAAATTATTAACGAAAATTTTGTATAAATAAATTTTATCTACTTACTTTTACTAATAATTCACTGCGTTGCATTTTTTGCTCGCTGAAACTTGTCAGTTTTTTCTTAAATGTTAAAATAAAAATAAGTGGATAGAAAAATTTGGATATTGTAATCTGCATTTGTTAACTAAGTTAGAGCATACAAATAAAAATGAAGTTTTTAATTTCTGTACTTCTTTTTTGCTCGGTAATACACATAGATATAAGTTTACGTTGTGTAGAAGAGATATAAGGTAAATAGGTACCACAAAAATGTGTACTTTAATTTCGTCTACAAAATTTTTAACATCGATTTTAACAATTCTGGAATGCTACGTTTTGCCACTTCTTTTTTCCCTCGACGAATTGGAGATCATCGTCAATATTAACATTTCTATCAATGTCTGAACATCCGGTTGAAATATCAACAAAGGGTACCGGTCTCCGGTGTTTGGAACTTTTGTAGGAAACACGTTTTTTTTTGGTAAAAAAAAGTTTTTTCCCCAGAAATAAAAAGTTTTTTATAAAAAATTACTGGCAACGCTTATTGGGTACAATGTAAATTTAAACACACACATACATCGTGAGATTCAATATATTTAAATGAATTTTTCACGTCGTTGCCGTGCAATCATGTTTCCAAAGCGACAAGCAATTGGTCGACCTACACTTCAAGCGCGGAAGAAAGAGCATTACGAGCCTCAGAATCAGATGAGCAACGGGCATTGGGGCTGGAAAATCTTCAAGTACATGCTCGTTCGCATGAATCACTTGAACAACTAGAAGTGAGATTAGAAACTGATCGAATGCGTACTACTCAGGCCCGTTCATCTGAATCATCTGGAGAGCTGGAAACAAAATCAATAAAATGATTCAAAACTAATTGGATATTTGAAGTCGCCGTGGTCTAGTAGGTAGTGTGTTGGCTTATTTTTCACAAATTCCTTACTGACTAATATCACAACTCGAATAAAATTAAATAGAATTACAATTAGTTTCTTTAAAAATGCAAGTAATAGTTACAGTAAAAATATGAAAAGTTGAGAATTAAGAAAAACAATAAATTTATGAATTGAGAAAAACAATAATGTTCCGTTTTATAACGCAAGAATTTAAAGAAAAATCAGCAAAGTCTCACAAATAATTAAATTGACGGCAAATTCTAGTTAACGGATCAGCAACAGCATAATTAGTTCTGCAGAATTGAATATGAATAAGATTATAACAGCGGAAGTTACGACGAGGAACATTGAATTTAACAGATCTTAACAGAAATTCACAGCAAATATTACCATTGATCAGGTTAATCATAAAGGATATATTTAACATTGTTCGACGACTCTTAAGGGTAGGCAGTTTTATTAAAGCCAGTCTGCTAGTATATGAAGGCATATCCTAATAATTCCATCCAAGCCCACGGAAGCAGAAGAGTATAAATTGTTTCTGAACAGATTCGATGTGTTCGCTGTAAACATTATAGTGAGGATCCCATACAATGGAACCATACTCCAAAATAAGTCTGACAAGCGATATGTATAGCTGTTTAGTAATATATGGATCAGTAAATTCCCTTGCCCAACGCTTTATGAAGCCAAGAGTGCTTCTTGCCTTATTTACAGTCAAAGTGATATGATCATTAAAGTTTAATTTTGTGTCTAATAGGATCCCAAGATCAATAAAAGAGTCCACTATTTCCAGCTGATGACCTCCAAGCAAGTAATTAACCGCAAGAAAATTATTTCTTGAGAACCGCATACATTTGCATTTTTTAATATTCAGTTCCATCATGTTGTACTCGCACCACAAAAAGAAATTATTGAGATCACTTTGAAGATAAATATGGTCGATGAAATTATTAAAGGAGAGGAAAACTTTTACATCGTCAGCATACATTAAGATATTGGCAAAATTAATCATGTTGGGAAGATCGTTCATAAACAGTGAAAAAAGAAGTGGACCAAGATGGCTGCCTTGAGGAACACCAGATAGCACATAAATATTCTTAGATAAGCTATTGTTCACACATACAGTCTGCCTTCTACCAGTCAAATACGACTCTAGCCATCTTAAACTCCTATTATTTACACCCATTAAATCCAATTTAGTTAACAGAAGTTTGTGATTCACCTTATCGAACGCTTTGCTAAAATCCGTAAAAATTACATCAGTTTGTTTCCGTTGAGAAAAGGCCACATTTATCATGGATGTTAACTGAAGCACGTTAGTTAGGCGATAATAACGATGAAGTATGATGAACCAAAAAATCGGCAATCAGTTTCTCGAACATTTTTGGAATAGCACTCAGTTTTGCAATGCCCCTATAATTTGTAATATCAGATTTATTGCCAGATTTAAAAAGTGGTATAATATACGAGTTCTTCCAAAACAGAGGAAAATATCCATAATTAATCGAGGTATTAAACAATATGACTAACGGTGTGATGAATGACTCTGCACATCGATTTAAAATACAACTTGGAACCCCATCAGGGAAAAGATATCTTTAAACTTTTCAGGTTCATCAAAATATCACAGTCACTAAATGTTGGAATAGATATCACTTGAGCTGATGTCAGAGAGTAAGGGTACATATTTGTATCATTGTAAGCAGCATTAGAATAAGTACTGGCGAAGAAATCTGCAAACATATCACATATGACATCAACATTACATGATTCTTTATTACCAAATTTCATAAAGGATGGAAAACCAGTAGATTTTCTCTTCGAATTTACAAACGTATAGAAAGATCTAGGATTCTTAATAAAATTATTTTTCATTTTATCCATATAAGTTTTATATAATAAGTGATTTAGAATATTATATTCAGACCGGCTAATAGAATATCTTCCATAGTCAATAGTGGAGCCAGAACTTTGGTATTTCTTGTAATACTTGTTCTTTCGATTTTTCAGTCGCGACAGTTGTTTAGAATTCCATGGTGGACCAACCAGAGTATGCGCAAGTTTTAAGGGAATACAGATTTCAATTATTGAATGCACTTTCTTATAAAAGTTAGAAATCATCAAGTCAATATCAGAATCATTGTTAATAGGAATAGATAAGGTTTCATTCCAACAAGTATTTCTCATCATGTCATTAAATAAATTGTAATTGGTTTGATTAAAACAGTAGACTTTACTAACTTTAAAAGGCTTAGCTTTAAATTTAGTTGGAAAGAAAAATTTAGTTTTTAAAGTCGGATGATATCGATCCTCAGGCAAAGTTACAGGTTCAGAACGTAAAATACTACAGTGATTACCATCGTTAACAAATACAAGATCCAGTATTTTTCCAAAGTCATTACAAAGTGAGTTTATTTGATATAGTGATAGTCCAAAAATATCATTTAGGAATTCGTCATGGCAATTCTTATTTTTAATCGGAACTAAATAAGGCATATCAGGTACATGTTTCCAAGCAATTGAGGGTAGATTAAAATCACCCATAACAAAAACAGAATCACATTTTTTAGCACATTGGACAACAGATGTTATTGCGTCAGCATGATCAGAGTAAACAGAAGAGTCAGAATCAGGAGGAACATACGAACACGAAAAGTAGACTTTAGACGTTTTTAATTTTACAACAACAGCCACAAATTCAATATTACAATTACGGGTTACAAACTGTTCAGATGGATGTGATGAAGAGACTGCAATTAGAACACCACCTCCTCTACGCAACTTGCGGTTGAATCGATATATCTGATAATTGTCACAAAGAATTTCAGCATTAAAAATATCGTCAGTAAGCCAGGTTTCAGTGAAGATAATAACATCATATGTAAGATCATGGCTATTAATTAAAAGGTCAGTTAATTTAGTATTTAAGCCACGTACATTTTGGTATATAATATTCAGAAAATTATTGGAGGTTATTAGTTTTTTGACGTAGGTACATTAGTTGATGGTAAGCGAGCAATATTCGATTCATAGTTGTTTCTAGTTTTTTGTCTAAAAGTATATTCACGAACATAAGTATTCACAGGCCAGAAGTTCGGGTTAACAATAAGGTCGTAGTTATCATCCGCGATCGAAATTTTAAATGATGAAATTGACCTTAGTGCAGAAAATTTGAATTTTTGTATCCAAATGTCAGTTTTAGCTCCCAATTTCGATTTAATGTAATGATCAATATCATCCGTCGTAGTGTCACTAGCTAATCGTGAAACAAACACAGTTTTCTTAGGTGGAACAGCTTGAAGAGGTTTTGGAACTAATTGGGCATCTATTGTTCCAGTATGGGTTAATAATGCTAAATTTTGTGAATTATAATCCGATCCACTGCTAATATCGATTGATGGAATACTCAGAGTCCGAGAACATACCGAAGATGTAGATGGCGCAGAATTATGATCAGTAAACTTTGCGGAATTAATTACAGTTGGAACAGATGAGTTGCTCAAGGATGGAATTTCTTGTACATTGCTTGATTTTTCAGTCCTTTTGGGGGAGCAGTTATGGTGAACATTAACAAATTTGTCCAAACTCGAGAAATTATTAAATAATTCCCCAAAGATTGCTAGCTTGGACTGCAAGGCCGAAAACTCATTTGTAAGCATTTCGAATTGTCCTTTATAACTTCTAAAAAATTTATAAAAATCAATATTGATATTTTTGCATGCAGAACAAGTCCAGTGCAGAGACTTTGTCGGCTCCAAAAGTGCATCCGCGTCACGTGCTTTGAGTGCAGTACATTTTAAATGATAGTTACCCAAACATATCCAGCATGAGATCATTCTATCATTTCCTGTGATATTACATTTAGCATTTTGGCAATCCATAATGAACGATTATTCCGTTAATTTTGAAATAAGGAAACAGTAAGGAAAAATTGTTTGCTGGGATATTGAATTAAAAAATTAATATAAGCCGCAATGTAAGAATGTTGATACTTTAGATAAACTTGGCAGCACTTATTAAAACGGTAATTAGTGTAAACAATCAGCTGTTCGTAATTTGTTTACTTTTGTTTTTGTCCTATTTTGTATAGGATATTGTTGCTATGTAGGTGTAGGAAAAAAACACAGACACTATAGATTATAGATACTGTGTAAGTTTGTTGTTGTTCGATTGCAGTTATTTATTATTTTGTGGATGAGTCACCAAAAATAAGAATAAGATTGTCCGTTGTATATTAGTTCTTGTAAATTTTAAATATTGCATATAGAGTTATATTCTGTTGCTATGCGGAATTTCAATTTGATAAATTTCAAATTGTTATTGTAGAATTGATTTATTTTATGTTATGATTTTTGGTACAAAATGTAAGCATAGAAAATGTTTTTATGATAAACTGTTTATACGATATTAAAATTTCTGAAACACAGATACTGGCACTTCACAAAAGCTATTATCATTCCTTGATTTAAAAATAATAATCGCAATGGTTAAAGAAAATATAGGCATCAATCACACATTTGCAGGAGCTCAAAAATAAACACGTCTGTTCACTTCAACAATCAACCGTACAATCAAAGGCCCGAGTTCGAATCCCAGGTCAGACATTGTTCACGCTGGCCACCCTAATTTTAAGTCGAACCCATGACGTTCAACAGATGGCTTGAGTTTGACGATGATTACGACAGGATTAATATTCCCCCCGTTGGGTTAATTTTAACCCTCAGCGTGAACTACTTCATGCAAGTTGTGATGCTTCTAAGAAAGCATATGATGCCATTCTGTATAGTAGAGTCCTAACCCCGTCTGGTGAATTAGTCACCCACTTGCTCGTTGCCAAAACAAAAGTTGCGCCTGTATAAGTGTAAACTTTACCCCGTTTAGAGCTCTGCGATGCAACTCTATTGGCAGAAAATGGTATTTTCACTTTGTAAGAAGCTGAATATTACCAGATTGGAAGCCTTTGTGGGACAGATTCGACTATCGTTCTGTCCTGGTTTTAAAAACCCCCGTGCCATTGGCCAACTTTTGTGGCATAATGTGTATCGTTTATCGTGGACCAGGTAGGCACTGACAATTGGAATCACGTGGAATGGCTACATAAAGTTGATACCCCAAATTGGCCGTTTTTACGCATCAGGAAATCCATTAGAGAGATTTTGTTGTCATTCCTCATGGCAATTTACCCCTAACGACCGGAAATTTGATGGAATCTCGTGCTCCTTTCTAATCTAGAGCAATACTAATTCGTTCTCTCGTTTTCTGTTGTGCCTTTGTCGTTTTTATTTACAGATCATCTAATAACCAGTAGGCTAATTGTCGACTGCCTAAGAGACAAACAACACCAAGAGAAATGTTGGAAAAAAGGTCCACTCACACTGAACGCAAAAGAGGAGCGCAACCCACAACCAGGCTCTTATTAAACTATGTTTCCAGTACTAGCATCAAATGTAATTTTATATTTACATTTTTATTTTATGCCCTAAATTTATTATTAATTAATTGTTAATATTTTATTGAAATGTGAATTTTGGATCTTTGGCCAACTGACTTCTCGGTCCTCTTGTTGCAATGTTGCAAGGGGGGCGGGATGGTCCTTCGAACCGGATGTTTCGGGGGGAACTGGGGTAACAGATCAAAAATAAAATATTTGGCGAGATGTAGGAGTAAACAAAAATACAAAAGTATTAGTTTCAAATAATCAAATTATTATTTATTTCATGTACACAAAACGTACCTTTTGCTTCGGGGGTGGATCGGGTATTGATCTCTTTTCATTTATATTTCATAATTCACAATGAACTTATACTAATACAGGGGTGGTTTATACACTTTAACAAATCTTACATCTAAGACTTAAAATTAGGGTGGCCAGCGTGAAAAGACATCAAAACGAAAATATGAAAATATTTCTTCGGCGACTTCCTCTCAGCAGATTTTTGCCAAAAACTCTGAGAGTAAAAATTGCCATGAAAAGCTTCTCAAAAAAAATCTGTCGTTCGGAGTCGACTTTAAACTGTAGGTCCCGCTACTCATGTATAAAATTAACGCATACAACACGAGTGGTGTGAGAAGTTAGGACGTTGCACATTGTCGCGATTTCATATAACGAGTGGCCAAAAATAGAAGGAGTAATAGTAGAGTAATGAAATTTGGCACACCTATATTAATTGGTAAAACATAATCATACTTAAAATTTGGTCATTTAAACTCGAAGGATTCGTGTCCTTCCCATATATCCTGAAATTAAAAATTGTTATAACTTGGAGGAAAAAAAAGATATGTTAATAAAATTTTGTACACTTATTAGTTTTAACATGCTTAATACTTTCCCCAAATTTTGTTCAATTTGGAGCAAGGATACGCCCACCTTAAAAATGTCCTTTTTCAAAAAAGTATCAAAAACACATAAAAAAGTTGAATATATACTTTTTTTCTAATCGGAAATTATGATTTAAATGTTTTACTAACTCATTAAAATTTAATTTTCTCACATTCCGTATATCCATAGAAAATTATAAGGATAAATTTTTACCATAGCTGAAATACTAATTAAACAATATTTTACTAAACAATTTAAAATTTGTTTATATATATTAAAATACTTAAATTTATACATAGAAGTGAAAATACACTTATACTTGGTTCCTAATTGAATTTATTTATGTTTAAATATAAAAAAATCTATGATCTAGAAAAATTTACATCACTTCCTCAACTCAGTTTCAAACCTACTTTTTCCACGTCTATATTTTGTCCAATTATTACTAATTTTTAAAAGAATAAATTTTAGTTAGTCCTTCTCTATACCTGCTAGAAATCTTTGAATACGATTTTCCACAAATTGTACAATATGATGCAACACATTTGTTGTATTATTTTTCTTAAGCTGCACCCATTGCTCAAAAATATCACGAATCTGCAATGATGCTGACACTAAAAACATTTATAACGCCCACAAAAGCAGTCAGAAGCAGCTGAAATTTATATATGTTAAAGTACATACTTGTGGCAATAAAATATCAACAAATTTCAAAAGTGATATTGGGTGTTTTTTTTTAATTCACTACTGAAGTTAATAAATGTATGAAAATCTTAATTTTTTGAAGACCTGTACTTTGGCTAAGGATATTTCACATATGATTAATATTTGTAAACAATTATGGCGTTGTAATTACAATTACATACCTGGATTACAATTCTATTACAAATAATTTAGTCATTACCAAAAGAATTTTTGAATTTTGACTATGACAAAAATATGTCAAATTTCAAGTTTTCGCACAAATTTTCTATATTGCATGGGAATTCTTAACTTTGAGATACAATAACTAAAGAACTACGCAAAAGTTTATAAACAAATTTTACATATTAACTAATAGAAGTGTTTTCTATAAGATAAAGGTAAAAAAATATTGAATTCCCCACATTGACTTTAACCATTTTTGGCCACGCTCGCGACAGTGTGCGTTGTACAATGGGTCAATTAGACCTCCGGGTACTGTACTTGTCACAGTTGACAAGTACACGTCCTCTAACCTAACCTAATTGGATATTTGTGTAGTCTTTACTTCAAATTTATTTTAGTTGGTGGCGCAGCAACGCGCAGTGTGCAGGTAGTAAGAAATAAATACCTGTTGTTTCTATTGTGCGCACAAAAAAATGTTTAACAAAATAAATAAATAATATATATGTACTTTGAGTGACGACGTGGTAGGAGTGCTCCCTTTTTGGTACTTTCATATAAATTAATCGTATACATTAATCTTTTAAAGTCTATATAAAAAATGATTTTTCTTTAATTATTATTATGATTGTTATGTGCGTAAAAAATTTTTGAAACATAATAAATAAAAATATGTATTTTGATTGGCTCTTTTTTGCACTTTCCTATTTATACATAAAGCCTTTTAATATTTAAAATTTTTAAATGCATTCTTATGATTTTAACGGATTATAAGAGTATTTTTTTTATTACAATTCGAGCTAGATATATTGTTTTGCAATTTAATAAAAAAATCACTTTGAATACGACAAAAGTAGACTGTATTTATATCTACATTCCATAAATATTGGCTCAGATTATGCCAGCAATGAGCAGCTGACTTCGTGCAAATATCGGTATACCAATTTCTTTGCATTGTGTTGTGTTCGTGTGTGTGTTGTTTTTTTTCTGTTTCATTTTTATTCAAACATGTACCGTTTTTAACGTTTCTGTAACTACACAAACGTTCTTACGGCAACGTTCGCCACGTCTTTACGTCCTTTATGCTTGGTAACCATCTCTTTACAGTGAAAAAATTTTTAACGCTTTACTTCGTACTCTTTATTACAACACTTAAGCTATGGTCAGACTGAGTAAATATTTGAAGTAAAACATAATTTTTTTCTTTGCTCTAGTGTGACCATAAAACAAGTGCAAACAAGATTTTGAGAAAACAAATTTGTTTGCTTGCAAACAAAAATGTCTTTAACGTGACCATAGTGTGACCACCCATTATCAACCACCCATGTCAAATATTTTCTCCTTTTTTCGAGCAAATAAATATTTGATCTTGCAAACATTTTGTAAGAGCAAACAGTGGCAAATAACAGCTGTTGCAAGCAGTGTTGTCCACTTTTAATAATAAATAATAAACATTACTCATAAAATCACCAAAACGGAAAACTTTATATGAAAAGTAAAAATTAAAAAAAAAAAATAGTGTAAAGACCTTTCGACAGGTTTATTAAAAGTTTTGATATATTAGTTCATTATGAACCAGGAACAAAAAAATATTATTTTTTATCATATTTTTTAATGCAAGTTTGTACCAAATGAAAGAAAAAATTTAATAAATTGATTAACCTACTAATTACCAAGAAAATTACAATATTGTAAAAAATCAGGTAAAGATCAAGGCCGTTTTAGTCTAACATTTAATTCTTGTGGAAAAAATATTGTTACGCAAAAGGAAACAGTGTACCATCGTTTAACATTAAGATGCTAACAAACACACTAACACTACAAAGAACATGTTGATTAACTATAGCTACACTAACACATAGTACGTACATGCTTGCGTATACCAACAAAATCAGTATAAGAAAAGAAGACAGACAAGTATGAGAGAGAGCAACAACAAAGAACCAATGTCAACCAGATACACAAACAAAAATGCGGTTGCGATGGAATTCTCGAGAATGCGAGAGCAAGAACCTTCCACTTCGAGAACGATCATCATACTGAATTTGCGGACATATAAAAAGGCGAGACATAGCAAACAACGAGTCAGTTATAATCCAGTCAGTCTTGTGTGAATTTGCGTGTGCAATAAACAAGTCGTATTTGAAGATCGCAGTTGTTAGTGTTGGCGCGAACATAAGTGTGAAATAGAATAATACAAGCAATTTGTCGTGTAGTGAAGTTGCATACAGTGACACAAAAGTAGTGTGAATAAGAAAGAGTTAACTGAAATTAACACATATTTGTTTTTATTTTGGATTGCAATTAACGAACCCGCAATCTAAGCGTTTTTAAAAAGGTAAAAACGTAACAATTGGTGTCAGAAGTGGGATTGCAAAATCCAAAAAGTAAAAATAAATAAAAAATGAAGCTCACCGAACTAAAAGTGGAACGGCTTAAACAAGAGCTGCCAACAATGGACACGAAGAATGAATTGCAAAAGCGGTTAAGGGAACACCTACAGCTTCAAGGCATGGACATTGATTCCTACGAGTTCGAGGATGAAGAGGAACGAGAGTTAAAGGCCCCTGCAACCTCTAGCGGTGTTGACATAAACTCGTTGCTAGCTGCTGTGATGGAGAAAATGCAAGCATTAACTGATGCACAAAAAGCTTCCAGAGTCGAGAATCAGAAACTTCTGGCTGAAGTGCAAGAAGCTACCAGAGTCCAGAATCAGAAAGTTCTGGCTAAAGTGCAAGAAGCTTCTAGAGCCGAAAATGAACAAATGATGGAAAAAATGGATGTAGCAAACATAAAGCTATTTGAAGCTCCTAGAGCAGAAAATCAGAAACTTCTAGCTGAAGTGCAAGAAGCTTCTAGAGCCGAAAACCAAAAACTGTTTGAAGCTTCTAGAGCCGAAACCCAAAAACTGTTTGAAGCTTCTAGAGCAGAAAACCAACAGTTATTTGAAGCTTCTAGAGCCGAAAATCAGAAACTTCTAGCTGAAATACGTGAGTCATTCCACAAAAGAATCACTGGTGTCGAGGAAAGGGTCTCGGATTTGGAAAAGACCGTTGGCGAGAAACTAGTTGTGATGGAAGAAAAGATCAACAACCTCCAGGGCCAGCGACCAGAACAAGTGCGAGTTATATCAGATGGTACCTGCAGAACGAAAGCACCTTGCTTTGATGGTAGCTCACCCCTATCCGTATTCAAATTCCAATTCGAGACAAAAGCCAGCAGAAACGGATGGGCCGATGCGGAGAAAGCTGTGGAACTAATTTTGGCGCTAAAAGGTGTCGCAGCTGAAATCCTAGAAACCATGCCAGCCAGCTGCAGGAACAACTAAAGGGTGTTTTTTATAGAGGTATAGAACTTTAAGTTGCAATAAAACAACGATGGATTATTCGATTGACATGAATTTTATTTATCCGAAAGATAATCTTGTTTCATTACATTTTAAATATGATTTCTGGCTTATAACCGCCACGGCTGGCGCGGATGTAGTCCAATCTGGACGTCCAATTTTCGATGACTTTTTCCAACATTTGTGGCCGTATATCGGCAATAACACGGCGAATGTTGTCTTCCAAATGGTCAAGCGTTTGTGGCTTTACCGCATAGACCAATGACTTTACATAGCCCCACAGAAAGTAGTCTAGCGGTGTTAAATCACAAGATCTTGGAGGCCGATTCACAGGTCCAAAACGTGAAATTATGCGGTCACCAAACGTGTCTTTCAATAAATCTATTGTGGAACGAGCTGTGTGACATGTTGCGCCATCTTGTTGAAACCACATCTCCTGGACATCATGGTTATTCAATTCAGGAATGAAAAAGTTAGTAATCATGGCTCTATACCGATCACCATTCTTTCCTCAATGCTACGCTCTACAGCAGCAATAGCTTCTTCTGTACGCACCGTACAGCGTCTCTGGGGATGCGAGTTATCAATAAGAGTAAACGTGGTGCGAAAACGTTCCATGGTTAATCGAATTAACTACTCTGATGGACGATTTTGTCGACGATAAAATGGACGTAGTGCGCGATACGTTTTACGCACAGAACCATTATTTTCGAAATAAAATTGCACTATTTGCAAGCGTTGTTCAGGCGTGAGTCTATTCATGATGAATTGCCAAACCAAACTGAGAATAAATCACTTGACAGCTGTTAAATCGGTCGCCATCTTGAAAAGTAATGCCAACTTAAAGTTCTATACCTCTATAAAAAACACCCTTTACAACGAGTTAATGCTGGCATTACAGCGGAAATTCGGTGATGAGCACAAACGAGAATTGTACCGCATGGAGTTGAGATGCCGGGCACAAAAGACAAACGAGTCATTACAAGCCTTTGCAATGGAGGTTGAGAGGTTGGTGCAGCTAACATATCCCGGAGAAAACCACCCGCTGATGGACAACATTAAGACCGAGGCGTTTGTTAGTGGTATACGCGACCCTGACGTTAAACTAGCGGTATGTTCTACGCAGAAGACAACCTTCGCGGAGACCGTGGCCTTCGCACTAGCCCAGGAGACCGCTCGCACAATTTCAAGACCACAAGTTTGCAAAGTGCGAAGAATGGAAATCGTGGAAGAAGAAGAATGCCTTTTGAGTAAATTCAAAGAGATGATGAAACAAGTTTTGGAGGAAAAGGAGCAAAAGGCCAGGCTTAAATGTTTTAATTGTGGAAAGGCCAGTCATATTCAAAGGAACTGCAAAGCGCCACGTAAAAGATCAAGGTCCAGCTCACCATCGAACAATAATAAACGGGCGAACTACCAACCATCTACTCAAGAGTCCCCGTTAAACTAAAACGAGCAAGCACTGAGGGCCAAGTGCTGGCTCCCACAAGCGAGGGCCCCACAATCTCAATATCAGTGATGCAAAGGAACAACAACAACATTAAGGCGTGCGGGTACATAAATGGCAGACAACACACCTTCACTATAGACAGCGGGGCAACGCAGTCCATCATCAGACCAGATGTAGTGAATGGAAAGTCTGAGGCACTTAGCAATGTAAGACTTCGGACAGCTACTGGAGAGTCTACCACCGTCCACGGAAAAACAGAGAAGAAGGTAACTATAGCTAACATTAGCGTAAGGCACGTCTTTATTGATGCCGATATTGTAGACGAGGATATCTTTGGTGCCGATTTTATGATAGCTCATGGCATCAATTTGAATATGGGGCAACAGATTATGAGTTGGCGAAATGTGGAGATACCGCTAGACGTAGGATACAAGCATCAAGTGCACGCCAGAAAAATAGTTGCAGTCGAACAACTCAAATTACCACCTCAGAGTGAATCATTGATATGGGCATGTATGGAAGGAGATTGTGAGGAAAACCGCTTGTGGGTTGTGGAACCAACAGAAATACAGACGGATTTGTTATCAGCAAAGGTCCTCGTTAAATCCACCAAACAGAGAATAGTCCCCGTGAGAGTGCTAAATTTATCTGGCCGCGAAAAAGTGATCAGTAAAAACTCTGATGTGGGCCAATGTACTCCAGTAGAGGCCTATTGGGCACTATAGGACAGTTTACGGCTGATAAACGGATGCTTATATCGACATTGCAAGATGCACATGGCAAGACCTCATCCAACCTATTAGTAGTGCCGTCCTCCAAAATGAAAGAAGTGTTAGAGGAGTTTCATAATGGAGCCAGCGGAGGACATCTTGGAGTGACAAAGACGCTGGAAAAGCTAAATCAACGTTTCTATTGGGTTGGATGTCAGCAAGCAGTTGCGAATTGGATAGCAAACTGTACCCAGTGCATTGCAGCTAAAGGTCCAGTACGAAGAAGTCGAGGTCAGATGCAGCAATACAACGCAGGCGCACCTTTCGAGCGGGTAGCAATGGACGTAGCAGACCCTTTTCCTGTCAGCAATGCCGGAAACCGATATGTTCTCGTTGTGATGGACTACTTCAGCAAATGGTATAGTAGTATATGCCATACCTAATCAAGAGGCGTACAACTTTATCTAAGTTGCTCAAAAACGACTATAAATTCTGCTATTAATGAAATAAATTTTGATTTAGATAGAATTTATCAATGGGCATCTGCTAATGGACTACTTCTTAATCCTATTTAGTCCAAATTTTTAATAATTGGCAAAATTCCGGCAGTATTAAAAGGGAATCTGAATATTTCTCTTAATGGGACAAAAATTCAATTGGTAAAAACAGCCAAAAATTTGGGCGTTATTTTTAATAGCTCGCTGACATGGTCGGATCGCATCAATCAAGCATGTGGCATAGTTTATGGGAAGATTAGAACCCTATGGCAGACTCAACACTTTACACCTATGAGGATAAGGATGCTGATTGCAAAAACGTATTTAATTCCTTCCCTTTTATATGCCTCTGAGATTTTTTCTGGATGCAATATGACTTTGAAACGAAAACTCAACATAACGTTTAATAATATTGTTCGATATATTTTTGCTTTGAAAAGATTTGACCATATATCTCCGTATTTAGTACATGTCCTTGGCATGCACCTCGATGACTATATGAAGCTTAAAAATCTTATTTTTTTACATAAAATCATAACAACAAAAAAACCTCACTCACTTTATAACAAATTGGTATTCACTTCGTCTGCGAGGAACAATAATATTCGAACATTCAAATACCGAAAGAGTGCTTCTTTTCACCAGTTTTATATATATACCATTTATCTCTGGAACCATCTCCCCCCAAATATTCAATTTACTAGCAACGCAATGCGATTTAAAAACTTGTTAAGGAGTTATTACGAAAATTCATAAATTTATCGTTTCAATTTTCATTGACTGTTATATTATATCTTATTTTTTCTTTGTTTATATTTTGATTAATTTAATTTCAATGTATTATGTAACTTATTTGATTCTGGTGCTGTAATTTATAAGATAATTGATCTTGTTGCATCAGAAAAACATTCATTATAATAAATAAATAAATAACTGTAAAAAAAAAAAAAAAAAAAAAAAAAAAAAAAAAAAAGAGGTATGCTTTCGCCACGAACAACAAAAAGCAAGGAAGAACAGCCATGGTCAAACATGAAATTGATACTGGCGAAGCGAAGCCAATAAAACAGGCACCCTGAAGCATACCGCTGGCAAGCGTAATAAAGTTAAGTTAGTCGACGAAATGAGGAAGAGTGGTGTAATCGAACCATCATCGGGTCCGTGGAGCTCACCTGTAGTCTTAGTGAAGAAGAAAGATGGCAGTACAAGATTCTGCGTAGACTACAGGAAGCTGAATGATGTCACCAAAAAGGACAGTTACCCGCTACCGAGAATTGACGACACACTCGACACGCTAACCGGAACGAAGTGGTTCTCCACATTGGATCTACAAAGCGGGTATTGGCAGGTGGAGATTGCAGACAAAGACATGGAGAAAACTGCATTCAGTGCGCACGGCCACATTCGAGCGGCTTATGGAACGTGTACTCAAGGGACTGCATTGGAAGACTTGCCTTGTGTACCTCGACGACATTATAGTGATGGGCAGAACTTTCGACCAACACCTCAAAAACCTGGGAGAAGTACTGAAAAGAATAACAATGGCTGGACTAAAATTAAGCGTAAAGAAATGCGCATTTTTCCAGAAGCAGGTCAAATATTTGGGACATCTTGTTACAGCAGATGGCATAACCACGGATGAAGATAAAATACGAGCAGTAAAGGACTGGCCTCGTCCCCAGAATCTTCACGAACTACGCAGCTTTTTGGGACTATGCACATACTACAGCCGCTTTGTACCTGACTTTGCTAGCGTGGCTGCAAGTTTGCATGAGCTCACCAAGAAATCAAAAGTGTATCAATGGGGTGAGCCACAAGAGAAGGCGTTCCAGACACTAAAAGACCTATTTTGTGCTGCACCAGTTTTGGCGTATCCAGTTCCAGGGCAAAAATTTATTTTAGACAGTGTTGCCAGCGGATTTGGTATCGGCGGAGTACTTTCCCAAGTGGTCAATGGTACAGAGAAAGTCGTAGGCTACTATAGTCGCACACTGTCAAAGCCAGAACGGAACTTTTGTGTGACCCGACGAGAGCTACTTGCAGTGTTGGAATGCATAAAACATTACCACAAGTACCTGTATGGCCAACATTTTCTGCTAAGGACTGATCATTCCGCACTGAGATGGCTGCTGCAATTCAAGAACCCCGAAGGACAGTTAGCACGTTGGATTGAGCGCTTACAGACTTACGACTTCAGCATTGAACACCGAAGAGGCATAAAACATGGAAATGCTGATTCTCTCTCACGCCGACCCTGTAATTTGGAGTGTAAGCATTGCGTGAAAGCCGAGAAGAAGGAATCCATCGTTGATATCCGGCTAACGCGGATCGAAGCCAACGAAGACTGGTCCGAAGCACAAAGAAGTGACCCAATATTGGCGAAGATAATAGCAGCTAAGGAAGAGGACAAACGGCCTACAAGAAATGAGATATCTGGAGAAGGTCCTCTTGCAAAAGCCTATTGGGCACTATAGGACAGTTTACGGCTGATAAACGGATGCTTATATCGACATTGCAAGATGCACATGGCAAGACCTCATCCAACCTATTAGTAGTGCCGTCCTCCAAAATGAAAGAAGTGTTAGAGGAGTTTCATAATGGAGCCAGCGGAGGACATCTTGGAGTGACAAAGACGCTGGAAAAGCTAAATCAACGTTTCTATTGGGTTGGATGTCAGCAAGCAGTTGCGAATTGGATAGCAAACTGTACCCAGTGCATTGCAGCTAAAGGTCCAGTACGAAGAAGTCGAGGTCAGATGCAGCAATACAACGCAGGCGCACCTTTCGAGCGGGTAGCAATGGACGTAGCAGACCCTTTTCCTGTCAGCAATGCCGGAAACCGATATGTTCTCGTTGTGATGGACTACTTCAGCAAATGGTATAGTAGTATATGCCATACCTAATCAAGAGGCGAACACAATAGTAAATGTTTTTGTGAACAACTGGGTTTGCCGCTATGGGGTTGAAGTAGAACTACATTCCGATCAAAGCAGAAATTTCGAGTCAGCTGTATTCAAGGAAATGTGTGACGTGTACGGAATTAAGAAGACTCGAACGACGCCGCTTCATCCACAGTCAGACGGAATGGTAGAGCGATTTAACCGAACTCTGGAGGAGTACTTGCGGAAAGTAGTGAGCGAACAACAGAAGGATTGGGACGAACACATTCCGAGGTTTCTACTGGCGGACCGATCTGCAGTCCATGATTCAACATCGAGATCACCCGCAAAGATTATTTTTGGGACTGAGATTAAACTGCCCGGTGACTTAGAGTTTGGTGTTAAGCCCGCAACAGAGAGAGATGAAACATACACTGGCAAAGAGCAAAGCCTAAATGAGCTTCTTGAATTTGTGCGCAGCCGTATAAAAATGGTCAGTGACAGGATGAAAGCCAGGTATGATCGAGCAGCAAACACGGGACAACTGGTTCTACTATACAACCCGAAGCGGAAGAAGGGATTATCTCCCAAGCTACAAACCAACTGGGATGGACCATATAAGATAATGAAGCGGTTAAAAGATGTCGTGTACAGGATACAGAAAGCTAGCAGCCCCCGAACAAAAATGAAGGTCGTACACATTGAGCGACTGGCAAAATATGGGAGTAGAAATAATGAGCCTATTCGGGACGAACAGGCTTAAGTGGGCGGCAGTGTTACGCCAAAGGAAAAAGTGTACCATCGTTTAACATTAAGATGCTAACAAACACACTAACACTACAAAGAACATGTTAGCTACACTAACACATAGAACGTACATGCTTGCGTATACCAACAAAATCAGTATAAGAAAAGAAGACAGACAAGTATGAGAGAGAGCAACAACAAAGAAGCAATGCCAACCAGATACACAAACAAAAATGCGGTTGCGATAGAATTCTCGAGAATGCGAGAACAAGAACCTTCCACTTCGAGAACGATCATCATACTGAATTTGCGGACATATAAAAAGACGAGACATAGCAAGCAACGAGTCAGTTATAATCCAGTCAGTCTTGTGTGAATTTGCGTGTGCAATAAACAAGTCGTATTTGAAGATCGCAGTTGTTAGTGTTGGCGCGAACATAAGTGTGAAATAGAATAATACAAGCAATTTGTCGTGTAGTGAAGTTGCATACAGCGACACAAAAGTAGTATGAATAAGAAAGAGTTAACTGAAATTAACACATATGTATTTGTTTTTATTTTGGTTTGCAATTAACGAACCCACAATCTAAGCGTTTTTAAAAAGGGGAAAACGTAACAATATATTGAATTTATATTATTAAATACTGTGAAAAACAAACATAATTTAGTGGTGAAATAAAAAGTGTGCACAAAAACTACAAAACAAGAAAAGTGATATTTGTGATTTATATAACATAAATAAATACAAATTTGAAATAGAAGATGACGAAACATGATTTGTGTTAAGTTGCGGATCAGATGTTTAACTGTTTTCTTTTCTACATCACTGAATTGCGTTTAAACAATAAAATATAAAACTTAATACCATATTGTATATATACCTGTGGCATTAAATCGACGCCTCCATTCTATAACGTTCTAAGTATACTTAGAACGTTTTTAATGTTCTTGCATTTTTAAATTCTACGTTCTCTAACTTAAATACTGTCAAAATTTGGTTAAGATGCGCCGATCCGTTCCGAAATTATTGGGAAAAATCTAATTAGAATACACATACAGTCGCATGGCGTGTGAAAACTTTGAGAGCTGATAACTCAAAACACACTTTTTCGACTTAGAATGTTATAGAACGGAGGCGTCGAAATAATAATGGCTTAAGTCGAAATTTCGTGTTTAGAGATATTAAGGATTTTGTCTGAAATAAACTGTGTTAATATATGTAATATGTACATATATAAAATATAAATGAGTATAGTTTTATTAATAATTACATTTTATACATGAAGTTTAGCTGAGTGATAGATCTTGAAGAAGAGAATAAAAATATGTAATAAAATGAAAAAACGATTATGTCAACTTAAGCTATCATCATTTACTGCCACAGATACATAAACATTTTGGGCCGTCGAAGAGTGGTTTTGCAGATATTGGTCTCTAAGGTCCAGATATTAAATTGCTGCTTTAATAAAACTTTGAAATATAATCATCCCTGAGATGGATATCAAAGAAAAGTTCCTTCAAAGAGCTTTCGATTGACGTATTACAAATTTTAACCCATTCGTGTATTAAACAAAAATTATGATCTTTAACTGATATTTATTTTCAAAATTGCAATTTTCTTGGAAATTAGTATGTTAATCAATTTCTTATTCCATATAACTTTCTGTACCAAATTACATGTATGATCTTTCATTTGGATTTTTCTTCAGGCAGAAAGGCATTTCTTCAGCGGGGAATTTTTTCTTCAGCAAGGAAGTTTTTTTTTTTGGCGTGTGAGGTAGGGTTCAAAATGCTTTCGCACTTACAGTGACCGTCGTCAGCTGCGTCGAGTGGTGCTTCCACTAAAACAATCCCTCCTCTTCTGGGGATACCCCCTTCCCGGGACAGCTATCTGCATTACTTCGGGAAGGGCCCACAACGACGTCCCGTAAAGGACCTGTATGAGAAACTTTCCAAAAAGAAATATCAAAGTTTTTAACTTGATTATATTCTTTATTTAATTTTTATTAGCAGCAAGGCTGTGTATAACAATGAACAATGCAGCAAGGCAGTACGAACAATATTAATTCTTTTACTTGATCTTATTAGCAAGAAGACCAACCAGTCAGTTGCTATACTAAAACCATTGTTTTAATATATATAGTATTATGTAAATTATTTGAAGTAAAAAATTAACAGTTAAAGATAATATATATAAGTAGAAAAAATTGTAATATTCTTAATATATTAATACAGCATACATACTAAAACATAATTATGATGAAGCTTGATTTAATAGAGAGAGAGAGAGAGAGAGAGCAGATAATTAAGAAATGTTAATGTTAAGCGATGATGTTAAAAAGCTTATTTCTATACATCGTAGTTGAACAGCTGATAATAAGCTATTATTAAGCCCCTGTAGGAAATTTTAATGATTAACAAGATGTGCATATGAGAATGTATATATGTATATATAAAGTTTATTAAATTCTCCAACATAGTCCCCCCCATGAAGAACATTTGTTCTTCATTCAGGCATGGATCTTATCTTGTTAAAATCTTCATCTGATGGTAAATATGCAATTTTTGATACAGGCCTTTGAAATAATTTGTCACGTGACCTTAAGGTAACAACTCTAACAATACCGTCTGCTCCAGGATGAACTTTCTCAACACGTGCCAGTGGCCACATTCCAGGAGGACAACGTTCATCGAGAATTAGGACTAGATCTCCTTCTCCAGCATTTTTTAGTGGTTTCAGCTATTTCGGTCTAGATTGAAGGCGACACAACCATTCCTTTCTCCATCTTTGCCAAAAGTGTTGTTTTAATTTTTCAATTGTCTTCCATCTTGTTAGCCTGTCAATATTGCAATCAATTAGGTCTTCATCTGGAAGACATCATGTAGCTTCTCCTATCAAAAAGTGCGATGGTGTTAGAGCATTTGAATCAGTTGGATCATTACTTAATGGGCACAAAGGTCTTGAATATAAACAGCTCTCAATTTGGGCTAGTAGAGTACTTATTTCTTCGTAAGTTAATACCTTTGTGACTAATAATCGTTTGAGGTGGTACTTGGTTGATTTAACACCAGCCTCCCAAAGGCCACCAAAGTTAGGGGTAGCTGGTGGTATAAAGTGCCATGTCGTCCCATTATTTGCTAAAATTTGTAATAGTTCTTCTGGTAGCGATGCTTTGTTACGGTTATATACAATTTGCAACTCTTTGCTTGCCCCAATAAAGTTTGTACCACAGTCAGAGTATAAGTCTGTGCAACAGCCACGACGTGCAGTAAATCTTCTAAATGCTGCCAAAAAAGCGTCAGTCGAGAGACTGCTGACAGCTTCTAGGTGCAGAGCCTTGGTTACCATACAAACAAAGAGGCATATATAACCCTTTGTAAAAATTGAATTTCGAGCAGCTGACTGTTTAATGGTAATTGGTCCTGCATAGTCGACCCCACTATGTTTAAATGGACGAGAGGGTGTTAAACGTACGCTAGGAAGATTGCCCATCATTTGCTGTGAAGCCTTGGCATTGTATTTAAAACATTTTATGCAGCAGCGTATGACCTGTTTAGCTATGTTTCGACCATAAAGAATCCAAAACCTTCTTGAAACAAAGGACTGCATCTGTAAGAGAGAGCCATGTAGGGTTTTTATATGTGCGTCTGTAAATATAAGGAATGATAAAGGATTCTGTTTTTTAAGTAAAATGGGGTGTTTTAAGGAATAAGGCAAATTTGAGTTTTGTAGTCTTCCACCCACTCTTAGTATATTGTTTGAATCAATAAATGGGCATAATCGTGCAAGGTGATTGTTTGCAGATAATTTTCCGAACTTGTGCAATTCCTGTATTTCGCAGGAAAATTCAACTAATTGTGAAATTTGAACAAGTTTTTCAAGAGATTGCCTAAGTTCTTTTACGGTAAGAAAACCAGTCATCTTACATTTGTCTATTGCTTGATTTTGTTTGTATTGTTTTGTAGCTATGATGTTGTTTTTAAATCTAATTATCAGTGCTGTTATTCTAATTAATTTTTCTAGAGATGAATAAAGTTTGAAAATAGAGGGATATTTATAGTTGGTATTTTTAGTAATTGTAGAAGTGTTAATGGATAAATAAGATTTCGATTTTTCTTCTTCTGTATCATATCTAAATAATGGTTGTATTGGCCAGTACTCGGAGCTTTTGTTAAGCCATTCGGGACCACTCCACCATAACTTATGTTTAACTAGTTCATGGGAATTAATACCCCTGGATGCACAATCGGCAGGATTATTATTGGATGATACATATTTCCACTGTTTAGGATTGGAGAATCTTTGGATCTCAGCTACTCTATTTCCTACGTAGACAGTCCATTTTGAAGATTGACCTCGAATCCAACAGAGAACTGTTGTGTTGTCAGTCCAAAATGTTATGGTATCGATTTTATGTTCCAGCTGTAATTGAATTTTATTGACTAATTTAACAAGAAGATGTGCGCCACATAACTCAAGTCTAGGTATTGATAATCTTTTTAAAGGGCTTACCTTCGTCTTGGATTGCAAAACATTTACTCTAGAACTTCCATCACTGTAAATTACCTTTGCATATACTACCGCCGCAAATGCTGATGTTGACGCATCACTAAATCCGTGTAATTCTAGTTTAGCTGTTTTATTTAAACCTATCCATCTGGGTATTTTAATTAGCTCAAGATCTTTTAAATTTTCTAGGTATTTTAACCACTCAATTACTAAATTGTTGGGAAGGGGATCATCCCAGTCCAATCCTAACAACCGCAACCGTTGCAGCATTATTTTTGCTTTAATTGTAGCTGGAGATAGCCATCCCAAAGGATCGTATAATTTTGCTGCATTAGAGAGTATACTTCTTTTAGTTACATCTTTGCTTTTCTCGAAATTTATCTTAAAACAATAGGAATCTAATCTTACATTCCACTCCAAACCAAGAGCTTTAACGCTGTCTGTTTCACCAATTTCGTAAACTTCTTTAATTTCCCTTAGCTCAATGGGTATAGTATTCATTAGATCGCTGCTATTTGAGATCCATTTACGAAGCGTGAATCCGCCTCTTTCTAACATTTCAGATAGTTGCTGTTGTAACTCAATTGCCTCATCGCAATTGTCAGCACCAGAAATAACGTCGTCAACGTAAGTGTCTGATATTAAAACTTTACTTGCCTTGGGGTACTTAGTTTTTTCATCCTCTGCTAGTTGGTGAAGTACTCGCATGGACAAATATGGTGCACATGTTGTACCATATGTGACAGTTGTAAGCTTATAAATATTTATTTCATTATTTAAATCATTACGCCATAATATTTGTTGGTACTTCTGATGGTCATCTATTACCTTTATTTGACGAAACATCTTTTCCAGATCAGACCTAAAGCCAATTTTAAAACGTCTCCAACGGGTAATTGTGCTAGCCAAGTCATTTTGAAGTGCTGGTCCTGCAGCCAATTCGTCATTCAATGAGGGTTGAGAGCGATTTCTACTACTTCCATCAAATACAACTCTTAATTTAGTAGTTGAGCTGCTTTCCCTCCAAACACCATGATGTGGCAAAAAATAACAGTTTTTCTCTAAATTTTGAGGGTATACACCAAACTTTTTCATATGATTTAAATTTTCGTATTCGGCCATAAATTTATAATAAGCTTCACCAAATTTCGTATTCAATTTACATTTTGATTCTATATGTTTAAGTCTTGATAAGGCGCTATAATCAGTTTGGTTAAAGATTGTCATAGCATTGCCTTTAATGATATTTTTGAAAGGTAGAGCAACCGTATAGCGACCATCATTACTACGAGTAGTAGTAGCTTTGAAATATTTTTCACAAAGTTCTTCCTCTTCCGTCAATGCTCTTTTCTCTACCAGTTCTTCCTGTTGCCAGAAGGCCTTTAATTGTTCATCTAAGGAACAAATATTGACGTTAATAGTATTACCATGTAAAAAATTTGAAGTTGGCCCAGATACAACCCAACCAAAATGGGAATTTTGCAAAAATATACTATTTTAAAATTTTGTTTGTTCTGGTAAAATTATGTCTCCGTAGATATCACCTCCCAGTAATATGTCTATTTCTCCAGGACTTAAGAACTCTGGGTCAGCTAACTGAAAATCACAAATATTTGGTAACTTGCCATTATTTGCTTGTACAGGTTGGTATTGTGTTATAGATGGTATAACCAGCGCACTGCATTTCAATTGAAAATCAGATTCGGTTTTAGACCCTAATAGTAGTCGTACATATTTAAAACTAATAATTGTTTTATTTTTACCGACACCATTGATTTGTGCATATGTTTTAAATAACGATACTTTTAATGTTTGCACAGCATCTTCTGTAATAAGAGTGGCTTGAGCGCATGGATCTAATAACCCTCTAAGAGTGAAAGTATTAAAAGGGGTTTTAATATTAACGCGTACTGTAGCCAACAAGACTTGAGGTTTTGCAAGTAATCCGCAATTAACTGCAATGCTTTCAGAACTATTAACAACATTTTGAGTCTTAGTCAATGTTGGACTCACAGAAACAGGTGGTGTGAAATCGTTATGAATTGTTGTATGGTGTTTTTGTTGGCATCTCTGACAGCGAGAGGTAGAACTACAGTCTCGAGCAAAATGACCAATATTCAAGCAGTTATGACATATTTTCTTAGATTTAATAAGATCGCGTTTTTCGATTGAAGGCAGAGATATAAACTTAAAGCATTTATACAAAAAATGGCGTTTGTTGCAACATGGACAATTCTCATCACTATTTGTTATGGATAAATGTATATTCTTACGAAAATTAAGTTTTCTATTTGGTTGGAATTTAGTACGTGGTGTCAATTGAGTTGTTGGCTCCGCAAGAGATTCAAGCGTCCTAAACGAAGTTTCTAAAAATGAAAAGAGTTCTTTCAGAGTTGGAATTTCAACTGATGCTTTAAGGGACTGTTCCCATTCCTTTCTGGTCTGCATATCAAGGCGTTTGACGGTCATGTGAATAATAATAGCATCATATGTCTCCTTTGAGACACCTAAATTATTTAACAGAGCTAAGCAATTTCTAGTGGTGTCCAAAATATTCTGTATACTTTCGGCGGTACCATTAGAATTAGAAATCGAAAAAAGTTTTGACAACACCGTGTCCACTATTTTTCTGCGATTGTCATATCGTTTATTAAGAGCTTCCCATGCTAGCTGGTAGTTTTCCTCTGAGGCCGGATATTCATTAACTATGTTCAATAGTGTTCCAGATCATGAACTTTTAAGAAAATAATATTTTTGAATTTTTGACAGACAGACATTATTGTGCACCATTGAGAGGAACATATGATATCCAAGCCAAGTAGTCGCCTGAAAAGTTGGGTATGTTGATTTTTGGCAATCGTGCCTCAGCAGGCATAGTTGTATTTTGTCTAGATGATGAAGCATGAAAAGTGCTAGAGTGGAATATAGGCGACTGAGGTTGCTGCGATTCAGCCAGAATGTCTAACAATTTTCCTTTAAACATTTGAAAGGCATCTTGAAATTGTCCGAAAATTTCCTCGTTCAGATATGGAACTTCATCAAACCGAATAGATTTTTCACGAAGTATATTAATAATCTGGTAGTGTGTATCAGTAAATTGTTGAAATAGAGCTTCTACAGTTTCCAAAACGCTTTGAACGTAGCCACGTTTTTTTTGCTCCCTACTCTTACCTTCAAATCTTTCAGATGTTCGAATTAAATTAGATAATAATCCACGTTGGTCTTCAATAATATATACGATTTCTTCCATTTTAAATCAATATGTAGAAACTTTATAAATTCTCAATTCTAATACAATTCTCAAGCTTATTGTGAATTCAATTACAAAATCAAGCAAAACAAATGTAACGCTGGTTTATTACTTACGGTTTCAATAGTAAAATAATATTACAGACAAATAATTAATTCTTATTCCAAGTTGTACCCAGATTTCACAAAATGTTCTAAGTGACCAGTTCTTTATAGTTGACTGTAGGCAAATCCAATGTTAAGGCTCTGGCGTTTTCAAATTCAGGTTTTTAATAGATGGGAATTATCCCGGGTTTCGGCACAAATTTATAATGTATGAGAAACTTTCCAAAAAGAAATATCAAAGTTTTTAACTTGATTATATTCTTTATTTAATTTTTATTAGCAGCAAGGCTGTGTATAACAATGAACAATGCAGCAAGGCAGTACGAACAATATTAATTCTTTTACTTGATCTTATTAGCAAGAAGACCAGTCAGTTGCTATACTAAAACCATTGTTTTAATATATATAGTATTATGTAAATTATTTGAAGTAAAAAATTAACAGTTAAAGATAATATATATAAGTAAAAAAAATTGTAATATTCTTAATATATTAATACAGCATACATACTAAAACATAATTATGATGAAGCTTGATTTAATAGAGAGAGAGAGAGCAGATAATTAAGATATGTTAATGTTAAGCTGATAATAAGCTATTATTAAGCCCCTGTAGGAAATTTTAATGATTAACAAGATGTGCATATGAGAATGTATATATGTATATATAAAGTTTATTAAATTCTCCAACAGGACCGTTATCTACTCTCCCACGTCTGGGTACGCCATATTTGAAGCCAGCCTCAAGCTATTGGCTCGCCTTCTCGTGTATCATTTCGTCGCACTGTGTCAAGGTCGACCTTCTTCCTGCGGAGTATACGCTCAACGTATTTCCTCACAGCGTTCCATTTCGGCTCGCTCTCGAGCATTGCGTCCACAATGTTGTCGGGTGTGAATTCACCAATCTGCACCATCAGCATATTCTTCTCGTCTTGCCACTTGAAGCAATGGAAGAAAGTATGTTCAGCGTCGTCATTTATTTCCTCGCAGTAAATGCAACCAGGGTCAATCACCTTGCCCATGCGGTGTAGATATTGCCGGAAATAACTGTGTCAGGAAGTAGTTAGTTTCCCCAAAAATTTCTCTGTATCCACGCTTCTATAGATGGAATAAGTCTAGCAGTCCATCATCCACTTCTTTCGTCGCTCCATCTGGTTTGCCATCGTCGATAGGTATCTCACCGGTGATAACGAGGACTGCTGCGCCTGAGACCGTGCGATAAGACGATGCAACTCTTAGTGCCGCTGTTCGTTGCACCGCTGCTACTACTTTCCGCTTAGATTTAAACTTCAGCGCATCTCCCCATATCTCGCTGCCATAGAGTAGTATCGAGCTTGTCGTCGCCATAATCAATTTCCTTTTCGACTGCGTTGGTCCGCCTAGATTTGCCATCAGTCTGCTCAACATGCCTGTTAGTTGATTTAGTTTTCTCCTGGCATCCTCCATATCGCGCGCTGAAATGACCGACACTATGTCGTCCGCGTATCCCACGAGGTATGTGTCTTCTGGCATTTCTATACCCAAGATCCCGTCATAGCTCAGGTTCCAAAGGTCAGGTCCAAAAATAGACCCCTGAGCTGCACCAGACGTGATTTCTACGGTTTTTTGGCCATCGGGTGTGTCATAGAGAAGCCTGCGATCCTTCAAATAGCTGCGTATTATTCTCAGAAGGTACATAGGAATTCGAAATCTTTCCTGTAGTGCTCTAATGATATCTTCCCAACGTAGACTGTTAAAAGCATTACGCACATCGAGCGTGGCTAGAACAACAATGCGCTTCGGGTAGTAACGTCTAAGTCTGGTAAGTTCAACGCATTCCACTACGTCCGCTATGGCCCCAAGCGTAGACCTACCTGGCCGGAAACCATACTGTCTCTCCGATAGTCCACCAGCTGCGTCAATCGCCGCCGCCAGCCTGCGTTGGATCAGTTTCTCCAATAGTTTACCGGCACTATCCAACATACAAAGAGGACGGTATGATGATGGATGCGTCGGGTCTCCTTTTCCTTTGCTAATCAGGGTTAATTTCTGTATCTTCCACTGGTTAGGGAAGACACCTTGGGAAATACATGCATTGTACACTTCCAGAAGTGCACTTGGTCGGTTTTCAGCAATCAATTTGAGTACTTCGGCTGGTACTCCGTCTGGTCCGGGAGCCTTGTTTTCCTTGAGACTTTTTGCTGCTGTTCTTAGTTCTTCCTCTGTGAAGGGTATTGACGTGTAATTGGCCATAGGTTCACGTTCCTCACGCAATGGTGGGTGCACGGGGAACAAGGTGCTCACTATATTGTCGATAGCTTCGCCGTCTAGAAGTGGCACGGCGGAGTTAGCGCCCAACTTCCTGGTCACAATTTTATAATCGAGTCCCCAGGGGTTCGTGTTTAATTCATTACGGAGCTCTTCCCATTTCGCCTTTTTGGCGGCTATGATTGCCTGTTTCAGTGCCCTTCGGGCCCGTTTAAAATCCTCAGCCTCATGCACTGCATTACCGTATCTTCTAGCCCTAGTGTATCTTCTCCTACGCTGGAGACAGGTTCGTCTGAGTTCAGCGATTTCCGGAGTCCACCAATATACAGATCGCCTTCTGGGATGTTGCGATACGCGAGACATCGAAGCGTTGCAGCTACGAATTATGCGATGCATAGTTTCGTCAGCCAGATTGTTAGCATCGGTACCGGTTCGAGTGAGTGAGTTCTCATCGAATCTCTCAAAGAAAGCTGCGCTACCAAGATTCACGACATACCATTTTCGCGTTCCCTTGATCCAGGCTGTTGGAAAAGGGGCCACTCCGTCAGCGATTCGGAAGCTAATGTAGTGGTGGTCACTTCCGTTATAGTCCTCAAGAACTCTCCATTCCGCTATTCTCCTGGCGAAATTTTCAGTTGCCAAAGTGATATCTGGCGTGGTATATTCGCATCCCGGCCGTCTAAAGGTCGGAGTGCTGCCAGTATTCATCACTATAAGGCCCAACCTTGCCGCTATATCCAGAAGGCACCTTCCTCGAGTGTTCGTTGTTCGATCACCCCATTCCATAGCCTTGGTGTTGAAATCCCCGGCCACTATAAACGGTCCGCCAATTGCGAGTACTCTGTCTTCAATAAAGCTGAGCTTCGTTCTAAATTGCTCTATATCATCGCTAGGGGTGAGAATATGTATATCGAGAGCCGGATCCGTGTTCCGCAACTGCAAACCTACCGCTGCCAGGTATCCAAAGTGCGGTCGTGCCTGCTTCGTCTTTGAACCAGGAACCTCTTGCGATCCGACTATATTGCTCGCTTATGATGACTGCATCTATTCCCTTTTCGACAGCCATCTGCCCGAGTAAAGCATCCGCTGTCCGACTTCTATGCATGTTGGCTTGTAGCAATCTCATGATCGTCTGGTCTGCTGACATTTCCTCGATCCTGGTAAGTGATCGGTTCGGTCTCGTCCAGCATCCGTATAAAGGGCGCACTTTGAGGCCGATCTGCATTCTCTCATCTTGTGTCCTGTCCCCCCGCATCTAATGCCTGAGAGTGACCTGTTTCGAGGCATTGATAACACCTTCTTATATCCTCACAAACTCGCACCTTTGCTCGGATCCATCCGACTTTGACATGTCCGATCTTAATGAGTCTCGCCGCACTTTCAGCCGATAACGTGACGAAAGCTCGAACTTGCTCCGGCACATTTGGCGCAGTGATTCTCGTTTGTAATTGCTCGTTGGGGTCTGCAATCAGCTTCTGAATTGCCGTTTCTACTTCCTCTCTGACTGTGAAGGAATCCAGGTCTCGTATCTCGATTGTAGCCTTCTGCTTCAATTCCGCGATAGAGGCTGTTTCCTGTACTGTACATCTCAGTTGTTGAACAAAGTCCGGTTTGACTTTTTCCCCTCTGCTGAACTCCAAGAGTATGGCACCAGTCAGCGTTTTTCGAACAGCTTTTATCCTGTCAGAGTCTTCGGTCGTTATCTTGCTGCGTAAGCTCTTCAAGACGTCCGAATAAGTGTGACCTTCTGCAGGCTTAATTACCAGCGCATCTGGTTTAGTACGTCCCAATCGAGGTTTATCCAATTTGTCGGGTTTAGTAGAAATTCCACGTGGTTTTTTCCGAGCGCGCTTTTTTGTTACTGTTACCCAGTTTTCTTCATTCTTTTTGGGGGTCTGCTTCTTCTCCTCGTTGGGCTCCTTTGCCCTGGCTTTCTTACTGCTTCCTGCAGCAACAGGGCTGGTAGCAGCTCGTTTTGAGTTCGCTGTCGTAGGTGTTGGAGCATCTGCTAACTGCTGGGTAGCGATCTTTTTCCGGAGGTTTGAAATGGTCCTCTCCTCTTCAACCGCCTTCCAGGTACGTCTGTAATTCATCATAACATCCAAGAGTTCAGCCATCCTAGATATTCCGTTCTTTACATCAATGCTTGTGGTCCTCTGTCGATGCATAACTCGCTGCATCATATCCAAGGTCTCCCTACACTGGGACATAGCATTATCCTCCATTTTCCTCATTTTGCCGATCAGCTCCAATCTAGGAGAGCTTTCTGATGTCACACCCGATGTATTCGCCACTGATGTCCAGGCCGTGACTATATGTCCTAGCCCAACGTTTCCAGCATCCGGCGTTCCGCTAACATGTGGCGTGCTATTATGATCACCTTTTCTACTTAAATTGCCCTCTTCCCGTAGGACGGTAGCAACTGGCTGTGCAACTCGCGATTGCGAAGTGTCCGATTCTCTCGGTGTATTATCATATAACTTTCTGTACCAAATTACATGTATGATCTTTCATTTGGATTTTTCTTCAGGCAGAAAGGCATTTCTTCAGCGGGGAATTTTTTCTTCAGCAAGGAAGTTTTTTTTTTGGCGTGTGAGGTAGGGTTCAAAATGCTTTCGCACTTACAGTGACCGTCGTCAGCTGCGTCGAGTGGTGCTTCCACTAAAACAATCCCTCCTCTTCTGGGGATACCCCCTTCCCGGGACAGCTATCTGCATTACTTCGGGAAGGGCCCACAACGACGTCCCGTAAAGGACCTGTATGAGAAACTTTCCAAAAAGAAATATCAAAGTTTTTAACTTGATTATATTCTTTATTTAATTTTTATTAGCAGCAAGGCTGTGTATAACAATGAACAATGCAGCAAGGCAGTACGAACAATATTAATTCTTTTACTTGATCTTATTAGCAAGAAGACCAACCAGTCAGTTGCTATACTAAAACCATTGTTTTAATATATATAGTATTATGTAAATTATTTGAAGTAAAAAATTAACAGTTAAAGATAATATATATAAGTAGAAAAAATTGTAATATTCTTAATATATTAATACAGCATACATACTAAAACATAATTATGATGAAGCTTGATTAAATAGAGAGAGAGAGAGAGAGAGAGCAGATAATTAAGAAATGTTAATGTTAAGCGATGATGTTAAAAAGCTTATTTCTATACATCGTAGTTGAACAGCTGATAATAAGCTATTATTAAGCCCCTGTAGGAAATTTTAATGATTAACAAGATGTGCATATGAGAATGTATATATGTATATATAAAGTTTATTAAATTCTCCAACATAGTCCCCCCCATGAAGAACATTTGTTCTTCATTCAGGCATGGATCTTATCTTGTTAAAATCTTCATCTGATGGTAAATATGCAATTTTTGATACAGGCCTTTGAAATAATTTGTCACGTGACCTTAAGGTAACAACTCTAACAATACCGTCTGCTCCAGGATGAACTTTCTCAACACGTGCCAGTGGCCACATTCCAGGAGGACAACGTTCATCGAGAATTAGGACTAGATCTCCTTCTCCAGCATTTTTTAGTGGTTTCAGCTATTTCGGTCTAGATTGAAGGCGACACAACCATTCCTTTCTCCATCTTTGCCAAAAGTGTTGTTTTAATTTTTCAATTGTCTTCCATCTTGTTAGCCTGTCAATATTGCAATCAATTAGGTCTTCATCTGGAAGACATCATGTAGCTTCTCCTATCAAAAAGTGCGATGGTGTTAGAGCATTTGAATCAGTTGGATCATTACTTAATGGGCACAAAGGTCTTGAATATAAACAGCTCTCAATTTGGGCTAGTAGAGTACTTATTTCTTCGTAAGTTAATACCTTTGTGACTAATAATCGTTTGAGGTGGTACTTGGTTGATTTAACACCAGCCTCCCAAAGGCCACCAAAGTTAGGGGTAGCTGGTGGTATAAAGTGCCATGTCGTCCCATTATTTGCTAAAATTTGTAATAGTTCTTCTGGTAGCGATGCTTTGTTACGGTTATATACAATTTGCAACTCTTTGCTTGCCCCAATAAAGTTTGTACCACAGTCAGAGTATAAGTCTGTGCAACAGCCACGACGTGCAGTAAATCTTCTAAATGCTGCCAAAAAAGCGTCAGTCGAGAGACTGCTGACAGCTTCTAGGTGCAGAGCCTTGGTTACCATACAAACAAAGAGGCATATATAACCCTTTGTAAAAATTGAATTTCGAGCAGCTGACTGTTTAATGGTAATTGGTCCTGCATAGTCGACCCCACTATGTTTAAATGGACGAGAGGGTGTTAAACGTACGCTAGGAAGATTGCCCATCATTTGCTGTGAAGCCTTGGCATTGTATTTAAAACATTTTATGCAGCAGCGTATGACCTGTTTAGCTATGTTTCGACCATAAAGAATCCAAAACCTTCTTGAAACAAAGGACTGCATCTGTAAGAGAGAGCCATGTAGGGTTTTTATATGTGCGTCTGTAAATATAAGGAATGATAAAGGATTCTGTTTTTTAAGTAAAATGGGGTGTTTTAAGGAATAAGGCAAATTTGAGTTTTGTAGTCTTCCACCCACTCTTAGTATATTGTTTGAATCAATAAATGGGCATAATCGTGCAAGGAGATTGTTTGCAGATAATTTTCCGAACTTGTGCAATTCCTGTATTTCGCAGGAAAATTCAACTAATTGTGAAATTTGAACAAGTTTTTCAAGAGATTGCCTAAGTTCTTTTACGGTAAGAAAACCAGTCATCTTACATTTGTCTATTGCTTGATTTTGTTTGTATTGTTTTGTAGCTATGATGTTGTTTTTAAATCTAATTATCAGTGCTGTTATTCTAATTAATTTTTCTAGAGATGAATAAAGTTTGAAAATAGAGGGATATTTATAGTTGGTATTTTTAGTAATTGTAGAAGTGTTAATGGATAAATAAGATTTCGATTTTTCTTCTTCTGTATCATATCTAAATAATGGTTGTATTGGCCAGTACTCGGAGCTTTTGTTAAGCCATTCGGGACCACTCCACCATAACTTATGTTTAACTAGTTCATGGGAATTAATACCCCTGGATGCACAATCGGCAGGATTATTATTGGATGATACATATTTCCACTGTTTAGGATTGGAGAATCTTTGGATCTCAGCTACTCTATTTCCTACGTAGACAGTCCATTTTGAAGATTGACCTCGAATCCAACAGAGAACTGTTGTGTTGTCAGTCCAAAATGTTATGGTATCGATTTTATGTTCCAGCTGTAATTGAATTTTATTGACTAATTTAACAAGAAGATGTGCGCCACATAACTCAAGTCTAGGTATTGATAATCTTTTTAAAGGGCTTACCTTCGTCTTGGATTGCAAAACATTTACTCTAGAACTTCCATCACTGTAAATTACCTTTGCATATACTACCGCCGCAAATGCTGATGTTGACGCATCACTAAATCCGTGTAATTCTAGTTTAGCTGTTTTATTTAAACCTATCCATCTGGGTATTTTAATTAGCTCAAGATCTTTTAAATTTTCTAGGTATTTTAACCACTCAATTACTAAATTGTTGGGAAGGGGATCATCCCAGTCCAATCCTAACAACCGCAACCGTTGCAGCATTATTTTTGCTTTAATTGTAGCTGGAGATAGCCATCCCAAAGGATCGTATAATTTTGCTGCATTAGAGAGTATACTTCTTTTAGTTACATCTTTGCTTTTCTCGAAATTTATCTTAAAACAATAGGAATCTAATCTTACATTCCACTCCAAACCAAGAGCTTTAACGCTGTCTGTTTCACCAATTTCGTAAACTTCTTTAATTTCCCTTAGCTCAATGGGTATAGTATTCATTAGATCGCTGCTATTTGAGATCCATTTACGAAGCGTGAATCCGCCTCTTTCTACCATTTCAGATAGTTGCTGTTGTAACTCAATTGCCTCATCGCAATTGTCAGCACCAGAAATAACGTCGTCAACGTAAGTGTCTGATATTAAAACTTTACTTGCCTTGGGGTACTTAGTTTTTTCATCCTCTGCTAGTTGGTGAAGTACTCGCATGGACAAATATGGTGCACATGTTGTACCATATGTGACAGTTGTAAGCTTATAAATATTTATTTCATTATTTAAATCATTACGCCATAATATTTGTTGGTACTTCTGATGGTCATCTATTACCTTTATTTGACGAAACATCTTTTCCAGATCAGACCTAAAGCCAATTTTAAAACGTCTCCAACGGGTAATTGTGCTAGCCAAGTCATTTTGAAGTGCTGGTCCTGCAGCCAATTCGTCATTCAATGAGGGTTGAGAGCGATTTCTACTACTTCCATCAAATACAACTCTTAATTTAGTAGTTGAGCTGCTTTCCCTCCAAACACCATGATGTGGCAAAAAATAACAGTTTTTCTCTAAATTTTGAGGGTATACACCAAACTTTTTCATATGATTTAAATTTTCGTATTCGGCCATAAATTTATAATAAGCTTCACCAAATTTCGTATTCAATTTACATTTTGATTCTATATGTTTAAGTCTTGATAAGGCGCTATAATCAGTTTGGTTAAAGATTGTCATAGCATTGCCTTTAATGATATTTTTGAAAGGTAGAGCAACCGTATAGCGACCATCATTACTACGAGTAGTAGTAGCTTTGAAATATTTTTCACAAAGTTCTTCCTCTTCCGTCAATGCTCTTTTCTCTACCAGTTCTTTCTGTTGCCAGAAGGCCTTTAATTGTTCATCTAAGGAACAAATATTGACGTTAATAGTATTACCATGTAAAAAATTTGAAGTTGGCCCAGATACAACCCAACCAAAATGGGAATTTTGCAAAAATATACTATTTTAAAATTTTGTTTGTTCTGGTAAAATTATGTCTCCGTAGATATCACCTCCCAGTAATATGTCTATTTCTCCAGGACTTAAGAACTCTGGGTCAGCTAACTGAAAATCACAAATATTTGGTAACTTGCCATTATTTGCTTGTACAGGTTGGTATTGTGTTATAGATGGTATAACCAGCGCACTGCATTTCAATTGAAAATCAGATTCGGTTTTAGACCCTAATAGTAGTCGTACATATTTAAAACTAATAATTGTTTTATTTTTACCGACACCATTGATTTGTGCATATGTTTTAAATAACGATACTTTTAATGTTTGCACAGCATCTTCTGTAATAAGAGTGGCTTGAGCGCATGGATCTAATAACCCTCTAAGAGTGAAAGTATTAAAAGGGGTTTTAATATTAACGCGTACTGTAGCCAACAAGACTTGAGGTTTTGCAAGTAATCCGCAATTAACTGCAATGCTTTCAGAACTATTAACAACATTTTGAGTCTTAGTCAATGTTGGACTCACAGAAACAGGTGGTGTGAAATCGTTATGAATTGTTGTATGGTGTTTTTGTTGGCATCTCTGACAGCGAGAGGTAGAACTACAGTCTCGAGCAAAATGACCAATATTCAAGCAGTTATGACATATTTTCTTAGATTTAATAAGATCGCGTTTTTCGATTGAAGGCAGAGATATAAACTTAAAGCATTTATACAAAAAATGGCGTTTGTTGCAACATGGACAATTCTCATCACTATTTGTTATGGATAAATGTATATTCTTACGAAAATTAAGTTTTCTATTTGGTTGGAATTTAGTACGTGGTGTCAATTGAGTTGTTGGCTCCGCAAGAGATTCAAGCGTCCTAAACGAAGTTTCTAAAAATGAAAAGAGTTCTTTCAGAGTTGGAATTTCAACTGATGCTTTAAGGGACTGTTCCCATTCCTTTCTGGTCTGCATATCAAGGCGTTTGACGGTCATGTGAATAATAATAGCATCATATGTCTCCTTTGAGACACCTAAATTATTTAACAGAGCTAAGCAATTTCTAGTGGTGTCCAAAATATTCTGTATACTTTCGGCGGTACCATTAGAATTAGAAATCGAAAAAAGTTTTGACAACACCGTGTCCACTATTTTTCTGCGATTGTCATATCGTTTATTAAGAGCTTCCCATGCTAGCTGGTAGTTTTCCTCTGAGGCCGGATATTCATTAACTATGTTCAATAGTGTTCCAGATCATGAACTTTTAAGAAAATAATATTTTTGAATTTTTGACAGACAGACATTATTGTGCACCATTGAGAGGAACATATGATATCCAAGCCAAGTAGTCGCCTGAAAAGTTGGGTATGTTGATTTTTGGCAATCGTGCCTCAGCAGGCATAGTTGTATTTTGTCTAGATGATGAAGCATGAAAAGTGCTAGAGTGGAATATAGGCGACTGAGGTTGCTGCGATTCAGCCAGAATGTCTAACAATTTTCCTTTAAACATTTGAAAGGCATCTTGAAATTGTCCGAAAATTTCCTCGTTCAGATATGGAACTTCATCAAACCGAATAGATTTTTCACGAAGTATATTAATAATCTGGTAGTGTGTATCAGTAAATTGTTGAAATAGAGCTTCTACAGTTTCCAAAACGCTTTGAACGTAGCCACGTTTTTTTTGCTCCCTACTCTTACCTTCAAATCTTTCAGATGTTCGAATTAAATTAGATAATAATCCACGTTGGTCTTCAATAATATATACGATTTCTTCCATTTTAAATCAATATGTAGAAACTTTATAAATTCTCAATTCTAATACAATTCTCAAGCTTATTGTGAATTCAATTACAAAATCAAGCAAAACAAATGTAACGCTGGTTTATTACTTACGGTTTCAATAGTAAAATAATATTACAGACAAATAATTAATTCTTATTCCAAGTTGTACCCAGATTTCACAAAATGTTCTAAGTGACCAGTTCTTTATAGTTGACTGTAGGCAAATCCAATGTTAAGGCTCTGGCGTTTTCAAATTCAGGTTTTTAATAGATGGGAATTATCCCGGGTTTCGGCACAAATTTATAATGTATGAGAAACTTTCCAAAAAGAAATATCAAAGTTTTTAACTTGATTATATTCTTTATTTAATTTTTATTAGCAGCAAGGCTGTGTATAACAATGAACAATGCAGCAAGGCAGTACGAACAATATTAATTCTTTTACTTGATCTTATTAGCAAGAAGACCAGTCAGTTGCTATACTAAAACCATTGTTTTAATATATATAGTATTATGTAAATTATTTGAAGTAAAAAATTAACAGTTAAAGATAATATATATAAGTAAAAAAAATTGTAATATTCTTAATATATTAATACAGCATACATACTAAAACATAATTATGATGAAGCTTGATTTAATAGAGAGAGAGAGAGCAGATAATTAAGATATGTTAATGTTAAGCGATGATGTTAAAAAGCTTATTTCTATACATCGTAGTTGAACAGCTGATAATAAGCTATTATTAAGCCCCTGTAGGAAATTTTAATGATTAACAAGATGTGCATATGAGAATGTATATATGTATATATAAAGTTTATTAAATTCTCCAACAGGACCGTTATCTACTCTCCCACGTCTGGGTACGCCATATTTGAAGCCAGCCTCAAGCTATTGGCTCGCCTTCTCGTGTATCATTTCGTCGCACTGTGTCAAGGTCGACCTTCTTCCTGCGGAGTATACGCTCAACGTATTTCCTCACAGCGTTCCATTTCGGCTCGCTCTCGAGCATTGCGTCCACAATGTTGTCGGGTGTGAATTCACCAATCTGCACCATCAGCATATTCTTCTCGTCTTGCCACTTGAAGCAATGGAAGAAAGTATGTTCAGCGTCGTCATTTATTTCCTCGCAGTAAATGCAACCAGGGTCAATCACCTTGCCCATGCGGTGTAGATATTGCCGGAAATAACTGTGTCAGGAAGTAGTTAGTTTCCCCAAAAATTTCTCTGTATCCACGCTTCTATAGATGGAATAAGTCTAGCAGTCCATCATCCACTTCTTTCGTCGCTCCATCTGGTTTGCCATCGTCGATAGGTATCTCACCGGTGATAACGAGGACTGCTGCGCCTGAGACCGTGCGATAAGACGATGCAACTCTTAGTGCCGCTGTTCGTTGCACCGCTGCTACTACTTTCCGCTTAGATTTAAACTTCAGCGCATCTCCCCATATCTCGCTGCCATAGAGTAGTATCGAGCTTGTCGTCGCCATAATCAATTTCCTTTTCGACTGCGTTGGTCCGCCTAGATTTGCCATCAGTCTGCTCAACATGCCTGTTAGTTGATTTAGTTTTCTCCTGGCATCCTCCATATCGCGCGCTGAAATGACCGACACTATGTCGTCCGCGTATCCCACGAGGTATGTGTCTTCTGGCATTTCTATACCCAAGATCCCGTCATAGCTCAGGTTCCAAAGGTCAGGTCCAAAAATAGACCCCTGAGCTGCACCAGACGTGATTTCTACGGTTTTTTGGCCATCGGGTGTGTCATAGAGAAGCCTGCGATCCTTCAAATAGCTGCGTATTATTCTCAGAAGGTACATAGGAATTCGAAATCTTTCCTGTAGTGCTCTAATGATATCTTCCCAACGTAGACTGTTAAAAGCATTACGCACATCGAGCGTGGCTAGAACAACAATGCGCTTCGGGTAGTAACGTCTAAGTCTGGTCCGTTCAACGCATTCCACTACGTCCGCTATGGCCCCAAGCGTAGACCTACCTGGCCGGAAACCATACTGTCTCTCCGATAGTCCACCAGCTGCGTCAATCGCCGCCGCCAGCCTGCGTTGGATCAGTTTCTCCAATAGTTTACCGGCACTATCCAACATACAAAGAGGACGGTATGATGATGGATGCGTCGGGTCTCCTTTTCCTTTGCTAATCAGGGTTAATTTCTGTATCTTCCACTGGTTAGGGAAGACACCTTGGGAAATACATGCATTGTACACTTCCAGAAGTGCACTTGGTCGGTTTTCAGCAATCAATTTGAGTACTTCGGCTGGTACTCCGTCTGGTCCGGGAGCCTTGTTTCCCTTGAGACTTTTTGCTGCTGTTCTTAGTTCTTCCTCTGTGAAGGGTATTGACGTGTAATTGGCCGTAGGTTCACGTTCCTCACGCAATGGTGGGTGCACGGGGAACAAGGTGCTCACTATATTGTCGATAGCTTCGCCGTCTAGAAGTGGCACGGCGGAGTTAGCGCCCAACTTCCTGGTCACAATTTTATAATCGAGTCCCCAGGGGTTCGTGTTTAATTCATTACGGAGCTCTTCCCATTTCGCCTTTTTGGCGGCTATGATTGCCTGTTTCAGTGCCCTTCGGGCCCGTTTAAAATCCTCAGCCTCATGCACTGCATTACCGTATCTTCTAGCCCTAGTGTATCTTCTCCTACGCTGGAGACAGGTTCGTCTGAGTTCAGCGATTTCCGGAGTCCACCAATATACAGATCGCCTTCTGGGATGTTGCGATACGCGAGACATCGAAGCGTTGCAGCTACGAATTATGCGATGCATAGTTTCGTCAGCCAGATTGTTAGCATCGGTACCGGTTCGAGTGAGTGAGTTCTCATCGAATCTCTCAAAGAAAGCTGCGCTACCAAGATTCACGACATACCATTTTCGCGTTCCCTTGATCCAGGCTGTTGGAAAAGGGGCCACTCCGTCAGCGATTCGGAAGCTAATGTAGTGGTGGTCACTTCCGTTATAGTCCTCAAGAACTCTCCATTCCGCTATTCTCCTGGCGAAATTTTCAGTTGCCAAAGTGATATCTGGCGTGGTATATTCGCATCCCGGCCGTCTAAAGGTCGGAGTGCTGCCAGTATTCATCACTATAAGGCCCAACCTTGCCGCTATATCCAGAAGGCACCTTCCTCGAGTGTTCGTTGTTCGATCACCCCATTCCATAGCCTTGGTGTTGAAATCCCCGGCCACTATAAACGGTCCGCCAATTGCGAGTACTCTGTCTTCAATAAAGCTGAGCTTCGTTCTAAATTGCTCTATATCATCGCTAGGGGTGAGAATATGTATATCGAGAGCCGGATCCGTGTTCCGCAACTGCAAACCTACCGCTGCCAGGTATCCAAAGTGCGGTCGTGCCTGCTTCGTCTTTGAACCAGGAACCTCTTGCGATCCGACTATATTGCTCGCTTATGATGACTGCATCTATTCCCTTTTCGACAGCCATCTGCCCGAGTAAAGCATCCGCTGTCCGACTTCTATGCATGTTGGCTTGTAGCAATCTCATGATCGTCTGGTCTGCTGACATTTCCTCGATCCTGGTAAGTGATCGGTTCGGTCTCGTCCAGCATCCGTATAAAGGGCGCACTTTGAGGCCGATCTGCATTCTCTCATCTTGTGTCCTGTCCCCCCGCATCTAATGCCTGAGAGTGACCTGTTTCGAGGCATTGATAACACCTTCTTATATCCTCACAAACTCGCACCTTTGCTCGGATCCATCCGACTTTGACATGTCCGATCTTAATGAGTCTCGCCGCACTTTCAGCCGATAACGTGACGAAAGCTCGAACTTGCTCCGGCACATTTGGCGCAGTGATTCTCGTTTGTAATTGCTCGTTGGGGTCTGCAATCAGCTTCTGAATTGCCGTTTCTACTTCCTCTCTGACTGTGAAGGAATCCAGGTCTCGTATCTCGATTGTAGCCTTCTGCTTCAATTCCGCGATAGAGGCTGTTTCCTGTACTGTACATCTCAGTTGTTGAACAAAGTCCGGTTTGACTTTTTCCCCTCTGCTGAACTCCAAGAGTATGGCACCAGTCAGCGTTTTTCGAACAGCTTTTATCCTGTCAGAGTCTTCGGTCGTTATCTTGCTGCGTAAGCTCTTCAAGACGTCCGAATAAGTGTGACCTTCTGCAGGCTTAATTACCAGCGCATCTGGTTTAGTACGTCCCAATCGAGGTTTATCCAATTTGTCGGGTTTAGTAGAAATTCCACGTGGTTTTTTCCGAGCGCGCTTTTTTGTTACTGTTACCCAGTTTTCTTCATTCTTTTTGGGGGTCTGCTTCTTCTCCTCGTTGGGCTCCTTTGCCCTGGCTTTCTTACTGCTTCCTGCAGCAACAGGGCTGGTAGCAGCTCGTTTTGAGTTCGCTGTCGTAGGTGTTGGAGCATCTGCTAACTGCTGGGTAGCGATCTTTTTCCGGAGGTTTGAAATGGTCCTCTCCTCTTCAACCGCCTTCCAGGTACGTCTGTAATTCATCATAACATCCAAGAGTTCAGCCATCCTAGATATTCCGTTCTTTACATCAATGCTTGTGGTCCTCTGTCGATGCATAACTCGCTGCATCATATCCAAGGTCTCCCTACACTGGGACATAGCATTATCCTCCATTTTCCTCATTTTGCCGATCAGCTCCAATCTAGGAGAGCTTTCTGATGTCACACCCGATGTATTCGCCACTGATGTCCAGGCCGTGACTATATGTCCTAGCCCAACGTTTCCAGCATCCGGCGTTCCGCTAACATGTGGCGTGCTATTATGATCACCTTTTCTACTTAAATTGCCCTCTTCCCGTAGGACGGTAGCAACTGGCTGTGCAACTCGCGATTGCGAAGTGTCCGATTCTCTCGGTGTATTATCACCCCTTTGTGGATCGATCGTCTGTGTCTTTCTCACAGGTGACCGCCTTATTCGTGGGCTGCTCATAAAAGCAACCTCTCCTTGCATCATTTCCTCTACTTCCATAATTTTCTTATTCGTATTCATTCTTCATTTGGGTTCCATCTTCAAGCCGCTATCTCATATCGACTATGCAGTTGTCCTTTAAGGACCCCGAGGGTGCCTGTGGTAATCAGTGAGGTCCTCGCGAGGGTTGACGCAAATCCTCATGGGAGTTTGCGTTCGGAGCCAGGTCGGACACTAATTAGGAGTCGTCTCCACTAAAACTGCATCACTAACTAAATGGCGACGATAATCGAACATACTTGAAGCCCTGCCAAGGGTTTAACAGAACGGAGGCGTCTACAGCATTAGCCTGAAAGCCATTTCGACCGGTTTTCACCCGGTGTACTCAGGTAACAGAATGCTGCAGAACGTCAGCCCACTTGCGTCATGTTCAAATCGAAGTCCAAATCGTAGTCAAGGTCATGCCGAATCATCAATCTTGCCTTCTCACATTAGCAAGTACCCAGCGTATGCTGAGTACCAGTACCCGGGGAGCGCCTGATCTAAAATACGGAGGCTGTGAGCTGCTTGGTATGTACTTGCAAGGATAGCCCTGGGCTTCACCAAGTTGAGACCAATCAGTGACGTTGCCTTGTAGTTACATACCCGCCCCCCTCAGCAAGGAAGTTTCAATAGCATTCTTTTTCTTCAGGTTCAGTAGAATTCTGGTAGTTTTTCTTCAGCAGGGAAGGTTTTCATTTAGCAAATAATGTTAGTAAGTAATGTTAATATATGAATTAATTGCATTTGAAAATACTCATGATCAAGTAAAAAGACACTAGATTTTATTTAAAAATATTTATTTTTTATTTATTTTTTCATTTCATTTATTATTTGTTGATTAATTATCATTAATTATGAACTAACAATAATTATTCAAATCTTAAGACTAAAAAAGAAAAATTTATATATTTATTTTGCCATTGCCAAATAAAATAAAATATTAAAAAAAGAAAAATTTTAGTACCATTGGGCCTCATTCATCTCTCTCATCTTGGATCGAGCGCAAGAGTATCCTTCCTTTTTAATCGAATATGGCCAGTGTGACGTAATATACCACGGAATAATGTGGCCATCTAGGTTATCTAAGTACTTTTCAGCGTATCTTATAATATAATATAAGGGGCGGCAGTGATCATTCGTAAAATGTTATTTTGGCGCCTCTGAACTTTCTTTATGTTTGAAGCTGAGGCGGTACCCCATAGCTGTACTCCATAACACCAAATGGGTTTTAATATTGATGTGTATATAAGGAGTTTACATTCTAATTTACGTGATGAATTTCGACCAATTAACCAATTTATTTGAGCAGTTTCCATATTTATTTGTGCCAGTTTTGACTCAATATGCAATTTCCACGTTAAACGACGATCAAGGTGGTTACCCAAGTGCTTTACATGAGTGCTTTATGGTATTGGCTGATTATTAATGTACATACGTGGGTGCATTTTTGTTCGTTAACCTTTATTCCCCATTTCTTCAACCATTCCTCCAGTAGGGATACTTGTTCCTGTAAGAACAGCTATGCAATCTGTGGGTTCATATGTACGCTTAAAAATGCAGTGTCGTCAGCAAATGTGGAAGTATGTATGTTTTCACCTATTGGCATGTCAGCTGTAAATATCAAGTATAAAACAGGACCGACTGTGCTACCCTGAGGAACACCGGAGTTAATTTTTTGAGGGGGACTTAAAAAATTACCTTGTTTAATTACAAATTTTCTATCACTTAAATAGCTCTTTAATACTTCATATATGTTTTCAGGGCATATTTGCTGCAATTTGAGTATAAGACCTTCATGCCACACCTTATCAAAAGCTTGAGAGATATCAATGAAGAGTGCAGAACAATACTTTTTCTTAGAATGCATTTCTTATTACATTAACAAGTCTATGCGTTTGCTGAATGGTACTATATTTGCTCCTAAACCCAATTTGGTGATTTGGGATACAACCGCATTCATTTAACAAAGGTACTAGCTTACATATCAGTACCTTCTGGAATAATTTGGAGAGGTAGGCAAGAGACTTATCGGCATACATATATGCATCCACCTTGGTATGATCCTTACCTAGCTTCGGTATCATGGTTATGAGTGAAATTTTGCATAATTTTGGGTAATATCTGAGTTGAATAACAGCGTTCATAATGAATAAAATAATTTTTACAGCTATGCTAGATAAATTCAATAGCATTTTGTTGCTTATTTTGTCAATACCTGGGGCTTTCCTTGGGTTAAGATTTTTAATAGCATTTACAATATCATGAAGCTTAAACCTGGGAGTTTTCGCAACAACAACTGGTAAATTAATTATTTGGGTAGACCTGTAGACAAATAACGTACCTTTTTCAGCATCACCATTTGGGTCACGCAAAGGTGTTTATTAATAATTGGCCTTTTTAGATTCCTGGTTTGGGGAGTCGCGTCCAGATTTTCCAAATAATTTTTAAAGGATAGAAGCCTTTGTGATTCAAGTATCTTTTGAAAACGTTTTGTGCACTCATTTCGTTTTCTTTTAAGTTGAGGTGAATAAATTCTGCTTATCTGCTTCGTTTTGGGACCTTAACTGCGCTTTGGATGGCTAACATAAGGGTTTTTTCAAAATCATATACTGACTGCTTCAAATCGTCGATAGTTCTCAGATTAATATTTTCTGAACAGTGAGAGCTTATGTATTTCTTATATTTTAGCCAATTCACTGTAGACTCTCTTTCCATTAAGTAGCCAGACGGGGAGACGTGATCATTCTATAGTGTTATGATTGTAGGCGTATGATCCGAAGACAGATGCAGTGAGGTTTCTACCTCATATACTTCTCTAGAGATGTTCTTAACTACTACGAAGTCGATTAAATCTGGAATTGTTTGTCTATCAGTTGGCCAATAGGTAGGCTGCCCTGAAGAGATAACATCCAGTTTCAATTTGGAAATTGTGTTGAAGAGTTTTCGGCCTTTTGGAGACGTAAGTCGAGAGCCCCAATAGGAGTGCTTTGAATTATAATTAATTTTTGAATAAAAATATTTATTTTCAATTTATAATTTCATTTTACTTCATTTTAAATTCACATTTAATTTAACTTTAAGAAAATAAGTCCGCTTCTTGTGGAAGATAAAATTGAATTCCAGCAATTTACTCTTTCTAAGCCTTAGCAAATCTGTTTCAAATACAAGTAATATTTCCAGTGGGCTTGAATTTACTTATGTTAATAAAAGGAATTAACCGTTAGGTATTTTAAACATTTTTAGTAAACAAATGGCGGTGTAAAAATGAATAAGTAAATATTATTTGGAGACTTAAAACTTTTTGGGATTTGCGGTCAATGTTTTTCATAGTAATAAGTTTGGGGAAAAAATCCCAATACGAGTTTAAACTCAAGATTAAATTTATCTCCAGTTAATCTTCGTTTTCAGTTTTTGCGTTTACTTAATCTTACATTTAACCTTGCTGTTAATCAGTTAATCTTAAGTTTAAACCGCCAACGTTGCTGGTTTAACCTTAAGATTAACTATGAAAAGTAGTTGACAAATTTTATTTAAAAAAGCTTTTAAGTGAGAGGAAGCCGAATAAGACAAATTTTTAAGTGATTATGAATTATATAAAACACAAATTGACAATAGACAGTCTTAATTTATTTATTACTTTTCAAAAATTACTTTTTTAATTAAGGATCAATAGTATAATTTTTTTTTGTTTTTGCTCTATACAAAAGCAAATTGTTGTGAAACACTTTGAAATTTTTGCTTATAAGTGTGGCAGATCTACAAGGTTTAAACTCCCACTCAAAAAATGAAAACTCAGTTAACTGAAGATTAATTTATTCTTAAGTTTAACACGTTCACGCCGGCGCTTAAATTCATGGTTCGCTCATCCGACGGCAGCTGTTTACAATGGCATCGTTTAAAGTTTGGTGTATTTTTTCGGGAATTCGTCCCATCCTCATTAAATCTTTTGAATTTTTACGGTGAAATAAAACATCGTTACTTTCAGTTATTTTTTTTCGACAGTCGAACTTTTAAAGATCTAAATATTTGGTATTACGTGTGTTCTAATAGCATGATTAAGTGCGGGCCACCGGTGGTACGCGCCGGCGTGAACGTGTTAAACTTGCATTCAAAAAATGGCCCTAAGCGATTATGTTACTTTAAAATTATAAACGAGTTGCTTAAAATAAAAACAATTTGATATTAAAAAATTTGATAATTCTGAGCTTGTTGTTAGCAATTTCTTAAAGTTTTCCCATTTATTTACATTAAAGGAGACCAACAATCATAAAAGTAGGAATTATGTGGTTGTTTCGGTTTTATTATTTTTTTTTTTTCTTAATTTATTTTTCATATTTGCAGCTTTAACGCATATTATAATTTAAACAAATACTGGCAAAACTAAATTATACATCAAATACTGAGTTAAACTGTAAAATATCAAGTTTAGTTATGTAACCTGTACCAACTATCATATAGCAAACTAAATAAATTTAATCAATATGCTTTTGAGTGAATTCCGTAACTTAAAAAACGTAAAGGAAAATCTCTTAAAATCAGTGATATTAATAGTAGTCAGCTTATCAAATTGCAAAAGCGGTAAGTATTAAATATATATTTATACTATATAAAATTTAAATAAACACACATATATGCATATACATATATATATGTATATATATATATATATATATATTAAATATGAGGTAATATAATATAATATCGGGTTTTTAAGCACTTTAAATTTAAATAAAACGAAGTGTGTATATGATGTCACCCAACTATTTTATTCCTTTGAAACACCTTTTGATGCAATTATATGTCGGTATAAGATGGTTTATATATCTAAAAAAAAGACTTTTTTACTTAAAAGATTTGTTTTTAAATAAAAAGTTCAGTGGCTTTCTTTTTCATTTGGTGTTTTATTGCTACCTTTGAACAGGACTTTTAAAATACACCATTCTTTATTTAAAAATGTTAATATTTCATGCTATTATTATTAAATTCATTATTATTGAATTCATTGAAAAAACTTGCTTTGTTAGAAAATATATTTTTTGAAAACTTTTTTGCATCTCAAAAAACTTGGAAAGATTGGAAAACTTGGCATATGGTAACGCTGCTCCCCGTTGTTAAGTCTATATGCTTCTAGTAGTGTTTAGTTTTCTCTGTAGTTTTAAATCTAGTTTCCTGTTTTGTGAAGTTTCCCACTTGAAATTTGTTCTATACTTCCTACTTTGGTGGTAAGAAATAAACTTTACTTCCCTTTTTTTATTAATACCAAATGTAAAAGTAAACGAAGATCGTGACAAGCGTTACATTTTTTTGTGCATCATAAATCTAAACACGAGTGTTAAAACGAAAGACGAATGTGCCCTATAAACGGGATGACGTTCATATTACCGTGTGAAAATGGTATACTACGTCTATCCATCCAACAATTGTGTAGGCGGTGTTTTGAACCAGGTAATTAATAACAACAGCAGGCAGCAGGAACCACTTAAAAAAAAAAACTCAGCTAATCACATAAGCATAAGCCGCCTTCGCTTCGCCGTCTGAAAAAACAAACCCACGCCGTGTGTGACGGCGAATATAAAGGGTAAGGAATTTAATAGTACCGCTGTGAACTTCGAAGATTCAGCCTAATCATAGCAGAACGTCAAAGAACTAGAAACGAAAGCCACAAACAACAAACCGGACTGAAGATTGAAGTACCAAATGCTTTTGTAGCATGGCAATTTAGAAGAACAGTTTTTAATGCATTGCATTAATTATTGCATTCTGGATTTCGCGGGACAACTACAGCTATCAAAGAAAGATTTGATATTGCAAATTGTCAAAACACTCGCGACTCAACAAGACCTCATTTCGAAACTTCGAAATCGACGAGGAGCGTTTGGACCATATCAACGTTTATACTGCGGAGCTATTACGACCATTGAATGAATACAGGCACTTGCTCAGTGAAGTTAATATACAAATTTTGAGGTGCCTTCAAAAATAGCAACTGACCAAGGAGGACAATTTGAATGTCAAATTTTTCATTGACTCATTGAACGACGGGGAAAACGTATTCGAAACTTCTCATGCAGAAGGCACTGCAAGACTGCTGCCAAGTCTTTATTCAAAACGGAGCCTAACTGCGAGTTGAGCAGAGATTGAGTCTCACAGCTTCTTGACGTCCAGCTTTCGAAATTTACTAGATAGATCGTCCTCGAAGAGGGCTGAGTCGATATTTGGACCTCTGAACGTGCACGCATTTAGTATATTGCAAACGTGCCTTTCGTGAACAATGTGACCAAACTGGTTGACTATTCATCGATAAGGGGAAACCTGGCGCTATATACTGCCATGTTCCGCGCCAAGGCAAATTTGATCAGCCTCATACCGTTGGAGGTGGTGGTCTTATGGAGGGGTCAAAGATTCCTCCCCGCCTAAACTTTGATTTAAAATCTCTAAGAACGATTTTACGGTTTGGGACAGGCATTTATCGTATATATCTTCGAGATTAGCGTAAAAATCATTTTCATCCGCATAACCCTTTTCTTCAGTCATGGAGTGAGCAAAAATTAAACTGATGTTATAGAATTTAGTTTTGATGCGGATTGTGACTACCCTTTCGTTCACAGGGGTGAATCAGAGACGAGGTGGCGAAATCTCTTACTTACTTATTTTATTGGCCATTAACAACCCCATTAACACATCATTTCCTGCTTCTTGCACGCCTACGCCAGTTGGTCACACCAATCGATAACAGGGCTTCTTCGATTTAGTCCTTCCAACGTCCTCTTCGCCGACTTCGAGAGATCCCCGCATCAAATACCCATCTCGCCGGAAGATCCATCCTCCTGTATGTTAATACAATGCACAACGTCTATGTCGTTGCGGAGCTCAACAGTTCACTGTTGGATCGGATGCGGAAATCATCGCCAACAGAAGCACCGGAAGCATGAGCGTCTTGTAGAGCATTAGTTTTGTCGTACGAGTGAGGTCTCTGCTACTCAATTTCCTATTGAGATCATAGTAACACGTGTTGGCACGAGTGATCCTGCGCTTGCTTGATCTCCAGACTGTCAACATTTTTGGTGGTAACGACGGAGCCAACATAAATAAATTTCTTGACTATATCGAAAATATAGTTACCGGCCATTATCTGAGATCCAATACGCCGCACGTCTCTACTTGACGATAACATATACTCCGTTTTGTCCTCATATACTGCTAGACCCATCTTAGTAGACTCCCGTTCAATAGAACTAAAGGCAGCAGTAACATCTCGCTTGGTGCACTCTATAATGTCAATGTCGTCAGCATACGCAAGCAATTAGACTTTGTTTGCCTTTCGCAGAACACTCGCCAAGACGAAGTTGAAGAGATCGCATGATAAGGGATCGAAAGCTGCCTTATAGTCTATAAAAAGGTGATGTGTGTCAACTTGTTTTTCGTGGGTCTTTTCCAGGATTTGACGTAGTGTGAAGTTCTAGTCGTTACTTGTCAGGTCTGAAGCCACACTGATAAGGTCTAATCAGCGTTTTGAGGAGTGGCTTCAGTCGTTCACACAATATGCTTGTAAAAACATTATATGCAATAGTGAGAAGGCTGTAAAGTGGATAAATATTAATTAAAAAAACACGTCTTTGTACTTCAGTTGTTAAAAATATAATGACGTCTCTTCTCTTTATTATCCAATACGTATATGTTATATCGTAAACAAGGATGTATAAAATAGTAGTAACTACAATACGTACAGAGTTGTTGTGTACTAAATACAATGTTTTAATTACGGGCAGGGTTGCCACTATACCTCCCTTTTTTATATAAAAAAAGTTTGAAATCAAACAGGTGATCAGGCTGTTTGGTTTAAAACTTTTTCTTTACAATTATAAATGTTTTGAAAATTTCTTATATTACTAATAATTATCCATATTATAACATTAATATCCATATTATAGAATGTAATTATGAAAGAATACTAGCATAATAATAGTTCATAATTCATTATAGTTCATTATTATTATCATATAGCTTATCCTTAAAAGTGCTTTTGTTTAATTCTTTTTTTTTTTATTTTTATTTTTTTTTACTTATAAACAATTATAAAAATAATGAAAAACAATTTATTACAAATTATTTGTAATACAATTTGGTTATTTTAATATTTTCGAATTCTGTTCTTGTGGACAACTTTACTTTTTTCTGTTATTTTATCAATCAGCGTTACATTCGTACCATTAATATCTTTTACGATATATGGTCCGTCGTAAATGTTCTGATGTTTGATATAAGGTTTTTTTTAAAGTAAAACATTATCATTTATTTGTATTGATATTGGTTTTGCAAATTTGTCATAATAATTTTTGTTTCTTGTTTTATGTTTTTCAATCAATTGTCGTGCTATTATATGAGTTTTCTGTAATCTATGTTTAATTTCTTTACTGTAATTATCCAAATTGTAAATTGGTTCTAAATTTTCATTCTTTCCAATGGGCATTACCACATTTTTACCGAAAACAAGCTCAAGGGGTGTGAATTTAACATCAAAAACTGAGTTAGGTGTTGCGTTATGATAAAAAGTAAAATATTTAAGGTATGTATCCCAATCAGACATGTTCTCATTTAAGTACGCTCTAACATACTCATTGAACACTCTATGACTACGTTCTACGGTCCCTACCGTTTCGTGATGATAACTAGTTGAAAATTTTAAATCGATTTTAAGGTATTTACACAGTTCCAATAAGATTTCATTTTTAAATTCAGTCCCTAAATCAGACTTTATAGTATTCATTTTACCGTATATTAAAATAAAATTTTCGAAAATTGCGCGAGCCACAGTACTAGCAGATTTATCAGGTATAGGAATAGTTACTAAGTATTTTGACAGATCGCACATCAATGTTAAAGTAAATTTATTTCCATACGTGGACAATGGTAACGGACCTATTGTGTCAAGAACTACTATATCAAACGGTCTGAGGAGGGTTGGTGTCAAAACTAGTTCCTCAATATTCTTAGGCTTAACCTTGTTTAAAATACATTTAGGACAATTCCTCACGTATTTTGCAATATCCCTGGTCATTCCCTTCCAATAAAACTTTGTGCGAAGTTTAGCATACAAGTTTTTCTGACCACAATGTCCACCAAGAATTGGATCATTATGATATATCTGCATTAATTTTGTTTTCTCAACTTCTTCACTGATAGTTTCTATTGGTTCCGTAAGAACAATCTCTAAAGATTCCAGCATTCCATTTCCAGAACTCTTAAATTCCTGAATTGTAAAAATCGTAAAAAATATGTCATTTTTAGGCCATTCTGCCCTGCCAATTCCTTGATTGTTGGCTTCAATTTCCAGCCTCGAAAGCAAATAACCTAAATTAATTGTTTCGTTAAAAAACTCGAAATCAACAGTAAACAATTTCCTAAATTTCCTAAATAAATTTACGCGTAATATCCTTAAGCCATTAATGTCAATAATCTGAGTTCTTATTTTCGCTGTGTTCTTATCAAAGTCATGTGAGAATTTATCATAAATTTTCAGTGTGGACTTCCCAGACTCTGCGTCAGGTCTAATCAATCCAATCTTATCATCTTTAAACTTCCTAGCCATTGCCCTCGTTGTCATCCGCAGTACCCTACTATCCTTTAAATCCGCAATTGTAACCCTTGATAGTGCATCTGCTCCTACATTGTCCTTACCCTTTATATACTCAACAGTAAAGTTGTATTCAGATAATTCCAATCTAATTCGTGTTAATTTAGAAGACGGATCTTTCATATTAAAGAGATATACCAAAGGTTGGTGATCGGATCTTACTGTAAATTCCGTGCCATATACATAGGGTCGAAATTGGGTAATTGCAAAGTGAATTGCCAATAGTTCGAGTTCTATAATTGGTTTCTTACGTTCAGATTGAGTAAATGTTTTCGAAGCAAAGTAAATTGGCAAATCTCTATCATTAAAGTTTTGACTTAATATCGCACCACAACCTATCTTCGATGCATCAACTGTGATTAAAAATTTTCTAGAAAAATCTGGGTATTGTAAAATTCTTGGAGAGAGTAAAGCTGCTTTTAAACTTTCAAAGGAATTCTGACACTCGCTAGTCCAATTAAATTGAATATTTTTTCTAGTCATCTTATTTAAGGGTGCCGCCAATGTGGCAAAATTCTCTATAAAACGCCTGTAATAATTGGCGAAAGCAACAAATCTTCTTACAGCGTCTTTATCTGTTGGTATAGGATAATTCTTAACAACATTGATCTTAGTATCGTCCGGCAGGAGTCCATTTGCCGTACATTTATGGCCAAGAAATGTGACTTCCGGTCGAAAAAATTTACATTTGTAGGGATTTACCTTCAAATTATATTTCCGCAAAATACTAAAAACATCCCTCAAATTCTTCAGATGATGTTGTTTACTACAGCCAATGATAATTATGTCATCGACGTAAAGAAAAGCCTTGTTCGGTGCTAAGCCGGAAAACGCAATAGACATCATTCTCGAAAATGAGTTAGGTGCTACATTCAAACCAAAAGGTAGAACCTTCCATCGGAACAAACCCTTATCCGTACTAAATGCAGTAATATCTCGCGAATCTAAATGCAATGGAATCTGGTGAAAGCCTGAAAATAAATCTATTACCGAAAAATGTTTCGCTCGACCTAGATTGTCCAAAATATTATCTATTCGGGGTAAAGGGAACTTGTCCGCTATAAGTTTCCTATTCACCGCCCGATAATCTACGCACATGCGATAAGATTTCCTATCATCTGTTTTTTTTTTGGGAACTAAAATTAGTGGGCTATTATAATTAGAGCTACTAGGTTCAATCAAATCGTTGTGCAATAATTTTGTCACCTGCCTGTCAATTTCGCTTTTCTGACTATGAGGTAATCTATAATTCTTCATGTATACGGGAGATGAATCTACTAAACGTAATTTTTGTTCATAAAAATTATTAACCGACATTTTGTCATTCTTCAAGGCAAAGATATCCGAGAATTCTTCGCAGAGTGGTATCAAACTATCTTTAATGTCATTTGGCATCTGGTCCGTCAATATCTCCCTTAGTTCAGTCTTACGCTCCTCATTTTCCGTTACATCATTCAAAGAATATACATAAAAGTTCGATAATCTCTCAGTTTTTATTTTATCATTCCGAATGCATCTATACTCATCACTAATATTCACTAATCGCAAAACCGGGCTAGTCGAATCGATTATTCCGCGTGCTATGAAAACACCTTTATCGATCTCCTGGCCATCAACAAACATTGGTTCCCTAATGTTATGTAGCCTAAAAGTTCTAAACACCTCACCTCGTGGTGGAACTATACATGTGAAGTTATCTTTCCCCTGTAAAATCGGTATATTAACACTATTCAGCCTTGTATTCACAGTTAACGTTAAAGTTTCATAATCAATTTTGCACATGTTATCCTTAAGAAAATCCTTACCTAAGATGCCATCTGCAGGGATATTAAAACCATCAGTAACGACATGAAAAATTTGAGAAATAAGTTGATTTGAAATAATTAGATTTGTGCAAATCGTTCCTAAAGAAAGAACAGACTCATTTGTTACTCCAGTAATGCTAATGACTTCATTTTCATTCAGAATTGTATCAAATGTAAGGCATGAGATTTTTATTAATGAAATATCAGCTTGTGTATCCACAAGAAAAGAACAAGAATGATTTGCGCATGTAGAATTTAATCTAATAAAATCGGCATAATTGAGGTTGAGAGTAAAAATTGATATTCTGGAAGGTATGTTTAATTTTGAGTGGTCTTCCGTTCTAACACCGCATCCCCCAACGCCATCTGTTGAGGGACTTCTGCGTTTAAAGACCTAACAGAAGCCCTCTGTCCTATATTTCCTGAAAAATTAGTATGATTATTGTCATGACGATTCATGTTGTTGCCATAAAAACTTCGTCTACTATTGTTGTTATTGTGCGATTATTGGTTCCATAACCGTTACCACGAAAATTCCCATAATTATTCCTTCGGTCAAAGTTTCGATTTCCAAAGTGATTATTCCTATACGACGTGTTAGGCCTGCCACTGTTCGACCTTATTGCCAACACTTGACGCTCCTTCAACTCATTCGTTTGCTCTACGACCAACTTAGCCAAAACTTCCTTGGGATCACTAAAATTTGAAGAAGCTAGTATAGACTTCACTAAATCTGTCTTCGCGTTCAAATGGCACATTGTAACCATCTGGTCAACCGCCATTTCCTGAGCCTTGGACTTCGTTATTCCCTCAATTATCAATGATCGTTTGAATGCATCTGCTAACTCATCAGCCTCCCGTGAAAATTCCGAATAATTATTGTTCCTAACACTAAGGGCTGCCATTTTGCCCGCAATAACCTTCGAACTCTCCGGTTTGATTTTCTGTCTTAAAGCTGTCCTTATCTGATCCACAGAAGTTAAATTATCAGGTAAAGCCTCTCTTGCCCTTGCCTCAAGTTTAGATTTCACAAAATTCAAAAATGTTAAATTTAAGCTAGGATCGGTCAAGACTTCTAACAGTGCTACCTTATCTAAGAAGGAATCTAATGCCAAAGGATCACCATTATAATTTTTCCTAATAATTGATGCACACATACTAACGTAGGACTTCTTCTGCTCTAGTGTCGCCATTTCGTATATCAATTTCAAATTATCCGAGCTAAATTCACTATCTGATTGACTTTTCACCACAACACCGACGTCAATAAGTGATAACAAATTCACATCCGGATCTAAAACGCTGTAGCCCAATCTTTTCAAACATTTAAACAATAATGTTTTACAATGAATAATTTTTGATGAAATGTAAGCTTTGTCAGTATTTGTTAAACTTTCTGAATTAAAATCCGAATATTCAAACAATGCGTTATAATTTTCAATTAAAAGTGTTTTATATTCTTCAATTTTATTAACGTTTTTGGATAACGGTCTATTTTGCAAAATTCTCTTTTTTATATTAATGAAATTCGAAATGAGATTATTAAATTTCTCGCGACCCGTTTCAGGCATTAAATTAATTCTGTTAACAAGAAAAAAATTTAACTAAGAAAGCTTAACACATGATTAAAAGAACCTTTTTCTAATACTAAAGTGTATTTTGTGATATGATTTTAAATGATTTTAAAAATTTTTTTATTTTCTTTTACTTCAAAAAAAAAATATTTTCTGCTTATTTTTTCTTATATTCTTATATTTTTCTTATTTAAAGTTCTGTATGTATTGTTAATTTGTATCAAAAAAAAATTATAATATATAATTTTATATATTTACAATATATAATATATTATAATATTATATATTATTTATAATGTATATATAATATCACATAATATATAATTTCTTTCTTTTTATGTTTTTCTATTCTTTCTTCCTTTCTCTTTCTTGACCAATTCAGGAATATTACTCTTCATTCTTAATATCAACAAAACTAGCAAGAGTTACTCTTTTAAAATTTAGTTTAAAAAAAAGAAAAGAAGAGAGAATTTTTTTTTTTAATAAAAACAATACAAATAAGGGTTGATCATAAATACATTACATTATTGGGTTAGTAGCTAGTTAATAAATGTGTAAGTGTATGTTGTAGTGTTGTTAAATTGTTTTATATATATATGTAGCAAATTTTCGATATCGTCTCTAAAATTGTCCCACTAAGGCCAACTTACGAGCTTGTAACAGTACTTTCGGTGATTGTTGTTTTTGATGGTGTTGTTTTTTATAAATTTCCCGTTGATATTTGTATGTTGATGGTGTTGTTTTTCATAAATTTCCCGTTGGTATTTGTATGTTGATGTTGGTGTTTTTTTTTTTTTTATAAATGTCCCGTCGATATTTGTATGTTGATGGTGTTTTTTTCATAAATTTCCCACTGGTATTTGTATGTTGATGTTGGTGTTTTTTTTTTTTTTTATAAATGTCCCGTCGATATTTGTATGTTGATGGTGTTTTTTTTATATATAAAATTTCCCGTTGATATTCTAACGGGTTTTTCCTTTACACTTTGTAACACGTTTTCTGTCTTTTCTGGGTTCTGTTTTTGGAGGTTATGGATGCTTTTGAAATTCTAACTGGTTTTTTGTTCTTTACATTTTTTAACACGTTTTCTGTCTTTTCTATTGTTTTTGAAGGTTATGGATTGATATTCTAACGGTTTTTTTTGTTCTTTACACGTTTTCTGTCTATCATATAGTTTTTGGAGGTTATGGATGCTTGATATTCTAACGGTTTTTTCCACTCTTTAACACATTTTTCTGTCCAAATAATTTAATTTTTTTTTCTTGTTAGATTTATTTTGCAAAATTCACAGTTTTTTTTTTCTTTTGTTATTTACTTACATACTTAATTTGTCTTTTTTCTTTTTCTTTTTTTTCATGATCATTTCTCTACAGCTATTTTAAACGCTTCGAGATTTTTCTAGGCTTCTAACCTCATTTTTTTTTTTTTATATTGTATAAATTAAGTTTGGTGTATGTCCTTTTTTTAATTTACACTTGTTATTTTTTCTTTAGCGTAACTTTTTCCACAGCTTTTTATTTTTTTTCATTTAAGACACCTGTATTTAAAAATTAAGTGTAAAGTTATGTTATTAGTAGATCTTATTTTATTCTTTAGTTTTTTTTTTGGACTTTATAATTTTTTATGTATTAAAATTATCTTCCTTATTATTAACAACTTTATTTTTTTTTTGTGTAACTTTTTTTTGTATCACTTTTCTTAATTTTTGTAACTGTTCACGAAATACCGTTTCATTTACAAAGCACTTCACATTGTCACGGTCGCCATGTAAAGTGATTAAATATTAATTAAAAAAACACGTCTTTGTACTTCAGTTGTTAAAAATATAATGACGTCTCTTCTCTTTATTATCCAATACGTATATGTTATATCGTAAACAAGGATGTATAAAATAGTAGTAACTACAATACGTACAGAGTTGTTGTGTACTAAATACAATGTTGTAATTACGGGCAGGGTTGCCACTATAAGGCTTCTACCTCTGTAGTTGGCGCATATTTTAGGGTCTCCCTTTTTCAGGACAGGACAGAGAACACTGAGGTTCCAGTTGGGCATACTTTCCTCTAGCCATATTTTGTAAATAAGCTGGTGCATGTGTCTTACCAACTTATACTTAGTGGCGTGACCTATAGTTTAACGTCGGCTCCGTACGACAGATTTTGAGAAACTTTTTCATGGCAGGTTTATTTACCCTCAGAGTTTTTGCCAGAAAGCTGCCGAGAGGAAGTCGCCGAAATTTTTTTTTCACATTTCGTTTTGATGTCTGGCCTGGAACTCGAACCGGTCTTTACGTCTAATAATCGAACACACTATCTACTAGACTACGGCGACTACATTAGTTCCGGTCTTAAACAATTGAGCGGGGAGGCCATCAGGACCCGCAGCTTTATTGCTTTTGATGTGCTTAATCGCCACTTCGACTTCTTCATAGCTAGGCGGAGGAATCTCTGTCATCAACAATCAGGTTCGGTACATCATATCGATTATCTCCCTGTCGAACATCTGTTATCAGGTTCCCATTCTTATCTTTGATAGAATTTTCGAGCGTCATTACTACATATACCTTTCCTCTTGTAACGGTTGACTGCAACGTTCTCTTGTATTCGTCGTTTTTCGGTGCAGTTGCCTCGCGACACTCCTCATCGTACCATTCATTTCGTTGGGGTGTGCACTCGAAACCAAGGACTGATTCTTCAGTAGTGCGCAAGGAGCGGGCGATGTTGGCCCACAGGCCGCCAATGTCGCTTAGATTAGATGGGGAACGATGGAGATTATCATACAGTTGAGCTGAGATCGCCTCAGATATCCTTTGTGATCGCAGCTTCTTAACGTTCAGCGTTCATTGTGCTAGAATGAGCAGACCTCTAGGAGCTAATCTGCAATCAAAACTTGGCTGCGATGAGGTAGTGGTCCGAGTCGATATTTGGACCTTTGAATGTGCGCACATCTAGTACACTAGTATCATATTTCGTGCCACGGAGAAACCGATCAGCTGTAGTGTGTTGGTTACACTTATCCACTGTTGTTAAAAATTAAACGTATTTCAAGTAGAAATGGAAGTAAAGTTAATAAATATTAAAAAGTTCTTCCAACAATACAATGAATACAACGGCTTGTGTGAATTGACCAATTATTCTTAGTTATATATAATAGCACACGAACAGAGTTACCATTGCACCTCCCTTCTGGGGAAAAAAAATAATTTTGAATTGATACTATAGATTAGGTTTCGTCAATTCAAAATTTTTTTTTCATTATACTTTTCTATTTTCATATAATTACATTTTCAATTAGCGATATTTAGATAAACGCCTTTGGGTTTACTTTTGATTTGATTTTTGTTTTGTTTTACACATTGTAATGTACGCAAGTAACCGTAGCGAAAATAATAAAAGGCACATGACGAACAAAAGCAGTTTTACACTATACAAAAAAAAAATATAGTGCTAAAGGAAATTGTTATGAAAGGACTGCGGGAGACATAGATTCGATAGCAAACAGTCGGGCGTGTGGGTTCGGTCCTTCCATTAACAAAACCCTGTCCATTTACAGAAGCTTTATTATAGACTCCCTATTTTTACATATAGTTTCATTCTAATTTTAATAACTGACTGCAATGAAAAAAAAACGAAGAAGAAAAGAAAAGCCCGATTACAGTCTTTTATGACGAAAGCAAACAAAATTTAGACACAAAAAAATATCTTATTGACATAACCTATTACTGCTCTTGAATAATAATAAATATCTTATTGGCATAACCTATTCAAGAGCAGTATCTGGTGTCATTGATACGCCTGTCTCGAAACCCGCCACTAACCTTGGTCCTAAGGACGTCATTTTATTAGGACCCCAAACAATCTATGGCACCTGAACTATTTCCCTACTATGAAAACACTTTGTAGTTCAATTAAGCATACATTATGATTACTTACAATTTATTGACAAAAAATGAGAAAGAATGAATAGAATTATAAAAAAAAATCTTAACATAGTTGAACTTTAAATGAAGGTTTATATTCCAAGCATAAATCAAATTGACTTTTCTTTAACTGCATCAGCATCTTTAACTGCATCAGCAATATCTTAATAAATTATTAATTAGGTTCGATCAAACAGGTTTGATCCCATCATCACTGATGATTATTATAAATATTAAGGTGAAACATAAAGTTAGCACTCACCAAACGTATATGTAGTCGAGTTCCTGAAGGCCTTTACGGATTCGAGGTACACGATGATGTTGCCGATAGTTACTTCTTGGAATTTTTGCTAAAAAAAATCATTAATCTGCTCGGGGAATTATGCTCTAATTAATGCTTACACTTGCTATTCTTTCACAAAACTTCAATATTATTTACATATAGTTTCAGAAATATTCTAATGTTAAACTAATCTTAAAACTAAAAATATAAATTCACAATTTTAAAGAAAAATACCTTCTATAAACAAAACAAATTAATTAGATCCAATTAAATAGAAAAAAAAAGTTGGATTTATACATGTTGTGATCATTATTACGGCTTTACATTAAAACTAAATTATCACAATATTGTTGGTTCTATGTGTTTCTGTTCTCTTTTCGGTTTTATTTTATGTATTCATTATTAAGCCTGTTCTATTAAAGAGCGTAAGTATGTACTTAAAATAAACGAAATTCAAGAAATAAAAAGATTGACTAATCTAAAGTAATGATTAATTTAAAAAGATCACTACATTAGGCATGATAATTATTTTAAGAAATATATATGATAGATTTAATGCAATGATATTATAGGTTGACCAAAATTTAACATTTTAGATTGCAATATTACTTATTAGGAAAGAAATTTAGCAAATAGAATTTCTAGAACACTGATATAATTTGATACAAATATAATTTTATAACAATATTAAGCAAATTAAGAATATTTCTAATATAAAAGAAGGCTGAATGATAAGTTTACAGTTACCAACACCGTTATTACATTTTCCCCAGCAATGAGGTAAAGTCTCTTCTGGCTTCTGAGTTACTTGATGAACAATTAAATAATTTTCTGGACTTTCTTGTCCGCACGTCCACAGTATAACCGACCAAGGAAAATTACCAGCCTTATGCCAAACAATTTAAATTTTACTCACTTGACTTCTTTCCAAATTCCAAAGAACATCCACCAAATGAGATTATAACAAAAACTTATATCAAATAACTTTTATCACTTCACTTTAAAAAAAAATTAATGTCGCTTATGGACAAATTTCTCTTGACGCTTCTATATTCAAGGTTTCAATCGAAATGGAGGAGTTGTTAAATTTTTTTTATGTAGAAACCTCGGATAGCAATCAGAACGGGTGTAATGAGAAAACATGTATAAAAAGAACTTTACGCTTGTTTAAGCTCTTGGCAATCATAAAAATATCAGACATGATTGCCACTATACCCAACATACATACATGTATGTACTGTACTAATTCGATTGTCTTTAATAATAGTTGGTACATTTTAGATTCCTCTTATAAAATAAAAAAAAAGAATATTATGAAAAACCTTTCCTTTTTTAATTTCCGGAAAAATCATATAAGGTCACACCAGTAAAGATGTATGTTTGTCCATTATGTTAGAAACAATTATTTGGCTACATGCGCCTGTATGCTAGCAGCATGTTGCTAAGAATAAGTATTATGCTTTTGATGAAATAAAAAGGTGAATGTTTTAGCTAACATATAAATAAAAGGTTTCAAAGTGTCCCACTGACTAAATAGCAAGTGACAGAATAAAAATGATGACTATTTCTTAAACCGTATACTACAAAACTAGATAATAATTATGATTTCATAAAATTATTAGATAGAAAAAGAACGATTTATAATCGGAGATCTTTGGCATGATAGGTACCTACTGATTTACCATTTAGGTCCTCAATTAGATAATAATGATTACCTAATTTCTCTCTAATACGACTTTTAATAAATAACGGAAACTGTTGAAGAATAATAAATTAATAATTATTTAATTAAATTCAGTTCATAATGTAGTACAGTACATATTTATATTATCATTTCTAATAATATTCTTGATGTACCACTGTACTTGCTATAATTTATCTATTTTCTATATTCTTTCTATGCTTCTTTCTATTTTACACATGCATATACACATACATGTACAAGTTTTGTCACGCGATTTTCTACCTCCTACTAAGCTAACCGGTTTTTATACATATCCTTGTTAGTGTAAAGAACCGTTTTTATTATTTGTTACAATTTTGTAAGAAAAACAGAATTATTTTACATTGCCTAAATTTTGTAACAAATTATTATAATTCTGATCGTGAAAGTTATCACATCTCTGCCTTGCTGCTAAAATAATAATCATACTGCCTTGCTGCTGTGTTATACTTAATAGAAAATTAAATTAAAGTTAAATTTGTATAATAATAAGTTTTTTAAATAAATTTGAATGTAATAAACGTAAAAATAATAAAATAAAGTGAATTAAAACCCTCAATCTTAAACAGAGACAATTTGGCATTGAGTTCCTTATTGCTACTACTTGGAACAAAACTGCGTCTAAAAACTTCATGACCTATTTGGAAATTTTGTGGTCGGGTACGTAGATTATATTGCTGTCGGTTCGTTTCATAAGCCTGTTTAATATGCTTCCTTAAATTACACCGAATTAAGTTTAGACTATCATCACGAGAAATATGATATGCTGATTCATCGAGTAAATTCAGATTCTTAAGTAGTCCGTAAGAGCTACCATGAGTTATCATGTCTAGCACAAACATAGCGTGATAGGGAGTACATTTAATTGCTTGATGATAGGAATTACGTAAAGCCCAACTTATTTTTGTCAGATGTTCATCCCATAGCTTGTGATTCTTCTTCAAATATGCACGAATTCCTGCTATTATAGATCTATTTACTCTTTCCGATGCATTACTTTGTGAAGAGTATACAGCCGTGTACATGTGATGAATTCCGTAGCTGGTTAAAAATGCGTTAAAATCATTTGCTCTAAATTGAGATCCGTTGTCACTGACAATAACTTCTGGAACAATATATACGTGAAAAATTTGTTTCTGAAGATTCTCAATAATTAACGTTGATGTAGACTTTCGCATAGGAAATAACCAATGAAATTTGGTCAGATGGTCTAACACTATTAGCAGTCCTATATATCCCCATTTACTTCTAGGATATGGTCCTAACAGATCAATGTATAATCGTTGAAATGGACGAATTGATAAAGCTTGTTTCCCCATTTCTGGTTTAAGGTTAATAATGGGTGCTTTGGTAGTTTTACAAACATCGCATTTCCTAATGTAATCTCTAACATCCTTAACTAATCCTGGCCAAAAGAAATTGCTACGTATCAAATCGATTGTTTTTACCGAACCACCGTGAGCACAAATTGGTTCATCGTGAGCTCTTTTAATAACTTTAACGTAATTTCAATGATATCCACAATTTCCAACATTTTTCTTCCTGGTTATCTTCCCCTCTATAGTGTTCTGTATGTATGTAAATTAATTTATCTATTACTTTAATATCAGGGTATTTACTCTGATCAGCTAGAACTTTTTCCCTCAAGGTAATGTAATCTTGATCTAGAAAATGTGTTGAATTTAAATCAATTTCAGGTTCCGTTAATGTTAGAGAGGAAATATCGTGAGAACAGCTACGCGACAATGCGTCCGGAACAATATGGTCCTTTCCTTTACGATGACTAATCGTAAACTTATATGGTTGAAGTTTAAATGCCCAACGAGCGAGTCGTCCGCTAAGGGCGGGTTGTTTCATAAGCCACAACAGACTAGAATGATCTGTTATGATTTCAAATTCTTGTAACTCGAGGTAACATCGAAAACGTTTAATGCCTTCAATAGCGGCTAAGCATTCACGTTCTGTAACACTGTAGTTTCTTTGGGCGGTGTTAAGTTTTTTACTCATGAAAGCTATTGGTCTTTCATTTCCATTTTCATCATGTTGAACTAAAACTGCGCCAATTCCAATATCACTTGCGTCACAGTGCACATAAAATTTCTTTTCACAGTTTGGGTTCACAAGTACTGGAGCTGTAGTTAATAGTAATTTTATTCTATCAAAGGCTTTTTGAGCCTACGTGGTCCAAATAAATTTCCTTTTTGTAGATTAGAGTTCCGATATTGGAAAAACTACATCTGAAAAATTGTCAATGAATCTCCTATACCATCCTGCAAGACCTAAAAAACCTCTAACTTGCTTTATTGTCTTTGGAACTGGCCAATTGACAATAGTACTAACTTTTTCTGGGTCTGTCATAATACCTCCGTTGCCTATCATATATCCTAGGTACTGAACATTAGTAACGCAAAATTTACTTTTCGATATGTTCAATGTTAAATTCGCCTTCCTAAATTGATCCGCGACATTTACTAATACTAATAAATGACTCTGAAAATCTTCTGAAACTATAATAAGGTCATCGAGATATCCAAAGACACAATTTCGAAGATCAGGTGGTATTATCTCGTCAATTAGACGACACATCGTCTGTGGAGCATTGCAAAGACCAAATGGCATAACAACGAATTGATATAATGGTCTACCTGGTACTGTAAATGCTGTCAATAGTTTAGACTCTTCGGTCAAAGCTATTTGCCAATACGCGTTTTTCAAATCCAATTTCGATATTATATTAGCTTTGGGCAATCTTGAAAAAATTCCCTCAATTGAAAGAAGCGGATAAGCATCCTTTTGAGTAACTGAGTTCAACTTTCTTGCATCAAGACAGAGACGAACTTTATTAGGTTTGATAACAAGCCTCATTGGAGAGCTCCAAGATCATTGGGATGGTTCAATTACACCCAATTCTAACATCCTGTCAATTTCAGCAAACATCAGTTTTTCTACGGCTGGAGAAACCGGGTAAACCCGCTGTTTAATGGGTTTAGAATTGCCAATATCTATATCGTGTTTAATAAGTGATGTCCTTCCTAGACCTTGATTTTCAAAACTTGGAAATAATGCAATAATAGCATCGAGTTGTTGCTTTTGATAAGGAGTCAACGAGTATTCAGATTTATTCAATTCTTTGTTGGACTTATCAATTCCTAAATACTTTATTTCGTGTGAATCTTGAATCCTGTCTGATGGACAATGATCCAGTAACGATTTATCTACAATATCTACAGACTCTACAATATTTGGTATAAGACCAAATGCGTTCCAAAAATCAATACCAAGTGTTAAACGTTGTGTAATAGAAGGTATGATGAAAAGATTTATCAAGCGTCTTTGACCTTTAAATTCAACCTCAACTGCTAACCAACCTGTCACAGTTTGACTCTTTCCATCTGCGGTTTTTACAGAAGACCGACATTTATTAAAGTTTTTAAATTTCGAAAAATCTTGCGTAGCTAGTTCACTACCTATGCAAGATATGTTTGCTCCTGTATCAAGTAATCCGTATTCACAATAATTCAAAAATTAAAATTTCGCATAAAAACGCTGATCCTTCATATTACTAACAATAGTTGATACTAAAAGCTTCCTACAAAATCTGTGCTTTTTATAATACTCTCTTATTCTGCGAGTAGATCTTTTAGGTTTCCTTTCATTTATATTCAATGCTTCCATATTATTAAAAATTTCATTGCACCTTCTCATATAATAATCAAACCTTAAATGATACGGTAATCTAAGATATATTAACCTTGATAATTCTAAATCCTTTCAACTCCTCTCTCTTACAAAGGCTAATTGGGTATTCTATCAACTCACTTTTCTTATCATTACAATTCTTACTTTCTATAAATTCATTTTCAGCTAATTCAAAATTATTTAATTTGGACTGTTCATTGTTTCCAGAGCTTTTAAGTTTTTTGAAATTTTAATTCTCTTCACAGAACATTTTGGGCATTGTGGTTTGTATATGTTCTCGGCTCCACATCCATAACAAAATATTTTCCTCTCTTCAAGACAATTATACCAAAAATGATCTGTTTCTTTATAATTCCAACAACGTAGAATTCGATTTTGTAAATCTATAGCATTAACTTCTTCATCGGTGGAGTGGTTAGTTTCCAATAATTCTGAATTATTAACATCATCTAGCTCAGCAATATATCTTTTTGGCATTACATTATTATGATGACGAAACGATAAGTTTTTCTTAACATGATCGTCGTTTAGAAAAGCTTCCCTCATTTGTACCAATTTTCTCAAGTGAGAAATTGAATGCACTGGCACATATAACAAATCTTGCCTAATTTCTGGTCTTAAGTTTCTGGTTAAAATTTCAATTAATTCCATCTCAGACATAGGTGAAGGTAAACGATCTATAATCAATGAAATCGAATTGAGAAACATGTCAAACGTCTCACCAACTTTCATTTTCCTGTTTCTAATCTCCTCCCGTATATCAAATGAAGATTTGAAATCTCGATACTTAGATCTAATAGCCACACAAAATTCATCCCAGGTAAAAGAGTCTACCTGTTTCCTGTACCGCCAGTACCAATCTTTGGCTTTACCAGTTAATAGTACATTTACATTTTTGACAATGGGAACAAAATCTCCATTAAAATTATCAAATGTCAAAAATCGAATTCGGTAAAGAAATTCTTCCACATTAAGTCCTGATGGCGAGCCATCAAACTTTATGTTCCAACTAGATATTATTGACGTTATTTTATCCATGTTGAAATTAGAAAAGTTAGAATTTATTGATATTGAACTACCAGTTCGGTTGGTGGGATTCTGGTCATTATTACCAGGTGTTGCGCCATAACGTCAATTATAATCGACTATACGACTATAATATGTATCAACTAAATAGTCTACCATAATAAAATGGATATCTTATAATATAATATATACATGATAATTATGAATTAAATAATAATTATAAAAACACTGAATTTGATAACCATATATAAGTACCTCCCTAATGTTAAGTAGATTTAAGGTTTATGAATACATAGAATAAGGTTATTGAATATATAGAATAAGATAAATAATAATAATAAACAGAGTTGCTGAATTCTTTTAATACAGTTAGGATTAAGTAAATAGAATAAGATAGAATTAAGGAAAAATGAAAATAATAAAACAGTTGATAAATATCCTTACACTCGTGCGGTCCTCTTATTTCGCAATCAGTTTGGTCTTCGCGGTCAATATTTTAAGTGTCCTAATTCTAAATAATTAAACTATAATTTGTTTAGTTTAATACTTTCTTAAAAATCATTAAGAAAAAACACCAGGATTACTACCTCGATGTTCAGGGTAATTGTTCACATTTCTAACTGCCTGTGTATGATTATTAGGGTTTGGTATCATTTCCAAGTTGTTTAATAACCGAGTAATATTTGTTTCTATAAGTTTATTCAATTGATCTAAATCAACGGTAATATTTTGATTTTGAGTAGATCCTGATGCTAATGGATGAATTCGATTTGGAGAATTTAAAGGACTTTGTTGAGTGGTTCGAATCGGAGTACCGCTCACTTCTGTATCTAGATTTGTATTATTAAGTTGATTATCTTGAAATAAATTCCTAGCTTGACTACGAGTGTTATGCTGTTTAGCTAAAGCTCCTCGGCTTCTGTTACGGTCAGTATGTTTAGTCGTAAGATTTTGACTAACTAAAAGAGAAATCTTCTTGAGATCATATAGTTTCATTCTAATTTTAATAACTGACTGCAATGAAAAAAACGAAGAAGAAAAGAAAAGCCCGATTACAGTCTTTTATGACGAAAGCAAACAAAATTTAGATACAAAAAAAAATATCTTATTGACATAACCTATTCAAGAGCAGTATCTGGTGTCATTGATACGCCTGTCTCGAAATCCGCCACTAACCTTGGTCCTAAGGACGTCATTTTATTAGGACCCCAAACAATCTATGGCACCTGAACTATTTCCCTACTATGAAAACACTTTGTAGTTCAATTAAGCATACATTATGATTACTTACAATTTATTGACAAAAAATGAGAAAGAATGAATAGAATTATAAAAAAAAAATCTTAACATAGTTGAACTTTAAATGAAAGCATTATATTCCAAGCATAAATCAAATTGACTTTTCTTTAACTGCATCAGCGATAATGAGGACAAACATGTAACAATATCTTAATAAATTATTAATTAGGTTCGATCAAACAGGTTTGATCCCATCATCACTGATGATTACTATAAATATTAAGGTGAAACATAAAGTTAGCACTCACCAAACGTATATGTAGTCGAGTTCCTGAAGGCCTTCACGATTTCGAGGTACACGATGATGTTGCCGATAGTTACTTCTTGGAATTTTTGCTAAAAAAAATCATTAATCTGCTCGGGGAATTATGCTCTAATTAATGCTTACACTTGCTATTCTTTCACAAAACTTCAATATTATTTACATATAGTTTCAGAAATATTCTAATGTTAAACTAATCTTAAAACTAAAAATATAAATTCACAATTTTAAAGAAAAATACCTTCTATAAACAAAACAAATTAATTAGATCCAATTAAATAGAAAAAAAAAGTTGGATTTATACATGTTGTGATCATTATTACGGCTTTACATTAAAACTAAATTATCACAATATTGTTGGTTCTATGTGTTTCTGTTCTCTTTTCGGTTTTATTTTATGTATTCATTATTAAGCCTGTTCTATTAAAGAGCCTAAGTATGTACTTAAAATAAACGAAATTCAAGAAATAAAAAGATTGACTAATCTAAAGTAATGATTAATTTAAAAAGATCACTACATTAGGCATGATAATTATTTTAAGAAATATATATGATAGATTTAATGCAATGATATTATAGGTTGACCAAAATTTAACATTTTAGATTGCAATATTACTTATTAGGAAAGAAATTTAGCAAATAGAATTTCTAGAACACTGATATAATTTGATACAAATATAATTTTATAACAATATTAAGCAAATTAAGAATATTTCTAATATAAAAGAAGGCTGAATGATAAGTTTACAGTTACCAACACCGTTATTACATTTTCCCCAGCAATGAGGTAAAGTCTCTTCTGGCTTCTGAGTTACTTGATGAACAATTAAATAATTTTCTGGACTTTCTTGTCCGCACGTCCACAGTATAACCGACCAAGGAAAATTACCAGCCTTATGCCAAACAATTTAAATTTTACTCACTGGACTTCTTTCCAAATTCCAAAGAACATCCACCAAATGAGATTATAACAAAAACTTATATCAAATAACTTTTATCACTTCACTTTAAAAAAAAATTAATGTCGCTTATGGACAAATTTCTCTTGACGCTTCTATATTCAAGGTTTCAATCGAAATGGAGGAGTTGTTCAATTTTTTTTATGTAGAAACCTCGGATAGCAATCAGAACGGGTGTAATGAGAAAACATGTATAAAAAGAACTTTACGCTTGTTTAAGCTCTTGACAATCATAAAAATATCAGACATGATTGCCACTATACCCAACATACATACATGTATGTACTGTACTAATTCGATTGTCTTTAATAATAGTTGGTACATTTTAGATTCCTCTTATAAAAATAAAAAAAAGAATATTATGAAAAACCTTTCCTTTTTTAATTTCCGGAAAAATCATATAAGGTCACACCAGTAAAGATGTATGTTTGTCCATTATGTTAGAAACAATTATTTGGCTACATGCGCCTGTATGCTAGCAGCATGTTGCTAAGAATAAGTATTAAGCTTTTGATGAAATAAAAAGGTGAATGTTTTAGCTAACATATAAATAAAAGGTTTCAAAGTGTCCCACTGACTAAATAGCAAGTGACAGAATAAAAATGATGACTATTTCTTAAACCGTATACTACAAAACTAGATAATAATTATGATTTCATAAAATTATTAGATAGAAAAAGAACGATTTATAATCGGAGATCTTTGGCATGATAGGTACCTACTGATTTCCCATTTAGGTCCTCAATTAGATAATAATGATTACCTAATTTCTCTCTAATACGACTTTTAATAAATAACGGAAACTGTTGAAGAATAATAAATTAATAATTATTTAATTAAATTCAGTTCATAATGTAGTACAGTACATATTTATATTATCATTTCTAATAATATTCTTGATGTACCACTGTACTTGCTATAATTTATCTATTTTCTATATTCTTTCTATGCTTCTTTCTATTTTACACATGCATATACACATACATGTACAAGTTTTGTCACGCGATTTTCTACCTCCTACTAAGCTAACCGGTTTTTATACATATCCTTGTTAGTGTAAAGAACCGTTTTTATTATTTGTTACAATTTTGTAAGAAAAACAGAATTATTTTACATTGCCTAAATTTTGTAACAAATTATTATAATTCTGATCGTGAAAGTTATCACATCTCTGCCTTGCTGCTAAAATAATAATCATACTGCCTTGCTGCTGTGTTATACTTAATAGAAAATTAAATTAAAGTTAAATTTGTATAATAATAAGTTTTTTAAATAAATTTGAATGTAATAAACGTAAAAATAATAAAATAAAGTGAATTAAAACCCTCAATCTTAAACAGAGACAATTTGGCATTGAGTTCCTTATTGCTACTACTTGGAACAAAACTGCGTCTAAAAACTTCATGACCTATTTGGAAATTTTGTGGTCGGGTACGTAGATTATATTGCTGTCGGTTCGTTTCATAAGCCTGTTTAATATGCTTCCTTAAATTACACCGAATTAAGTTTAGACTATCATCACGAGAAATATGATATGCTGATTCATCGAGTAAATTCAGATTCTTAAGTAGTCCGTAAGAGCTACCATGAGTTATCATGTCTAGCACAAACATAGCGTGATAGGGAGTACATTTAATTGCTTGATGATAGGAATTACGTAAAGCCCAACTTATTTTTGTCAGATGTTCATCCCATAGCTTGTGATCCTTCTTCAAATATGCACGAATTCCTGCTATTATAGATCTATTTACTCTTTCCGATGCATTACTTTGTGAAGAGTATACAGCCGTGTACATGTGATGAATTCCGTAGCTGGTTAAAAATGCGTTAAAATCATTTGCTCTAAATTGAGATCCGTTGTCACTGACAATAACTTCTGGAACAATATATACGTGAAAAATTTGTTTCTGAAGATTCTCAATAATTAACGTTGATGTAGACTTTCGCATAGGAAATAACCAATGAAATTTGGTCAGATGGTCTAACACTATTAGCAGTCCTATATATCCCCATTTACTTCTAGGATATGGTCCTAACAGATCAATGTATAATCGTTGAAATGGACGAATTGATAAAGCTTGTTTCCCCATTTCTGGTTTAAGGTTAATAATGGGTGCTTTGGTAGTTTTACAAACATCGCATTTCCTAATGTAATCTCTAACATCCTTAACTAATCCTGGCCAAAAGAAATTGCTACGTATCAAATCGATTGTTTTTACCATACCACCGTGAGCACAAATTGGTTCATCGTGAGCTCTTTTAATAACTTTAGTACGTAATTTCAATGATATCCACAATTTCCAACATTTTTCTTCCTGGTTATCTTCCCCTCTATAGTGTTCTGTATGTATGTAAATTAATTTATCTATTACTTTAATATCAGGGTATTTACTCTGATCAGCTAGAACTTTTTCCCTCAAGGTAATGTAATCTTGATCTAGAAAATGTGTTGAATTTAAATCAATTTCAGGTTCCGTTAATGTTAGAGAGGAAATATCGTGAGAACAGCTACGCGACAATGCGTCCGGAACAATATGGTCCTTTCCTTTACGATGACTAATCGTAAACTTATATGGTTGAAGTTTAAATGCCCAACGAGCGAGTCGTCCGCTAAGGGCGGGTTGTTTCATAAGCCACAACAGACTAGAATGATCTGTTATGATTTCAAATTCTTGTAACTCGAGGTAACATCGAAAACGTTTAATGCCTTCAATAGCGGCTAAGCATTCACGTTCTGTAACACTGTAGTTTCTTTGGGCGGTGTTAAGTTTTTTACTCATGAAAGCTATTGGTCTTTCATTTCCATTTTCATCATGTTGAACTAAAACTGCGCCAATTCCAATATCACTTGCGTCACAGTGCACATAAAATTTCTTTTCACAGTTTGGGTTCACAAGTACTGGAGCTGTAGTTAATAGTAATTTTATTCTATCAAAGGCTTTTTGAGCCTACGTGGTCCAAATAAATTTCCTTTTTGTAGATTAGAGTTCCGATATTGGAAAAACTACATCTGAAAAATTGTCAATGAATCTCCTATACCATCCTGCAAGACCTAAAAAACCTCTAACTTGCTTTATTGTCTTTGGAACTGGCCAATTGACAATAGTACTAACTTTTTCTGGGTCTGTCATAATACCTCCGTTGCCTATCATATATCCTAGGTACTGAACATTAGTAACGCAAAATTTACTTTTCGATATGTTCAATGTTAAATTCGCCTTCCTAAATTGATCCGCGACATTTACTAATACTAATAAATGACTCTGAAAATCTTCTGAAACTATAATAAGGTCATCGAGATATCCAAAGACACAATTTCGAAGATCAGGTGGTATTATCTCGTCAATTAGACGACACATCGTCTGTGGAGCATTGCAAAGACCAAATGGCATAACAACGAATTGATATAATGGTCTACCTGGTACTGTAAATGCTGTCAATAGTTTAGACTCTTCGGTCAAAGCTATTTGCCAATACGCGTTTTTCAAATCCAATTTCGATATTATATTAGCTTTGGGCAATCTTGAAAAAATTCCCTCAATTGAAAGAAGCGGATAAGCATCCTTTTGAGTAACTGAGTTCAACTTTCTTGCATCAAGACAGAGACGAACTTTATTAGGTTTGATAACAAGCCTCATTGGAGAGCTCCAAGATCATTGGGATGGTTCAATTACACCCAATTCTAACATCCTGTCAATTTCAGCAAACATCAGTTTTTCTACGGCTGGAGAAACCGGGTAAACCCGCTGTTTAATGGGTTTAGAATTGCCAATATCTATATCGTGTTTAATAAGTGATGTCCTTCCTAGACCTTGATTTTCAAAACTTGGAAATAATGCAATAATAGCATCGAGTTGTTGCTTTTGATAAGGAGTCAACGAGTATTCAGATTTATTCAATTCTTTGTTGGACTTATCAATTCCTAAATACTTTATTTCGTGTGAATCTTGAATCCTGTCTGATGGACAATGATCCAGTAACGATTTATCTACAATATCTACAGACTCTACAATATTTGGTATAAGACCAAATGCGTTCCAAAAATCAATACCAAGTGTTAAACGTTGTGTAATAGAAGGTATGATGAAAAGATTTATCAAGCGTCTTTGACCTTTAAATTCAACCTCAACTGCTAACCAACCTGTCACAGTTTGACTCTTTCCATCTGCGGTTTTTACAGAAGACCGACATTTATTAAAGTTTTTAAATTTCGAAAAATCTTGCGTAGCTAGTTCACTACCTATGCAAGATATGTTTGCTCCTGTATCAAGTAATCCGTATTCACAATAATTCAAAAATTAAAATTTCGCATAAAAACGCTGATCCTTCATATTACTAACAATAGTTGATACTAAAAGCTTCCTACAAAATCTGTGCTTTTTATAATACTCTCTTATTCTGCGAGTAGATCTTTTAGGTTTCCTTTCATTTATATTCATTGCTTCCATATTATTAAAAATTTCATTGCACCTTCTCATATAATAATCAAACCTTAAATGATACGGTAATCTAAGATATATTAACCTTGATAATTCTAAATCCTTTCCTTTACATTCGCTCAACTCCTCTCTCTTACAAAGGCTAATTGGGTATTCTATCAACTCACTTTTCTTATCATTACAATTCTTACTTTCTATAAATTCATTTTCAGCTAATTCAAAATTATTTAATTTGGACTGTTCATTGTTTCCAGAGCTTTTAAGTTTTTTGAAATTTTAATTCTCTTCACAGAACATTTTGGGCATTGTGGTTTGTATATGTTCTCGGCTCCACATCCATAACAAAATATTTTCCTCTCTTCAAGACAATTATACCAAAAATGATCTGTTTCTTTATAATTCCAACAACGTAGAATTCGATTTTGTAAATCTATAGCATTAACTTCTTCATCGGTGGAGTGGTTAGTTTCCAATAATTCTGAATTATTAACATCATCTAGCTCAGCAATATATCTTTTTGGCATTACATTATTATGATGACGAAACGATAAGTTTTTCTTAACATGATCGTCGTTTAGAAAAGCTTCCCTCATTTGTACCAATTTTCTCAAGTGAGAAATTGAATGCACTGGCACATATAACAAATCTTGCCTAATTTCTGGTCTTAAGTTTCTGGTTAAAATTTCAATTAATTCCATCTCAGACATAGGTGAAGGTAAACGATCTATAATCAATGAAATCGAATTGAGAAACATGTCAAACGTCTCACCAACTTTCATTTTCCTGTTTCTAATCTCCTCCCGTATATCAAATGAAGATTTGAAATCTCGATACTTAGATCTAATAGCCACACAAAATTCATCCCAGGTAGAAGAGTCTACCTGTTTCCTGTACCGCCAGTACCAATCTTTGGCTTTACCAGTTAATAGTACATTTACATTTTTGACAATGGGAACAAAATCTCCATTAAAATTATCAAATGTCAAAGATCGAATTCGGTAAAGAAATTCTTCCACATTAAGTCCTGATGGCGAGCCATCAAACTTTATGTTCCAACTAGATATTATTGACGTTATTTTATCCATGTTGAAATTAGAAAAGTTAGAATTTATTGATATTGAACTACCAGTTCGGTTGGTGGGATTCTGGTCATTATTACCAGGTGTTGCGCCATAACGTCAATTATAATCGACTATACGACTATAATATGTATCAACTAAATAGTCTACCATAATAAAATGGATATCTTATAATATAATATATACATGATAATTATGAATTAAATAATAATTATAAAAACACTGAATTTGATAACCATATATAAGTACCTCCCTAATGTTAAGTAGATTTAAGGTTTATGAATACATAGAATAAGGTTATTGAATATATAGAATAAGATAAATAATAATAATAAACAGAGTTGCTGAATTCTTTTAATACAGTTAGGATTAAGTAAATAGAATAAGATAGAATTAAGGAAAAATGAAAATAATAAAACAGTTGATAAATATCCTTACACTCGTGCGGTCCTCTTATTTCGCAATCAGTTTGGTCTTCGCGGTCAATATTTTAAGTGTCCTAATTCTAAATAATTAAACTATAATTTGTTTAGTTTAATACTTTCTTAAAAATCATTAAGAAAAAACACCAGGATTACTACCTCGATGTTCAGGGTAATTGTTCACATTTCTAACTGCCTGTGTATGATTATTAGGGTTTGGTATCATTTCCAAGTTGTTTAATAACCGAGTAATATTTGTTTCTATAAGTTTATTCAATTGATCTAAATCAACGGTAATATTTTGATTTTGAGTAGATCCTGATGCTAATGGATGAATTCGATTTGGAGAATTTAAAGGACTTTGTTGAGTGGTTCGAATCGGAGTACCGCTCACTTCTGTATCTAGATTTGTATTATTAAGTTGATTATCTTGAAATAAATTCCTAGCTTGACTACGAGTGTTATGCTGTTTAGCTAAAGCTCCTCGGCTTCTGTTACGGTCAGTATGTTTAGTCGTAAGATTTTGACTAACTAAAAGAGAAATCTTCTTGAGATCATATAGTTTCATTCTAATTTTAATAACTGACTGCAATGAAAAAAACGAAGAAGAAAAGAAAAGCCCGATTACAGTCTTTTATGACGAAAGCAAACAAAATTTAGATACAAAAAAAAATATCTTATTGACATAACCTATTCAAGAGCAGTATCTGGTGTCATTGATACGCCTGTCTCGAAATCCGCCACTAACCTTGGTCCTAAGGACGTCATTTTATTAGGACCCCAAACAATCTATGGCACCTGAACTATTTCCCTACTATGAAAACACTTTGTAGTTCAATTAAGCATACATTATGATTACTTACAATTTATTGACAAAAAATGAGAAAGAATGAATAGAATTATAAAAAAAAAATCTTAACATAGTTGAACTTTAAATGAAAGCATTATATTCCAAGCATAAATCAAATTGACTTTTCTTTAACTGCATCAGCGATAATGAGGACAAACATGTAACAATATCTTAATAAATTATTAATTAGGTTCGATCAAACAGGTTTGATCCCATCATCACTGATGATTACTATAAATATTAAGGTGAAACATAAAGTTAGCACTCACCAAACGTATATGTAGTCGAGTTCCTGAAGGCCTTCACGATTTCGAGGTACACGATGATGTTGCCGATAGTTACTTCTTGGAATTTTTGCTAAAAAAAATCATTAATCTGCTCGGGGAATTATGCTCTAATTAATGCTTACACTTGCTATTCTTTCACAAAACTTCAATATTATTTACATATGGTTTCAGAAATATTCTAATGTTAAACTAATCTTAAAACTAAAAATATAAATTCACAATTTTAAAGAAAAATACCTTATATAAACAAAAGAAATTAATTAGATCCAATTAAATAGAAAAAAAGAAAAAAATTGGATTTATACATGTTGTGATCATTATTACGGCTTTACATTAAAACTAAATTATCACAATATTGTTGGTTCTATATGTTTTCTGTTCTCTTTTCGGTTTTATTTTATGTATTCATTATTAAGCCTGTTCTATTAAAGAGCGTAAGTATGTACTTAAAATAAACGAAATTCAAGAAATAAAAAGATTGACTAAACTAAAGTAATGATTAATTTAAAAAGATCACTACATTAGGCATGATAATTATTTTAAGAAATATATATGATAGATTTAATGCAATGATATTATAGGTTGACCAAAATTTAACATTTTAGATTGCAATATTACTTATTAGGAAAGAAATTTAGCAAATAGAATTTCTAGAACACTGATATAATTTGATACAAATATAATTTTATAACAATATTAAGCAAATTAAGAATATTTCTAATATAAAAGAAGGCTAAATGATAAGTTTACAGTTACCAAAACCGTTATTACATTTTCCCCAGCACCGAGGTACAGTCTCTTCTGGCTTCTGAGTTACTTGATGAACAATTAAATAATTTTCTGGACTTCCTTGTCCGCACGTCCAGAGTATAACCGACCAAGGAAAATTACCAGCCTTATGCCAAACAATTTATATTTTACGCACTTGACTTCTTTCCAAATTCCAAAGAACATCCACCAAATGAGATTATAACAAAAACTTATATCAAATAACTTTTATCACTTCACTTTAAAAAAAAAATTAATGTCGCTTATGGACAAATTCCTCTTGACGCTTCTATATTCAAGGTTTCAATCGAAATGGAGGAGTTGTTCAATTTTTGTTATGTAGAAACCTCGGATAGCAATCAGAACGGGTGTAATGAGAAAACATGTATAAAAAGAACTTTACGTTTGTTTAAGCTCTTGACAATCATAAAAATATCAGACATGATTGCCACTATACCCAACATACATACATGTATGTACTGTACTAATTCGATTGTCTTTAATAATAGTTGGTACATTTTAGATTCCTCTTATAAAAATAAAAAAAAGAATATTATGAAAAACCTTTCCTTTTTTAATTTCCGGAAAAATCATATAAGGTCACACCAGTAAAAATGTATGTTTGTCCATTATGTTAGAAACAATTATTTGGCTACATGCGCCTGTATGCTAGCAGCATGTTGCTAAGAATAAGTATTAAGCTTTTGATGAAATAAAAAGGTGAATGTTTTAGCTAACATATAAATAAAAGGTTTCAAAGTGTCCCACTGACTAAATAGCAAGTGACAGAATAAAAATCATGACTACACTACACCATATGTATTTTCATCTTACCATACTGAGACATAAATTTTATAGGTAAATAATAAAAATAATTAACATTTTCTACTGAACTGTATTAATTTTCCTCTTTTCTTTCATGTTATTATTGATGTTTTCATTCATATATATTAGAGCGACTCAAGTTGTATGGAAGCAAAATTCGTGCTCGATGTACCCCCCCCCCCCCCCCCTCAAAATGAACCTTGGACTTTTTAAGATGGCATCTAAAATATTTCGGCTCTAGCTTTGACCTCTCGTGAGCTGGACCATTTTGAAAAAGGGTCTATTTTTGTATGTTTTGTTAATTTGAGAATTTGTTTCCTAACCAACATATAGAGTATGGGTGTCATAAGAAAGGTTTTTTCAAGGCGCGTCCAGCGGTATATACAATTTGTTCACGGACAATCATCCATGTCCTTTTTTAAGGATATTCTGTTAAAAAAACGGGTTTTGAATTTTTTCTTTTCTTCCTTTCTAACCAAATTAACTTTCATATGATGGCGGATTTAGTTTCTAGATGATGTTTCTATGAAAATAGGACTAAAGAAAGAAAAAAAGAAATGATCCACGACTTTTTGTGGGCATATTTTTTTCCCAAATTAAAAAAGGTATTAAATTTTTTTGTTTATATTTACAAAACTATACTCAAAAAACGCAAACTAGGGCGAATTTCAAAAAAAGCTAAGACCCGTATTTAACCGTTTGACTGCTAAGCGATTCTGGTGAGAACGTTCGATATTGTCAAATAAAACACTCTAATTTAGACAAATGTCAATCAATTTTAATAATTCTTTTCATATTATAAAGAAACAATATTAATTGTGAATGTGAATAAAAAAAATAAACATTAAATTATTTTTTCTTTGAAAATTAAAATTATTAAAAAGATTTTCGTAACAAATTAACGCAGCGCTTATGCGCCGCGTAGCAGTCAAACGGTTAATTAAAACAACTAAAGATTAAAATATGTTAATTTGGTTATTTTATTACAAACAACCCCGAAGAAAAAATTCAAAACCCGTTCTTTTTAACAGAATATCATTAAAAAAAGGACATGGATGATCGTCCTTGGACAAATTGTATACGCATTGAAAAAACCTTTCTTATGACACCCATATTGTATATGTTGGTAAGAAAACAGATTCTCAAATTGACAAAACATGGAAAAATAGACCCTTTTTCGAAATGGTCCAGCTCACGAGAGGTCAAAGCTGGAGCCGAAATATTTTAAATGTCATCTTAAAAAGTCCAAGGTTCATTTGTAGGAGGGTACATCGAGCACTTTTTTTGGTGAGTCGCTCTAATATACATATTTGGTATTTTATATCGCTTAAAGAGCCTAATAAGTTTCTGAATTATATATTCTTAATCTGTTTTTACGTACTATTTTACATTTCTTTGGTTTCTCATCGTAAATAGTTGCATTTACACCCCGTATTTTTTTATTATATACGGGGTTTGAAATAGGTTTTTAAATTTTTCGTATGGTTCTTTTTTCAAAAATATTTTTTTAATTTAAAGTTGCTGGGTTTAGCTGATTTATCATGTTGTTCTTTATTCCTTATTTTATGTTTTTCTAAAAGTTTTTTTTATCATTATGTGAGAGCTTTGTAGACGAAATTTAGCCTCTTTGCTAAAGTCTTCCACATTATAAATAGGATCGATTTTATTCAGATTTAAATCATTTGGCATATTTGCACTTCGGCCAAAGACTAGTTCATATGGCGTAAATTTCTTGTCGAAGACTGAACTTGTAGATGTATTGTGAAAATATGTAAAATACTTTAAATATGTTTCCCAGTCTGCAATATTGTCACTTATGTAGGACCTAATGTACTAGTTAAAAACGCGATGATTCCGTTCTGCTGTCCCTACCGTTTGGTGGTGATAGGCCGTTGAGAAGTTGATGTTAATATTTAAAAGTTTGCATAACTCACAAAATATTTCATTCCTGGATTCAGTACCAAGGTCTGATATAATGGTCTTCATTCTTCCATAGACTAAAACGAAATTTTCAAATACATATTGCCTGAGCTATAGTTTTTGCACTTTTTTCCGGTATCGGTATCATAATCAGATATTTTGTGAAGTCACAAATCATAGTTAAAGCATATTTATTGCCATATTTGGACGTAGGCAAAGGACCTTGTGTCTTGTGTCACAATATAAAAGGTTTAATAGGTGTTGGTGTCAATGTCGGTTCTTCTTTGTTACCTATTTTCACTTTGTTCAGGTTGCAATGTGCACATTTACTAACAAATGAAGATATATCTTTAGTCATATTCTTCCAGTAATACCTAGTTCTTAATTTAGCATATAACCTTTTGCGACCACAGTGTCCTCTTTATGATAAGTTTCCAAAAGTTCAAGTTTTTTTGTATTCTCAGTGATGATTTCAATCGGGTCTACTAATAGAATTTCTATTGTTTTTAAAATTTTGTTACCGTGCATCTTAAAGTTTTGAATGCTATATATAGAAAAAATTGGGTCATCTTTTGCCAATTCAAGTGTGTAAATGTTAATATTGTTGGCCTCTTTCTGTAGCCTCAAAAGCATTGCTTCTAAATTCAATGGTTTGTTAACAATATTAACATTTGCAACTGATCTAGATTTTGTATAAATATTAAACTTTATGCTAGTTACGATTCCGTTCCTGTTACCTATTTCGAAACTTATTTTCGCATTTTTCCTGTTAAATTCTTGTGGAAACTTGTCATATACTTTTAATGTACTTTCTTCCCTAGGGTACTCTAATGTCGGTTGATGCGTCACTGTTTTTGTTCGTTTAGACATTGCTCGCGTAAATACAGTAAAAATAGTTTCAGTTGTTGGCTCGTTTTTATCTCGTCGAATAAGATTCGAGAAAGTGCATCATCACCGACATTATTTTTTCCTTTTATATGCTCAATTACGAATTTATATTCAGAAAGTTTAAGTCTAATATTCGTTAACTTAGAGGAAGGGTATTTCATATTGAAAAGATATACCAATGGACGATGGTCAGTTGTGACTACGAATTCAGTCCCGTAAACATAAGGTCGAAATTGATTTATTGCGAAATATATTGCAATCAGTTCCTGTTCAATCGTTGCCTTTTTTTGTTCCGCATGAGTGAAAGATTTGGATGCATAATATATGGGAAGATCGTGTCCATCGAAGTTTTGACTAAGGATTGCCCCACACCCTACCTTTGAAGCATCGACTGTGATTATAATATCTTTGGAAAAGTCCGGGTATTGAAGGATTTTCGGAGAAACTAGTTCTTTTTTTATTCTTTCAAAAGCCCTCTGGCATTTTTCATCCCACTCAAAATTAACTCTTTTACGTGTAATATTATTCAATGGGGCTACTATACATGCAAAATTGGGAATAAAGCGCCTGTAGTAATTCGCGAACGCTACAAAACGTTTAACAGCGTCCTTATCGGTAGGTACTGAATACTTTTCAATAGCTTATATTTAGGTGTTATCAGGTAAAAGTCCCCTTGAGGTGCACTTGTGACCTCAGAATGTGACTTCAGGTCTGAAGAAGTTGCATTTATATGGATTAATTTTCAAATTAAATTTTCTCAATATGTCAAATACGTTGGTTAAATTTTCTAAGTGATGATCTTTACTACATCCAATTACAATTATATCATCGATATATAAGAAAGCTTTATTGGGTTCTAGTCCACCAAAAGCTATGGACATCATCCGGGAGAATGAGTTTGGAGCTACGTTTAGTCCATATGGAAGAACTTTCCAACGGAATGCACCTTGATCTGTGCTGAAAGATGTTAAATTTCTTGATTGCTCGTGAAGTGGAATTTGGTGAAACCCTGAATATAAGTCAATAACGGAGAAATGTTTAGCACGTCCTAGATTGTCGAAGTGGCAGTGGAAATTTATCCGCAATTAGTTTTTTATTTATAGCCCTGTAATCCATGCACATTCGATATGTTTGGTATTATTTGGACTTTTTTTAGGTACCAGAATTAATGGGCTATTGTAATTTGACTTACTTATTTCTATTAAATCGTTATCAATTAAGTTCTCTAATTGTTTTTTAATTTCATTTCGTTGTGGATATGGAAGGCGATAATTTTTTATATAGACAGGTTCATTATCCCTAAGTCTTAATTTGTGCTCATAGAAGTTATTGATGGTCATTTTATCAGTTTTCAAAGTGAAAATATCTGAGTAATTTTCACATAATGGCATTAAATCAGGACTTATATAGTCTGGCATGTTGTGCTTTAAAATTTGTTTCAGTTTGTGTACACGTTCAGTACAGTACTTGTTAATGGAATAAATATTGAAATTCGACAGTTTTTCTGTTTTAATGTCATATGTGTGGACAACTTTAGTTTCGTTGGTTGTATTCAAAATTCTTACAATTGGGGTTTTTGAATCCACAATGCATTTACCAAAAAAAAACATCCCTTGTAATTTCCTGGGAATCAATAAAAACTGGTTCATTGACACAATTTATGTGAATTTGTCTAAATACCTCACATCTTGGTGGAATTAAAAATTAATCTTTACTAATTCCATGGGAAATTGGAATGATTATTCTACTACCATTCACAAAAGAAGAAACCGTCATGGTATTGTAGTCAATTCTACACTTGTTCGTTCTTAGAAAGTCTTTTTCTAATATACCGTCAGATGGAATGTTGAAATAATCGGGAACGATGTGAAAAACCTGTGGGATAAAAAAATTGGAACCCGATAAATTTGTATTAATGGTGCCTAGTAATTTAATGGTATTCGTCGTTATGCCCACAATGTTAACACTACTTCGTTCATTTATCTTTATATGCTCTTTTGAACATGAAATTTTTAAGATAGAAATATCTGCCTGTGAATCTACCAAAAACGAATTCGTTCTGAAGGAGGCTGTACAATTTAAGTTTACGAAATCAGAAAAATTTAAATTAAAACTATATATTGACCTAAAATTGTTGTCTGTTATTACATTTGATCTTCCTCCCCCAACACTTCGTGCGGAGGGACTTCTTCGTTTAAAGTCCTCACAGCAGGATAATTATGACTATTGCGAAAGTTTTTATTAAGTGGCTGACTGTAATTTCTATTATTTGTTCCCTGATTACTGTACTCACGAACTCTGTAATTATTGTTACCCCGGTAGTTATTATTCGAACGGTTTGTACGGGTGTTCCGGTTATTAAAAGTATTAGTTCTATATGAGTTATTATTATTTTCCCAGTTGTAATTGTTCCTATTCTGTCCCCCACTAGGCCTGTTGTAACGTAATGACAGTACTTGATGTTCATGTTCAGTTGCCGACTCCTCTACAATTAGTTTTGCAACTACATCTTTAGCTTCTTTAAAAACCGTTGAAGCTAAAATTGCCTTCACCAACCCTGACTTTGCATTATTTCTGCAAATTTTGACTGTCTGTTCCAACGCCATCTCTTGGGCTTTTGTCTTTGTTATCCCTTCTGTGACTAAAGAACGTTGAAATGCATCTGCCAAATCCTCGACCTTCTTTGCAAATTCTGTGTAATCATTATTTTTAACATGCAGTGCAGTAAGCCTACCTGCAACAACTTTGGAATTATCTGGTTTTATTCTGTTCTTAAGTGTTTCTTTAATCTGATATATGCTTGTAATATTCTGAGGTAGGACCTCTCTGGCCTTTCCATCTAATTTTGATTTTAAAAACGAAATAAAACACGTATTTAAATTCTCTGCTGTTAATTCGTGAATTAAATCAATCTTGTGAAGAAAAGAATTAAGTGTTAGCGGGTCTCCGTTGTAGTTCTCCCTAATGATGTTTGAACACATCGAAATAAATTTTGTTTTCTCGTCAATAGAAGCCATGTTATTTGTATTATTCTCTACACTTTCCACAATTGTATCCTTATTGTCTTCGCTTTCACCAGAAAAGTCTGTTTCAGAATCAGAATCTGTCAACACTTCCTTAAGCACAACTTCGAACAAATCTACGCCGCTTGGAATATTAATTTTACACTTCAATCTACAAAAACATCTCACTAATAATTCCCTACAATATAATATTTTATTTTGTACTACTTTTTTCAGGATCAGCTAAACCCTTAATATATTTGGTCAATTCACACAATCCGTTGTATCGTTGTATTCATTGTATTGTTTGAAGAACGTACAACAGTGCATGATTGTTGTTGATAATTTTAATATAAAAATCCGATACACTTATACACATTTTTTCCATATGTTTTTAAAAGTTGTATTGGTTGTGTGAATGAAAAAAATGTGTATATGTTTTCATATGTTGTGTTGGTTTCGGGCTATCAAATTGTTTGAATGCCACGAAATACACAATACAGCATAGCATTGAGCGTTCACAAACAAACAAATGTATTCAATACAACATACACGATACAAAGTTGTGTGAATTGCCCAATTGTTTTGTATATATCAAAATATTGTTATAATTTTCAATTAATAGGTGTATCTATTCAGCAATTTTTTGTTGTTTATTAGATAAGGGGCGACTTTGCAATATCCTTTTTTTTATTTTACAAAAATCTCCAATAAGTCCATTAAATTTGTCAATTTGAAATTCAGTAGACATTAAATTGTTTTTAAATTTTTATACATATGTATATCAAGAAAATTTATGATCTAATTTTACTTTTTTTTTTTCTTTATTTTGTTTTAGTTCTAGGAGAAAATATGATTAACAAGTGTTTCAAAGAAATATATATTTGTTGTGTGTTTTAATAATAATTATATAGAAATAGACAGCAAAAAAATAATATGTATATTGTTTTAGTTGTAGTCGTTTTTTAATTGTTCTTATTGTTATTATAATTCAATAATAGTTAACTAAAAGAGTAGTATATATACTTATATATTTGAATATATTTTGTTGTTCTTAATTTGAAAATAATGAGTTCCTTGTTGTTGTTGTGAATAGATCCATACAGTCTCCTCGATATATAGATTAATTATTTGAAAAGTTTTTTTTATTTACAAGTGCCTGTTTTAATCATAAGTTTAAATGTTTTTACTTAGTTTAAGTTTTTATTAATTTGAAATTTTGTTTTCATATGTATTTAAGTATGTGTCTATTGTAAGATTTAAGAAATGTTTTTCTGTGGTTTGTTTTGATTTTTTTTCAATACTATTTATGATTAAATGTAGTTGTTTAAATGTTTTGTGTATTTTATTTTATTTTATGTTGCATATATACACGCAGAGAAGAAATATGGTTCGGGCTACCATAAATTGAAACTATCATTAATGTTTAGTATTATAATTAGTACAACCATGTAAAATAGTTCCCTATGCAGAACATAATATGATCCCGGTAGGTTATCACAATATTGTCCTACGTTAACATATTATAGTTCCCGTAACAACTATAATATAATTCCTACAATTATATTATTATTATCACAAAATGGTCACCACAATTATAATATTGTTTTTATTTTACCATAATATGATACTTCTAATGACTATAATATTTTCTATTTAAATAGTACCCCCAATAATAAGACGCAATACTTCAAATTTCATAAATTTTATACATTTATTAAAACGTTATTTTATTTATTAAAATAACTAAATGTAATAATTATAATAATTTAAATAATTCAAGATATGTATTAAAATTATGAAATTGTATGTATATAATATTTTAAACAAATTTTAATTGAATAGAATTAATAAGATTAATAATACAAATATTACTTACAAGCTGAAAACTTTTAGTATTTGAAAGTATTTTATATTTTAAGAAATACGTTGCTGTTGTAAAGTCATTTGTTTGTAACTCCTGCTTTTTTCCACTGCATTAGTACCATGTCCCCATCAAAATAGTTTTCTAATTTTAATACGTCCAAACCAGATTTATCTATGTTAACGCAATCAACATTCAAGGTGTGACGTCGTTTTGCTTCAGTAATAAAATAAACAAGTATGTAAATTAAAGGAAACTAAATAAAAAATAATTCTATGTACCTATTGTTTCATCTGGTTTTGATTTAGAACGTCGTCGTATAACACCAGCAGCACTTAATCTGGACCGTATGTTATTGTATGCATCATACAATTTTCCCTTGGCCAAAAGTAAACGGTACGACGTACGTTTCCTTCACTTCCGAAGGAAAAATTTCAATTATGGATTGTGTTAATTGCAGAAAATCTTCTCTTATTATCCTATATGTAATTATTTTATTTATTTATTTATTTATTTATTACAATACAATTACAAATTATATTCTAATTTTATACGAGCGGAGTAACTTGACCATATGCTCGGTGTAGTGTCACAGACCAGAGTCTCTGGTGGGAATCGAACCCACGACCCTCACACTAATAGTCTAGCACACTACCCACTAGACTACCAGGGCACCCTATATGTAATTAAATGTCAATTAAAATATACACTTTTAATATATTAATAGATGATTTACTTTCTGTTGGGATCTCGATTTAAAATAATATTATTGCCTTGGCGATATTTGTTCGATGTTTATTTTCTAGATTATTAACATGTAGTGCCTCCTTAATTTCATTTAGTTGTCTAATTTCCTAGAAAAGAGAGTTTTCATTATTTATTTGTTTACTTTATATGCACAAAAAAATACTTACTTGAGTAGAAGGAAGATCAGTCAAATTTTGTTGGGGTTTTAAATATGCATTCTCTTCATGAAATATTGGATATGAATTTAATGTTGGTTGTAGTTGAGTGTTGTTCCCTTCAAGTGGTTCTTCTGGTAAAAACTTCTATGTGACGTCAAATGATGGAGTTTCTGGCTGATGTGACTTATCGTTTGCAGGCTCTATGAAAAATATTTCATGAAAAGTTGAATTGCACGTTGATTGCGAACTTGAGTTGCTGTTTGCAACAGCTATATATACGTAAAAACACACACAACAATTAAATTCATCAGAACAGTTCAAACTTTTTACATTTTTTAAAACATTATTTTTTAACTATTTAGGTTCACCTTTTACAAAAAAGAATGAAGTAATAAAAACAGAATTAACGAAACATTGTTCTATTTATTTACTATTTCGTTAAAATTCAAAATAATTATTTCATTTATGTTTTCAAACACAGTCTTAATAATTTTAACTCCATTCATTATTAATTTATTTATTACACGTCTTTATGGTTTTAGTACTTATTATGAAATGATGCTCGATAGCATTTTAGAGAGAGAATGTGACATGTTCAACTATAATTTTGTTCTTCTGATCATTGTTTTTTTTACGATTATGGGAAGGATTACATTGAAAATACTTGGGGGCAGTAAACAATACGTGTTTAAATTTCGGCGTCTTTTTCAACACTATAATTTTTTAAGCAATGTATGGAAATTTGAAGTAAAATGTAAATTAAATTATTTTTTTATACAAATAAGAAAACATACACTTTTAATTACATTTAATATGACAAATTGTAAAATTATTATTAATTTTAAAACATAAACAAACGTAAAGAGGTAAATTTAAAATTAATTAAGATTCTTTTTTTACGTAAATTAAATTTATTTATGGTTCTAATAGGGGTGTCAAAATATCGATGGTACTATCGATAGTATCGATAGTTTATATATTTCGTTACTATCGATGTTTTTTTTTACAAAATATAAAAATTTAACTCTTATCGATAGTTTTTTTGCACTATCGACAGTAAAAGTTCCACCACTAATTTTTTGTTTGCATTTATAAACTTGTGATTCCCACAGTATTATTATAAAGTGGAGAGTGAAGTAAGGACATTGACTGACTAACATGTGATACTTAGATGTATTTATTTATAACTTAAAACAATTATTTTATTTCCAGACACGTTCAAGTGATATGAAAGAGATGCAAATACTTGCATTTGTGTATCCCAGCTACCTCGACTGAGTCGAAAGGAATGTTTAGTAAAGCTGGTCAAATAGGTTCAGATAGGCATACATAATTAAAAGAAAATATCGTAGATATGCTTCTTTTTAGAAACAAAAACAATTGGTTGACTTCACCTTAAATACTTCATGTTTAATTTTTTGATTTTTGAACTAAGAAATAAAGTTCGGTTTTGTTTATTTTTGTTTATACAAAATGCGTTATTTAGTATTATTTGAGAGACTCCGATAGTGTTACGATAGCATTGCCGATATATCGATATTTTGTATAAGAACTGATAGTCTAGATTCGATATATCGATATATTTTTATGAACTATCAAAAACTATCGATAGTAGCACTATCGATAGTTTGACACCTCTAGGTTCTAAACCAATAAGTGTTAATAAAATTTACAAATCACACTTTTTATTACTTACTCTACATTAATTATATTTTGTCTTTACACAGAGCGAAAACTGCCTAATAAAATCAAGAAGATTTTCTCCACGAAACGTTTTTGGAATGAGGGGTGTTACAGCAGAAAGAAACGAAGATTTTTTCGTAAAGATTTCTTATTATTTTTATGTGATAAATCTTTTTAATTTTTTCAAGAAGTAAAACATACATTTAAGTAGAAAACTTGTTATTAACCATTTTTTACTCAAATTCCGACATTTTTGCCACAAAGAATACAATCCATAGAGAAAAACTTATTGATTCTATTGTGTTTTCTTCTAAATTGTATAAAACAAGAATTTCTTATTAATTTCATTGGGCTACCTAATCAATTTTTTCAAAAAGGTTTTCTTATAGATTTCATTAGGCTACTAATTTTTTTTTAAGGAGTATTCCTTATTTATTTCATTAGGTTTCTATTTGATCATGTGTAAATTATCTTATTAAATTTTTAGTTGAAAGTGAACAAGTGGCAAGTAAAGAAGTTGAAAAAAGTAATAAAAATATTCTTTCCTAAAAAAACAAAGTAAACAAAGTTTAAATAAAAAAATTGAATTGTTTTAATTTCAACAAAAAAAGTGTTATAAAAAACAAATAAAATTTTGAAAGAAATAATTTTATTGACAAGAAGATGTTAGTGCACTGTATTATTGAAAAGTATGTTGGCACAAGATCCAAATTAACATACGCAGAAATGGAGCAATGGTCTTATGCTATCTGCGAAGTATTCCCTAAAGAAAAACCGGTAAAAAAATCTAAACCAAATTTTATTTAATGTACATATCTTTTTATTAACAGTTTTTGTTGTTAGAAAAATTCAACAGGAAAGTTATTTTCTCGTTGGACTAATGTTGCAAAAGAAAAATCCGGTGATTATCCTGTCACTGCGGACGAATCTTTTAAAGATTTGCATAGTGGTATGAATATTTAAAACTCCTTAAATTAATATATGTACATCTTTATACGTCTATCTTTCTCTTTCAAAGATAAATATTTCGAGCAAAAGTGCTGGTTGCAGCGCAATTGCAGTCCATGGAAACAGGTACTTTCTTTCTAGAGGGAAACAAAGAAAAATAGAATTGATGAGATACCAAATGCCAAATCTTTGACGAATATTTTTCAAGAGAATATTACGTACAATATTTACGTAATGAAAATATTACAAAAGGTAATATATTCTTTGAAATTTTGACATAAGCGATTTTGATTTTACATTTATTTATGAAATTGTCGTCTTTTATACAAAGAAGACAATATAAAAATAGTTGGTAAGAAATTTGTAAACCTGAATTTTTCATACAGATTTCAATCTTATTTGGGCGGCAATGAAACCGAAGCATTTGATGTCAATGACTTGATCGATTTAGCCGGACCGCCCATCCATTTTACTTGCTTAACAATGGACTTAAAGTTATTCGCGTAAAAAAATACTGTAAATAATATTTACTTTCTATTATATTAAATTTCTTTCTACGCATACATATTTTATCATATTTTTAATACATTTTTACTTACTGAAATTAAAGCTAATTTTAATTTTTATTATTACAAATATTAAATTAGTTTCTAAGTAAATATATCAATAAACAATTTATAATAATATCAAGCAAAATCAAGAAGTATTATTTAAAAAATAAAGGGATAGTCTTATAAAATTTCTTTTTGAAAAAAAAACAAAAAGAAAGCCTAATAAAATTAAGGAGAAAACCTTTTCAAAAAAATCAAGAAGACTATCTAGTAAAGTCCTTAAGTTTTCTTCTTGATTATTTCAAAAAGGTTTTCCTTATAAAAATAATAAGAATCGCTTCTTGAAAAAAAAACCATAGAGAAATCTTATAAACTTTGTTCTAATTTACTATGTATTTATTAGGTTCAGTTTTCTCTGTGTATTTAATACGTATTACACAATTTGCGAAACACACGCTGTTTACGCTTTAAAAGAAAAACTATTAATTAAAATATGTTCAATAATTTTGAATACCATTTAAAAATCAAATTGATTGTTGTAGGAATAATTTCAATTGATTGTAACAAAAATAAAATAAATATCGTACACGGCGACCATCTTATATTAAAATATAACATGGTTATATAAATTAAGGTTTGTTTATAATATGTATAAAATCACAATAACGTTATTGTAATTCTCATATGAGACATTTAGGAAAATAATTTGATCGCAATGAAAATATTCAACCATGTTTTTTCTTTGCGTGTAGTGAAATTGTTTTGTACCTTTGATAATAACTGTAATTGTTTGCAATTGTATTTCATTATTTTCTTTTCAGCTACTTTCTTTAAGGTTTGATTTTCATATATTTTTTTTTTATTTTAATTTTGCTGGGTTTCCTAATTACTTTGTTGCAGCATTACGAAAATGTTTAATTTTTATTTTTTTTTAAAAGAGTTGTGTTTGTATTTCGAAAAAAAATCCTTGAATATAATTTTGCTTTTCGTACAAATAGTTCATCATGACTTTTTTTTATTTTATGTTTTATTTTATTTTTTTTATATATTTTTATATATAAAAAAGGATTTTGTTTTGTTGTTTACTTTTAATTTTCTTGTATTATAAATTTCTTTATTTATTTATCTGTTTCTTTTTTTCTACTTTATTTATTACGTTTGTTTTAATATTTTTTTTCTTTTTCTACAATAAATTCTTTTGGTAAAACGTGGTTTTTCTTTTATTTTGTATTCCTTTATATGTCTTTTATATTCCTTACATATATAAGTTTATTGTAGTTGTTTTATTTGTTATATTCTTGCAGTCCGTTATAAAATTTTGTTTGATTTCCAATGAGTTTTACCGTTTTTAAGTACCAATTCTAACTGTATCCATTTTACTTCTTCTTTTATTTCAAATTCATTTCCAGTCTTCTGGACAAATTTAAATTTTCTTTTGAATAATTTTGAAAGTTTTCAATTAAATTTGTTGTAAACACCTGGTTATTTAATACATTTATTTTTTAATTTTAATTATTTTTATTTATTTTACACACCCTTCTTCCAAAGGGTTATTTATTTGTATGCGTATATTCCATTTATTTTAAATTTGCTTAGGAATTAAATATTTATTTTATTTTAATATTTCTGAAGAAAATTGACAATACAATCACGACAATACAATGAAAATGAACTTATTGAAATATTCAGTTTCAAATAAAGCGTGGTTTCAACTAAAACTGTACTTTATAAACATTTTTTTTTTCCTTTTATCACGGTCGCCATGTAGCAGACAACCTCCGATAATATAAACCTCTCAGCTTTGAGTCCAGGAGTAGAATGTTTTATTCGTAGTATAGTATTTCTTAGCCTACTTACATTACAATTACTATTACTTACTTACAATTATTCTAGTACAATTAGTACTCATAGTTGTACATAATAGTAATATTATTCTTAGTTATAGCCCATTTACACTACAGCGAAATCTAGTAGATTAGATTTCAAATCTAGCTCAAAATCTAGATCGTTTACACTGGATTTATTTGACAGTAGCAAGATTTCATTTTAATAACAAAAACAGCTGACTGAAATTTAAAAGAAAATAATATTTTCAAATTTATTTTAATACCAAACAAAAATGAAACATATAGGACATTTAGTATCGTTTCCATCAAGACCAAATAAGATCCAATCGGAAATAATGTTTTAGAATGACCCACCAAACTTTTCAGTTGTTATGCTGGTGCGAAAACATTATAAAGCTAACATCCATAAACAAAATTGATAAAGGGTCCGCCAAAAAACTTTTTTTTTTGAAAATGCTTTAAAAAAACTACTGAATATTTTCTCAAATTCATTTTTTACTTGAAAGTAAATAAAATAATTTCATGCAAATGGCTGCCTCGGCTGGCCATGCAGTAGCCAACACGATCACCAATTTCACCAATGGCTTCACGAATATTGTCCTTTAAAGCGTAAATTGTTTCTGGCTTGTCGGCGTAACACTTATCTTTGACGGCACCTCACAAATAATAGTCCAACGGTGTCAAATCGCAGCTCCGAGGTGGCCAAACGACATCAGCTCTGCGGCTGATAATGCTATCTTCAAAAGCAGGGCACAAAACATCGAGTGTAGCTTCGGCTATGTGGCACGTAGCGCCGTCCTGTTGAAACCAAATATTGCCAATATCCTCCTCTTCAATTTTTGTGAACAAAAATTCGTTCAACATGGCCCGATAACGATCGTCATTGACTGTAACGGCCACTCCTTGCTCATTTTCGAATTATGCCTCTGGACCAAAATCCTTACCAAACAGTGACTCGTTTGGGTGCGTCGTCTTTTCAATGTATGCGTGCGGGTTTTCTGTGCCCCAAATGCGACAATTTTGCTTGTCTACATACCAAGTTCAAAATGAGCTTCATCTGAAAAGATGATTGATGATGCCAAAATCGGCATCTTCTGTAGGCTACTCGTGTAGGCTACTGCATGGCCAGCCGAGGCAGCCATTTTAATGAAGTTATTTTCCATTATTAACCGGAAGGATTGTACTTTCAAAGAAAAAAAGAAATTTGAGAAAATATTCAGTAGTTTTTTTTACAGCATTTAAAAAAAAAAAAAGTTATTTGGCGGACCCTTTACAACATTTAGAAAATGTATTTTTAAATTGAAATGCCATTTTATTCCTGTGCAGCGTTATATATTTAAGTACTATTTGGCAAAACACATAGTTGCATTTATATTTTTACTAGATTTTGAGTAGATTTTGCCGAAATCTACTAAATAAGTAGATTTTGTTTTGTATGGGAAATCTAGTTAAAATCAACTAGATTTGGCTCGAAATCTCATAAGTACTAGATTTCGCTGTAGTGTAAATGGGCTATTATATCAAAGAAAATAAAGTATAAAGAATGTGCATTTCATCATAAATGCAAAAAAATATTTCATGACGCGGGGGGAAAGATAGAAGGGAAGGGTAAAGAAACCAAGAGCGTAACAATGCGTTGTTCTCATCGTACGTTTTTGTTGTTTGACTAATTTGTTATTTATTTTTCTGAAACAGTGTTGCCACGAAAACAAATTTTGTAACCAACATTTGTGAAAAAAATCACCAAATAAGAAAAAATATAACCAAAATTAAATTCGTAGACTTTTGTTTTATTTTTTTTTCAAGTTTAAATTATAATTAATAAAAAAAAAGAAACAAAAAATAGCTTTTTTTATAAGAAAAAAATAACCAAAACCAAAAAAATCTTCACATCTAAACATTGATCAAAAAATAACCGATTTTGGTTAGAAATAACCTGATTCTGAGGGTCGTAATGCTCTCTTCTTCCGTGCTTGAGGAGTAGGTGCACCAATTGCTTGTCGCTTTGGACACAGAATATACACAGAATCGAAACCTTTGGCGTTTAAAAAGCGTTCAAAGCAGTAGCTTAACCTGCCTATTAGAGGGAGAAAAAAATATTATAATGTTTTGCGAATCAAATGTGTTAGAAGCAACAGATATACAGAGTGAAAACTGGAGGTTAAAGTAGAAAAACTAAATGTAAATAAACATTTATTTTGTGTTAAAAAAGGGAAAATTTGGAATATTTTTTAATTTCTTCAATGAAAATTTTAAAGATTTTTAAATATTTAAATATTAATCGAAATGTGGGTGATTTTCGGTCATAATGAATATAGTTTCTTGTGCAAGAGGTAATTAAGAAGCTAAATATTACAAGATCAAAATAAGACGTACTACTCATAAAAAATTTTTCTTGCTGAAAGATGCCAATATTTTTTAATTTCTTGAAAGGAAAAGTTAAAAAGGTTATTGTTAATAGTTGTTTTTATAATTTATTAATAGTTTTAGACAAAAATTACATTTTTATTAACTCTCGCCAATATAAAAAAACCCACCCCGAAAACTAAAAAAAAAACCTAAATAAACAAAACAGAGTTACAATCAGAGAGGGACAGAAATACTTTTTGGTAATATTTTCTGTCCCTTTCGCAATGCTAGGTTAACTGTCAAAATCTCGTTTCGATTCTGTGTGTATTCTGTGGCTTTGGATGCATGATTGCACGTGAACGACGTGAAAAATACATTTAAATTTATTAGAATATCATAATGCACCCAATCCAATTGAACCGGATGTTCAGGCATGGATAGAAATGTTAATATTGACTGCGATAACCAATTCGTTGAGGGAAATAATAAGTGGCAAAAAGTAGCATTCCAGAATTGCTAAAATCGATGTTAAAAATTTTTGTAGAAGAAATTTAAGCATATATGTATTTTTGTGGTATCTATTTATATATATATTTAGTATCTATATATTTAGTATCTCTTCCACATAACGTAAACTTATATGTATCTATGTACTATATATTAAAAGCAGGAAAATCAAACCAATGTCTTGTCTTTTGAAATATTTTGATTTAATTTTAGACCGTAAATATTTATACTATATATTTTTAAAAATTAAATGTCTGAGATACAAAGAACAGAATTTTTAAAAATTTTCCAAAATTAAAAACTTTCATATTTGTGATTGACATTTTACGGGAATGAGTTATACCAAACGCTATTAAAATTATAAATGATGAATCCTAAAAGGTCTGGTATTTGTCCGATCAACACATCATCAAATGCACAGTTTACGATTTAATTAATTTTGAGTAATTTTCAGTGGCGCCACCTGTCGGAAATTGATCACACCAACTTATACTATGTTCACGTATGCACCTTTATTGCGTAAATAGTAATTAACGCCAATATTGATCTCAATACTTCATATAAAATCTCAATTAAATTAATATTGCGTATATTTATTATAACTGAACGGTTAACATATTGTTATCAATTAACCGACTATTGTTCTCAATTAAATTACATACATAGTATTAGAAACCTTCGTCGGCTCATGCGCAACAACTTTGCTAATACTATGTTCACACATGCACTTTTATTGCGTAAATCGCAATTAACGCCATTATTGATCTCAATGTTTCATATAAAATTTCAATTAATTGTTGCTCAATAAATTCATAAATTGTTATAATATTGATTAAAACTTAAAATACAACACTGTCATTAGTATGTTTAGTGAGCATATTACAGTTTTCCGAACACTTTCTGTTGATGTTTGACAACTCAAATGTAAACAACGACAAACAAAAAATGGAAGGTCAGCAGGTCCACTATTATCAAATTTTTCTTTCTCATCCTTCTGAGAGAATCCACTTTGAAGTCAAAAGTAGTCCATACTAAGCGCAACAGCTGGGCGTTTCGGTCAATCATTAGCAAGACCTTTTGCGATGTTAAATTGTTTTCCATTTTTTCTAAAAAAATTTTTGGCACTAATTTTCGCGATTAAATTAAAAACAATGTTGTTGAAGCAATCAGCTGTTTTGTTTACCAGCTGTCAAATGAATATTGCTTATATTATATATGTGAACACTTAAAATATTGTTCTCAAATAACCGAATATTGGCTCAATAAAAATGCATGTGTGAACATAGTATAAAGATCATAACATGTACATATATACATAGATATAGTGTTTTCACCCCAAAAGTTAAAACCTGATTTTAGCATTAAAACTACAATCAGCTGATTTTGCGTTCACTCTGCAAATTTACTTAAATCTGGTTTTAACTTTCATATATTTGTGACTGTGCAACAGCTGTTTTTGTTTAAGAAAAAATAGAAAATTTGAAAAATTAAGACATAATATTATTAATATTATTATTTATTATTGTTGCAGCATTCATTATTTAAAATTTTAAATTTTTATACAACCGGCTTTCTGTATTTTTATCAGCTGTTTTCAACATTTCAGAGCTGGTAGCTCTGATTTAGTACATAAAACAAGGTTGTATTTCATAAAATCTACTTAAAACAAATTCAAAAAAGGTTTTAAGTTGGTTTTAACACAATAATTTTGTATGGTAACAGCAGGTTTTATTTTTATTTTTAGGTGTGAAAACACTAATAGATAGCTTTTACAATTAGCGTCACATACAGAGTGATTTACAACATAATGAGTAGAATTTATTATCTATTCATTTTTATATAAGGAGATGTCAGAAAATGAGGAGTGGAAATGTCATTTCTAACTGTTGGTTGACTTATTTCCACCGTAGGAATATTCCATCATATTCTCTTCTTGTATGTATTGAAGTAATAAAAATGTCAATGGAAGAATTTTGGGTTGTATCTAATTCACTAATTTGATGGATAGGTTATCTGGAAAAGAAGTTGGTTGAATGATAGCACGAGCATAGGTCACTTGGAGTTCTAAAGAGATGTAGGTATCCATTTGTTTAGGAACTTGTCGGCTGTCAAAAGAGTCTTGATTTGAGTTACTCCAGGGGAACTATATCCACTACTCTGAATATTTCTACAAGTAAAATTATCATTTTCCTGTTGGCTATTAATTCGTGCGTTACTATTTTAGTTACCAAAATTATTGACCCTACCGAGATAATTCTTGTGATGAAAAATAATCCTTCCGGTTAATAATGGAAAATAATTTCATTCAAATGGCTGCCTCTGCCTTGTCTTCATAAATTTTATGTGTAAAATAAATGAGTAAAGTATATACACCAGAATTTAAAAACAAGAAAAATGTTAAAGCAACAATTTCTCGAACTTTATAATAATATTCTTATAATATAATTAAATATACTTAATATATAACAATATGGGTTTATACTAAATTGCCGGACTCTAGAGATGTCCTAAATTCTTTATATATTGTTGTGGATGTATCAACTTCCCTTCCAATTTCTGGGTCGATTGTTGTGGAAGTTTAAATTTTTCTTGGTTATTTTGTAAAAAAAAATTTCTCGAATGTTTAAATTTGGTATATTTGCGCTAGTAGTCTAGTAGGTACACTTACCAGATGAAAAGTACGAATGGCCTACAAGTTGTAGAAGAATGTAAAGATGTCAGTGTGGACCCTGATGAAATAAAACTGCTCCTATAAATCATAAAAATAAAAACAATAAATGTATCAAATTTAAGAAATCTGGATAGGATTCTACAGCCTATGTATAGTATGGAAATGGGGCCAACAGATATAAAAATTAAAAATAAATGAAACACATAGCATTTATAATGTTCGGTACCTATTATACATCAAAATTTCTATTAAAGAGGATACATTCAATGCCTTAACAACCAGGAGTTACAGTCATATGAAGTCTTATTGTAAACTTCTGTATTTGCGGAATGTGAAGATATTTAGTCAACAGAAAAATGCGATAAACATAAAACTCATACATCTCTAAAGACAACGAATTATGGCGGATATCCAGTATACTATTTTGTGAAATGCTCTATGATCCAGAGAACTAGCTCGACTGGTAGCTTCACTTCCGATAATCTTCCCCCAATATCTCACATTAACATAAAGGTGTCTCTAGTTAGCCGAAGGAAAAGTTTAATAACTAAATAGATTCAAAACCATGTTTCGTATTTTGAGTATTCATTACCATATACACACGCTAAACTCATTTAATTGCCGGTTGTAATCCCTCAATACGCAATACATTTACTTTTTTGTGCCTTTAAGGTGTTGGGTTCCTAAGGGTGTTTTTCGACTTTGTTTTATTAAGACAAATTTATTTAAACAAATGAATCTTTATGTTAATGACCCCATCTAATGGTTTATAAACGAATTTCTTGCAATTAATGTGAAATCCGATACTGGAACATCGAATATCATATTTCTTAGTGACATTGTCCCAAAATTTCAGCGAAATCGGTCAAGTAGTTTTGTTAAATCGTCGACGTTGGACATGGACGGACCTGGACGTGTTGTTCTATTTTTAAATTTTCTTCTTCTTTTCGTATCGCTTTAAGGAAAAGAAGATTTATACCTTAATTCTACGGCTCTAAAGTAAATAATACCGTTAATTTTTTTAAATTAGGAACTATACTAACCCCTTAAATTACAAGTTTATGAAGTTCTTTCAAAGTCCGTGTTTTATAAAGTCAATGTAGTTGACTTAAAACATTTAAGAAAATATCCCTCTTTTTGACAGCTTAAACTTATATTTGCTTATTTTACTATCTAATGCAATTAAATTAATATGATTTAAGTATAATAAAAAAACAGTTTTTTTTATTTCTTTTTAACTTATAATTAAAATTATAAGGTAAAATATAAAAGAATAAGGGCAAGAGCAGCTTAAGCCTTCAGCTCTTTTTGTTACTGTTACATAAGTTATATTTTCTATATAAATATTTTTATAACGGCAAACATGACAAGACACTTGCGCATGTTATGTATGAAATAATGCCTAGGTTTCATATTTATTAAATCTAATCTCAAATTATTTTCCTACAATTCGATGAAATGAAAATATAAAATATTTATGAATTGTTTTTTATGAAAATTTAAAATTGTGACTAGACTGTCTCATCGGGCGGCGTGTACCGATATTAGACGATACGTAATACACTTTAACACTTCGACTGCCGAAAAATACCTGAAAGTCACGTTCTCTTAACCCTGCTGTTAGGTTTGGACCATTTTGGTCAAATTTTTTTTTAAGTTTGCAATCGTATTATATAAACTTAAAACGTCAGCTCAGTTTTAGTTAGTTTTTAACTATCTAGGATAAAATCGAACAGAACAAAATTAAAGTTACAAATCTTAGGTTATGGACCATTTTTGTCCATGCGATTTATTTTATTCTGTGTATCATCAAAAGTAAGCAAAAATAATTATGGCTTATTGCTTTTTTCACAGCAAGGTGAACAAATTGTTTTGCGCTTCAATTTGCATACAAATTTATTGCATATAATGCATTTGGCATCACATTTGGACTTACAGCAATTGCAAATTCCCCGTTTTCTAGGTGCTGACTTTTGTGTATCACCACTTGTAGATTCTACCCTATTTGATGATGATGCTTGTAGTTGAGTCAACAGTTGACGTAAAAACTCAGGTATTCTGCGATTTGAATTATTTGCAGCCCACGGAGAATCTATTTCTGAATATAAAATAAATGTATTCAATGCGGATATATCAACTATATTTGACACGCTCTCATTGATTATTTCAGGCTTATCATTTTTTGGTTTTCCAAGATGCGGTTGTATTTTCCATATGTATCCTGATTTGAAGTATACAGTTAACCAAAATTTAAGCCCATATTTGGCTGGCTCTCCAGGCATATACTGCCTAAATGAACATCGTCCTCTAAAACCCACTAGCTGCCCGTCAATAGTGACATTTTCATGACAGTTATAAACCATTTATTTATTTATAATGGGAGCAAATTTATCATTACTTTTTTGTTGTCTTCTGTTGATAACATCATCAAGGCGGAGAGCACTTGTTATCCAATGAAAATCATCCGGAATATTAGACGACAAAAACTTTCGTTAAACAAACCATGCAAATCTTAGTTTTTGCTTCTGTAATAAAAGTTATTATAATAAACACTTCACGTATACAAAAGATCAGAAATATTTTATATACCGATAAACCCCAGCAAGAATTAGAACACCAATATATGCCCGCAATGTTCCATTTGTTCCAATCTAAATCTTTCCATTTGCTTTCAAATTTTATTCTACCATATTTATTTGTATTTTCAATGATTAGTTTTTCTATTCTCGGAGGAAAAAATTGTAAAAAAGTGGGCAAACCATCGCGACATCTGGACACCGCGAAACATGTTGGACCTGGTGGCAATGATATAATATTCTCCGCTGAAACCCTATGGTGACGTGGTAAAGAATTTGCGCTCCATTGCATTTTGTTCTTCGCAATGTGTATTGCAATGTATAATGCATCTACAGCATAAGCTCCTTCATTTGCCTCATCATTTTCCATTTCATTTTCACATGTGTCAATATCACTTTCACTTCTAATATTTTCATTTAGAATTTCAGCATTAGCACTGCTGTCCCAATATCATCGATTTTACAATTAAAATTATTTAAAATGTTTGGTCAACAGAGTTTTATATCGAATTATTTTCGAAAAATACAAAGTGGACCAAAATGGTCCATTACCTAAGATTAGAAAGTTTTTTTTTAACCTAACAGCAGGGTTAAAGCATTTATTTTTAATAACAATTACAACTAATAACGTCTTATAAATATAACAGCCGCCAGTAGACGACAAGCATGATTTAAAGCACCGGCGTGAGGTTGTTAAAGCACTCAACATTGTATATACATATATAATTTTGTTTTCCGTAAATTCATTTTATGAAAATAATAAGGAACAAATAAACCAAATTATAAAAAATGCCAACAATACCACTGATTTGAAATAAAACACAACATTACAGACAATCACAACACAAACGTAACAAATACACTGGCGAGCAAAAATGTATACACAATATTGAAAAATATATGAACTTTATATTTGTACTTTATTTATTAAAATAAAAAAACAACCTATATGTTAAACATTTATTTAGACTATCCTCTAATTAAAACAAAAACCATTCAGTAATATTATTTCCTTTTCAATATAAAACACAGCTTAATATTAGTTAGTAGTATTTATCCAATTTTGCTCGTTTCGTTTCAAATGAAAAATTCAGTATTTTGTCCATAATCCTTTATTCCTTATTACTGATTTAATGCATTTTGGTAAGCTTTCTACCAGTTTTTTGATGGTTTCGCTGTGTATACTTTGCCACTCTGCCTCAATTCTTAGCCACAATTCGTTAAGGTTATTTGGAGGGTTTTTATACTGTGCCAATTTTCGATTTACAATTGCACACAAATTCTCGATCGGATTTAAATCCGGACTTCGTGCTGGCTATTTCAATGTCTGAAATTTTTGCCCCTCCAATCTTCACTTTTGTTTCGTCCGACCATATAACTTTTTTCCAATCATCCACAGACCAATCTTTGTGCTGTTTCCAAAACTGCAGACGAGCTTTGACGTTCTTCTCAGAGAGTGCGGGTTTTTTCTGTTTAACTGCCGAAACTATGCCGATTCTTCGCAATTCGCGTTTCACTCAGATTCTTATTTATAGCATTTGCTACTGCTTTCGGAGTTCTGACTTCATTTTTTCGTACCAATCGCTCCATTACCCGTGCGTCACCATCACTTAGAGATCTGCAGCACAAAGATTGGTCTGTGGATGATTGGAAAAAAGTTATATGGTCGGACGAAACAAAAGTGGAGGTTGGAGGAGCAAAAATTTTAGACATTAAAATGGCCAGCACGAAGACCGGATTTAAATCCGATCGAGAATTTGTGTGCAATTGTAAAACGAAAATTGGTACAGTATGAAAACCCTCCAAATAACCTTAACGAATTGTGGCAAAGAATTGAGGCAGAGTGGCAAAGTATACACGGCGAAACCATCAAAAAACTGGTAGAAAGCTTACCAAAATGCATTAAATCAGTAATGCCATGTTCGCACGGCAGCAATTTTTCGTAATTCGCTCTCTCATTCGCAATTCAACACCCAATTATGTGCTAAATTACGTCATTCGCCATACAAAATTTTGTGAGCGAATTACTCAAATTGTGTGTAATCCAATTTCTATTACCCTGTGGATTACTTAAAAACCAATGTAATCTCTAAATTTTATCGTATTTTTGCCATCACCAGCTGTCAAAGCACAAAAAATATAAACAAAAAATATTGTAAACAATAAACAATAATGGTATCCAAAAATAATACATATTTTAAAAAAGTATTATTTATAAGAAAGTTATTCGCGAAATTAGCGGAGAAAGCCACTATGTGTGTAGAAAACCTTTTGAAAAGTATTTGCAGCTTCTGAAGAAGCTGTATGAAAAATATTAATAATAATTTAGTAATAAGAAGAAGAAGAACTGTAAAGAAGAATTACAAAACTACCGTGTGAACATGATAATTCAAATAAGTAATTCAAACAGAGAGCGAAGTAATTCGAAGGCTCGTGCGAACATAGCATAATAAAGGATTATGGACAAAATACTGCATTTTCCATTTGAAACGAAACGAGCAAAATCGGATAAATGCTACTAAATAATATTAAGCTGTGTTTTATATTGAAAAGGAAATAATATTACTGAATGGTTTTTGTTTTAATTAGAGGATAGTCTAAATAAATGTTTAACATATAGGTTGTTTTTTTTATTTTAATAAATAAAGTACAAATATAAAGTTTATATTTTTTTTATATTATGTATCCATTTTTGCTCGCCAGTGTACATAAAGAATAGTTGACAGTTTCGATTAATGCAGTAAACAAACCACTTCGCCAACGCAGTGGGTGTAACTCCACATACCATGTTGCAACATATGTGAAACAACACACGCAAGTATGCATGGAGAGTTCAGACACTCGTGCAGATATCACAAATGTAAATCCGAGAAAGGGATATTTTAGCAATGTAGGATGTAAAGGTCTGCACAAATGTATTTGACTTCAAAAAGTACATAAGATCTAGCATACACGCACACTTATCCGAAGTATCCGAAGAAGAAAAGTACTTTTTTTTGAGAACAACAAAATTATCGAATAACTTCTTGTTGTTATTTGACTGCGTTCGCTTCATAGAAATACATGTTCAATTTCTTTCTTACTCGAAAATACCGGCACAAAACATGTCGAGTACAATGAGTACCACCAAACTTCACGTAGTACTACAAATACCAATGAATACTGCAAATACCACAAAGAAGTTTAGCAAAGAAAAAATTTTTACGTTTTAGTAATTTTAAGTGATTTTTTTGTTATTTTATTGCTTTTAGTTCATTGAAAATAAAGACTTTTTTAAATCAAAAAGCAAAAAAAAAAATTTTTTCCAAAAAAATTTGACTATTTTTGATTTCTATTTTTTTTATTTCAATGATTAATAAATAAATGTCTAACAAGCCGTTTATAAGTTTGTTCACACACATAAGCATTTATATGTAAAAAAAAAACATCAGTTATGTGGTGTTTTATGCTGCGAGTATTTGAAGTACCACATGAAGTGAACATAATTTTAGGAGTACTTGTATTTGCGGATATATTTTTCAATGAGTACTCTTTTTACAGAACATAAGCAGCTTCGGATAAATTCTTACTCGTATTTGTCTTGCACACATTCTCTTCTCTTCACTGCTTGCGCTGTTAGAGAGAGAGTAAGTACTCTATTTATCCCACAGCGAGTTGCATATATGAAGCAAAAAAGTTATTCGTTGCAGACCTTTAGTAGGATCCCATACTATTATTGACGATTGACCTCATCAAAAACAAAATGAAAGATATGATAACAATAGTGAGAACGGTGATATTGTAAAAAATTTATTTATTCAATGTTGTTAAGTAATATCATAATATCACTGGGGACTGTTAAATCTAACGTGATGAAATTAAAAAGTGATGTAACATCAATTAAACTACAATGATTGTTGAGCTATTGAGCTAGCATCAAACATAACAATTACTAACACCTAATTATACAGCAATTTAGAGAATGCTCTTACTACAATAACAACCTCCATCAGTGCTCTAGCTGCATAGGTCGGTGAAATTAGTGAGAACAATCATGAAAATGTTAGAAAGATTAATGAGATGAGTAACAGAATAAATAAACACGTACAACAAATGATAAACAAAAGCATCGAAATAAAAATCCTGTCGCATGAAACGGATGGTATGGACTTTTGGCTTTACATGTCAATATTTTTTTTTATTTATTTATTTATATAATTAACATATCACAACAAGATGTTAATCGTATAAGTCATAGTGTTGTGCTTAGGAGCACTAAGGTATAAAATTTAAAAAACTAATATTAATTAAATTTTGGAAATTAATTAGAAATAAAGAAGTAAAAAGTTAATATAAAAATTAAATTTAAATATAAATTTTTTATATTTCTATAATTTATTATCTTTTAACTTTTTTTTTTACTTCTGCAGTATTTATTGTTAGTTTTTTAATTTGCTAACAGGAAGCAAGAATTAAAGAATTATAGAAATATAAAAAATTACATATTTTAAAAATCGGTCCAAGAAAGTAATTATAAATATTTAACCGATATAATAACCAACCTACTATCATAAAAACCTTTTATTAAGAGAATAATTTATATAACTCCTTTTTGAACGCCTTTGCATTGCCTAACTTTTGAATGTGGTTTGGTAGAGAATTCCCATGACTTGTGGTGTCTATAAAAAACTGTCGATGTGACTGAAGGGTCCTGTACCGTTGTTGAATAACCTTCAAGCCCCAGAAAGATCCTGCAAACATAATTCGGCTTTACAAATATTTCGGCTGCTTCGTGTTAATAATTAGAATGAGGCATTTAATTTTCAAAAGATTATCAAATTCCACACTAAATATCTGGTAGGTCAAATGCGAAATATGATCCCGGCGACTTTTAAAGAATACATATCTGCCAAGTTGACATATCTGACAAGTGGAAACTTGTCCTAACTATCGCAGTTTGCAAAGATTTCATACCCATACAAAAGCACAGGAATTAAATATGTTTTAGCAAGTTGCATACGAATGGCAAAAGGAGTTGAATCTATGACGGCCCATAAATTTCGAAGCATGCTGTAAATTCTGCCAACAACAGCACTTATATGGTTAGACCACGATAATCTGTCATTAAAGACAATGCCCAGATTGGTTGCAGACTTGACCGAGTCAATTCTATTACCCTTGGTACTCAATTCAGGTATCACAAGCGACCTTTGGACTTTGAGGGATTGATACATAGTCCATTTGCCTAGGCCCAACTGTCAACTCTCTCCAAATCACAGTTAATGGAGTGTAAACAGGAATCAATATTCTCCTTACGAGTACTGGTATAAAGCTGCACATCATCAGCATGTTCATCAGCATACATATGAACATGACAATCAACCAAAACATCCGGTAGATCATTGATATACATACATAACAACAGAGGTCCCAGTATTGATCCCTAGGGAACACCTCTACTAATATTAAGCGGATCCGAAATATTTCCATTTAAATGAACCTTTTGACATCTGTCCAACAGATAAGATGAAATTAGACCAACTGCAGAATTAGAAAAATTAAACAGTTTCCGGATTCAATAAAACTCTGTGATCAACCGTATCGAAAGCCTTGGAGTGATCCAGAAGAACTAAAAACGCTACATTATTGTCATCTAGCTCCAACCTAAGATCCTCAACTACATTTAATAGAGCGATAGAACAAGTCCTACCTTTTATGAAACCCGACTGACTAACCGTTAAGTAATTGTGACTCGCCAGATAACTGTTGATTTGTCTAGCTATAATGTTTTCCATTACCTTTGAAAGAAAAGGAAGTATAGCAATTGGCTTGAACTCATTGTTCGTTTTGGGAATGGGAAGGATTTTAGCTAGCTTCTGGGAAGGTAGATTTAGTCAGCATTGTATTGAATAAGTGGGTATAATATGGCAAAAGTGTAGGTGTCAAAACTTTTAAAAACAAAGGATCTAAATCATCAGAACCAAATGCATTCGATCCTACCTCTGAAATACATTTCAAAACTTCGAATTGATCTACGCGACGAAAGCTAAATGGGTATTGTGGAGGAAAATAACAAAGGTCATCATACAGATTACCGATAGACGTGGGAACCATAAGGTGTACAACATACATATATACATACATACATAATTGGCCATTACAACCCTTCAGTCAGGATTACGGCCTAGCTTCTCAACACCACTCATGTTGTGTGCGTTAATTTTATACATGAGTGTTGGCAGGAAGCAGAAAGTTGGTCACATAATAGTACCCTTTCACTGTGATTTACAAATACCAGGTCAATAGGGCGACTGGACGTTGAACGGAAGTGTGTAGGTGTTGAAACATTCAGAGGATTGAGATGAAGTGATTGCATTGGCCCAATTAGCGGATTATCGAATAGAAGATTATTATTGAAGTCACCTACGATAACTATGTCGTCATAGTGAATGGTAATATCCTCAAGAATGGAAATAAAAGGTTCAAGATTCAAACTACAATTCGGTATATAAACACTACCTACAAGAAGCTTCTGTCTATCGCCAGTTGAAATATCTAGAAATAAATATTCAATTTCACTCCCAATGTGGGTTGATAATTTTTCCTTATATTGTATACTGTTAGAAACATAAATCGCAACTCCACCTCCTCTGGGCCTGGTCTCAATTCCGTTCATTATGATTCTCCTATCCGACCGAAAGAGCTTAGGTTAGGTTAGGTCGGAGTGGTAGCCCTGATATCACAAAGTTCACTTGAGCACGCATAGCGGCCCGTTGTGATGTCACGGGTGAACGCAGTCCCTGTACTAACCAAGTTCCACCGGGGAAAAGGAAGAAGTTGGTCAGCGTAAGTGCTGCACAACAAAAGCACGACTACCCCGCACTGGAAAACCAGACAGAAAGTTTGATGAACGAAGCTATGTCCTTGATGTCAACAGATAAAAGCTCCGTTAAGCTAACAAGGAATGGGGAGCCAAATAACCTATATCTACACCTAGCAAGAGACGGGCACTGGCAAAGAAAGTGAACAACAGTCTCCTCTTCCTCAGTGGACCTGCATCCATGGCAGACGTCGTTGAAAGGGAGCCTTATTCTTTCCGCGTGTCTACCCATGACGTAATGACCTGTAAGCACGGCCGCTGTAGTCGAGATGACATCACGACCAAGACCAAGTAATTGGTTGGTACGCCTTCTATTCATCTTGGGCCAGGTGGGTCTAGCGGTGGGGCAGATCTCCTCATTGACCCAGGATAGGTTGGCATCCCGAAAGAACCTCCGCGCAATGGTCAACTTGACCGAGGCAAGTGGCATACCCAAATTCAACAGAAGAGGATTCCGGAAGGAGCGCACCAGCTCTGGCGAGCTCGTCGGCCCTACAGTTTCCCGGAATTCCACTGTTCCCGGGGACCCACACCAGAGAGACACTGGTGAAGCGCCCCGAGAGAAGGTCGAGACAGCGGCGACATTCCCTAACGATCCTAGAGTTAATCACAAAACCCGATAGAGATCCTATCGCGGCCTGACTATCAGAAAAGGTCGAGACGTGAGCTTTAGAGCCGTCGGTATGCCTCTTCGAACCATTCTCTGACAATTCGTGGCCGCAACTGTGGAGGTTACTATCCTCGACTTGAGGAGAAGCTCAATGAACCTGACCAGATTCTGTCCCAGGTTCAGAGAACCAAGAGCCCTAACTATGGCGTCCGGTTCGACGTTATTAAATGCACCTCCAATGTCCAGAAAAATGGCCAAAGTATATTCCTTAACGTGCATGGACTTTTCTACCCGAGAGATAAGAGAGTGAATTGCAGTCTCCACTGATTTACGTCTCGTATACGCATGTTGGGAAGCGGATAGAAGCGCTGGATCAATCGAGGCCCTAATATGAACATCAAGGACTCTTTCCAGCGTCTTCAGAAGAAAGGAACACAGACTTATGGGTCTATAATCATTCGCCCCCGTGTGGGACGGTTTCCCAGCCTTGGGAATGAAGATCACCCTAGATATTATCCAGCTCCAAGGGATGTAAAGGAGCCTGAGGCTAGCGTTATAGATGGCAAGCAACCAAGGAAGAATTATCTCCTCCCCATGTTGAATGTCACCCGGGATAATACCATCCGGTCCTGGTGACTTGAATGGTTCGAAAGACCTAACAGCCCACTGCACTTGGCCAAGGGTAAGGGTCAGGGGGAATAGTTCCCAGACGGTGGTTCGTTAACCTGATAAAAGGCCTGGCCACCAAGTATGTCACTTCCTGGAAAGTGAGTGTCAAGGAGAAGCTAAAGCGTCTCCAAACTGAAAGTAGTCCAGCATCCGTCAGGTCGTCGGATACAGTCAAGGGATTTGTGAGTGGAACTTAGGATTTTACGGAGACGGCCCGTTTCGACAGAGGATTCTACGCTCTCTCAGTAGTTCCTCCACGAGGCCCTCTTCGCTCGCCTTACAGCGTATTTAAGTTCCCTCTTTTTGTCCTTGTAGGCTGACCATTCGCCAAGATCGGCGTAAATCATCGATCTCTTGGCTCCACCAGGGCGGTTTTCGCTTACCCCTATGGGCAGCGGATTTGACGGAGGATGTGGCAGCCGCCCTAAGCGCGGTTGACAGTGTGTCCGCAGCCCTATCCACGTCGAAAAGGGTCGTTATAATCGGGGGGTAGAGGGAAGGCTGCTACGCAGTTTCTCTCTAAAGATGGTCCAATTCGTGTTCCTCCTATTGACCGTAGGGGTCATGAGAGGAGGAGACTCGTTCGTGTCAGTAATGAAGGTAATGTACCTATGGTCCGAAAAGAAGCATTCATGAGATACAAACCAGTCCATAAGGTTAGTAGAGAAATCGGAGCTGACCACAGTGATGTCCAACACCTCCTTTCTGTTCGTTATGGGGAAGGTTGGTTCATCGCCCCGATTAGCTATAACTAGATTATTACTTATAATAAAATCAAAGAGGCACTCACCACGTTCGTTGGTACCGGAACTGCCCCACATCGTGTGGTGGGAGTTGGCATCTGCTCTCATTATCACCGGAACTCCACGTAGTCTCGCATCCGCTACCAGTCGACCGATGGGCTCCTGAGAGGGATAGAGCCCATAGTCATGCGCCAGATACAATAACGTGATCCAGAGGGTCATCAAGTTCATTTCGACGACCATGGTGACGGTATCCTTGTCGCTGAACCTGTGGAGCAGAAGAGCGTTAATGCTATTCTTAACCATGACACAAGCCCGAGGCTTACCTGAGTTCTGGATATACGCTAAGCGCTATCCTTTGGTGTTGAGTCCGCAAACCCTGCCGTCTACAACCCAGGGTTCTTGGACCAGAATGAGCTCTGCATCCTCGGCTGCTAGTCGGAGGAGCAGAGCGGCAGAGGCGGTTTTAGTGTTGCAAGTTAATTTGGATGACTCTCAGCCTTGGCCAGAGAATCAACCATTGTCACATCAGCGTCCTCTTCGTCCGACAACGGAGAGGTTACGCCCGCGCCAATATCAATGCCGTCGAAGAATTCCCCCACCAGCTCAGAATCGGACTTCTTGCTGGATGAGCCTCCTCATAGAGCTCCATAGAACGGAGGTCAGAGCAAGCCACCAGCTTGACGTGCCCCTGATACCACCCCGCATCCCTGCAGCCGGGTGAGGAGCAGGATTGGACTCCATTACTCCAAGCAAGACGTCCAAGAGCGCTTGTTCCACTAGCTTCCACTTAGTGGGAGCAATGGAACCATCAGAGTGGCTCTGGTCAACGACCGCCCAGGTCAGACCTTCCTTTAATACCTCACTGAGAGGTTTAGAAGGTTTGCTGGGGTCAGGACGTCTAGGTTGCGTCGACGAAGGGGGCTTGTAGGGGGGATGTGAGGGTTGGTCACCTTAGAGCGTTTGGGAGACTGGAGTGGAGCGTTTAGCTCGATTGATCTTTGCCTCTTTGGGGCCGTATCTGCCGTGATCGGAGAGGCGGGGGGCGATCATTACGATGGGCCTTAGCTCAGGCAAGGCGATCCTTCTCGTCCTCTGAGAGGAGAGCCGGGTCGGTCAAGCCAAATTTCGCAATGATACGCATGGCTGATCTGCGAGTTCTATATGCCCTCACGCTAGCACTCACGGTATTCTTAACACCAGACTTGTCTGCCAATGCCTTGGCGGCAGCTGAAGAGTGCGAGGGCATATTCGCAGTAGCCTTAGAGGTAGACGGAGCCTCGGTAGAAGGTGCCAGGGCAGGAGGTGTGGCGACACTAGGGACCGGCTTCGCAGTCGAAGTCTTGTGTGCCAAGCGGGGTTTTACCGAAGTAGAAACTTGGGCCTTAGCTTTCGAGGTAGGGGCAGCTTCATTTTTGGCAGGCGCCTGCCTATAGAGGGTTGTGCATCCACCGGTTACAGTAGATGCTTTGCGCTCGCCAACTTGAGTTAGCGCTGGTTTGTGTCTTGGGTTGGGTTGGTTGGTCGAATGCATTGCAAGAGGGTCCCCACTCAAAGCCGCTATCCTTGCCCGCAAAGTGTAGTTACCCATAAGTGGTCCCGTGGTTATCTATGCAAGCAGGGAAGCCACGCGAGGGTTGGCACCAGCCCTTATGGGGACAGGTGCTCAGAGCCAGACCGGGTAATAATCGGGAGTCTTCTCAACCGAACCTACAACACCAACTTAACGGCGACGGACTAGGAACGTACTTTGAGGCCTGCCAGGGTTTTAACAGGACGGGGGCAGCTGTAGCCCTAGCCTGGAGCCGTTCACACAGCGTATTTCACCCCGGTGCTACCGTGCATACACAACTAGGTCCAGAAAGCTACAGCCACCAGCTCAGGGCAATCAAATCAGAAACAGGGAGGGAGAGAGTGGTCAGAATAAAGAAAAGGGTGGTGCCAAAGGGGGAGGGGGGTCAGCCATAGTCACCCCGGCTGAGAGGGAGGTGTTTATTGACTCCCCAGTCTAGATCTGTAGTGTTCCGTTGCAGCGCCACCTCTAGCAGGATGTGACGATGTCGGTCTTGATAGGGTAGAGGCTGGAGGCTCCGAGGGAGCTATGATCGCATATGCCTATCCTGCGGAAACCACTTGACCCCACCGAAAGAACTTAAAACCCCGTGAATTAAAAACTGAATCTTGAACGTCTACGTAAAACCAAGTTTCGGAAACGCAAATAACATCAATACCCGCGGACATAAATAAATACCTGAATTTGTCAACCTTATTATTCAAGCTCTGAGCATTTACATGTACAATATTGAGACCTGCTCTTAGCCTAGCAAGAATTCTTATCATGTTGTACACACTGTCCCTGGAATTAGAACCACTAGAAGTCATTATATCGTAAGAAAGTTTTGGCAATGCTTTCAAGAATTATGTGTAAATCAGAGATCATAATAATTAAGCGTTCTAATAAAATGGAGTTATACATACGTGTTAAAAACATAAAGTAGGTGTACATATCGTTTAAATTGATGATGAAGATGGCAAGGTTTGTAAAAATCAGCAAATATCTCCGATGTTTAACCAACGTGGCTAGAAAATAACTTATGTAGGCTGTCCATTTGATCTATTTGAATAAGGTCATCATTCACATCTTTTTTATGTATACACAACCCCTCATAGTAAACGCCGAAATTAGTGCGTTTTTCTTTTTGAGGCGAATTGCTGCGCTCAGTACTTTAAAACTGGTCTGAGTTATTGCAAATTTTGAGAATAAAACATTATACGAAAGATAACCTAAATATTATATGCGAATTCAGTTTCGTTCAACTCTGCGAATACACACAATCTCATTTCCCAAAATATGACATGCTAAGTATATATATATATATATTTTGAATCCTTTGAAAAAAACTGTATAACTTATAAATACAAACTGTATATCTTATAACAATTTTTTGTGTATATTTAAATTTACGTTAATTCCTTCATGTCTACTTCCCAAACTTTTAGTTAAACAAATTTTAGTTAAACAAAATTTATCAACAAATTATCACAATAGCACATCTAATAAAGATCTAATTCGTTATGTCCTTAAAAGGGTGTTAAATATTGTACGTCTTTTAGACGTATCATTATTGTTTACGTGCAAAAAGTTATCTTTCTAGGTTTAAAGGATTACTTGCGACACTCTTTTTTTCTAGTATCATATGAAAGCAGAGGCGTCCAGGCAATTAAGTTATGACAAAATGCCCTGCTTCACCGATTTTACCGAGTTTTTGCTGTTTCGTCATGCTGTTGCATCCCATTATTTGAATGTTCTAACCATTTTATTATTTGTTATTATTTGAATATAACTTTTATTTTTTAAATATATTTTTGAAAATACAGCTCTATCTATCACTATGACAACGATAGTATGGATTCCAAACAATAGACGCATACTCCAAAATAGGTCTAACAAGTGAAATGTATAGCAATTTAGTTATATAAGGATCAATGAATTCCCTAGCCCATCTTTTCACAAAACCAAGAACAGCCCGAGCCTTGCCAATCATCATACTAATATGATCAACAAAAGAGAGTTTCATATCCAATAATACTCCCAAATCAAGAAATGTAGCCACAGTCTCCAAAGGACAAAAATTTATCACATAAGTGGGCGAAACACACCACCACGAGAGAAAACCATGCATTTGCATTTTTTTAAGTTAAGATCCATTAAATTAACTCTGCACCAAGTTACAAACAAATCAATATTCCGCTGAAGAACAACCTGACCATGATCATCATCAAAAGTATAAAATAATTTAACGTCATCAGCATACATTAGAATATTACAATCAGAAATAGCACAAGGAAGATCATTAAGAAACAATAAAAACAGTAAAGGACCCAAATGGCTACCCTGCGGAACACCAGAAGTAACATATACAGTCTTAGACAATACATTCCTAAACAATACCCTCTGAGTCCTAAGGGAGAGGTAGGAGCCTAGCCAACGATGAATAATATCGGGAATACCGATTAATGACAGTTTAAGAAGCAAAATACTATGGTCAACCCTATCAAAAGCCTTACTTTTTTTTCGAAAAAAAATCCATTTTTTGACACTTTTGAATACAACCCTATGTAAACATTAATACTTTTGAATAAAACTCTGTCTAAATTTAGTATATAAGAGGCGGTATTTGTATGAATAAATTCATTCTTCTTTCTACCCTCAACGTCAGCTAAGCTTTGTAGTATCGCCGGACTGGTGCAATTGTCATTGTTGCTAGACTGTTAAATACTTGCCTATAGGAGAAATTGTGTTTTATTCATCAGCATTGTTCTCTATGAAGAATAATTATAATCTGAGAAATAAGATTATTTCATTGGCGCCCAACGTACGGCTTCGGAAAATAACATACCACAAGACAACAGAGCTGGCTAAGAAAATTCAACGCCTTTAAAAATGGCTACGTTCTCAACAGAGCAATTACAAACAATTCTGGCTGTGATGAATAATAATACGAAATGTGACTTTTTACAAGGCACTTTACACAAGGCACGGCTCACTTTAAGGGATGTAGAGATCCAGCTGCCGTGCAAATCGCTGCAGTTTTTGCCGCAAAAAAGGCCACTCAATTGAAAAATGCTTTAAATAGAAGAAAGCACAAGCTAATCAATTACTTATGCAACAACCCTGGATGATAAGGAAAGCCATACACTCTTGCTATGGATGTGGTGCACCTGTGGTTTATGGATCTAACTGTCCTACTTGTACAAAAAATCCAAACGTGTCAACAAGTCCACAACACCTGGCATTTAATTCAATAATGTCCACTGTGATTGGACATTCACCACCAACTACCTCCATTAATATTTTTTGACTCAAGGGTGAGACAATCGGCAACAGAGTACAAAGAATAAGGTTCATATACCTACCGAATGCAACAAATAATAGAACTCTTTTGGATGCAGATTTTCTTTATCAAGCAGGCGTTGCCATCAACATGGGCCAGAAGTATTGGTATTTTGAGGATAACCGAAACGAAAAATCAATTTTACAACAGGTTATAAAGATGTAGCCATTTGTTCCTTACAAGTTGGTGAAACAGTTTTGCCATGTAGAAGAGCTGTAAAAGAGAAGTCGTCATTTATTAAATTTAGCGAATGAATGATAGATGTGTCACCTTTACAAAGAATCCAAAAGCTACAACTAAAGGAAATAGCACCCCCGTTACCACTACCTTATCCCGTTATTTTCATTGAATCTCAAAATATTGAGAGTCTGATGGTATTAGTCTGTCCGATGACGAAAGGAAGAAACTGGATGCGTTACTTGTTGAAAATGAAACAAAATTCAGTGAACCTAACAGTGTTACGCCTTACGCTATTCATCGAATCCACACCGGGAATCATGAACCAATTGCAATCGTTTATCATTAACAATGAAGACTGCTCTGAAGAATGAGATAACAAAAATGATCGATTCCGGGGTCATTGTGGAATATCAGTCCGCTTGGGCCGCTCCTGTGTTATTGTTAGTAAGAAGACCTGTGGGATACGTGTATGTAGTGATTACACTATGCGACAAAATAAAAAAAATTAAATATACCCAGCTAATGACATAGTGTAAATTGTGAGTTTAGTTGAGTAGAACCAAAGAAAATAAAGTATAAAGAATGTGCATTTCAACATATTTTGGAATATTTTTCAAAAATATTTCAAGACGCGGGGGGAAAGATAGAAGGGAAGGGTACAGAAACCAAGAGCGTCACAATGCGTTGTTCTAATCGTGCGCCTTTGTTGCTTGACTACTTTCTTATTTATGCTTCTGAAACAGTGTTGCCGCGAAGAAAAATTTTGTAACCAACATTTGTGAAAAAAAATCACCATATAAGAAAAAATATAACCAAAATTAAATTCGTAGACTTTTATTTTATTTTTTTCAAATTTAAATTATAAGTAATAAGAAAAGAAACCAAAAATATCTTTTTTATAAGAAAAAAAATAACCCAAAACCAAAAAAATCTACACACCTACATATTGATTAAAAAAATATCCAATTTTGGTTAGAAATAATCAAAAACGGCAACACTGTTCTCAAATCACTTATTCTCAGATGTTGGTACAAAGAAAACATGACAAAAATTATGAGAGGAATGTGTTAACCCAGAGGAAAATTGTTAGTAATATTTTCAAGTCTACTTAACCCAATAATATATATATGTGAGCGAAAAAAATAGAAAAATTTTACTGCACTAAAAACACCGTATTTAACTTGGCAAGTATTCTTCCAAAAATCGAAATCATTTCTCATTGATATTAGTGAATCATACTGCAATATTTCTTTGGGTGTAAAATTGTCTGAAAAAGTCTGAAAAAAGCGACATGAACATTCTCCTTTAGAAGCTGACAATCAACTGAAAGCGTTTTTACGCTCTCATGTTGAGAGCAACACATTGTTACGCTCTTTGTTTGTGTTTATTTTCGTTCTGTCTTCCACCCCCCTCATCAAGAAATGATTTTTTAAGAAGATTTTCGTGAGAGCGGGTCATGATGTTACAACCCGCCATAAGAAATTTAACTTCTACATAATGCGCATTCTTTATATCCATATTCTTTGGTAGAACTCAAAAATATATTTTGGACTATACGCACAAATTTATTGATTACACAAACATTTCTCAACCGATGTCCAAAGTTTAAACCTTATTAGAGAGGAGAGGGATGGGCCTTTAAAACGATATATATATATGTATGTATATTATTTGACTTAAGGTACGGTCAGATATGCCAAATGTTTGCCACAATTTTGTTTGCCCGAAATATGACTGAAACAACTAATATTTTGTTTTGTGGTCACTCTATGCACATTTATTTTCCCATTTTTGTTTCATCAAATAGCGGCAAACAAAAGTTTAGGCAAACATGTTTGCCATATGGTCACATTTAAAAAAATTTGCAAAAAAAAAAAAATCAAAATTGTTGCAATAAGTATTCAAAATTTTCTATAACAAAAACAACAACTCTGTAGTTTTATTTACTGAAGAGGTCGTTTCGGAGAATTTCTTTTCTTTAATGAGATTAAAAACAACCATTTTACTGAAAACAAACCATTCAGTCAGGATTCCTACCTAGCTTCTCACATCCATCATGTTGTGAATGTTAGGTTTCATCAATGAATGACGAGAACCTACAGTTTAAACCCAATTCAATTGACAGAATTTTGAGGAATTTTTTCATGTCAATTTTATTCATTCTCAGAGTTTTTAACCAAAAATCTGCTGAGAGGAAGTCTCTGAAGAAATATTTTATCGTATTTCATTTTATTGCAAATGTTTGACCTGTAGTTTGAACCGTGGTCCCACTTCTAATAAGCCATCTCACTACCTACTAGACTACGACGCCTTCATATAATACATATTAGATACGTAATTAAATAATTGTTATTATATTGAAAAATTATTTGCCTTTACTCATCATACATACAAAAACATTTTTTCTATTTTGGATAGCTTTGATGTAGAAAAGTATAACAATTGATATATGCATTCATGTGTATTTAAATTTCAGACTCTGAAAGTACATATGTATATGCGGGCACCCAAGTATGTATACGTATATAATGAAAAATAAATAAATAAAAGGTTTGCATAAAACAAATTATTTGTTTACTTAAAATTTAGTTTAAGATTTAGTTTTATTAATAGACAACACAGCCATAATCTGCTGTTATTTGCCTCCGTTTGCCCTTACGAAAAAAATGTAAGAGCAAGTAAATATTTGCCCAAAAATCATGAAAATATTTGACACAGGGTGATCACATTTAAAACATTTTTGTTTGCCAGAAAACAACGATTTTTCTGTTTTCCACGCAAAATTATTTTGTGGTCACATTATGGCAAACAAATATTTTACGTTTTGTGTCAAATATTTTTTAGATGTGGCCGTACCTTTAGTATACTATGGGGTTTAATGAGGTAAACTTGACAAATGCGAATTTTTTCATATTCAGCCTAATCACGAATAAAAATTCCGCATGAAATTTCTCTCTTTTCCATTCTCTCCTATTGTGAATAAAAATTCCGCTTGAAATTTTTTACTTTTCCGTTTTCTCTGTTTTAATCCCATTTCTATCAACCGTGTGAAGGGAGAAATATTGAAAAGGGGAAAAAGTAGATATTCTCAATGTATTTTAGTTTCGGTTTTCCTCAAAAAATATTCACTTATAAAACACAAGGGAGTTTGCTAAAAATGTAAATATATTTTTGAACACCTAAATTTAAAAAAATTTGAAAAATATTTCAATGTTCCTGTTGGTCTAAAACAACGAATAAAACTCAAGTTCAACATTTGGTTACATTAATTAATTTTCTTTTTCTACCACAGAAAATATGTTTATTTTCTGAGGGTGCTATAATTTGTAATTATATGTACGTTCTATCGATGCACCCTACAACGCCAGGAATATTGTGCTTCGTGTAGAAAGCTAGATCAATCTTTCTTTTTCCTCCGTGGTATTCGGTACCTTGATCCAAAGTGGACAGAGATGAGTCTAAAAAATATCCACCACTTCTGTAAGCACTTTGCTCAAAGTCGGCTGGCCTAAAGACACGTTGAAGTCTTTTCCTACGCCAGTCTTGTACCCACCTTCTCCAAAAAAACGTAAGCCCACACTTCGCTTTACAATTGGTGAAACTCCAAATTGCTTTTTTGTTAGTTGACTGTGAGTTGTTAAAATTTCTAGTAAATATCGAAAGGCCGGTTTATTTACTCTGTAGTACTTTTGAAACCTGTTGCAAGCCAAAAATTTAACCAAACAAGTTTATTTTTAATTACTTACTTATAAAGACTGCGGCTACTCAAGAGGATTAGATTCATCCCTTAATTGTCTTCTGGAAATATGTTGGCTGTTTTGTTGTTGCTTTTCTAAACCACCAATTTCCTCCACAAGTGCACACATGATGGCACTACTATTATATTATTTATTTTTTTAACTTGTATTAATTTTATTTAACTTTAATTTTACTTTATTTTCACAAATTGGTAAAAAATTTAATATCAACAAGAGACACAGCTGACTTTCGATATTGCCACTTTTTAAACTTTCATTCCCACGGAATTTATAATTAGCGGATTTCTTTCTCGAGAAAAGTGTTTTCCGTGAGAAAAAAATTCCTTGAAAATATTCGCGATTGGGCTGATTTTTCCAAGTTTGTCCGTTGATAGTAGCAAACTTTAATTAAAAAATATGAAATGAGTGAGGACATTCTGAAAGTTCATTATCTTGTGAAGAGATTGACACTTCGGTTGATAAAATCGGACAAAAATTACAGTCGTGATTATGTAAAGAGTCTAACAGTCGAGTTATATTTTTCATATATAAATTATTTTCCACCTTAGTGTTTTCACTATGTGAGTTGTCTTATTTATTTATTTTATTCCACTTAATAATTTTACAACTTTATTTATTTACTTCTTTGTTATTTTATTTAGCAATTTAATTATTTTCCACCTTTGTGTTCTCACGATGTGAGTTGTCTTATTTATTTATTTTATTCCACTTAATAATTTTACAACTTTATTTATTTATTTCTTTGTTATTTTATTCAACAATTTGATAAACATATTTATGTTGAATCTGTTTTATTTAGCAAGCTTTATTATTTTAATTTTTTGAACCTTACAGTTGTCACTATGTGAGCTGACAGAATAAAAATTTTGAAAACATTTTTAGCCTGACATGAAGCTGAGCAAGCAAATATCGGAGTGCAAAATTTTCGGCCAATTGGCCAATCAAATAAAGTCAATTGCGCAACATGAATTAAAATGTTGCGCCAGCAAATATTGGAAGAGTTTTTAAAGAATGAAATTAACATTTGGGCGGAAATGCAGAGGCTTAAATCTACAAAATGACGACGGACGTAATAACGAACATTAACTGCTCCCCCCCTTTAAGACGTAGACGTCCCCGTCTGTTCGTAATTTTGAATTACATTGTTAATTTTTATTTTGCGTTGCCTTTTAGCAAAAACGTGCGCAATACAAATTATCAAGATCAACAGAAAAATAGAGGCGGAGGCGTACAGGGTTCCGCTTACCTTCAAGTGTAGGTGAGAGATATGATCCAGATTTTTAATATTTAACCCGTGAAGATACTGGAGTGACAGTATTATGGTATGCTCCGTTAAGTTAACAGTGTGAGAAATTGGAATCTCAGGACTTCTAAAAGCGATTTTTCGGAAATTTTTAAACTCCGTTGTATTAACTTTCAAAGTACTGTCAAAAGTTATAAGATATGTACCTCTTGGAAGATGTTTTGTTAAATTTTTGGAAACAACTTCGGAGGGTTGGTTGCTTATGATAACGATTCCATCGTCAATTTCTATAAAGGGTTACATATTGTGCTGCAAGTGGCTATGTTTTTGTTTAACAAACTGCTGAGGCACGAATTGTTGACGGTATCAAAAGTATAGTTATCGGCCGTAATCTGAGAATCAATACGCCGCGCGTCTCTACTTGGCGATAACATATACTTTGTTTTGCCCTCATTTACTGCCAGACCCATCTTACTAGACTCCCGTTCAATAGCACTAAAGGCAGCAGTAACATCTCGCTTGGTACGCCCTATAATGTCAATGTCGTCAGCGTACGCAAGCAACTGGACACTTTTTTGAAAAATAGTGTCATTGCGATGTACTCCCGCCTTTCGCAGAACGCTCTCCATGACGAAGTTGAAGAGGTCGCATGATAAGGGGTCGCCTTGTCTGAAACCTCGCACGGTACCAAAAGGTTCGGAGAGGTCCTTTCCTACCTTGACGGAGCTGCAGGAATTGCTCAACGTCATTCTGCATAGCCTTATCAGCTTCGCAGGTATACCGAGCTCAGACATTGCGGCAAAAACACGATCCCTTATGGGGCTATCGAAGGTTGCCTTATAGTCGACAAAAAAAAAGTGGCGTGTGTCGACTTGTTTCTCGTGGGTCTTTTCCAGGATTTGGCGTAGTGTAAAGATCTGGTCGATGGTGGACTTGCCAGGTCTGAATCCGCTCTGATAAGGTCCAATCAGTGTTTTTACGAGTGGCTTCAGTCGTTCACACAATACGCCTGTAAGAACCTTATATGCGATAGGGAGAAGACTTATACCCCTGTAGTTGGCGCATATCGTAGGGTCTCCCTTTTTCAGGACAGGACACTGAGGTTGCAATCGTTGGGCATACTTTCCTCTAGCCATATTTTGTAGATAAGCTGGTGCATGCGCCCTACCAACTCATTACATCCGGTCTTAAACAATTCAGCGGGGAGGTCATCAGGACCCGCCGCTTTATTGTTTTTAAGACGCATAAGCGCGACTTTGACCTCTAGGCTAGGCGGCGGAATCTCCACGCCGTCATCGTCGATCGGGTTCGGAACATCATCTCTAAAGGCGGTATTGTTGTCGTCATCACCTTGCAGCAGAGTAAGAAATGTTTTCTCCACAACCTCAGCACCCCTTGCGAGTCTGTTATCAGGTTTCCGTTCTCATCTTTGCAGGAGGACGCTCCGGGCTTAAAACCTTCGGTTAGATGCTTAACCTTTTGATAAAATTTTCGAGCATCATTCCTACACCTATACATCTCGACTTCCTCGCGCTCACGCCTTTCCTGATCCCTCTTCTTGCGCCTGAAAAGGCGTCTCTCATCCCTTCTCCTCTCTCTATAGTTCTCGACAATGGCTCGCGTTGCGGCTGACTGCAGCGTTTTCTTGTATGCGGCGTTTTGCGCTGCAGCAGCCGCACGACACTCCTCGTCGTACCATTGATTTCGTTGGGGTGGGCGCTCAAAACCAAGGACTGTTTCCGCAGTAGTGCGCAAAGAGTGGGATATGTGGGCCCACAGTCCACCAATGTCGCTGAGATTGGATGGGGAGCGACGGAGGTTATCCGAGAGTTGAGCGGAGAATGCCTCAGGCCCTAATGCGCAATCGGAACTTGGCTGCAACAAGGTAGTGGTCCGAGTCGATGTTTGGACCTCTGAATGTACGCACATCTAGTACACTGGAATCGTGCCTTCCGTCAATCACAATATTATCGATGTGGTTGGATGTTGATCGATTGGGGGACATCCAAGTGGCCTTATGAATGTCGTGTTATAAAAATCAAGAAAAAATTTAAGGAAAGAAAAAAGGCAATTTTGTAAATTTGGAAAACTATAAAAAATTATGAATCTTATTAAATATGAACCGCTTTCTTCGAATACTCCAGAACAATTAAAATTTATTGGGTGCCCTGGTAGTCTAGTGGGTAGTGTGCTAGACTATTAGCGTGAGGGTCGTGGGTTCGATTCCCACCAGAGACTCTGGTCTGTAACACTACACCGAGCATATGGTCTTGTTACTCCGCTCGTATAAAATTAGAATATAATTTGTAATTGTATTGTAATTAATAAATAAATAAAATAAATAAATTAAAATTTATTTCTTTTGCAAAATATCATTTACCCAAAACACATAATGTTTATGTCTGATGATCCTCGCTTCCCATTACTGGTGACATAAACGGAATTGTTTGAATGATGGGAAGTCACCAACAGAGGGCGCTATATGTTACATTTAAGCTTTCTGTAATTAGCATATAAATTTAATTTAATGTAATATTAGGGCTTTAGTCCATATAATTTTTTCTATTTATTATCATTCGCTTGCTAACCTGCATAACCTAATACATATTATTCAATCAAAGGAAAAGAACCTAAAATTGTGTTGAACAAAAAGTGAATAATATAATAATAAAATATTTTAAATTTGTGTATGGAATATATCAAATAAGATCGCTTTTTTTGTGCTATCGCTATTTGAAGTGAGTGGAAAGAAAAAGGAAATTGTTCATGTACCAAAGGAACATACGAAGGAAAGTGTTGTTTTTTTGTTTTCTAAATATCGAAAGAATTTATTTCTTCTTTCGCCTTTTTTTTTGTTGACAGAAATTTGAGCAGAAGTTTGGTTCCAAGGAGTCGCCACAACTCCCCATCCCTTTATATACAGTCCACAATCGAACATTTGGTCCAGACGACCCGGATTTTGGAACCTTTTGATCGTTTTTATGCCACCAATATAAGCAAGGTAAAGTTGTTTTTGTTTTACTTTTTGTTAAAGTTCTATTTGGTGGTGATTCATATACTTGTAAAGTTTTGTTGTCTAGTCTAACAGAACTTTACTTGTATATAATATAACAGTGTTTGGTTTCATAAAGTATTGGTGTTATAACTTCCATAGCACAGACATACTTTAGGAAATTATCGAATATTAAAACCGAGCTGGTTTTAATATACGCTGTTAATCCCTTTTGTCTTGGATTTTAAGGAGTTGAATTTTTGAATGAAAGGATCAGATTGGGGTGCGAATAAATAGTTGAAAATCGAGTTCAACAACCCAATGTGATTTTTGTCCAGGGTTTTGTGATAACTGGTAATAATGCGTTGGGTGGATAGCAAAGTCTATCACCATTAATAACGATCCTTGAAATAAGTGAATGTTATTTATTTTTTTATTATTGGTAGATTTGACTTTTAATCAATCTTTAATTGAATGGAAATTTCGATTTTTTTTATGAAATTTTTGAATTAAATAACCAGGCAAAATTTGTTGTGGGTTTCATTTCGTGTTCTTTGATATTTTGATCTATTTACATTTTTATTATTTGTAACTTTCAATTAAATTTAGTATATTGCGCTAGATTTATTGAACAAGGAAGGTTTACATATATGTATTTGTTTTTGGAACAAAATAGGGATAAACAGCTATGCGAAACGGAACTCAGTAAATGAGTCACGATTTATTGGATGGTTTTCCACTTTTGTACTTTTTTGATACTTGATGATCAGAGCTTTTGTCATTTGAAACTTGTCCTTTTGGCTTAATTTCGAATTGCGCGTAACATTATAGATATTTATGTATGAACTTTTCGACACCAATTTCGTTATTAATGTCAAAGTGGTGGCGGTATCAATTCGATTGTATGACTAAGGTAGCCGCGGTAAGAATTTAGGAAAATTTGAATATTTTGGAATAGAATTTTGTCCTTCCATTGCTTTAAGTTTTCCGTTAGACTTGAACGCGAAGTATTAAATTTAGGGATATATAATAAACTTGTGATTTGATCAATTTTTGGGATTTGGATTCAATATGCCCAAGTCAAGGAAATTATTGACTTTTGAGACATTTGCCCAAATGTTTCTAGATTTCGAAAGGGAATTTATTGCGACTCAGGAAGGTAATACGGCCTTCTCTATAGAGATTCAGAGGGAAGAATTTAAGTTGTTATGGACAAAGGTCAAGAACGCTTATGAAGCTTTTGCCACAGGAGATGAGGAGGACTTAGAGGGTGATCGAGAGGCAGCGCGGGAACTTTTCGGCCATTGTCGTTTGGGTTACATTTCTGTAGCTGCCCTAATGAGTGAGCTCTCACAAGCTTTTGTTAATCGATGCGCGATGACCTCCACTCATTGCCCTCCTGGCCACAGTAACGAAAATCGAAATAGGAATCACATACAGTTACCACCATGTACCATGGAGGTATTTCATGGTGACTACAAATCCTGGCCATCTTTCCGGGATATGTTCACAGCGGTGTATGTGAATGGTGCCAATATTTCACCTGTCGAGCAATTGTTTTATTTGCGGCAGTTTACGCGAGGTGAGGCATTAGAAATAGTCAAAAAATCACCTTTGACGACCCATGGGTTCCAAGAGGCCTGGAACAATCTTAGGGATAGGTTTGAGAACAGGAGAATACTGGTGAATTCTCAATTGAAGATTCTTTTGACACTGGAACCTATAAAATTAGAATCAGCTCAGGCGATTAAGGGAATCCAAAGAGATATCAATAATTCGATATCAGCACTTCGGATGCATGATATTGATATCTCTAATTGGGATCCAATTTTCGTTTATTTATGCTCCAGCAAGTTGCCAGTGTTGACTTTGTCTCTTTGGGAGCAGACAGTTCGAAACAAGGTGGAGATTCCCAAGTGGAAGGATTTGGACAATTTTTTGACCTCACGGTTTCAGTCTCTGGAAACTGTGTCCGAAATTCGCAATTTTGAACCAGTTGGTAATAGTTCTGGGCCTGCCCCTGAAACTCTTTATAGTCCGAAAAGGAGAGTTCGATCCTTTTCCACTAAGTTGAATAGGAAAGTTTGTAATTATTGTTCGCGGGACCATTTGATAAATATTTGCCCGAAATTTTTGGATTTATCTCCTGAAAGACGGTTTCTGGTTGTGAAGAGGCACAATCTTTGTATCAACTGTCTCACAAGTGGTCATAGGCTCAATCAGTGTAAGAGCACATTTAGTTGTTCGGTGTGTAAGTTTAAACACCACACACTACTGCATCGAGAGGTGTCTGAATCCTCTTCAGAAATGGGCGTTTTAGATGCGTCGAGTTCTAGCCGTGCAGTCAAGTCGAATGGTGAGGTCCAGAATTGTTTCGCTGCTAAATCGGCGCAGATACTTTTGGGGACAGCCATGGTTGGTATTTGCCATCGAGGGCAAACGTTTAAGGCTAGGGCCCTGATAGATTCTGGATCTCAGGCAACTTTTATTTCGGAAAAGTTGCAGAACAAATTAGGATTGCCAACGGTTCGAATGAGTGCCAAAGTTTCGGGTCTGAACGGAGCTTCTACGGGTATAGCTCAGGGACAATGTTCGTTTGTCCTGACTTCACTTTTGGATGATAGATTTAGGGTAAAGGCAACGGGTTTAGTATTACCCAAATTGATTGGCATGTTGCCAAATTCAAAGGTTGATATTTCGAGATCAGCGGCCTTTTCGGGGATTTCGTTGGCTGATCCGAAATTCGATAAGAGTGGTCACATTGACATTCTTATTGGTGGTGACATATACCCTGACATTTTGTTAGAAGGTGTCAGGAAGAATATTTTTGGGAACCTAATGGCACAGGAAAGCGTTTTTGGCTGGGTTGTAACCGGGCCTTTACCAGAGCTGCATTCGAAGGAGCTCTTAACTTATGCGTCAGGTCACACGCGAATAGAGGTCAGTGGAAAATCTAGAGGGATTGTGAAGCCGTATGATCAGGGGCATAAACTGTTGCGAAATGGGCCTAGGCCCCACTCCGGTACTCGTAGAATGGCCTACCGCCAATATATAGGTAATTATGTTGATGTTGGTGACACAGTAGCCATAAGAGAGGATACAGGGCCTACCTCCAAATGGCGTTTAGGTCGCGTTCGTAATTTGCATTTCGGAAATAATGGTTCCGTGAAAGCTGTGAATTTGGGGACTGAACGTGGCACAATTACAAGACCGAATGGAAATCTTGTAATTCTCCCAGCGAAGAATTGATGAACAACTGTAGCGTATAGTATCATGGTACCCCGAGGAAATCCAAGAGAGGTGAATATGTCAAAGACGACGAATTATAAGGTAGCTTGAGCCACGATCATACCTGGTGGGCTTGTGGGGATATGGGCCGCTGAATTGAAACCTTCTGTTTACCGGGCAATAGACCTAGTCCGTCTGTCCCTAGGAAGGTTAGATTACAAAACTGAAGCGTCGAGGAGGATAACCCGCCCACTACCCAGGAAGAATATCGGACCTCGTTCGTCCTAATATTTCACCAGGGAACCTAGTTCGTTCAATGTTCGTGAGAGCCGAAGACCTAGTTCGTCGGAGGCTCTAGTTCCGATTTAGTAGTGGAACAATAAGACTCAAGATTTCGATACCTAATTTTAGACCATGATACTTAATCCTGAATATATCCTTCCATTCTAACTTTTTTTTACTGAATTGGAATTGGTACAAGCTGCCAAAAATTTGGTGTTCTTATTAATCCAAAAGTTTTTCTTTTTTTTCGATTTAGCTTCTCTAGAAATAGACTTGGAGGCGATTACTTTTGGTTGCAGTACTGCAAGGGCGCCGGCATGTTTATGTCTGATGATCCTCGCTTCCCATTACTGGTGACATAAACGGAATTGTTTGAATGATGGGAAGTCACCAACAGAGGGCGCTATATGTTACATTTAAGCTTTCTGTAATTAGCATATAAATTTAATTTAATGTAATATTAGGGCTTTAGTCCATATAATTTTTTCTATTTATTATCATTCGCTTGCTAACCTGCATAACCTAATACATATTATTCAATCAAAGGAAAAGAACCTAAAATTGTGTTGAACAAAAAGTGAATAATATAATAATAAAATATTTTAAATTTGTGTATGGAATATATCAAATAAGATCGCTTTTTTTGTGCTATCGCTATTTGAAGTGAGTGGAAAGAAAAAGGAAATTGTTCATGTACCAAAGGAACATACGAAGGAAAGTGTTGTTTTTTTGTTTTCTAAATATCGAAAGAATTTATTTCTTCTTTCGCCTTTTTTTTTGTTGACAGAAATTTGAGCAGAAGTTTGGTTCCAAGGAGTCGCCACAACTCCCCATCCCTTTATATACAGTCCACAATCGAACACATAAGTTAAAATTATGTGTAACGGGATCATATATGTATAATATATCGGATCGTTCCCCAAAATTAGTAATTGTGGCTATGCAGGCATAAAGAGCATTTAATTATATAAAATATTCGCTTTTAAAATGCTCACTTTTATGCATTAACAGCTATTTTACAGATATTTTAAAATGTTCAAATATTCATTCACAACCGTTCAAAAATTTACTTCAAAATTATTTATATTTTTAATGTCACATATTTAAGAAATTTTATTTTAATTCTGTTAAGTAATAATGTTTTAATGGAACATTTATTATTTATATTAATTGTCTGTATTATTATACTATACTATTTTAAACATTGTTTTCAAAAAATATGTTTTTACAATATTTTTAAGACCTAATTGATGGGACTTTGAAAATCGTCCGTCTAGCGGAGATGTCCGCCTATTACAGCTGTCCGCCAGTGGAGCTTTCACTGTATTTGTAATTTCTTTATAACTGTATTATTTTTAAGTATATATTAATAAAATTTTTCTTACTTATCAACAACTACTACTGAATAAAATGGCCTTTCTTGTTTTTGATAATTGGACTTAAGAATCCGAAGATCCAATTTACTTTGTAACGGAAAAATAAATACATATATTTTTTTAGAAATTTATTTAATGATGTTTTCGACACATTTTAATGCATTTTTTGTTTGTTGCGAGAAAGGTTGTGAATGAATATTTGAACATTTTAAAATATCTGTAAAATAGCTGTTAATGCATAAAAGTGAGCATTTTAAAAGCGAATATTTTATATAATTAAATGCTCTTTATGCCTGCATAGCCACAATTACTAATTTTGGGGAAGGATCCGACATGCCAGAAGTCGAGCTTAGAATATGATACCGAATTAAAAATTCGTCTTAGAGTGAAATGTAGCTGTCGTCAAGCCACAAACACTGATATATGATATGTTATGATCGGACCTAAAATAGCGACGTAGTATATAAAAACAAAAAGGGCGGTTTTTCTAGGCGTGGCAAAAAAATAATTTTTATATTTTTGGGAACGTTATTAATATACCTTTAATCCTAGGGGGTGACTGGCCCAACTTTTTTTTCGACCCACCCTAATGTATATGTAAAAAATTCATGTTTAAATATTAATATAAAAAAAAGTTGATACCTAATATTTACTCTCGCTTATGTATTAAATAATAACTACATATCAACTCTCATTGTATATTAGAGCAAAACAATAATTCTCTTATACTTAGTTTGTTATTGTAATTAGTACATGAGAAAGAAAGGAATATAAGGAATAACAAATTAACTCAAAGTTATTAAACCACTTAATTACAGTGTGTTATAAAAATAAATGAACACTAAAAAAAACATAATTATTTTAAAATATTTAATATTCTGTTGAATAGTTGTTGATTCTCGCAACAGTCGAGATGCTGAAACCTGGTGCTACATACTACCATGTTGCGCGCCGCGGCGAAATCGATCAGCCTCATACCATTGGAGGTAGTGTTCGCGTGGAGGCTGAACTGTCCGACAGTGGGGCCAAAGATACCTTCCCGCCCGACCTTCGCATTAAAATCTCCGAGGACGACTTTGGCGTCATGGGCCGGGCACTTATCGTATACGTCCTCGAGTTTAGCATAGAAGGCATACTTAACCGCATCGTCCTTTTCTTCCGTCGGGGCGTGGGCACATATTAGGCTAATGCTGTAGAACTTTGCCTTGATGCGGATTGTGGCTATTCTTTCGTTCACAGGTGTGAAACCAGAGACAAGGTGATTATGTAATGTACTTGCTGTAATTAATTAATTTTTTTGTCGTAGATCTCAGTGAAATCATCGTGATCCGGCGTGCCAGTCACGTAATTCAAAGCAGTTCCAATAATATTAATACTACGAGTGTGTCTGTGGTGCATACGTAAGGATTCTATAGCTTTTTCCATTTTGTACACATCTGATTCCAATAACTTACGCATGTGTGATACTGGCAACAGGTTTGTTAAATTCCTAGTCTCTTCTGCTATGGTGGTGAAATTTTAAAGGTTCGTAACATGAGCCAGAGCTCCATTATCGTCAAAGATTGCCATGTCTCCGTCTGGTACCGGGATATAGTGTGACGCAGAATAATCTAAAATGGCAGCATAGTTGGTGGACAGAATTATTATAGATATTAGGACGCTGCAATATGGAAGCGGATATTATCTTTCTGCACTATTCTATTATCAATTTTTACGGTTGTCCCCAAATCCTCCGGCACTACTTTTTCGGCAAAGGCATTACTAACCTCATTTCCCAGACGTTTATTAACCTTGACATAAATCTTTTCTCTAGGGCTGTATGTTTTAATTACGGTTTTTCTATTGTGATAATTAAGTAGCCTTTTATTTTGGTATTATTTTGCATTGAACTTTTTCTCTTAAATCATCTGGGATAGACTGAATTATGTCAATTGGTCTAAGTTCAGTGGTCGAGTGAATTGATCTTTTATATCTTGTGGTGGCCATTAGTACCAATTCTACTGTATCCCCAAAAGCACATTCCAATTTAAGACACCTAGCGATTTTAGTTAGTGTTCCGTTGAACCTTTCAACTTGGTCGTTCGAATTGGTGGGGTTGTGTAAACCTCAATATCGAAGTTGTTCTTGACTAGTGATTTTATGGTTTGTGAATTTAGGGACTTCGTTATCATAAATCATTGTGTTCGTTCCTTTTAAAAAAATTTAAAATTTCTATGAGTGCTGGTTTGACAGCAATTATGGCTCTTGAAGCAATAGGTTTTACTATTGCAAACTTTGAAAATTTATCCAAGCAAGTCAAGAAAAATGGTTTGTCTGTGTTATAGATGTCGATATGAAGTATCTCACCTGGAAAGGAAGGTATAATAATAAAGTTAATTGCGCAATATGAATTAAAATGTTTCGCTAGCAAATATTGGAAGAGTTTTTAAGGAATGAAATTAACATTTGCCATGCTTACCATGCCATATATCATGCTTCAGCTTTAACACCAGTGGGTGGGAGTGCCCAATCAAGCCAAAAATCCGATTAGAAAGATGAAACCTAGAGGACGCCCAAGAAAATAAAGTTTTGTTGATGCCTCACCGGGTCGTTTTTAGCATCAAAGGGAGAGACTGAAGCAGCCAATTATTTTAATGTTCTAACCATTTTCTTATTTGAATACAACTTTTATTTTTTAAATATATTTTTGAATTTACATCTATTGAAAATACAACTCTATAAATTTTTTGACACTTTTGAATACAACCCTATGTAAACATTAATACTTTTGAATACAACTCTGTATAATTTAGTATACAAGACGCGGCATTTGTATGAATAAATCCATTCTTCTTTCTACCTTCAACGCCAGCTAAGCTTTGTCCAGTAGTATTACAGGACGGGTGCAATTGACATTGTTGTTACACTGTTGAGTACTGATCTATAGAGAAATTGTTTTTTATTCACCAGCATTGTTCTCTATGAACAATAATTATAATCTTAGAAATAAGATTATTTTAACTGTATGTTTATAGTTATTGAGGACGATTTGGTACGTAACAGGAAATATCTCACAATTCTCATTAAAAAAGCAAATTGAAAATTTTCGAATTTTATTGGATAAGGGCAACCACAATTGAAGTTAGGTTCCAACTGTCACTTTATATTTCACTTCTTAAAAGAATATTGTTGTTCAATTATTGGGAACTGTCTCTGCCAAAACATAATATTCGTAAGATTACAACAGCAGCAAGGTACGTCAAAAATTGGGATATAAAGAAGAATATCAATGTGCAAGCTGTCAAACAGAGAATGGAAGCACCTATTGCAAGCGTATGTTCTGGCTCGTAACATCTCGAACTATAGTGGGCAGAGTCGGACTATATAATTAATTTTTTTTATTGTGTTTATTACTTACTTCTAGATCTATGTTAAATTCAAAGTTATCAATGTTTAAGCTTAAGATTCAATAAATAAAAAATTAAATACTCAGTTATTTGTGGGATTACTAATTTTTAACAAATAAAATATCTTTTTAGTACGTCCATGGATTGGTTAGTACCATTAATTTTATAACTTTCATTTGTATCTTTTTTAGGACAAACAACTTACGTTACAAAGGGTGATACAAAACAAAATTCTGAAGGTTTAAAAAGCCTGAAGCACCAAATGTTTTCATCCAGCAATGAATTTACAAATACAAATTTACCACGCTTATCAATAGCATCGGCGCCCATTTATAATTTGGAACAACCTTTTATAGAGCAAACGCAATTTGTTCATACAAGTATAATTCGGGAGTCGAAAAACTCCCCAAGCGGAGAAAGACAAATCAAAAAACACATGTCAAACAACACACGAAGTCGAACGCCTAATATGCGTGTCGCTCACAGTCTTGTTGATTTAGTTAACAGCGATATTGAAGAAAATATTAATCTTAATACATCAAGTGATGCTCCTATTTTCAATTCACCAATGTATTTTGGCACCACAAATTCAACAATCATTGCAACCCAAATTGGTGCAACTGCCCATATTCCATGTATAGTTCACCACATTGGAGAATGTTTGGTAAGTTACAAATTTTAATTTTCTATCACACAATTTCGAAAAGAAGTTTTATTTAAACATTTAAATTTTTCATATTCCAAACAAATTTACAGAACATGTATTTTTTATTTATTTACGCTGTAACTTATTAACTTAAACTAAAAACTATGTGTTTTTATGATGCTTCTAGTAGTTACATATCGTTAGTCTAATTCGAAAATGTTTTAAGTCTCTTTTTTCAAATTTTACAGGAGACACAAAAAACATTGTAACATTTCCAGTTTTTAAAATTTGTAAACTTTTTAAACGCAATTATTTTTACAAAATAGCTCTCTTTAAATGACGCAGATCCTTAGTTTACAGCACCAACGAAATTTAGTTTCTAAACAGCAGCAACTTATTATATCTTACTCCATATAACGACAATTTCCCATGCAATATTTCATGGACAACAATATGAAATGCTTTAGAAAAATCCAAGAAGATACCCGGACTCCCCTATACCCATCATCTAAGCCTTTGCAACTATATCGTACTACATTTAACTGCATTTTCAATACCACAACCTTTCCTAAATCCAAACTAGAAATCATATATTAAATTGTTTACTTCCATATAATGTAGAAGTTTCACATAAATAATCTTTTCAAAAATTTTCAATCGTCGAAAGCAACGTAACTGGGCGATATTTATCAACGGTGTAAGCATTTACCCCTTTCGGTATCGGAATAATCTTATGATTTTTAAGTACAGCAGGGCTAACGGCTGTCCGCAACATCTTATTAAAAATGTCAAATTATATTGGCGCAATTTCGCCTGCACAATTCTTAAGAAATTTATGTGATATATTATAACCTGGGACTTCATTTTCTTTAATATAACATATAAATATATTAAAAGTTATGTATCCTGAAACCCTTTATTTTTTCGGTAAAAGAAAAACAAGTGTTCTGTTCAAAGTAAAGGGGCCCATACACTACATAAGTTTGCTGGCACAATCAAGTGCGGACTTAAAGTTCCTTACAGATATTTCCCCACAAACAATTGGAAAATTGTCATAGAAACACGTGAAGCTATAAATATTGTACTCAAAAATTGCATAATCAGAACTTTTTATTTTCCATAGACATGGCATTGATTCGTCAAGTCGAGAAATTCTTCCAAAAATTTTTTAAATTTCAGATTCAGCCAGCGTGCTGGTGTAGTGTATGGGCCCCTTAACGAAGAGAAGTAGGAAAAATTTTTTATTTTGTTTAAGGAGTTGCCACAATAATAAATATAAAAATAGTGTTGCTAATATAGCGAGTAAAAAAATTTTTGATTTCCAACATCTTCACTAAAAATTTAATTGGTTTTATTTTAAATTCATATTACAAACAAATTGATTAAATTTTGAATTTACAAGAGGCTTGGTTAAAATGTCCGCTATATTATTTTCAGAACTTATGTATTCTAAAGAAATTTTCTTTGAGACCGCATTGTCCCTGATAAAGTGATACCTTACATCTATATGCTTGGTTCTAGGATGAAACGATTCATTTTTAGCAAGATGAATTGCACTTTGATTGTCGCAAAAAAGTATGGTTGGGTTAAGTTGACTTTGCATTAGTTCCTCCTCTAGTCCTCTTATCCAAAGCAATTCTTGAACCGCCATGCCCATCGATATATATTCCCCCTGACAAGTCGAAAGTGCAGCTGTTTGCTGTTTTCTAGAACCCCATGCAATTGGACCACCTTTCTTCAACAATACATAGCCGCTTACTGATTTTCTTTGTTCAGGGTCAGCAGCATAATCAGCATCACAAAAACTAGTAGTTTCGAAATTTGATTCCTTTTTAAACGTTAACTTGTAGTTGATAGTACCCTTTAAGTACCGTAAAACACGTTTCGCTGCTAAACAATGTTGATTTTCATATTTGTTGTTGAAACGACTAAGAAGATTAACAGCAAAACTAATATCTGGCCTGGATACTTGCAAATAGTAAACTACTAATTAGTTCTTGATATGGATACTTATGCTCCTTTGCTTCGACGACATCATTGGCGTTTTTAAATTTTACGTTTGGGTCCATTGGAGTAGAGACTGGATTGCATGAAACCAAATGAAAACGTTGCAGCATCTTCTTAATATAATTTGATTGATCAATTGTTATATATTGGCCAAAATTGTAATTAATTTTCATGCCAAGAAATGATTTGACTTAACCAAGATCTTTCATTTTGAACTGATCTTTTAATTGTTCAATTAATGGATTTTTCATTTTTCCACAAAACGATCATATCATCCACATAAACCGCCAAAACGATAACATTTTCCGTATTTTCGTTACGAACATAAACGCACTGATCGGATTTTAGTTGTCTCATTCCTAAATCTTTTAATTTTGCACTTAGCTTTATGTACCACATACATGATATGTAAAACATGACCATCTGTAGTGGGTATACAATCGGGTGGTTCAATGAAAATTTCGTCCTCTAAATTCCTTGAAGAAATGCAGTATAAACGTCTAAGTGATTCATTTACAGATCGAACTCCAAGGCAAGCTTTTCTTTTTAAAAACCCATTTCGTGGACAATTGTTTATAATTATTATTATCTTCTACGGTACTCCTTGAATTGTTTTCTAATAAAGATTTGTACTCACTATTGATGGCCTCCATCCAATATTTCTTCTCAGCACCGTTGACAGCTTCAGAAAAATTTATTGGATGGTCAATATTACCATATGTAAAATATGTTACATAGTCATCCATACGAGGAGGTTTCCTTATTCTTGTCGATCGACGTGGAGTTTATACGTTATCGTTATATTGGTGCTGTTGTTGTTGTGGATTGGCGTTATCAACTTCTTCTAAATTATCATCAGCAACTTGGTTAGAATTTTCATCCATACTTATCCTCACTAATTCTGATCATGGTGTGTTGAGACAGAATTAGTGTTTTCGGCATTTTCCGGCTTTCCAAAATACATTTTTCCTTCGTCGAAAACGACTTACGTGTAATTTGTTGGTTTCAGGATCGTATAATCTGTAGGCCTTCGAATTTTTACTATAGCCAACCATTACACCCTGTTTCGATCTTGGATCCCATTTTCGCCTCAATTCTTTTGGTGTCCTGACCATTGCAATACAGCCAAACACACGTAAATAATTTAAGTTTTGTTGTTTTCCGCTCCACACTTCTTCTGGCGATTTTTCATCTAAACTTTTTCTTGGTGTAAGATTCAATAAAAATGCTGCGGTATTGGTTGCCTCTGCCCAATATTTCTTATCTAAATTTGCGTCGTATAACATCGCTCGAGCTTTCTCAACCAAACTCCTGTTCATTCGCTCAGCTTTACCATTTTGTTGCGGGCTATAGGGTGCTGAGGTTTGGTGTAGTATGCCGCTGTCGTTACGAATCGGTTTCAGCTCTTTATTGCAATACTCTAAACCAGAGCCCGGCAATTCCTATGCACGCGTGCATGTCAGCCATTACTAAATTTACTCTCACGATCAAAAACACTCTCAGTCTCGTTTGAGAATTCATTGAAAGAGGTTGTGTTGTCGCATGCTTCTTGCTTTTGTACATGAAGATCTGTTAATGCAGGGATGTACAGTATGAATATCCCAGAAAGTTTTCTATTAAATATGTATATTTCCAAAAAATAAAAAAACAAATTTTAATCTAAAATGCTTTCTTAAATCAATATAATCAAAGAAGTCTAAACGAATTTTACAAATTTTAATTTAATCAACTAATATTTTTAATTAAAATACCATTTAAAAATTTAAATGTTCCATGCCTGCATTGTAGTGAATGTAAGAGTATAAATTTTTCTCTTTTCTTATTTTTCGCTCTCGCAACAATTGACCAATAGCAATCGTTGCCGGCCTCTGCTCTAAACCATTATCTGACCGAAGAGTTTTAATGCGTTTCCCTGTTTGATTTTCTACAAAGTTCTTGAATTCTTTAAATATTTTTGGCACCACTGATTTATGTTTCATCATATACACAAATGCTTTGTTTGAAAAATCATCGAGAAACAGCACATAGTACTCTGCACCACCTATAGATTGTTCCACTTTACCACAAATATCTGTGTGCACAATTTGCAAAATGTCATTCGTTTGTGTTGATGAGGGCTTATATTATTCGAAATTGTTTACCTTGTAAACACGATTCACATATTTTTGAGCCAGAACTTTCGTTGCACATAACACCGGAATTTGCATCAGAATTGAGCTTTTTTACACTGATGTTAGCAGCATGATCCAAACGCCTATGCCAAGTTTCCTCACTAACAGCTGCAAAATTTTTCGTTGGTATATTAATTTGGTATAATTTTCCTTCTTTAAAAGCTTGTAAATATAATTCTCCATTCTTAGTAACTGTACATTCTTTATTGCTAAATTTAACCTCAAAGTTATTTTCCGTAAGTTGGCTGACAGATATTAGATTCGCAGAAAGTCCCGGTACAAATAACGCACTTCTTATTGTTACATATTCAAACCTGTTGTGTCGAAAACGTACATCACCAATACCAAGAACACTAACTTTGCTGTCGTTAGCTACAGTTACAAAGTCATCAACGTCGAATTTCAGCAAACTCACAGACATCTTCAGAATTCACCATATGTTTTGTTGCGCCAGAATCAATCAGCCGTACGTTGTCGTCTCTGTCAAAATTGTCTGCAAACTTCGCTGCTAGCGTTTTCTCATACTTGCCGCCATTTCTGGTTTTTTTTTTTGGTGCCTTACAAAATTTGGCAATGTGACCCTCCTTTTTGCAATTGAAACATACAATTTTCTTATTTCTTTTCTTACCTTTTTGGTTTGTACAAAAAACTGATTTCGCTGTCGTAGTTAAATTTTATTAGGTATCAAAATCCTGCAGCAATTTTGTCTTGATGGTATCTGCAGTAACTTTTATGTTGCTACTTTCAATTGCCATTATCATAGGGCCAAAATGTTCTTGTAAACCACTCAGCAAAAGGCTTGCGACCCATTCATCATTTACTTTGAAACCAACCTGATTGAGTTTTTGGGCGGTGTCTACAATTATATTAACATACTCACTAATGTCTTTACAATTAACTAATTGCGCTGTTGTCAATTTTCTCAATAATCCACACCGGCGAGTTAAACCCGAATCATCGCGCGTTGCTTTGAGTTTATCCCAAATATCTTTGGCCGTTGAGACATCTGGGATGTGCACATATATATAAATTTGCTGATATATACAGCAACAACCTTGACATGGCTTCCTCCATCACTGCTTCATCCTGCTCCGTCCCCAAAACAGCTTTCCAAAAACCTTGCAGCTTTATCGCGTGTTCCACCGCAAAATTTCCATTGATGGTAGTTTTCTCTGCCTGTCAATTTCAAATGTCCTTTCCATTATGCCACGTTTTCTGGGCCCATAACCTATTGAAAGTTATGTATCCTGAAACCCTTTATTTGTTCGGTAAAAGACAAACAAGTGTTCTGTTCAAAGTAACGAAGAGAAGTAAGAAAAGCTTTTTATTTTATTTAAAGAGTTGCCACAACAATAAATATAAAAATAGTGTTGCTAATATAGCGAGTAAATAAATTTTTGATTTCCAACATTAAATATAATTATAATATTTAGAAATCGAAAACACTTTTTATTTATTATTTAATCTTTATTAATTTGCTGGGAACAGCCGTTAGTGCGACTGTTCCCTTGTTCGGTCACCATAAAACTTAATTACTTAAAACTAATTGTATGCTAAACAACTTAAATTCTAACACATTATGCATATATTTGGGAATATGCTGAGACAGCATTTTACACGGTGTCCCAGCATTTCTGCAGTGTGGACAATATCAACAAGAATGTGTTGATATTAAGTTGCATACATATGGTGTTTTCTTTTCTACAAAGAAAATGTCACCCTCTCACAAGGTGCATTAAAAAAATTGCTGACCAACCCTGTTATAATGTAATTTTTATTTGGGATGAACATAACACAAATATGAAAAAAGGGTATGCCCCGTGCCCTTAAAAATATGGTGTATTTTTTGATTTGTTTTCAATAAAATATGTAAACATAAAAAAGGTGTTGCCAGATCGCTAATTTTTCGATTTCATTTTTTTAGAGCTTTTTTTTTTATAACCAAATAACATTTTTTTAACACAGTTCTAACACTGAATGCAATTTTTTATATTACTGACCATGTAGCTTTAATAATGTAATGTTCCCTTAAGGTTACCCCACAAAACCATGAAAAAATTAACTTCAAAATTGGATAACAATACTGGGCGACTTTTTTTAAATTTCATCTGGTAGCCCTATAAATAAACAAAAGTCATTTGCTTTACAGGGCATTATCAGCACTCTCGATTTATACAGGGCGTAAAATGCAATGCCCTCCACCATTTTCAAGTGCGAATTATTAGAATAAAACATACCACCCTTTTAAAGGGAGAAACATTTTTAAGAAACAAACACAAAATTGCATTTTTTAAAATAAAGTGCACATTTTGTGGTAGAAAAGAAAACACCAATAGGGTATGGCAACTTCAACTAGTCAAACACACTACATAATATCCAAAATGAAATCTGCATTAACATCATCGAGATGAAAACAATAATTATTTGTTTCATTTGTAGATTCACCTAGGAAAATTCCTGTCAGTCTTCATAAAGATCTGAGTTGGAGAGGGTAATCAATTAGAGAGACTTAATACTTAGAAAAATCAAATGGCCAATTGACCATTTGTTTACATTCAACTAAGAGCCATTATTACAACTTGCCTTTAACTCAAGGCAGGATTTTAACTGGCAGATAATTTGTTTTTCAATAAGTGAGCGTGAAGCTAAAAGGAAGATCATCCTACTTGCAATTTTAAAGTTAAGTTTGTGTTTGAACTTGCCATATTATATATTATTTTCAATATAGCGACTTCAAATATAAACAAAATGAGGAAACATAACAAAAAAGAAGCTCGTTGTTGCCAATGCGGTTTAAAAAATTTCTTTAATTTGGCAAAAGTTATCGATATTACTCCGATGCTCCGATATTTTTAAAAAAGTGAACTTTATTTTATAGTTATAGTTTTATATTAATAAAGGGTGTTTTTTATAGAGGTATAGAACTTTAAGTGTGGTGTGAGAAGCTAGGTCTATAATCCTGACTGAAGGGTTGTAATGGCCAATTATGTATGTATAGAACTTTAAGTTGGCATTACTTTTCAAGATGGCGACCGATTTAACAGCTGTCAAGTAATTTATACTCAGTTTGGTTTGGCTATTCATCATGAATAGACTCACCCCTGAACAACGCTTGCAAATAGTGCAATTTTATTTCGATTTATTGAAAGACACGTTTGGTGACCGCCTAATTTCACGGTTTGGAACTGTGAATTGGCCTCCAAGATCTTGCGATTTAACACCGCTAGCCTACTTTCTGTGGGGCTATGTAAAGTCATTGGTCTATGCGGTAAAGCTACAAACGCTTGACCATTTGGAAGACAACATTCGCCGTGTTATTGCCGATATACGGCCACAAATGTTGGAAAAAGTCATCGAAAATTGGACGTCCAGATTGGACTTCATCCGCGCCAGCCGTGGCGGTCATATGCCAGAAATCATATTTAAAATGTAATGCCACAAGATTATTGTTTCGAGCCTGTAATATTTTTTACAAGCTAAAAGCTATTTTAAAGGCAAACGATTTTAATATTTGTTCCCGATTGGAACCTCTTTATTTAAATGCAGATCTAAGACTAAACATATTTATGTTTCAAAATGTAAAGCAAACTTACAAAAAATATTGATTTATTTAATGTAAATGTACATACATACACGCATACATACTTATTTACTAAATAAAAAGAGACTTTCGAACATAAGTCTCCAGCTTCGAACATTTACATGTAAGAACAATGTTGTAATGATCGTAAGTATATGTATGCCTGTATGTAAATATAAATGTAAACTGTTATAGTTGCTAAGCAAAAAATAAAGAACATTAGGTACGAAAATAATTTTAAGTAAAATTAAAATAACTGAAGTTAAGCAGGGGCGTATCAGCACTTAACATCCTCCCCCCGTTGGAGGTTTAGAGCCTTCAACAGATGATTCTATGGGTAAAACAGCAAGTTTTGCAACCGCGCGTTTAATTAGACCATTATTTGTGCGAACAACTGCGACCCGAGCAACTCCATCTTCACCAAATATGACTTCAGAAATACGGCCAATTTGCCATTTCAAGGGTGGTTGATTTTCATCTTTGAGAAGAACCATTGCGCCACAAGTTATATGTGTACCTTTTTGTTGCCATTTCTTTCGTTCTTGAAGAAGAGATAAGTAAGAACTGCTCCATTTTCGCCAGAAGATTTGTTGCAATTGGGTTACTCTTTGCCACCTGTTCAGACGGCTAGTATCCATTTCGGTTATATTGGGCTCATTTATAAAGAATAGGGGACCTCCAACTAAAAAATGCCCGGGTGTTAGCACATCAAAATCATTACAATTTTCAGAAATCGGAAACAGTGGTCGTGAGTTTAAAATTGCAGAAATTTGATATACCAAAGTACGTAGCTCATCCAATGTAAGAGTGTTTAGTCCAACTGTGCGATAAAAATGCTGCTTAGCTGATTTCACAGCTGCCTCCCACAATCCGCCAAAATGGGGTGACCTTGGTGGGATAAACTTCCATTCTATTTCATCTTCTAGGCACTGCTGTTGCAGTGATCTCTGATGCGACTCACTTAAAAACATTTGTTTTAAATCGCCTAACTCATTTTTAGCGCCTACGAAGTTAGTTGCATTATCGGACCAAATAGTTTTGGGCTTTCCTCTAATAGCGATAAAGCGACGAAGAGCCGCTAAAAAACATGGTGTTGATAAGTCTTGTACTAATTCCATATGACAAGCCTTGGTTGAGAAGCATATAAAAATCGAAATATAGCATTTGACAGGCGGGCGATTTCTCACTTCAGACTTATAATAAAATGGGCCGCAAAAATCCACGCCAGTAGTGTGAAAAGCTCTGTTTGGGCGTACTCGATCTGCAGGCAAGTTTCCCATCACGTGCTGACTTAACACCGGTTTCATTCTGAAGCACTGAAGACATTTTGAGATAGTAGAGCTTACCAATTTACGGCCCCCAATGGGCCAATATTGCTGCCGAATTGTAGCTAGTAAAACCTGAGGACCAGCATGCAACAACTTTTGATGAAAATGTATTATCAAAGACGAAGTCAATGGATGATGTTTTGGCAAAATAATAGGGTGTTGAGCATCAAATTCGAGACAAGAGTTTTGAAGACGACCACCGACACGAATTAGCCCAAATGAATCAATTATAGCCATCAGTGAGTAAAGCTTGCTGGATGAAGGTAAATTTTGATTTGATTTGAGGGCCTTGTACTCAGCTGCAAAATTAATTAACTGGATGTTTTTTATTAAAAGATATGTTCCGTTTTTTAAGTCTGTTGGCGTAAGCCTTCCATCTCGCGTCTTCAATTTAGGGTACGCAAATTTAAAAACATATGCAAATATACGTTGCATTTTTGGAAAAGAATTGTGGTACTTACACTGCAATGCAAAATCAGTTAAAGAAGCTGTAGCTAGTGTATTTCGGCGTCTTTCAGGTAACTCCGTCAAGAATTCCATATTGGAAGGCCATTTTGAAGATTCAAGATGCAGGAAATCAGGACCATTGCTCCATAATGTAGAATTAAGTAATTCCTTAGGTGATGAGCCTCTTGAAAGTATATCTGCAGGATTAAGGTTTGTTGGAACATAGTGCCACTTCATCTTATTTGTGATTGTTTGTATTTGAGAGACTCTATTGGAAACGAAAATATTATAATTTGAAGGCTGCTCCTGAAGCCAAGAAAGTACGACCATTGAATCTGACCAGCAATGTACATCACAAGCATAAAGCAGTGTTTTTACAACTTCATCCACAAGTTCTGCTAGCAGACACGCCGCAGAAAGCTCAAGTTTCGGAATCGTTAAAGATTTAAGGGGTGCAACTCTAGACTTAGAGCATAACAATGATGTTTTAACAATATTTTCAGATTGTGATCTTATGTAAATACATGCCCCATACGCTACCAGACTGGCATCACAAAAAGCATGTACTTGGACATTTTTGTTTGACTTCAAAACACATCGAGAAAATTTAAAATACTGAATAGAATCAAACTGTGAAATATATTCGAGCCATGATGAATGTAAAAACTGAGGAAGGCTTTCATCCCATTGCAGCCCCAACTTCCATAAATGTTGCATAAATATTTTTGCTCTAGTGATAATTGGACCAATTAAACCTAGTGGATCATACAAACGAGCAATGGATGATAATACAGAGCGCTTCGTAACAACTTTGCAATCATCAACAGAGTTAAATGAAAAAATAAAATTGTCCGCTTTGGGATCAAAAATCAGGCCAAGTGTTTTAGTGATATCGGTACCATCACTAAATTTTAAAAGTGGCTCGCATTGTTCTGGCGGCGTGCCCTCTAAAACGGCTGGAACGTTCGAGCACCACTTTCTTATTACAAAGTTTCCACGCTTTAGCAAAGATGCGACCTGCTTTTGAATTATTCGCACCTCCTCAATAGAATCACCACCGGACAACATATCGTCCACATAGAAATCACGCTTTATGACTTTCGCACCCACTGGAAAATTGTTTTCTTCTTCATGTGCCAATTGATGCATTGCTCGAATAGCCAGGAATGCTGCAGGACGTGTACCATACGTAACTGTATCCAATGAATACGTTATGATTTCATCTTCTTCGTTTTCTCGCCATAGAATACATTGTAAATAATTGTCTGGATAAGAAACACGAACACACCTATACATCTTGCAGATGTCTCCACTAAGAACAACTTTGAAGCATCGAAAACGCAGAAGTGTACTAAACAATTTTGGCTGTATGGTTGGACCGGAATACAAAATACCATTAAGAGACAACCCAGTTGTTGTTTTTGCGGAACCATCGAAAACAACTCTTAATTTGGTTGATGTGCTGTCCAGCTTATACACACAATGGTGTGGGAGAAAATATGTCTTCTGGGAAACCTGTGAAGAAATTAAAGACATATGGTTCAACGATATGTACTCAGCCATAAATTTTGCATATTGCGCCTTCATATCAGGATTTCTTCTGAATTTTTTTTCTAAACCTTTAAAACGTTGTAAAGCACGCTCATAAGGGTCACCAAGTTTATGCCTGCCGCTTCCATTTATTTCAGGCAAACGAACGGATAATGAACCACAATCGAGACGAACCATATTTTTTAGGAAATGATTCTCACAGAAAATTTCCTCCTCAGAAAACGAGCTACAGCTGCCAAAATTATTCTCCACTTCCCAAAATTTTTTTATTACAGAGCACAATTCATCATCAAATTTTACTTTGGAACTAACTGCTAAGGACCAGGAATGATTAGAACGAAGATTACCGCCAGCAACTACCCAACCTAATAATGTTTTTTGTAACAGGCAAGTTTTCAGCCAATTTAATTTGTCCAACTGACATTAACTCAAAAAACAATTCAGCGCCAATTAAAATATCGATACGACCACATCTATCAAATGAGGGATCTGCGAGCTCTATATTGTTAGGGATTTTCCACTCTGACCTGTTGAAAATAATGCTGGGCTGATAATCAGTAATGCTAGGAATCACCATGGCCGTCAATGATGTTGAGTAATTTCCGTTCTTGGAGTTGATTAATATATCAACCGATTTATCAATAGTTATATTACCATCACCGATTCCAGAGATACTTGCGAATGTCCTTTTACACTTCAAATTTAAAAAGTTTGCAAATCGGTTTGTTATTAGATTAAGTTGAGATGCCGAGTCGAGTATTGCGCGACAAGGCACACAAATTCCAGAACTATTTTTAACCATCACTATAGCTGTTGCGAGGAAAACGGTTGTAGTGGACGCAGATGTTTTTTTTGCTTGTGCATCATTGGACGAAATAAGCACCGTTTGAGCAGGACTGGGAACAATGGAAGAAGCGGCGATATTATCTGTAGGAGTACTATCATTATGCAACAATGTATGGTGCTTTGAAGAACACTGACGGCAGCAACCAGAAGTGCAGCTTTTAAGCATATGACCCTTCCGCAAGCAATTAAGCGCATAATTTTAGATTTTTTACTTCTTTAAAACGTAAAGAGGGTGATAAACTCAAAAACCGCGAACAATTACTTATAAAATGCTCTTTAGAGTCACAGAAAAAGCACAATTTATTTTGAGATGCGACTGAAACATGAACATGCCGATTAATTTGGTTAGATTTTTTCAAATGGTTAATTATTCCCGAATTTTCACAGTTTTCTGCCATGCGACACCTTTTGTCTAAAAATGTTGCCATTGAGGCCCAAGTTGGCAAGTCATTTACTGGTAGCCCTTCTTCCCATTTTATTCGTGATTTGGCATCCATCTTTGTTGCTACCAAATGAATCAATAAACCATCAGTAATTTGCTGCTGATTTCCAATAGTTTGCATAGAACGCAAATGTGCATTGAAACTGTCACTAAGTCGACGCAAATCAGCAGCAGACCCACTTCCGGCACTACTCAATGCAAACAGCCCCTTTATATGCGTTTGAAAATTTAGCAGCTTGTTGTCAAAACGATTTTTTAACAATACCACGGCTTCGTCGTAGTTAGCTTCCTTCAACTGTAGCGACGCAATTGTGCCTAGGGCTACACCTTCCAAATTTGAACGCAGGTAATGAAATTTTTCCAACTTACTCAAGTCACTATTATCATTTATAATAGTCGAGAACAATGCGAAGAAATTAGGCCACTATGAACCACGGAATTTCGGTAATTGGATTTCTGGAACCTTGGTTTTGCGCGAAGTTGCTGGAGACGGTGACTCGTCGAGGGAAAATTGGCGAAATGTCGTTGAACGTTGGTTGGAATCAGTTCTGCGAACCTCAGCGATTTGACGCTTTAATTTAGCTTTCACTTCGAAATACAATGACATAAAAACCATGCTGTCACTGGTAACCGATGCACTGCATTCATGCTGCTCTATTATGCCTTGTGCCTCTTCGTAGCATTTGTTGATTTTCTCGACGTATTCCAAACGGACAGAAAGCTCTGCATCATCATATTCCTTAAGCTGAGAAGGCGTAAGATTTTTATTTAGGTCTTCTAGTTTTTTCAGCGAAACAGCAATCTTGGAAAAATAGGGCAACAAATTCACCGACTTATCTGCTTCCCCAGAATTAGAAGATCCTTCACCATTATTTTTTGACATTGTTTTATTTTTTTGTTTTAATTTTATTGTTAAACCGATGAATAACAAAAAAGTCTTGGTTATTAATACACAAATTTATATTAATTTACGAAATTGTCTTTTAGTTTTTAACCGAAGAATCGAGGCAAACTAATATCCGAATTGATATTAATTTTTAAAGATTATTTAAATGAGCCGGCGGCAAGCGAAATATCAATATTCGATTTAATATTGATCTTCAAAAAAGATTACGCGATATCTATCAATATCCGAATTGATGTTGATCTTATAGAGTATCACGTCGGGGTCACCAATGTTTCGAGCCTGTAATATTTTCTACAAGCTAAAAGCTATTTTAAAGGCAAACGATTTTAATATTTGTTCCCGATTGGAACCTCTTTATTTAAATGCAGATCTAAGACTAAACATATTTATGTTTCAAAATGTAAAGCAAACTTACAAAAAATATTGATTTATTTAATGTAAATGTACATACATACACGCATACATACTTATTTACTAAATAAAAAGAGACTTTCGAACATAAGTCTCCAACTTCGAACATTTACATGTAAGAACAATGTTGTAATGATCGTAAGTATATGTATGCCTGTATGTAAATATAAATGTAAATGTAAACTGTTATAGTTGCTAAGCAAAAAATAAACAACATTAGGTACGAAAATAATTTAAAGTAAAATAAGTAAAATTAAAATAACTGAAGTTAAGCAGGGGCGTATCAGCACTTAACAATTATCTTTCGGATAAATAAAATTCATGTCAATCGAATAATCCATCGTTGTTTTATTGCAACTTAAAGTTCTATACTTCTATAAAAAAACACCCTATATATTATTAATAATAATATATTATATTATTATATGTAATAACTTTATAGTTAACTTTAACTAAAATTGCCTTTTACTGGCCCAAAGTTGTGTACTTTCGTAGGCGTAGATTTTTACGCCTTGCTATTGGCATAAACACGGCAGTTGAAATCTTTCATTTCAAAATATTGAAATAAAATTAATATATTGAGGATTTTTTAATTCAAGCAAGGACAACTGAAGAACATAAAATCGACATTTTATGAGAAGATGAAGCAAAAGTTAATTATAATTGACTAAAAGCAATTTTAAACGTTCCAATACTAAAGAATATAACAGAGTTACAAAGATATCTTGGCGTACTCAATTATCTAGGAAGTTTTATTGATAATTTGTCATCTAGTACTACTTGGTATTAGGACGAAGTTCATGATAACGAGTTCAAAAATTTAAAACTCGAAATCACAAGTATTGTACTAGCATTATAATCCAGTTAGTTTTGACTATAGATCCTTCTAAACTTGCAGCTTGAGCTGCCATTTTACACAAAGAGAACTCACAGTATAGCAAATAAAAAATTCCACCAATATGAATAAGATGTGAAGGTATTAGTAGTAACAGCTGTTCTAGATCAACAACCTTGGGTTTCTTTATTTAGTATAATAGTGTTTTCACACCGAGTGGTTTTAACGCAAAAGTTGGTTTTAACGTTAAAATCAAAAATAAAACCTGCTTTTACCATACAAAATTATTGTGTTAAAACCAACTTAAAACCTTTTTTGAATTGGTTTTAAGTTGATCTTATGAAATACAACCTTATTTTATGTACTAAATCAGAGCTACCAGCTCCGAAACGTTGAAAACAGCTGAGAAAAACAAAATAAAAACAAAACAAATGTAAAAATACAGAGAGTCGGTTGTATTAAAAATGTGAAATTTAAATAATGCTGCAACAATAATAAATAATAATATTTGGGCAATTCACACAAGCCCTTGTATCGTTGTATTCATTGTATTGTTGGACGAATATACAACAGCGTATGCTCGTTGTTGATAATTTTCATATAAAAATCCGATACACTCATACACATTTTTTTCATATGTTTTCGGAAGTTGTATTGGTTTCGTGCTATTAAATTTTGTGAGTGAAAAAAATGTGTATATGTTTTCATATGTTTTTAAAAAGTTGTGTTGGTTTCGGGCTATCAAATTGTTTGAATGCCACGAAATACACAATACTGCATAGCATTGAGCGTTCACAAACAAACAAATATAGTCAATACAACATACACGATACAAAGTTGTGTGAATTGCCCAATTATAACAATATTATTGTTGTATATTAATATTAATAATATTATTTGTTAATTTTTCATATTTTTTTTTCTTAAACAAAAACAGCTGTTGCACAGTCATAAATGTATGGAAGTTAAAACCAGATTTAAGAAAATTTGCAGTGTGAACACAAAATCAGCTGATTATGGTTTTAATGCTAAAATCAGGTTTTAACTTTTGGTGTGAAAACAGTATAACATTACATACATTTCCAATGAGATTTCAGCGTTTCAAATTGCGTTTGTAATTTTTTTGACCTAAAAATTAAATTTTCTAATTAAAGGACATATGTATGAAAAAGAACCATATTTTTCAGAAAATTATATGTAAAATCATATGAACATAATGGATGGTCATATCATAAAAGGCTAGTTCAAATTAAATACATTCTTAATTATTAATAATAAATTGATAATAATTAAATTATAATAAAATTAATTTCAACAAGTCCTTGTAATTTTACACATAGAAGGATTTATGGGGGTCATAGGGATACGAAGATGTCAGACACTCAGAGTATAGGCCTTATATCTACACTGATATATTTAATTTAATAATGAAATGTTGAAATTTGCGATATATTCCTTGGTTAAAAGTGGGTTTTGATATATTTAAATACAATAAGAAACAGTACATTTTAATTGCTGAATATTTTTCTTAGTACATGCTCGGTGATTTAAAAATGCAACAAAACAAAAACGGTTTGAAATTTTGCCAAATTTATTTTTTGTTGGAAGTACAATTGTTCCGGTTAGAAATGGAATATTATTTCAGTATATCATTCGATTGGTCGTATATCGGTGAAGACATTACGAACGTTGGCCCTCAAATACTCAATTGCCGCTGGTTTAAAGACGACCCACAGAAAATAGCCCAATGGTGTCAAATTGCAGCTTCTTAGCAGCCAATTGACATCATAATTTCGGCTAATTAAACGTCAGTCGCTCTAGTCCTCTTAAATAACATTTATTTATGTATGCTCTGGGGCACTTTTTCCATACAAAATTTGCAAACGTCTACGTTGCACTCAAAATGGTCAATTGGTTAGTTACAACTCATTTGTTTGTGTGTGCGACTTAATAGCATGGCTTTAATGTTTTAGAAACATAATTAAGTGGAATGGTGTAGTTTAACTGTATGCATATGTATAGAGTTCATATTTTCTTGTGGTGTATAACATTGAACTACTAAAAACTATTTTTCCTTTAAAATCCTTATCATTTTTTTGGGAAGGGTAAAAAAGTGTGAAATTTTTATTATTTTTAAATTTTGAAGGAATAATTTTAACATTAATATATGAGGTATATATATTAAAAAAAACTGAAAGTAGCAGTTGCTCATACCTTTCAACTAAACAAAAAATCAATATAAAACCTCTATTCGTTTAGCCACAAAAAAATATCATATAAACCTATTAAAATTTCAAAAAAACACCAAAAATGCATTTAATTTTCTTCACCTTCCTTACATCGTCTCAAATCTAAAAATCTCAACTTAAAGTCGTGAAAATTCACTATATAATGCAGAATTTTGTTGTCTATCGAACTGAGTACTGAGTATGCTCAGTTTCTTAAATTTCTTAAAATTCATTTCTGCCTTTTTGGCCAGCTTTTGAGTGTAAATGCCACTTAGTGCGTCTGCAAGAAATATGTTTGTAGAAAATGCACAGGAAAACAGTTTATATTTGTAAAAAATGTGACTAGCCATAACTATTTTGAATAAAAATTAAATTACAGCTCTGGACTTTATATTAATTTTATATTTTACCAATACTGTTTATTAATTCTATAACACATTAAAGCACATACTAAATTTACACGCTCAAAACGTTATTTTTGATTACCAGTCATTTTGACTGGTGTTGGTATAAATAGGTATAAAAATTTGTTGGTAAATCTAGTGTTAATGTTTTAGAAACATAATTAAGTGGAAAGGTGTAGTTTAACTGTATGCATATGTGAAGTATCAACTTAATAACTGTAGGGGAACAACAGGCATGTGCATTTTTTTTGCGTTGAGTAGTAGGTGGGAATTTTCAATGATAATTTTGCTTCAACAAAAAGTGTGCACGATACACTATCGCTTCAACCACTCTCCCTCCGTGGGACTGCCATAAGGTATTATGGAGGTATCCCGGAGGACTTGGTAGCTTTCTCATATTAAATTAAAAGTCGCTTCGTACCTCCTACATTCGGAGTTCCAGCATGACCTCAGCTATTCTCTGGCTGTATTGGCTTCATTAATTTCAGAATTAGACCAAAAATAGTTTCCCCGGGCCCTCTAAATCTGGGGCAGCTTATTATAATATGATCTGTATCTTCTCCTCATCTACACAGTTTGGGCATGTGGGTGAGGTATTATGTTCAAATCTGAGCACGTATATCCAGAAGCAGCAATGGCCAGTTAGAAACTGGGTCACGCGAAGTTCAGCTCGCAATGTTTGTTCTCCATTCAAGGGTTTATATTAGCGATAAGGCGATATGTCCATCTTACCTTTAAACTTTTCTCACATCGTGACTACCATTTGACCTTCGCTTCTCCCTTTTTGTAGCTGCTGTTTGTCCGGTGTAGTCGAGACAACGAAAGTCGTTACGTCCTCATTATGTCCGTCAATGTGTATATAGGTATTGTTTTCGCCGCTTTATCAGACAACGTCCTGAAACCACGTATCTATCCTTTCGCGCTTAGGCTTTACTTCGAGGATAGATTCCTCCCCGCCGGCCCCACGGAGAGTGCTTCCGACCATATTGAGCAAGCACATAACACTATTGACGTTAAAGCCCTAGATATTATCCTTGACTTAAATGGATTTGTTCCTCCAATATTTGGCGTCATCCTCGTCAGTGCTCCCTAGTTACTGATAGCTGTCCGTCATTACGATTGCCTGATGGTCGCTATTCCTGAAGTTCTCGGTTAATTTCCACGCGGAAATTGATGCAAGTCTTTCGCCACTACCGTCACTGCTATATCATCAACATAACAAATTATCTGTACACCGCTTGGTAGATTGGAGATGCAAAACTCAATCGACGTGTATATTTCATAGCAGTGAACCTGGCACAGAGCTCTCTGGAACTCCACCAGATATTTTATATTTCTTAAATCCTTCACCTGTGTCAAAGAGTAGTATTCTCCCGGAATGATAGCCGCTGATGATACGCATAAGATGCGCCGGTGTCTTTATAGTCCGTAAAGCTTGTATAATGTGCGACCAGCGTGCGGAATTAAAAGCATTTCTAACATCAAGTGTTGTTACGGCACCAATATTCTTTAGAACCATGCATCTATCTGGTTCCTCCAATTGCATTCCCTGCTATTATTTCTTAATTGCGTCTATAGTTCAGCTTCCGCTGCGAAATCCAGATCAGATAGCCCTTCGGCTCCCCTTTCAATATGTTGTTCCAAACAGTTACAGATAAATCGTTCCAAAATTTTACTAATTGTATCGATCATACAAAGTGGGCGATACGAACTTGAATCTTCCGGCGGTTTTCCTAGTTCCTAGTTCTTGCATTATCAGCTTCACCTATACTCCTTTGGCAATGTCGTCTCACACTATGGTAATCGCGTCTTAGTACCACAATTTCGCTGTTCCACCAGTACACCGGTCTTCGTGTGGATGTGCTCCTCTTTTTCACCATAACAGCGTCACAAGCCCTGCTAATATCATTTAAATTTTCGTCAAGCATTTGCTTCATCCATGGTTTCATCTTTCGACACTTTTGTCTGAGCTTTCATTGTACGTCCACTTCTCTTTCATACTGATGTTTATCATTATCGTCAAATAATCACCATGTGTATATGTACCGCTGACTCGCCAATTAGTTCTTGAAGCTAAAGCTGAGGTTAGAAAATCTATGTCAATAATGGAGCCGCGACCGTTCTTCTCAAACGTATTATTTGCTCCCGTGTTAAGAAAAGGCTTTAAGCAACGCATGACCCTGCTGCGCTGTGCCCTTCCTTCCCCATTTCAACGCACACGCGTTAAAACAATCAATTATTTAACTCTTGATCGACCGGTAACTCAGACTACACAACCCAGACTGTGTCCCATCAACCAAGTCACCTCATCAACTCTCAAAATCACGTTGCACCTTCGCGTGTTTGTTGGTAGACGCTGATCCAGGAGAAATAATTTTGTTTCACATACTGTCACCTGATCGGACACATGTGCATAACGCTAACTATAATTTTGTTTCACACAGGGTAACCTGACCGGACACAGGTGCATACTTAAAAATAAGAAATAGCTTACAATGCAGAATTTATTCTGCTTTTTGCGCTAATACCACCGTTAACTCCTCCCTCAAATGTCTGCGTCCCACATGTCATTATTGATGGTTGAAGACGCCTGGTTATCTTGTACCATAATATCCCGAAGCAAACGCTTATCATTATTATTATACCAATATGGCTTCCCTGAGACAGATTTGGCCTCATTTTCAGGTAGTGGATGCTATCGATATTGTGGACCTGATCAATGTACACCAGCAATCTTTCGTTTGTAACACTGGTCAGAACAAGAGGTAACGGCTGGATTCTGGATATGGATGTACTAGAAAATGTTTTATTCCCAAGCAATATCGTTTCATTAAAAAGGTAGGTACCGTTCAGCAATTCAGTATGATCTCGTGTAGTAATGACACCGATGAAGTTGGTTAGGACATCCATATCGGAGGTAATCATCTCAACAGTCTGCGCTTTTACTGTCCTATATTGAGAATTGGCCGTTCCGCCTTTCAGCAGACGTGGGGCACAGCTCTCTTCTGATAATTGGTTAAGAGAGGATTGTCGACATACTGTTATGTTATTTATATAAAGACAGGGACTCCATACTCCAGAAGTTTAATTTTGACTGATCAGGATTTCATTAAATCCCAATTCAATTTGTTTAACCTGATTGAGGTGTGATAATAAGCCGATGATAAAAATCCTTTTTCAGCTTTGGGATGGAAATAATATATAACAACAAAGTACCATTGGTGTAACTTGTGGGTTGCCCATATTCAATGGCTTCAATCGCATTAGAGTATGGTAAGGTTTCCATCTCAGTTCTATCCGAAAGGTTCGTGAATGATTAATCATTCACTGTCCAATTCGCTTGGCCTCATTTCCCTTACTTATTTCATTCGTTCTGGAAACAAGTTCGTTGGTCCTATTGACAACTTCGTTTGTCGCATTCAGAAGCTGTGTATTGAATAAAATTTTGCTCATTGTTGTTTGTGATTATGGCATTTTGGGTTTTTAAAACTTCGTTCCAGTCGGTGGCATCTGCGTTCCATTATTGGCAATTGTGGAGTAGTCCTTCGAATTTATAACATGAATGAATTTTAGATTTCCATTTATTGCCCACGAGTTTCCAGCTCTTAGTATCATAACGGAAAATTTTGTACTGCAAGTGGGGTGAGATTGCCCGTGTGAGAAATTAGAAGTGTAGTTAACAGGAAAATCATATTTTCTGTAAGGTATTAAAGGTTATTAAAATTCTGGCAAAGCCATTTTTTTGTAAAATATTAAAGGTTATTAAAATTCTGGCAAAGCCGCTCTTTTTTTAATGTTTATTTTTGTTTAATCTATAATTTTTCAATATTCTTGTTAAAAAATTATTTATTTTTTAAATTTGTAAATTGTTAGTATTTTTCTTCCTCTTTGTTATTTTTTTCTTATTCCCTTAGTTCTCATGGGACCCATGGGCCTTGAACCCCAGCATGAATAGATGCTTGCCGCTAAAATTCTGAACCCATTTGTTCAAGGAATATACTTCTTTATCATTAATCTTTCCATTTGTTTAATAATTAATTCTACAATTTCAAATTATTGTTACGTTTTTACCTTTTTAAAAACGTTTAGATTATGAGTTCGTTGATTGCAAACAAAAATAAAAACAAATATGTGTTTTGTTTCTTTTAAATCTCTTTATTGTTCATACTAGATACTTTTATGTGCCACTGTTACAACTTCACGATACAAAAATAATTGTTTGTTCACAATTCTATTTCACACTTTGTAGCGTAAACACTAACAACTCTTCACAATATCGATCTGTTTACTTCGAACGCAACGTGTCTTCACACAAGACTGACTGAATTATTACTGACTGGCTGTCTGCTTTGTCTGGCCTTTTTTTATGCTCACATTTCAGTCTAAAGAATGTGCTGGAAGTAGAATGTTCTTATCTTGGCCTTCTTGAGAGTTCTATCGCGACTACACTGTTGTTTGTGTATTTTGTCCACGTTGTTTTTCCTTTCTTTCATACTTGTCTGTCTCCTTTTCTTATACTGATTTTGTTGATATATGCATGTGTATGTGTTTATGTGGCTTTTGTTTACCGTTAATGTTAAATGATATTAGGTTGTTTCCATTCGCGTAACATTATTATAATTTTTATTTTTAGTTTTTTTCTATTTAAAAAATATTTACGTACAAGTAAAGTTAACTAAGTTTTAGACAATTTTTTTGGACTTGTCCCTTTTAGATTCTTAATATACTCTTTGTGAATTTTTCTTCCACTCCTTGTCAGTACTGTTGCCCTATTATTTCTTTCAACTATCTCCTTTTTATAAAGCACCTTCTTCTTGCCCTTAATGGGGTTAATAGCAACATAAATTCTGTCACCCTTCCTATAGTTCTTCGGACTTTGCCTTTTTTTATTCATTCATTTCGAATTGTCATGTTTCCCTTCAGCAAGTGTCTAAGATCTCTATTTATTTTCCTCTGTGTGGACAACAGCTTTTCATAACTTATCTCCCCGAACTTTTTTATAAAACAGATCTCGGAATCTTTTCTTCGTTACCGAATGTTTGTTATTATTGTACCTGTCAACACATATTTCAATTAATTCCTTTACAGATAAGTCCAGCTATTCTGTCCTTAGACACCTATAGATTTCAATTATTGTTGAATGAAGTAAATAATTCACTTCATTGTGTAGGCGTAAGGTAAAACTGAATTTCCAATGTTTTAATAAAGTTTCTACCAACGGGCTTAAAAAGCTACCTTCATTATCAGTGACCAGTATTTCTGGCACGGTAAAATTGACGTTCTTTCGATGTTATATCCGTTACTATTTTTTGCGTATCCTTATATCTAGAAAAATGATCATTATAAATATCCTGTAGGGTCCCAAGTAGCTTTTCAGGTATCTTGATACCATTTGGAATATTTGGTCTAAGTTTTTCCTTTAATACTGAAGTAAGCGCATCTTCAGTCCATTCTCTAGAGGATACGAAATGTCTAGTATACCTCTACCGCTACTATGTCCGTTCCGATTCCGATTATTATCTAGGTCCTAAAGACATTGACAGGAACTTCAACACGTGATATTAAATCCGAGGAGTCTCGTTCATCACTATGAACTGTTGCTCCTTCGGATGCGGTTAAGGTGTCACCAATATCACTCCCATTGCCCTCAGTGGCAGTTATAGTATTTTCCAAATCAACAGCCATTCCTTCACTAGCTATGTCAGTAGAAGAGTAATACAAATGGTTAGATATGGTCTTTAATCTTGAGAAAGCGTAATTTGATTTACCAGGCTTGTAAATCCACTCGTGATTATACTCCCCTATGCGTGCCTTTCATCTTTTTAATTTTGCATTAAAATTTATATTACCCAACGCCAATGGTAAGGGTTGATGATCCGTATAAATTCTGATATTCTTAGGACCATATAAATAATTTCGGACATTATCTAAAGCCAATTAGTAGTATAACACTCTTCAGTTTTATTGAGCGACCGAGAAATATAAGTTATGGGTGTATCCTTACCAATTGCATCTTGTGACAGTACAGCACCCAATGCCGTATTAAAGGCATCTGTTGTCAAATTAAAAGGCTTTTCAAAATCTGGGAAAGATAAAATCAATAATGAATTCAATGTCTCGAATGCTTTTAGAGCTTCGTCGGATAGGGTTATTGGAACTTTTCTTGATTGGCTAGCTTTCACCTGAGCGTTCGCCCCCCTGGTTAAGTTTGTGAGTAGTTTCGCAACTTTTGCATTGTCGCGAGTAAATCTCCTGTAGTATGAAGTCATACCTAAGAAGCTTTTTAACTCCTTCAGGCTTGTGGGTGGTAACAAGTTCTCAATAGATTTGACTTTGGTGGGGTCTGGTTTGGTTCCCTCAGAACCAACGATGTATCCGAGGAATTCTACTTCGGTTTGCATAAAATGCGTCTTATCGAGATTAACTTTTAAATTACCCTCACGAAGCCTAGCGAATATTGTTTCCACATTCTTTAAATGATCTTCGACATTTTTTTCGATCGCAATGATATCATCAATGTAGACAAAACAAATTTTCCCTGTGTATTCGCGAAGGACATCGTCTATCATTCTCTGAAATATAGCCAGAGCATTCTTTAAATCGAAGGGCCTCAAATACTCAAACTTACCATTTCCTGTTGAAAATCTTTTGGATTCGAAGGTCGTATAATTCCTTCTGAGAGCAGTTCTTTTTATTTGTCTCTCTACTTCCTCCCTCATGCAGACTGGATACAGATAACTTTTCGTGTCAATCGGTTCCTCCGTACTAGTTCCAATTTCTGCCTGGACATTCGTTGATGGTAGTTCACTACCGTCTAATGGTCCGAACAAGGGTTTATATTTATCTATCAGCTTATCTAAACTAATCCTAATATCATCAGGGAATTCGTCGTTAAGAATATTTCAACAGACACCTTTTCTTTAAGAGGAATGTGAATATTATTCTCCAATATTACTAGATTTGCTTTACGATCAACTATACCACCTAGCTGCTTGAGGGTATTATCACCAATTATACCATCGAAAGTTTTAAGTCCAGTATATAAAAAGATATTGCCAGATCAATCCCTGCAAACCTAAAGAACCGACCTTCTACTTTTTCATTAATTAAGATATCTTCTCCCGCTGATCGAACTAATATTGGTTTGGTTAAAGGTTTGGAACCCCTAGACAAAAGAGGACTACGGAAGTTCTTATTTGAGCCAACACTTTATTATTCTGAGTTTTATATTCTTGGTAAAGTAAGCTTGACGGCTGACCTCCATAAAATTTATTTCATCCAGTATATCTGGCTGAGCAGTATCATCTTGTGCTCCACTGGCATTCACCTCATGGGCTTCGATATTGATATACTTAATCTTGGTTGTTTGTTTGACACATAATCTTCAGGTTGAATCATTTTCCCCATCGCACTCGGATTTTTGATATAACTAACCCGACGTGATTGGATCGTTTTATCAACATTCATTGGTACATTCTTAGTCACAGGAGTTAGTGACCTCAAGTTAGGATCATAAAACCCCTCACGGAAATTTTGAGGTTTATAACTGTTTCGCCAGTTTTGTTTATTATTCTGAGCTTGCCAATGGTTACTTTGACGTATTGGGAAGGATTTTGGTAGTCGAGGAGGGAATTACCTATTTAAAGGCAATCCGATCGAAGTTGGAACAGTGATTCTATTATTGCCCTTAATGTCTAGGATGTTATTTCTCATAGTTAAATTTTGTAATTTCAGGCAAGCAGAGGGGAAGGGTTTTTGGTTTTTGAATGAAAATCATTAGCGACAAATCCGTACTCAAACCGTAGCATAAACACGTCCAGAGCCCTATTCCTGTAGGCCTCTATGAGTGCCCTCACAGTTTCCTGACTATAGGATTCTGTCTTCAGTTTGTTTATGATTAGTGATAGCTGATGATTCAGCGAAGCATAGAATTCGTCCATTTTTGAAGATCCCTGCGAAAGCTGATTTAACTGATGTACTAAGGTTTGGATATCTCGTTTGTTAGCTAGTGGAGAGACAGAATTTTTTGATTTCACTCCAGTCGCCATCAAATACGTTGTGGGAAATTAAGGCTGTGTCCGCAGCACCTACCACTTTCTGGCGTATGCTTTGGACTCTGGCTCGATATATAGTTTTTTGTTTTACGATCTCAAAATATCTTCAGATATACATACATGGATACTGCGTGTATCCATGATATGTATTGGGATCGACTACCGTCGAATGGCCGCAACTCTTTCACGCTGTCCGGAAGCCTACTAATACCGCTGTAAGGATATTGTTTCCTCGGAAGGGGTAATAGCGATTTCCTGCCTCCTCTCGAGTCCTTCCAATCTATACCTGACCTGACCGATAGCATTGTTCTGGAGCACCGATTCTATATTATTCAATCTAAACTCTAATGATCTAATTTGTTCCACAAATCTGTTTATTGCTCCAGTTAAATTTGTTACAGTTGGCCTAAGATCTTCCATATTGCCTAGTAGTACCGACAAGGATAAAGGATAAAAAAATTCACTTACCATCGAATCGTATTTTTTGTTGTTTTTTATTTTTAAGGGCTGTCCACTCAACACTATAACACTTCACTGTAAATATAAACATACATATATGTTTTTTTTTTTAATTTTATTATTTTCTCTTTAATTCTTTCTTTCTTTTTATTGCTTTTATATTTTCTTCGTTTTATTTTCTTTTAAATATATTCTCTTTTTCTTTTAAATACTCTTCACCTTTTTTAATACTTTTGTATTTTCTTTCTTTAAATATTTTCTTCTCTTTATTTTCTTTTAAATATATTTTCTTTTTCTTTAAAAAAAAAATATATTCTTTTATCTTTTTTTGTTTACTCTTCACCTTTTTTAATACTTTTGTATTTTCTTTCTTTAAACATGTTCTCTCTTTATTTTCTTTTAAATATATTCTATTTTTCTTTTTAATAAATTTATTCTTTTCTCTTTTTTTGTTTTCTATTCACTTTTATTTTTTAACAAAAATTATTCAATATAATAATGAGTTTTGAGCCTGAGTTGCACCCCAAGACGTGATCGGTACAAAACCCCTTTGACCCCTCTCTGAAGGTCCTCAAGAATCCCCTTTTGAAATCCGTTTTAATAATCGCGGATACCTACTAACGCACTAATGGGCATTTACCCTCAAAAGCTGGCCAAAAAGGCGAAAATGAATTTAAAGAAATTTAAGAAACTGAGTATGCAGTTCTATAGATAACAGAATTCTGCATTATATAGTGAATTTTCACGACTTTAAGTTGAGATTTGTAGGTTTGAGACGATGTCAAAATCAGGAAAGTAAAGAAAATTAAATGCGTTTTTGGTGTTCTTTGGAAATTTTAATAGGTTCATATGATATTTTTTGTGGCTAAACGAATAGAGATTTTATATTGATTTTTTTTACTTGAAAGGTATGAGCAACTGCTACTTTCAGTTTATTTTTTATATATATATCTCATATATTAATGTTAAAATTATTCGTTCAAAATTTAAAAATAATAAAAATTTAAAATTTTTTTACTCTTCCCAAAAAAAAGATAAGGATTTTAAAGGTGAAAGTAGTTTTTAGTAGTTTAATGTTATACACCACAAGAAAATATGAACTCTCTACATTCAGGAACAAAAAAAGTTTGCGCAATTATTTTTGGAGATTTTTTGAAAATTTTACTTTTTTTGAAAAATGAAAAAAAAATTTTTAAAACTGAAAGTAGCAAGTGCTCAAAAATAGTTATATGCCACAATGAAATATGAAATCTCTATTTTCATCCTTTTTACCTGTAAACTGGTAAAAAAAATAATAAAATAACCCTTTTATAAGCTGCAGTACACAAAAATCGCGAAGGAATAGAAAAGCATTTTCATCAGATACTATTAAATTACTCCTTCCTGACATTGGTGATGAAAATGATAACGATTTTAACGAACATAAGTAGTAAATAATGTAAAATAAATATTATAAATAAATATTAATTATCATAGAACTTTAAGAATTTAATTACATATATCGACTATTATAACAATATGAGATGTATGTTTGATTTTCATAATGGGCTAAATGTGGTACCTAGGGGCACTTAAGATCCGATGATAATAAAATCAGGTAAAACGATTCACATTCATATTAAACATGTCCATGTCGAATTGCATCGAGGTAATAAAACTTTTAAACCAATTATAATAACTAAACATATTTTCTTAAGGGGCCCTATTTTGGACCTAGGGGAAATTATGGACCGACCATAACAAAATTTGGTAATACGATTTGGATTTACAGAATACACGCTCATACCGAATTTCATCACGATACCGATGTTTTTAAGCCATTTCTAAGCGCAAACGTGAATTTCTAAAGGGGACTTTATATGGGGGCTAGGGTCAAATGTGATCCGATTTTCACCAAACTTTACACCATGATTCCTTAGTACTCCTCATGATTGTTGCACAATTACCATAATTATGTGTAAAAAAAAGTGAATTTCGGGGGGAATTTGTATGGGGGCTAGGCGAAATCACGGACCGATTTGAACCAAAATTAGTTGAGTTCATCCTTGGGCCTAATTATCACTAGCACTATCAAAAAATTCCAGCACTTCTATTAATTTTGGCCAGGTTTTCGGGCAAAATGCCCCTCTGTGTAACGTACGGATTGCTTCACTTTCGCTTTGGTAACCTTCTGTGGTAATTTTTACCATCAAGAATACCAATTTGGCGAAGGAGGGGAAGTAAATTATTATTTAAATGTTATTTATAATTATGCGTTTTTGCAGGGTAACGTAGGAATCGCAAAAACGTTTTTTTATTAGTATTATCTGGTCCTGGAGGGTCACGTAGGAATCTCAGTACTTCTTTTGTTTCAAAAGGACACCGCTGCTTTAATTTAAGGTGGGTCCCTGCTCGGGTGCCAGTTAAGGAACCTTGAATCGATTACTTACAAAAATATAACAAGTCGGTTCGACTCACTGAACCGAAAAATAAAAAACACAATTTCTTTCAATTAAATTAATATATTAACATAATTAATTAATTAATAATAAGGGAATGCACAGATTAATTTTTTAACACAATTAATCAATGAAATGCACAGATTATTTTATTAACAATCAAATATTTAAGTATATGAACACAGTTAATTGTTTCATGCTTAATCGACCGGTAACTCAGACTACACAACTCAGACTGTTTGGCATCAACCAAATCACCTCATCAACTCCCACGATCACGTTGCACCTCCACGTGTTTGTTGGTAGACTCTGATCCAGCAGAAATAATTTTGTTTCACATACTGTAACCTGATCGGAAACAGGTGCTTACCGCTAACTATAATTTTGTTTCACACAAGGTAACCTGACCGGACACAGGTGCCTACTTAAAAATAAGGAATAGGAAAAAAAATATATAGAAAAAAAGGCCGTTATCTTAGTTGATGAGCGTGCCTAGTGCAAGCGATTCTGAACGCCGCCTTAGCGCGAATAGCAGAAATGCATACATAACCATTAATGAATGTGAAACAGATATTCTGAACAAAAAAAATTATGATTCCCGTTACCTAACTGCAAAGCCAGCAAACCGTATACGTTGTCTTAGTGACCCTATTAGAAAACCCAATACTGACGTCCAAAAAATAGAAGTGAGTGCTACTTGTCTTTCAGCGCCAGCTATTCCACGTCTTGAGTCAAATATTAAGAAAGCGCCAATTCAAGTAGGAATGGACCGGTACGTCACTTTATTAAAAAGAGGGAGGAGCCCAAATTTAGTTAATACGGCCTCCGTGTCAAAAATTTCAAAAGGTGAGAAACGTAACTCCCACAACAGATTTGCCCTGCTAGCAAATGAAGAAACGGAACCAAAAGTGGCTCCTAAATCGTCATTCAAGCCGCCTCCAATCTTCTTGAGAGAGAATAACAGCACTGAAACTATTAATTGCCTGATTGCTCTTATAGGAGAGAACACTTTTTATGTCTCTCCTGTTAAACGGGGTAATATAAGGGAAATTAAAAATCAAGCAGTTCACGAAAGCGACTACCGCAAAATTGTTTCCGAATTTGAAACTCGCAAAAAAAATTTGTATACATATCAGCTGAAGAGTAGTAAAGGTCTTCAAGTTGTAATTAAAGGGATTGACACCTGCGTGACCACGGATGAGATAAAAGATACACTATTAAAAGGGCTTTAAAGTCAAAACAGTGATGAATATTAAAAATAGGGAAAGGTTCCCCAGCCCCTGTTTAGGGTGGAAATGGAACCGGGTGATATGCAACTAAAGAAAACTGAGACACACCCCATCTACGATTTAAAATACCTGCTTCATCGTAGAGTGATAATAGAAGAGCCTCACAAACCTTCAGGACCAATCCAGTGCGGAAACTGCCAGGAATTTGGGCACACCAGGGCGTACTGCAAACTACCAGCTGTTTGCATCATATACGGAGAACTGCATGCTTCAGCCATGTGCGACAAGCCAAAAGAAGATCCTAAAGCCAGAAAATGCAGTAACTGCGGCAGTAACCATACTGCTAATTACAGAAGATGCCCAATTTATGGTCTAGTAAAACAATCTGCGACTCGAAGGCCTGAGCACCACCGGATACTCCGCTATTCCACTGCCTGTTTCTAGTCAATTCTCATACGCTGACATCCTAAAAGCCAGTCAGCCCACAGTGGCTGATACGTCCAATAAATCGAATCCCGTTTCACATTTGCACTCCAAAGTTCTGAATTCCACTTTAGTCGGCTGGAGTCTACCATAGAAAATCTAGTGCTAACAACAAATAATTCTACCAACACCATGAGTACTATGATGAATAACTTTACAATCACCATGAGCAACATGATAACGGAAATTCTGAGGGTGCAGCAGATGCTTCTGCAAGCTGTACTCAACAAACCATGAACTGTCTGAAAATATGTTTCTGGAATGCCAACGGCATACGGCAACATAAAAACGAAATAGAATATTTTCTAAAAAGCAAACAAATAGACTTCATGTTAATCTCTGAAACTCATCTCACTGCAAGGAGCTTCTTCAAAATTAATGGTTACACTTTTTATGATACTAAAGATCCGGGAGGCAGGGCATGTGGAGGTTCAGCAATTTTAATTAAATCGCGAATAAAGCATTATTTAATGAACGAATATTGTGAGGACTATCTTCAGGCCACCACAATTTGTATCCAAGATTTTTTACACAAATTTGTAATTTCATCCGTGTATTTCCCACCCAGATATTCCATCACTGGAGAGCAGTATTGCAAATTTTTCAAATCTCTGGGACCTCGATTCTTGGCAGGCGGCGACTATAATGCCAAGCATACTTATTGGGGATCTCGTCTAATAAGCCCAAAGGGACGCATTTTGTACGATGCAATATCAACATCAGGACTGAATATGATTTCAAGTGGACAACCCACCTATTGGCCCACTGACCGGCACAAGATTCCCGATCTGATTGATTTTGGTGTTATGAAGGGTGTTTCTGGAGAAGCGATTCAAGCTGAATCTTCCCTAGATTTGTCATTGGACCACTCTCCTACTATTGTCACCGTATTGAGCACTTACCAAAACATGTACCCAATTGGCTGCCTCGTGCAGACTAGCACGCGGATAAATTGGCTGAAATTTACAAAATGCCTTAGCTCGCATTGCTCCGAAAACCTGCCGCTTAGAAGTCCGATAGACGTTGATCAAGCTACAGAGAAGCTCGAAGAAAATATCAAGATGGCTGTCCAGCACTCTACCTTGCCTCTCCGCCAGATTAGAGTTAATAGGATACACTCTACAGATGTGGAGCAGTTATTAGCTGAAAAAAGAAGAATACGACGAGCGTGGCAACAACATAGATCCCCACGACTTTGGAACGAATTAAAGGAGTGCACAAGAAAACTTGCAAATCTACTGGAATCGAGAAGGATTGCTTCACTAAACAATTACCTTGAAAATCTGGATGTGACCGCAGATTCTGATTATTCTTTATGGCGCGCAGCAAGAAACCTCAGAAGACCTGAGCAGACCTCCGTTGCGAAAATCAAATGGAGACTGGGCGAGAGATGATTTTGAAAAGGGGAATTTATTTGTGGAATATTTGAAGCAGGTTTTCACCCCAAATATAGCAGATGACGTCGAAGAATTACCACCCTTAGCAACACGGTCTAGTACACCTTCATTATTAAGACTTGAGTTGCATTACTTTGAAAACGTTATCAGCGATCTTAACCTCAGAAAAGCACCAGGTTTTGGCAGAATCAGTAATAAAATGATTTCGGAGATGCCGCGCCTGACAAAAAGATTACTCCTCTTCATATTCAATGCTGTTTTGCGCCTTGAATATTATCCACGGGCATGGAAAATTTCGCTTATCTCTATGATCCCGAAACCTGGAAAGACCACACGAAGGTAGAGTCATACAGACCAATTAGCCTGCTGTCTAATATATCAAAGCTGTTCGAGAAAGCTCTAATCAAAAAGTTACATCCATTACTGTGCGACGGTGAGTGCATTCCAAATCATCAGTTTGGATTTAGAAGCAAACACAGCACAATCGAACAAACACATAGACTGGTGAGTGCCATTAGAAGGACCTTTGAGGAAAAGAAATACTGCTCCGCTCTATTTATAGATGTTTCACAGGCGTTCGATAAAGTGTGGCATGAAGGTCTGATACATAAGCTGAGACAAAATTTTCCACCAAATGTCTGCAACCTATTACGAGAGTATTTAATTAATCGTAAGTTTAAAGTCAAGGAAGGCGATTACTTAAGTGAGTCACAGACTATTGAGGCCGGAGTACCCCAGGGGAGTATCCTGGGACCCATGCCATATCTGGTCTATACCTCTGATATGCCAACGTGCAGTCGTACCCATACCTCAACATTTGCCGATGATACAGCTATCTTAAGCATCCATGAAGATCCACTGGAAGCAACTAGGTATTTGCAAGATCATATAGCACAGCTGGAGGTCTGGTTGAAGCGATGGAGGATAAAGGTTAACGAGCAAAAATGTACTCACGTTACATTTACACTGCGTAGGGAATCCTGCCCGCCTGTTCGAATAAACAACAAAATTATTTCTCAGAGTCCTGTGGTTAAATATTTGGGTATGCATCTTGACCGCCGGCTAACATGGAAAAACCACATTGATGTGCAAATGAAATTGAAGGCGATACAAATAAATTGGCTTATTAATAGAAATTCGGACCTTAGCTTGGATTACAAGCTCCTTCTCTATAATGCAATTTTGAAGCCAATCTGGTGCTACGGAGTGCAGTTATGGGGCACTGTCTCAGCTTCTGCCATTGAACGTATTCAAAGACGACAAAATAAAATATTGCGATTGATAACAAATCCTCCATGGTTTATAAGAAATTCCAACATCCATAAAGACCTCAACGTGCCATTGGTTAAAGAGGAAATCTCGAGGTATGCTGAGACGTATTTGAAGAAGCTAGAGGTCCACCCGAACCCACTAGCCCGCGAAATCTTGAATGATCCTGGTCACATCCGTTTGAGAAGAAGAGACACCGCGGACCTTATAAGGAGAAGAGTGATAACAATGCCAAATTAATTCTATGAACCATTCATATTTCGTCCCGCGCTGGCTGGACTAAATTAACATAATAGTAGAATTAGTTTAGATTTTAAGATTTGAATATTAATTGTTAGCTCACATTACAGTGAGGATCGAATAAAATAATAATAAAAATCGAATAAATATAAATAAAAATTGAAAAAAAAAAATAGATAATATATCCTTACTGACTAACTATGTACAGTCATCTCTCCTATAACGCGGTGAGTGCGTACCGAAGTGAGTGCGTTCCGCGTTATATGGAAACCGCGCTATAAGAAACTGTAATTTAACTGTACAAACTAGACTAATTCGTAGCGCGTTCTATGGAAACCGTCTACCGAGTTGTATGAAAACCGCGCTATAAGAAACTCGGAATTAGTACAAATCACATCATTCGTACCGCGTTATATTGAGACCAAGACAAGACAAGATAAATTATAAATTAGTTTTATGGAATTAAAGAGTTCATATAAGAAATAAAAGTTATTTTTGTTTTAATTCATGATGAATTCGTAATATTTATTAAGAAATTCTCTAAAACAATGAAAGTAATTTATGTTAAAAAATTATTACAATTAAGTTTTGGGAATATTAAACACTAATCTTTGTGTCATAGGGGTTTAAAAAACCAACTTTTATTTCTGCTCGAAAAAATAAAGATCAAAACATAATACTTATTTTTTGACTTTTACGATAAAAGTTATAACAGTTACGGTCCTTGGATGTTATTGAACGGAAACTGCGCTGTAAGAGTACCGCGTTATAGGAAGGTTGACTGTATACAACAAGAATATAAATAGAAATAAACAAAAACAAAACTTTACTTAAAAATTTAAAATATGGTTAGGGGTTTCTTTACTCTACGAGAAGTCAATTACTTGATAACATTCATTAAAGGTTTACAGGCTCGGCTAAAGGAATCGTTATTAGCAAAGTGATAACATTTCGAAATTATGTGTAGGTCGCACAGGAACATTGAATCTCAATCGACTGAGCAGAAACTCTGAATCAACATCGCCTGGTATTAAACCCAGAATAAAAAGAGTTCTCATCATAGAACGACGACTTTTAAGAGTTTGCAGTTTAATCAGAGCCAGTCTACTCCGGTACGGCGGTAATTCATAGGAGTTCCAACCAAGACCTCGTAAATAGAGAATTAAAAATTGTTTTGCACTGATTTAATGCTATTTAAATGAACTGCATAACAAGGGTGCCATATAATGGAACCATACTCCAGAATAGATGGCACGATGGATATAAATAACAATTTTGTTAAATAACTATCAAAAAATTCCTTAGACCAGCGTTCCATATATCCGAGTATGCCATAAGCTTTATTCACCATAATGGACATGACAATATGACATTTTTCTCCTGTTCTGTGGCATCATTTCCTAACCCTTCAATTCCTAATTTATTAAGGTTATCTATTATATCAGTCAATTTGTCCCTGTAGTTATTTACCGTTAAATTTCTTTGGTACAAATTGTTTAACCTATCCTGTAGTTGTGGAATTGCCTTGTTACTTCTGTATCTTTGCCGTAATGCGGCAAAAGTCTCAGGTACAGCAATAACACCAATAGCCGTTCTAACATTTGAAGTTAGTTTAGCATGGAAAACGTACTGAAGGAAATCTTTTTTGGCTATTTCTGATAAAACTTTAGGTGATTTTTTAAGAGCTATAGGAAAATTAAAAAAAAACACATAAAATTCAGAAAAATGCATGAAATCTTTACAGTAGTTTTCCGATTTAACGAACCTATATGTTGTCAGGCCTGTTCGTAAAATCGAAAAGTTCGTTATATGCAGTACTAACTTAAATGTGGGATTTTGGTATGAGAATAAGTTAAAAGTACATAAAATATTTTTTTAAATGAATTTTATAAAAATTAATTATTTTTTATAAAAATAATACAAAAAAAGGAAACAATTCATATCACAAATTAATTGTTATTTTATAAAAATAATAAAAAAAATAATAATTCATATTACATTAGTACACATAAAGAACAAAAATATACAAAAAAATTCTTTGAAACAAATCTATTTAAAAAATTGATTTAGCAATGTTTGTTTTTTGGTGTAGAAATTTTCATTTTTATTGCTTCTTCTTGAAGCTCTCTTAAAGTCATTGAGTTTGAAAACTCAAGATTATTTTGCTGCGTCTAAACTAAACATCAAAAACAAAAACATCAAAAGAAAACGAAAAACTCCGCTTAAAACAACGGTATATTTTTTTACTACATATTAGGTTTTTTGTTATATTTGTCAAATGTCATTTTATCTTCATTCAAATAATATTTTTATTTGTTCGTTAAACTGAGTACAAATAATAATTTTTGTTCGCTATTTAAGGTACTCAATAGGAAAAATTTGCCTGTTCGTTAAATGCGATGTTCGTAGAATTGAATGGTCGTTAAATCGGAAAACTACTGTATTTGAATCGATAGTACGGTCCATATAATTTAATGTTTGAAGATTATTTCATGCAAATGGTCCATCCGCTTAGTCCAATTTTGGCATACTCTTTCCAACATTTCGGCCGGTATCTCACGAATAAATGCTTCAATGTTGTCTTCCAATGCGTCAATTGAAGCGGGCTTGTCTGTATAGACATGATTTTTAACATAGCCCCACAAAAAATAGTCTAAAGGCGTTAAATCGCACGATCTAGGCGGCCAATTGACCGGTTCCGAACGTGAAATAAAATGTTCACCGAACTCGCCTATCAATAAGTCCATTGCTACGCGTGCTGTGTGGCATGTGGCACCGTCTTGTTGAAACCACATGTCATGAAAGTCAAGCGCTCACCATTCACAGTTACGTTACGATTCGCAGCATCTTTGAAGAAGTACGGTCCAATGATGACACCAGCCCATAAACCGCACCAAACTGTGACTTTTTCTGGATGCATTGGTAGCTTTTGCAATGCTTCTGGCTGATCTTCACTCCAAAATCGACAATTCTGCTTATTTACGTATCCCGAATAGCCGCTCAGTGGGTCGATTAAACTGACCATAAAATGGAAGAAGCGCGCGATGAAGTTTCTTCACAGAGCACGCATTTTGATAATAAAATTCAATGATTTGCAAGCGTTGTTCGTTTGTAAGACGATTCATGGTTAAATTATAGACCAAACTGAAGATGTTTGACAGTGAAAGAAAACACGAAACGTGCGTGAGCTGTTTAAACCTGTGTTGCCAAAAAGATAATAGCTAAAAAATCACCCTTTATATGAGGTCACCTGTCACCATAAAACATTTCAGTTCGTTGAAATTTCCGGAGAATAATGGGAGAGTTTTGGAAGTTGTTTCTAAACTAAATGTTGCCATGATGGATTCTTTATCTTCTTGCATTTGAGCCTTGTTCAAAAATTCTATTATTGTTTTATATAAATTATTAAATTCTATTTTCAGTGCTGTCTGAAAACCTTCTTTAATATCTTCAATAGTATCTAATTTTTCCTTTATGGTCTTTTTGTATATTTACTATTGGGACTTTTCTTTAAATTTGTCCAAATATCTTTTAATCTTTTCCCAAATTCCTCCATATATAATTTTTAATTTATTTTATAAATCATATTTTTATTATTACATACTATTACATATATATGTATATATATATTTTTTTTATATAAAATTTATTTTTATACCTCTGTTATAGCATTACTATCAACAGGGTTATTATTAATATTACCCACCCTTTTCCGGACATAGTCCTTAAAATGTTTATTGATTCTATGTATAGTGAATATAATAATTCCAACTATTATTATTATTAATTTTATATCGTTTTCCGGTTTATTTTCTGATTGACTGTTATTGTTTACTATGTTCTCTTCTACTACTACCTCTTTGAGGCCTTCCCATTGCTTATTTCTTTTTTTAATTTATCAATTTCCACCCAGATTTCTTGAGTTCTCTCCCATAGAATAGGGTTTTGCTCGTCTTTTACTATGCTTAGATTTTCGGCTAATTTCCTTCTTAGTCTCACTAGACGTCCACCTCTTTTCTTCTTTATTTTGATGTCTACTTTTGGGATTGCTGTCAATTTATCGTCCAGCAATCTTCTTTGCCTACTATTGTAGTCTTCTATGGTTAGTTTTTTTGTTACCTAATTTCGCGGGCACGTATTTCGGGATATCTTCCTTCGTTCAGGCCGGTACATACTCTTCCATCTTATGAATATTTAGGATGGCAGGATCGCCATGTGGTAGAAATGTTTTTATGAAAAATAAAAAGGATTTTTGTAACCGGCAGTGCTTGCCGTTGGTTACGCTACAGCAATTGCCGATCTTACCTTAGTAAGGGCAAAAGGAGATTGTGTAATAAAAACTAAGGCAAAGTTGTTGCCGATTTGAGTCTTCATCTGAATCTGGTTTATTTGTGGCCAAAGGGCTCTTTTTATAAAAAAATTTTCATATATTCTATATTATTCTAACTTACTTTAATTTACATTCTATATTGCTTAATCCTATTCCATACATGGTCTTACTCTAATTTCGACAGTCGCAACTTGAAGAATTTACCAATCATATTGTCTTCAAATTAGGGAATTGAGTGACTTTATCAATGTCACTCAAGCACCAATATGATCCCTTTAAAGTTTAAACATTCGTCACAATTCATTCAAGTGCGGCTTGATTGATTTTTGTTTATGTTTGCAGTATGTGGCGCGTGTGAGTTATATAGTTGTTGACCTCTACCACTCCTTTAAAATAAGATTTCTTTAAAATTGAAAATTGCATTAACCTTGAATTTGTTTACGTTATAAATATACACACTGCTTTTTACCGTTCAAAATATGTTTATTCCAATTTCTTTTGACCTTCCATTCCTCTTTAAAATTAATATCACTTAAATATAGAAAACCTGATCATGACCTTAATTTCTCCTTTCCTTTCTTTCTTTCTTTCTTTCCTTATACTTAAAAATAATTTAATTTATCCCTTAATTTGTTATTGTTTTTTATATTGTATTTTACTGCTATTGTTTTAGCTAACGGTTAGTTTTAAGATATAGATTAAGTATGAATAATTGTAATAAAGATAATTGGAGTCAGTCTTTGAGTTGCTTTCGAGTAATAAAGAATTAATCTTTTATTAAATAAAGTGAAGGCAATTTTTATTTTAACTGTCGACGAGGATGGGATATGTTGGTGAAAAAAAACATATCCAGTGATAATCGGTATTGAAATAATTTTTCTGTTAAATCGATATAAACCCAAATAAAATAAAATTTTAAATTAAAATTATTAGAAATTACAAAACAGTGAAAGTTAAGTGTACTACAAATAAACAAAGAAAACTAAAGGAAAAAAAGAACATTTTATAGTTTCGTAATTAACAACAATATAAAAGTTATAACACTCATAAAGTAATAGAAAGGAGTTGAGTGAAAAATATACGAACTAATTAAAAACAGATAAAAATCTTGATAAACAAATTTCATGTTAAATTTATTATATGAAAAAAAATTAATTAAATTAAAATATTAACTTAAAATATTAACTTAAAATATAAAGTTAAAGTTAAATATAAAATAAAAAAAAATTTAAAGAAAATAAATAGTGATCCTCCTATAATCAATTAAAACAAAAGGGTATGGAACACTTTTAATTTGACATAAAAGAAATTTTACAAGAAATATAAAAAGAAAAAGAACTTAAATTTTGAAAAACTTAAAAACTTACGAACGAGAACTAGTAAAAGCAAAAAAATTACTACCATGGCGTTAACACTAGCAGAGAGTCTACATGAAGCCAGAAGTTTGCCAGCATTTAATGGAAGCAGTGATTATACCATTTCCAATTATTTGAGAGACATCGCAACTGTATTACAGCTGACACCAGCCGAACATCAAGAGACGATCAAAAAGGTTTTGAGCAATAGGCTACAAGGTAAGGCGTTAAAGGCAGCAGAAACATTAGTAAACCCTACATGGGAAAATATTATTAAAAAATTAAAAGAAGAGTTTGGTGTAAGAAGAAGTTTTTTTAATTTAAGAACTGATGCTTTAAATGTAGAGGCTACAAATATAGAGGAATTACATTATAAGTTAGACAATATTTTAAGTTTAATGAAGACGAAATATAGTTTAGAACCGGATGTTTTATATACTCCGGACAATAATGAGACATTAGTTTTTGATATTTATGTAAATTATTTGCCTATTAACATAAGAACACTTTTAATTCAAAATAACATTAAGTCAATACGTAATTCATATTCTTTTTGTTTAGAAAATAATCTACTTAGAGATATTAAATTAGTTAATCCCAGAAGAACAAATAGTTTTCCAAATAATAATTTTAGAAATATGAATGGCAATATAAATCATAAAAATAGTTTTCAACCTATGAAATATTCGAGAGAAAACCATGTGTGGGATACTCAGCACAGTGGTTATGACAATAATAATAGATATTTTGGAAATAATGAGGGCCATTCTTACAATAGTAACAGAAGACAACAGAATTTAGCTTTTAATCATGGGAATTTTCGACAAAATAATTACAGTAGAAATCAGGAACCTATGGAGGTTGATGCAATTAATGCAACGGAAAATTTTCGTGTACGGCCTCCAAATGATCATTACCAATAATAATATTGATAATTAATAATAGAAGAACCAAACGTTTAATTGATAGTGGTGCTGCGACTACCCTTGGGGACTATAATTTTTTTGCTGGAATGGGAATTAGGAGGAAGTTACGGAGACCTTTGTTACTAAATACCTTAGTGGGTAATAACATTATTTCAGAGGAAGTTATAGTTAAAGTTCCCAGAGAATTCGGGGAGGATAATAGCACGATGTCTGTAAAATTGACTGATTTTACCAATAAGAATTTTGATTGTATGATGGGAATGAATATTCTGCATCCTTTTAAGGCCATGATAGATTTCGAAAATAATTCGTTTTTGGTGAATGGCAATAGGATGAACATTTTCGAGGACAATTTTAATATTTCTTATGAGGATGTGAATTATTTAGAAAAATTTGAAATTGGAAAACTTAGGGATTTGATACCATCCAATTTGAATGAAGAAGAGGAAATATTATTAGTAAAGTTTTTGAATGGGAACAAAAGGACGTTTTATATTGAAGGTCAGAACTTGACGACTACAACTTGTGTAAGACATAAGATAATAACAACATCGGATAGGCCAATTTATTGCAGAAATTATAGACATCCTCAAATTTTAGAAGAAGAAATAGAAGGACAAATCAATGACATGTTAAGACAGAACATAATTCGACCTAGTAAATCACCATATAATTCTCCTTTGTGAATAGTGAAGAAAAAATCCAATAATTCTAGGGAACAGAAATGGAGATTAGTCATAGATTTCAGAAGGTTAAATGAGGTGACAGTGGACGACAGATTTCCCCTACCGAATATAGAATCATTATTTGATAAGTTAGGAAAGGCACAATATTTTTCCTCATTAGACCTTGCGAAAGGATTTCATCAAGTTTTAATGGATGAAAGTGATATAGAGAAAACGGCATTTTCTACTTCAAAGGGGCACTTTGAATTCGTTCGAATGCCCTTTGGTCTAAAGAACGCCCCTGCAACGTTTCAGAGAATGCTAAACTATGTTCTAGCCGATTATATCAATAAAATTTGCATAATTTATATGGATGACATATTAGTCTTTTCCACTTCCCTCACCGAACATTTTGAAAGTTTAACCCTAATCAAGTCAACATGTGCCTCTCAGACACATTTTTCACTTTGTCATGTTGTAACTTCCTTAAATAAAGGTTCTAGTTCTTACTGCTTCTTGAATTCCTAGTTTCAATTGTTTTCTTTAGAATTTACAAATTTCAAGTAATAAATTAATTTTTTTTTATTTTGTTTCAATCAAAAATGTTCTTAATCATGTCAAAATGTGTCTATGAGGCACATGTGGCAACGCTAACTAGCAGTCAGTAGACCACATCGAAAAAAAATCTTTTATCGGTCTATTATTGAATGCTGGACTAAACAAACAAGGTATAATGAGTTACGAAGAGTTCTGGCACCCATTATTTTCCGAGCCTGCATGCCAAAACACACGTTCGTAACAATACTGCGCCATATTCGATTTGATGACCAATCTACACGGTCCCAACGCAAAGCAAAGGACAAGTTTGCTCCTATTCGCGATATTGGAGAACACATCAATAGGAACTTTTGTTTTCGAAAGGTCTAACATGCGTTGGAACATTGCGAAAAAAAATAAAAGATGCATTCCGCTTGATTTTCTAGAAGCCAAAACAAAACCAACGGAAAGATCCTTACATGGTTTCAGAAAAAATATGACACTTGTAAGTTATGGTCCAAAGAAAAATAAAGTAATTTTGTTGCTCTCTTCACTACATTACGATAGATAGATAAAGATAATTCTGACAACAAGCCAGAAATTATTATTGTTTAGAATAAGACAAAAGGCGGTGTAGATACGCTTGATTAAATGGCACATAGCTTTTCCGTCAAACAATCTTATCGATATTTCAGGCATTGCAGCCTTTGTTATTTGGACAAATAAATTTCCAAATTGGAACGAAAGTCAAAAGCAAGAACGACGAAAGATATTTCTGAAAGATTTAATTCATGAACTTGTTGTTCCAAATCAAAAACGCCGTAGTCTTCTAAAATTAAATAAAAACAATTTGTCCAATGTTCGTTCCATACAACACGAGGATGAATTCTAAAACCAGCCTAGGCAGACAAATATGCGACGTAGATGTTATATGTGCCCACTGAAGATATGCAGAATCTGTAAGCAGTCTTGCAGTATTTGCCACAAATATACTTGCAACGAGCATTGTTCAAAAGTTCTAGTTTGCTTAAAATGCAAAAATAAATAAATAATATTTGATTTATGTAACTGAGAAGAAAAAATTTGATAAAATGTGTAAATTCTTTATATGTGCCTCTGAGACACATTTTGACTGGATTTGTAAAAATTTTTCCTGACTTGATTAGGGTTAAGAAAAATATTTAATAAGCTTAATGAGTATAATTTGAAGGTGCAAATAGATAAGTGTAAATTCTTATCTAGGGAAACGGACTACCTTGGTCATATTATTACGAATAAGGGTATAAAACCGAATCCAGAGAAAATTAATGCAATACAGAAGTTACATTTACCGGAAAATGTAAGGGAGATCAAATCATTTTTAGGTTTAACCGGATATTACCGGAAATTTATTAAAGGATATTCGTTTTTGGCTAGCCCTATAATCAAATATTTGAAAAAGGATATTAAAATTGATGTTAATGATAAGGAATACATTGAGGCATTCGAGAAATTGAAAAGAATTTTGATAAATCCACCTTTGTTATGTTACCCTAATTTTGACAAACAATTTGTTTTGACTACTGATGCGAGTAATCTGACCATTGGTGCAGTACTGAGTCAGGAGGGCAAACCCATAAGTTACGCCAGCAGGACTTTAAATGGTCATGAAAGAAATTATTCAACTTTGGAAAAGGAATTGCTGGCTATTGTATGGGCCGTAAAATATTATCGTCCTTACCTTTACGGTCGAAAATTTCTCGTTCAGACAGACCACCAGCCATTAAAATGGCTTTATTCACTGAAAGATCCAAATTCAAGAATAATTAGGTGGAAAATTCTTTTGGATGAATTTTATTTTGACATTGAATATCTTAAAGGAAAGGAAAACAAAGTTGCGGATTTTCTTAGCAGAGCTCAGTTGAATCATGCATCTATAAATTTAGTTAGAAATGGAAAGGATAACTTGAAGGAAAATTTTTACGTGGTAGATAGAATTGTTAATAAATATAGAACACAAATAAGGATAATGAAAAATAAGGATCAGGAAAGGAGAACATTATTTGGAAAATATAAAATAATATGTGTGTCCGAGGGCGATTTTAGTAATCCACATTATTTGAATGATTTATTTAGAAGAGAATTGAGAAATGGGAAGGTTGGAATATATTCGGAGGGTGACGTCGGATATGATATAATAAAGAATAGATTAACTCAATTATTTTCTGATAATGGAAATTTAAATTTTGTTAGATGTACTAAAATTGCAGAGGATATTGAATCTGAGGAATCTTTGGTAAATATTATAAATGATATTCACATGAAAGGTAACCACAGGGGAATCCAGGAGAATTATGAGGAACTAAGGGACAAATATTTTAATCCACGATTGTACAAACTTCTGAACAGATATTGTAATAGCTGCAGAGTATGTAACGAGAACAAGTATGACAGAAAACCAGTTAACAAACAATTTCAGTATACAATAACACCCGAAAAACCAAATTCAATAGTACATATGGATATTTTTTAAATACAAAAATCTTACTTTTTAACGACAATAGACAAATTTACAAAATTGGCGACTGCACATAAATTAACTGACAAGAATGTGGTTACGATTAGGGCCAAAATTTAGGAGCGAATTGCATTTTTAGGTAAGCCTGAGAAATTTTTTATGGATAATGAATTTAACAATGCCTTAATAAAATTATTTTGTCGGGAAAATAATATAAACACTCACTTCACTACTCCTAATTCTCATACTGGAAATTCGGACGTAGAACGATTACACTCGACATTACTGGAACATATCAGAATATTAAAGAATGATAGGGGAATTACTGATTCTGAGGAACTGGTCCTGAAATCTATTAATTTCTACAATAACACAATTCACAGCACAACGAAATTAAGACCAATGGATTTTATAAATAAAGTAGATTTAAATTTAGAGGAAATTAGGAAAGGAACAGAATCTTGCAAACGAAAGGCAATAGACAGACAAAATATGAAGAGGGAAAAAATAGATTTAGATTTACGGAAGTCAAATTTGTACATTAGAAATCCTTATGCCGCAAGGCAGAAAACTGCAAAAAGATATAACAGATATCACTACAGTAAACTAAATAAGATAGACGTGGCTCAATTTCGACGACCACCACGGTGTATAAATTGAAAAAATTATTATATGGAAAACTATTCATTAATTTTGTTCATTATAATATAGTAACATAATAATTATAAGAAATAATTAATTATGAAGAAAAAAAAAAAAAGTAAAAGTATTAATAATATATATGTATATAAAATAATTTGAATCCTACTCAAATATCTTATGATTTATAGTTAATAGTAATTAGTTTAAGTAAATCTAGAAATTTATTTAGTATTATTATTAATTCGAAGGGACTCGAATTTTATGGGAGAGGCGAGTTATATAGTTGTTGACCTCTACCTCTCCTTTAAAATAAGATTTCTTTAAAATTTAATATTGCATTAACCTTGAATTTGTTTACGTTATAAATATACACACTGCTTTTTACCGTTCAAAATATGGTTATTCCAATTTCTTTTGACCTTCCATTCCCCTTTAAAATTAATATCACTTAAATATGGAAAACCTGATCATGACCTTAATTTCTCCTTTCCTTTCTTTCTTTCTTTCTTTCCTTATACTTAAAAATAATTTAATTTATCCCTTAATTTGTTATTGTTTTTTATATTGTATTTTACTGCTATTGTTTTAGATAACGGTTAGTTTTAAGATATAGATTAAGTATGAATAATTGTAATAAAGATAATTGGAGTCAGTCTTTGAGTTGCTTTCGAGTAATAAAGAATTAATCTTTTATGAAATAAAGTGAAGGCAATTTTTATTTTAACTTGTGTATGTACGTGTGTGTGTTTAATGTTTTGTGTAAAGTACAGCAGTGTGTAATGAAAGAGCACACTACTGTTATGCCGAAATTTGAGCCTGTGATCCAATAGTATTCCAAGTTCCAAAATAGTTTTCAGTTTATCCAAAACAGCATTCTCAATGCAATAGAAGTGTCTTCGCCTTTGAGTGTCCAAAAAATGTCATGTGTTTACACTTTTAAATATTTAATTCCAACAAATTCAATTTGCACCACTTATAAAAACTACAAAAGTCAGCACGAAGTAGATCAAATCCATTAACATCGTTATAAGTGTTATATAAGTGTTAAATATATAATATATATAAATATATGTAAAGAAAAAGGATTATATTTTAATTTTAAATAATATAGATACTTCACGTTTTTATTTTTATTTTTATCCACAATAGTTTTAATATAATTTGAAAAAAAAATTTAATTTTAATATTTTTATAATAATTTACAAACAAATAAATTTAGTAAGTATTTCAAATTTAGTTTTTTTCTTATCAACTTTATTTAATTTGCAACTTGTCTTTCTTTTGTCCTTTAAACTAAAATCAACTGTCCCAACTTAAACAACTTCTTTTCAACTCTTCTTTTTTCTTCACAACTTATTATTTCACTTCTTACTTTACGACTGACTGACTACTACTGACTATTCTAACCTGACTTTTCTTTTCCCTATTCTCTTCTCATTCTCTTTCTGTTCCCGACCGTTCGGGTTGCCATCTTACACTCGGCCATTCTGATAGTTGTCTGTCCCAGATGACAGTACTGACGCAACATCTTCATTATCCACCCATCTCTTCATGCAGTCGGAACTGGTTGTTGTACTGCTTGGCCCTTCGTTTTCAGCTACTTTTCTCACCTCATACCGGTTGTTTCTTTTGACTTTTGTTACTTCGTATGGACCGAGATACTCGCTAGCAAGCTTCCTGCCTGATACAAACTGCGTTCGTTTTATAGCAACTAAATCACCTTCTTTATACATCACTGCTTCTTTTCGCTTCTTATCAAAATTTCGTTTATATGCCTCTTGCGCCTTTTCAATCTGTAGTTTTGCTTCTGCTCTTAATTGTTGTCGTTCTTCGTTAAAATGTTCAATCAGTTCGCTTTCAAGCATTTCTAGAATGTTTGAATCAATGTCTGTTTTCATTCTTGTACCAAACATTAGTTCAAATGGCGACGTTTTGGTAGAACTATGAACATATGAATTTATAGCTTTTTGAACTCTTCCAATATATTTAAACCATTTAGCTGGCTCATCTTGCGAAAGTTTAGAGATGATTGACAAGATGACTCGATTTACGCGCTCGATCTGCCCGTTGCCGCGTGGTACACCTGTTGTTGTTACGACGTGATCAATGCCTGATTTACTGCAAAATTCTTGGAACAGTTTTGAGGTAAATGCAGTACCTCGATCGCTGATTAGTCTGCAAGGAAAACCGAAAACATCTGACCAGGTTTGTAGGTGCCGAATTACTTCTTCGGAGCTTGTTGTTTTCGTCGCGTATAACCAAGCAAATTTTGAAAAGCTATCGACCGCTGCAAATATATATTTATACTGTTTTGACGTAGCATCTAATGGACCCAAGTGATCGACGTGTATGGTGTGCAGCGGAATAGTGCCTTTTCCAATACAGTGCAAAAAGCCATCTTTTTTCCCTGTTTTCTTGTTGTAAATGATACATTCTACACAATTGTTTATGACTTGCTCCACTTTACGCTCTAAATGCGGAATAAAGTATTTTTGGCGTATTGCATGCATTGTTTTTTCCTTGGCAAAATGGCCATTCATATGTGCCTTTCTAATTATTTCTGATTCCATAGCTTTTGGCACCAGCAACAAATCATTGCCTTCCATACATTTATATGCGAGGCCTCCTTTCAACTTATAGTTTTCATAGAAACCCACCTCCAACGCTTTTACAACTGCTTTGATGTATTCATCTTTATTCTGAAGACTTTTAAATCTGGACGATATATCTGACGAGACAATCATTATATCAACTGGATAACGGCTCAGGTGATCAACGTGTTTCAACCGATTTGCAGTACGATGCTCGACGGTGTATGTGAAATCCTGTAGATACATCACCCATTGTGCTACATCGCGTGGTATGTCTTTTTTTGAATAGTTTGCTTAAATGCAGAACAATCTGTCACCAACTTGAAATTTATTCCCAAAAGATAATGACGAAATTTTTTGAAAGCTAAGTATGCCGCTTTAACCTCCAATATATAGCTATGTAGGGGACTTTCCTGTGGAGACGTCTTTCTGCTATAAAAAAATACAGGGTGAAATCTACTCTGATATTTCTGCATTAATGCTGCTCCAAAACCATTTTTTGAGCTCAGTTTCCGCTTCCCTATCGTACAACCGCAAAACTGGTTCCCTTATCAATGCTGTTTTAATCGTGCTTATTGCATCCAATTCTTTTTGGCCTATACGAAATACCGTATCTTTCTTCAACAAATCGGTTAACGGACGAACAATTTGTGCATAACCTTCTATAAATTTGCGGAAATAACCTGTAAGGCTCAGAAACGATTGAATATCCTTTACATTTTTAGGTACTGCAACGTTGGCGACTGCTTTTATCTTCGTACTGCTTGGAGATATTTTACCATTTTCGACGGTGTGACCCAAAAATTCAATTTTTGTCTTTAAAAACGAGCATTTTGCCCAATTAAACTTTAAATTGTAGTGTGCTGCTGTGTTTAAAACGCGTTCAAGCTTTTTGATGCATTCTTCTTCTATTTTGCCATAAATAATGATGTCATCGATGTATAAGTCCATAACATTTTCGTTTATCAAGTCCTGAAAGACATAATTTACGTAGCGTACAAAACATGCTGGAGAGTTGCAAAATCCGAATGGTGCCTTGTTAAACTCGTAAAGGCCTCTTTTCGTGACGAAAGCTGTATATTTTCTGCTAGACTCGTCAACTGTAACGTGGAAAAATCCGTTTTCTAAATCCATTGTAATGAAAAACTTTTGGTTTGCCAATTTTTGCAAAACTTCATCAACAATGGGTACAGGAAATGCATCTTTTAGCACCATAGTGTTTAGCTGACGGAAATCAATGCATATTCTAAAGTTTCCATTTTTCTTTTTGGTGACCACTACTCTGCTGGCTGTATCGGACGTAGATTTTCTTATAATACCACATTTTAACCATTCTTCTACCTGGGTATTTAAAGCATCTTCTTCTGCGGGTGCTAGTCTACTGGGAGCATGCCTAAATGGTTTCATTTTCTCATTTGGTACTATATACATTTTTACCGGACATTCTCCTGTGGCCTTTTGAAAATTGTATTTTTGTATCAAATTACTTACGGTATCCTTGAATTTGTAGTTGACATCGATTTCTTCAGCGGTTACGTTGTAAACTTTAAGTTCATCCTGCATTACTTCTTTTGTTTTAAAAACATACCCGCTATCGTCCGCCATGAGAGTAAAATTTCTCATAAAATCGTGGCCAAGGATTCCGTCCCAAACTAAGGTGTTATCTGGTATTACAACAAAAGTGTGAACAGTTACTATGTTATCAACGCGGACCGTACCAGATAAACACCCGATTGGTTGCGTCTTTGCATTGCCTAGACCACGCAACACTGTTTTGCATTTTGCCAACGATTGCGGCGCGAAATGTTTTTTGTATATGCTGTTCTTTATGATAGAAATATCCGACCCGGTGTCTACTAAGCATTTGATTTCAATATTGTTAAAAAAAATTATTTTACAACGCGACTGATCGATCACAAATTGCACATTTCTTTCAGTGTCTTTAGTTTTATTGCAATTTTTAGCAATATGCCCGAACTTATTACAATTAAAACATTTTGATAGACTCTTACACTCACTCCGCTTGTGCTCTGTAGAACCACAATTATAACAATGTTCCAATTTTTTGGTTTTATTTTTTATATTATTTGCGCTGTCATTCGCTTTATTGTAAAAATCTCGGTCAAAGTTCATCACTTCGAATATTTCGTATTTTTCGCGTAATTCTTTGTAATTTGTTGCAGTGTACATCTGATATTTTAGTTCTTTTCTTATTTTTAAACCGTCTATAATATACCGAATTACCGATTTTTCTTCAATATTGCCCAAGGCCGCAATTTTTCTCATTTTCAACATGTATTCATGGAAACTTTCACTTTCCTTCTTTTTGTTGCTTTCCAACATTTTGTGAAGCTCAATGCTACTGTAACTTTTTTTGAACTCACTTAACAAGCAATCTTTTAACGATTCGAAATCACTCACTGTAACCGTGTCGAGAAACAATTTAGCTGTGCCGACAATTTTGTTTCTGGCATGAACGTATTTTTGTTTTTCACTTAAATCATATGCCTTAGCATTTTGTTCAAAATTTTCGAGCCATTGCTCCACTGTAATATTCTCACCGTCAAAATCTGCTACTATTTTGGCAAAATTGTCCACCGTGACACCAACTTTATTGTTATGCTCTTCTTCTTTTTGTATTTTAATCGTAAGTAAACGAATTAAGTTGTTTAGTTCCGATTGATCACTGTCATTTAAATTCAAATCATCGTTTTCAAAATTTTTTGCCATGTTTGTTACTCTACTATTTTCAATTTTTGTTTTGATATTTGTATTCCCGTTTGTTTTGATTATTTCTATTGTTTCTTTATATCCACTACTTTCGGTTACTTTTTCTTTTTTTGACACTTCTTTGTTCTCTGTTTCTTTATTTGTCTTATTTGAGTTTTTCACCACACTATATGTTTGTACATTAACTTCGAATTTGTCACTCTCACTTTTTGTTCTCTCAGACTCGCTATGTACCAATTGTAAACGCCCAACTGAGTTTGTTCTTTCTTTTGCTCGTGATCTTGTGTCATATACTTTGATATCGTCTGAATTTGTGAAACCGTTACTTTGTAAGTCATCTATTTGCATATTATTTTCTTTTGTTTTTTTGCAACCAACTGCATGTACAGTTTCTCAAAAATTTAGGTACATACATGCAATTTTTCTTTCTGGATTTCTCTAGAACTTTTTTTTTTTTTAATGCAATATGTATGCACTTACGGTACTCTAACACACTTTAAACCACACTCAGATTTTATATTTTAAAGGACCGGTTGAGCCCCCAAATGTAAAGAAAAAGGATTATATTTTAATTTTAAATAATATAGATACTTCACGTTTTTATTTTTATTTTTATCCACAATAGTTTTAATATAATTTGAAAAAAAATTTTAATTTTAATATTTTTATAATAATTTACAAACAAATAAATTTAGTAAGTATTTCAAATTTAGTTTTTTTCTTATCAACTTTATTTAATTTGCAACTTGTCTTTCTTTTATCCTTTAAACTAAAATCAACTGTCCCAACTTAAACAACTTCTTTTCAACTCTTCTTTTTTCTTCACAACTTATTATTTCACTTCTTAAGCAGCACAGCCACGATCAAACCAGATTGATCAATCTGCCATTTTTGTGATTGTATTGGTAAAACTGTACTCACACGTACAGAAAACTGTCCTCACACGTACAGGCTGAGAAGAGATTGAAGAATATCAAAATACTTTTGATTTTCGCTACCTGCTCCGCAGAAATTGGAAGCAAATTTGATGTGTGTGCGGGCAATTACTTCAAATTTCATTTTTCTGCAGATTTCGTAGGAGAAACATCACCATCTGGTTCGCGGATGTTTTGAAAATGTGTAGCAGAAAATGATAAGAAGTGGATGTTTTGTTTTTGTATATGTATTTTTGTATTTATTTATGATTCGTTATGATCGTTCCTTTATTTGTACTAACTTTGTTTTGTAAAAAAATAATAAAAATTATTTTATTTATAAAATTAAGTCCATTAATAATTTGTTTTAATTGCTTTTATATTATATTTTAAAATCTTGTTTATTTTTCCATAAGTCTCTATAACAATGCGACCAATTGCTCGTTCCGAAATAGCGCTGACAAATTTTAAATCAGAAAAGAAATTGCCTGTAGCAAGAAAACGCAATGTTATAGATAGACGTTGATTCGGAGAGATGGCGTCACACATTTGAGTATCTTGTTTTTGAATTTTCTGGCCAATCAAATTTGGAAGTTCCTCATATGTGCCTTCATCCATCCGTAAAAAGTTTTGAAAATCATTTGGAGGACTCAATTTGAGTTCATTGAGAACATTTTGGTGCGTAAATGCATCCCTTTTCTTCAACCACTCTTTCACCCAAAGACCCTTCGCAGTTTCCTTTTTTTGTTTTTTTTTTTTAATTGCCTGCGCCAGGGCAATGACTATGAAACAATCATTTGTCATATTAAAAGAAAAAACTAAAAAACAAACAAAAACAAAACAATCTCCCAACCAAAAGCCCATATGTTCTTTCAGAAAACCTAAAAAAAAAATTTTTGCAAAAAAAAAAGAAAACCATAAAAGAATTTTTTCCGATGAAAACCATGTGATGTTGTCTTCTCTACAACATTTTTAAAATGAAATTTGAAGGCTGAAATTTGATGTGTTGCTGTGCTGAGTCAAACAAATATTACCAACACATATGCAAAATTTGAACACCAGAATTTGAACGTGGCCGAGGCACTTTACTTTACGACTGACTGACTACTACTGACTATTCTAACTTGACTTTTCTTTTCCCTATTCTCTTCTCATTCTCTTTCTGTTCCCGATCGTTCGGGGTTGCCATCTTACATATATAATATATATAAATATATATAAATAATATAAGTGTTAAATATTTTAACGTCGTCAGCATACATTAGTACCTTAGAACGGAAAACAACTGAATGACAACCTCTGTAGTTTGATATATCCGACCTAATGCCACTTTTAAATAAAGGAATGATGTATGATTTCTTGCAAACTAATGGCAAATAACACCATTTAAGAGACATGTTGAACATTGCAGTAAGGGGCCCGGCTAGTAATGATGCACAATTCTTTAGTATACACCTAAGTATACCATCAGGACCTGGACTAAATGAGCGTTTTAGTGATGTTAAATTCGAAAAAACGGAAAGGATATCCCACATGGTTGATTTGTTGTGTAAGGGTAAGATGTTCCAGTGTCATATTTTAAAAGTTTCGAATAAAGAGAAGAACGACGCTTAGAATTTACGAACTTATTTAAAAATTTAGGATTTGACTTTATATTAGATTTTATCCGATTTATATAATTTTTATAGGCTGCTTTGTTAGTAATATTATATTCAGATCTTGCCAAAGCATAATTTCTATAGCCTACATATAAGCCTGTTCTCTTATATTTCGTATAATATTTATTTTTCTTATTTTTAATATTTATTAAGTGACGATTATTTCATGGTGGACCTTTACTTCAGCATAATTTAATTCTCGGAACAGTTAAACTAATAGCACTGTGTAAAATGGCATAGATATTCGATATTATCAATGTTATTACTAGCGAGTACAGAATCCCAGTTGACATTAGATAGCATACCATTAAGTTCAGTGTAATTAGTAGGAGGAAATCAATAATATTTCTATTATTATTAGTAATATGTTTATCTGCCGCAGTATGTATGTGCTGTAGATACATCAATACTAATTTTCAGAGTAGGATGATAACAACCCTCAGGTGAAGTTACAGGTTCAGAACGTATAACAGTCCACCTATTAACAACACTCAAAAACTCCAAGTCAAGTATTTTCCCACAGTCATTACAAACGGAATTAATTTGAAAAAAGGATAGTTCAAGAATAATGTTTAAGAAATCATTGTCCTCAATTGGAATTAAGTTAGGCACATTAGATGTACATATCTATCCATGAAATTGAAGGGAGATTAAAGTCTCCAACTACAATAACAGTATCACTCTGGTCTGCAAGTTTTGAAACCAACTTAATAGCATCATAATGTTTATAATAAATAGCGTAGTTAGAATTCGGAGGAATATAAGAGCAAGTTATTTAAATTTTGATCTCCACACAGCGACGAATTCAATATCATCAGAATGAGTTGTAATAATTTCAGATGGATGTGATGGCGAGCCTGCAATTAGAACACCACCTCGTGAATTGCCATTGAATTTAAAAAAAAAAATTTTGTGACCAATATTTGTGAAAAAAAATCCCCAAATTTAAATTCACTGTTTTTTTTTCATTTAAATTATGATCAATACAAAAGAGTAAAATAATTACATTATCTAACAAAAAAAAAATTAGAAAATCGACACATTGAAGAAAAAACCAATTTTGGTTAGAAATAACCAAAAACGGCAACACTGATTAGTCAAAACATTGACTTACATATATACTGTCTGGCACAATATATATAATATTATACTTTGTTGTTGTGCCAAACTAAAAGAATGTTGAGAATTAACAAGGAAACCCCTATGTTTTTTTGATTTTGGCTCTCTAGACCATATGTGTGTGTTTAGAGCATTTAAAAACAAAAGACTAAAATTATTGTTAGTAAGAATAAAAAATTAATTATATTTCTAGCTTCATTTTGTTTATGAATGAACAAGGGCAGGCGCCGGGTCTGCATATGCTATTTTCATTCGACCATTCACAGCCCACGAAATGTTTCCTTTAAAATCACTGTATTGACCTGCTACTACTAATATTACTGTGTTTATGGTAGTGTATTTCAGCACGGAAATCCATATCCCTACAGTGATCGGGATCGCATTGGAAATAGTTAGTGATAAAGATACAATTGAAATGCGTTTTCTACACTTATTCAGGTTTAAGCTATTGAGGTCGTAATCTCAGTATGCTTTTTGCCCGGTGACGATTTGAAGGTTGCCAAATCTTCTTATCTAATTTATAATGAATTCAATTTAATGAAACGTAAAGGTGTCTTTCAGTATGACTTTTTAGATTCAATGAATCGCCTTGAAGAAATCCAATTAGCACCATGCTCCGATTTTTTAAATAAATTGACTAATGAATTATACTTCTCCTGGCTTACCGTGGGATACTATGCTTAGAACAACTAATATAGAGCAGAGATCAGCAGTGAGTATCCAAAAATGTGAGTAGATTCGAATCATACTCATAATTTCTGATACTTATACACATTCATACTTATTTTAATATAGTATAACCTCTACTCATATTCAAAGTTTTAGGTACTCATCATATTCATATTTAATATTTAATAACACGTATGTTGTTGATTTCGGCTCTCCATAACTTCAACATTTACAAGATTCACAAAATAAGTATGAGCGTACACTGAAATACTTACTAAAAGGTTGGGTGTTTGCTCTGCTTGCTGCTCTGTCTTTTTTGATTATGTGTCTTTTTTTTTGTAAATGCAACAACAGATATGTCAAATATTTGACTCAAAACATAAAATATTTCTTTGCCCTTGTGTGACAACAAAATAGTTTTGAGTGACAAACAAAAAAATCGTTGATTTCGGGCAAATAAATTATTTGCCTTCAAACACAAATGTTTTAAGTGTGAGCACCCCGTGTCAAACATTGTCGTCATTTTTGGGCAAATATTTATTTGCTCTTACATATTTTTCGTAAGGTCAAACATAGACAAATAACAGATAATTATGGCTCTGTTGTCTACTAGCAAAACTAAATCACCAATATCGTAATAAATTAAATAAAAATTTTAAGTAAACAAATAATTTTTGTTCATTATATACGTATAAATATTTGGGTGCTCACATATACATATGTACTTTCAGAATCTAAAATTTATATACTTATGAATGCATATATCAATTGCTATACTTTTCTGCATCAAAGCTATTGAAAATAGAAAAAATATTTTGGTATGATAAGCAAAAGCAAATATTGAAAAATAGCAACAATTATTTAATTAATATGTATTATGTGAAGCCGTCGTAGTCTAGTAGGTAGTGAGATGGCTTATTAGAAGTGAGACCACGGTTCAAACTACAGGTCAGACATTCGCAATAAAATGAAATACGATAAAATATTTCTTCGGCGACTTCCTCTCATATTTTGTACAGACAAGGGAAAACAAAATTGGGGCAAATATATGACATATCTGACCGTAACTTAAGACTGTAAATTTTGATGAATGATTCGAGTCACTAGTTAAATATTAGAGGCTGAAGCACTTATTTCTATTGAAATTAATATAATCAAAACTGAGTGTAATAAACCTATTTATACTGGTTTTTTAATATTAGAGTTATTAAAGTGGAAAAAGTATAATTTTCATTACATGAAACCAAAATATTGTGAAAATCTTAATTTTAATTATATGTACATATCGATTCTTTCATTTATGATATTAAAACAGGTGACCTTTATGGTATTATTGGAAATGATATTAGCTCACACTTCGATATATCTGAATGTACGAAAGATGTTAATATCTTTCCGTTAACATATTCCGACCACATTGAGCAAACACATAACACTATCGACGTTATAGCATCAGATAAAATCTCCTCTTAAATGGATTTGGTCTTCCAATATTTGGGATCATCTTTGTCTGTGCTCCATGTATTAATTTTACATACTATTTGAAATTCAACCTGTCATCGATAATCACTCCCAAGTATTTTACGGCCCTCTTCGATTCGATCTTCACTTCCATCTCCACTATTTTCTGACCATTTATCAAGACAGTATTTTGTATGCAGCAAGTGTCAATCTTAAATCATCAAGCCAACTTTTGTTATTCCAACTTTTTGAACCGTTATGTTTGTCATCTCCTCTATTTCCTTTCAAGCCTTAGCGACCGAGGAGACTCTGAAAATTTCACCTACAAAGCCCACAATTGTGGTCAAATTTGCCAATTGCAGTCGGAGTACTTCATCGTACATAATGTTCCACAATAGTTGCCCAAGTACAGACCACTACGGGACGCCCGTCGTCAGTACACGTTCCTTTTCCCCACCTTTCGTTAAGTATATTACCCTCCTTTCCTGAAGCTAATCATTCGGAATCTTCGTCAAGTGTGGCGGCGTAGCCATGTTGTTGAGCTCTCATAATTTGCGCTCATTTCGCGGAGTTAAACATCAAGTGTGAAATCGCGCAGTATTCCTTGGTGCCAAATCTGCTTATTTCGCCTTCAATGTCGACCAAATTCCTTATCACGTTAACTGTGATCGTTGCGCCCTTAAACCATATTGCAGGTCCGAAAGAGCTCCTCTTGCCTCGTTACGTGTCAGCAGTCGATTGTATATTATCCTCTCCAGTATTTTTCCCATCTTGTTAACGATGGTTTACTTGGAGGTTTAACAGGTTTTGGGATGAGAACCAATTTCTGCTTCTACCATCTACGAGGAAAAATACTCTCGACGAAACACATCTGGAGCACATTATCGAAAATATCCGGCCTATGCCGCATAGCCACCTTAAGTGTCCTGTTCGCGATTACATCTAGCCTCGGTGTTTTCCTAACTCCTATTTTAGCGCATGCGACAAATATCTCCTCTCCTGTAACCTCGGGTATAGTATCAGCCGCCACCGGCTCCCTACTTATAAAAGTATAGGGATTTCCCCATGGGAATTATGTATCAATAATCTCCTGTGACAAAATTGGACAATGTCGTTTAGTCTGTTTTCGAGTTCAGATTCTCTTGCAGACAACCCGATACGCCGTTCCACAAGGATTGATATCAGAGCCTCTGAAAGGAAAGCTTCTCGCTACTTTTTATAGCCCTTCTAAGTCGATGCCGTAGATCCTCGCATCAATCCCTGCTACCTTATATGTGTCGCTTATGATTGCGACTTTGATACTCTCCTGCTTTACCCTCTGGATTAATAGATCAAGGGCTGCTTCGAAATGATTCAAAGTAATCTGCATTAAGGGCGCTTAGAAACTGTGGACACTTTCCGCTCTCCGCTATATGCTTGGTGAACTCCGGTTTCTCCACTTTTCAGAACATACAAAGTGGTTCCTGTTCGAAATTCCTTGCAATATGATCCTCCTGTCAGCACTTGCGTTCCAGTGCGGTCAACCTTACTTCTGCACTGATGGGCTATATGTCCAAATTGCAAACTCCGGAAACGTTTCGTCGGAATATTCCTTTCGCGTATCCTGTCAAATCTGGGTTAAAATTTCTCAAATTCAAAATCTTGGATTGAGTTACATAAGGAGCTGATTTCGAATCTGAGGTAATATTTTTCAGACATTAAAATGGCGGATCCAATATGGCAACATAAATTTTAAAATTTCTACAGGGTTTTGAGGCTGCTAATTTTGAATGTGGTAAATTTTTTGAAATACTAAGTGGCGCTTCCAATATGTAATTATAAAATTTCTTCTAATTCCAGTGGGTAAAACTGTCAACTGTGTAGAATGAAATTTTTTTGTCTAACTCCTCCAAAAATATAAAAAATTAAGTGGAAACTTTTGAAACTATTTTTTTTGTTTAATTTTTGGTCATCGTAGACTGCCTACAAAAAAAAAAGATATGTATTTCTCACAAAAAAAAAATAGAAAAAAATTGGCTTCACAACTTAGTTTGACAGATGTCGAATTCCAGTCCTATACTTTTGAAACCCTGAAATGGATAGCCCTTTATATTTAAAGCAAGGTTGGCAACCGATACCGTTATAATACCGATACCGATTAAATACCGTTTAAAAGTAAGTACCGGTACTTATACCGATACCGAAATAACTTTTTCGGTACAAATACCGGTATTCATATACCGTTTACTCTTATACCGGTATCAATTATGGATCAATACCAGTATGGTAGAAGTAAGTGTTAAAATGGACATACTTTCCCAAAACTACTGCACATCCGTTGATGATAATATGAGTTGTAGCTCGAGTTCATCCTCAGACAGCGTAGAAGCTATTCTTAGAAATATAGAGAAAGAAAGTTCCTATACATCAAATAGCAATAAAATACGTGAATTGCTGAGTGCTTTTAGAAATGAAAAACGAGTACAAAGACATGTGAATGTTCTCAATTGGTGGAAAGAAAAAAGTACAGACAAACCAGAGCTATATGCCATTTCTAAAGTTATATTAGCTGTACCTGCCATACAAGTAAGTGTGGAACGGTTATTTTCAGGAGTAAAGTATATCATGAACCCAAATCGGAATAGGTTGGATGATGACAGTTTAAATGCAGTTGTAGTCATTCGATCTAATGAGGAATTATTTTAAAATTTTAAGTTTATTCAATTAAATTGAATTAACATTTAACTTTTCTTTTTGAGGATGTAATCTAAAATGTTAGTCTAATGTTTTTATATTCTAAAGTATTTATTCATGAATTGAATTATTTTTCTTTACAAAAATTTAATTTATTTTGTAATATCTCCTAATACAAATATTTAATATTTGTAAACTTTTGTGTTCTTAGATTTAAGGAGAATGTTATTTTTTATTGTTTGTTTTGGAATTAATAAATCTGTTATTTATATAAAAAATTTTTAAATTTTGTTTCTATTTTGTTGCTTTTTTAGGTTTGATACATTTAATGTAAATACCGGTATAAATACCGATATATTACTTTTATACCGGTATACCGAAACCGATATAATTTAAATACCGTTACCGATACCGATACCGATACCGAAATAATAATTAATTGATTACCGATTCCGTTACCGATACCGTTATTCGTTTCGGTCGCCAACCTTGATTTAAAGTAAATTTATGTTTGTTTTTCACCAATTTAGAGAACTTAAAAAAATCGACTAAATCACACTGTATATGTATACTGCCTTTAAACTTTGCTCGCAAGCAATGATTTAAACACCCGCTAAAAGTCGCCGTTAATTTTTTAGAAAAACAAAATATTGCATTATTAGCTTTGATATGTTCTTTATTAAATACCAAAATAAAAAAAAAACATTTTTGAAAGTGCGAAAAATGATTTTTTGCCACATAAATGGGTAAAATTTCTTATAGAGCGCTGGCAGATGACATCGTGATGATTTTGAACGGTTCCGATTCCAAAGCTACCAATCCCCATACTTTGTCCAAACGGGTTTATTCCCCGATTCCGCACTGGCGACCTCACTATCCACGAGCTCTGTCCAAAAGCATTCAGATCCAATGTTATCATCTCAGATGAATTCGTAGGTTTACTCTTACTTGTAGTCATTTTGTTCGGGCCCCAACTCTCGGAATACAGTATACAAAAATTAGAACATTACTGGGCTCGGTCCTAATGGCCTAATCAGGGGCGTAGTAGTTCTCAGCTTCGGTGGAACTGAGGGAACCCTGGATTCGTTACTCTAGTATTTTTAAATATATTTTATATTCGCCATGTCGTAGATAACATTTTCGGTCACATTTCCGCTCTTGGTCGGGAACTGTTTATTGGTTATTCGCAGCAAACTACATTGGGTAGGCCGTCCAGTTATCTGCAACCTACTGACTCCCTAAAGCTAAACCTAATGTCAATTGTTTGTGTGTGTGTGGGCGTATGGCCTAATCGCATGGTTTTCTTTCTTGCTCTACGAGCTAAAGGTTGGGAGTCTTCAAAACACATTGGCAGCCCGGACTACCCAATGTGCACGATTCGCCAAAAGACTTACCTCGGCTTACGTACTAAATCCAACCTCGTTCGTCACAACTCCCATTTCCTTTCCCTTTCACTTCGACATTCTGTGCAAGCTTCATCAATGTCATGACCATGCTCTATAACATCAATAGCCGGTTAGCGACTGTGTCACAAGAAAGTTCAACGGGCTGCGTTTCTCCTTGGTCCATGCACCTATACTCGGTATGAGTGTAGAGGTCTATCTTCTCTTGATGGAATTGGTATAGTCTTGCATCTATCCACAGCATCATCAACCAATTCTATCTGTAAGCTGTAATAACGAAAATAAGTTAAAGGTAACTTTACAGTTCCCAAGTCTAACGGCAAGTTGTAATAATAGCTAATTATTACAATTATTAATTAAAAAATTAATATTAATTAATAATAATTAAAGTTGGGTTTAGTTAAAGATAACTTTAGCTAAAGTGAACTTTTTTTAAAGCGCAGTGGCAACGACGGTCATCTTTTTTGCAAGTTCAAATATAAACATAACTTTAAAAGTTACTGGTAAGATGATCTTCTTTTTAGTTTAACGCTCACTTCCACCTTATTGTCCACTTATAATAATGAAATACAATTTATCTGCCCGTTAAAATCCTCCCTGTAGTTAACAGCAAGTTGAAATAATGGCTCTAATAAAAAGATTATTTTTTTTTTTATTGTTTTCATTTTATTTGCAATCTATCTACATTTAGACAATAAGCAAATTTAATTAAATAAAATTACAGAAGCAATGCAGCTCCAATGAACTGCATAGCTATATGCAATTTACAATATAATTATTTAAAACTATATATACATTCTATATTTACATAAGTATATTTACATTTTTATATATATACATGAAGGAGAAAAAGATATTAGTTTTTAAAAGGCAAGTCTAATACGTGTGTTCGCTTTAGTCTACGAGTTTCATTGTTTTCATCTAAAAGCATAACGGCCAGAGGATTCGTATGGTTGCTTAACCTTTGGAGATATTTTTCACTTAACCTCTTTATTTCTTCTCTTACTGAAAGCAAATTTAAGTCCTTTCTTATACATTTGTTTGACACAAACCATGGCGCTGCTGTTATCAGTCTTAGTGTTTTTGATTGATAACTTTCTAGAATATCAATGTTCGATTTACTTGCGGTTCCCCATAACATTATTCCATATGTCCAAACCGGTTTCAAGATAGCTTTGTATACTCTGAGTTTATTGTTTAAATTTAATTCTGACTTTGGTCCTAGAAGCCAGCACAGTTTTCGAGTTTTTATTTTCAACTGAGCATGTTTAGCTTTAATGTGTGGTTTCCATGTAAGTCTTCTATCAAGAGTCATTCCAAGATATTTGACTGTATCTTCTTTGGGAATTTGTTCTCCATATATAGCCACACTTGGACAATCTTGTCTTCTTAAAGTAAATGTAATGTGTTGTGATTTACTGGAATTAACTTTTATATTCCATTTAGCAAGCCATTTTTCTAGGAGGTTTATCTGGTTTTGTACATGTAGCGAAGCTTCTGTTGGAGACAGGCTTGAAGCTGCTATTGCGGTGTCATCTGCGTAAGTGGCTAAAACAACATCGTTCGAAATTGGAATATCCGAGGTAAATATTGTGTATAGTACTGGATCTAGAACGCTTCTCTGTGGTATACCTGCTTTTATTTCAAATATAGCTGATCTTTCATTTTTATTTTTAACGTAAAAACTCCTTTGAGGGAGGTAGCTTTTGAAGAATAAGTAGAACGGAGCCGGTAGAACTTTCTTTATTTTATAAAGTAAGCCATCGTGCCATACTCTATCGAATGCTTGTTGGATATCAAGAAAAATTGCTGAGCAATAGCGTTTATTTTCGAGGGCGTCAGTTATAGCGTCAACAATTCGGAGGCATTGTTCAGGAGTTCCATGTTTGTTTCGAAAGCCAAATTGATGATCTGGAATAATATTTCTTCTTTCAAGAACTGGCAACAATCTTTGCAAAAATATTCTTTCAAATATTTTTGAGAATATTGCTAGTAAACTGATTGGCCTGTATGAAGTCAGCATATTTTCGGGCTTATTTGGTTTGGGAATCATGATTATTTCGGCACATTTCCATTGCGCTGGAAAGTGGTCTATTCTCAGTATTGAATTATATATTAATGTTAAGAACAGTATACTTTTTTTGGTTAAGTTATTAACAGCATTTGCAGATATCAAGTCGTAGCCGGGGGATTTACTTTTATTGAGTTTCTTTATTTCACATATAACTTCATTAGGAGAGAAATGTCGTATTGGGAAATCCATTTGACACGGAGAATTTAAAAACTCAGTTCATAGGGCTGAAATGTTTTCGACAAGGACAAAGCAAAAGCTTCCGATATGGCCTTATCTGACTTACACCAACTACCATCACTAGCTCTTATTATAACATTTCGTTTTTTTTGTCTTTTTAAAAACTTTGTAGCCTTCCACAAAAGATGTTCGTCATATTTGGAGTTGTTTATACTTCCTATAAATTCAGCAGTTTCCTTGTTTTTGTGCTCATATAGTAATTTTTTCAAATCCTTACACGCTTTGTTAAATATTCTCTTGTCTAAAGGATTTCTACTTAACTGCCAATTTCTTCGCAGTCTCCTTTTTTCTGCTATAAATCGTCTTATTTCTGCTGTTACTTGAATAGAATTTTTGTGGACCCTTGGTGTTCTTGGTGTTGCTAGGTTTGCAGCTTCATGGATGAGGTTTGTTAATTGTTCTACTGCATTATCTAGTTCTTCAGCTGTTTGTAGTCGTGTATTTAGATTTAAGTTTTGATCTAGCCAGTATTGGAATGATTCAATGTTTGTATTTGCTGTAATAATGTTTCCGTTAATAGCGTTTGTATCAACAGAAGTATTGTAGTATATGAGTATAGGTGTGTGATCGGAGCTTAACTCATCAAGAGAATCTATTTGTAAGCAATGACTCGGAATTTCTGAAAATACTGCAAAATCCAGTAAGTCAGGAATTTTTTGTGGATCAGATGGCCAGTAAGTTGGAGAACCAGTTGATAGTGTGGAATATTTACTATTTCGCAGACACTTATATAATTCCTTTCCTTTAGGATTCGAAAGCCTGGAGCCCCACCACGGGTGTTTGGCATTATAATCGCCGCCTACAATAAACCTTTGGCCTAAGGATCTAAAAAACTGTTGGTAATCTGAACATATAACAGAATGTCGCGGAGGAAAATAAATCGAACTAATGGTAATATCTCTGTTATTACAATTTATTTTTATAATAGTCGCTTGAAGAAAATTTTTTCTGACTTCATCCATTATATCATATTTAATGGACGATTTGATTAGTATACAGGAACCTGCGTGAGCTCGATTGTCGGGTGGTTGGTATTAATTAAATCATAACCTCTAATGCAAAAGTAGGATCTGCTCGTAAAATGGGTTTCTGAAACTAAAAATATGTCTATGTAGTTGGTGTGTAAAAAGATTTCAGTTTCTCGCGTATGGTTGGAAAGACCATTGGCATTCCATATAGCTATACGTAGATTTAATTGCATAACTTAGCTATAAGTGTAGACATCATATTGAGTAAAGTGGTGGTAGTTTGTATTTGTTTCTCCATTAGCGCTTCTATTCTTCGAAATGAGCTGAAAATATTTTCATTTTGATCACTTCCCTTGGCGGCTTGGGAGTATGAGTACTGATTGGAATTTTTGAAATCATTATTATTTCCGTCTTTATTTGCATTATTTAAATTAGGAAAGTTGTGGTTATTAATGTCAAAGACTGTTTCCTGGTTATTACCAAATCTATTACGTCTTTGTATAAAGTTTTTCTTTTTAAGTAGTTCCTTATAAATTTCGCAACCTTTATAGCTAGCAGTATGAGCCTTTAGACAATTAGAACATTGCGGAGGTGCACTTTCATTCTTTGTACATTGAGATGAAGGATGATTTAAGCCACACTTAACGCATCTAAATAATTTTCGACAATATGTTTTTGTGTGTCCAAACTGCTGACATCTGTAGCATTGTACAATGTCGTTGTTCTTTGTAGGTGGTTCTATTTTCACAACAGCATTGTATAAGAATTTAACGTAAAATATTTCTTTATTGTTATCACTAGGCTCCAAATCAACGAAAAAAATTGAAAGGGGGCTTTTCGTTATCCGACTTTTGACATTTACTATGTTTCTGACTGTATGTCCCAATTTTTCAATTTCCTCTTTAATAAGTTCTACTGGCGTCGAAAAGTGTAAGTTTTTAACTACAACTCTATAAGCCCTTTCTTGCTTTGGTTGAAAAGTATAAAACTCTATATTTTTCCCATCAAGATATTTAACAATCTTCCGATAGGAATCTATGGATTTTATCATTAATCTGACCTGGCCATTGTTTGTTGATTTGTACGTAAAATCTTTAGAGCATATTACCTTTTGAAAGCTCGTTACCATTTTTTTAATATCTGCCACATTGGGCAGAAAAATTGGTGGTGGTTTTGGTTCAGAGTTATTTTCGTTTTCATTTTTATTATTATCACTTATATCGTTTTCAAGTAATTGAAACATATTATTGCTGCTGCATGGGTCATTTGTTGTTGTTATGCGCTTACATTGAATATTTGGTGATTCTCCATTACATCGTTTTCTCGATTTGACTGCCTGCCACTTGTCATCAGATCTTTCGCTCTCGCTATCCATGATATGGATTAGCTAGAAGCTATTTTTAGATTTTTCTTCTTTTGTTTTACACAGAGTAAATTGTTTGTGGATAACTAACGGTAATAAATTGTTTCTATTAAATGTTTTTGTAATTTTAGATTGTGAAGATTTGCGTTCTTTCTTTTGCTTCAATAACACGTCCGATGCGTTTGAAAACAAAATCGAAACGAATAAAAAGATTTTGTTACAAAAATTTTTGTTTTGGCAAAAAACTAGTCAAACTCATTTGGTTGCGTTGAAACAATTAATAATGTGTTAAATGAAGAGCTTTAAATTTTGGATAATTTCATGTTGTGATTTTTTGGGTTTTTTGAGAAATATCTTTTTTTGTAGGCAGTCTACTATGACTAAAAATTAAAAAAAAATAGTTTCAAAAGTTTCCACTTAATTTTTTATATTTTTGGAGGAGTTAGACAAAAATTTTTCATTTTACACATTTGATAGTTTTACCCACTGAAATCAGGAGAAATTTTATAATTGCATATTGGAACCGTCATTTAGTATTTAAAAAATTTTACCACATATTCAAAATTATCGGCCTCAAAACCTATCAGAAATTTAGGAAATTTTAACCCAAATTTGAAAGCATAATCGAAAGGAATATTCCAACGAAATACTTCCGTAACTTGCAATTTGGACATATGTATAGCCCGTCAGTGCAGAAGTAAGGTTGACCGCATAGGAACGCAAGTGCGGACAGGAGGATCATATTGCAAGGAATTGCGAACAGGAACCACTTTGTATGTTCTGCAAAGTGGACAAGCCGGAGTTCACCAAGCAATCATACGCGACCAATATATACCTCCAAGTAAACCATCGTTAACAAGATGGGAAAAATACTGGAGAGGATAATATACAATCGACTGCTGACACGTAACGAGGCAAGAGGTGGGGCCTGTTCGTAAATGAATCACTGCGCTGCATAATATGATTATTTTGCGCTCACACTGCTAATCACATGTTGCTGATGCTTATTTTTGCTGATTTATTTGTTTGCATTTACGAACGAACAAACACTGCAGAAATGGAAAAATTATTAATAAATTTGATTTTTGAACTGGACGATAAAACAAATGACAAAATGTTGTTAAATGTACAAAAAAGTGTACTTTGTGCAAAAAAGAAGACATTTAAGAAAGAAAAAAATAAACTTATTGTTAAAACTCTCATTCTCTCTCTCCCACTCATTTAATGCATCAGCCATTTTTGTGATTAGTGTTTTGGGTTTATTTGCGCATAATATGATTTAATGTTGCATTTACGAACATGTTGCAGCTGCAGTGCTGCCAAGGTTTGCATTTATGAACACGATGCTCATAATATGCGGCGCAATGATGCATTTACGAACAGGCCCGTGCTATTTCGGACCTATAATGTGGTTTTAGGATGCAACGATCACTGTTAACGTGATAAGGAATTTGGCCGACATTGAAGGCGAAATAAGCAGATTTGGCACCAAAGAATACTGCGTGATTTCACTCTTGATGTTTTACGTCGTGAAATGAGTGCAAATTATGAGAGCCCAACAACATGGCTACGCCGCCACACTTGACGAAGATTCCGAATGGTTATCTTCAGGATAGGAGGGTAATATACTTAACTAAAGGTGGGGAAAAGGAACGTGTACTGACGCCGGGCGTCCCGAAGGGGTCTGTACTTGGGCAACTATTGTGGAACATTATGTACGATGGAGTACTCCGACTGCAATTGGCAAATGGGACCACAGTTGTGGGTTTTGCAGGTGAAATTTTCAGAGTCTCCTCGGTTGCTAAGGCTTGAGAGGAAATATAGGCGATAGATGGCGAACATAACGGTTCAAAAAGTTGGAACAACAAGGTTGGTTTGATGAGGCAGGATTGACACTTGCTGCATACAAAATGCCGTCTTGATATATGCCCAGAAAATAGTGGAGAAGATGGAAGTGAAGATCGAATCGAAGAGGGCCATAAAATACTTGGGAGTGATTATCGACGACAGGTTGAATTTCAAAGCGCACGTACAATTAATAGACGAAAAGGTATCTGTAACCCAGGGAGCACAGACGAGAATGATCGCAAATTGCCGAAAACAATACCTATAGACATATTGGAATACGAGATGAGGCGGTTATACTTTTGCAGTCTGGAGTACCTAAGACAAACAGCTGCTATAAAAACGAAGAAGCGAGGGACTTCCATTCACAAATGACAGGATGGGAGAGCAGTTTAAAGGGAAGATGGACATTTCCTTTGTCCCTAATATAACATCTTGGACGGAGAACGAACACTGTGAGCTGAACTTCTACGTGACCCAGTTCCTAACTGTTCATGAATGCTTCAGCCAATAGAACCAGAGAATGGCTGAGGTTATGCTGGAACTCCGAAGGCGAAATTTAATTTAATGTAAAAAAGCTTTAAAGCTAACCAGCCCTCCGCGAAGTAACACCCTACGGCAGTCCCGTAGGGTGAGGAGTGGTTGAAGAATGTAGGGGGTGGATTTAGTAGATGGGCAGCGGTGATGGTACTTTTTGATGGAAAAAAGAGCCTTTCAAGAATCTCATTTCTGGCTCAAGATAAAAACACAAACAATTGACTTCTAAGAAACCAGTAAACTTACCGACCATACCACGCGTAACGTAGTGCGTTTAAGCCCCAATCACACACACAAATAATTGGGGTCCCAGGCAAAGGATTCAATTTGGGACCCAATAGCAAGAAAAATGGAACAAAACAAACATACTTCTACTGGCGTTACTACCCCAACCGGGACCGAGGGTGCAACGTTGAACATCTCTATGTGGAATAATTTCTAGACGGCATCGAGGCTACTTCACTCACCTATGCAGACGCAAAACGGCGAGAGATCCCGCTAGCCGCCAGCGGAGTTGCAGAGGAGCAAAGCTCCAGAGAGGGAAACAGACGAATTTACTAAGTTAGGTGATAAGATAACTGACCTTGTAGACATTATGGGCGAAGGAAGAAGGTCCATACACCAGGCGATGCGCGATGCGATAGCGTCAATATCGTCGCTTCACCAGCAAGGACAAGGTTTTAAGACAGGAAAATAATATCAGAACAAATGATTAGAGCACTCAGGCGATTCAACAGCTGCAGTTAGAAGGTGCTGAGATACGAAGTTTAAAAACCCAGAAGACCACCTCCGAAGGAGACCAGACCAATTTGGCCGGAGGGACTAATATACGCAGCTTCGAAGGTTGGAAACAAGGATCTGATAAAGGGAACTGAAGATGTCACGAATCGGGTTGCGAAAGTACCTGGTACCGAACTGGAAACGATCCGACAGCCTGATGATTGGGTTCTTAAGACTAGGAAGCGCAAAAAAACGTCAAGAGCGGATGCAATGATTATACAATTTATGGAGAAACTCTCATTTGCAGACATTCTAACGGTTAGAAATGTCCCGCAGCGAAGTGATGATGTTCACCTTGTGAAGAAAATCCAAAAAGGGAAATTTTGTTAGAATTTAAAAGGTCGACTGAGGTGACTACTGAGACGCACGAATCCAAGTCGAAGACCATATTATCCGATGATGCTGAATATTTGAACTAAGATACGTAAACGAGGTAACCACGGAAGAGGAAATAACAACCGCATGGAGAGAACAAATTGGGGAATTACACGGACAGCAATAATTGATGTGTTTAGGAAAGTTATTGATGCATGCATTTAGGATAGGTCCTTCCTTTGGATATGGAAAAGACAGAGGTTGGTTCTCATCCCGATTACCGCCTGCTTTGTATGATTGATACCGCCTGTAGACTCATAGAGAAGATAGTCTGTAGGAGATTTCAAATGGAACTGGGATGTCAGGTCGCCATTTTAGCTTCGGAAAGAAGCCATCAGCGTTGATCGCTGCTTTAAGGGTGATAAGGAATATTGCGTTATCATGGCTTTGGATATCAAAAACGACTTCAACTTGGTAGATTGGGACGCCACCCTAGTTCCACTCGATGAGAGGGCTGTACCTGATGCAATTCATAATGGAATATTTTAAGGATAGAGTACTTGTATATGACACAGACGAAGGCAGAAAGTCACACGCTGTAACAGCAGGAAGGTACCACGGGGATCTGTACTGGGCACAATACTGTGGTACACCATGTATGATGGTGTACTGAAGTTAGGCATCCTACAGGCACACAAATATTAGGATTTGCAGATGATATTGCCCTCATGATAAAGGGGAAATATCTTCCTGAACTTGCAATGCAGCAGTTAGTAGAGTTAAAAGCTGGATCGCAATTATAGGCCTGAAACTTGCGGATCATAAAACTGATGTCGTATTAGTAAGCAGTAGGAAAAAGTTAGAATTCACCATCATAACTGTTGGCGAACAAAGAATAACATCGAAGCAGACAGTATAGTACTTGGGAGTTATGATTGACAACTGATTATTGGAAGTGTGCGACGACAACGGCCGCACTCTCGTGGATTATGGCTAACTTGGAACATTCCAGACAGGAGAAGAGGCAATTGCTGATGAGAGTGATTAGATATATTGCTCTATATACAGCGCCTATTAATGGAAGTGTGACGACCTAGGTTGGGTTTAATAAGCAGGCACCTAGCAAACCGAGAGTAAGTCTTGCGTCGAATTGTGCACATTGGTCTATCGAAGTCCGTTCAATTGCTTGACGATGCTATGGATAAATGGCAGCAAGACTAGTCCAATTTCACCAAGAGAAGATGGACCTTTAGACTACCGAGAATAGTCGAATTGACCAAAATTAAACACAACCAAAACATTAACATCTTGAGAATTGATATTAATATTAATCAAATACTTGGAGATCTTACCTAGCAAGATCGAGTAGCCTAGCAGAAAGTACAGGCTATAAAGAAATTGTTATATAAATGTCTTAATAGTGGTGAGAATTCCCACGCTAGAAAATATTAAATGCTAAACTTCCTAATCTTACTTCCAATTTACAGTCAAAATTAAATATGGTTAATAGAGTGTCCCGAAAAAATTTTTTTTTTGATTTCCCTAACGCAAGACCTCCGAAAATTTGCGTAATTGATCGTAGATTACCAAAATGATTTTAAAAATAAAATGAAACTATATCTTCAGGGTTCTACCAATCTTCAAAGTTTTGAAAATTAGTTATTTTCATGATTATATTTCGCTATCCTAAATTTCGACACCTAAACTAAATATGCCACGACTATGTATAACAACACTTTACTGGCGACTACGAATTTGCTAGACACAGTGGAGTTCGTTTATAACGACTTTTTTATAAAAAAAATTCCGGAAAAAATTGCCAAATTTTGGTCACAAAAAATATGTTTAAATTTTAGGATATGGTCATTTATTATAAGTTTTATTTTCTTGTACCTTAATTGCAAGTATAAAATATATTAATAAAATAAATTTGTATCTCGTTTTTTTAATTTTTATTTTAAGCATAGGGTTTAGGTTTGTAAAAACGGTTTCGAAAGTAGAGCCCTCAAGATGGCATGAAATTCGATTTTTATTACTTATGCCGTAATCTGTGTAAAATTACGCAAATTTTGATACCTCTTGCGAAAGTGTAGCTGAAAATCTATTTTTTTCATTCAAGGACGGGACAGCCTAATGGTTAATGAATATGAAATGCAAATAAGCGAAAGTACCAGAAATCGGCGTTATTCTACAATCTTCACTGCAGGAAACAAAAGTGTGTTTGGCGCGGATAAGGTAACGTTTAAGAGAAATTCAACATAATAATAGCTTTCAGAAGAGGTCGTAGTGAGAATAAGAATGGTCAGAAACCAAAAGTATCGAATGTGTCTTTGCGGAAATATAAATTGATAGAATGCTTATATCCCAGACGCAATTGATGTCAGAAGTATATCTAAATTTTTGGTTTGATTGAAAGGTCCATAAAAGCAAAGCGGTCGGACTTCGGAAAATATGTTGTTAAAAAATTCAGTTGCCCAAATGTAATTTAATTTTGGTGGAGATCTCAAAAAGTCAATTCAATCCTCAAGAATGGCGGCACAGCAGATCCCCTCCAAATAATTTTTAGGGAACAACCCAATTCTGCGAGCCCCAAATCTTAAAGAACTTTAACTCTAACAAAATACCATACCAAAAAGTTTAACTGTAATTTTTACAGTGTCGAATTTTAGAAAATATGTAATGATTAGAATATGCAATTACTGCACTATTGTTAGGTTACTATTGGAGCCGTGATTTTGCTCACGCTAAAAAAGTAAAATATTTTACAATATTCAACACTTAACAATAATGAGGTATTTTATAACTTTTTATTAAGGATAAGAAATCTATACAAATAGGCTGTTCTGATCAATTGCTAACTTATATCAAAAACAATCAAATTTATTTATTAGTTAAATTAAATAAACTATCAATATTTTTTAAATTAATTAATTTGTCATTTTAATTAAATTGGAAATATAAAACATATATTTTTAGGTATCTTGGATAAGAAAAAAGGATTATCACTTGCTTACAGTTGGTTTAACTACTTATAGCAGCGACGAAAGGTTTAGTGCCACCCATCTTAAACATTCTGAGGTAAGAAAAAATATGTCACTAAAAGCTTTTAAATACGATGGATAATTTAAAATCCAATGATCTTTAAGGGTAACGGGCCAAATAAATCGATGAAATATCCAATTTATAAATTCTCAACATGTACAGATATTTTACACATGTAAACCATGTTTAATATTATTATTATAACATTAATTATGCTTTGATTGTAAAAATATTTATATTTAAATCCGGTTACGTTAAAGTCTTGTTTTGGTCTTCCAATTGAATTTTACAAGACTTAAAAAGTTAACGTTTATAGTTTTCAAAATTTTGGAAATATAAAATAATTTCTCATCTGCGTAATATTATTTTTACTACGAAAAAGGAATAGTTTTTACCGCCTTCCAAATGAATTTAATTTTTTTTCTTTTTTGAATTGTTTAGAAACTTTTTTAATATCTATAAAGTATAAAATCAAGTTCAAAATCTAATTTATCAACATGGCTGATTGCCTTAAAGAAGTAATCTAATTGAATGTTTTAAAAATACGAAGTTCAGAAAGGTACGGGCGTGATTCAAGCAACCTTCGAAAAAGACACATCGTTTTCGCTATAATCTCCTCGACGAAGTTCATTATATGTGCAATATATGTCAAAATAATTTTTTAATCGAAATCCAAAAACCATTTTTTTGTATTATCTTCTTCATCATAGGTTCCCTATTTTTTTCCTAACTCTGCATTAATGTAAGTACTAAGCTATAGATATTTTTACACAATAAATTTAGGTTATAATTGAGGGGTGTAGAAACAAAGGCAGCAATCTCCACTTTTTTCATGAAATGAGTTAATGATGCCATCTTGTTACATCTGTTGAATGCTTGCTATAAGTCAATATGGCAGTTCCAAATTCGTTTTCATCAAGTCAAAATATATGGTCTAAATCTGAAGAATGAAACAAAGACAACTATCTCCAATGGAGATTGCTGTCTTTGTTACGCTCACTTTATATGATACTTACAAACGAATAAAAAAATAGAAACCATTTTATTACCGGAGGAATACGAAAAGGTTCTATCAGAATTTGGTACCGTTCTCAAAATTATTGATCATTGCCCTGTTAACGACTGGAAGGATGCAAGCAAAGAATTTTTACATCCTCCTGGAAAATGGCATTTCAAATTCGCCACAACAAAAAAATTCTTTCTAAAAAAAACTATTCAAGGAAAAATTGTTATCACTGGTGAAGAAAATTATAAGTCTTACGTTAATTAAAAACAATTATCGCAGTATCAGTAAAAAGAATTTGAATCCAAAAAATATGCAAACTGTACGAATATAACCATATTCTGTAAAAATTAATTCTCTGAAGATTAGAGATATTAATAATTTAAAAAAAAAAATTTGGAGAGCAGTGGAAGAATGATGAAAATCTAAAATTTTATACAGATTTTTTAAATAACAGCCATCACCAAATCGTTGAGAATGAAGATATTCACTATACAGAATATTGCTCTCAGCCGATAGAAGAAGCACTATTAATGAAAATTTAATTCATCATTTAAGTTCTAACTATTTTAAAATAATTTAAATACTTTTTTGTTTATAACTAAAATAAAATTTGTTTACTAGGAGTACCTGTTTCTTTAAAGTAATTTACATAAAATTTATATAAAATCAAGTTCAAAATCTAATTTATCAACATGGCTGATTGCCTTAAAGAAGTAATCTAATTGAATGTTTTAAAAATACGAAGTTCAGAAAGGTACGGGCGTGATTCAAGCAACCTTCGAAAAAGACACATCGTTTTCGCTATAATCTCCTCGACGAAGTTCATTATATGTGCAATATATGTCAAAATAATTTTTTAATCGAAATCCAAAAACCATTTTTTTGTATTATCTTCTTCCTCATAGGTTCCCTATTTTATTTTTATATTTTATATTTTATAATATTTTACTTTTTTAGCGTGAGCAAAATCACGGCTCCAATAGTAACCTAACAATAGTGCAGTAATTGCATATTCTAATAATTACATATTTTCTAAAATTCGACACTGTAAAAATTACAGTTAAACTTTTTGGTATGGTATTTTGTTAGAGTTAAAGTTCCTTAAGAGTTGGGGCTCGCAGAATTGGGTTGTTTCCTAAAAATTATTTGGAGGGGATCTGCTGTGCCGCCATTCTTGAGGATTGAATTGACTTTTTGAGATCTCCACCAAAATTAAATTACATTTGGGCAACTGAATTTTTAACAACATATTTTCCGAAGTCCGACCGCTTTGCTTTTATGGACCTTTCAATCAAACCAAAAATTTAGATATACTTCTGACATCAATTGCGTCTGGGATATAAGCATTCTATCAATTTATATTTCCGCAAAGACACATTCGATACTTTTGGTTTCTGACCATTCTTATTCTCACTACGACCTCTTCTGAAAGCTATTATTATGTTGAATTTCTCTTAAACGTTACCTTATCCGCGCCAAACACACTTTTGTTTCCTGCAGTGAAGATTGTAGAATAACGCCGATTTCTGGTACTTTCGCTTATTTGCATTTCATATTCATTAACCATTAGGCTGTCCCGTCCTTGAATGAAAAAAATAGATTTTCAGCTACACTTTCGCAAGAGGTATCAAAATTTGCGTAATTTTACACAGATTACGGCATAAGTAATAAAAATCGAATTTCATGCCATCTTGAGGGCTCTACTTTCGAAACCGTTTTTACAAACCTAAACCCTATGCTTAAAATAAAAATTAAAAAAACGAGATACAAATTTATTTTATTAATATATTTTATACTTGCAATTAAGGTACAAGAAAATAAAACTTATAATAAATGACCATATCCTAAAATTTAAACATATTTTTTGTGACCAAAATTTGGCAATTTTTTCCGGAATTTTTTTTATAAAAAAGTCGTTATAAACGAACTCCACTGTGTCTAGCAAATTCGTAGTCGCCAGTAAAGTGTTGTTATACATAGTCGTGGCATATTTAGTTTAGGTGTCGAAATTAAGGATAGCGAAATATAATCATGAAAATAACTAATTTTCAAAACTTTGAAGATTGGTAGAACCCTGAAGATATAGTTTCATTTTATTTTTAAAATCATTTTGGTAATCTACGATCAATTACGCAAATTTTCGGAGGTCTTGCGTTAGGGAAATCAAAAAAAAAATTTTTTCGCGACACTCTATTAACCATATTTAATTTTGACTGTAAATTGGAAGTAAGGTTAGGAAGTTTAGCATTTAATATTTTCTAGCGTGGGAATTCTCACCACTATTAAGACATTTATATAACAATTTCTTTATAGCCTGTACTTTCTGCTACGCTACTCGATCTTGCTAGGTAAGATCTCCCAGTATTTGTTTAATATTAATATCAATTCTCAAGATGTTAATGTTTTGGTTGTGTTTAATTTTGGTCAATTCGACTATTCTCGGTAGTCTAAAGGTCCATCTTCTCTTGGTGAAATTGGACTAGTCTTGCTGCCATTTATCCATAGCATCGTCAAGCAATTGAACGGACTTCGATAGACCAATGTGCACAATTCGACGCAAGACTTACTCTCGGTTTGCTAGGTGCCTGCTTATTAAACCCAACCTAGGTCGTCACACTTCCATTAATAGGCGCTGTATATAGAGCAATATATCTAATCACTCTCATCAGCAATTGCCTCTTCTCCTGTCTGGAATGTTCCAAGTTAGCCATAATCCACGAGAGTGCGGCCGTTGTCGTCGCACACTTCCAATAATCAGTTGTCAATCATAACTCCCAAGTACTATACTGTCTGCTTCGATGTTATTCTTTGTTCGCCAACAGTTATGGTGGTGAATTCTAACTTTTTCCTACTGCTCACTAATACGACATCAGTTTTATGATCCGCAAGTTTCAGGCCTATAATTGCGATCCAGCTTTTAACTCTACTAACTGCTGCATTGCAAGTTCAGGAAGATATTTCCCCTTTATCATGAGGGCAATATCATCTGCAAATCCTAATATTTGTGTGCCTGTAGGATGCCTAACTTCAGTACACCATCATACATGGTGTACCACAGTATTGTGCCCAGTACAGATCCCCGTGGTACCTTCCTGCTGTTACAGCATGTGACTTTCTGCCTTCGTCTGTGTCATATACAAGTACTCTATCCTTAAAATATTCCATTATGAATTGCATCAGGTACAGCCCTCTCATCGAGTGGAACTAGGGTGGCGTCCCAATCTACCGAGTTGAAGTCGTTTTTGATATCCAAAGCCATGATAACGCAATATTCCTTATCACCCTTAAAGCAGCGATTAACGCTGATGGCTTCTTTCCGAAGCTAAAATGGCGACCTGACATCCCAGTTCCATTTGAAATCTCCTACAGACTATCTTCTCTATGAGTCTACAGGCGGTATCAATCATACAAAGCAGGCGGTAATCGGGATGAGAACCAACCTCTGTCTTTTCCATATCCAAAGGAAGGACCTATCCTAAATGCATGCATCAATAACTTTCCTAAACACATCAATTATTGCTGTCCGTGTAATTCCCCAATTTGTTCTCTCCATGCGGTTGTTATTTCCTCTTCCGTGGTTACCTCGTTTACGTATCTTAGTTCAAATATTCAGCATCATCGGATAATATGGTCTTCGACTTGGATTCGTGCGTCTCAGTAGTCACCTCAGTCGACCTTTTAAATTCTAACAAAATTTCCCTTTATGGATTTTCTTCACAGGTGAACATCATCACTTCGCTGCGGGACATTTCTAACCGTTAGAATGTCTGCAAATGAGAGTTTCTCCATAAATTGTATAATCATTGCATCCGCTCTTGACGTTTTTTTGCGCTTCCTAGTCTTAAGAACCCAATCATCGGGCTGTCGGATCGTTTCCAGTTCGGTACCAGGTACTTTCGCAACCCGATTCGTGACATCTTCAGTTCCCTTTATCAGATCCTTGTTTCCAACCTTCGAAGCTGCGTATATTAGTCCCTCCGGCCAAATTGGTCTGGTCTCCTTCGGAGGTGGTCTGGGTTTTTAAACTTCGTATCTCAGCACCTTCTAACTGCAGCTGTTGAATCGCCTGAGTGCTCTAATCATTTGTTCTGATATTATTTTCCTGTCTTAAAACCTTGTCCTTGCTGGTGAAGCGACGATATTGACGCTATCGCATCGCGCATCGCCTGGTGTATGGACCTTCTTCCTTCGCCCATAATGTCAACAAGGTCAGTTATCTTATCACCTAACTTAGTAAATTCGTCTGTATCCCTCTCTGGAGCTTTGCTCCTCTGCAACTCCGCTGGCGACGAGCATCTTCGCGTCTTCATAATCATCGTCATCATCAATAGTGTTGTCTATATCCTTATGCTTATCTTCAAGTTCTCCAATGATTTCATTATCACTATTTATGTCATCATATTCATCGTCATCATCAATAGTGTTGTCTATATACATATCCTTATTTTCAAGTTTTCCAATGATTTCATTATCACCACTTACATCATCATAATCATCATCATCAATAGTGTTGTCTATATCCTTATGCTTATCTTCAAGTTTTCCGATGATTTCATTATCACCATTTACGTAATCATTATCATCGTCGCCATTAATAGTATTATTGTCTATATACATATCCTTATGTTTATCTTTAACTTTTCCGATGATTTTTTAAGTGGTTTTGTTATTGGTTGAAAGGTATCTTCTAATAAATTAGCTATATCTATTTGATTCACTTTAATATTTTTAAACTTTTCCTTTAGAACAGCCCTTGTCTTTACAAGATCTTCTAACACTTTATTATGATAATTTTTAGACATTTTAATAATTTTTTTTATATTGATTTTGATCTGCTTTGTATCTGGTAACGATCTGCTTTATATCTATTCACGAAGGCTTCTCCCTAAATTAATAAACACGTTTTAATAGTCCTGTCATGAAGTAGAATGTCTAGGAGGAAATAAATGACATATACAAAGACATCTCCACAGTTCATATTAACTTTAAATCCAGCAGCTTGTAGATAGTTGTGACAAATTGTAGGAAGAACTTCGAACTTAATTGTTGATTTAAAATTAAAATTGCAGAACTAGCATCTGCTCTAGTGTCCGGATGATTTGCTGCTATCATAGCGTAACCTCTGTTATTGAAGTAAGTTCTAGAAGTATAACGCGTTTCAGAGATCAAGAAAACGTCAACGAATTGAGTAAATATTTATTTTATCTTATATATTTTTCGTAAGTTCAAGAAGCAAACAACAACTGTATGGCTATCTTGTCTACTAGGGAAACTAAATCACCAAAATTAAAAAAAAAATAAATGAAATAGAATTTTAAGTTAACAATTTGGTTTATTTAAACATTTTAATTTTTTTAATATACATATTCATTGTCTATAACATATAAATACTCTGAATGAAGTTTGAGTACTCATGCGAAATTTTAGTACGCGTACATTATTGATGCTTTTCTACATAAGAGCAATTTAAATCAGAAATATTTATTGCATGATGAGCAGTGTTGTCATTTGTCAAATTTTCCTTTTTTTAAGTTTCTTGAAATGCAAAAAAGTTTTCATAATTTTTTTTTTTTTTCTAACAAAACAAGTTTTTTCAATACATTTAAATTTGTCCAATAATAATAACATTAAGTATTGACATTTTTAAATAAAAAATTGTATATTTTATAAGTCCCCGGCAAAGCTAGCAAAGAAACATCAACAGAGGTACCGGATTCCGGTAAATTTCTTAAAATTATAGCACTTTTGTAAATAGGTAAATGACATAAAACACGTTTGAAAATTTTCAGGACAAAATGTCCATTTTCGTACCTCTGAAATTACTTGACTCTTCAACACATAAAACGAAAACAGCATGAAAACTTTGTTTTTTTCCTGAATAAGGCAAATCTAAAACTCCAAATTACAATGTTACGATGAAACCAAAGTATAACAAGTAACGAAACGGAATTTGACAGCTCATAGGCCAGTCGTGAAAGGGACAGCAAATATTACCAGAAGTCCCTCTTTGATTGCAACTCTTTTTTGTTTATTTATGTTTTTTTAGTTTTCGGGGTGGGTTTTTTATATTGGCGAGAGTTAATAAAAAAAATTAATTTTTGTCTAAAACTATTAATACATAGTTTTAAAAATGGAAAATCAAATTTTGGTTTTAATTACGTGTTTATGGAACCAATTACATGTTTATGGAACTAATTACATGCTTATGAATTTACATATATGATATTTTGTGCTCCTAAGGCCTACAGAAGGCTTCAAGAGAACACAAGACAAGTTTTTTCAGTTAATTTATCCTCCATTTTTCTTGTTTACAAATTAATAAATTCAAAAGAAATGACACTCAGAACATAAAAACAATCGATAACTAATATACAAAATTTTGTTCATGAAAGAAATGTGTTAAAAAAATGTATTTTCCTCTAATATTTTCTAAAAAAAAATAATAATAAATGAAGATAAGGGACGCTAGCTTTTAATTTTTAACAAATTTATTTTTAAATGTTTTATTTTTGAACTCGGATATACAGTTAGGGACAAAATTGTTCACAAAACAACCAATATTAAATATAAATAACTCGCTTTTTCTTATTCATTGTTTTTATTGAAATTTTTTTTAATTGATTTTAATCTTTATATTGTGCTTTAATAAAAAAAGATAAAACTAACAAAAAATATTAAATTCACTCTTTAAATTTAAAAAGGTTTCACATGTTAGCTGTGAACCCTTATGACGCTTGACGAAAATAATTACGTTTTTGGCTATTAATATTTCGTGTGCCCCCCTCTTGTAGTTGTAACAGCTTTTATTCGTTTTGGCATACTATTTACAAGATTTATTAGCACCTGTGCACACATTCTGCCAGTTATTCGGCGTAGTACACCCAACTGGTTTCCACGAAAACAGCCCCAAGCCATCAAAGATCCACCGCCAAATTTCATTGTGCTTGTAATATTTCGCTCTTGGACTCCAATTCTTTTACCAACCCATGTCCATTGGCGCCCATCAGACCCAATACAGTTGATTTTTGTCTCATCTGACCAAGTTACCTTCATCCTGTCATCTGTCGTAAAATGCCCGTACTTTTTTGCAAAAGCCAACCGCTTTTTTCGATTTTGTTCGCTTAAATAAGGTTTTTTAAGTTTTGTTCTTGGCGCTAAGCCGCTGGATTTTAAACATTTTCGAACGGTTTTGGAACGTATGTTTAAACTATACTCTTGTTTGAGTATTTGTGTGACCTCAACAGCTGTATTAGCCTCACCAGACACAATCAATCGACGAGCTTCTCGAGCATCGGCAAGCGAAAGTTTTTTGGGACGACCATATTTATTTCCCGTGGAGTTTAAACTATTCTGATTCTTTATTTTATTCACTAACCCTATTGATATGTTATATTTTTTAGCGATTTCGCGATATGGGACACCTTCCATTATGTCTTTTGCTACATTTTGTTTCAATAGGGGAGTCTTAGCTTTTCCCATTATAAAAGGCTAAATGAATTATTTAAAAGAGTAGTATTTTATTTAAATAACATTAAATAATATCCTTTACTTACGTTATTTAAAAAAAATTATGAATTTTGTTTTTTTATTTTTTAAAAATTGAGAAAGAGATCTGAGGGTCAAAAATGTTCACACACGTGGATATAGTTGTTTAATTTGTTTTTAGTAAAAAAGTAACAGTACTCCAAAAAAATGTCGCCATACAATAAACAACATTGTGCCAGACTACATAACACAAAATGGGCTGACAGACCTAGGTTTGTACAATACTTTTTTTTTTGTATATCTTTAATCATACTTTTTGTGAACAATTATGTCCCTAACTGTACATACATACATTGACTTTGTATGTTTAACTACAATAGAAATAATTTTGGTTTTTAAAAACTTTTAATTTATTTATTCTTTCTGACGATTTTTTACTATTTCAATAAACGTCTTTGATGATTTTGACGATTTTTTCTCAAATATTTTACGATTTGGTGCCTCATTTATCTGGCAGCTATGGTTGTGTAGCAAAGAAGAAGGGTTGAATAAAGTCGAACTGTTTAGCTGGAAAAGCAAAAGTGAATATTTTTAGGGCCATTATTACAACTTGTGGTTAAACTTGGGGTTAGTTAAAGGCACCTTTAGCTAAAGGGAACTGTAAAGTTACCTTTAACTTATTTTCGTTATTACAACTTACAGATAAAAATTTTCAAAAATATGGCAGTGACGGAGCAATGTCGATAAAGCTGCTCAATTATACAGGTTTTTTTTAATGCAGTGGCAACCGCGGGCTTCGTATTTTAGTTGTATATGCTCATTTTGTTTAAATTTTAAGTTGCCATATTGAAAATAATACATAATATGGCAAGTTCAAACATAAAGTGACGTTTAAATGTTAAAGGTAGGATGATCCTTCCTTTAGCTTAACGATCACTTCTATCTTATTGGGTACTCATAATAATGAAAAACAATTTATCTGCCCGTTAAAATCCTCCCTTTAGTTAACGGCAAGTTGTAATAATGGCCCTTAAACTTATAACTTAAAGAAAAGGTCGGACGGTTTTGAATTTGAGCAGATAGCTGATAATAATGAAAGAGAAAAAACAATAGTAGATGGCTTTGAAAAAGTAAAGGTTATTTAATCAACAATTAGAAGTTGAAATGAGGTATATGAAAAAATATAAAATATCCCAAGAAATTTAATGAATGAGCACAAATACAATAAAATAATGGCGGCAGTGTTGAGAAGCCAAAGTTGGTCTGCTGGTCAGTTCTTCATTACTTACTGATAAAGTTAATGAAACAAATTCATCTATTAAATCAAAAAAAGTCATACGCCCGTATATTAAGGAGAATTGGTTACAATAACAAAAAAAAAAATGAACAATGAAGAGTAATAGATGATAAAAGTAAAACAAAAATCGCCTTTGTTTTAAAAATAAAATAAGCGGTTCTTTTTTAATTAAAAAATCTGAAGAAGTGGATGAGTACAGAAAATAATTATATATCTAAGGGAGAACACTTCAAACGCTCTTATACAAACATTAAGGCTGCGATTGTGGAAAATCTAGTTTGCCTTCGCAATAAGACGGTAATATAGGAGAGACGAAAATACAGGTAAATGTTGAAAAATAATATCGGATGGTGATAAACGTATTTCAAAAAACCAGCAAAATTTTCACACCTACCAATTAAAAAGTGTTTAAGGTCTGTTGCAATAAGTCATAAGTCAAGTTGCAATAAACATAAATTTTGTTTATTCTGAAGCGGACCCCATCTAGAATGTTAAATATCTACTCATATCAATCAAAAATCGGTTAAACGATTGCAACCACTTTAATAATTCAACAGCTAGAAGCATACGAAGTCTAATAATCACACCGCAGATTACAGATCATGTCCAGTGAACTCATTACCCCAATAGAATTAATTTTTCTGCTATGGCACCTACCAATGTTAGAAATACATATGTATTAACAGATTGCCCAGTCAGCTTTCATTCGGATATCATATTCTGACACTGTAGCTCCGTTCCAATAGAAAAATCCTTACAAATTTAGCAGCCAGTAGGGACACAATATTTGTCGCCTTAAGACTCAGTTAGTTGAGTGTGAGGGAATATAACTGCAACGGTAGATAACAGCTGATCGATATTGTTATGTATAAAGTAATAAGAATAGTTATGGAAATGTAATGTAACGTAACTAGAATGTACGAATCTGTATCAAATTAAATTTCCTTATGTTTTTACTGGACATTTTTTTGCAAATAAATAATAAAATAGTGATTCTACAATCGCACATAAAATATCTTGGCATATATTAATTGGAAACTGTTAAAACATCTTGCAGATGATTACAGCACCTGTTAACAACTCAAACATTTGACAGTAACATGCAACAGTAAAAAATATTCCAAAAGATATTTGATCAACCTCGTAGCACATCTCTTAACGTTTCCGATTTCGTCGGTCGAATACATATTCATAGAAATCACCTTTACAAGAGCAATCTATTACAAAGGATTAATTTAATTTGCTGATCAGGTCTATATAATTCTATTATTTTTAGTTTTCAAGATTTGAAGACTTACGCCCAAAGTCCATACCATCCGTTTCATGCGACCTTGCGTTACATGCGATTCTTGCATTCTATGCGGTTTTTATTGCAAGTTACATACAATGCGTTATATGCGACTGGTTTTTTGTTTTGATCAGCTGTTGTGGTAAACAATAAAAAGCAAACAAGAACATTTTTGGGAAAAATCGAAAATCAAATTGTAATTTTAAAAGAATTTATGCGATTAATTACAGATTTATGAGTTTACATATGTGATATTTTGTACTGTTAAGACCTACGAAAATCCTCAAAAGAACGCAAGACGAGTGTTTTCGGTTAATTTTTTGTCCTCCATTTTTCTTGTTTACAAATAAATAAATTCAAAATAGATGACACTCAGTACATAAAAACAATCAACAACTAGTAACATACATATTTTGTTCATGAAAGAAATGTGTTAAAAAATGTATTTTAATGTATTTTCCTCTTAAATTAGTTGTAAACTTTATTATGAAATATGTTTATTATTAATACTTTTATAATGCAAAAAGAAAAATGCGAAAATAGTAATGCACTATTTAAACATATTTATCGAAACCATTCACAATAGTATATAATTTGGCATGCCAAGTTTAAAAAACTGCTGACTTTTTCCAGCAGTGCATGAGTCGCATAGAAAAGTAGAAAGTAGACCTACTTGATGCATTCTACGGGTCTATGCATTTTCTTATGTTTCTTGTCACAAACAACTACACTGATTCTACTAAAAAAGTTTATATTTTGAAGGAAATGAAACTGGGGCCTGCAGATGTCAAATTAAGGAAAATAAAGCACACCCTTCTATAAACATTTGCCAAAAAACACAACTGAAGACCCCGTTAGGGAACGTTCCTTGCCTTAAAAGTTTGATCGCACCTCTGTCACTCAAAATAAACTAAATTTTAGAGCACGGCTTTACTTAAACATTCAAGATATGAACCCATTCAAAGTCTTTAAAACTTTTGTTATATACTTTAAAGAAGACTCATATGTAACGACGTAAAAGACTTCAATAAAAATTATTTAATGAGTAAAATTCCAAACGTATTCACTTTTGCTGTTACTTTGTTGTGTATTACATAACAAAGGGAACAGAAACTTTGATTTTACACAAAATTGTGTTTGATCTACTCCGAAAGCACAAAATAGGCATTAGAACAGAAACACAGTTGGGTCCCACGCGTTATAAACAAACCCAAAAAATTTGGACAGAAAATAGCTTTCGGAGTATTATTCGATATATTTTAATGCCGCAGACGTATACATATTTTAACCTCGCGTCTACACATGCAATCGCAAGTACGAAAAACTCAATACGAATTTTTTCACTAACACACCCACATTTTTAGAACTTGCAGTTTTCAAGAGGTTTTTGAAGACAGTGAATTTTTAATACTTGCATCAAGTAAAATGTTGATTACGTAGTTAAGTGTCTACAAAACAATTTTGAGGATTGCTGTAAACTGATAAATATTTTTTATATATTGTTACGAAAGTTGAAATGGTGTTACAAACATGATAAACAAAAGCTACAAAAACGAAACAATTGACTTGTTTACATGATCAACGAATAACCAAAAATATAGCAACAACATCAGTACAAAAAAGCGAAATAAACAAAGTAAACAAACAGGCAACAGTAACACTGCAAGGACAAACGTAAACAAAGCACAAACTACAATAATGAAAGCAACATATTTAAATTTATAGATATTTCGCGAAGGTAGTCATTCTCCTTCGAGAGCATTCATCAGACTGTTACCCAGCGATATAAAAGACAAGACGAAGCTAGCAACGAGAAGACGCGTTGCGTGTGAAGAGAACAATCGTGGTTTGAAGATCTCCGTTGTGAAGATCTAACGGACGAGTGTAAACAAAAATAACCAAATAAGGCAAATTGTTGTTGTTTACATCAAGTTGCCAAAGGTGGCACACGGAATTCTGCGAACAATAAAGAATTGATTTAAAACTAAACACAAATTTATTTTTATTTTATTTGCAATCAAACCAAAATGGTAAAAACGTAACAATTGGTGTCAGAAGTGGGATTGCAAAATCCAAAAGTAAAAATATTTAACTAAAAAAGTTAAAATGAATCTTTGCGAATTAAGAGTGGAACGCCTCAAACGCGAGTTGGGTAAAGCGGGCACGAAGAATGAACTCCAAAGGTGGTTAAGCGAAGAACTGCAGCATCAGGGCATTGGCATCGATTCTTACCCTAGCGGTATCGATATAAATTTGGTAGCGATATGTATGTATATAAAATATTTAATAAATACTTAAACACACATTTTATAAAAAAAAACATAATAATAATTTTGATTAACAAATATTTCCCTTGAAATATAATCTGAATAAGTTCTTGGTAACTCTAACTTGTAAAGTAAAGTAAATCATACTTGAAAAAAATTTGAATATAATTAAGTCTGATTTTAAAATTCAAAACATTGTTAAAGCCTTTATCATCATCTTCCCACAACACATACATCTTTTAATGAATGTGCTTCCAGATCAAGATCGGAACGTCTATTAGCATTGGTTTGACCCAATATCTATTTCCTTTTTATTTTTGTACACAAAATTCTCTCCATTTGCGGTAACAAAATTGAACTTGCCTGCGTAAACAATCAACAAACCTGCAGCAACTTCGAACATTTTTTAACATTTTGAAAATAAGAATAATAATGAAATACTACTTGCAAGCATCCACTTAGATGTCTAAAGACAGGGTAAAGCTTTAATATTGAAGATCCATATGCTGTAATGTTCAACAATGACAAAGCTTGAATGAAATTTTTCTTATGAATTAAAAGTGAAAAAATTTAAGTTTTTCAGATATAAATTAATTATATTTTAGTTTAGTTGCAAAAAAAAATTTATAAATTCACTTTTTTAAAAGAGAAATTAGAACTAAACTTAAAATTATTTTATTAATGTAATTAAGCATTGTTTAAATAATAAAAATTAGTTACGTATGCAATTGAAAATATTTGAGAATTAATTGATTTCGCAATGTATGTGTATGTGTCAGCAGTTTCATGTGTTGATTTAATAAGATCATAAATAAATTTTATGTTAACGCCTGCCCGTTTAATCCAAGCTTTTCGTATGGTTAGAAATAAGGTATATGACAAAATACTATATCTATCTATATACACTAGTCTCTTGAAGTTTAGCGGTAACTAAAAATCATGTGGACTTGAAATGGCTGTACATTTGTGTATTAGCCTACGAACTTTTATTTATGCAATTGAAAATATTTGAGAATTAATTGATTTCGCAATGTATGTATATGTGTCAGCAGTTTCATGTGTTGATTTAATAAGATCATAAATAAATTTTATGTTAACGCCTGCCCGTTTAATCCAAGCTTTTCGTATGGTTAGAAATAAGGTATATGACAAAATACTCTATCTATCTATATACACTAGTCTCTTGAAGTTTAGCGGTAACTAAAAATCATGTGGACTTGAAATGGCTGTACATTTGTGTATTAGCCTACGAACTTTTATTTATGGGACTAAAGGCGAGTCACATTAAATCCACCATATGTCACACTTTGACTTTTCCAATTTCTTATGTGCCTTGTTTCATTATGTGCTGGGAAAGTAGGTTTACTGCCTGTTGCGACTTTGGTGTATATTGAAAATGTCAAGTAGTACGTGTGATGCATTCTCTGTGACTCGTAAGAAATCTGTTTACAAAGTTGCTATCATTGATTCTGATATTTTAATTAAATAAATTAATTCCAATGAAATATTAGATAAGTAATAAGAAATGGATCTGGCATCTCTGCCTCAAGTTAAAAACATCGTGTTCATTTCTTGTTAGAGAAAATCTATTAAATTTATTATTATTTTTTTTTTTTGAATAAAAGTGCTAAATACCACATTTTTATTTAATTTCTGATTGTGATTGGCAATGGTTGCTCAAAAAAGAAGAAAGTATGAAGGCAATAGCCCTAAATTCAAGGTGCCAAAAATTGATGGACCTACAACTAGTTCCAACAGATTTCAACCTCTGTCTGATAACGAGGAAGAAGAAGCGGCTGCAGTTAAGGAGAAGATTCCTCCTATAATTGTTGATTCCACACACAGTTTTTCGAAAGTCATTGGTTTAATTAGCGAAAAGTTTAATTTTAAAGGGATGTCCGTCCATTGGAACGAAAATTATTTCCAACTCGCTATCTTTATACAACGAAGCCCTAGGAGTCCTGAAGGAAGGAAATTTCGACCTTTATACACACGAGGTAAAAAATGCTAAACCCTTTAAATTAGTTTTATTTGGTTTACCACGTTTTGAAAGTAAGATTATTGAAGCAGAGTTCATCAGCTCATATAAAATAAAGCCAGTTAGCGTTAAAGAATTAACAACGCAAAGACCCAATGCGGATGATGTAATTTATCTCGTCGAATTCGACCAACAGCAGGTATCCAAGAGAGCAATTATGAAGTTGAAATACTTTTGTAATGTCTCTGTTTACTGGAGAAGACCTTTAAAGGGCAACAAGGGCCCTATTCAATGTTCCAAGTGCGCTATGTATGGACTTGGTGCCAAAAATTTTAATCGTGTTGCAATATGTTCAGCCTGTGCTAGAGTTATCAAAATGCACACTTAACAATAGCGGCAATGTTGGTACCATAATATATAAGTCCTACAACTGCTTGAAAAAGCAATTAAGAAATGTTAACCACAGGGCTGATGACCCAAAGTATCCTTGTCGTCAAGAATATTTAGAGATACGTCATCGTCTAACTTCCAAATCCAGAACGACCAAAATGAGACCTAATGTTTCGTTTTTTAACACAGACGAGAATGACTTTCCTCAATTACCAAGGCGAGATTCCCTAGGTATTACTCGTAATCCCCATACTAATGATAACTTGTACTCAGAAGTAGCTAAGAACAATAGTGATGACATTTCCAATGAGAAGCTTATGGAAATAGTTTTCGATGCTGTCGATGCTTTGCAAAGATGTCAAAACAAGTACGACAAGCTTCGAGTTTTAGGTATGATGCTTAAACATGCCATATAACTCAACCTGTCTCCAAAATATTCATGTAATGCATTGGAACGCTCAAGGCATTACAACAGAGTCAGCAGCTGCTCAATTGGAATACGTGCTGTACAAATTGAAAATTGATATTCTTCTTTTAAATAAGACTTTTTTGAATCCGTATCACAAATTTAAACTTGGTGGCTATAAAATTTATAGAGATGATCGGTTCACGCATGGAGGAGCTGTTCTGATCGCAATTAAGGCTGAGTTTGAGCATACTTTGTTATCGAAAATCAAAACAAGTATTGCTGAGAATATTTATGTCCAAGTGATGATTAATAGGCGCCCAGTTATATTTACATCGACTTATAATCCAATTTACACTTCCAACTTCAGGGCTGATTTGAATAAATTAACGTCCTTCTCCAATGACTACTTCATATTTGGTGATCTAAATGCTCAGCGTACTCATTGGAATGGCTCATCGAACAACTCCGCCGGTAAGGAGCTCTACAGCCACTGCCTCCAGCTACTTCATTTATTACCCGCGGGAACACACACGTTTTGGACAATCCAGTACAGCCGTCTACAGTGGACATTCTTATATCCAACTCGAGTCTCCATTTTTCCGGCCTTTCGGATACTTTACAATCGGACCCTGTTCCGCTAATCTGCGTTATTTCTGGGAGAATTGAAAATGTGACTTAATAAGTTCCCTTGTATCATCGTGCAGACTGGACAGCAATTGGAAATTGGGTGGAGAATGAAATCCGATGTCAGAACATCGACTAACCAACCTCTGATTCGGGTGAACTTGATGTTTATTTTGGTAAGTTGATTTCTGTAGTTCAAGAGGCTTTCAAAAGGATACCTATGGGGCGCAAAAATTCTTGGCATAGGGAAATCTCTGATTTAAGTATTAGGTTAATAAGTCTAAGAAATAAGTACAGGCGGAAATATCAGAGATTAGGGGCACTAATACTAGAATTCAATTGAAGTGCATTTTGTGCCAAATAAATAATTTGTTTGATTTTTATCTTAATAGGGACAGGAATAATTCGTGGACGAAGTTTATTGGGAATTTGCCTCCAGGCTCGAAAAAGTTTTGGAAATTGGCGAGAGTCCTAAGGGCCAACAGAAAGTCATTTACTGACTTTCAAGTAAACGGTGAGGTTTTAAAAACTGGCTCTGAAAATGCGAATGCGTTGGCAGACGTGTTCGCAAATTCACGTTCTATCACTTTGAATAATTCTTCGCCTATGGGCTCGACTGTCTCCGAAAATATTCATAATCTGAACGACAGAATTCTTGATAATTCTTATATAGAACTCACCGATTTAGTGGAAGTTAAATCATTTGTGATGTTACTAAAGAATAATAAGGCCCCGGATTTGGATGACATTAATAGCATCATTCTCAAGAATATGCCTGATTATTTTTTTTGAGACTTTAAGTAAACTTTTCAATTCCTGTTTATCGGAAGGTTTTTCCCTAAGATTTTTAAGAGGGCTAAAGTAATCCCAATTTCTAAGCCGGGGAAGGATCCTAAATTACCCTCCAGCTATAGGCCCTTCAGCATTCTAAGTTTATTGGACAAGGTGTTTGAGAAGATATTCAGCAAAAGAATTTTGGATTTTTCTAATCAGAATAATATTATTAACCTGCAACCGTTTGGATTTCGCAGTGATTCTACTGTACATCAACTAAAAAGAGTTCTTAATTATCTTGAGTGCAACAAAAGGAATCGAAAGAGTACTGGTGTTATTTTTCTGGATACAGAAAAGGCCTTCGATTCTATTTGGCATGATGGTCTGCTTTTTAAACTCGGTGCATTCAATTTTCCAACATATTTGCAGAAAATTATAAAAAGTTTTTTGGATCAACGCTCTTTTGTTGTATCTATCGATAACATGCTGTCTAGTGATCGACGAATACCGGCGGGCCTTCCGCAGGGGTCAGTATTATCTCCAACTCTTTACTCGATCTACATATCAGATATTACCGTTCCCAGAAATCACGAAATGGCTTTTTAATGATAGTAAAACACAGGCTAAAATATTTTCATATAATAGGTCGCTAAAACGTATTCCTACAAGACATGTTTACTCTCGGGGAGTTATGATCCCACTTAGTGATAATGTTAAATATTTAGGAATTATTTTAGATAAGAAATTATCATTTAAACAGCATTTGGAATATATTTGTGGGAAGGCAGTCAGGTACGATAGAGCCCTTTACCCTCTACTTAACAGAAGATCTAGACTAAATTGTAAGAATAAGATTCTCTTGTACAAAATGTGTATTCGGCCTATTATGACATATGCGTGCCAGGTATAGTTCTTTAACACGTTCACGTCGGCGCTTAAATTCATAGTTCGCTCTATCGGACGGCAGCTGTTTAGTAACCTACAATGGTATCGTTTAAAGTGTTGCGTATTTTTTCGGGAATTCGTCCCATCCTCATTAAATCTTTTGAATTTTTACGGTGAAAATAGAACAGTTATTGATTCTAATTGTTATTATTTATAATTATAACTGTTAAAGATCTAAACATTTGGTATTACGTGCGTTCTAATAGCATGATCAAGTGCGGGCCACCGGTGGTACACGCCGCCCGATGAGGCAGTCTAGTGCGGCCACCGGTGGTACGCGCCGGCGTGAACGTCTTAAAGCTTCTAGAACGTATAGAAAAAAGCTTCAGGTAATACAAAATAAAAATATGAAAATAATACATGGTCTGAACCCCAGATACTCTACTGATTTGCTGCACAGTAATTTTAGTCACGTATTGATTGAATCATTCGCAAGGGAACTGACTCTGTCATTTAATGAAAAATGCAGAACGTCTACATATGTAATAATAAGGAATTTACTGGATGTCCACTAGATCTCTTTTTATTGAAAGAGCCAATTTAGTGAATATTTTAAAAAATTCTTATGACTTTTTAAGATTGTGCAAGGTTTTTTTTTGACAACTTTTCCTTAATTCTGTGATTTTTTATTAGTTTATTTATTTAATTATTAAGTTTTTGGCTGTTGTAATACCTTAAGTAAAATCTCAAAACAATGTTATAAATTTTAGAAAAGATTTCAATAAAGACTTAAAAAAAAAATAATAAATGGCAATAAGTAATTACGAACAGCTTGTTTAGTTTGCCAAATTTTAATTCTTTATTTCCAAATTTAATAATTCAGTTGCTTTCCATCTTTTACTGATAACAATTTAGCCACAGGCATTTCAATACGTTTTTAATATTTATTAAAAAGGTACTTTTAGTTTATTTCCATTCGATATTTTTACCGCAAGATAAAAGTGTCATCAATTCTAAACAAAAATACAGATCTTTTCTTGTACAGTTGAGGTTCATATATGACGAACTTCATAATTGAAATTAAAAAAGGCAATCGTAAAAATTATTTTTTTATAAATATTCACTTTCGTTTATGTATTCACTTAGAAACCTTTTTAATTGTAATTTCACTGTAAAAAGAATTTATGTTACAGTAGTTTTGATTTAGCTGCATTTTATTTACGTGCGCATTGCATTTACCTGCACAAAAATTTTGAGAGTGTAATCTATAGTTAAAGTAAAAAATTTAATTTAGCTGCATTTTTCACTTATCTGCACAAAAATTCTTGCAAAGTTAGTTGTGCAGGTAAGTCAAACCACTGTATACTAATTTTCACTGTACGTCGTCAGATTTTGGAAGTTGCGTTGTTTTGGGTTAGAGTTCTTAATTTTCTTTTATATTCTGTTTTTTTTCTCAACGATGGCACGACTTTTGTTTTTAATTGCACCATGATTCCCTTTGCAATTGAAAATATACGCCATTTTTATACACTTTTTTTTACACTTTGTTTTTCTAATATTTGAGTTCAGTTTCAATTAGTGCGTTGAGCCTTTTTTTCAAAGACAATAATAAATTTTTATAAATTTATACGGGTTGTTTCTGGTTACAAAAATTGTTTTTTTTTTGTTTTTCGTAAGTATGTAATAAAATTTTATATTTTTTTACTTTGTTTACTTTGCTCAATTCTCTTTTTAAAAAGTAGTATTTTCGTAATTCTTTAACTTACCTTTGGTTTGCTATAAAAAAAATCATAATTCACTTTGCGTGGTATTTTTTTGGAACGTAACCACGTCGCAAAATGAGGTATTGGTATATTTATGTATTTGTAGAGAAACTTAAAAATCTTGCATTACCTTACTTCAATGATAAAAAAAAACCGTCCAATATATTTTTTATATTAGATTAGTGTCTCAAATATTTAAGTGTAGTCACACTCAGGTGCAAATCTACTTCACTAACCATGAGACGAACTTAATTTAAAGCTTTTCGATTACAGTTGATACAATACCTACTTGTTTGAATTTGTTTTGCCGAAAAAGCAAAAAATTTCAATAATTCGATAAGGAGAAATTATTTTATCAATTTATTTATGATAAAAAAACTTTAAGTTTATTCTTTAAGTTTAAATTATAAAGTTCATTTTACATGAGCCTTTAGAGCGACTGGAATATTTTAAGCAATTTCCGCTCTAATTTGCTTTTAGATTAAATAAGAAAAATATAAAAATATATATATATATATATTTTATATTAGGTTAGTGTCTGAGATATTTAAGTGCGAAATCTACTTCAATAGCCAAGAGACGAACTTAATTTAAATTTTCAATATAGTTGAGGCATATTTTCTGCCTTCGAAGTTAACAACCACCCACCTGATTGAGTTTGTTTTGCTTACAAGATAAAAAAAATCGTTCTATAATTATACATACCTTGTACATATAAGAAAAATAAAAAAATTTAATAATTCGATAAAGAGAAATTATTTTAGCAAAAGAAATCATTTTGATATTTAATTTAAATTTCCACTCTAACTCTAATTTACTTTTGGATTAAATAAGAAAAATACACAAATATTTATATGACTAAGCCAAAGAGTTAGAGCTCTAATTCTAATATGATGTTTTCATAACATAAGCTTGTTGACAGGCAGGCAATCGGTAGAAAGGCAAGTACCTAAGAAAATGAGTTTTTATAACATAACTGCCTGACTTACGTTATTATTACGTCTTGTCAATTTACATTGTTGCCAAGATATATTTTTATTATACCAGGCAACCCTGTATTTTGTTTATTACTACATTTTTTCTGTTTGTTTACCAAAACAAATTTTTATTATTCCATGCAGCGTTACCGTTGAGAGACTAAAGTCGCAATTTGACACTTTTTCAGCGACCCCGCCACTTTTTGTGCCCCCTTACTAAAATGAACTAAATCTAACACTTTTCAAGATTTTTGACCCTTTTTTCCCCTTTTTTAGAAAAAGTATCTTTTCTTTCTTTCTTTTTACCAAAAACTATCTGAGGAGATAGTATCAAGAATTGATCTTAACAATAAAAAACTTTCAGTCTTACAATATTTAGTTCTTTACTTTCTAAATTCAAATGAAGAAATTAATTACTTTGATTTAGTAAACCTGATTTATTTATACAAGAATTAAAAATATTAGAAACCAAAATTAATGGTAAATCATATGAAAATATTTTTAAAATTACAAATCCAGAAGAATTTTGGCATAAAATTTGAAAAATAGGCCTAATAATTATTTGTATCCTAATTTATATGAATTTGTTACTTACGTATTTACTCTGTCACACAGTAGTGCGTCGGCAGAAAGAATTTTTTCGAAACTAACATTAATGAAAAATAAGTTATCGAATAGGTTAAAATGGACACATGCGAGTCCATGCTTTAGGTACAAAATTTCGGAACTTATAAAAAAGTACAGAAGTAATTTATCAAAAAAATAATTTAATCGAATGTAAATATACTAATATAACTGTGAAATATATATTAAAACTCATTTTGTAAAATATATAAACCAAAACAAGCATGGAAAATTAAGTAATATAGTCCTTTTTGACATTGAGAAATATCGCTGCATCCTAATTTCTAAGTATTTCATAGAACTGCGAATAAATTACACAGACTAGCTTATAGACTTGTTAATAGATTAGTCAATATAGAGTAGATTTATAAGTTATTTAATACGCCAGTTCAAAGACTAGTAGACTGGTTCATAGACTATTTAAAAAACTAGTTCAAAGGCTATTTAATAGACCAGTCCACATATATAGTAGTCTATAGAGTAGTAAATATATTATACTAGTATATGATTAATATATTGACCAGTCTATTGACTTCTGTGGTCTTTTAACTAGCATTTGAACTAGTTTTTTAAATAGACCATGAATTAATCATTGTATTAGTCAATGGTTTATTCGATCGACTATTTTATAGACTCCTACTAGTCTATGGACTGGTGTATTAAATAACTTATAAACTATTCTATTGATTAGTCTATTGAATAATCTATAAACTAGTTTGTGTAATTTGATTATTTTTGTTGTTTTTTTTTTTAAAATTTAAATTTCATAATTTTTATTTTCCATGCCTGAACAATAAAGTTATAAAAAATGTGCGTTCCATTATGATATATTTTTTCATAAAAGTGTGATATATTATGACATAAATAAATAACATAATATAAAATGTAAAACTATATATCATATTTAACTTATTACAAAATGTTTCTATTTACGTCTAAAATGAACCGTTATAACAAAATTAGTATTTATGTTTAACTTTTTGATCTCAGTTTGTTTAATACAAAAATTTTCCAAATACTATGTACTCTAAGGCTTATCATACCTTAGCGTAATTATTTGAAATGTATGTACCTTATTAACTTCATATCTCTTAATTTATTAAAAAATTAGTAATTTCGTATAATTTTGAATTGTTTTTTTTTTATTTTAAAATATATATTATATTTTTTGTTATTTTTTTTTTAATTTGTTACAAAATACGCAATTTTGTATAATTTTTTATTTATTTTTAATGAACTGTTTTTTAGTTATAATAATAGTTTTGTTTTGTGTTTTGTATTATTATATAGTTTTATTTAATGGAATTTTTATAAATTTAAAAATGCATTTTTTATTTTTGAAATTTAAATGTCCTAACGTTCATAAATTTGAATGCAATTACATTTTAAAGCTAAAAATAAAACAGAACAAATAATTTTAAAAAAATTTTTGTTTACGCTTAGTAATTTTTGGCTAAAAATTTGTTTCTATTATAAAAAATTGGAAAAATTATTAAAAAATAAACTTATTATATGTTTGTTAATGTACATTACAAAATCCAATAAAATTTTTTTTTTTATCTGTATTAGTTCATTTTCTTTTCTTTTAAAAATGTTGCCAAAATACCCTTTATGTGCGACTTTTTTTCAAAAATCCCCTTTTTGTGCGACTTCTTAAAAATTTCCAGCGGTAACGCTGATTCCATGGATGAAATATAATAAAATATAAATAAAAAAATATAATGTTCCCATCAATAAAAATATATTTTGATAGTAATACCGAAAGCGATAGTGGAGACATTCGTTTATGTCGAAGAAACGTAAGAGATGCTTTGCTTTTTTTAATATTTTTCTTTGCATGCTGAGTTTTTTCGCGTAAAAATGTCTGTCTGTCTGTGCTGTTTTCTTTTTCTGTTTTGGTGAAATGGTTTCTTTATTTCTTTTGGAGTTGATGGTGTTATTTTGTGTTTTTCTGCTTTCTGATGTTATTTATATGTTGGTGTATTTGTGGTACGCTTTGTGGTCCCAAAGCTGCGAGTGGTAGTTCCAAATCTGTGTTTTTTGGCTATTACATGGAAGTGATGTCCTTTTGACAAACCTAAAACATTACTACTAGCGACTGTTGCGGATGACAAGTGTCATATGTTGCTGTCAATATGTTGCTCCAATCCCGATATATTAATAACGGTACATGGGCCGCCTCCAGTACCGTGAAGACTTGTTATTTTCTGCTATTTTTCTTTAGTCGGCACTTTTATCTTGCCATACATAAAACATCTACGTATGTATATTATTTTCAAATTTATAATTCACATAATACCCTTTTCCATTCGAATCCACTTCTTACCGATACTTTGCTGCTTCCGAACACAGAGCTACTCGTTGCTAGCTGTGTTCCATCAGTTCAACCAACTTTTGGAACCGAGAGGCGTTCGTTTTCTTTATGCTCAAATTTCATATTTTTTAATTATACTTTTTTCTTTACATAACATATACATATATGTATACTTACAAATTTTTATTGTTACAATCCATTAATAAAGACGATTCTTTAATTTCACAATTTTAAAGCAAAATTCCACCACCGCTATTTTTTGATTGTCTACTTTTGACATTTCTATCAAGTGGAATTGCCATATGAAAACAAAAAAAAAAAATCAATTCTTACGTTTCTACTCAAAAAAGGCTGCCACTTGTGTTATATGTTATCAATGTTATCAAATGAACAAATATTTTGAGTTACTTGTGGTATGAAAACTTCAATTTAATTTGTTCTTTGCGTACTTTTAAACGAAGTATTATCAGCTGGATAGTAATCGGAAAGTCACCTTTGTTACTACAAACAAAACTAGTGGTCCGGAATTGGGATTTATCATTTGAATTAATAGAAAAACGATATGGTTTTCAAACAATTTTCACACTGTCGATAATAAACTTATTGGCCTATATGATTTCATTCCGTTATGTTCTTTTTAAGGTTTATTTATCATTTTAGTAAGTGCAACCTTCCACTCTTTAAGTTATTTGAAATTAAAATGACAACAAGCATGGCTACACGGGACCGTTCTATTACCATTTTTTTATTAATATTTCATGTACAAATTAAGTCTAAACTCTAATGTTCTCAGAGCCAGACATTATTGAGACAAGTTGGCAAACAATTTCGTGTACAATTTATTATTAAAATTATGAAAATTTTTAAATAAAAAATATTTTTAGAGTGTTTCAAGATTTTCTGCTAAGTTTTCTTTAAGAAAATTTTTAAAAGTGGAAATTTTTTTACATGTTCTCAAAATTACAGGAAGGTTATTGGATTCAGCAACACTCATGTATTGAATACGTTGCTTTGTAGTTTCTAACCTGCACCTTGATGTCCATAAGTTTTACTGATTTCGAGTATGGAAAATTGTTTGGTTCTGACGAAATCGATCCGTACGATAACCAATGTTGTACAATGATTTAAATATATACATCAGGACTTATACAACCCATGAATTGGAAAACTTGTTTTACAGAAGTCCCAATAGAGGGATGAAGTTTGGAATCGAATGGGCAAATGATATACTGCTTTTAACGATTTATTTTGCATGCACTGCAGAGTTTTTAACGTTGTAGTACTTTTGAAGCCATAAATTATAGCCATATAATTTAGGTGACTTTGAATTAAAGCATGGTATAGCAAAGGTTTGGTATTTTCATTTTTATATTTTATTTTATATAATATACCAATAGATGGAGCTGTTTTTGATTTCAGTTCGTGTATGTGCAAATCCCATGCAAAATCTATTTGTAGCGTTATTCCTAAATACTTTACAGAATCTGATTAATACATGATGTGGTCTAATTTCACTACTTTAGTTTTATCTGCATTTAGTACTAATTTGCTTAGACAAGCAACTTCAAAAATCAGAGATACAGTGACTGCAACGCATAATCGGACAAAAGTTTTAATGATGTAAGTGAGCTCTAAACAAACTCAAAGTGTACTTTAGGCATTGCTTTTTTCGATTTTGTTTATAGTATACACACTTACTTAATTTTTACAACAATAAAAAAAAGGATTTTTTTAGTTAGAAACAAATATAACTTAAATTTTTGCACTCAACGAATTATCAGACAAGGAAGAGTGGACATGTAAAAGCGTGGAGTTATTTTTTAAATAGCATAATCAGAACTACATATACATAAATCTCAAAAAGTACAAAAACTTTAAATTTAAGTGAAAATGGCTCTAAGTTGTAAGCAGACGACTTTCGAAATTGGACAATTAATAGTTAAATTAAATTTGGAAATTAAAACTGTAAGAGAAATTGCCGAATTAACTGGAAAAAGCAAATCCACGGTCAATTTCATTATTAAAAGGTTTCGTAATGAATTTAGACTGAAAAATAAAAGCAGAGAAGGCCAATGGAAAATATTAAACGTGAGAGAAGAACGTTAGATTTTGAAAGAAATCAAACTTAATTCTTTTAAAACCGCAAAATATACTTGAAATCTCACCCTGGAAAAGATACTGTAAGATATGCTTTACCTTAATACAATTATTATGGAACAGTTGCAGAAAAAAGCCATTTATAAGCCTTAAAAATAAAAACCGTAAATTAAAATTCGCCAAAGAGTATTTATTGAAAACGGAGGATTTTTGGAATCAGGTTATTTTATGGTAAATGGTCTTAAAATACATTTCCATTTCCCAGACCTCAATGTAATTGAGCACCTTTGGGAAGAATTAGGCAGAAGAGTATATCAAAAAAAACTCAACGCGTTAGGTGAGTTAAAGGAGAGTTTGTTAGAAACTTGGAATTCCATAGAAATCGAAGTATGCCAAAACTCCCAAGCGCTTACTGGCTGTTGTCGATAACAAAGGATATGCAACAAAGCATTAACTGCCTGGAACACCACATTCAACATTTGTCATATCACTTTTACTTTGATTAATTTCCACATACTGCTTCCGATTATTGAAATAACTCTCAAACATGTTCAGCCCTATTTCATCCACACCATAGTATTTCAGTTTTTGTAGCATAATGGTCAACTAGGTCAAAAGCTTTACTAAAATCCAGGAATAGGCCTGCTACACCATTATAACCTGTATCTAATCCGTTACACATCTGCAGCGCAACCTTTTTTAAATCCAACTGTCGTTTGTAAATGTAATTATTATACAGAACAAGTTTTTGGTTACTGCTTTTGTCTATGCCAACAGCTTTCTTTGGGTTTTCAGGATGGCAACGAGGAAGTTACACTTCGCAGTATCGTGTTGTTGGGGATCTATGCTGCTTCCACACTCTTCGATCTATTCTACATCTACTGAGAAAATTCTGTTATGTTGCTTCTAACGCCGGCTGCAAGACGCAAGATGAGCTGCCTATTTAACCAATCTATTATTTATAATTATTATTATTGATCTTTTAAGTTACAAAATATTTATTAAATGAAAATAGAAATTCTCTCTGTGAAAAACAATAAGGACACTACATTTTCTTTCTAAAATACAAAAAATTAATAGTATAACAACACATTTGCACAAATTTAAGTTGTGATGTTATTCCAGATTGATTAGTATTTTGCAGAGACTATGGTGATGGTGTGGGATAGGATTTTGACAAACCGTCTGAAATTGTTCCCAAAGTTTATAAGAGCTTATGGGACACTTTCCTTTATTTGTTGTTTACACAATATTCGGTAAGTTTTCGATTAAATGTGGATCTGTTATCATCTTTGTGCACTTTGCAGTGTATTTAGGATCATAATCCTGCAGGAACATGCAACGAAGTGATATACATAATCTTATTCAACATTAGGTTCGAAGGGTTAAAATATAATTCTTCACTTTCTAAGTGTCTTGAACACGATAGTGTGACCTAATGCAATAAGAGGAAAATAATCTCCAAACAACAATATTCCATACAAATTGCTTATATTATTTGAATTTACGAAGATAATTGAAAAGTGATCCGATATAGTCAATGATAAAAATGAAATTAAGCCGTCAATAAGCTCTCAAAAATGAGCCGGTTGCTAAGAAGCTCAGATTCGGATGAAGGAATAGACCTAGAGAATAAACGGCTGCTGATGGTACAGACAACATTCGAACAAGGGGATATGTAATACTAACGCTATGGCAGATTATACAGTGCTGCAAGGCAGACAGATTTTCATAACATGGCAAAAAAATTTGTACTTACGCATGTGAGCAGTATAAAAAGTACACCGATATTATACTCCTGTGAGATCGAAGTTGCGTCGTTTTTGTTATAGTTTGCGACGCATGGAAAATCACGATTCGGTTTGCGTCGTTAAGGGGTATCAAGAAACGCGGCGTTGCTGTATGTTTCCGGCGGCTGCACACTATTAAATGTTTTCTTTGCATTTCTAACTATTTCTGTTGTAATTCTAGAATACCTATAATATAGAAAATATTTCCGTTTACGAATCTGTCAAAAAATTTAAGCAGTTTTTATTACCTTAAATTCCAACGCTGTCACACGTTTTTAAATTTTGTATTTTATCTGCTAGTGCTTTACAACACTTTCTTGCCATTTTCATTTGTTTCTACCCAATTTAGATCCGTAATAGAGATAAAATACCAATGCTATCTCGAGGTTTGGGGTTGAATCCAGCCCTACGCATTATCACCTTTTTCATTATGTTAAAAATTAGTTTTCACTTTTAAAGAAAACTAAAACTTTTATGTTAGGTAGAAGTGGCTGTCCCCCGATGGAGTCATGAGCGGACACACGTAGGCCGTACAAAGGGCCAATTGTGAAACTTTTATGTTACTTCATTAAAAAATTATATTCTTACTTTAAAACAAAAGCAGTTTTTAAGTCACAAGATACTAATTACAAATATTAGTAGAATATGGTTAGGATGAGGCCCCTTTATAATTGCGATATAATCATAGCCACACCTGCCCAAAGTTCAGATTTAAATTATATTGAAAATTCGTGGCTTTCTTTAAAAAAGGGTTACTAAACGTCAGCGGACAAACATGCCACCTTTAAAAGGAAGGGTGGCAAAGTATACCAGTACAACATGACTTGCAGGAGTTAGTTCGCGCAGTGACAAGATTACAATGACTGCCAGGCGCCAAGAGTGGACCAATTACTGAAGCTAAATAAACTTGTTTCTTTAGTTATCAAATGAAATGAAAAATCATATGTGAAAAGAGATTTTCGACACTAAAAAATTTCAGTAGTAATCGGTTTTTTGCAATATGTATTGTAAATCTTTGTGAATAATGTTCATAATATGAATATATAATGAAATGTTTTTCGAAGTAATATAACCGTGGTTCCGAGGTGGAATATACCCTGGTGAGGAGACAAGGTGGGGTTTTAGACGGTATACCCAGTGGGAGAGTCCGACATACCATGTATGGTGACTTCATGAATGCATAAAGCATTTTCCCTCCTTCCCGCCAAAACAAAAATAGGCTAAAATCAATATTTTATTTAGCAGAAGAAATTATTACGTAGAAAATTATTTAGTATGATAGTAGTATGTTTATGGCGTTTCGGGGCCACTTTTTCCATACAAATTTGGGAGCATGCATATCTGTAAAAGAATTAAATCGTTGCAGAATTGTGTACGATCGGTCTATAGATTTGTAACATGTATTATGAAGAAGTAATGCTTCTTAATGTATGTGTGTGTTAAAATTTGGGAGCATGCATAGCTGTAAAAGAATTAATTCGTTGCAGAATTGTGTTCGATCGACCTCTTGTATACGAACCTATAGCATTGTTGTGCATAGCTGGGAGTTTTTGAATTTGATTCACTTTTTTCACACAAAATTTGGCTCCTGCCTACGCTACAATCGGCATGTTACACAATATGTAAATGGTATGTGTGTATGTGTCATAGTTGGTCTACGGTACAGCCGATCATGTTCGCTTGATATGTTACACCGTATGTAAATGGTATGTGTGGAACCTGCGGGACCCCCTCTGTCACCACGTACGCCTTTCTGAAATCATTTGTGTCATATATGAGCACTTTATCCTTAAAATAGTCCTTAATGAGTTCCATTAAGTAGTTCGGTATGCCCTTTTCATCAAGAGCAGCTAATGTGCATTCTTGACGTCCAAGGTGATGATAGCGCAAACTCCTTATCGCCCTCCAGCCAACGCTCACCCAATGGTGTCCTTTGCTGTTATCAATACTGTTTCTATTGCATCCAAGGCGGAACGTGCTTTCCGGAATCCAAATTGACGATTCAACAAGCCTTCTGCCTCTACGAATGTTTCTAGTCTCCTACAGATTATCCTCTACAGAAGTTTCCCGGCTGTGCCGATCATACAGAGCGAGCGGTCTCAAGAAGCATTCTGTGCGTTGTAACCCTTTGGAGTGAAAACAAGCCTCTGCCTTTTCCATATCCTAGGTAACGTCCTCTCCTGAATACAAGCATCAAAAACTTGTCTAAACAGCTCCTTATTGCTATCAATAGCCGCTTTATGAGCGATGTTTGGGATCCCGTCATTCCCCGGTGCTCTATTAAGTTTCATCTCCTTACAGGCTGCCTCAAATTCCTGCCTGTTGACCTCAGCGATTTCTTCCGGTGACCGCATGTCTCGTAATTTCGGCGTTCTGCGGGAAAAGGCTGCTGACGATTGATCGCAACTGAAGTGCACACCTTGTTGCTGGTGGTCGGAAGCTTCCTTATCACCACATTATAACCAGTTCCCCAGAGATTCTCATCCACATCGGCGCACATTTCTCTGTAGCATCTTCACTTGCTGTGCGCAATGGCCCCATTAAGGCTGGCCCTGCACCTTCTATACCTTTCCCGTAGTTCTGCAAATTCATCACGACCTCTGGTCCTTTGGAATAGCCGCCGTGTTCGGTTACATTCCTGCCTTAAATTTGCCATATTCGCGTTCCACCAGTAGATACGCTTTCTCCCATGCAGATGACCCTTCCTTGCCAAAGATGGCCTGCAAGCCTCCGTTATGGAGCACATAAGTTCCGTCGCCTTGTCATTTGCGCTCCCGAATAACCGAATGTCCCTCAATGCGAGGACGAAGGTTTCGCTGTCAAAGGCGGAGTCCTTTTAAAGAGGGTTCGGCGGAGCGGCAGGAACCTGGTGTTCCATAGAGAGTTCTCGAATATGATAGCCTGGTGGTCACTGTGGGTGTAGATGTCAGACATCATCCAGTTAGATGAGGTCGCTAGGGAGTCGCTGATGAATGTTAGATCGATTTTAGAGCAGAGTCCATTTCTCGAAAATGTATCCTTGTATTGCTGAGTCTCCTTTGCACCCTCGGTGCCGGCTGGAGAAGTAGCGCCTGTAGTGTTATATAGATTGTTGTTTGCGATGAATTCCATTCTATTGGGTTCCAACTTGAAGCCGTTATCTTGGATTCATTGTGTAGTTACCCTTATTGTGGTCCCATGGTTATCTTTGCAATGCAGGAAGACCATGCGAGGGTTGACACAAGTCCTTATGAGAGTTTGTGTTCAGAGCCAGACCGGGAGCTAACCAGAAGAAATTCTTAAAAAATATAGCTTTATGATTAACATAGGTGTGATTAATGTTCAAATAAAAAATGTTTAATTTGTTTTATTTTTATATTCTTATTAGAGAAAAATAGAAAAAAATTTATTCTAAAACTTATACTAAATACATTTCTTATTATAATTAAATTTTATTAGATATTTCTTTTTTTCAGATTTTTACAGATTCAAATTTAAAAATACGTTTATAAAGATTAAAAAGCTTAAGCGTTAACAAATATTGTGTATGGAATGTTTGACATCGACAAATGTTGAAAGATTGTGAATAAGTGTTTTCACAGTTAGATCTATGTATGATATTATTAACATGGATGCTTTACATAAATATAAGTTCTTAATTCATTTATAAGTATCACAAATAAATCTATATGTTCTTCATCAATCTGATTACTATGTTTTGTTAATAGTTCTTCGAATTCTGCTGATAACATCATTTTTGCGTTAAAATTTTTGATACACTTTATTCCTCTCTTTTTAGCAAAATTTCTAAGTAAAATCTTATTGTTTTCAGCACATGCATGATTAAAATTTTTATGATTTTCACAAATATTTATGCAAAGTTTTTATTTTCGGACAATTCCAATAATCTAAATTAATTATATATATTTGTATTTCTTTTCCAAGTAGTTCTCTTAACCATCTGACTTTTTCATATCCTTTAACATATACAACAGAATATTCTTCTTCCCTTTTTTCATAGTTAATATTCGATATTCTACTAAGGGCCATTATTACAATTTGTCGTTAAACTTGGGGTTAGTTAAAGGTACCTTTAGCTAAAGGGAACTGAAAAGTTGCTGTTGAAGGAGGTAATCGCCTCACTAATGGCTTCCACTTAGATTTTGAATAAAAGAAAAATTAACGCTCAATTCAATTCAAGTTTATTAGCTAATGTTTCTTAGATTAAAATTCCTATAATTTTTAATTAATATTAACAAACTTTATATAAATGTAGTTTTTGCCTTTTTCAAATAAAACACTTTTTAATCATTGGAGTAATTAATAATGTTTATTTAAAAGTATAATGAGAGATGTTGCTCTCTTGGCGATCAAACTACAAGTGTTTATCTAACTTAAAACTATTCATTAAACTTAAAATAGCGTCTGTAATCGTAGAGTCGCATTCAATATTACTAGTGTTGCATTTTGTCGTATTTATGTCAGTAAGTGTTGCCAGTCCTGGTGGTACGTCCTGTTCCCACATTCGGCCGTCCTGAATGATCATTCGCCCCAAATGATGAATTCCGTCTCTTCAAATATTCCGCCACGGTAGTAGTCTTCCGCGGACCTTCCACCTCGCCTACCTTTTCAACTTCATAGCGATCATGTCTCAATACCGTTACGACCTTATAGGGTCCGAAGTATTTAGGCTTCAATTTTAGACCAACTCCAAATTGGGTTCTTTTAATCGCCACTAGCTCGTTTAACTTGTATACAGGTGCTCGCACTCTTTTCCTATTAAATGTCTTGCGATTTTCAGCCCGCTCTTCATCCAATTCGGAAATAGCAAATTCTTCTACTAATTTTTTAATATCAGTTTGTGTTTCGGTACGCATATGACAACCCGTAAGAATTCTAAATGGAGATACTTTCGTGCTTCTCGGAGGAGTGTTATTAATGCGCCGTTGAACTTTGTCGACTTGTTTATACCATTTATTAGGATTGTTGACACACAGTTTCGATAACAATGAAATTATGATCTTATTAATTCTTTCTACTTGCCCGTTACCTCTAGGGACACCTGTTGCTATTAATAGATGCTGAATACTTTGTTCCTCCCAATATTCCCTAAATGCATTGGAGGTAAAGGCGGTTCCTCGGTCAGAAATGATTCTTTCAGGATTTCCAAAAACTGCCGATTGTCTTTTCAATCTGTCAATGACTTCCTCCGTACCTGTTCCTCTAGTCGGATATAGCCACACAAACTTGGAAAATGCATCCACGACTACTAGTATATGGTTGTAATGTTTCTGAGTGTACTCCATTGGGCCAATATGGTCTATGTGATACGTTCTTAAAGGTCTGTCAGATTTATCAATGGGACTTAAGAGACCCTCGCTTTTTCCCATCTTGGCCTCACTAACAATACACTCCATACAATTGCGTACGACTTTAGTAATCTTTTGTAAAACATTAGGTATGTAAAACTCTCTTTCAACTAAATCTCGAGTATTCTTTATTCCGAAATGTCCTTCACGGTGAGCAATTTGAATAATTTCTTCTTCCATACTGGCTGGGATTACTAAAAGTTCTTTGTTCGGATCTTTATAAAGTAAGTCATGTTTTAATTAAAAATCTTCATAGTTGTCCTTTTCGATTATTTTTCTTATAGCTTTTACCCATTCGTCTTGCAGTTGTGCTTCGTTAAATCGATGTTTAATTGAATCCTCTACCAGAAGACAAGAGACCCTGCTAAGGGCATCTACATGTCGCATTTTGCTGCCAGATCGATGTTCTACTATATAATCGAATTCCTGAAGGAACATAGCCCATCTAGAAACCCTCAATGGTACATCCTTCTTCTTGATTGTCATCGCAAATGAGTTACAGGCAGTGATTATTTTTATTTTAGAGCCCATTTGGTAAACTCTCCACTTTTTAAGTGCCTCAATTATGGCCAGTACCTCCAGTTCATACGAATGATATTTCCTTTGAGCATCAGTAGTCTTCCGACTCATGTACTCAACTGGGTGCCATTGTTGGTCATCTGAACTTTTCTGTAACAAAACAGCTCCATATCCGTGCATACTTGAGTCGGTATGAACTTCAATTGGTGCCTTCGGATTGAATAAATTTAAAACTGGTGCATTTATTAGGCTTGCCTTCAATTGATCAATAGCTATTATTTGTCCGTCCTTGATTTCGAATACCGCATCCTTTTTTAGTAAGTCCGATAGGGGTTTTGCTATAATTGCAAAATTAGGAATGAAGCGTCTGAAGTATGATGTTAGTCCTAAGAATCTTTGAAGTGACTTCTTATCTGTTGGAATTGGGAAATTTGAAACTGCTGAAATCTACTCAGATGATGGTTTAATAGTAGAATTTTCAATTATATATCCCAAAAAATTTACTTTTCTCTTTAAAAATTGACATTTCTCCCATTTTATCTTCAGGTTATATTTTTCCGCTATACTCAGTACTCGCCTTAGTTTTATGATACCTTCTTCTTCATTTAATGATGGGATGATAATATCATCTATGTGGACTATGATTGTTCCATCCTGGATAAGTTCTCTAAATATTGCGAAGATATATCGGGAAAAAACTGCCGGGGAGTTAGAAATACCAAACGGTACAAAATTAAATTCGTATTGACCGTTATGGGTGACAAATGACGTGTATTTTCTTGATTCTTCCTCAACTGGTACATGGAAAAATCCATTTCTCAAATCAAGCGTCGTAAAAACCTTAGCCGATTGTAGTTTATGCAAAACGTCGTCTATAAGCATCATTGGAAAATTGTCCCTTTCCTTCTCACACCTAAATTATTATTCTGCGTATCCCGATTTCGTTCCGCTGGCTCAGGAGTAAATTTTAAAGTCGAGGCTTGTTGAGATGACCCACGAATCTTTTCATAAGTTTTAATATTCTCCTTTAAATCTTCAATGTTTCTAGACTGATACAAAATACTTTTTCCAAACTTTGAATCCGGAATACCATCAACGAAATACTGTATCAGACTACTCTCGTCCAGTTGTATAGGCTTACCAATCTCCATTAACGTGTAGAGGTATTCTCTATAACTTTCGTTGCCCCTCTTCTTCCGTTTTCTAAGCGTTTGATGCACATCGATAGCTGCTATCTTTTCTCCAAATTCTTCTATTAATACTTCCTTAAGCATGCTCCAACTCTTTACACCTCTATGGCTGCGTATAAACAAACGAGCTGCACCCTTTAATAACTGCTTAGCGTAAATGAATTTTTGAAGCTGGTTCCATCCAACAGCTTCAGCGTTATCTTCAAAATCTTCCACCCAATTTCTAATATCGACACCATCAGTGCCGCAAAATGAAGTAAGCGAATCTTCTATGTCCCTTAAAGTGAACATGCCGCCTCTACCCACCGTGGCATCGTTATGTCGAGAGGAAACATCATCGTAAACGGACTCTGATTCATCATGGTTAAGGCCGAAGTGATTCCTAAGTCGATCCTGTAACTCCTGTTTTCGTCCCGTAGTCTCTAAACCTAACTCCGTCAGTTTATTCCTTAAGCCCTCAACGTTCAATTGTAAAATTTCCTGTATGTCCATCTTGTCCAATTACAAAAAATAAGTGTAAATATATATATCAATTAAAAATAGAATAAAATAATGTAAGAAAAGAAATTATATTCAAATTATTCAAATTCAATCAATTCGGAAAGAATATAAACTAAATAATTAACAATAATTCAGTTTAATTCGCTTATAACTAAAAATTATTTTCGTCCAACTTACAATGAAAAAAAAATTATCTTCAAAATTTTACGTTAAATTCAAATTATTAAAAGTAATTATAGATATTGTGAATATTAAAGTAAAGAGAAAGTAAAAGAAATAAAAGTACATATAACACTACAAAAAGGTAATTCCGATTTGAATTCTTATTAAAACAAAATAGAAAGTGTATCTACAAAACAAAAAAAAATTAATTCCTATTTGAATTCTGTATACAAAAATAATAAAATAAACATCCAATTAGAATTTATCGAACCTTGCTCGCTAATATTTCTTTTGCTGTTGTTGATTTTGTCTTTCTCTCACTCTCTTCTTAGAATTGCTGCTGTGGTAGTATATGAAAATTTCTCAACCATGCATCTCTTTCTTTTCAATAGACTTTATTCGCACTCGTTATCAAAATTTTTAAATTAACGTTTTTTCGTTGCTTTATGTACTCACTATCTTTGTTGCTGTTTCACATAGTACTCGCTGTAGCATTTTAAAAATGAGACGATTTGTATTTGTTCATGTTATTCCCCTTTTTAAAATTTGGTGCGAACAATGTATTACCAATACAATCAAAATACGATTCACTCGTTTCTATATTTTAGTTACCATCTTTGTCTTTTTCATAATATGCGCAGTTTATGATTATTTAGTTTCTCTTTCTAATATTAGTTTTATTGCTTTCTGCTGCTGTCTTCCATACAATTGTCACTTTTGTTTTTTATTCGTTAGTCTTTTCTTTTTGTAAATTTTTAAATAACGAAAATGCAATTTATATTTTATGTTTTTCAGACTATTGTCCTTTTCTAAAACACATTCACTTATTAAGATTCGTTGCCTTTAACTTTGCTATTGTTTCTTCACATTCAATTCTTTGTTCTTAAATTTTGAATTTTAACGAATTCAATTCTTATTTTTTTCACAAATTCTAGATTTTTCTTTAACCCATTAACGCCCAAATGAGAACCACAAACAATTTTTAAAATTCAATCTTTATTTCTAGATTTAAATAACATTTTTTATAGTACTATAAAAGAAAAAAAAACAAAAAATGTTCTAAGTTGTGTTTTTTGAGGTGTACTAAGTTTAGTACAATGGGCGGTTACGTGTGGTATTTTGTAAAATATCCTCTTTCCAAACAAAGTGTTTTCAGGCACTTACAACATGATGTTTTAACTCGATTTGAGCATATAACACATCGAAGTTGATTTGGAATTTTTTGGGGGTTGTGGCCATTATTTTCTTTTTCTTCTCCTTCAATTGTGGAAGATGTTTGCCTACATTTATTGTCCTTTTTGTCACTGAGATATGTTCGTTCTATATGTCTGCGAAACCATAATTGATCCACACGATTATTAGGGTTTGCAATGCAATATAGTCTCCATGCATTTGAAACAGTCAAGTCCACTAAATAAGTAAACAAGACCTACCACCACTTTTTACCTTTTACAGCAATTCGGTACATTCCTATAGACTGGTCCATCTGATCTACCCCTCCCATAGCGTTGTTGTAGCTTTGGAAAACGTGAGACATGCTGACGTCAACTTTTTGCTTATTTGTATAACACCATCTTTTAGCTTTTCCGATAGGCTGCAAGGAATCGAAATTTGTTCCAATCGTGCAAACATTACTATCTTTCCATCTAATCATAAGAATTTCATTTGCTTTATCAAACCTATGGTCATATTCAGCTCTAGGCTTTTTACGCATATCTTTTGATAAAATAAATGGACATCGCTTGGTCCTGTTTTCACGCAAGGTTCCAGTAGCTCTGTATCCAAGGCTCTTCAGGTCTACAAGAAGATCGTAATTTGTAAAAAAGTAAAGTGAACTGCATGTTCTTCGGGTTCTGTTGGCGCTTTTGATAAATAGGTCTGTAAGTAACCACCTATATATTACCGGGCACATCTCAAGGTAGTTTATTTTCATATAATTCATCGTCTCCACCTTCCTCTTCGTCAGTGAGAACATCTAAATCGGGTGACAGCATAACTACATCGTAAGTAACGTCATTTTCATTATCCACTGCACTATTTTACCTTACCTTGAACGCCCAGTGTACTAAACTTAGTACAGCAACACTTAACATGCTATAGCTTGAAAAACTCTATACGAACTAAACCGTTTTAAATTGCTTTTATTAGAATGTGATGTTATCCAGTAAATAAACTGCTTTTCAACGTTCTTCAAAGGTAACTAATGTAAAATAAACTAAATAACCATTCACAATCCCACAAGATATAAATCGGTAGCCAAAATGGGGATTCTCCTCTTTGATATTTTTGAACTATGATTTACAACAGCTACGTGGATGTCGTATGTACACTTATTGACTGGTAGCAAGCGTTTCCAGAATAAAAAACTACATTTTGTAATTTTTACTTCGACTTTAAGTTGTGTACTATATATAGTACGGCGGGCGGAAATGGGTTAATTTTAAAAAAAATTAACACTCAGTCTCACAGTTTAGATTTTGGTATTATAATAATTTCACAACACTCAACAGTTAATATTTTCCCTGTTTTACCGATTTTACTCATTTCGCTTAAGACTCTTTAAACTTCATTGACACTCAGCCTTTCGTTTATTAACATCTTCAGTATTCCAAACGACACTCAGTCTTTTTCCTTCAATTCACTCAGAATTTGAAACATTTTAAAATAATTGTGGCACACAGCACATACTATTTAAATGTAACACAGGTGGGAATTATCCCGGTTGAACCCCCAAAATGTAGTTTTTGCCTTTTTCAAATAAAACACTTTTTAATCATTGGAGTAATTAATAATGTTTATTTAAAAGTATAATGAGAGATGTTGCTCTCTTGGCGATCAAACTACAAGTGTTTATCTAACTTAAAACTATTCATTAAACTTAAAATAGCGTCTGTAATCGTAGAGTCGCATTCAATATTACTAGTGTTGCATGTTGTCGTATTTATGTAAGTAAGTGTTGCCACTCCTGGTGGTACGTCCTGTTCCCACATAAATTTTCATATATAAACTACTTACTTTATGGTATGAAAACCATTAGATAATAGTAAGGTTCTATATAAAAGATTTTTAATTAATGTGTTAGACTTAATGAAAAATACCACGTCAGCTAAGTACGACAATTCTTCTAGAATGTAAGATGGAGTTCATATAACAAGCGGGAATATTATTAAATATAATGTGACGTAAAATGTAATAGAATAATATAAATAATGTGGTCAATTAAGCTGTTTTAGTCAGTGGCGACAACATTGTCCCCCGCAGTTTGACAAGAAGTATCTTCGCCGTCAAATTCTGGTAAGGAAGCCACGTCCAAGACTGCAAGTTTAACCACAGGCCTTTCCATGATACCGTTAGTTGTTAACACCTTTGCACTTTTTACTTGTCCATCTTTTGCCAATCTCGTCTCCAAACTTTTCCTCTTGGCCAAGTATTTCAAGGAAGGGACGGATCAACTACAATAACTAAATCCCCCTGACGTAACGTCTTTTGTTTTTCAATCCACTTAGAGCGGAATGTTATTGAAGGCAAATATTCTGTTAGCCATTTTTTCCAGAATATGTTAGCATATTATTGTGATAGGCACCCCCCATATGAGGAGAACCTGGCGGGTTAAAATTCCAAGTCGTTGTAGTACTGGTAAAAGTTTTAGTAAATTCATTTTTGTTTACTTCTGTCAGTGCCTCACGAAGTTCCCGCTCTGCTTCAACGAAATTTGTACCCTTATCACTATAAAATTCGCGCGGAATGCCAAGTATACACGAACTAGTTGTTAGTAAGTGCGAAACCTCTATATGCACGGCTCTTATTGTCTAACATGTAAAAAGAACACCGTAGCGTTTTTCTTCATGGCGGTTTACTGTGACCATTAGTGGACCAAAATAATCAACTCCAGTGTAAGTAAATGGAGCAGCAAGTCTAGCCCTTGGCAATTTATCCATTTGAGGAGCTTTTGGAACAGCCTTATAAATTTTACACGATTGACATTTTCGAATTGTAGATTTAAAAATTACTCTTAGTCTTGCAATTTAATATTTTTGCCTTATTTCATTGACAACTGTTTCATGGTTCAAGTGGCGATACCTTTGATGGTAGTGCATTATAATTAAACCAGTAATGTAGCTAGTCGTAGGCAATATTATACGCTGTTTTTGTCCCTAAAACATATCTGCGTCTTCTAATCTACTGTCTGCTTTTAAAATGTTATTTTCATCTAAAATAGGAGACCTTTTGTAAATTTCACTTGATTTCGGGATACATTTTTTACTTTTGAAGCATGAAATTTCCATAGAATATTTTTCATGTTGAACCTGCTGGTATAAATAGCGTTCTGCTTTTAATAACTAACTCTTCCTGAGACAGTTCTTCTTTTTTGTGATCTTTTGTTAGAAAATTTTTAATAAAGCGAAAAACAAAGGCAGTAGCATGTAACATGCGGCTCCATTTGGAAAAACTAGTTTGTAATATCAAAGGTTCTGAAGTAGTAATTTTAAGATGGTATTGACTCATCCCCTCTGAGGTTGTTTCTAAACTAATATGCTCTGATGGCCAATCGACTTCTTGTTGATAAAGGAATTCAGGACCTAAAAACAGCTGTTTGAATTACTGATCTCAGGCACTCGGGCGCACTTAGTAGCTTCGTCAGCTACATTTTGTTTTGATTTGATCCATTTTAATCAATTAATAATCGAAGATAATTCTAAAATCTCGGAGATTCGAAAGGCCACGAATTGACTATATTTTCGATGGTCAGACCTAATCCAACCAATAACTGTTTTGGAATCCGACCAGAAAATTTTTTTGAAACTTTAACTTTGTGTTTTTCACAAATAAATTTTGCAAACCGTGTTCCGATTAAAGCTGCCATAAGCTCCAAACGCGGTATGGAGGTTATTTTTAGCGGAGCAACTCTAGTTTTAGAGCCAATAATAGAGCAGATTATTGTTTCAGTTTTGGCCATATGAAAATAAGACACCGCGGCGTCACCAACTTTACTCGCATCGACAAATGTATGTAATTGGATTTCAATTTCGTCATAGGTGGGCATCGTTTTTAAGTAGCATCGTGGAATTTTAATTTTTTCGATATTTGGTAGAAAGTTAAGCCATAGCGTCCATTTTTCCATTACTTCATGCGGAATCTCCTCATCCCAGTCCAGTTTATGTCGCCATACTTCTTGGAGTAAAATTTTTGCATACATAATTACGTTGCCTATTAGGCCTAGTGGGTCGTAAATCGACATTATTAAACGAAGCATCTCACGTTTAATTGGTTTTACTTTTCCAGAAAATATTTCGGTTTTGATAAACCTTTCGGAAATTTTAAAAGTAATAACGCCTTCCTGATGTTCCCAAAAAACTCCAAGAACTTTTTCGATTTGTTTCTCCCCGACAAGATTTAGGCATTTCGTAGCACTGACATTTTCATCTGAAACTGAGTTTAAAACGCTTTTGTCATTAGAAATCCAATGCCTGATGTTAAAACCTTGACAATGTATAAACTTTACATCTTTAATTAAGTTAATAGCCTCTTGAGAAGTGTCAACTGAATATAAAAGGTCGTCTACATAATGGTTTTCTTTAATAACCTCTGCAGCTTCAGGAAACTGATTTTCAAATTTTGCGGCCTTCAAGTTCTTAGTATATTGGGAAATGCTAGGGGCACACGTGGCCCCGAATATCAGTAAGTCATATTTAATATTCTTGGATGTGTCTTTAATGTAAATGTTTATGTTTAGATGGAGCGCTACATGCAAAGATATCGTAAAATTTGGGAGACAGATCCCCTTTTAAAGAAATGGATAAAGCCTTGTAATGATGAATCTAAAGCAGTATGTGGTACTGCAACACGCAAATCGTCTCTAAACACTATGACCTGGTCAGACATTTAGAAGCGAAAAAGCACAAAAAAGCGTCTGAACCTTTAAACAGCGTTCATATGGTACAACCACAAATTTGTTTTACACCTGCAGTGGTACCCTATTGTGGTACTTTTTTAATTTTAGCCCCCTTTTTGCGCTTTTTTGAAAAAAATGAAATTGTATTGTACTAAAAACGTAATTTTTTTCAATTCAGCCCGTTTTTCATTTTTGTTGGCATCACTGTCTGGACGTATAAAAATTTGGTGGAACATTTCTTCAATGTCTCCACATATTGCAACAGCTTTTTTACGAAATGAAAATAAAATAGCTGGTAACGATGCTAGAAGATCTGGGCCTTTTAATAAGAATGAATTTAATGATAAACCGTTTGTTGTTGCTGCTGCGTCCCAAACGACTTGCGATTTACCAGGTTTATTATTATTAAAGACTGCAAAAATAGGTAAATACCACACTTTACCACCAGTATTGATTTCGTCCTGATTTAATTTACGAATATAACCTTTGCGCATGTACTTTTCAATTGTACTTTTAAAAACCTCACGTGGTTCGAAATTTTTCAATAATTTACGTTCCAGGCACAATAATCGTTTCATTGCCATATCAAAACTATCTGGTAAATTATATATATCGAATCTCCACAGTAAAGGAGTTTCATAATGACCATTTGACTTTTGCCTCGTATACTGATTTAAAAGACTAAGTGCCCTTTCATATTCCTTATTTACAAGTGGATCTTTGCAGTTTATACCAATACTGTCAAGAGAATAAAAGCATTTAACTATTTCGTCCAGACTTACATCGGCCTTACAATCGCACTCATGAAAATTTAAATGATTAATTGGTGTACATATTTTTTTTATATCACTTCTTACTTACTTAATTGGCCATAACAACCCGTTTAACGGATTTCGGCCTGCCGTAACACATCCTTCCAGGCGCCTCTGCTTCTTGCGCGCCTACGCCAGTTGGTCACACCAATCGATGACAGGGCCTCCTCAATTTGGTCCTTCCAACGGATACAAGGTCGTCCTCTTCGCCGACTTCCGCAGATTCCCGCATCAAATACCCGTCTCGCCGGAGCATCCTCCTCCATTCGAACGACATGGCCGAGCCAGCGCAGCCGCTGGATATTAATGCGCTGTACAACGTCTACGTCGTTGAGGAGCTCATACAGCTCACTGTTGGATCGGATACGGAAATCATCGCCAACTCGCACTGGACCGAAGATCTTGCGTAGGACTTTTCTCTCGAACACTCGCAAGGCTGCTGCATCTGTTCTTAATAGGGTCCATGCCTCTGCGCCATAGAGAAGCACGGGGAGGATGAGCGTCTTGTAGAGTGTTAGTTTTGTCGCGCGAGAGAGGTCTCTGCTACTCAATTGCCTACTGAGACCATAGTAACACCTGTTGGCAAGAGTGATCCTACGCTTGATCTCCAGACTGACATCATTTCTGGTGGTAACGGCGGAGCCAAGATAGATGAATTCCTTGACCGTATCAAAAGTATAGTTATCGGCCGTAATCTGAGAATCAATACGCCGCGCGTCTCTACTTGTCGATAACATATACTTTGTTTTGCCCTCATTTACTGCCAGACCCATCTTACTAGACTCTCGTTCAATAGCACTAAAGGCAGCAGTAACATCTCGCTTGGTACGCCCTATAATGTCAATGTCGTCAGCGTACGCAAGCAACTGGACACTTTTTTGAAAAATAGTGCCATTGCGATGCACTCCCGCCTTTCGCAGAACACTCTCCATGACGAAGTTGAAGAGGTCGCATGATAAGGGGTCGCCTTGTCTGAAACCTCGCACGGTATCAAAAGGTTCGGAGAGGTCCTTTCCTACCTTGGCGGAGCTGCAAGAATTGCTCAACGTCATTCTGCATAGCCTTATCAGCTTCGCAGGTATACCGAGCTCAGACATTGCGGCAAAAACACGATCCCTTATGGGGCTATCGAAGGCTGCCTTATAGTCGACAAAAAGATGGTGTGTGTCGACTTGTTTCTCGTGGGTCTTTTCCAGGATTTGGCGTAGTGTGAAGATCTGGTCGATGGTGGACTTGCCAGGTCTGAAGCCGCACTGATAAGGTCCAATCAGTGTTTTTACGAGTGGCTTCAATCGTTCACACAATACGCCTGTAAGAACCTTATATGCGATAGGGAGAAGACTTATACCTCTGTAGTTGGCGCATATCGTAGGGTCTCCCTTTTTCAGGACAGGACAGAGGACACTGAGGTTCCAATCGTTGGGCATACTTTCCTCTAGCCATATTTTGTAAATAAGTTGGTGCATGCGCCCTACCAACTCATTACATCCGGTCTTAAACAATTCAGCGGGGAGGCCATCAGGACCCGCCGCTTTATTGTTTTTAAGACGCATAATCGCGACTTTGACCTCTTCATGGCTAGGCGGCGGAATCTCCACGCCGTCATCGTCGATCGGGTTCGAAACATCATCTCTAAAGGCGGAATTGTTGTCGTCATCACCTTGCAGCAGAGTAGAGAAGTGTTTCCTCCATAACCTCAGCACCCCTTGCGAGTCTGTTATCAGGTTTCCGTTTTCGTCTTTGCAGGAAGACGCTCCGGGCTTAAAACCTTCGGTTAGACGCTTAACCTTTTGATAAAATTTTCGAGCATCATTCCTACACCTATACATCTCGACTTCCTCGCGCTCACGCCTTTCCTGCTCCCTCTTCTTGCGTCTGAAAAGGCGTCTCTCATCCCTTCTCCTCTCTCTATAGTTCTCGACAATGGCTCGCGTTGCGGCTGACTGCAGCGTTTTCTTGTATGCGGCGGTTTTCGCTGCAGCAGCCTCGCGACACTCCTCGTCGTACCATTGATTTCGTTGGGGTGGGCGCTCGAAACCAAGGACTGTTTCCGCAGTAGTGCGCAAAGAGTGGGAGATGTTGGCCCACAGTCCACCAATGTCGCTGAGATTGGATGGGGAGCGACGGAGCTTATCCGAGAGTTGAGCGGAGAACGCCTCAGTTGCCCCTTGTGATCGCAGCTTCTTGACGTCCAGCTTTCGCAATGTACTAGAGCGCGCAGATCTCGAGGCGCTAATGCGCAATCGGAACTTGGCTGCGACAAGGTAGTGGTCCGAGTCGATGTTTGGACCTCTGAATGTACGCACATCTAGTACACTGGAAACGTGCCTTCCGTCTATCACAATATGATCGATCTGGTTGGATGTTGATCGATCGGGGGACATCCAGGTGGCCTTATGAATGTCGAGATGCTGAAACCTGGTGCTACATACTACCATGTTGCGCGCCGCGGCGAAATCGATCAGCCTCATACCATTGGAGGTAGTGTCCGCGTGGAGGCTGAACTGTCCGACAGTGGGGCCAAAGATACCTTCCCGCCCGACCTTCGCATTAAAATCTCCGAGGACGATTTTGGCGTCATGGGCCGGGCACTTATCATATACGTCCTCGAGTTTAGCATAGAAGGCATCCTTAACCGCATCGTCCTTTTCTTCCGTCGGGGCGTGGGCACAAATTAGGCTTATGTTGAAGAATTTTGCCTTGATGCGGATTGTGGCTATTCTTTCGTTCACAGGTGTGAACCCAGAGACGAGGTGACGAAGTCTCTTATTAACCACAAAGCCGCATCCGAATTCGTGCTTATCTTCATGGCAGCTGTAGTAAACATCACAAGATGCAAGCCTTTTGCATCCTTGTCCTGTCCACCGCATTTCCTGTATGGCAGTGATGTCAGTCCTACATTTAATGAGGGCATCCGCCAGCTGGGCGGAAGCGCCTACCCTGTAAAGGGTGCGGACGTTCCATGTGCCAATACGTAAATCGTAGTCCTTTATACGTTTGCCGTGGTCGTCAACTTTTAAGGGGATCTTATCGGATTCTGCATTTTTGGTTTTCATTGGAGGGGGATTTTTACGTGGTGGGTTCCAAGCCCTACGCACAACCCAAATTTAACGTCCAGGGGATTGGACTTCGCTGCACGCATTAGTTAACATCTAGCGGGTGCTAGAATGCCATCCAGGAGGGGCCACGAGGAGGCTGCGTGTCAACTTGAATACAGCAAGACAAGGATCGTCCTGGAGGTCGCCACGTTGACCACAATCAGAAACTTTGCCTTGTTTGCATGCATCCCATCCCCATCCCCATTTTTTTTATATCAACTACCCCGTAAATCAACCATCCGATTTTCGTACACACGGCAACTGGCTCATGGAGAGCACCCTGTCTTATTTTTGTTAAAAGTCCCAAGTTAAAGTTATTAAGACCAATTAAGATCTTTATTACAGCATTTTCAAAGCTTTCAATGGGTCAATTACGCAAATGCGGAAATTGTTTCGCTAAACTTTCATAATTTAATGACTGTGTAGGTAGTTTTAACGATGCTACCGTATTAACATTAATTGCAATAGTTTTCTTAGTTTGGCCAGAAAGTTAAATTTTTATCTTTTGAGAATTATTTTCCCATCTTTCCATTCCTCCAGTCCACTTTAAGCATAGAGAACTGAATGACCCTTGAACTCCAAGTTCATCAATTAAACTTTCATACATTAAACTTATAGAGGACCCTTCGTCGATGAACGCAAACGTATTTACTTCCTTTTTATCACCATGGATTGTGATAAACAAAATTTGCATTGAATTGTCCCTATGTGCATTGATCACAGCAGAGTTCTCAGTTGCTTGTTGTGATTAGCGTTGTTATTCAATCTGTTATTAAAATGAGCATGTAGAGAGGAATGGTGATAATATTCACAACCATCTATACCGCACTTCTATTTCTTTTTGCATTCGCCGCTGTGTTTAAATAAACATAATTTATATTCTCTTACTACGTTCCATTTTTCACCACGATTAAGAGAGATAAATTTTTTGCAATTTGCTATTGCCGTACATTTGTTGTTGTTGCAAACAAAACACTTACGATTGTCAATATGTGTATTAACATATGCCCCTTTGTTGTTATTATTATTTATTCTTTCTCTTTCATTACTTTTACTTGAACAGTCAACTGTTATACTGCTAGCTGTATTACCTATATTAAAAAGCCATCTGTCAAATTCATATAAATTAGGTTTTTTATTTTGATTCAACAGCAGAGTTTTTTGCATTGGCCATTGCATTTGATACAAAGGTAGACATTTTTGTATTAGGTCTTGAATAAGTGATGAATTGTTTAATTCATCGTGCAAACTAGCAGTAGTAATAGTTGATAATAAACCGCGAACATTTATAGCTAAGGTGGTAAGAGTCTTTAAATTATTTTCGTCAACTTTTGGTGTGAATTTTATTCTTTCTTTTACAGAATTTATGATTTTTTCTGGTTGACCAAACAGCATGTGAAGCATTTGCATAATGCCAGGTACATTTGATGGATGCACTAACATATGCTGAACACTGCGGTAAGCATCTCCTTGAAGGGTTTTTCGAATGCGTATGAGGTTTTCAGCATTAGTGAACAGGCTGCAGTGGACCACTCATATGTGGAGTGAAATATCGGCCACTCATCTGGTTGGCCGAAAAATATTGGAAGCTCTTTTGGCAGCGATTGCCGAGAACTGAGGAGGTTTGGCTGTAGCGTGGGTGGTAGCACAATCTGAGATGATGGATATGGTGTTGTATTTGTATAATTAAAAGTCTGTGGCTGTGCAATATATTCCTGTGGACGCGAATTAAACAAATCTTGTGGATAGTTATTAATTGTATTACATGAATAAAAGTTGGCCTACCAAGGCCTGTAGTAAGAGTAGGTTTTGGAAGCTGCATTGGTTGGTGGTAAACATTTTTAGTGGTTGTGTTCGCAGTAAAAACGATGGTGCAGTTAAAAATATGGATGAATTTATGGCTGTAGACGCGACCGGTTGTAGCTTAAAAGTTGTTGAGTTTTTTATATTAGCGGAAAGGTTATTCGGTACAGAGGTGAAATAATTAGTTTGTTCTGGCAAAGACATATTTTTCCCTGTACTGCTTAAAAGATGATCTGATTTCTGTTTACCGCTAGTATTAGTTGTGGAATTAGGTACAACGGCCGTATCAAGCGAGACTGGAGGTTGATTATTCATACTTGTGTTATTGCTATTATTATTATTGGTGTAAATATTATTAGCAGTATGTTCTGCAAGTGTAGTAGACGTATCAGAATTTTCAGTAGTAAAAAAGGTTGCGCGATTAAGAGCAGAGTTATTAACAGTATTAGTGATTGTGGTTAAAGTGTTATGAGATTGATTTTCTGATGATTGTGTTTTATTTTGTGACTGACTTATCCAGTTTCGTACAGACTGGCTCTTGATGGATGATGTACTACTAAGATTTTCAGCCTCTTCAAGAAGTTGGTATTTTCTATCTAAATAGTCTTTCTCGAGTTTCGCTCTTCTTCTAGTTTTTTCAGTTGTAACTCAAATATTCGCGACTGCGGAGCACGAGAATGATTTGAGGCCCTACTTACGGTACTTAATGAAGGTGAATTTGGCCTCATAGCTGAACAAGAAGGACATTTAAAGGTCATGTCGTCAGCGGCCTTCACACAATTTCCGTGAAATATATTATGGCTGATAGAGCATGTTGTCATATTTTCGTCAAAGGGATTTTGGCATTGTGTACAAACTTGGCTATGTAGTTTATTCTGATCCGTCGACATTATAGAGAGATTTGTACTTACTTAGATTGGAAAATTTAGGACGCTTTAGGTACTTCCTCTGTCTGAAGTGATGATGTTTTTGGAAATAATGAATGTCATAAAGAATTTTAAAATGTTGAAAGAGGTAATCGCCTCACTAATGGCTTCCACTTGGATTTTGAATAAAAGAAAAATTAGCGCTCAATTCAATTCAAGTTTATTAGCTAATGTTTCTTAGATTAAAATTCCTATAATTTTTACTTAATATTAACAAACTTTATATACATTTTCATATATAAACTACTTACTTTATGGTATGAAAACCATTAGATAATAATAAGGTTCTATATAAAAGATTTTTAATTAATTTGTTAGACCTAAGGAAAAATACCACGTCAGCTAAGTACGACAATTCTTCTAGAATGTAAGATAGAGTTACATATAACACGCGGGAAAATTATTAAATATAATGTGACGTAAAATGTAATGGAATAATATAAATAATGTGGTCAATTAAGCTAATTCAGTCAGTGGCGACAACAGTTAACTTTAAATTATTTTCGTTATTACAACTTACAGATAAAATTTTTCAAAAATATGGCAGTGCCGGAGCAATGTCGATAAAACTGCTCAATTATAAACGTTTTTTTGTTATTAACGCAGTGGCAACCGCGGGCTTCGTATTTTTGTTGTATATGCTCATTTTGTTTAAATTTGAAGTTGCCATATTGAAAATAATATGTAATATGGGAAGTTCAAACATAAATTGACCTTTAAATGTTAAAGGTAGGATGATCCTCCCTTTAGTTTAACGATCACTTCTATCTTATCTTACTCATAATAACGAAAAACAATTTATCTGCCCATTAAAATCCTCCCTTTAGTTAACGGCAAGTTGTAACAATGGCTCTAAGACTTTCATTGTAGACTCTCTAGTATTCGAATGTAATCCATGCAAGTGATTATATAGCCGTTTATTTGTAACTCTATCAATTTTACTTAATTCTGAATATTTTGTTGTTGATTTAATATGAAAATTTTGTTTTTCGAAATCACTGATTGAAACACAAACTTCTTTAGCATACATTTTATTATTAATAAAAAAATCCTTGTACATCGATAACTATAAAATTATCATGCTGATCCATTATAACCTATCACTTAGAAATAATTACTTTTCAAAAATTAATTTATAGTAAATGTCATCCATAATTTTTTTAAATAATAATTTCCAAGTGATAAATCGTTCATAACTTCCTCTGGTATTGTGTATCTCTCCGACAAGAATATTATATGTGTTTCCAATTCTATCAGTGTTTTCGGACAATACGTTGTAATCTTTTTTAAACAGTTAAAATTTTAAATTTCTCGTTTATATGGAGCTGTTTTAAAGGTAATGTTGGCGGGTGAAGCAACCCAAGCTCCTGTCTCCAAAAAGATTGTGAACACCAGTGTAAACTTTGAAAAATAATTCTTTATTTCAAATTTAGTTTACAATTTATAGTGTTAAAATTCCTATAAAAATTTACATATTAAATAAATTCATAAAATAGTTTAATTTTTACTAACTTATTTAGTATGGATAGGGAGCAGACTTCTTGTTACAAAATATAAGTACTTTCTTTACAGACAGTATTGTGGCAAGTGATTAATTAAAATTTATTTTTTCCGAAGCGTAGGTTTGGCGCTTGGAATAATGTTTTTCACGTTAGTTTGACAGGTGTCAGTTTTTTAGTACAAGTCTACACTTATAAAAATTAATGTATATATTACAGTGGCGGTAACACCCCCCCTCAGTAAGACGAGAAGTCTTCGAAGGCTTACTCTTGTCTCTGAGCCACGTCCAATAGCGCTAGCTTTACTACAGGCCTCTCGAGTATTCCACATTTTGTTAGAACTTTAGCTCTTCTTACTTGTCCATCATCAGCTTTAGAGACATGGATGACTTTTCCTCGAGGCCAAACGTTCCTTGGGTTCATAGGGTCAACCACAATCACAAGGTCTCCAACTTCCAATGGTTTAACTCGTTCATGCCATTTTGAACGACAAGTAAGCGTTGGTAGAAATTCTGTCAACCACCTCTTCCAAAATTCTTCCGCAAATAATTGAGATGCTAGATAGGATTCTCTCAACACAACGCCTGAATGTTCATACATTGCTAATGGTTTTAATCCGCTATGGGGATGTACGTGAGTGGTCGAGAGTTTATAATGTTCTCGACTTCTGCCATCATACTTCTGAGAACTATTAAAATTAAAATTCCACTTTGTGGTGGAGGTTGTAAAGTTTCGAACTAGTGCGTTGGTGTCGACTTCTTTGATGGCTTCCCTTAGCTCTCTATCGGCACCTACGAAATTTGTACCGTTATCAGAGAAAAACTCTCTTGGCGTTCCCCTCCTGCAAGTAAAATTTCTGATGGCCATGATACATGAGCTCGTATTGAGCGAATGTACTATCTCGATGTGGATTGCTCTAATTGTAAGGCACGTAAAGAGTGCTCCGTACCTTTTCTCTTTGTGTCTATTTACTACTACAGATAAAGGCCCAAAGTAGTCCACTCCTGTAAACGTAAACGGGGCAACATAGGCAGAAAGTCTTGCTCGAGGTAACCGTGCCATCTGTGGAGTTTGTGGTTCGGCGTTTGTAATTTTGCATCTTTGACGTAGTTTCCGAACTGATTTGAATACTGTTCTGATTTGAGGAATGTAATACTTTTGACGTAATTCGTTTATACACGTTTCGTGATTTGAATGGTAGAATTTATCGTGGTAGTAAAGAATCAAAAGTTTTGTTAAATAGCTGTACTTTGGAAGTATAATTGGGTTTTTAAAGTCCTCTGGTATATTTGCGTTGTCAATACGCCCGCGTACTCTTAGGACCTGATTGTTGTCTAAAAATGGGGACAGTTTGTAAATCGGGCTTGACCTCGGTATATTATTTTCATTTTTTAAACTGTTTCTTTCATTCAGATAGTGCTGCGATTGAGTTTCCTTTATAATTGTTTCTTCTGCTAATTTTAGTTCTTCCTGAGTGATTTCTTTTATCAGGTCTATCTTTCTTGTTTTACGTTTTATAAAATTACAGAATTTTATTACATATGCAACACTTCTTAACAATCTGAGCCATCGTGAAAAACGGTGAATATTTATAAAGCTTGGTAAAACATCTATGGCGAGATTTGTGTGTTTAATTTCTATATCTGTACATACTAAATCTATTTTATCAGCTGGCCATGAGTCCTCTGATAATTTCAAAAAGTATGGGCCGTTAAACCATGTACTATGTTCAGACAGATCGCAATCCTTTATCCATTTTGTAGCTTCATCCGCTATGTTTATTTTTCCTGGAATCCATCGCCATTCTTTAATCTCAGTTAGGTCTAATATTTCGCTTACGCGAACGCCTACAAATTGATGGTATTTTCTATGGTCAGAGCGTATCCAGCTCAGGACTGTACGTGAGTCCGACCAAAATACTCTTTTTTTATTTGAATGGTATGACCTTCCATTATACTTTTCGAATTCTAGAACCGATGAGTGCTGCCATTAGTTCCAGCCTTGGTATTGACACTAATTTGAAGGGCGCTACACGTGTTTTAGAACCTATCAGGGAGATCATTACATTTTGGCCAGATCTTATTCGAAAATATGCGACTGCCGCGTAGCCGTTCTCGCTGGCATCGACAAATGTGTGAAGTTCAACAGCAGCATTTGAATAGTCAGGTATATTTTTTAAGTAACATCTGGGAATTTCAATATCTTTTATTTGGGGTAGGATGGATAACCATTTTTTCCATTTTTTTACTTGTGGGGTTAGAATAGGCTCATCCCACCCTACACCAATTCTCCATATTTCTTGTAAAGTAATTTTTAGGTGCATGAGAAAGTGTCCAAGTAGGCCTAGAGGGTCGTAGACACTCATTAAAATTTTTAAAATTTCTCTCTTTGTTGGCTCTTTATTGCCACTAAACAACTCATTTCTTAAAATAGACTGCGATATTTTAAATGTTATTTTGTCATCGTTTGAATTCCAAAATATTCCCAATACCTTTTCTGAACTTTGCTCATCCCCTATGGTAAGACTTTTTCCATTCGATTTTTTTTTATTCATATTTTCCAAAACAACATCATTGTTTGATACCCAGTTTCTAATATTAAAGCCTGCTAAGCTGTGAATATAATGGACTTCGTTAGCTAACTTAATAGCTTTCTCTGGGGTATCGGTTGAAAATAAGAAATCATCGACGTAGTGATTTTTTTCTATGGCCTCTGTTGCTTCTGGGTGAGTATTTTTAAACTTAAAAGCATTAATATTTTTAACGTACTGTGAAGTACACGGTGAACAAGCTGCACCAAACGTCATTACATTCATAGTATATACGTCCGGTTCTCTAGAGTGATCACAGTCACGCCGTAAGAATCTCTGAGCATGACGGTCTTCTTCTCTGATATAGACTCTGTGGAACATCTCTTCAATGTCGGCTGAAAAGGCAATTTGTTTTTGTCGAAATTTATAAAGTATGCTCGGGAGAGAAGCGAGAAGGTCTGGACCTTTTAAGAGCATTGAGTTCAAGGATGTAACATGAGATTTTGCAGCCGCATCCCAGACTATTCTGGTTTTATTCGGCTTGTTTTTATTAACTACTGGGAATATGGGTAGGTACCATATCCGTTCTTTATTATAATTTTTGTCTGAGAGTTTTGTGATATAATTTTTGTCCAAATATTTTGCTATAGTTTCGTTGAAGGTCTTTTTTAGTTCGCTGTTTTTTTGCAGTGTTTTTTCTAAACAGATAAGCCTCCTCTTTGACATTATGTAACTCTCGGGGAGATGTACATTATTACTACACCACAATAGAGGTGCCTCGTATCGACCGTCGGGTCTTTGTATTGTGTATTTCGACAGTAAGTTGATGGCTCGCTGTTCATCGGCGCCATAGGATGGTTGATTTCCATTTATACCGAGGGAGTCTATTGCATAAAATTGTTTCACGAGATTATTTAAATTTGAATCGTTACATTCACATATTTGAACACAGTTGAAATCTTCCTTATATGTATCATTGTGTACGTTTTCACATAAAACCCAGCCCAGGCGTGTACTCATAGCTATAGGCTCTGTTTTACAACCTTCTTTGATGCGTTTTGGAGTACATAAACTAATATTGTTTAGTCCTATTAGGACTTGTGGATTTGCATTTTTATAGCTTTCAATTGGTAAACCTTTTAGATGGGAAAATTCTTTACTTAAGTCGGTAAAGTTAATACTTTGGAGTGGTAACGATAAATGTTTAACAGAACGGACTTCTATAAAATGTTTTTTATTATTTGGACCTGATAGCTGAACTGATAATTTTTGAGATGACTCCTCCTTTCTTTGCATATTGTTTGTCCATCTAAGGCATAAAGGCTCTACTTCACCTCTTAAGTTTAAGTCATCTATTAATTTTTCATTAATTAAGCTAACAGATGAGCCTTCATCAATAAAGGCGTATGTTTTAATACTTTTATTGTTCTGTCGGAATATTGTGACTGGTAAAATTTTAAATAAGACTTGGTTGAACATACAACGCTGTATATTAACATTGTGCATTTTATTTTCGTTATCTTTGTTTTTATTTGCTGTCTCATGTTCAGTAAACACATTTTCTGTTTTACGTAAAAGAGCGTTGTGTTTTATATTGCAGTTTCCTATTCCACACACAATGTTGCTTTTACAGAAGCCAGAATGTTTACGAAGACACAGTTTACAGAGTTTGTACTCTCTTATCATGTTCCATCGTTCATTACGATCGGCTGTTAACAATTTTTTGCAATTAGAAACGCTTTTGCAATTGCTGTTACAGACCAAACAAGTCTGTTGATTTTGTTTTGTGTGCGAATATATGTGTGCATCTCGTCGTTTATTTTGTGATATTTGTTCTGTTGTTGTGGATGGTATGTTATTTGTTATGTTAACACTGCTGGCAGATACGCCGACGTCAAAAAGCCAGTCAGCAAATATTGAAAGATTTGTTTTCTTATTCTCTTTCATTAATTTCGTTTTGAACGTACCCCAGCTTAATTGAAGATCTGGTGACAATTTTAAAATTATTTCTTGTAGAAGTGAGGAATTATTCAACTCTTCGTAGAGTCCAGACGCTTCTATTATTGTTTTAAGCCCTCTAACTTCAACAGCGAATGTGGTAATAGAATCTAATCTTTTTGTATTTACAGCAGGGAGTGATTTTATTTTGTTTCTTATAGAATTCAGTATCATCTCTGGCTGACCAAACAAACGCTTTAAATTTGATATTACTGCCGTTATACAAGCTGGATGCAAAAGAATGTGTTGTACTGACCTTAGTGCCTCGCCTCGAAGAGCCTTTTGTAACCTTACCAGATTTTCAGCATCCGTGAGACCACACACAGAAGTTGACCAGTCATAAGTTGAAATGAATAAGGGCCATTCCTCCGGATTGCCTGAGAAGGTGGGAAGTTCTTTCGGCACAGTTTGCCGTGCACTTATTTGATCCGGTGTTTTTTTTTGAAAGCTATTGGCGAGCGTATCGGTAACAATATTTGATGCTGTATAAAGTGGCTGTTGATTAGGTAACCTGCATAAATTTTGTTGAGCTGTATTATTGTAATCGGTGAATAAATTGTTCGGGTTATTAAATGTGTAATTTTGTGTTGATGAATCAGTTATTTCGTGAAAGCGATTATTAAAGTTTATGTAAGTAGGTATTACAGCGGGCTTTGAGGCTGTTGTGTAAATTGAGTTTGAGGTTATGTTGTCATTAGTTCTATTGCTCGGCACATGGTGACTTTGTTGCTGTAGAATAAGAGGTTCTTTCGGACGGTTTGCATTACTTACGTTAGTGTTGGAAATTGCTGTTGCTGAGATTGGCGCCTTTGAAGACTGCTGTGCTGAGGGATGTGTTTGATTTATGCTGTGTGATGATACTGCTTGGTGGTCTTAATTCTGTTCGAGTATTTGGTATTTTTTGAGTAGAAACTTCATTTCGAGGAGCTTTTCTTCTTCTAGCCTTTGTAGTTCTAGTTGTATCTTGCTGTTTACATTTTCGGGTATATCCGAGACTTGAATATCTTAATCAGAAACAGATATAGGTGCAGTTGACGGAAAATTAATGGCGCATTCAGAGCAGTACCAGGCATCACTAAAGCATGTCATTTTGACACAATCAGGGTGAAATGTTGAATTACAGGCAACGCATTTAATGTTATTGCTACTTGCACTTTGGTGGCAGATAGGACAGTTTTCCAAGTTATTGTTAATATTAGTGAGACTTGCGACTTCATCTAGTTGGTTTTGTGGTTGACCCTGTGAAATTGAGGAATCCATGTTATGGTGTACTTACGATTTTTAGAAAATACAGATGAAAGTTCTTAACAATGTCTTAGTTGTCTTCCGTAGATATATTCTTGTTTAAATAAGAATTTTAATGTTGGCGGGTGAAGCAACCCAAGCTCCTGTATCCAAAAAGATTGTGAACACCAGTGTAAACTTTGAAAAATAATTCTTTATTTCAAATTTAGTTTCCAATTTATAGTGTTAAAATTCCTATAAAAATTTACATATTAAATAAATTCATAAAATAGTTTAATTTTTACTAACTTATTTAGTATGGATAGGGAGCAGACTTCTTGTTACAAAATATAAGTACTTTCTTTACAGACAGTATTGTGGCAAGTGATTAATTAAAATTTATTTTTTCCGAAGCGTAGGTTTGGCGCTTGGAATAATGTTTTTCACGTTAGTTTGACAGGTGTCAGTTTTTTAGTACAAGTCTACACTTATAAAAATTAATGTATATATTACAGTGGCGGTAACAGGTAATATAAATTATTTTTGTTAGTAGTTTTTCGTAATTTTCATTTAAAGAAAATTTCTGACTTTGAAATCGTTTTTCAAAAATGTATTTATTCATTCCAATTTTAACCTTCATTGAATAAAGAATAATTTTAATAATTTAATAAATTAAATTATAGTTTCAAAATACAATCGTCTTTATTTAATCTTTGAGCTTTTAGCACTGCACGCTCATAGGAATTTATCCAACAAAGGTTATGGGCCCAGGATGCGTATAAAGCGAAGAAATAAAGGATTCAATTACATACTAGCAAGAATTTTGATTATCGAAAGAGAGTTTCGTTTTGGTTTTTCATTGTTTTATCCGGAGATAAAAACGAGGAATATGTCGTCTGCTGTATCAAGTATCGATAAATTAAATGGAAAAAACTGCGCAATGTGGAGCATTCAGGTAAAAAGTTTGCTTGTTACGTTAGATTTGTGGCGCACTATTGTTGAGGCTTGTCCGAAAGAAAATCCCAGAAAATGGATGGAAACCGACATGAAGGCTCTGGCAACAATAACGTTAAGTGTGAAGCCAAATCAGTTGATATATATTAAAAATTGTGCAACAGCAAAAGATGCATGGAACGTGTTGGATTCAATTTATAAAGCAAACACAGCATCACGTAAGGTAAATTTATTCAAGAAATTGGTACGTTATAAATTTAATTCGAATGAAGGTTTTGGAACACAAGTTAATGAATTTATCTCGATAGTCGACGGATTAAAGGAAATTGGAATCGAAATGCATAATGATCTTTTATCCATTTTATTATTATGTAGTCTGCCGGAAGATATGGAAAGTTTTGTTGTAGTCATAGAAAGCCGTGATGAATTGCCTAAATGTGAAAAATTAATTTCGAAAATTTTAGAAGAAGAAATGAGAAAAAGTAATAAGAATGATGATCAAAATGAAAAAGTTTTTGCTGCGAATTATAAAAAAGAATTTAAACGAGGTAAGAAGCAATATTTCAGTAATTATAATCGAAATGATGTAAAGAATGTGCAATATAAAAGAAGTTACTCAAACGAGAAGAGAGATACAGATGCGAATGCAAATAAGAATAATAACAATATTAAATGTTTTAGATGTGGAAAGAAAGGCCACATAAAATCTCAATGTAGAGAAAGTAAAGAGAAACAAGAAAATAATTTTGCATGCTCTTTAAGGGAAAATAAATTATATTTAAAAGACATGGATATTAGATAGCGGTGCATCATCCCATATGGTAAATAGTAAAGAATATTTTGAAGATTTTAAAGAATCAACAAGGCAAATAATTTTGGCATCTAATGATGTAATTTATGCACAAGGCTATGGAAAGATAAGACTAAAAACAAATTTTTGTACTCTCACGTTCCACAATGTGTGGTATGTCCCTCAATTACATTTGAATTTTCTATCAATAAATAAAATTATTAAAGCTGGTCATATAGTTCAATTTGCTATGAATAAAGCAACGGTAAAAAGCAAGAAAAATAAACATATTTCAACGGCTGATTTTGTGGAAGGTATGTTTACTTTAAATTATGAAAAAATTAAAAATTTTTAAGTTGTAAATGGCTTAATTGATGAAAATACTATCAAAAAGTGGCATCAAAGATTTGGTCACATCAATGTGAATGATTTAAATAAATTGGCTAACAGAAAAATGGTGAAAGGACTTGATATAAAAATGGTCACGTCTATAGATTGTTTCACGTGTGCAGAAAACAAAATAAGTGCAAGACCATATAAAATTTATTCAAACGTGCAAACTAGTGACGTCCTGGAACTGATTCATACAGATTTGTGCGGACCGATAGGTGTCAAGTCTATGGGAGGATCTTCATATTTCATCACGTTTATCGACGACTATTCGCGATATATTTTCACATATTTTCTTAAACAGAAAAGTGATGCATTTGTAAACTTTGCTAGTCTCGTGGAGAAGCAGACAGGTCGCCAAATAAAAATTATTTGAAGTGACAATGGTAAAGAATTTGTTAACTCAAACTTTCAGCAATATTGTTCAGAAAAAGGAATTATTCATCAAACTATTGTCTCTTATTCACCACAATAAAATGGAGTATCAGAACGTGCAAATAGAACTCTTGTTGAGATGGCAAGGTGTTTATTAAATTCATCCAGTTTACCACAAAGTTTATGGGGAGAAGCCATAAATACAGCCACATATTTAAGGAATCGTGTTACTACGAAGGTTCTAGGGGAAGTTACCCCGTTTGAAAGATGGTGTGGGAAAAGCCATCAGTATCCCATTTATAAACTTTTGGTTGTGACGCCGTGGTATTTAAAAAGGGGCTGAAAACCAAAAGTGGAAAGTTTTTGCCAAAAGGTATAAAAATGAAATTCGTATTTTATCAATTGTATACGAAAACATATCGTTTATACAATACGAATACAAGACAAATTATATTGCTCGGGATGTTTTATTCTTTGAAAGGTTATTCGAAAAGGATAATTCGCAAAACGAAATAAATGACGTTGGTAAAAATGATATTTTTGAAAGTTTTGGAAATGAAAATCAAGATGTATCTGATGACAAACATCAAGAAAATAGTGAGATTAATGAGCAGGAGTTAAGAGAAAATCAAATCGAAGAAGAAGATAATCAAGAGGACCTGGAGATTAGTGAATAAACAAGTGATTCAGAAAGAGAAGACATTTTAAGTGCGGGAAATAAAAGAAAACGTGGCAGGCCTAGACTGATAAGAACAGGAGGTGAAGGAAGACCACGAAAAGTTTATTACACTGAAAATGGAACGCAAATGGTAAACTCAGTCATTGAAAGTACCAAAACTGTTAACGAGGTTTTAAATTGTAAAGATTCTAGTAAATGGCTAGAAGCTATGAAAGCTGAATACGAGTCGTTAATTAGAAATAAAACTTGGGATTTAGTAGATAAACCCAAAGGGAAAAACATTATCGGATGCAAGTGGGTATTTGCATTAAAACAATGCAGATGGTTCAATTGAAAAATATAAAGCGCGATAGTAGCTCAAGGGTGCTCTGAAAAATATAGTATTGATTTTTGAAACTTTTGCACCGGTAGTAAGTCACTCAACTATAAGGTTAATATTAGCGTTGGCAGCAAGACACAAATTATTGATTAATCATGTTGATGTAGTTGCAGCATACTTAAATGGAAATTTAGAAGAAGAGATTTATATGTCTCAGCCTAAAATGTTTGAAAACAAAGAATACCCCAACAAAGTTTGTAAGTCTCTCTACGGTTTAAAGCAAGTAGGACGTGGATGGAACAAGCGTGTAAATGAAATCTTAATAGAAATAAATTTTCAGAGATGTAAGCACGATACCTGCGTATACTTAAGAAGAAGCGGAAATAATTTATGTATAATCGCTTTATATGCCGATGATATGTTATTGGCTTGTAAATAATTCGGTAGATGTAATTGATAGAGATCCTATATCATTCTACCTTGAAATGGAAATTAATCGTGATGGTCCACGAGACAGTATATCCATTCATCAGAAGAAGTACACTGGAGAGATAGTAGAAAAATGGAATATGACGGATTGCAAGCCGGCAGATACACTTTGGGCAAGTGGAACAATACTTAAAAAATGCGCCGAGAATTGTGAGAATTTAGACACAAAAAGCTATCAAAGTATTATTGGAGCTTTAATGTATTTGGCAGTTACTTCTAGACCAGATTTAATACATGTTGTCTCTAAGTTATCTCAATTTATATATGTGTTGAGATACCTAAAGAAGAATCCTGTTGGTAAAATTTCATACTCTTCAAAAGTAGAAGATATTTTATGTTTTACAGATTCAGACTGGGGCAGTGATACTTACGACAGAAAATCCAGTAGCTTTGGAGTCTCGTAAACAACCTGTTGTAGCACTAAGTACTATGGAAGTTGAATATATAGCTTTATGTCAGGGAGCTAAAGAAATGGTTTTTATTCGTGGTTTAATGGAAGTGCTTGGATTTTTACAATATGTTAGTAAACCTACTTCTATATTATGTGACAATCAATCTGCAGCATTTACGGTGAAGAATCCTACAGTACAGAAGAAGAGTAAGCTTATTGATATTCGATACCATTATGTACGAGAATACGAATAAAAAGAGATCGATTTACTATATGTTACAATGCAGCTTATATTTTAAAAAAGACGTTGCCTAAGCAGAAACATGTAGACGGGTGTAGACTCCTAAAGATTAAATTTTAAATATTAATTGTAATTATTGTAATTGTATACATTTGGTTTGTGTGGGAGATTGTTAGAAAAATACTTGTTCAATCCAAATGTAAACAAGGTAGTTTTTCATTTAAAGAAAATTTCTGGCTTTGAAATCGTTTTTCAAAAATGTATTTATTCATTCCTATTTTAACGTTCAGTGAATAAAGAATAATTTTAATAATTTAATAAATTAAATTATAGTTTCGAAATACAATCGTCTTTATTTAATCTTTGAGCTTTTAGCACTGCACGTTCATAGGAATTTATCCAACAATTTTTTTACAGTTTTATTTTTGCTTCGGGGGAAATTGGGGTAATGGATGCAAAATAAAATACCTTCTGTTTGGGGGTTGATTTTGGAATGAATTAAAAATTCTCTTTTCTTTATTATACAAATTGACAAAAGATTCACACTAAAAAAAGAAATAGTCGTATTTACACTACTTAATTCTATTAACTTAAAATTAGGGTAGACCAGCGGGAAGCTATCTGGCCAAATAAAAATAACAAAATTCAATTAGAGTAACAATTCATTTGAAATAAAAATTCAGTCAATACAAAATTTAATACAATTTATTGCAAAGAGAAAGAAAATCAGTTATTTACTTAATACATTAATAACAATTGTGGCACCAGCAGAGTTGGGTGTCGCAACCACATTGGTGTTGCTCTTGCTGCTATGGGGCTGGCAGGAACACTCATGAGCTTGGCTGCGGGTTGTGCTCTTGTTGTTCTCCTGTAGGGGTTTAAGCTGCTGGGTGCTGCTTCGGACATCTATAAATAAAAGGACAAAACAAACAAGGAAAAAAGAAAAAACGAGTTAGTTCTGACTAGGGTTAGGTTAGAATGGCGTTAGAACGCCATTGGCAGTTCGAACTAAGTACTCGTCCTTCCAGCGACGCGCAAACAACCTTTAATTTTCGCCACCTATTGGCTTCATCAGGTTCAGGGGTGAAAGGATGGCACTTCCCACAAGGAAATGATCAGGGGTTAAGCAATTAATGTCCGAGAGGTTATCCGTCATGGGACAAAGTGGACGGGAATTCAAGCAAGCTTCTATTCTTGCCAACATAGTAGTGAACTCCTCAAAGGTGTATTTCTGAGCATTCGATATTTTTTGTAAATGGGTCTTAAAACTTTTCACACCAGTCTCCCAGAGCCCGCCCATATGCGGAGCTCCAGGAGAAATTAAATGCCACTCGATTGACTGAAAAACGTTTTCCGATATAATCTCATACTTCAGTTCAGCAAAGAACTTAGCTTGATCCCTTTTCATCACATATGTGCGGAGCAACCTCGTCTGGGGGAAAAACGATTAAATGCGGCCAGAAAACAGTCTGTCGATATTTCATTGAAAGCTTGCAAATGCATTGCTTTTGTAGCATAACACACAAACACCAGCACATATCCTTTAGTGATTCGGCAACCACGTCCAATATATTTAGTGGCCTTGTTTCAGGTTATTGAACTTCTTGCTGATTTTAAAATTGCTGACATAATTCCAGACAGTGCTTAAACCCAAAAATTGCATATGGTAATAAAATGCTTCATTTTTTTATTTAACATAAATTATAATTTTTATTTTTAAGTTCAGTTACAATTTATTATCAAGTGAAAACAGTTGTAATTCTTTAGCAAGTGTAAAATGTTTTAGTTTAAGTGAAAAGAAAAAAAAAAATAATTGTTTTTTTTATAAAAACCAAATTATAAAAAAGTTAATTGGCGCCCAACGTTAAAGGGTTCCTATCAAAAGCACCCCATAGGCTGCAAATACAAGGACATCCATAAGACAAAGCACACCATAGGCTGCGGACTTAAGTAAAAGGCACCTCATAAGCTGCAATAGGCGATCATCTATAAAACAAGGACATTTTAAGTGGAGAACTCAGTATGAGACGCGGGTACCGTAGTAACAAGGTAGAAAAGGGACAATACCCCCTACCAGCTCCATGAGGATGATCTTTATGTAAGCATAGGTTTAGGTTTAGGTCGGAGTGGTAGCTCTGATATCACAAAGCTCACTTGAGCACGCATAGCGGCCCGTTGTGATGCCACGGGTGAATGCAGTCCCTGTACTAACAAGGTTCCACCAAAATCAGGGAAAAGGAAGAAGTTGGTCAGCGCAAGGGCTGCACAACAAAAGCACGACTACCCCGCACTGGAAAACCAGCCAGAAAGTTCGATGAACGAAGCTATATCCTTGATGACAATAGATAATAGCTCCGTTAAGCTAACAAGGAATGGGGAGCGAAATAACCTATATCTACACCTAGCAAGAGACGGGCACTGGCAAAGAAAGTGAACAACAGTCTCCTCTTCCTCAGTAGACCTGCATCCATGGCAGAAGTCGTTGAAAGGAAGCCTCATTCTTTCCGCGTGTCTACCCATGACGCAATGACCAGTAAGCACGGCCACTGTAGTCGAGATGACATCACGACCAAGACCAAGTAATCGGTTGGTAAGCCTTCTATCCATCTTGGGCCAGGTGAGTCTAGCGGTGGAGCAGGACTCCTCATTGACCCAGGATAGGTTGGCGTCCCGAAAGAACCTCCGCGCAATGGTCAACTTGACCGAGGCAAGTGGCATACCCAATTCAACAGAAGAGGATTCCGGAAGTAGCGCACTAGCTCTGGCGAGCTCATCGGCCCTACAGTTTCCCGGAATTCCACTGTGGCCGGGGACCCACACCAGAGAGATACTGAGAGAGAGAGAAGATCGAGAAGCGAGTGAAAGGAGCGTCGTTGACGAGGATCCATTGAGCGGCCCGGTAAATTGCCATCACCTCCGCCTGAAACACACTGCAGTAGTCCGGCAGACGGAGAGTAGACACCGCTCCCAACCCCATTATCGAGTTTAGAGCCGTCGGTATATATATCCAGCACTTCCGGGGCGACGACCGTATTAGGATTCCAGTCATCCCTACTCGGAATCAGAGAGTGGAAACATCTGTCAAGACAATATTCAATATGTTCACAGGGACCACTGGATCAACCTCCAGAATAGTGGAGTGAGCATAGGGTACAATGCGCAAACGAGAGAGAGCATTAAGTCTAGTCGCAGTAAACTTGGCTACCTGCTTAGCGAGAAGCACAGTAGGAAGCCAGTTTAGCATTGCGAACAAGGCTTTCGTGGGGGTGGTGAGAAGAGCGCCAGTTATACAAATGGCAGCAGACATTCTGACCTTGTCAAGAAGTCTGACGTTGTGTTTCTTGTCCAGAGCAGTCCACCAGAAAGCAACACCGTATAAGAGGTTGGGTTCGGTGACCGTGGAATATATCCAACGCATGATCCTTGGGCGAAGACCCCATCTGGTTCCGACCGCTCTACTGCAGCAGTAAGCGGCACATGCCGCCTTGCGTGCCCTAGCAGGCATATTCGCCCTTCAGTCGAGTTTGGGATCTAGGATCAGGCCCAGATATTTAACCTCGTGACTCAACGTGAGTCTGGTCCCACCTATCCTGGGAAGGGAAGAGGTCGGAATTTTATATTTCCTCGTAAAAAGAATCGTATCGGTCTTAGAGGGATTAATAGACAGTCCAAAATCCCTACACCGGTCCAGCACGATTGGCAGCGCCAAGTTAAACTTATCCGACAGTGTCTGCGGACAAATTCCCGACGCAGCAATGGGAATGTCGTCAGCGTAAGCTATGGCCCCATTGCCAGAGTGTTCCAGCCCCCTCAAGAGTGAGTTGACTGCAAGATTCCAGAGAAGTGGTGAGAGAACACCGCCTTGCGGTGTGCCTCTGCGAACCATTCTCTGACAATTCGTGGCCCCCACTGTGGAGGTTACTATCCTCGACTTGAGGAGAAGCTCGATGAACCTGACCAGATTCTGTTCAAGGTTCAGAGAACCAAGAGCCCTAACTATGGCGTCCGGTTCGACGTTATTAAATGCACCTTCAATGTCCAGAAAAGTGTATTCCTTAACGTGCATGGACTTTTCTACCCGAGAGATAAGAGAGTGAAGTGCAGTCTCCACTGATTTACCACTCGTATAAGCATGTTGGGACGCGGATAGAAGCGCTGGATCAATCGAGGTCCTAATATGAACATCAAGAACTCTTTCCAGCGTCTTCAGAAGAAGGGAACACAGACTCATTCGCCCCAGTGTGGGACGGTTTCCCAGCCTTGGGAATGAAGATCACCCTAGATATTCTCCAGCTCCAAGGGATGTAAAGGAGCCTGAGACTAGCGTTATAGATGGCAAGCAACCAAGGGAGGATTATCTCCTCCCCGTGTTGAATGTCACCCGGGATAATACCATCCGGTCCTGGTGCCTTGAATGGTTTTAAAGACCTAACAGCCCACTGTACTTGGCCAAGGGTAAGGGTCAGGGGGGAATACTTCCCAGACGGTGGTTCGATAACCTGATAAAAGCCCTGGCCACCAAGTGTGTCACTTCCTGGAAAGTGAGTGTCAAGGAGAAGCTCAAGCGTCTCCAAACTGGAAGTAGTCCAGCGTCGGTCAGGTCGTCGGATACAGTGAAGGGATTTGTGAGTGGAACTTAGGATTTTACGGAGACGGCCCGTTTCGGCAGAGGATTCTACGCTCGCGCAGTAGTTCCTCCACGAGGAGGGGTCATGAGAGGAGGAGACTCGTTCGTGTCAATAATGAAGGTAATGTACCTATGGTCCGAAAAGGAGCATTCATGAGATACAAACCAGTCCTTAAGGTTAGTAGAGAAACCTAAGCTGACCATAGTGATGTCCAGCACCTCCCTTCTGTTCGAAGTGAGGAAGGTTGGTTCATCGCCGCGATTAGCTATAACTAGGTTATTACTAATAATAAAATCAAAGAGGCACTCACCACGTTCGTTGGTACCGGAATTGCCCCACATCGTGTGGTGAGAGTTGGCATCTGCTCCGATTATGACCGGAACTCCGCGTTGTCTCGCAGTCGACCAATGGGCTCCTGATGGGGAGAGAGCCCATAGTCATGCGCCAGATACGATGACGTGATCCAGAGGGTCATCAAGTTCATTTCGACGACCATGGTGACGGTGTCCTTGTCGCTGAACCTGTGGAGGAGAAGAGCGTTAATTCTATTCTTAACCATGACAAAAGCCCGAGGCTTACCTGAGTTCTGGATACACGCTAAGCGATATCCTTTGGTGTTGAGTCCGCAAACCCTGCCGGTTACAACCCAGGGTTCTTGGACCAGAATGAGCTCTGCATCCTCGGCTGCTAGTCGGAGGAGCAGAGCGGCAGAGGCGGTTTTAGAGTGTTGCAAGTTAATTTGGATGACCATCAGCATTGGCCAAAGAATCAACCATTGTCACATCAGCGTCCTCTTCGTCCGATAACGGAGAGGTTGCGCCTGCGTCAATATCAATGCCGTCGAAGAATTCCCCCACCAGCTCAGAATTGGACTTCTTCGACGTCTTCGGCGGGTTCGAGGGGGTCAGGGGTGGGGTCGGATGGAGTAGGGTCAGATGGGGTAGAGTTCTGTGGGATGGGTAGCGATGGGACGGGATTTTCGGGGATGGGTTCTGTTAGGGAATGTACGGCAGCGCGGGAATCCGACTTATAGACCCTTAGCTCAATTGAATTAAAACCATATTTTATCACGCCCCCACGGGCAGTAATAAGTGGAAGTGACTCCTCATTCAGGATGATCACCGCCTAGCGGTAATCACCCCATTGGTCAGCAACTTTAGCCACCCTCCAGTTATGAGTGGGCAGGTCGGTGTTGCTGGCCTTGAGGATCCTCAGCATGGTTTCCGGGTCTGATGGTCCGGTCGGAATTCTCGCCTTATAACGGGGGCGGTTGGGAATCCGGTCTGGAGGGACGGCAGCAAGCTTAGCTCCTGGCCAGACTTCACCAATCCTACTGATAGCCTCCTAATAGAGCTCCATAGAACGGAGGTCAGAGCAAGCCACCAGCTTGATGTGCCCCTGATACCACCCCGCATCAGTGCAGCCGGGTGAGGGGCCAGGTCAGACCTTCCTTTAATACCTCACTGAGAGCCTTAGAAGGTTTGCTGGTGTCAGGACGTCTAGGTTGTGTCGACGAGCGGGGTCTTGTAGGGAGGGGAATGTTAGGGTTGGTCACCTAGTTATGTAAGCATAGGTTTAAGACTAAATTTTTAAGAAGAATATTTATTAATTTAAAAAAAAATATATTTTTACTAAAAGTGCTAAAAATCAAAAGTTTAAAAAAAAGAGAAAAGTGCTAAACTTAAAAGAATACAAAAATTATCTAAGTAAATACATTTTTTATGAAGTAATTAGAAAAAATTTAAATTAAGGAGGAAAAAAGGAATTAAAATTAAATTAAAAAAAAACATTTTTTTTATATAATCTCTTTATCAGTGAAATTTAAATTACATTAAGAATACAAAGAAATTTATGAAAAACAATACTATATTGAAGTACACTGCGGTTCATCAGGATAGAACCAACACATTTTAAAGTAAAAAAGCTGTATAAATTGCAAATGTAGATAGAATAAAAAAATTTAGTTTTGCAGAAAAATAGTTGATACTGTAAACGATAATTAAAACACAAAAAATAGTATGCAAATGGATTATAACGGTACTTTTTCACTATCTTTGTAGTCAAGTATAAAATTTTTCAGTTATTTTTTGGTTCAACAGAATAGAACCACTTGCATTTTTAACTTAAATCAGCATGTGGTTGTAATAAAGCTTTATAAAAACCAAATAAAATTAAAATTACAGTTCGTGACTGCAGTTAGCTAATCAATATGGGAAGAAAAAGTTCTTTAAATTCGTCGGAAATGGTAAAAATTGATGTTTACCATTCTGAGAACTATTTTTATCGCGAAACCGTTAAAAAAATCGGACGAAGTCATAATGTGGTAATGAATTACATAAGAAATCGTGAAACATGTAATAAAAATTACAAAGGAGGTACTTACACAGCTCTAACACCACAGGACAAGCGAAAATTTCTTCGAATTGCCTCAAATTCGGCCTATTCTACCTCTAAAATTAAACACTTAGCAGGAGTTAATGCAAGTAAATCAATAGTTCGTTGCGCTATTTTAAGCACTGAACATTCACATCTCCGAATACTAAAGAAAAACCCTCCATTAAATGCAATCCGTCAACAACAACGCCTTCAGTTTGCCAAAGATCATATGGCAAGGAATGTTCAAAGACATTTAAGCGATAACGATTATCGAAAATTTTAAATCCAAATCAAATTTTTTTGGATGGCCCCGATGGCTATAACTTTTATTTTCACGATATGCGCAATGGCGAAAAATTTCTAAGCAGACATCACAGTAGAGAGGGGGGCGTTATGGTATAGACTGTAATTGAAAATTCCTTGCCATATGATCTTTGGCAAACTGAAGGCGTTGTTGTTGACGGATTGCATTTAATGGAGGTATTTTCTTTAGTATTCGGAGATGTGAATGTTCAGTGCTTAAAATGGCGCAACGAACTATTGATTTAGTTGCATTAACTCCTGCTAAGTGTTTAATTTTAGAGGTAGAATAGGCTGAATTTGAGGCAATTCGATGAAATTTTCGCTTGTCCTGTGGTGTTAGAGCTGTGTAAGTACCTCCTTTGTAATTTTTATTACATGTTTCACGATTTATTATGTAATTCACTACCACATTATGACTTCGTCCGATTTTTCTAACGGTTTCGCGATAAAAATAATTCTCAGAATGGTAAACATCAATTTTTACCATTTCCGACGAATTTAAAGAACTTTTTCTTCCCATATTGATTTAGCTAACTGCAGTCACGAACTGTAATTTTAATTTTATTTGGTTTTTATAAAGCTTTATTACAACCACATGCTGATTTAAGTTAAAAATGCAAGTGGTTCTATTCTGTTGAACCAAAAAATAAATGAAAAATTTTATACTTGACTACAAAGATAGTGAAAAAGTACCGTTATAATCCATTTGCATACTATTTTTTGTGTTTTAATTATCGTTTACAGTATCAACTATTTTTCTGCAAAACTAAATTTTTTCATTCTATCTGCATTTGCAATTTATACAGCTTTTTTACTTTAAAATGTGTTGGTTCTATCCTGATGAACCGCAGTGTATATATTAAGAAGTGTATTAAAATAGTTCTTTTAAATAATAGAACAAAATAACAAAAACCCCGAATAAAACGTACTAGCGATAAAAATAACCGAAAGTTAAAAAAAAAAAATATTTTTAGTCAAGTCATAACTTTACTACTTTTCAGTGTTACTAATTATGTCGAATCCGAACAACTTGATTAGACCTGCGGTCTTAAATAACGCAAACATTCTGAATCCGGCACCCGTAGTTGAAGGAAATAGGGAAACTGAAGACGAAAGAATAGATAGAATTTGCGCACAACAGTGCCAAATTGCTATTAGACAAATTCTGAATTCTGACGCAAACATGGGAGGTGTAGATCAAGTTATAGAGGACAGGTACAGGAATAACTGAGCAGATTTAGATAAGGTTCCCGACGTTGTAAAGAACTTGGAGGAATTCTTCGGTAATCCATCAGAGTTTAGCTCTTGGAAAAAGAGCGTAGATAGAATACTTGGACTGTACGAATCTATGAAAGGGACTCCTAAATACTTTGCAATAATCAATACAATTCGAAACAAAATTATTGGCCGCGCAGATGCAGCCTTGGAGTCATATAATATTCCTTTAAACTGGAACTGTATTATGAGATGCCTGGCATTACACTATGCAGACAAAAGGGATTTGGCTACCTTAGAACACCAGATGAGCACATTAACACAGGGTAACAGCAAAATTCAGGACTTCTATCAGGAATTTTACTCCTATCTCTCTCTAATTACACTGTGCTAGAATTTGACACTTTTTTTTGTGACAAGCGGGGCACCTGGCGGGTTAACCTAATTCGGGTACGCTGAATCCAGTGGTGCTAACCGTTTTTCTAGGTTAGCTCTTGTTTTCGAAATATACCGTTATTTCGAAAATGAAGGAGGTTGCTCAACATATATTCGCGTAACTAAAAAACCGTTTAGTTTATTATAATAAACTAAAAAACCGAAATTCCGCAATGAAATTTTCTTTGAGTAAGGTTAAACTTTTTCCAATATGCGCAGTCGTTGTAGAAACATAATTTTTTTTTTTTTACCAAAAAAAAACTATTTTTTTTACTAAAATTTCGAAATTTTGTTTTTTATAAAGGCATAAAAAATTGGAAAACGCAGCTGTGCTTCTTTTTATTTTTATTTATTTATTTTTGTTGTTGACGATTTCTGTTTCTACCTTGTTGAAGTCGGCGTGGTCTAGTAGGTAGTATGTTGGCTTATTAAACGAAAAGCCCGAGTTCGAATCCCAGGCCTTAAAATGGAAAATCAATTCGTGAGGTCACAATTTGTTAACTCTCAAAAGACTAATACCAACAAAACTATATCCCCACCACCAAATAGAATGCTATATCAGAACAAACATCAGGATAATTTTTATACTCAATTGGCTCACATGCCACAAACTTTTCATGATTTTTATCAATTTAAACCAATACCTCCAAGAAGATATTATAACCCTAATCAAATGTCAATGGCAGAAGCATATTCAAACCCAAACTTCATGCCACCTAGGCAAAGCGCACCAAAACTACGTCCTGAACCTATGGACGTAGACTCTTTAACAAAAACAAAGGCTGTGAACTGCATGAATAGGCCAAGCCAAAATAATCAATTTTTTGGTAAAAGACCACCCGTTCAATCGGAACAATTCTGAGGACCACCAAAAATGCAAAGGAATTTCCATTTGCAAACAGAACAAAGTAATTATTAGGAACAAATGTCAAACTACGAGGGCGAGGAAAAATTACCATCACTTGATGAGTACCTCGAAAACCAAATGGACAGACAAGAAAACGATAATCAATTTGAAACACAAGAATTCGTAGACATAAATTTTTTAGGCTAACGAATTCGTCCCTACCCTATTTTGAGTGCAGGACGAATACCGGACAGAAACTAAACTTTCTCAGTGACACAGGTTCGAACAAAAATTACATCCAGCCTAGCCTTGTGAGAAATCCCTTACCCACCATACTTTCGTAAATCTTTTCGGCAAACACGCCTATAAAATCAAATTTTTTCTATTACCATCTTTAAGATCCTTCCATGGCATCTTAGGAAACGATAGTTTAAAAGAACTATCAGCAATTATTTACCTGGCAGATAATTATATGCTTGTCAATAAAAAACTTAAAGTCAAAATAAAGCAGAAAATCTCACAATCGGTTAATAATGGGCCTGTTCGTAAATGCATCATTGCTCCGCATATTATGAGCATCGTGTTCATAAATGCAAACCTTGGCAGCACTGCAGCTGCAACATGTTCGTAAATGCAACATTAAATCATATTATGCGCAAATAAACCCAAAACACTAATCACAAAAATGGCTGATGCATTAAATGAGTGGGAGAGAGGAGAATGAGAGTTTTAACAATAAGTTTATTTTTTTCTTTCTTAAATGTCTTCTTTTTTGCACAAAGTACACTTTTTGTACATTTAACAACATTTTGTCATTTGTTTTATCGTCCAGTTCAAAAATCAAATATATTAATAATTTTTCCATTTCTGCAGTGTTTGTTCGTTCGCAAATGCAAACAAATAAATCAGCAAAAAGAAGCATCAGCAACATGTGATTAGCAGTGTGAGCGCAAAATAATCATATTATGCAGCGCAGTGATTCATTTACGAACAGGCCCAATATTAGTATCAGGACTGACCACATGACAGTAGAACAAAAAAACAGGTTAAAAGAAACTGTCGAACGACACAAAACCTTATTTAGTGAACCAGACGAGAACCTTACTTACACCACAGCTGTAGTTGCATACATCTAGACTATAACTGACGATCCCATTTATTCCAGATATTATCCCTATAAACAGCGTTGTCAACTATAAATTTTTAAAAAGCACCAAACTCGTTAAAAAACGCGTAATTTTGACAAAAAAGCACCATTGTATATAATCAGTAAAAAAATTTACAAACCAAAATTAATATTATTTATTTAACAATTTATTATATAACTATTTATTTTGCCATTTTAGTAAATGTATCGTTCGCCATGCATTTTCAATATTTGTCAAAATGTCTGGTTTAGATTCAAATTCTCTAGCTAATGACATGTTTTCATCTTTTGTATGGGATAAAACATTATTTACATTGATTACTGAAATTTTGCTTAGCATTTCGTAGTTTTTAGGAAGTCTTAATCTTATTTCTTCTACCAACTTTTTTATTTATTTTTTTTTTTTAATTTTTGATTTGGTGTCACTGACATGAAAAGAAAAGCACTAAAAAAACCACTAGGTACTAACTCGAAAATTTTCCGCGTCGAAAGTTTTAAAAAGCACTAAAAACAGTGCTAAAAGCACTGAGTTGACAACGCTGCCTATAAAAGACGAAGTCGAAAACCAAATACAAGACCTTTTGAAGCAAGGTATCATTCGACCTTCGCGGTCGCCATATGATTCAACCATTTGGGTTGTTCCTAAAAAAGCCGATGCATCCGGCAAGAAAAAGTACAGAATAGTAATTGATTATAGAAAGTTAAATGAACAAACTTTACCGGACAGATATCCAATCCCAGAGATCAATGATGTTCTCCCACAACTGGGACAAAACAAATTTTTCTCAGTACTGGATTTAAAAAGCGGGCTCTATCAAATACCGCTTAGAGAAGCTGACAGACAAAAGACGGCATTCTCGATCAATAATGGTAAATACGAGTTTACCAGATTGCCGTTCGGATTGAAGAATGCGCCTTCCATATTTCAGCGGACGTTAGACGACATACTCAGAAAATGAATAGGAAAAATTTGTTTCGTCTATATGGACGATATTATTATATTTTCCAAGGATGAAGAAGAACACTTCAAAAACATAGATACCATTTTTAAAACTCTTAGACTTTCAAATGTGAAAGTTCAGTTGGACAAGTGCGAGTTCTTGAAAAAAGAGGCTGAATTTTTGGGATTTATCATTTCCGATAAAGGCATAAAAACCAATCCCAAAAAGGTTGAAGCGATTCTTAATTTCCCAACGCCAAAAACTTTGAAAGACCTAAGATCGTTTTTGGGATTGACCAATTACTATAGGCGCTTTATCAGGGACTATGCCAAAATTGCGAAGCCCCTGACAATGCTTTTAAGAGGGGAGGCAGGGCGTTCGACAAAATATACGTCGAAAAAGGTTAAAATTGATTTGAACCAGGAAGCAATAGATGCATTTATGAAACTAAAAACCACATTGACTTCCGATGACGTGATGTTGTCATACCCTGATTTTGATAAAGAATTTACCCTCACAACAGACGCTTCGAACTACGCACTAGGTGCAGTGCTATCTCAAGACAACAGACCTATTGTATTTCTCTTAGTAAAGCAGAGGAGCACTACGCGACGAATGAAAAGGAGTTACTTGTCATTGTATGGGCATTAAAGTCGCTTAGAAATTACCTCTATGGTTCTGTAAAACTGAAGATTTTTACGGACCATCTCCCTTTAACCTACGCTTTAAATAATAAAAACTCCAATTTCCAGCTTAAACGATGGAAAGCATTTCTCGAGGATTTTAATTACGAACTACAATACAAACCAGGTAGTACCAATGTTGTCGCTGACGCTTTGTCAAAACCTTCTCAGGAAAATCCTCAAATAAATACCTTGACTACAACTCAACATAGTGACGAGAGTTCATCTCAACATCTCATACAATTCACATACGCACCGATTAACGCTTTTAAAAATCAAATAATAATAACATACAACGGGGAGGAACAATCAACACATGCTTTTGAAATTGTGTTCCCGACCTATCATAGACATACCATAAATGAACCCAATATTACAGATGAAGTCCTTACTCAACTTTTAAAGAAATACTTAAATCCTTCCGTGACAAATTGTATAAAAACATCTGGTGAGATTTTAGGAAAATTGCAGGAGATCTATAAAGATAGGTTTACACAATACAGAGCAAAGTATACTCGAACCATGGTAATGGATTTGAAAAGTGAAGAGGAACAAGAAACGGAAATTATGAATGAGCACAATAGAGCGCATAGAAATAGTAAGGAAAACAAAACACAATTACTAACAAAATTCTATTTCCCTCATATGCATTCTAAGATAAAAAATCACTAGTCTCTGCAAAGTATGGAGGGAGAATAAGTACGATAGACACCCCAGAATCCAGAATCACCCTTCAGGAAACGCCAATACCGCTATTTCCCGGACAAATTATACACATAGATATTTTTATGACAGAAAGAAAAGCAATTTTAACCGCAATAGATAAGTTTTCAAAATTTGCGCAAGCAAGAATATTGAAGTCTCGATCTGTCGAAGACGTTAATTAATCTCTAAGGGGGCTCTTACTTTCCTTCGGCGTGCCAGAAACAATCGTTATGGATAATGAGAAGTCGTTTAATTCTACATCTATAGTCTTCATGTTAGAAAGTCAGTATAATATAAAAGTTTTTAAAATTCCACCGTATAACAGTAGTGTTAACGGACAGATAGAAAGGTTTCATTCGACGCTGGCGGAAGTTATGCGCTGTTTGAAAGCCGAAACCTCTCAAAACACATTTTCAGAACTATTGCATAAGGCAATCTATGAGTACAATAACTCGATACATTCGACTACAAAAAGAAACCAATAGAATAATTTTTCTTAGGAAGAGTGAGTACTAATCCTCAAGAAATAGAAAAATTTAAGTTAGAAATTATTAAGAGACTTCAGGAAAAACAGCCAGAGGACATTGATGTTCACAATAGGAAGAGGACCGTACCTAAGACATACGAACCAGGAGATATTATCTACGTTAAAGAAAATAGAAGATTAGGAACAAAACTTAGTAAGAATTACAGAAAAGAAATAGTTAAGGAAAATAAAAATACAACAGTAATTACAGAATCAGGAAAAACAATCCATAAGAATAATATAAGGAACTAAACAATTCCAATTTCAGATTACTTTTCACCGTTGTTTCGACTGACATCAAAATAATGGACTATAACAATGATTCTATAGTTTATATTATTAGTATTCCAGGTTAAACATAGAAGAAGAACTGTCATTAGAAATTGTAAAAGAAATGCAGCTCAACAATACAGATACCCTCAATTATAAACACAAATTGAATTTAGGAATAAATCTAGGACTATTCATAATAGTATTATTGCCAGCAAACATTCTTGCTGTCAAATCAGCTAAATGTAAGAAAAAGAGGAAATCGTTTATCGTATCATCAGTCATCGATAACCACCCACAAGTTTTATTTATTTATTTGCTTACAAGAACTTACAAGAGCTTTAAGAATGTTATTCTTTTATAGCTCAGTAGGATATGCACAAATTACATTAGTCATTAGTATTCCCTAAATTATAGTTCAATTGTTTAATAAAGTATATAACTAATACACAAAAAGGCAACAATTATATTTCACACAAGATTTTAAATATTTGAGGACATATAGTCAAAAAGTGACTGCTTAAAACTGCACTTTCTCGAAATGTTTTTAATAGACATTGGTAAGGAGTTCCACAAATTAATTGCGTTGACGAAAAACAATCTGCCAGTATTGATGTAGGTGTATCTAGGTATAATTAGAGTTGTATATCTAATATATATCATGTTCATGTATCAATGCCTGAATTATCGGAACCTAAATTAAAGGAAACCAATGGAATCACAAGGGTCACACAAATTCCTTATTTCTGACCGAACGAGGACGATCGGTTTTAAGCGAGGAGGTGTTAAGACAAAAAACATTTAAATGCACTTCTTGCTTAATTTAGTGGCCTTGTTTCAGGTTATTGAACTTCTTGCTGATTATTAAAATTGCAGACATAATTCCAGACAGAACTTAAACCCAAAAATTGCATATGGTAATAAACTGCTTCATAAGCATATTTTATTTAACATAAATTATAATTTTTATTTTTAAGTTCAGTTACAATTTATTATCAAGTGAAAACAGTTGTAATTCTTTAGCAATTGTAAAATGTTTTAGTTTAAGCGGAAAGAAAAAATTAAATAAATGTTTTTTTATAAAAAACTAATTATAATAAAATCAATTTACACATACATGTACAAGCTTTGTCACGCGATTTTCTACCCGCTACTAGACTAACCGGTTTTTGTACATATCCTTGTTAGTGTAAAGAACACTTTTTATTATTTGTTACAATTTTGTAAGAAAGCCAGAATTATTTTACATTGCCTAAATTTTGTAACAAATTATTGTAATTCTGATCGTGAAAGCTATCACATCCCTGCCTTGCTGCTAATTAAAATTATAATCTTACTGCCTTGCTGCTGATTTCTAGTTAATAAAAAGTAATTTTAAGTTAAATGATAATAAGTTTTTTAAATAATAAGTATAAATTTAATAAATTAAAATAAAGTAAAATAAAACAAAGTGAATTAAATCCCCAATCTTAAACATATAGGGCCATAATCATAGTAAAACAAGCTGAAGTTGTTTTTAACAAAGTTAACATCACTTTAACTCTATCAGCTGTTTGTCATTTATCCAAGTTTACAAAATCAAAACAAACAAAAAACAAAAGTTGTATGAATTGTGTTAAATTTTTTATAAATTGTGGAAAAAGTGTTGAAAAATAATTGGGGAGATGTGTATAATTAAGGACATTGAAAATTATTTCCCCTGATTCATTTTATGCAATTGTTTTTTTTAAAATAACAATTTATATTTTGTTTATTTTTTTGTCGCTTTTATTGCATCAGCTGTGCGGAGATGCCACTTATACAGAATTTATACCAGTTTGTGTGCAAGATTTCAAAAATTATACTAATCAGCCACTTAAAGCTGATTCAACTTAAAACTATTATTAATTTTCACTATAGTTAAGAAACAGTTAGTAACAGGTTTAAATATTAAAGTTGTTTTTAAAAAGAACCGACTTTAGTGTTTGACTATGATTATGGGCCATAGTTATTAAATTTTTTATTTGGTATGGGTTCGGTTGGCATTGACGCTAATCTTCCATATACGAGTTCAAATGGGGAAAACCTGTGGATATGTGTGCTGTTGTGTTATACGAGAATATATAGTACGGAATCCATTCATCCCAATTGTATTTTTCCGTGAAAAAACGCATATATTCATTTAATACTTTATGATTCCTTTCAATACTACCTAAAGTCTCATGGTGGTACGCTGTGGAAGTTACATATTTAATTTTCATAAGAGTACTTATTCTGTTAAAAAGTTCGTATACAAATTTAGTTCCTCTATCTGTTTTCACCTCGTCGAAATATCCATATTTTAATATACATTTTTCTACTAATAATTTTCCAATTTCAGATGGTTCTTTAGTTTCTATCGGTTAGACCTACAGTGGTTTTGTAGGTGTGTTAGTAATTTGTATTGGTGCCTTAGTGTGTTTAATAATTTTATTCTTCTTACAACTTTCACAATGACTGATAAAATCTTTAATAATTTTATACATATTTTTCCATATATCGGGTTATCCATTTCGTGGTTTGAAAGGTAAATGTAAATAAAACACATATAAAATATTTTTTTCATATTTCTTTTTTATTGTAAAGTTTGAACGTTGACATTATGTGTGAAACACTACATCATTTAAATGACCTCCACGCGAAGTGTTGCAAGCATTGATTCTTTTGAGGTAATTTTCGACCACTTTTTGACAGCGTAATAGCTGTCGCGTAGCCCCACAAAAAAAGTATAATGGTGTCAAATCGCATGATCTTAGTGGCCAGTTGATATCGCCACGACGCTTCGATTAGACTGCGGCGAGTGCACATGTCAGTGGATGCTATAACATTTTTTTTGAGGGTTACACTCAAAAAAAAATTTTATGTAAAAAATGCTTTTATTAAAATCCAATGTCTTATATGTTCTTAAAACACATTTTGATTGTTTGAATAATCAAGTAAATAATTTAGATGTTATGAATAGAGAAATACTTTTTTATAGACATAAAGCACACCAAAATTAGATCCCAACAATTATCTAAAAAACTTTCCCTAATTACTAAGTCAAAGATGTGTAACTTTATGTATGTTGATGAAATGAAAATCAAAATAGCGTAAATTACTAACACTTTTCTATACTGTAAACCAGAGCCCGGCAATTCCTATGCACGCGTGCATGTCAGCCATTACTAAATTTACAACAACGTACTCTCACGATCAAAAACACACTCAGTCTCGTTTGAGCATTCATTGAAAGGGGTTGTGTTGTCGCATGCTTCTTGCTTTTGTACATGAAGATCTGCTAATGCAGGGATGTACAGTATAAATATCCCAGAAAGTTTTCTATTAAATATGTATATTTCCAAAAAAAAAAAACAAATTTTAATCTAAAATGCTTTCTTAAATCAATATAATCAAAGAAGTCTAAACGAATTTTACAAATTTTAATTTAATTAACTAATATTTTTAATTAAAATAACACCATTTAAAAATTTAAATTTTCCATGCCTGCATTGTAGTGAATGTAAGAGTATAAATTTTTCTCTTTTCTTATTTTTCGCTCTCTCAACAATTGACCAATAGCAAGTGTTGCCGGGTTCTGCTGTAAACTCTCACCTTATTTTCGCTCTCTTACTCACTAATACTCAACCAAAAAATTTTTGGTAATCCCTGATATATAGTGATGTTGTGTCTTTCGTTGCTGTGTGTTGTGTTCATTTGTATTCTGTTTGTTGGAGAATTTATTGCTGTATTTGTTGTAATGTTAGTTGTTGTATTTTGTTGCTCTTAGTGATGCGTTGCCTGTTTGCAAATTATATGAAGTATATATGTTGTTGTTTGTGTTGTTGGAAATGTTATATGGTGATGTATTTGGTGCTGAGATGTTTGTTATGTTAGATGCCGTGTTATGGTATATTGGTGTGTTTCGTTGAATGTTGTTACTATTATTGTGTATTGAGTGAATGTCGCTGTATATTCTATTCAAAAAGTGGAAATTTTTTTGAATGGTTTTAACTATCTGATTTTGTGTATTCTGAAGTATTCTGCAGTGTGTTGAGCCGCCCCATGCTGTGATGCCCTGTCTTATATACGATTCCACCATTGAATAATATGCTTGTCTTAATACATCGTAGGTAGAGCAGCAGCTTAAATGAAAAAGCATATACGCAGATTTCCTAAGTTTCTTTTGAAGACGTATAATATGTGTTTTCCATTTAAACCTCTTATCAACATACGCCTAGGTATTTGTACGTTTCCACTAATTCAATAATTGTGCTACACGTATCATCTACCATTACCGTTTTTAGCTCTTTTATTTAGACATTCATTATTATGAAATTTTATATGAATAGACTTATTTGAAAGATGCGGCGGTTTTATGTGCATAATTTTTGTTTTTGTTGCATTAATAAGCACGTTGTCGTGACACCACTTCGCAGCTGTAATCAGTTGATCCTGAATTACTGCTGTGGCGTTTTCGATGTTTTTATCTGCGACCACTATTGCAGTATCGTCCGCATAAGCGAATGTTATGTTTCCTTTAAGTGTTCTTAACATTTCATTAGCATATATTATATACAGAATCGGTCCAAGCTTAGAGCCACTTCTTCGCTTTATTTGTTGCATATTTTTACACGATACGTTCTGCAGTTGAGATAGTTTTTAAACCAGTTCAACGTATTTCCTCTGATACTAATTCTCCCCAAATGCGACAATTTTGGTTGTTTACATACCCGCCAAGATCAAAATGAGCTTCATCTGAAAAGATGATTTTTTTGCCAAAATCGGCATCTTCTGTAGGCTACTTCATGGCCAGCCGAGGCAGCCATTTGAATGAAGTTATATTCCATTATTAACCGGAAGGATTGTACTTTCAAATAAAAAAAGAAATTTGAGAAAATATTCAGTAGTTTTTTTTAAAGCATTTTCAAAAAAAAAATTTGGCTGACGCTTTATCAGTTTTGTTTATGGATGTTAGCTTTAAGCATAACAACTGAAAAGTTTGGTGGCTCATTCTAAAACATTATTTCTGATTGGATCTTATTTGGTCTTGATGAGAACGATACTAAATGTCCTATATTTTTCATTTTTGTTTGGTATTAAACTAAATTTGGAAATATTATTTTCTTTTAAATTTCCGTCAGCTGTTTTTGTTATTAAAATGAAATCTTGCTACTGTCAAATAAATCAAGTATAAACGATCTAGATTTTGAGCAAGATTTGAAATCTAATCTACTAGATTTCGCTGTAGTGTAAATGGGCTATAGCTACGACTTCTTCTAAAACTTTCTCAACAGTTGATAAAATTGCAATCGGTCTATAGTTGTTGTAGTCTGTTTAAAAATAGGTCGTCTGTTTATAAATAGGTCGTATTAACGAAGTTTTAATTAATTTCGGTACAATACTACTTTCCAAGCTTAGATTGATACATTTGGTCAAAATAGGCGTGAGGTAACTAGCATTATGTTTTAAATCTAATGGCCTTATACCGTCCACTCCTGGTCCCTTTTTTACATCTAAACTTTTTAAAATATTGAAAATTTCATCTAAATATAGCGAATTTTGACGTACATTTTCCATTGTGTGTATATTGCAGTTATGTATTATTTTGTTTACATTCTCCTTAAAATTTATTGCAAATTCTTTTGATAATTCATTTATATTTCTATTTTTAAAATTACTTGTTAAATTTTCATCAATATTATTTGTTTTTCTTCCAATTATTTCATTAATTATTTGCCATGTAACGCGTATATTGTTTCCATTTTCCATAAATCTTTTTCGAAAATATTCATTTTTTCGTGATAAATGTTTTTATTTACCGAGTTTCTAAATTTTTTATATTCTAATTCATAATTTTTATTGTTTCGCCATCTTCTGTAAAGTTTATCCCGATATTCAAGGTATCTAATTAGTTCTTCATTTATCCACGGATTCGGTGATCTTTTTTTTACTTTTGGATATTTTTATCGACTCATTATAAATTTCACAATATTTTGTATATATTTTATTATATAAACCGTTAGCGTTTTCTGTTCTATACATTAATTCGTTCCAATTGATTTCCTTAATTTTATGATTAATTTGTACATTATTTAATTTTTGAAATTGTTGTCTCATGCTTATAGTGCCACTACCCTGTGTGTTTTCATCTTTATTTTTGGCAAAAAAAAAGAGTGTAATGATCCCTAATTGTGGTTGTTATTATTACTGCATATTTATGTGTATTTATTTGTTTATTTTTTATAAACAAATGATCAATGCATGAGTGTGTGTTTTTGTTTACATCTTCTCGTGTGCTCTCATTTATCATGATTTGCATACCATTGTGGTTTCACACACGAGACTATTTTTTAAGCCGCACAATTTTTGTTCTTTCAGTCACACACGAGACTATTTCATCTGGCATAAAATTTTATACATATACTCTGCTTTGTGTGTATTAGTTTTTGTTTACTTATTTTTCTGAACCTGCTGTTTTATAAATGTATGTGTATTGGTTTTGTGTTGTTTATGTATTGGTGTGTGTGGGGGGTAGAAGCTGGTTGAAAAATTATGCCAGCAAAAAACCACTTTCCTCACCTCTCTTGCCTACAAGCTGCCATTTTGTGCCAGCATAATTGTTCTCGTCTGTGATTGCTCATTCGCTATCAGAATCTCATCAGAATATCAAGATCAGCTGTTGTTGTTTTATTTTGGTTTGCTATGGCGATATTAATGTCGCCAATAAATATGCATTCTTGTTTTTTGTTTATTTTGTTTATGACTGTTTCAAGTTCATTCAAGAAAGTATTCATGTTTTCATTTGCTGGTCGATACGATGCAAGAAGGGTAATTATTTCATTGTCTATTTTAACATCGAGATGTACGAGCTCAAAAGAATTTGTATTTGACGAGATTTAAGTAAACTCGATGTTTTCTTTTATATAAACAGCAATACCTACGCCTCTTCCTTCTCTATTACAGAAAATTGCGTTGAAACCTGTTAGAGGTCGAAGTGTTGCGAATGCAACCCGTTATAATTCTATTCTAAGTATGCCTTGAACTTGTATTTATTAATATGTATATTATATAGTATGCTTAGAATTTTTCATTATAACTTTTCATTATTATTTTATTCATTCGTCAACTTAAATTCATAAAATAAAGAAGCCATTTTTATACAAATTGAAAACACGCTGTTGAATCACTCATCCACATAAAATTAATTGGAAGTAATTGAGACTATGGCGGGCTCTGTGGTGCGCATTGAACCATTGAATGCTGAAAATTACGACACATGGAAACTTCAAATGAAGGCAGTTCTAATTAAAAATGATCTGTGGTCATATGTCGATGGATCAGTTCCCTGTCCAGCAGCAGAGGCTGATGCTAATAAGTGGAGGCTCTTTGATCAAAAGGCTTGTGCGGATATTAAGTTATCTATATCCCCATCAGAGCTGAATCAAATTGCAGAATGTCAGTATTCGAATGCAATGTGGTTGAAATTGAGGGACACGTTCGAGTCAAAGGGACCAGCAAGAAAGGCTACCCTCTTGAAACAGATTGCATTGGCGCGAATGTCCGAGAGCCAAACTATAAGGGACCATTTAAACAATTTCTTCGATGCCGTTAAGAAATTAAGGGAGATCAATGTTATAGTAGGTGATGACTTACTTGCCATATTGTTATTGTACAGTCTCCCCACGTCATATGAGCCATTTCTTTGCGCTCTCGAGACTAGAGATGAGCTTCCATCTCCGGAAATTTTAAGAGTGAAAATTTTAGAGGAAAGTCAGTCACGCAAAGCAACCGAAGAGCGAACCGAACAAAATGCGTTATATGTCAAATCAGACAAAGGTGGCAAACATTTTTCAAAAACTAACAGAGTGGGCCACAAACGCAGCAACAACAAGAAACAGTCGATGAATTGTTACAAGTGTGGCAAGCCGGGTCATTTTGCAAGAAACTGCAAAACAAAAACAACAGAGAGGCAAGGTAGTAATGTCAGCGAACAGCTGACATGTTCAATACGGTAGAGGCTGCACTTTTTTGTGGGAAGGACGACAATAGTTATTGGTGTCTTATTTAAGAACGAAGTTGCTGTCGGTTTCTAAAATTACAGACAAGGGGTACGAGGTGCTGTTCCGTAAATATGGCGCTGTAATAATGAAAAACGGTCGTCATTTGTACACAGCAAAGAGAATCGGAAACCTGTTTTATTTGGAGGGCGAGCGTGAACGAGCCGCTTTTGTTGAGGGTAAATCCGGCAGTATAAACACATGGCATCAGCGACTGGGACACCTCAACGAAATTGACCTGAAATTGATGATGAGAAAAAATTTGGTACATGGAATGAAATTCTCAGAGGAGGAAAAATTGTACCCATGTGGAATATGTATTTCACAAAAACAGCCAAGAGAAGCATTTCCAAAATGTGATGAAAATAGAACAACTGATCTTCAACAAATTGTCCATAGCGATATTTGCGGACCTATGAGGAGCAATTCCATCTCCGGCGCAAGATATTTTATTACTTTTATCGACAATCAATCCAGATATTGTGAGGTGTTTTTCTTGAAACACAAGTCAGACGCTTTGGATACTTTCAAAAGGTATAAAAACACTGCTGAAAATATTACTGGAAGGAAGATAAAATATCTCCAGACTAATAATGGAACGGAGTATGTCAACACGGAATTTAACAGATACCTCGAGACATGTGGTATAAAAAGACGTCTAACTGCTCCTCATCCCCGACAGAACGGCATATCTGAAAGGATGAATAGACCTCTCATAGAGATGGCCAGATGTATGCTGAAACAAGCAGGGACGCTCCCGGAATTTTGGGCTGAAGCTATCAGTACAGCATGCTACATCAGAAACAGATGTCCAACCAAATCCCTGAATGGCCAAGTGCCATTGAAAATATGGACACAAAGGGTACCAAGTGTGTCACATATGAGGCCTTTTGGCTGTAAAGCTTTTGTGTTGATCAAGGACAAGTCAAATGGAAAATTTTACTCAAAATCGGAGGAATGTATTTTGGTTGGGTACTCAGCAGAAGCAAAGGCTTATCGTTTATGGTCTCCGAGCAAAAAGCACGTCATTATCAGCCGTGATGTTAAATTTTTGAACAAAATGTTCTTTGAAGGCGAAATTGCCGAGGCTCGTCAGAACCAGCGTAAAGATTTAAAGGCAAGATTTTCCTGTCAAAACGTTTGAAGAAGTGGATGACGTTACAGTTGAGACACACGCAGATGCATCAGGTGAAGAACCAGCGGCCTGCGAAGTGAAAAGAGAGCCGAGCGTTAGGAGACCTGGTTTACGTCCAAGAAAACATCATAATTATGCTGTTGATATGAAAGAAGTTGATCACAATGGCCAATCCGATGAGGATGTTACTTTTGAGGATTGTGAGATAGCGAATTTGACCATGACGGACGATCCACCAACCATAAATGATTCTTTTAGCGGGGATGACCGTGAATCATGGACACGTGCCGTCGAGGATGAATACTTGGCGCAGATAATCAACAAAACTTGGGAGATAGTAGAGCATCCAAATGGCAGAAAAGTAATAGGTAATCGTTTTGTCTTTCGTACCAAAGAAGATGGCAGAAAGAAAGCACGTCTGGTGGCCAAAGGGTACTCGCAATGTCCAGGGGAGGATTTTGAGTCAACTTATTCCCCGGTAGTAAAATCCTCATCAATTAGAATTTTATCGGCTATAGCGGCGGAAATGAATCTAAGAATACATCAAGTGGATGTCGTCACTGCGTATCTCAATGGAGAACTTAGTCATAATGTTCTTATGAAAATTCCAGATTATTTGATGACTGTCTTGCAAAAACTGAAAAATGGTGCATCGGTGGGGTCGTCAGTCAGTAAAAGTGACAAGGCTAGGGCAACCGCCTTGAAATGGTTGCAGGAAATTCAGAAGTGCGAGAAACCAGTATGTAGCCTAAAGAAAGCTTTATATGGCTTACGGCAATCGGGATTAGAATGGTATCAAAAACTGACAACAAAGCTGAATGAGGCTTCGCTTGTTGCTTCTAAACGTGATCCCTGCCTTTTTACAGCGCGTAGAGCGGGTAAGATATTAATTCTGGCAGTCTATGTGGACGATATACTTTTGGCGTCCGACGACGTTGATTGGGTGGACGAAGTTAAAAGATATCTTGCAGATTGTTTTGAAATGAGAGATATGGGACATGTACAGTCTGGCCTCGGCATACAATTCAAACAGGACTTGGTCAAACACCAAGTTTTTCTGAGTCAGACGAACTACACTAAGGAATTGTTGCGTAGGTTTTCAATGGAAAATTGTAAACCGGCTCGAACTCCCATGGAGGCTAACCTGAAATTTGAGAAATCTGCCACATTAGATGATAATGTAGGAGGATATCCATATCAAAACTTAATAGGAGCGCTCATATACCTCTCAGTGATGACACGTCCAGATATCTCCTACGTTGTAAATTATTTAAGTTAATATAATTCGTGTTACAATTTGGAGCACTAGAAAGCGGCCAAGCGAATATAAAGATACCTAAAAGGTACATCAGAATATGGCTTATTATACCAAAAAAGCGGTTCTGATTTATATGGAGTGGTCGACGCAGATTGGGGCGGAGACCAAACGGATAGACGCTCCTACACCGGTTATGCCTTCATACTTTCTGGAGCAGCCATCAGCTGGCAGGCTCGTAAACAGAGAACGGTAGCACTCTCCAGCACTGAATCGGAATATCTAGCATTATCTGAGGCCGTCAAAGGAGCCTTATATCTAAGAGGAATTTTGAACGAAGTCGGCCCCACTCAAAATTTAGTAAAGCTGTACAACTACAGCCAAAGCGCTCAAAGCTTGGCAAGATCTTTCGGCTATCACCCACGTCCAAAGCCTATCGACGCCCGACACCACTTCATACGGGGAAAATTGAACTCCGGTGAAATTGAATTAGAATACCTGCAGACGGAGGATATGCCAGCAGACATGCTGACAAAAGCAGTTCCAGCACGGAAACACCTTAGCTGCTCCATGGATCTTGGTGTCGCTCTTAACACTTAGAGCATTCTGCCCACTTCGAGGGGAGGTGTTAGAGGTCGAAGTGTTGCGAATGCAACCTGTTATTCTATTCTAAGTATGCCTTGAACTTGTATTTATTAATATGTATATTATATAGTATGCTTAGAATTTTTTATTATAATTTTTCATTATTATTTTATTCATTCGCCAACTTAAATTCATAAAATAAAGAAGCCATTTTTATACAAATTGAAAACACGCTGTTGAATCACTTATAAAACCTTTTATTTTATACAAAGAGTTTTGTACTGTCATTTATATTGGTTTCCACTAGTATTATAAATTTTATTTTGTTTATCATTTGGGTTATGCTCACTATGAATTAATTAAAATTAAGCCTGAGTGATCGTATGTTATTATAAATAATTGTTGTAGGATACTTTAAATACTGTTTTTCAATTTGATTGTACATAATTATATATAGTTTGTTTTTATTATTCATTTTATTTAATTACACTTTTCGGAACTATTAATATTTAAAATTAATTCGCTGTAGGGGTAATAAGTTCTATATCACTGGAATTTTTTATAACTATAGAGACTGAATTTTCCGATTTGCGTGCAAAAATTTGGCCATCTCTGACCCATACAAACTTCCAATTTGCTTCTTTTGCTTTGGTTTTTGTATTCCATAACAAACGACGCTTATTGAAAGTCAGTTCATCATTAATAGAAATATATTTATTATTATTGTTGGTATTTTGATTTTCTGTGTTGTTTATTATGAGAGAATCTATTCTGTGTCGTGTTACTTTACTCATTAGCTCTCGTTTTTTGTTGAGAGAAGTAAATTCAATATAAACCTTTCCTCTTTTTCATCATCATACACTACTGATTGATACATAATGTTAGCAGATTTTGTTCGTGGTTTACATATCTGGCACTTCCAATTTGTTTTCCTCTCTCCGTACATACTCTGACAAAGGGCAGCAGTGTGAGAAATGATAATTTGCATTGCAGGTATAACATTTTACAAAAGCAATTGTTGTAATTGCAATGTTACATGTTTTACAGACGACACTAACCATTTTTAATTGTTTTTTGTTTTTTGGTTTAGAGTTTTGTTAAATTATTAATATTCACTTAATTCACTTCGTAAATATTGTTTTTAGCAAAATTTTTTCATCAACTTGTAGCTTTTTGTTTTCTTAGTTGATTTAATTATTGTTTTTATTTTTTTGGTGCGCAATTAAAGTAAATAATACACTTTTCGAGGACGATTTAAAAACGCGTCTGCATTCGACTATGATTGATGAGTGCTTCTGCATGTCAGGGAGCCTCAACTTCAGGACGAATGGATAAGAGCAATCAGGAAATTTTAGACCATAGCTCATATGACGACTATTATATAAAACCACTGATAGAGAACTAATAGTTATACCGAGTAGCATGGAACAGGAGATTATATAAACTGCGTACCGTCAAGGCCATTTTCATCTCGTAAAACCCAAGATTAGTGGAGAAATCTTTTTATATACCCGAATTGAGGACCAAAGTAGAGAGGGTAGTGAAGAGTTATGTGGAATGTATGGTATCGGAGGCTAAGAGTGGTCATAAGGAAGGACTTTCGTACCCCTTAGATAAGAATGATAGACGCTTAGTAACATACCATCTGGATCACGTAGGACCAATGGAAGCAACGCATAAGAAATATGCGTTTGAGTGGCTGTATCCAACAAAAAGCACAGGGACTTAAGAGGTAATAGAACGACTCAGAAGATAAGCTGCAGTGTTCGGAAACCCAGAGAGAATTATTGCAGACAGAGGTTCAGCTTTTACATCAAACAAGTTTCAAGAGTTTTGTGAATCCAAAAATATTAAGCATATTAATATTAAGTGCCAAGAGGGAACGGCCAAGTTGAAAGAATACATAGGATAATTATTCCTATGTTGACCAAGCTCTGTGTAGAGAAACCAGACCATTAGTAAAATATGTTGACCGTGTACAGAGGACTATTAATAATACCGCACCACGGAGTACCAGTATTGAACCGTTTAAGATACTGACTGGACTGAACATGAAGAATAATGACAATCCTGTTATAAAACTTTTATTAGATGAAATTTTCATGAAAGAGTTAAACGAGGAACGTGAGGCATTGAGGAATGAAGCTAGAAAAATTACACTACGCATTCAGTAAGAGAATAGGAACAGTTTTAATAAAGGCAGAGTTCCAGAGATAGTTTATGAGGTAGGAGAATTGGTCGCAATCAAGCGCACCCAATTTGGTGTTGGGATGAAGTTAAAGCCAAAGTATCTAGGTCCCTATAACGTCGTGAGGAAACTTAATCATGGTCGTTATGAGGTGGAGAAAGTTGGAGAATGTGAAGGGTCTAGGAGATGTAACACAGTGGCCGAATATATGAAGCCGTGGAGCACATCATTCGGGTCGAATGATGCATCAGGAGGACCGAATGTGGGATCGCATTTGAAAAGCACATCATTCGGGTCGAATGATGCGTCAGGAGGGCCGAATGTGGGATCGCACTTGAAAGTATTAAAGCGATCCCGTAGGGTTAAAGAAAAACTGAACTTGCATAAATGTAGTAAGCGGACTGAAAACATGAAACATGATGAAATGTGAATACTTGATTGAGTCGGAAAAAATAATAGTTTTTCATAGAAAAGACATTTTAAATTATTGTTATATATTTGGCCGCCGAGCCAATCTGTTCTATTTTGAATTTAAATAGAAAATAAAATAGACTTGTTTTAAATAATTGTTTGATAAAAAACTTAATTTGTTTGTTAAAAAAAACTTGAAAAATTTTATTTCCGAATAAGTTTATATAATCAAATATAAATCAAACCTATAAAACCTACATTTATGAGTTATCGTTTATGGGAAACCTTCATGGAAAACTGAGCTGCCAATGTGTCTTCTATCGTTTCCAACCTAACGTCCTTCTTCTCTTCAGTGGAGGTTTGACGACTGAAAAAGTTTTCTTTACCCCAGTTGGGACTAATAGAGCCGAACCTTCCAGTCCTTTGCTTGCAACTTTAAATGTAGAAGATACCGAATCCACATACTTATCCACAAATAAGACAGTTTTTTTCGCGCATTAATCAGTAAGTCGTAAAAGAGCCCGGGTATATTGTTTCACACTGCGAGAAAGTGCCTCTGTTTCGAGCCAGTATCTTCTGCCCTTTAGGTGAGAAAGAATCAACATCGTAATCTGCAAATCTCTTCAAGACAGTGGAGCCTTGCCCTATGAATTCCCCATATAGAGCGGAACGTTTCCACCCGGGTTTTATCAGTAGCTGATTGTACTATTGGGTTGAATGCAACTTGATTCCTATGTGGGGAGGTCGCTTCCTTATTGCGCCCAGTGGTAAGCCGGATACGATGGAAGTGGAGCATTTCGATGGTAGTACTATCACCGTCTTCATCTGTTGCTGTTGCCGAAGTTGGGATTTCTGCAACACCGCTACTGCTATGCAGTAGTGACCTTCATACTACTTGGGGAGAAATTCAGAACAATGTTCACGTTTAATAGCTATGCCCATTATCTTGTTGGTTCTTCGTCGTTCATATAGTTCCCAAGAGTGAGGGGAGGTCGATCTTGTCCGTCATAATACAGCCGGATTAGACCCCTGACTGCAAACCATCTAATGGAGCGTGTATCACCTCAGATTAAAGGTGTGGAGATTATGCATGATCGGACAGTTCGAAAAGATCACACAGGAATCAGTTCGAAAACATATCTTCTCACGTTTAGTTATTTTATTCACCTGACTAGTTGTAATTCATGGTTATAATATAGAATTGACACCAAAGAAAAGAACTGTACAGGCTTATTAACCTTTCTTTATGATGTTGCAAGCTGTAACACCGGTCGTTTAAGGATGTCCATCGTTCCCTAAATAGTGATACAATTTCTAGGAGATGTGAACAATTAGCTCAATCGACATTCACCAAATTAATATGTAAATGAGTAATACTAAAATGGTTAACTTAAGTCGTGGTTGTATTATTTTATTTCCATATATATTAAAAATTACCCACGGGTTTCTGATTTATGTATAACTATTTAAGGTAAAAAATTAAAAATTTTAATAAAAGAAACTCAAAGATTCGAAATAAAATTTTTGTTGTGGCAGATATAGTTATCAGGGGAAATAAAATTGATTTCGTTGAAACAGCATCCAATCTGGGTATTATCTTTAATGGTCGGCTAACGTTGGCAAAGTTTACGGTATGCTTAGAAACTTATAGGCTGTTATAGATTCGACTCCGTTTGCAACTGGCTAAAACATATTTCATTCCTGTTCTTTTAGACGGGTCTGAAATATTCACTAACTGTGATGCTGATGATAGGCGGTGTAATATGTTCGTCTGGGCTAAGTAACTTTCCTATAGTACTCTTGGTTTATTTAAGAGCCTTAGAGTAGCAGTCGGCTCTATCAGATGGCAAAGTCAATTACCGAAGTTTTTTTTATTTCCAATAATTGCGGCTTATATACTATTCTTATTCTATGTTTCTTATAATAATCTTAAACTATTTCCCTACTTATTCTATGTTTCTTTATTTTCCTTTCTCCTAATATATTAATAATTTAGTGACCTACAACAATATTAACAGTAATATCAATTTCGTTTGTAATAAATTTCTAGTGACCCATATTAATCAACACAAGCCGCTTGAAATTGCATAGTCTGCATATTACGGTTATATTTTTGTGAAGTCACTTTGTTTTTGTTTATTTTTATTTTTGTTTATCTTTTTATTTTTATATATGGGTGAATGCATACATTACATTAAACTTAACTTGGCTTACAATAATATAGCCAGATATGTATTTATTAAGGGGCATCATATTACACAACTTTCTTACCAGATATTTGGAATTAATTTCGATAATCTAATTAAATGACTTATTCTCCTCCATAATATTATTACTTTAAAACAGCATATACTTATTTAGAAGGATTAGATTTCCAAGATTCAACCGTGGTAGGAAAATTATCCAACATAATATAAGACTCTTTTGTCTCAACGCCAGTTTTTTATACATACCTTCAGTCTAATTATATTCAGAACAAAGGCAATGCAATTAAGTTCAAAAAGGAGTTATATAATTTGTTTAAGTAGTCTAGCATTTTTTTTGATTTTTTTGTACATTTTTGCTTTTTATCTTTATTAGTGATTTTTTCATTTTTCTAATTTACTCTTAAAATTTTATTGATTATTTATGCATATATTTTTCTTTGTTTGTGTATATTTCTGGATATTTGTATATACTGTTATTCGTATTTTTCCTATTTTATTTTTTACATAAATATATTCATTCTTTTTTATCCCAATTTTTTGCATCGATTGCTATATTTACTAAGGTTACAACATATTCTAATTAATTTCTATTTCTACATTATTCCTTACATTTTATTACTTAGTTTATCAATGATTTTTTATTACTTTTTCTTTGCTCCCATTGTACTTTTTTTATAAGATAAATATCTTGTTGTGATATGATTAGTATTAAATAAATAAATACATAATAATAATAAAAAAAAAATTGGGAATAAAAAATGCCATTCAGGAATCTTATATATAAAAATGAATGTGTGTTTGATTGTATGTTTGTATGTTTGAAGTTTATAGACGATTAAACGGCTGAACCGATTTTCTTGAAATTTTCACAGTATCTTCCTGTATGTCTGGAAGGAGTTATAGGCTACTTTTTATGTTGATATTCCAAATGAGCGAGGGGTCATGCCCATGTGTACTACATACTTAATATTTAATTGCATTTGAAATATATTACTCATACGCATAGTTACCCCTAAAGTATGCTATCTATGATTCTTGATGTATAAAACCAAAGAAAATAAAGTATAAAGAATGTGCATTTTAGCATATTTTAGAAATTCACGACGCGGGGGAAAGATAGAAGGGAAGGAAAAAAATTTTGTAACCAACATTTGTGAAAAAAATCACCAAATAAGAAAAAATATAACCAAAATTAAATTCGTAGACTTTTGTTTTATTTATTTTTCTTCAGAAATAACCAAAAAAGGCAACAGCATTACTAGATTCAATCTTTGCGGATTTTTTGCAAATTACAATACATTTTGACTTTTTAGAGTTAATCCTTAAACCATTTGCAGTCGCCCAAAGAGAAATATTATTAAGGTCAGTGTTAAGATCTTTAACTCCAGTGTTGATGGAAGCTACAGAGCTATCAATGTAGAGTTGAATATCATCAACATACATTTGAATTCTAGAATGTTTAAGCTGCTCAAATGGTTGCGTTTGAAATTTTCAACTCATATACATATGTAATAGTTACGTTATTGTTTACTTCTAACAATGGGTAATTACTAAAAATATTATTTATTTGTTGCATATCTTGAAAAATAGATCAGGTAAGTTTAATACATACATACATAATTGGCTATTAAAACCCTTCAGTCAGGATTACAGCCTAGCCTCTCAAAGTAAGTTTAATAATCAGCATTTTATTGGGTGATGAATGGGCATGTAACAATAGGCAGTAAAATTTTCATTCATTACTTTCGAATACCTAAGTAATAAAATGTAAACTCTCAATATTTTTTCCAAATAAAATAAGAAGTTGCAAAACTCATCAAAAAAAAATTACCTGCGACCGTCACAAACATAATTATTTGTCAAATTTAATTAGCCTCAGTTTTTTAAAAAGTTTTTTGACCTGAACCTATTTCATATTAGGTAAAATATAAAGGAATAAATATAACACGCATTCGGTTTTGGAATTCAGTTGAATCTTTGATTCTAAACGAGTTAAACGTTGAGTGACATTTATTTTGCAACAATTTATAAAAATGCCCCCAAAAAAGCATCGCTTTCCAGAAGCACTAAAAATGCATTGCATTTGCAATACCAGAGAGCAAATGAAAGTTCGGAAGAGCGTGAAAGTTGCCTCAGGACTGAAAAGAGTCGAGCTTCAACCTTTAGAGCCTACGACAACGCGCCACAACAGCAAGAGCTACTGAAACGCTTTCAGAAAACCAAGAGCGCCTTGAAAGTCAACGAAATCTTACCTCTTTAGCACGAGCTTTTGAAACGTCAGAACACGAACGACGTCTTGAAGGTCTTCGACAACATGCGACAACCGCACGAGGTACCGAGACACCGTTGGAACATGAAGGTCGGCTACAAAGCCAGCGAAATCGTACCATAACATCACGAACTAATGAAACAGAAGTCCAGCATGAATCGCGAGTAGAAAGTCAGCGGATTCGAACATCAACAAGAAGAGCAGCAGAGAGGATAGAGCAATATTATTTGCGTCGAGAACAAAATCGTAATCGAATGGTGGTGAATCGACGTAATGTTTTTCATGGATACTCAGGTATTGCATTTAACTATAGATCTGATATAGATTATACCGAAGACGAATTAGTTTCAATTGGTGACATGAATGAAGTTTGCCAATATGTATTGCAATGCACTCAGGTACAAAAATGAAACACCTGGCATGTGTTGATCTAATGGTAAAATCGTTTTGTCTGATTTACTTCCACCTAAAGAACCACTATAATCACTGATTTCAGGTAAGTTTTTCGAAATATATACTTTTTTTAATTTAACAAAATATTAATAAATAATAAAAAACAAAATAAAAAAATGACCTCTTTTGGTGATACCAAAGTATTTCGAGACAACTTTATGCCAAAGTTTCGTGTTCAAGGTCAAATTTATCATAAAATGGGATCATTGTTGCCAATTCCAAATGAAGATCCTAAGTTCTTACAAATTTATTTCATAGGAGAAGCGGATAACAATGACCAAGTGCACCACCGCCAGCATTATAACCCTGACACAAAACAATGGATTGTTGCCGATTTACAAGTGATGTTTCATGAAATCAACGAACTGGTAAGGATCTTTAAGTTCACGATTAAGTTCAGATGGCCACATAATCGCAATTCATGCTGATAGAACTCCAGCTGGACAACACCAAGAACGATACAATGCCCCAACAATGGCGTAACAATTTTGATGGTGGGCGATCCAGTTGCATCACGAGATATGTATTTAATTCCGATGGGGGTAGCGAAGCACACCGGGTGTTAGCTAGTAAATGAATATTTTTACTGATTATTATTTCTAGGTCCAGTAGGAAGTCAAAATGTATGTACGTAGTTGAAGGTTATTGTTTACGCAAAGGCTTTATATAGACACACTTAGCCCACGTAAAGCTTATTGCGATATCATAGTTCTTTAATTTCTGAATTATTATTAGTTTCTGATGAAACGGCTTGGACTACCAATGTTTAACATTGATAGTTCGCTGAAATTATTCACTTCTGACATAGTACCAGTAGATGAAGAACAGTTTGCTCATCTCCATCATAACTTTTTCAGATATATTACCGTTTTTTATAATCCTCTTCGCAGATTGAATTGCCCACACTTACGGTTGGAAAACGCTCCCGTGATCCGGTAGCCTTATGGCTACATTTAATTTAGAGCCATCAGTGAAAAACTGTGCAGAACAGTTCACGATGTGCATTGCACTATTTTTCAATTCCTATCTATTCGGAATGGGTGGTCCAAACATCCTTGAATCGTTCGAGCCACAAATCAATGTCCAATCGCCCAGACGCCTGATACAAGCCCCTACAGCGAAGATCAAGCGAAGCAACACAAAACTATCACCACCGTTAATGTACTATACATATGTATGTAATACTGACAAAGGCAGATTTCTGCATGTTCAGAATAATTGTCAAATCAAGGAATTCCTACTATACAATGCATCTGTAGGTTAAAATAGGTCTGACTACGGTTGTAAGGACCTACTGAATCACCTTAGATCCGATCCCATTTTTCCCCAAAGCTTTTTACATTCGTAGAGAACAATAAAGGCTTTTAAATTCTGTTTCTGTTTCCAAGACAGCCTAAAAATGCGCCTCCTTCTCGAGTACAAGTCATGCCCCATTTCTCCCCGCGAGAGCAAAGAGTTAGCTTATATCTTGAGGAGTACAACCTCCATTTTCTCAAGATTAACAACCAATTCGCGGTCATATGCCACCTAACGGACTTTCACCGCGTTAAGTTGTGTACTATCTCCAATAATGTCGACAAATCTGCCCGACATTGCGCGAACAATCCCAATAAAGTTCTTCAGCATTAAATTGACAGTTAATAACATTTTCTGGATTCCCAATCCAAATTTCTCTTATACATATATTTCCATGTAAGCCGAGATTCAACTGTTGAAGCAAAACGATGAGGAAAATTCTTAGTTTTTGCAGTTTGATGCCAGTATTTACTTTTCTTTTAGCTTCTATAAATTCTGTTTTCAATTCCACCTAGTATAAGCGATATCTCTCTTACGAATTAAATTTTGTATTTTGGTACGAAACCAAGGCATTTCTCTAGGGGCCATTATTTTAGATCTAACTGGAATTGTGTTATCATACAGACGTCGTACGTTATTTTCTAAAAATGATACTTCATAGTCAACCGAAGGCATGTATTTGATTCCAATCGATCTTTTGAATGTTAAAGTGATATGTTTAACAGATTAAATCATTAATTAATATATATACTTTAGTAGTAATACATTAAGTAGAATTTAATCCAAGAGACATCATAACGTGAACTAATATTGATTCCATCAGAATATTTGAGTTAAGACCACCCATCATCATAAGCAGTAACCATTGTTGCAAGGGTTAATAACAAATTTTTTAACCCATTTATTTTATTTAGCCTGTAAGTATACCCTACCAATATTTTTCTACCATCATAAAATACCTCAATAAAAATAAATATAATTTTTGACTTATTTAGCGAAACGACTGTGAAAGATTTAAAACGCACTTTTCACAGTATGTATACCATTTTTCACAATTTTTTTTTTGTAGACAAGAGTCAAGTTTCGGAAACACATTGTCGATATTGAAATTTTTAAGAGTATACCTTAATTTATCTATTTTATTGTTTGGACTCTGGACATTAATATGGACTATCTTAAAACTTTTTTGTACCTAGCTAACAAGCTAGTTATGTTCATTAAGCTGTACTCAACAGTGTCACAGAAGTGCCTAACAGCAAGGTAAAGCACAGAAAATGTTATGCAATAAGTTTTACAAGTAAAAAATTGATTTAAAGGTAAGAGATAGTCAATGATTTCATTTACAATAAATATAATTATATGTTGAGGGTGCCATGGTAGTCTAGTGAGTAGTGTAGTATCTATTCTAATCTGTGCATTATTTTTTGATGTATACAATTCCCCATAGTGTAAACACAGTACGCAGATAATTATATTTTTTTAAGCCCAGTGCTGTTTTAATAATTCGATGGTTATACGGATTTAGATTTTCATTATTGCTGTCTAGACCTGCATTTTGCAAACAAAGTGGTGTTTGCATTTAAGTCGATAACCAGCAGCATTTTTTAGAACAATCTTTTTATTATTTGGAGAGTTCATTTTAATTATAAAAGTTTAAAATGCTTCACTCGAAATAACGTTTTGTGAGGAGGTACTATTTATTACATGAGAGTAAAATAAAAACTCGGTCAAATTGAATAATTTTTTTATTCTGCATATATATAAAAAACCTTAAATTCTGTGATAGAATTATTAATTTTCTATCTTAATCTCTACCCACACATGAAATGGGATAGTTTATCAATTTTAATATTTGATTACTGTTATGTATATAATTTGGCAACTCTAGTCTTAAGTAACCACATTCTTATGAGAATTGTTATGTATATAATCTGGCAACTCTTAGTCTTAAGTAACCATATCCTTATGAAAAATAAATCATTCCATCATCAAAGTATAACAAGTAGTGAAAGCTTTGACAGTTGAAAAACGTTCATAACATAAAAACGCAGGACAGCTTAGAGGGAGAAAAAAATGTTACAATGTATTGCAAAGCAAATGTGTTCGAAGCAACAGATGTACAGAGTGAAAACTGGCGGATAAAGTAGAAAAATTAAATGTAAACAAACATTTATTTTGTGTTAAAAAAGGGAAAATTTGGAATATTTTTTAATTTCTTCAATGAAAATTTGAAAGATTCTTAAATATTTAAATATTAATCGCAATGTGGTTGATTTTCGGTCACAATGAATATAGTTTCATGTGCAAGAGGTTATTAACAAGCTAAATATTACAAGATCAAAATAAGACGTACTGCTCATAAAAAAGTTTTCTTGTTGAAAGTTGCCAATATTTTTTAATTTCTTGAGAGAAAAATTTAGAAATTATTAATGTTATTAGTTGTTTATATTATTTATTAATAGTTTTAGATAAAAATTAAATTTTTTATTAACTCTCGCCAATATAAAAAACCCACCCCGAAAACTAAAAACATAAATAAACAAAAAAGAGTTGCAATCAGAGGGGGACAGAAATACTTTTTGGTAATATTTGCTGTCTCTTTCACGACTGGCCTATGAACTGTCAAATTCCGATTCATTACTTGTTATACTTTGTCCATCATCAACCCTGAAACTGTGTGGTCATTCATTCGCGTGTTAAAACATTACATTGGCGACGAGGCAAAAACAAAAATAACGGAGAAGAATTTTGTGTAAAAAAGTAAAGAAAAATAAATGTGATAGAGAAAAATGGCAACTAACAGTGATGTTAAATTGAATACGGAATCAACAATGTTCGTGGGATCAATTGAGCCGTTTACAATGGGAGAAGATTTTTCCTTATATGCCAGAAGACTAAGTCACTTATTGACTTTAAATAAAATTCAGCACAACAGTGCAAAGATTTCTGCCCTGGTAAGTCTTGGTGGACCCGAATTATATAAAGTGCTAACGTCGATAATTGCGCCTAAAAGGGAGACTGATGCTGATGTACTGTATGAAGATTTAATAGAAAAATTAACATCACATCTACGGTCTAAGAAAAACGTAATAGCGGAGTGTTTCAAATTTTTTAAGAGGAACCAAAGACATGATGAATCTCTGCAGGATTACATAGTGGAACTAAAACAGATGGCGCAAGATTGTGAATTTGGTATGTTTCACGACAAAGCACTGTTAATCCAATTTGTGTGTAGAATAGCATCGGCAAAAATACAAGGTCGATTGCTAAATGAGCCTGATTTAAAATCTTTTGCGAAAGCGACGCTTATTGCTTCAGCCATGGAAATTACGGGTAGACAGCTTGAAATCATGAAACAAAGCGACTACCATGTAAACACAATAGCCCAGTTCACAATCTTGGGCATTTAGATGGTAAATTTATACCAGAGCCCGGCAACACTTGCTATTGGTCAGTTGTTGCAGAGCGAAAAATAAGAAAGGAGAAAAATTTTTACTCTTACATTCACTGCAATGCAGGCATGGAAAATTTAAATTTTTAAATGGTGGTATTTTAATTAAAAATATTAGTTTATTAAATTAAAATTTGTAAAATTCGTTTAGACTTCTTTGATTATATTGATTTAAGAAAGCATTTTAGATTAAAATTTGTTTTTTTTTTTGGAAATATACATATTTAATAGAAAACTTTCTGGGATATTCATACTGTACATCCCTGCATTAGCAGATCTTCACGTACAAAGGCAAGAAGCATGCGACAACACAACCTCTTTCAATGAATTCTCAAACGAGACTGAGAGTGTTTTTGATCGTGAGAGTAAATTTAGTAATGGCTGACATGCACGCGTGCATAGGAATTGCCGGGCTCTGATTTATACCATTGTAAATATTTGCCGTTAATTGTGAACGGTTTTTTTGTTTAACTTTGCAACACTTATTGCAAACTTCTCAACACTCAGCTGACTAACATATAATTTATTATTTTATTTATTTATATTTATAATTTATATTTATAATTTTATTTATTTCGTCCTCTGTCCATTTTTAATCGGCTCTTCTCTTTTAATTCGTTTTTTCATGTTGTATTGTTCCATTTTTTGTGACTTTATTTTCAATGTTTTTATTTTTATTATCAGCTGTTCATTTGCTCAAGTATGGCAAATATAAACTACGGGTTTGAGTGTGGGATATTTGCCAAACCATGGCAAGGGTATTTCGGTGTATTTTGTTACGGTGTTGTCTTTTCTACAAAGAAAATGTCACCCTCTTACAAGGTGCATTAAAAAAATTGCTGACCAATCCTGTTATAATGTAATTTTTATTTGAGATAAACATAACACAAATATGAAAAAAGGGTATGCCCCGTGCCCTTAAAAATATGTTGTATTGTTTGATTTGTTTTCAATAAAATATGTAAACATAAAAAGGTGTTGCCAGATCGCAAATTTTTCGATTTCATTTTTTTAGGGCTTTTTTTATAACCAAATAACATATTTTTAACACAGTTCTAACACTGAATGCAATTTTTTATATTACTGACCATGTAGCTTTAATAATGTAATGTTCCCTTAAGGTTACCCCACAAAACCATAAAAAAATTAACTTCAAAATTGGATAACAATACTAGGCGGTTTTTTTTAAATTTCATCTGGTAGCCCTATAAATAAACAAAAGTCATTTGCTTTACAGGGCATTATCAGCACTCTCGATTTATACAGGGCGTAAAATGCAATGCCCTCCACCATTTTCAAGTGCGAATTATTTACAATAAAACATACCACCCTTTTAAAGGGAGAAACATTTTTAAGAAACAAACACAAAATTGCATTTTTTTAAACAAAGTGCACATTTTTTGGTAGAAAAGAAAACACCATTAGTGTATGGTAAAAGAAATACGCAACATTTGCAAATGCCATGATGCCAGACCATTTGCCCAAGATTGTGAACTCCGCTAATAACAACAAACAACAAGAACAGTTATCAACACACATCACGCAATAACCAGCAGCAGAGAAATAGGAACCGAGAGAACAGCAGAAATCGCAGGCAGAAATCAACAGAATCAAATGCAACAACAACAAAGAAAGAATATGTGGTGTGCTTTGCATGTGGTTTATATGGACAAGGGTTTGTATTGCTTGCTTGAAATTAGCAAAAGCACCTAAATTTCTGCTGTGCTTACAGTTTTTCAGCAATTGTACCCAAAGCAAAAGCAAACAGCACAGTCAAAAAACAAACTCATTAGCTGTAGTGGTACAGTGAACTGTTTTCTACTAACGCAGTGAAGCACAGTTGTTAATTTCAAAACGATCACTATTGCTTACAGCGTTTCAGCTCTTGTGGTTTCTCTTGTGTTTTTGCTGTACTTCTTTGCTGCGCGTTTGATGGGCGTTGATAGTAAATATGATGTGGTATTTCAAAAATCAAAAAACGCGATTTTTAAAGATTTTAAAGCCGAAATAGTTTTAAAAGAAAATGCAATTCCCATATTTTGTAAACCAAATGTTGTGCCATACGGATTAAAATTAATAGTCGAAAATGAAATTAGGAGATTATGTGATGAAGGAATTCTTGTGCCAGTGACTAGAAGTAAGTGGGCAAGTCCGTTAGTTATAGTGAATAAAGGCAACGGATCAATAAGATAGTGCGTTAATTGCAAGCGTACTATAAATAAATACGTTGAGAGAGAACACATTCCTATACTGCGAATAGATGATATTTTTGCTAATATGCGGGCTGGAAAATATTTTGTAAATTACATTTAATGGGAGCATATCTACAAGTAGAAGTGAGTGAAAAATCTAGAGAATTGTTGACTATTAACACGCATATTGGGTTGTTTCAATATACTAGACTAATTTTTGGGTTGAAAATAGCGCCTCAAATTTTCAATGGCATTATATGTGAAATTCTAAAAGGGTTGGATAAAGTTCATGTGTACTTTGACGATATATTGGTAGGTGGGTCGGATCTTAAGGAATGCAAGGAAAGATTTAATTGTGTTTTGGATAGACTAAAGGAATATAATGTAAGGATTGATAAGGATAAATGTATTTTTTTCGCGGACGAGTTGAATTATTTAGGGTTTCGTATTGGTAAAGATGGAACAAGACCTTGTAAAGAGAAAATTGAAACAATTTTGAATGCTCCAGAACCGCAGAATAAGGCACAATTAGCATCTTACTTGGGAATGATTAATTTCTATCATAAATTTATTCCAAATTTTTCGGGCGAATTATCATTATTATTCAAGTTGAAGGGCAAAAATTCCAAATGGCATTGGACTAATGACCATGCAGTATGTTTTAGAAGAACAAAGAACCTTTTGGCAAATATAGAAACCTTAACCCATTATGATTCGACGAAACCAATAATAATTTCTTGTGATGCTAGTCCTTATGGCGTAGGAGGTGTTTTATCTCATTTAATCGACGGAATAGAAAAACCGGTAATGTTCGTGTCTAGTACATTGTCAGAGGCAGAAAAGAATTATTCGCAACTGCATAGAGAAGCCTTAGCTATAATTTTTTCATTCAAGAAGTTTCATAAATATATATGTAGGATTTGATGATCCAGATTTGTGACAATTAAACGAACACATTCACAATTTGTAATTATATTTTATTTAAAGTAATTATTATATTTTATTGAAATTATTAATTTTATTAATAATGTGATGTGCGTCCGTCTTGGCTTGTTTGCCGTCGTCACTCTGTATTACAACTCACCTATTACTGTCTTTTCATATTCTTTCTACCTCAACTTCCTATGTAACTATCAACTCTATCTCTCTTTGTCTCTATCTCTAACTGTTTCAGTCACTTTATCCTCCTATTAAACTCTCTCTCTCTCTCTCTTTGTCTCGCACTCCTGCGCCGTCCAACATCTGGCACTCCTACATTCGGCCCTCCTGACGTTACATTCGACCCGAATGTAGTAGTCCACGGCTTCATATACTCAACAACAGTTGTACATCTCCTGGACCCTTCTCCCTCTCCTACCTTGGCCACTTCGTATCTGCCATGATTCATTCTTCGTATGACCCGGTAGGGACCCAAGAACTTAGGTTTCAATTTCAATCCCGAACCAAACTGGGTGCGCTTGATTGCGACTAAGTCTCCGATTTCGTACACGATTTCTGTATTACGGTTTCTATCAAAGGTTTTCTTGTTCTCCTGTTGGATCCTGAGAATGTTCTCACGCGCTCTTTCTCTAACAAGATCTCTCTCTTGGTGGAGTTCTTGAATGGCTTCTTCGTCCAATAAACTTTGAATATTCTTATCTTCCTTCACTCTCATCTTGAGGCCAGTAAGAATTTCAAACGGGGTACTTCCGGTACTGCGCGAAGGCGTGTTATTGATCATCCTTTGTACTGTATCCACGTATCGATACCAGTTTTGTGGTGGACTTTGTAGGCATAACTTTGTTAGCATAGGGATAATAATCCGGTGAATTCTTTCCACTTGACCGTTTCCGCGTGGTACTCCAGTGGCAATCATCAGATGTTGAATGCCTTCCTTTTTACAATAGTTGCCGAATTCATTCGATGTAAAAGCGGTGCCTCTATCGGTGATTATTCTCACAGGATTCCCAAATACAGCAGATTGTCTTCTCATTCGTTCTACCACTTCAGATGCACCTGTACTCTTTGTTGGATAAAGCCAGACAAATTTCGAGAAGGCATCTACTACGACCAAAATGTGGTTGTACTGCTTCTTCATGGTCTCCATTGGGCCTACATGGTCTACGTGGTAAGTCATCAGTGGCTTATCGGCCTTATCGATAGGAACCAATAGTCCTTCTCTCTTTCCTCTTTTGGCTTCTGCCATAATGCACTCAATGCAATTCTTGACCACTCTTTCAGCTTTTGTAAGTAAGTTTCTTATATAAAAAGTCTGAGCTACTAAGTCTGCGGTTTTCTTAGACACGTAATGTCCTTGCTTATGTGCTAGCTCAATTATTTCTCGTTCCATGTTTGAGGGAATGACGACAAGTTCCTTCGTGGGATCCTTGTGCACGATGCCGTGTTTTAAATAAAAATCTTCATACCGCTGGCTCTCAAGCAATTTACTTACAGCTCTGATCCAGTCATCTTGTTGTTGTGACTCTTTGATACGGTGGCGTAGCGAATCCTCCATCATTAAGCATCCAGATATTTGTTTGTCTACGATTTGCTGATCTGCATACGACATCCTACGAGGATTATGAACAACGGGGATTTCATCCTTAAGCAATATCTTCATCCTCACTGGAATGATTTGGGCTTCACTGGTTGATATTCTTCTACTAACCTAATTATTTCCTCTCGAATTTCACGCTTTACGGAGCCTACGTCTAAGTTATCTGGGTCAGCAGTTACACAAATTTCGTTAAATTCTTTCATCAACTCACAGACTTCATTATCATTGACACCTTCAACACCTGCACCACCTGCCTCATCCGATTCACTACTACTCGTATTGACTTTCACGTCCTGGGATTTCGAAGACTTTATTGAGAACTTCGCTCCATCCGCATTTATCGACACATCGACGTATTCCAAAATGTCATTACCCAATACAGCAGAGTAATAAATATCGCGCTCACGAGCTACATAAAATTTAATTGGCGCCTCTATACCATCTAAACACACTTCCGTCTCAAACGCACCAATTGTTTCTATTTCCTTTTCTCCTACCCCAATAAATTTTCTTCTTTCAGCGCTCACTGTAACGTCACCCATTAACATCAAGGAATCGTATCGCACACAACTAACGTCGCTACCAGTATCTACGAGGGCTGATACTTCAACACCCAAAATTGAAACATCTTTAAAAACTCTATTCGACCGCGAGATTACGGTATCAGTAGATTTACGCTCCTGGCCAGTCAATGTATGGATAATTCCTCTGGACTTCGTTGTACTAGACTCTTCCTTCTTTACTTCATTCTTTGTGCAATTAAACGACTTGTGACCGACCTCGTCGAATTACGTGGCCTTTCTGCCCGCATTTGAAACAACTCAGGGTTTTAGGTTCCCATTTTCCTACCTGCTCCAAAGAGTCTGGTTTGGCCCGCGATCTGTTGTAACTTAGCTGTTGCGTTGGTTTGGTTACCCTTTCATATACTTTCAGCTTGGCCTTCAGATCTTCTATATCAGTGGCCTGGTACAATATTGTTTTATTTACCCTACTATCTGGTATGCCTTCAATAAAATACTCGATTAAGCTCCCGTCATCCAGATTTATTGGCGAACCTATTTCCATTAAACAGTACAGATATTCGCGGTAACTTTCGTTGGGACGTTTTCTCCTATGCTTCAACAAACGATGGACCTCGATCGCAGTCAGTTTAACACCAAATTCCTTTTCCAGCGCATTTTTCAGAGAGACCCAATCCTGTATTCGCTGGCTCCGGCAAAACATTTTGGCTGCTCCCGTAAGAAGTTGTCGAGCATAAATGTATTTCTGTAGTTCATTCCAGCCAACCGTATACGCGCAATCTTCAAAGTCATTAAGCCATGTTGCAATATTAGGTTGGTTATCGCCTGAAAATTTTGACAAGGTGTCCTCTATATCTCTTAGCGTAAACGTAGAGTATCCAGGATGTTCTGTACCTGACCGTTGACCAGCATTTGAAACCGTTTCGCCATATTCTGAACCTGTATCCTGCACTCTTTGGCCAATGCCAAAATGCCTAATCAATCTCTCCTGCAGGAAAGTCTTAGGTCCGTCATCATTGAGCCCTAATTCAACTAATCTCAGCCTTAAATCCTCAACAGTCAACACTAAAATCTCAGATAGTTCCATTTTCAGTCCGGTCGATTACAAAATTTAAAATTAAATGAATAATAAGATTAATTACAAAATTCAAAATTAAATGAATAAAAAGGATAATTATAAAATTCAAAATTAAATGGATTATAAAGTTAAAAGTATAATAAATTCAAAATAGTAATTATATAAAGATAATATTAAATAAAGAAAAGTTATTAAATAATACAAGTATAAAAGCAACAAATTCAAAATATAAAGTATGCTTAGTGAATAAAATTAATATATAAAAATGATATAAAGTAGAAAGTATTATCAAATATATCAAAATTAAATTTCAATGGGAATCTAAAATTCTATGATATGTTCAAAATAAATGGAATTCAATGTATTATAATTTTGTTCAAGAATTAATTAACTTCTTTCAAAATCAAATTCAGATCGTCTTAATAACTTTAATATTTCATTAAAAGACTATATTATTTTGTGCCCAACTGTTCTCAATTACTTCCTTTTCCAATTATTCAATATTCATTAAAATTTATTTCAAAGCAATAGGTATTTAATCTTACAAACATAAATTTTTCACCTTTGCTAATATTATGCACTCCACTGTTAACTATGTTCTCGTTTGTCCATTGACACAACAATAAAGTATTACTTCACTCTCTCAGAGGCACAATATAAAATTCAGTATTAATGTACTCTTTACTTTAAAATCAATGTCTCAGAAATGCAACTTCTTTTCAGTGATCTTCACTCAAAACAAATTAACTTTCAAATTAACAAAACTCTTCTTCTTCTTACTTTTCACTACTTTAATCTTCTTTAAAATATTCCCAGTAACATAAATACCATAATTTCCTACATCACCATTTCGGCTCAAATATTCTTCTTTTATCAATCTGCAGTCGCTCTCTTTCACAATCTCAGCACAACTTCTGCTCAAACACTTCACTCAGCTGCTCTCTTCTTTAACGTCAGCACAATTTCTGCTCTGCCATTTACCAATATCACTTGCAATTACTTCACTCAGCTGCTCTCTTCTTTAACGTCAGCACAATTTCTGCTCAAACATTCAGCAATCTCTTCACTTAGCTGCTAGCTTCTTCTTTCTTTTCTTATAATGTGTTGTGTTTGTTGTTCTTTTGGTTCATTCCATTTCATTTCATTCCTTTTATGTTTCGCACTACACTGTTGTTGGTCTTTTCTACAAAAGAATGTTCTACAAGAGTAACGGTTTTTTTTTTCTCCTTTGCTTGATGACAAGGGCATATGAACTATATGATGAATACCACCTTTGAATTGTTGCTGGATTTAAAACTGTATTTCGTTGGTATAACGGCCAAAAATTACATGTCCATCTTCAACAAACACACACTTCCAAGCTCCAAATTATTTTTCCTTTCCAATTTAGTGATCCACTCTTTTTTTTCGCCACTCCACAACAGAATTACTAACTTTTTTTCACTGCTCACCAGTCCATCCCGGTTGAGCCCCCATTTGTAGGATTTGATGATCCAGATTTGTGACAATTAAACGAACACATTCACAATTTGTAATTATATTTTATTTAAAGTAATTATTATATTTTATTGAAATTATTAATTTTATTAATAATGTGATGTGCGTCCGTCTTGGCTTGTTTGCCGTCGTCACTCTGTATTACAACTCACCTATTACTGTCTTTTCATATTCTTTCTACCTCAACTTCCTATGTAACTATCAACTCTATCTCTCTTTGTCTCTATCTCTAACTGTTTCAGTCACTTTATCCTCCTATTAAACTCTCTCTCTCTCTCTCTTTGTCTCGCACTCCTGCGCCGTCCAACATCTGGCACTCCTACATATATATGGATTAAAATTTACAATACATTCTGATCACCAACCATTAAGAGCTATTTTTGGAAGCAAGAAAGATTTGTAAGGAGTAGCAGCAAGTAGAATTCAGAGATGGGCTCTATTTTTATCAATGTACGATTTTGAAATAAAGTATACAAAAGGTTCGGATATGAAACACGCTGATGGGCTTTCTCGTTTACCTTTGAACGTGCCAACAGATGTCGAACCTGATAGTATTAATAACGTATGTTTTAGTTCAATTCCTTTAAAATTAGATGACATCGCTTTAGAAATGCAAAATGATAGGATGTTGCGAGAGGTCTACAGAGCGATTTCAGATGAGTGGCCGAGAGAAATTTCGATTGAGATGAAGCCATATTACTTGAAGAGAAATTCACTGAGTACAGAGGATAAATGTTTGTTTTATGGGAATCGAGTAGTAATACCGGAAAAATTAAGGCATCACATATTGGATCTCATGCACGAAGGACATATAGGAGTTGTAAGAATGAAAGCGTTGGCTAGATCATATGTATGGTGGCCGGGTATACGTCAGGATATAGAATTATTTGTTAGCAGTTATAAAGTATGCCAGACATGTCAAAGGGAGAATAAACCGATTTTAACATCTTGGAAGGAAGCAAAATATTCATTTGAGCGAATCCATAAAGATTTTTGCAAAATTTCTGATAGAACATTGTTAGTTATATTTGATGTGTATTCAAAGTGGATTGAGGTAATTACAATGAAGAAAACGGAAGCAAGTCATGTATGTCAAGAATTACGGAAAGTTTTTATACATTTTGGGTTACCTAAATATATAGTTAGTGACAATGGACCTCCTTTTAATTCTAGTGCCTTTATCAAATTTTTTGAGAGTAATGGCATAATAGTTTTAAAATCTCCTTCTTATCATCCACAATCAAATGGTAGCGCAGAGAGAGCTGTTCAGACAGTTAAACAATGTTTGAAAAAGAGTCTAGTAGATTTAAAAACACAACATATAACATGGGAATTGAGATTATATAATTTTGTACTTAAATATAGGAATACGCCATCAACAGTAGCAAAAGATACACCATCAAACATGATATTTAAATTTAAACCACTCACATTATTAGACGTAATGCTATCTAAAAAGAGGGAGGAGAATAGGGAAGTATATACTGAAAAGCAAACTTGTGTCGGGCAGGACGAAAGAAAAATCAAAAGTAATCTTAAGAATTACAATGGAAATGAATCTCTATTGAAAATAAGAAATTTTAGTGTAAATGAAAATGTATGGCATAGAAATGTATTTTCTAATTATGTTAAATGGATACCAGCAAAAATAATAAGAATATTAAGTAATTTAAGATATATTGTTTTAGTAAATGGAACTCAAAAACATGTCATTATAAATCAAATAAGAAAATCGAATGAAAAAATTTTGAGATTCAGAAATGTAATTTTTGTAAATAATGAATCTAATGTGAAATCAAACGAAGCTTTTGAATTAAAACGAAGTCCTTACTTAACTAGAAGTAGAGTTAAATTAATAAAACAAAATACAAACTCGGATAATAATTAATTGAATTAGAAAACGTTAAACTATTGAAATGAAATATGAAATTCCATTGTGTTGAATAATTATAAGTAAATATATGAATATAATATTTAAGTTATTGTTTCTGAATTGAATTAATAATTTTTGTTTTACAAGTTAATCTAAAGAGAGGAGGAATTGTTATGTATATAATTTGGCAACTCTAGTCTTAAGTAACCATATTCTTATGAAAAATAAATCATTCCATCATCAACCCTGAAACCGTGTGGTCATCAGTGATGTTACATGTAGGGAAAATTCCCTATTCGTAGGGATTTTTATGTAAAAAAATGGCCGATGGGGAAAAAATGACAGATTTTTTCAAATCACTAAAAAGTAGGGATTTTTTGTAAAGCAGCAATTTGGCAAACTTTTCTAATATTTATGCATATGTATATTGTATAAAAAGTGTCGATATGGTAATATTATAATATATGTAATATGTACATATAATAATAATATGGTAATATTATAAAATTTCATGTTTTTGAGCGGTGATAAAGCTTATTTGAATTGAAGTGAATGAATAAAAATACCACAATTGCTGTAAAATTAACTTTTGAAATTGATCTAGAAGGTAAGAATACTCTTTTTTTATTGTGTTTGTATATATTTGTATACATTTACTCGTTCTGCAGAATGGATTCATCAACCTCCTCTGATGGCTTTGAAAACAAAAAATATAGGAAGCAAAAATTTAGCAACAAATGGTTAGATGACAACAATTTTAAGGGTTGGCTGGAATCTCTCTCTGACGAACCATTTAAATGTAGATGTCGTGCTTGCAATAAAATTTTAAGTTGTGGGAAGTCTGATCTTCTGGAGAACGCCGACACCAAGGTGCACAAAAAAAAATTTGCAGTAAAACAAACAAAATTGAAACCTTTTTTAAAAAGAAAAGCAGCGAGTCAGGTGAGAAGGCAAAAAAAATTTTGAAGTGAAGCTTAGCATGTTCTCCGCTGAACACAATGTGGCGCTGCAAGTGGTAGACCATTTAATACCGCTGTTAAAAGAAATCGCTCCAGATTCCGAAATTATAAAAAGTGTTGAACTGGGAAGACAGAAATGCACAAGCATAATAAAAAATGTAGTTGCAAAAGTGGAAAAAGAAAATCTTGTTGTTAAATTAAAAACACACAAATTTTCGATTATGATAGACGAAAGAACAGACATTAGCTTGAATAAGCATATGTGCGTCCTAGTAAGGTATTTCGATAAAGAAAGTGATAGAGTTGTCGTTAAACTGCTGGACTTGTTACCGATAGGGACTGACTGCATGCTGAAACCCTATACAATGGTTTTCAAGAATGTATTTTATCCCTTGAGATTCCATTTGATAACATAATTGGTAAATAATCCTTATAGTGTTTCTTAATTATTGTTTTCTAAAATACTACTTTTCCAGGAATGTGCAGTGATGGGGCAAATGTTATGGTCGGAAAATTTAACTCCTTTGCATCTAGATTAATTGAAGACGTTCCGAATTCAATTGTTATGAAATGCTTATGTCATTCTGCTGCAATAATTGCTAGTAAAGCCTGTTTAGAACTGCCAAGAGCTCCTGAAGATTTATTACGGCAGATTGGTTCCTATGTTTTTGGAAGTTCAAAGAGATGCGCACAGCTGGAAGGATTGCAGGAAATTTTAAATGAGAAACAGAAGAAATTTTTGCGAACGAGTACTACTAGATGGCTTTCGCACCAAAAATGTATAGAAAGAGTATTAGAAAATTGGGATGTACTCTTAGAATTCTTTAAACAAGCTTATACGCAGGACAAATTGAAATCAACCGAAAGGAATTTTCTCGAGCTGAACAATGAATGCAATAAGGCATATCTGCTTTTTTGCAAGTATGTTCTGAATTATTTTAATTCCTTGAATTCACCGTTTCAATCTAAGGCACCACTAATTCATTCAACATGAATCCATAAAAAATTTTTTAAGTTTGGGCCAAAATTTTATTAGAAAATCCGAGCTTAATATTTTATGTAATGTAAGATCACCACATATTTCTTCGCCTATTGAAGAAATTTTTTTGGGATATGAGTGTAACGAAGCTCTAGAAACTATCCCAAAATCGGCAGCAAAGGTTACCCCTCAGAGAACAAATATTTAAAGAAATGGAATTTCTAAGCCCACAAATTGCATTAGGAAAAGATGGAAGTAAAAATGAGTTGTCATTTAAAAAGATTTTAAAAATAATGAATGTGGACGTTAACTTGCTTTTAGAAGAGTGGCGAAGTTGTGAATATAACTTTTCTAATGAAGAAATAGAAAATTTGTTGAAGATGGATGTCGAAAAATTTTGGGGTAAAATTTCCAAAGTGAAAAATTTTAATGACAATTTCATATTAACTACTTTGTCCAATTTAGCTATATTCGCCTTATCATTGCCACATGCGAATGCAGACAGTGTAAGAATTTTTTCTATAATCACCGACGTTCGCACTAAAAAACGAAATAAATTAAGTCACAAAATTTTAACATCAATTTGTACCGTCCGCTCTTTCCTGCAAGATGAAAGTAAAAATTGTTACACCTTCCAATGTACCGAGAACCATTTTAAAAAAATGGTGGCCACACAATTATATGATTGTCATGAAATCGTCAGCCAAAACTGAAAATCAACTTTTTCGTATGCTTATTTTTAAACCAATGAACTATATGTGATTTTTTTATATGAACTTGTTTTCTTAAGTTTTTTTCTTTGTTTTTATTTAGTTTTTAAGAAAAAGAACTGATTAGTATTTTTTAAACCATATAAGTGTGTTATTTACATTTGTATGTATGTTTTTTATTTTTATTTAATTTTTAAAAAGAACTGAACTTTTTCTAAATGTGTAATATATTTACATATGTTTGTACATATGTACATACATATAATCAAAAACTTTAAATACATTTCTTATGCTTTTAATACAAAGTGTTTCATTCGTCTAAATATATATAAATACTACTGTATCCACTGTAGGGATTTTTTGTAGCTGCGTAAAGATTTTTGAAAAAAGCATGTAACATCACTGGTGGTCATTCATTCGCGTGTGAAAACATTACAATTACCACGAAGTTACAAAAAACAAAATGTGTCCAAACCCAAAGTATTTTTCGCAAAGCACATTAAATTTCTTTTCACTTGAGAAAATAAATGCGCTTGACATGTGCAATCGTCGCTTGCTAACATCGAAAACAGACGACAGCGTTAACTTGCATTAAAAACTCACTAAAGCGCATTAAGATTTTATCCTGACAAACAGAAGTCTCTGCATTTATTATTGATATTTATTTCGAGATTAGTGGATGGAAGGCATAAAGTACTCCTCGCAACTCTGTCGCTAGTGGTTAGATGTCATTATTTACATGAGAGAAACCTGAAATTCAGTTTAAATTCAATTTGATTTCATGCGTATTACGATGAGGAAAATGCATCAGTTAATTTGCATTAAAGGCCATTATTAAAACTTGCCGTTAAACTTGGGTTTAATTATAAAGGTACCTTTAGCTAAAGGAAATTGTAAAGTTAACTTTTATAAATATATGGCAGAGCCACCGCAGTGTCGATAAAACTGGTCAATTAAACATGTTTTTTTTTTAAACACATTGGCAGCGGCGAGCTTCTTTGTTTTTTTTTTGTTGTATATGCTTATTGTGTTTAAATTTGAAGTTGCCATATTTAAAATATAATATAATATGGCAAGTTCAAACATAAAATTAACTTTAAAAGTTACCGGCAGGATGATCCTACCTTTAGCTTAACGCTCACTTCTATCTTACTGAATACTCATAATAATGAAAAACAATTTATCTGCCCGTGAAAATCCTCTATTTAGTTAACGGCAAGTTGTAATAATGGCCTACATTCTGTTAATTTCTTTTTTTTTCTTGCACACTGTATATGTGTTGGAGTTTTTCTTAACAAGTTCGAACTAATTCAAACTAAAAATATTTGTCTTTTTCAGGACTGGACACTACAAATAAAATTTGTTCAACAGCGAGATGCTGGAATCTATGAGTGTCAAGTGTCTACACATCCTCCAACTTCAATATTTCTTAATTTACTTGTTGTTGGTAAGTATACAGCTTAAAATAAAACAAAAAAAATCTTCAAATAGATGTTCAAGGAAGTTTTACCAGCTATAACGAAGATGTAGCAAATAATCCTTTAAACAATAAAACTTGTAAAAGAAGTAGAAAAGAATAATTAAAACGAAAAACTCGAATCCAATCACAAATCTATCCAATAAACGGCCTAAATTTCCTGACCTTGAGAGTATTCTAAACATAAATTCTGGGAGCAACTGATCGCTACAAAAATTTTGCTTAAATCTGACGTTCGTAAACGACTTCAAAATGTATGTTCCCACAAGAAAATTTACAAATAATACAAGGGTGAGAACTCTTGACCAGTCAGCATTTCTGAAAATTCATGTCACTAGTAAATGTTAGTATATTTCTGCGTCGTTTTATAACACAAATTTTAGTCAACGGAAATTATTCTTTCTTTTTGAATAAAAACAAATTCTTAACTACGCAAAGTAAATAAAATATATGGATAATAACACAGTACTATACGTAATACAAATACAGTGGACAGCAAAAGTCTAGGTACCCTAGTACATTTGAACAACTTCATGAATTTTAAGCAATAATATTTTTTTATTTTATTAATGTATTTAAATTTTAATATAAAACAAAAAATTTTAATGTTGTTCCCAAACCATAAGAAAAATATGGTAAACTTTCTGGTGACCTAACCTAACCTTCTGGTGACTTCCAAATTTTTCACCGCAAAATTGTAGGTATCCTCAAGAAGAACCCAGAGTAAATTTAAAATTCAAAGGCCCAATAAATTTTAATGTTATACCCAAAATATCGTAGGATATCCCTCAATGTCAAGCACTTCATTAAACTAATTCGGCATTGAATGTACCAGCTTTGTTAAGCGTTTTCTATTGATATTTCCCGTGTATTAAAGCACAGTACTTTGGTAGAGACCATATTAGCAGGAGTGATCCGACTCTTCATCTCCAGCTTGACACCATTTTTGCTGGTTCCGTCTTTACCAAAAATTAACAAATTCACTGACGACATATAATATCATTTCAACTATTACCAATTTATACGAACGTGAAGACATCCTATTTATTTCCCAACTTTAAATACAACATTGTAACTCTTTAATCATCATAGCACTGGATACAACTGAATTGGTTTTTGCATTTACTAAATTGTTTTGACTGTGCCATCAGTTTCTGTACCCCAGCAAACATTTCTTTTCTTCCTATTTATATTACATCTCTGCCGAATAATTTTGGTAAATTGCAATATAGATTGTTTGAACACTAAAGCAGGGATTACGATTTCATAGCACAATTGTGCATAGACAATTTACACATATTGCTTATGCTCTTTTGTTTAGTTGTCGATCAGACTGCGACAAGCATACATGTCAGCGGATGCTATAATATTTTTTTTAGGTTTATACTCAAAAATTTTTATGTTAAAAAATCCTTTTTTTAAAATTCAAAATCTTATATGTTCTTAAAACACATTTTGATTGTTTTAATAGTCAAGTAAATAATTTAGATAATATGAAAAGAGAATAACTTTTTATAGACATAAAAAAGGGAAAAATTAAAGGGTTGGTTATTAGTAGGAGAGGAAATTTATGAACCAGAATTAGTACCCAGCATATATCTAAAAAACATTACCTAATTATTAAGTCAAAGATGTATGACTTTACGTATGTTGATAAAATGAAAATAGTGTATATTACTAACATTTTTCTATGACTGTAAGCTCTCAATTTATTTTCTCTCTCTTACTCTCTAATACACAACCAACAAATTTTTGGTAACCCCTGCTACACTTGCAATATTAATGTGCATTAAATGATATTGCAGAATAAAATTGCCGATTTTATTCGTAATACCTTCATTTGTATAAACCAGTTTGAGGGATCTGATATTAATATAGAAGAATTAAATAGAAACTTTATTCAGTTCAATTATAAATCGTAAAATTCGGTCGTTGTTGGCATGGACAACAGCCATTCAAAATTTTTAAAATTAATATTACTAACAATCCCGCCGCATGTTACATGTATATTTAAGACTATACTAAAGCAGCTTCCCTTTTTGGGCAAAGGTATGCAAAGGTAATAACCATTCCGAAGTCAATCAATGAATATCGACTAATTAACTAATTTTTGAAAGATTATTACATAACCAAATATCGTCAAATGTTGAGGATAACAACCTAATTACGTATAAACAATCTGGCTTTCGTAAAAAACATAGCTGCACAATTGCTATTAAAGAAGTTACCGAGGAAATAAGACAAAATATTGATGCACGCAATGTGGGATTTATGTTTCTACTAGATCATTTCAAAGCATTCGACACCGTTGACCATGAAATTATTTGCATCAAATTAAAAAATATGTTTAATTTTTTAAGCACGTGATTAGAACTTATAAGGGCATATTTGTTTAATCCTATCCAATCAGTATTTCTTAAGGATAAATACTCAAACTTTTTACCTGTTACTAGAGGTGTTCAGTAAGGATCAATTATTGGAGTACTTGTTTACCGTTTTTATAAATGACATAGGAAATCAATTACTACATTGCAGAGTGCACATGTGTGCAGACGACGTGAAAGTTTATATTGGATGTGAGAAATCGCAAATAAATGACTGTATGTATTTCTAAAAATAATGACGATCTTCAGAGAGTTCAGATCTGGGCTGAAAATAATGATCTTTGTCTCAATACTAAAAAATTTAAATATCTTTTTATTACGTCTAAATCTATGAAAAGTACCATCGTACCACAAGTTTTCTTGTATGATGTGCAAATAGAACAAGTAAAATCTGCAAAAACGATTTGGGAATAATTGTAAATAACTTACTTGGTCTGATCGCATTATTGTCATAGCTGGAAGAATTTTCTTTATGTTACGAACCCTTTAGAAACCGCAATACTTTACCCCATTAAACATAAGACTGCTGATTGCGAAACCTTTCCTTCTATTAATATTACTATATGGATGTGAAATTTTTAGGAGTTTTGAAAAATTAAATGTCGCTTTAGCGCCATAGTCTTTGGCTTAACAAGGTTAGATAAAGGTACCTTTAGCTAAAGGCAACTAGAAAGTTACCTTTAACTTATTTTCGTTATTACAACTTACAAATAACATTTTCCAAAAATATGGCAGTGCCGGTGCAATGTCTATAAAACTGCTCAAGAGTTTTTTAACGTAGTGACAACCGCGGGCTTCGTCTTTTTTGTTGTATATTCTCATTCTGTTTAAATTTGAAGTTGCCATAATGAAAATAATATATAATATGGCAAGTTCAGACATAAAGTGACCTTTAAATGTTAAAGGTAGGATGATCCTCCCTTTAGCTTAACGATCACTTTTATCTTATTGGGTACTCATAATAACGAAAAACAATTTATCTGCCCGTTAAAATCCTCCCTTTAGTTAACTGCAAGTTGTAATAATGGCCAATAGTCTTTTAGCAAAAATTTATGGGATTTCATTTGAGAACCTATTAAGGATGCGGGCCTCACAGTTACTGCATTAGATCATGTACAATCACACTCCACCTTACTTGTATAGAAGACTTATCTTCACTCGTTCAAAAAGATTAAATAATCTTTTGCATATGAGTCATCGAACCATCTAAGCGACATTTTTATGTAAACACTATTCACGTTTCGAACTTATTACCCCGGAATATTCAATTTGTAAGCAATGAAATACAATTTACACAACGTCATAAATTACAATTAATACTTGGTGTAGGTTTGGCTAATAAAACGAAATAGAGAAGATTCAAGGGCTTATTATATAAAGGTAGGGCCAACCAAATGACTAAATAATAATTATACTTAAAATTTTTCCTAGCTATACTTTTCGCAAAATCAATGACTTCGTTAAAATCCAGACTTGATGCGGTTTTGTTTTCAATTGCTATTAGCGATAAATGTCGGAGTCGAGTTTGGTCCATATTATTTCTTAAATAATTTTTTGTTATTTTTAATTTGCTATATGACCTTTGAGCTGCTGGAGAAGTGACAGGTATTGTAAAGAATAATAACATTGTTGTAAATACTTCCGATAGGTCGCATTCTAGCACTCCATATTTGCTCATTATTTCTTTACATAATTGGTGAATACTCCATGCTTGAGTTAGTTGAGGTAAAACTAGGTGTAAATATTAATAAACTGAAGTGAAAAACGAGGGCGTATTATATCTAAATATTTCGTCACACGTTTGTAATAAAGTTGCTTCATCAACATGTGCTAAAAATGTTGGTGTTAGAAAATCGAATATATGACACAATGCACTCATAGCAATTAAACTTGTATCTAATTGAGATATTACTGTGTCTAGTACATTACTGAAAAACTAAATTTTAAAATTTTTTCTCGCTTTGGAAATCGGTGATCAGCAGCTAGTTCATCAAAATTTTTTTTAAACTTTTCTTTGCCTCTTTTCTTGGAAATGGGTATGAATACCATATTTCCTTGCAGTTTCACTGCGAAATCATTTCTATAAATTTCCAACTTCGCTCGCCACGCCCAAATTGATGTCGCATTTTTGTAAAGTTTTGGATATCGTTCATTTTTTTTAAATTTATTTTATTTTTACTTTATGCTTCACTATGCTCATATTTATTAGGACTCTTTATAACTTACTTACTTACTTAATTGGCCATAACAACACGTTTAACGGATTTCGGCCTGCCGCAACACATCCTTCCAGGCGCCTACGCCAGTTGGTCACACCAATCGACGACAGGGATTCCTCGATTTGGTCCTTCCAAAGGATGCGAAGTCGTCCTCTTCGCCGACTTCCGCAGATTCCCGCATCAAATACACGTCTCGCCGGAGCATCATCTTCAATTCGAACGAGATGGCCAAGCCAGCGCAGCCGCTGGATATTAATACGCTGTACAACGTCTGCCTCCTTTGAAGAACCATTTTCTAAAATGATGCTTCTTTGCGAATTTCATTTACAAGTTCCTTGTCGATAGTATTAGTATCGTTTTTGTCTCAAAATTCATACACAGCACATACTTCCGAATAGCCACTCGAAGAACTGTGTTGTTTAATACTTTCTGATAAATGCTTCGAATCTCGAATTCCCGTGCACCAAACATTATTCCTTTGTAAAGCAAATAACCAGCAAGTTTGATAATAGGCAGCGTCTAGTATTTTGGAATAAGACAATCAAAAACGATTAACTGGCCCATATTTACAACATGAAACGTAGTACGATTTTGAAAAACACCTATTTTTCTGGTCTTTAAAAACTTAAAGATGGTACAGAAATTAGTAAGTTGATTAAGTTTGTTCTAGCTACTAAATTGACAGACAGAGTGAGGAACAAGTTAATTTCAGAAAAAGTACCAGATTCGCTAGAAACATTAAAAAATAGCTCAGTAACACAATTTGCAACAAAATTGAATCACTTGTAGCATGCCTAAACGAATTACAAATTGCTGAATTGGGATCTCAAAATAGGGAAACAGTCATTAAAATGAATGACCAGGTGGCACTTAGTACTTTTAAAAATGGGTTAAACGAACCACACAGAGCCACGGTATTAGCTGCTCGTCCCAAAAGTTTAAATGAAGCAATTCAAATAGCCTCAGAAGTAATACCACAACAAAATTCAATAATGCATTTCAATAAAAATAAAAGACCATTTAATAATAGAGGACAACGTAACTATGCCAATACGTACAATAACAACAGGAGCAATAACAATAATCAGGGATATTATAATAATTATAGAGGTAATAACAATTTTCAAAGAAAAACCAACAATAATCATCCAAGGAGTAATAACGTCAATGGTAATAACAGTCATAACCACAGAAATACAGACTTTAGAGACAGAAATTGAAATCAAAGAATAATATATATTACTCAGGAACAGGGAAATGAAGGAAACCCCTGCAATCCTCAAGAGTAAATTTTAATTAAGATGTAGGGGAATTAAAAGAATATACCTTAAAAACTTGTAGTTCACATGCAGACGCACCACACTTTGTTACATTCGAAACTGATGAAGGATTTTTCATAAAATTTTTAATAGATACAGGTGCAGACATCTCCATATGTAAGGAAAATTTCATAAGGAATAAAGAAATAAAAGAATGCAACGCTTGCAAAATTACAGGAATAGAAAACAAATCAATTGAAACAATGGGTACTTCAATACTTAAATTGGTACTTCTGGAGGATGTAATAAGCCACGAATATCAAATAGTGAATACAGAATTCCCAATAGCAACAGATGGTATTCTAGGCAGAGATTTTTTACTAAATATTTGGCAAAAAATAATTATGAGACATACACATTAGCTATCATAATAAGTGAAACAGAGTACGTTCTACCAATGAGAGCAAATATCAATAGGTTCACAATACCACCAAGAACTGAAATGATACAAGCAGTAAACTTGCAGATTGAAGAAGATAGCGTAGTATGTGCAAAACAAATCGGTAGCAATATTTTTATTGGTAATACAATAATTCCAAAACATGGGACAAAGCACATTAGAATTTTAAATACTTCAGACGAAGAGGTTACAATATCACAATTAGATTTACAAATCAAACGCTTATCACATTACAACATTCTATATAATAAAAAAGAAATTACTAATGATAAACAACAGGATAGATGGGGAAAATTAAGAAAATTACTAAGTATAGATACAGTCGACATTAACGCAAGACAAACCATAGAGAAAATATGTAAAGAATTCCAAGATATTTTTCATTTAGAAGGAGATCATTTAACAGCAAATAATTTCTATCAACAAAAACTACAAACTGTAGACAATAAACCGGTTTACACACGAAATTATAGATTACGACAGTCACAGCAGGAAGAAATCAAAACACAAGTTCATAAATTGATAAAAGAAGATTTAGTTGAACCATCCGTTAGTCCCTATAATTCTGCGTTACTTTTAGTCCCAAAGAAAAGTGACAATGATGAAAAGAAGTGGAGACTAGTTGTCGATTATCGTCAATTAAATAAAAAATTAGTCAATGACAAATTGCCATTACCTCAGTTAGATGATGTGTTAGACAAGATAGGAAGAGCAAAATAGTTTTCAACCTTAGACATGACAAGCTCCTTCCATCAAATAGTATTGGAGCCCACATCTAGACCACTTACAGCATTTTCTACAAATAATGGACATTATCAATTTAAAAGATTACCTTTTGGCCTGAAAATATTATCTAATAGTTTCCAAAGAATGTTGACAATAGCATTAACAGGTTTAGATTCCAATGTATTTATATGCGTAGACGATATAATTGTTTTTGGATGTTCTTTACAACACCATAATGATAATTTAAGAAACGTTTTTCAAAGACTAAAAACCAACAACCTTAAATTAAATCCAAATAAATGCAATTTTTTGAAACCAGAAGTAGTTTACTTAGGACATATTATTACAGACAAAGGAATAATGACAGACCCGAAGTACTTGAAATTTATCCAATTCCGAAGAATGCGGATGTCACAAGAAGATTTGTGGCTTTCTGTGATCACTACAGACGTTTTGTTAAAAATTTTGCTCAGATTGCTAAACCTCTCAATGAATTATTAAAGAAAAATCACAAATTTATCTGGTCAGAAAAGTGCCAAAAATCCTTTGAAATGTTAAAATCCATAGTTTCAAATCCACCAATATTACAATATCCAAACTTTAAGAAAGAATTGTTTTATTTATTTATTCCTCGATTTGGTCCTTCCAACGGATACAAGGTCGTCCTCTTCGCCGACTTCCGCAGATTCCCGCATCAAATACCCGCCTCGCTGGAGCATCCTCCTCCATTCGAACGACATGGCCGAGCCAGCGCAGCCGCTGGATATTAATACGCTGTACAACGTCTACGTCGTTGAGGAGCTCATACAGCTCACTGTTGGATCGGATACGGAAATCATCGTCAACTCGCACTGGACCGAAGATCTTGCGTAGGACTTTTCTCTCGAACACTCTCAAGGCTGCATCTGCTCTTAATAGGGTCCATGCCTCTGCGCCATAAAGAAGCACGGGGAGGATGAGCGTCTTGTAAAGTGTTAGTTTTGTCGCACGAGAGAGGTCTCTGCTACTCAATTGCCTACTGAGACCATAATAACACCTGTTGGCAAGAGTGATTCTACGCTTGATCTCCGAACTGACATCATTTCTGGTGATAACGGCGGAGCCAAGATAGATGAATTCCTTGACCGTATCAAAAGTATAGTTATCGGCCGTAATCTGAGAATCAATACGCCGCGCGTCTCTACTTGTCGATAACATATACTTTGTTTTGCCCTCATTTACTGCCAGACCCATCTTACTAGACTCTCATTCAATAGCACTAAAGGCAGCAGTAACATCTCGCTTTGTACGCTCTATAATGTCAATGTCGTCAGCGTACGCAAGCAACTGGACACTTTTTTGAAAAATAGTGCCATTGCGATGCACTCCTGCCTTTCGCAGAACACTCTCCATGACGAAGTTGAAGAGGTCGCATGATAAGGGGTCGCCTTGTCTGAAACCTTGCACGGTACCAAAAGGTTAGGAGAGGTCCTTTCCTACCTTGACGGAGCTGCAGGAATTGCTCAACGTCATTCTGCATAGCCTTATCAGCTTCGCGGGTATACCGAGCTCAGACATTGCGGCAAAAACACGATCCCTTATGGGGCTATCGAAGGCTGCCTTATAGTCGACAAAAAGATGGTGTGTGTCGACTTCTTTCTCGTGGGTCTTTTCCAGGATTTGGCGTAGTGTGAAGATCTGGTCGATGGTGGACTTGCCAGGTCTGAAGCCGCACTGATAAGGTCCAATCAGTGTTTTTACGAGTGGCTTCAATCGTTCACACAATACGCCTGTAAGAACCTTATATGCGATTGGGAGAAGACTTATACCTATATAGTTGGCGCATATCGTAGGGTCTCCCTTTTTCAGGACAGGACAGAGGACACTGAGGTTCCAATCGTTGGGCATACTTTCCTCTAGCCATATTTTGTAGATAAGCTGGTGCATGCGCCCTACCAACTCATTACATCCGGTCTTAAACAATTCAGCGGGGAGGCCATCAGGACCCGCCGCTTTATTGTTTTTAAGACGCATAATCGCGACTGTGACCTCTTCATGGATAGGCGGCGGAATCTCCACGCCGTCATCGTCGATCGGGTTCGGAACATCATCTCTAAAGGCGGTATTGTTGTCGTCATCACCTTGCAGCAGAGTAGAGAAGTGTTTCCTCCATAATCTCAGCACCCCTTGCGAGTCTGTTATCAGGTTTCCGTTCTCATCTTTGCAGGAGGACCCTCCGGGCTTAAAACCTTCGGTTAGACGCTTAACCTTTTGATAAAATTTTCGAGCATCATTCCTACACCTATACATCTCGACTTCCTCGCGCTCACGCCTTTCCTGATCCCTCTTCTTGCGTCTGAAAAGGCGTCTCTCATCCCTTCTCCTCTCTCTATAGTTCTCGACAATGGCTCGCGTTGCGGCTGCCTGCAGCGTTTTTCGCTGCAGCAGCCTCGCGACACTCCTCGTCGTACCATTGATTTCGCCGGGGTGGGCGCTCGAAACCAAAGACTGTTTCCGCAGTAGTGCGCAAAGAGTGGGATATGTTGGCCCACAGTCCACCAATGTCGCTGAGATTGGATGGGGAGCGACGGAGCTTATCCGAGAGTTGAGCGGAGAACGCCTCATTTGTCCTTTGTGATCGCAGCTTCTTGACGTCCAGCTTTCGCAATGTACTAGAGCGCGCAGACCTCGAGGCGCTAATGCGCAATCGAAACTTGGCTGCGACAAGGTAGTGGTCCGAATCGATGTTTGGGCCAAAGATACCTTCCCGCCCGACCTTCGCATTAAAATCTCCGAGGACGATTTTGGCGTCATGGGCCGGGCACTTATCATATACGTCCTCGAGTTTAGCATAGAAGCATCGTCCTTTTCTTCCGTCGGGGCGTGGGCACAAATTATTCTTATGTTGTAGAATTTTGCCTTGATGCGGATTGTGGACATTCTTTCGTTCACAGGTGTGAACCCAGAGACAAGGTGAGGAAGTCTATTATTAACCACAAAGCCGCATCCGAATTCGTGCTTATCTTCATGGCAGCTGTAGTAAACATCACAAGATGCAAGCCTTTTGCATCCCTGTATTGTCCATCGCATTTCCTGTATGGCAGTGATGTCAGTCCTACATTTAATGAGGGCATCCGCCAGCTGGGCGGAAGCGCCTACCCTGTAAAGGGTGCGGACGTTCCATGTACCAATACGTAAATCGTAGTCCTTTATATGTTTGCCGTGGTCGTCAACTTTTAAGGGGATCTTATCGGAGGATTCTGTTCTGGTTTTCATTGGAGGGGGATTTTTACGTGGTGGGTTCCAAGCCCTACGCACAACCCAAATTTAGCGTCCAGGGGATTGGACTTCGCTGCACGCATTAGTTAACATCTAGCGGGTGCTAGTATGCCATCCAGGAGGGGCCACGAGGAGGCTGCGTGTCAACTTGAATACAGCAAGACAAGGATTGTCCTGGTGGTCGCCACGTTGACCACAATCAGAGGCTTTGCCTTGTTTGCATGCATTCCTCCCTCCACCGTTAGTGTTACCACATTTAACGGTGGAGACCACCTCCTGCCCGCGGACCTTAATTTGCAGTTGACTTGCAGTTTATCACGATATTTCGGTTTATAGAATGAGCTGTAGCCGAAATCTATAGATTTGACACGATTTATTGATTTAACGGACATCAATATGAGTGGTGAAATCAAATAAAATTGAACCACTACGTTGACCAGTACAAAAAAGTTTATTGACATTAGCTTATTCCTGATAGAGCATTAATTTTTTAACCGTTCTCTAAAAAAATCTTAACTCGAATTCGCAATAAAAAGCACATCGATGAATAATAAAACGCACATATCACTATCCGTCAAATTGACAACACTGAAAACATACAGAATGAATTTAGGGGAATTGTCTTGGCACAACTTTTGAATTTCTCTCAACTGAGTTGTCATGATTAAAGTGGGATTGCAACCTGTCATATTTATTTTGAAAATTATTATAAATATACATAATTAATGTTTATATCAAAATGCAACTCAGTTTGAATTTATTTTTTGGGTTTAAATTCTCATTTATTAATTATTATATTAAGATTTATAAGTTAATATAACTAACAAGTAATTTAATTCCAAACAGTTAAATAAACATAAACTTTAATTTAATATATATTTATGAGAGAGTTTCTAATTAGGTCGGATGGCTTCCTTCTTTTAAGTCTGCGTTTCAAACCAATGGGATCAGGAAGTGATGATGCCTGTGAATTTACGTGGTCTCTGACTCGGAAGTAATATTTTGTTGCAATGTTTTCCATCTCTTTTTTAACTGTATTTAGACCAAGGTCACGATGTAAACCACTTGTGCATATATACCATGGTGCGTTTACGATGCATCTGAGTATTTTGTTCTAAAAACGTTAAATAAGTTTTTCTAGCTTGTGCACATCATGCGCCTCTCCCGGTCAGCCAATGTTGTGGCGGACAATTGTCCTCGTGCACAATTACGACCTGATCTAGCTTCAGGTTGGGCGTTCCGCTGGCCCATTTGGCTTTGCTTCGAAGACCGAGAATGTATTCTCGTGACCAAGCCTGCCGAAATGTCTGCTTGAGACCACAAAGCAGTTGTCAACGTTTCCATAACTTCTACGCTCTGATTATTCCGTTGCCTACGGATTCTGGCGGCAGCGAACGCAGACCCTCTCCTATGAGCAGATGAGTGGGAACTTTGCATCGTATGGCAAATTTGCATAAGCAACCTCCCACCTACCCTTAAAAGTGGAAATGTTCCCTCTTCCTTAGCGAATGTATGAATAAATGGCGTAAATATGTTCCACGGTAAGATCAGAGATTTCTGTAACTTAGAAATTTCCTCAGAAGAATTAGATTTCTGGACGATCGAAACAGCATTGCTGTTTCGTCTTCTATTAAAGTATTTATATGAAATACTTTAGAGTTGAAAGAATGCTTTGACTGATTGTATCTTCCAGTAACAATGCATCCAAGAGAAGTCTCCTGAAGAACTGGAAGACTCGGGCCAAATTTAATTTGGCCAAAACGCATTAAATCAAAGAAAGGACCTACGCCAATTAACAAATAAATTCTTTGAGGCTTATAGAAGCAAGGGTCAGCTAATTCTACGTTTGACGTAATACTCAAATTAGCTACGTTGACCATACGTTCAGGTTGTAGGTTCGTAATTAATTTTAATACCCAAAACTTTGTAATGAATTGGGTAGAATTGACACCCGAAACAGTTAATAGTTAACAGCGAATAGTCCACAGAAGCGTGAGAAGTCGAAGGCTGTTCGGAGTAGTCTATTAATGCGTTGTTGGAACTTCTATCACATCAATGAAGTAATGTGTTATGCGAACCATTACATGTCCGACACTTAGATAATGAACACCTGGCAACTGTGTGTCCTTTTTTCAAGCAGTTTATACATGCTGGCACGGATTTTATGAAATCAAATCGTATAGGCTCAGCAGGAAAAGAAGGGCAATTATTGATCATATGCTGCACCGATTTGCAAATAGGCATCTATCAGCAGATTGTTTCGATTTGGTACAGTTTAATGATGTTGTACTAGGTTTAAAGTTGAAATGTTCATTCTTAGGCTTGTTAACCCTCGGCCTTGAACTAGAACACTCGTCTGCAGAAATATTCTGGTAACGTCTATTCAAGGCGGCTTCGCAATCTGACCACAATGGGAGCTTCTCGAAGTCAAGCTGTTCTTCCCACTTTGATTTTGTGATTGGATCCACTTTCAACATCACTAAATGTATTAAAATGGCATTCGCTATTTTCTTGTCATCTTGTCTTGATAACAACGAATCATAAATTGCAGAAACAGTATCGATCATGCTTCGCAAAGCAACAGCCGAAGGCTTGATAATTTCGGGCAAATCGAAAACTTTTGCAATATTGTCGAAAAATATCAAGCATTCATTATCATAAACTTTTTCAAGCTTGCTAATGCTTTGGGGTAATTCTTTTCGGAAATCTGAAAGGTCTTCGCTGTACCCAAGGCCGATTCGGACAAGCATGAGATTAAGTGGTTGAACTTTTCAATATCCGTTAACGTCGGATCATTGTGGACCAGGTTCTCAAATAAGCTCATAAAGTTCCTGTAATCAGAATAGTTTCCACAGAATTTAGGGGACTTCATATTTGGGAGTCCCAAATGGTGAGCTTGTACTCTAAATGAGGTTTCATGCACATTCGATTGCCTATTCTTGGCCAACAGACTCATGAGCGAACTCTTCGTGGTCACACAGAGATCCTCAATCTCGGCGCTATCATCATTATCTGGGATCCAAATTATCCACTTCTGACTGAAGCTTCATTGCTTGGTCAATATACGTCTTCAAAATATCTAATCGACATTCGACCTCCATGGGATTAAAAGAAATAGTGTAATCCACAATGGACTGTCGAATTCTGTCGATGTTCTTGATGACCTTCGCTTTCTTCGCGAGTAATTTCTCCAAGCTTTCCGCTCCGGAAGGAAAATCTTGGCGTTTAGTCATTATGATTTCTTATTTATATAGAAATTTCTCAAAACAAGAATTAAAATTGGCCAAAATAAATTATTGGTCGAATTATAAATTAATTTATCTGTATTCACTTGTTTTGGACAATAGAATTTAATCGATATTATTAGCACACGCAATACCCGAAAGTTCCTGATTCCAAAATTTAAGTGACGTTAATTGAGTCAAGAATAACTTACTTGACATTAGAAAATAAAAACAAAAATGCTTTAAACACACACAGTCTTCGGTATAAAATATATTCAATAATATCCAATGTACTGAGTAAAATCGTTCGATAATCGATTTGTTAAAATAGAACTGAAATTAAATTTCAATGTGAACAAATTTTTGAACGGTCACGCTGACGCAGCTGTAATATCGCACACCCAGTACAAAAGGGACTCAACTCAAAATTTTCATTTTTCAGAAATCGACTAAAAACTATTTTTTTTTTTTAGAAAAATAGTTAAAAACAAAATCTTTGGACCATTTAGTAGAAAATGCACAGAGATTATGATTTCATTTTTTTTTTAAATTTACACAATAGATAATAAAAAAATTTTAGTTGTGTCTATTTTGATGATTTTGTATTATTTGCACAAGTTACCGAGTTATTTTAAGTTATGTCACTTTAGCTGAATTCTTTTCAAGTTATGACACTTTTGCTAAATTTAAAAATTAAAAAAAATTAAAGTAAAATTTTTAAAATATCAAATTAATTTAAAAATTTGAAAATACATGTAAACTTAAACTATAAAATTCAAGTAATCAAATATTATCAACACCAGAAACAGTACAATCATCGCATTCTACAATTGCACAATTCATTACAAATTTTGTTGGTGAATAGTGACAACCTGAATAATTTTTTATTATAGATTTGTGACATCCAATGTAAATTGTATTTGTTGTAAAATAAACATATTCAATTAATAATTCGGACTTTGTTTAAATTTACAACACGCACTAATTTTGGACCAAACTTTCTGTTCGACTGTATAGTTATTTATCAGAGCACTGAATAAATTTTAGGAAAATAAAGTAAAGTTTTGCATCATTTCTAGCATTTCTTATTGTAGTTGAAGCCAATTTGTCCAAATTTCCATCGTCAGTATTTAATAAAGTAGGATCCATTTTATCCGCCATTCTAGGAATATAATTATTTCTTTTCCGCAAAAAATTGTGAAGGTAACAGCAGGTTAGACCGATAGTAGACACTTTTTCTGGTGAAAGATTTATAGTTCTTAATAATATTCTGAACCTTGACGACAATATCCCGAACACATTTTCAACTATCCTTCTAGCTCGGAATAAACGATAACTGAATATTACTTCATCTTTTTTCATCGTTGTATGGTTATAAGGCTTCATTAAATTGTACATCAACGGTAAAGCATCATCGCCTACAAAAACATATGGCATGTTTGTATTAAAATCTGGTAGTGGGCGGAAATATATAACCCATCATCATTTAATTTTTCAAAAAAAAAGCAAATCACTGAAGAGCCCAGCATCTGATGCTCTACCGTTTGTACCGACATGTACCATTAAAACTCGTATTTGTGCATTTACTATCGCCAATTCTTTTTGTAATTAAAAAAATAAGAACCGTGTTGTGTATATACATGGTAATTATACAATGAATATTACATATATTTGAATCATCCTGTGAACTTTAGTATTAAGTTTAGTTGTAACATTGTTATCTTGTTCTTTTTCAATAAAACCTTCAGATCAGAGCCCGGCAACACTTGCTATTGGTCAGTTGTTACGAGAGCGAAAAATAAGAAAAGAGAAAAATGTATACTCTTACATTCACTACAATGCAGGCATGGAAAATTTAAATTTTTAAATGGTGGTATTTTAATTAAAAATATTAGTTTATTAAATTAAAATTTGTAAAATCCGTTTAGACTTCTTTGATTATATTGATTTAAGAAAGCATTTTAGATTAAAATTTGTTTTTGTTTTGGAAATATACATATTTAATAGAAAACTTTCTGGGATATTTATACTGTACATCCCTGCATTAGCAGATCTTCATGTACAAAAGCAAGAAGCATGCGACAACACAACCTCTTTCAATGAATGCTCAAACGAGACTGACTGTGTTTTTGATCGTGAGAGTACATTGTTGTAAATTTAGTAATGGCTGACATGCACGCGTGCATAGGAATTGCCGGTCTCTGCTTTAGATACATAAAGCAACATGGTGTCAGGTGTGTGAATATTTAAAAGGGAATTTTAAAAAAAATTTAAATATTATTTTGCAAATAATTAAATAAGTTGGCAAAAAATATATTATTTAAAGTAGTCGAAATGATGTCCGATATAAAATTAGAGACAATGAGCTCTAATATAAAATTAAATTTACATTCGTCCAATATGGCCGCCGAATGGAAAACGTGGTTGGCTCAATTTCAAATTTATCTAACAGCAGCGAAGCTGGATTCTGTGGTTGATGGTAGAAAAGTTGCTCTACTGCTCCATCATATGGGACCAAGCTGTTTTCATATATTTAGTTCGTTTAATATATCTGCAAGTGAAGTAAAATATGATGACTTAATTAAATTATTTGATAAGTATTTTATCCCAAAAAAGAACATCGCAATTGAGCGCCATGCATTCTTTGCACACAAACAAAATGGTGGCGAAAGCATCGACGATTATATTACGTCATTAAAGAATCTTAGTCTAACTTGTGAATTTGGAGCACTTCGAGAAGACATAGTGAAGGATGTATTTATTTGTGGATTGTCTCCAAGCTTACAACATATAAAAGAGAAATTACTAAGCGCAAATGATATAAGACCTGACAAGGCTATAACTATTGCGAAAAATATAGACATAGCACGTGAAGAAGCTGCACATTTAGATGGTCTTGGCATTAACTATTTAAACAGAAAACCTAAGTTTGAAGGTCGAAAAGCGTTACAAAAAAATGTCCGGCAGAAAATGCTATCTGCCACAATTGTAATAAAAGAGGACATTATGCAAAAGTATGTTTTTGGAAAAAACGAAACCAAAATGGTACAGTAAGTTACCAATCATTGGACCATCAAAAACAATAACACCATCAAATACAACAACGCCATCAAAAACAACATAAGTATGTTAAGAATTTGTCTTACAATTATGATGATGAACCAACAGAGTTGTTTGTTGGTACGTTATCGTATTGTCAAGAAAAACCAAGAACAACAAAATCAACAATATACAATAAGCAGTAAACAACAGCAACTAAAAAACCCCTTTGAAACTCAAAATATTTTCGAAGCTAGCTCAAGTCATCATGAACAACAGGAACGTTTCATTTCCCAACAAAAGGTGCTACGTCAAGTGTCAAAAATTCAACAAACGCCAAAACCAACATCTAGTGGATGGTATATTGCAGTTCTAATAAAAAAAGAAGAAGGTGCAATTTCAAGTCGATACTGGTGCTGATACTAACATCATATCAAAGTGTTTTTCTGACGAATTGGATCTCAATGATCATATTGAAGCATCAAATACAACTGTAAACACATTTAGTGGTGAGAAATTGCCGATACATGGTAAAATTTACGTTAAATTTATGTATGAAGGTAAAGAATATTTTGATTATTTTTATATTATAGATTTAAAATGTAAGAATATAATTGGTTTAAATTTGGCAATTAGGATGGGTTTAGTAAAAAATGTTAATATTCTAACTACTACTAGTATTGTCGAAGATAATTTAGATATTTTTGATGGTCTCGGTTTAATACAGAATAAATGTGACTTACAGTTAAAACCTAATGTGAAACCTGTAGTAGATCCTCCGAGAAGGATACCTTTTTCATTATACGATGAATTAAAATTAGAGTTGGATCGAATGATTCGTTTGAATGTAATCGCACGTATTGAGGAACCAACTGAGTGGGTAAGCTCAATTGTTTTGGTATCTAAGCCAAATGGAAAGTTAAGGCTATGCTTAGATCCTCGAAATTTAAACAAAGCAATTTTGCGACCTCATTTTCAGTTCCCCAATATCGATGATTGTAAGGCCAAGTTAAGCGGTTCTCGTTTTTTAGCACATTAGATGCAAACTGTGGATTTTGGATGATCCCTCTTAGTGAAAATACGTCAAAACTATGCACCTTCAACACTCCATACGGCAGGTATAGATTTCTACGATTACCTTTCGGTATAAACGCCGCTCCGGAAATTTTTCATTCCAAAATGATCAAATTATTTGGCGACATAAAGGGTTTATTGATATACATTGATGATTTCCTTATTTATGCCAAGACAGAAGAAGAACACAATACCATTCTGAAACGTGTTATGGAAAGGGCCAGAAGTGTAAGAGTTAAATTTAATAGATCGAAATCAAAATTCTTATTAAGGCTAATAAAATTTACAGGTCATATATGTGATCAACATGGTGTTAGACCTGATAATGAAAAGGTAAAATCCATTTTAGAAATGCCAATTCCCAATAATGTAGCAGAGCTACAACACTTTTTAGGAATGATAAATTACTTAGGTGGCTTTATTGAAAACCTATCTATGAAAAATGAGAATTTACGTCAACTTTTGAGAAAAGATGTAGCATGGCATTGGAGTGATAGTTGTGATAGAGAATTTAAAAACTTGAAAACAGAGATAACAAAAACACCTGTGTTGACATATTTTGATCCCAACAAACCATTGAGCTTAACTGTTGATGCATCTAAACATGCAGTGGGAGCAGCAATTTTACATGAGCGGAGTTCACAATCTTGGGCAAATGGTCTGGCATCATGACATTTGCAAATGTTGGGTATTTCTTTTACCATACACTAACAAAATACACAGAAATACCCTTGCCATGGTTTGGCAAATATCCCACACTCAAACCCGTAGTTTATATTTGCCATACTTGAGCAAATGAACAGCTGATCATAAAAATAAAAACATTGAAAATAAAGCCACCAAAAAATGGAAAAATACAAAATGAAAAAACGAATTAAAAGAGAAGAGCCGATTAAAAATGGACAGAGGACGACGAAATACAGTGAAAGCTCCCATAGGCGGACACCGACCGTCGAGGAATTTTTGTCCGCCTAGGGGAGATGTCCGTCCAAGGGATATTTTGTTAAAATAGAGAATTAGAGATAGTGTTCTGTTAGGCAATGCCCGAAAAAATAGACCACTCTCGTTAGCATTGTTAACATCCTCGGGCCTGAACTTACTGAGTATTGTAGGGAGTTTTTCTTTGAACTGAGTAACATCCTCTGGAATGATGTTTGCAGCTTCACCTGATATGCATTTAAAAGCAACATTATGACGTTTACGCCATTTCTGAAGCCAACCCTCGGATACAGTTAATTCATTATAGCCCACTTTTTCTGCTATTTCTTTGGCTTTTGCCTTAACGATTGGCCCGGAAGTGGAATATTCTTGGCTACAGCCAAAGAAAACCATTCGAAGACGAACATTATCATTATCCCCAGACTGCCATCTGTTTTTGATGAAATCTTTATTTTTTAAAATATTGGCAGCCTGAGTCTTTCCAATATTAAATCTGTTAAAAAACAAGGATGAATAAGGCTGGCCTACCAAAAATTTGAAATACACAAACTGTTTTGCGATGTCTCGATCTAAAAGTGTTTAATTTTCTGCAATATCAATTACAGACAGACACTTTTTCTTTTAATGAAAGAAAATTTGGCGGCGCCATCTTAACACCTTTCGACATCATATTTAATGACCATCCATCAGTTATCACATAAACCAAAATAAAAAGGGGAATCACAATTTAGATCTTATCTATGAACATCACATTACATAAAATAATAAACCGGGGAATCACCGCACTACGCAATGTCATATAATCTGATTAAGTTGAAAATACACACTCAACAAAGAAATATTTATGTAATCTCTACAAATTGCGCATAGTAAACATAATAGGGGGATAAACCGAAATACAATAAAATTGCTCAGCTTTGCCTTTTGTAATATTTATCTGTCCGCCTATGGGAGATGCTTTTGGAAAAACAGGTGTCCGCGTCCGTCCAAGGGAGCGTCCGTCCAGGGGAGATGAATTTGCTCTAAAAATACGACCTAGTTGACGGGACTTAGAAAATCGTCCATCTAGCGGAGATGTCCGCCTATTAGAGCTGTCCGCCAGTGGAGCTTTCACTGTAAATAAAAATATAAATATAAATTATAAATAAATAAAATAATAAATTGTATTATAGTCAGCTGTGTGTTGAGAAGTTTGCAATAAGTGTTGCAAAGTTAAACAAAAAACCATTCACAATTAACGGCAAATATTTACAATGGTATAAATTTACCATCTAAATGCCAAAGATTGTGAACTAGGCTATGGTAAAAATCCTATCGCCTATGCATCAGCATCCTTAACAAGTACACTGTCAAACTATGCACAAATCGAAAGGGAGCTTTTCGCTATTTTATTCGGTTGCATAAGGTTTCATCAATATACGTCTGGAAACAAAGTTGATTTTGAGACAGACCATAAGCCTTTAGTGAATGTATTTGATAAACCATTATACAAAATACCCTCAAGGCTTCAACGGTTTATGTTACGACTTTAGTGTTACAACTTGAATGTGGTTTATAAACCAGGAAAGTATTTGTTTATAGTAGATACGTTATCTAGATGTCCATTGAAAGAGGAAGCCTTGATAGAATTTGATGAAGATGTGTCATTACACTGCAATTTTATAAAAACGCACATGGAAATTCCTTTTTCTAACGTAGACGAAATAAGGCAACACATGGAGAAGGATGAAATATGTAAAAAGATAAAAGAGTATATACAAAACGGCTGGCCAAAAAATCAGAAATTAATAGACAAGGAAACTTATTTTAAACTTAAAGAGGAATTAAGGATTTTAGATAATTTAATTTTGAAAGGTGATCAGATTTTAATTCCTTCTATGCTACGCCGTAAGATCTTAAACATCTTACATGAAGGCTACATGGGCATTCAGAGATGTCGAAATTTAGCACGTCAAACCGTTTATTGGCCCAATATCTATAACGATATTGCAAATATTGTAAATAATTGTGAAACATGTTTAAAATTTAAAAACTCGAATCCCAAAATGGAAATGATACCACATGAAATATACAATACTCCATGGTTCAAAGTTGGTAGCGATATGTTTGAATTTAACAAAAGGCAGTATTTAATAGTAGTTGATTATTTCACAAAATATTTTGAAATTGAATTATTGGAGCATGGGTACTCAAGTGCAAATGTTATTATGAAATTTAAATCAATCATTGCAAGACATGGCATACCACAAATTTTAATTACTGACAATGGACCTCCGTATAGTTCAAAAGATTTCAATAAGTTTTGTTTGGAGTGGGGCATTGAACATAGAACATCCAGCCCATATTTGCCTAGATCGATCGGTCTGGCTGAAAGAACAATTCAAACGGGTAAGAAAATGTTTTACAAGTGCAAAGAGTGTGGCTCAGATCCTTGTATAGCTCTTTTGTTACATAGGACGACTCCGAAGGACAACATGCCAAGTCCAGCACAGTTATTGATGTCTCGAACTTTAAGAACAAAATTACCTACATTTTCGGAAAACTTTAGACCAAAATTAGTTGACACGGTAAATTATGAAGACCAATTGAGAACTCGGACAATGAAATCTGCAGAGCATTATAATAAAAATGCAGTAAGGAAGAAACCAATTAAAATTGGAGATCCAATAATGTTTAAAAGGGACAATAATTCTTGGTGGTTCCCTGGGGCGGTAGTTGAAGAGTGCCAGGAACCTAGATCTTTTCTTGTAAAGGATGATGAAGGTGTATTATATAGGAGAAACCAACAGCATATCTCATTAAAACCAGAACCCTTAACAAGCCCGAATTCGGATAATAGTACTGTCAATTCTAATGTTACAGAACAAATAACAGATAATAGTTATCAAAATAGCAGTGTAAACTACTATACAGATAATAATCAAGATCACTATAGAACAAGATCTGGTAGAAAAGTAGTTAAACCATCTAGATTCGATTGCGATGTTGATAACAATTAAAAATTTAGAATATAATTAAATAATTATATATTTTCGATTTTTAAAATAATAAATCAGTTAAATAAATTTTGTATACATTTACATTTTTATGAATTACATAACTCAATAATATAGAATTTAAAAAATCAATTGTTATCTTAAATGAATTGTTATCTATATATTAAAAATTATTGAATTACATAACTCAATAGTATAGAATTTAAAAAATCAATTGTTATCTTAAATGAATTGTTATTTATATATTAAAAATTATTGAATAACATAGCTCAATAATATAGAATTTAAAAAATCAATTGTTATCTTAAATGAATTGTTATCTATATATTAAAAATTATTGAATTACATAACTCAATAATATAGAATTTAAAAAATCAATTGTTATATTATATGAATTCTTATCTATATATGTATGTAGGGTGCCTACCTCGGTCGAACATACCCTTCACTATGTACATAACGCACATGCTAAAAGACTACAGGGTACTTATATTTGACAATAGGGAGAGCGCGGTGAACAGTCAGTCGTAGAGTTGAGTAGTGACCCTACAGTTGAATAGTTGAGTCGGGAGAATTAGACAATTTTGTGACAGTGAACTGGAAGTTGCAATTAGCATTAACATAATTTAAATAGTCCTAAAAGGCTAATAATTATAATCAATACTTTTAAGTATCCCTTAACAAATTAATAAATGAATTCAAACAAACATTTGCGTCAACAAACTGTTTTATTAGTTCAAGGTGATACTCCTACAACGTTTTGGGGGCTCGGAACCGGGATTTTTATAAGCGAATCAGTGCTAAATAAAAGACAGTGAAAGCGTTATTTTAACAAAATAAAATAAAAAAATAAAAAAAGTTCTATGACGAGAACAAACACAGAATTAACAACTAATAAATTAACAATTTTAAAATACACAGAACAGTGTTGGAAAGTTTAATAATTAAAAACTGTATACTGGAAGATGAAAATAAAACAACAAGAAACACAAAAATCTAAAACGTTTACAACAAAATAAAAAGGGAAAAACTCAAAACCAAATTTCAAGCTATTGTGTTGTTGTTGTGTCATTATACGCAAAATAAAATAACGGAACATTCTGACTGCGAAAGAATAGAAAAGAGAACGCACCACTAAGCTGACTGAATATGAGTTGTTGCGTCGTTATACGCAAGCAGAGCAGTGTAAATCGAATTGTTAAAATTCTCTGTGTTGAGGTGAGATTGTGTTGTTCAGAGAGATGAGTGAAAGAGTGTAAGCAGTGCTGGTGTTGTTGCGTTGGCGTAGTTAAGCAGAGGGAACCGCGTTGATTAAGTTGATATTGTGAAGTTATCTACAGTGAAGCTGAGGGAATTCTATGCTGTAAAGCTGCCAGTGTTGGAGTAGAGAAGAGAGCCGTGTTGATGTGTGGATGGTGTTTAATATATCTACAGAGAAGTTGAGTGAGTTTTAATATGAAAGCAGAGGGACACAGTGGGTAATGAAGATGGTAATGTAAAACATAATTTTGTACGTTATTTCGAATAATTAAATTTTTATAAAATTTTAAAATAATTTTAAATTGATTTTTAAAAGAGTTCTGAATTGAATTTTGTATTAATTAAATAATCATTTACTTGTCTCAAGTGAAAATATAAATTTTAATAGACTTAAATTTAAATAATTTACTTTTCAACTTCATATTTCCCAGGCCCAGGATTGTTGTTTAAGGATATTACTATCAGAGATAAGGCTCTATCCGCACTAGTGGATACGGGATGCGATTTGTGTCTTGTGCGATTCGATATGCTATTTGTGTTGGGTGAAGTCAATTTTATGCCGGAGAAAATTAAGTTGTATGGTGTTGGCGACAGCGAAATTATTACAATGGGTCGATTTGATGAAGTCGTTCGAAAAGATGATATTGATTTTGAAGTTACGTTTTATGTTGTAGCAGAGCGTGACATTCTACATTCAATTATGTTGGGCAACAGCTTATTGCGAAAAGCGGAAGTCACCATTACTGATGGTGAAGTTGTTTTTAAGAAAATTACAGAAAGAAACCTTCTTTTAGAAGCATTCTCAGACCTATATTTAAATGTAGATGAATGTAAACCCGATGTCATGTAAAGCTCGATCACTTGAATGACTCCATTAAGAGTAAGGTGACTCAAGCCATTACCAAATATCAACCGCAGAAGGACGCGCAAAGCCCTGTGAAGATGAACATCATTTTAAAAGATGATGTACTAGTATATCAGCGCCCCAGACGTTTACCAGTTGTCGACCAGAAAGTAGTGGACCTGCAGGTAGCTGAATGGTGGAAAGCGGAAGAGTGCAGCCTAGCACATCCGAGTACGCATCACCAATCGTCCTTGTCTCTAAGAAAGACGGTTCAAAACGGTTGTGCTGTGACTATCGGAAGTTGAACCAAAAAATTGTTCGTGATCATTTTCCAATGCCGATAATGGACGAGGTGTTGAATAAGTTACAAGGTGCGAGTTGCTATACTACCTTAGACCTCCGAAATGGGTTCTTCCATGTGCATTTGGAGGGATCTTCAAGAAAATTTACCGCATTTGTGACCCATTGTGGCCAGTATGAGTTTTTATTCGTGCCGTTAGGGATAAGCAATTCCCCAGCAGTGTTTACGCGCTTTATATCGGCTGTGTTTACGGATCTCATCCATAAGGGCATAGCGATTGTTTATATGGACGACATCATCATTCCCTCCAAGGATGTGATCGAGGGCCTTGAAAAGCTTATGGTGGTGTTAGAGAGAGCAGCATCATATGGAATGCAGATAAAGTGGGAGAAGTGCCAAATTTTACAGTCGTCTGTCAATTTTCTTGGATATGTGATAAAGAATGGTTCAATAAAACCTTCCGAGGAGAAAGTGAGAGCGGTTAACGATTTCCCAATTCCAATAGATCAGAAGATGATGCAGCGGTTTTTGGGGTTGACCTCTTATTTTAGTAGGTTCATCGAAGATTACGCTATAATAGCGAAGCCTCTAACCGATTTGTTAAGGAAGAACGTCCAATTTCGGATTACAGATGAAGTTTTGATAGCGTGCAGACAACTCAAAGAAGCTCTTGTTAGTGCACCAGTTTTGGAACTATACGATCCTGATGCCATCACCGAAGTACATGCTGACGCCAGTAAATTTGGATACGGCGCAGTGCTGTTGCAGAAGAGCCTAGACGACTTGCAGTTGCATCCGGTCCAATACATGAGTCGTCGCACAAAGCCGTACGAGGGGAACTACCACTCTTATGAGTTAGAGGTTCTTGCTATTGTGGAAGCCCTTAAGAAGTGGAGAATCTATTTGCTGGGCATACCGTCCAAAATAGTAACCGATTGTAATGCTTTTAAGTGCACCATGAATAAAGACGACGTACCGGCAAGAATATCCAGGTGGGCGATTTTCCTGCAGGAATTCGCATAAGAGATAGAGCACAGGCCTGGAACTCGCATGAAGCATGTGGATGCACTTAGCAGGATGGCTTGCTTAGTGTCGGCTAGCAGTCTAACGCATCGAATAAGGTGTGCGCAAGAAAACGACGAATGTACCAAAGCGATCCGAGCAGTATTAGAGTTGGGTAAATATGAAGATTTTTTCATGCAGAATGGTATATTGTATAAGGATCCCACGAAGGAGCTAATAGTCATCCCGGTCCAGTTAGAACACGAAATTATTCGCCTGGCTCACAACCAGGGTCACTTCGGTGTTGTAAAGACTAAGGCGTTGGTTGAAAAACAATATTATATCCCAAGATTGTCCGCAAAAGTACCGAACGTGGTGAAGAGTTATGTCGAGTGCATCATCACTGAAGCTAAAACTGGTAAAAGGGAAGGTTACCTTAACCCGATTGATAAAGAAGACAGGCCACTTATGACCTACCATGTTGATCACGTCGGTCCGATGAAAACAACCAAAAAAGCCTATAATCACTTGTTTGTTGTTGTTGATGGTTTCACAAAGTTGAGTTGGTCGGCATCAAGCGCACTCAGTTTGGCACGGGACTTAAGCTGAAAGGAAAATACCTTGGTCCCCATAAGATTGTAAAGAAATTACGCTATGGAAGATATGAGGTCGAAAAAGTCGGCCAACATGAGGGCCCGAATAGAAGTACAGCCGTGGCTGAATACATGAAAAGATGGCAATCCGAGCCGAATTGCCGTCAGGAGGGCCGTATGTAGGGTGCCGACCTCGGTCGAACATACCCTTCACTATGTACATAACGGATATGCTAAAAGACTACAGGGTACTTATATTTGACAATAGGGAGAGCGCGGTGAACAGTCAGTCGTAGAGTTGAGTAGTGACCGTACAGTTGAATAGTTGAGTCGGGAGAATTAGACAATTTTGTGACAGTGAACTGGAAGTTGCAATTATCATTAACATAATTTAAATAGTCCTAAAAGGCTAATAATTATAATCAATATTTTTAAGTATCCCTTAACAAATAAATAAATGAATTCAAACAAACATTTGCATCAACAAACTGTTTTATTAGTTCATTAGCCTAAAAGGCTAATAATTATAATCAATATTTTTAAGTATCCCTTAACAAATAAATAAATGAATTCAAACAAACATTTGCATCAACAAACTGTTTTATTAGTTCAAGGGGATACTTCTACATATATATAAAAAATTATTGAATTACATTTATTTATAAAAAGGAAGATGTTGTGTATATACATGGTAATTATACAATGTTACAATGAATATTAAATATATTTGAATCATCCTGTGTTAGTATTAAGTTTAGTTGTAACATTGTTATCTTGTTCTTTTTCAATAAAACCTTTAGACACATAAAGCAACAAACCGGAGCCGGGGGGTTTTGTAATGTTCACATATTTACCGTCAATAGCGCCCAGACAATGTGGAAAGTTCCACATTACATTAAAAGCGTTAGCTTTGGCTTTCCATTCATTTTTATTTTTTGGAAGCTGGAAAATATTAATATAAAAAATGTTTTGCCTAGCCTTCATTTTATTTACTTCTTCGTACCTTTATGCAATTTGAGTATAATATTTATAGCTTCACATGTTTCTATGACAATTTTTCCAATTGTTTGTGGGGAAATGGCTGTAAGGAACTTTAAGTCCTCATAACTATTTCCGCTAGCTAAAAACCTCAAAGTAACAGCTAAACGTTGATGTGGTGAAATTTCATTAGTGTTTTTTTCTTTGCTATAATTGGCGATACTTTGCTTAACAGTTCATAGAAACATTCTTTATCCATTCTTAAAAAATTACAAAGATCATCTTCAGCGCTGGTTTCCAATTATTTAAGGAGTTTAACATCACCTAAATTTTCCTTATCTTTTAGCCATTGTTTTATCCAAATACGCTTTTTTCTTTCATTATGTTTTTGTTTCTTTTTAATAATAGCAATAATTATTGCGGCACAAACTGACTCATTATTCATAACGAGTAGTTTCGGAAATTTTTTGGAACTAAATTAATATTGTACAATCATGCTTGTGTAATATATGTAGGAACTGCATGGCGCAATCAACTGATTGCGCCACCATGCTGGTGTAGTGTATGGGCCCCTTTATATAGAAAGAAAATTTTTAATTTTATTTGAAAATACCAGTGCGAACTCAATAAGATGATGGCAATTGTACAACAACTCAATTCGCAGTGTTTTTTAACATAAACAACATGTATTTTCTGTTGTTTTTGGGTGACCACTAACGTCAAATAAAATTCGCCGTAGGCCAGAAATGACAAAGGCGAATCCATATAATGACATAAATTTGTTATTTTGTGTCATTATTTCTCTTTTGTTTCTTTTTGTTTATAAAAAAAAATTTAAAAAACAAATTTTAAGAAATAAATTTGTTTTAAATACGAGCTGATTTGCGCTACCACTAAGGTATGACGACCTTCGGAGGAATACTGGGAAGCATAAAAGCGGATTCTACAAGAAAAGTTGTGCCAAACATCTAGAATATTTAAATAAATTATAAATTGTGTAGAATAGAAATGTAAAAGGAAAAAAAAAATAAATAAACAAAAGAATGCATATACAGTGAGCAAAAAAATGTGTACACTTATTATAAAAAACTAACAAAGAGATTATTCCACAGGATTTTGTTTAACATGACTTCCGAGGAAACCCGTTAGCCATAGTCAAAAAATCACTACTTTTTTGCCTAAAAATGTGGGAATTTTTTAGTTTCGAGAAGTTAGTTAGATAAGTGTTTATAATCAGAATATAGTTTTAAAGCTTTTTTTTAAATTAAGGACAATAAATTTTTTTTTATAGATAATTTTTTTTTTTTTAACGTTATTTCGAGGTAGAAGCTCACTGTACGCAAACAAAATATTTGACATTTATGTGGACTGAAAAAAGCAATCAGCTGGGCTGATAACACCACCTTCAATGAATTCGCCTTGGAAAATACATTAGGAACTAAAAATTTATACTTCAAGAACTTTTAATATACAAAAAAAAAACTTTTTTTAAAAATAAAAAAATATATTCAAAGTCCCGATCTGAACTCTATTGAAAATCTTTGGTGGATCGTAAAATGAGCAGTTGCAGCCAAAAAACTTAGCAGCAAATAAGCACTTTGGCAGCTTATCCAAGCAGAATGGAAAAACGTTAGTCCTGAGCAGTCTCGCAATTTAATCAACTAAATACCACAAAGATGTTCTGAAATAATAATCCAAAGAGGGTATCCTACAAGATATTAAAGGTTCGAAATAGTTTGGGTGAAAAATAAAGCAATTAATTTAAATTTTCAATATTTTTTTTTCAAATGACTTAATTATGTGTCCACTTCAATTTTAAGTCTGATATTAACCCCGTCCCAAAACATTTTTTACAATGAATAACTATTTAAATTTTTGTTGCTAATTAATTATTAAGCATATGAAATTAATAAATATCAGTTGTTTTTGTTTCTACTTTTCTTAAATTTTTTAATTTTTACAAAAATGAAAAATTTTTCATAAGTGACTTAATTGTATGTCCACAAGTGTATGTATAAGCAAAAGCACTTCAAAAACTTCAAAAATAAAGCAAAATAATACGACAACTTCGCAATTTGAAATATATTCATCATCAGAGCTTGCTTGAAATGGTCCTCAATACTATCATCGGATTGCGGGGATGGACAGTAACTGCTTGTTGTAAGTCTTGTAATCCGCATCTTACAATCCGTGGTAAGAACAGATGAATAAGTTTCATCTTGGGACATTGCTTTTGTTTAATAACAAAAAATCGTCTAAAGTGACCTAAGTCAAAAATCTCTTTTTTATAGCAACAAAATGATTAAATTGCTTCGAAATAAAGTTTTATATTATTTCGTAATCAATTGCCAAGCTTTGTACTTGTAAAACCGTTAATTTTCTAAAACTGAAATACAGAAATTAAATAACAATGTTTTTTCTTTAAAACCGTTCTAACTAAAAATCTTAATATTTTTTTCATCTAAAGCGTCACAACAAAAAATAATAGAAATAAATCGTACTTACCTCCACGAGCTAAACTGACATAAGTCTAATTAATATAAGGTTCTTACAGGCGTAGGTATTGTCTGAACGATTGAAGCCACTCGTAAAAACACTGATTGGACCTTATCAGTGCGGCTTCAGACCTGGCAAGTCCACCATCGACCAGATCTTCACACTACGCCAAATCCTGGAAAAGACCCACGAGAAACAAGTCGACACACGCCACCTTTTTGTCGACTATAAGGCAGCCTTCGATAGCCCCATAAGGGATCGTGTTTTTGCCGCAATGTCTGAGCTCGGTATACCTGCGAAGCTGATAAGGCTATGCAGAATGACGTTGAGCAATTCCTGCAGCTCCGTCAAGGTAGGAAAGGACCTCTCCGAACCTTTTAATACCGTGCGAGGTTTCAGACAAGGCGACGATCATGCGACCTCTTCAACTTCGTCATGGAGAGTGTTCTGCGAAAGGCGGGAGTGCATCGCAATGGCGCTATTTTTCAAAAAAGTGTCCAGTTGCTTGCGTACGCTGACGACGTTGACATTATAGGGCGTACCAAGCGAGATGTTACTGCTGCCTTTAGTGCTATTGAACGAGAGTCTAGTAAGATGGGTCTGGCAGTAAATGAGGGCAAAACAAAGTATATGTTATCGACAAGTAGAGACGCGCGGCGTATTGATTCTCAGATTACGGCCGATAACTATACTTTTGATACGGTCAAGGAATTCATCTATCTTGGCTCCGCCGTTACCACCAGAAATGATGTCAGTCTGGAGATCGAGCGTAGGATCACTCTTGCCAACAGGTGTTACTATGGTCTCAGTAGGCAATTGAGTAGCAGAGACCTCTCTCGCGCGACAAAACTAACACTCTACAAGACGCTCATCCTCTCCGTGCTTCTCTATGGCGCAAAGGCATGGACCCTATTAAGAACAGATGCAGCAGCCTTGCGAGTGTTCGAGAGAAAAGTCCTACGCAAGATCTTCGGTCCAGAGCGAGTTGGCGATGATTTCCGTATCCAATCCAACAGTGAGCTGTATGAGCTCCTCAACGACGTAGACGTTGTACAGCGTATTAATATCCAGCGGCTGCGCTGGCTCGGCCATGTCGTTCGAATGGAGGAGGATGCTCCGGCGAGACGGGTATTTGATGCGGGATTCTGCGGAAGTCGGCGAAGAGGACGACCTTGTATCCGTTGGAAGGACCAAATCGAGGAAGCCCTGTCATCGATTGGTGTGACCAACTGGCGTAGGCGCGCAAGAAGCAGAGGCGCCTGGAAGGATGTGTTACGGCAGGACGAAATCCGATATACGGGTTGTTATGGGCAATTAAGTAAGTAAGTAAGTAATATAAATTCCAACAAAGATTTATTTTATTAAAAGTGTCGCAATTGGAATTAAGACTATTTAGCACTTAGCACTAGAGATCAACTACCATTATATTTTCAGACACAACTAAAAATAAGTCACTTTTATGAATTGCTACTTTATACCAATTGAAACAGAAAATGACATAACCGTTTTTTAGTAACAGTTAACAACAACAAAATACACTAATATTTTTTATAAATAAACAAATATATTCTACATAGTTTAAGCATATAAACTAGAAAAATGAAAATTTTGAGTTGAGTCACTTTTGTACTGGGTGTGCGATATGTAACTTATATACAAGCAGTATAGGAACGCGTGGAACGGAACACTGATCGAAGCGAAATTAAGGAAAATAGTTGAAAAGAAAACAATCGAAAGCAACACAAATGGTATGCTGAATGTTTTCTCACTAACAAAGAGAACAAATTGTTAGTGTAAATACGTATCAAGTTAACGATATTAACTCTTGCGATTTCATACACTTTTAAGGGTGGGTTTTTATAATTTCGTACAGGATAATATTTAAGTGTATATAAAATTGTTGTATACAAGTTATAAATAAATGTATATAAAATTATAAATTATTGTTTCAATAATTTAAAAATGTGAAACATATTTTATTGTGTTCTGCTCTGCAAGCGATTGTGAATTTTTTGATTTATGTACTTACAAAAAACTCGTAAATTTGATTAAATTACAAATTTAAAAAAACATAAATATATTTCACACTTTTTACCTCCTGAGAATCTGATATACTCCCCTTAGTTCCTTTCGATGGACACAGAACGCAGTGACAACGGGGCATCTGGGTAGAATTTCTTCCTGAAGTCGTCCAACGATGTGATTTGTGTAGTGTGTTAATCTGTTCTTGTAAAGTGTAGTGTATTTTGAAATTTATGTTGGACTATTAGCACTTTTTGTATTCGTAATTTCTTGTTACACTGTATTCTTGTATTTTACATTTTATTTTTCTGTATGTTTGTTTGTATGTTCTCACAACACTAACCAATATGTAAGTTAAGGAACCTTCATCCGATTTTATCAAAAAAATATATTAAGTCGGTTCGATCAACGGAACAAACTAATAAAACACTATTTTTACTTTTTAATTAATATTTATTACATTATTAATTTCACAGACACAATTAATATTTTAATAATTTACACAATTAGTATTCAACCGTCAACTCCGACTTTACAACCCAGACTGATGTGTTTGTCCTCAACCAAGTATGCTCCTCAACTCCCATGATCACGTTGCACCTCCACGTTTTTGCTGTAGACGCTGATCCAGCAGAAATTAACTATAATTTTGTTTCCCACAGTGTAACTTGATCGGACACAGCTGCACACTTAAAAATTAGGAAACGCTTACTATGCAGAATTTATTCCGCTGGTTGAGCTAACACCACTGTTAACTTGTATATTGCTATTTCTGTTTTTATATATTTTGTATTATTGATTGTTATTCTTATTTTGGTTTGTTATATTTTCTATTTTTGTTCTTTTTTTAAATGCTATATATATGTATGTACATATATATTATTTTTTCTATTTTATTTATTCCACCGCACAACACTTAGTTTTTATCTTTTGTTATTTCGTATTTTATTTTAAATTGTGGTAATTTTTTTTTTAAATCTTAAGTAGCTTATAAAATTTTTCCACTTTAATTTTTTAAATTTTAAGTAATTTATAAAATTTTTAAACACTCGCGAGTGTTTTTTTAGTTTTTAAGGATATATTAACCCAGATATGCCCATTGCTTGACCATGATCATTTTAAAAGTATTTTTATATTATTCTGGAAGCAAATGAGAAATAAAAACTGTGAATTTATAGGTTTTTAAAGATATATTGAAAAAAGTGGTTTTTGAAGCCGTCCTATATATAGGACATTGGGCACATGACTTACTGGGTGTGATACGACACAAAACATTTTACATGTAATCCTATGTCACATTTTCGGCATCTAGTTAAGGTTTTTTGATGGCAAGCTCCACATCTTGTTTGTTTCTCTTGTGAAATTACCCAATGGTCCAATCTATCATAACGCAATTCATTATTTAGGCTAAGCGATGGATGACCCCTTTGGTGACCTGGAACTTTTTTTGAACAAGTAGAGTATTGGCGATACTTCTTCTAAGAGACAATTGATCCATAGATCCTCCATTATGCTTGTGAATCTGCCAAGCTTTATGTACCGCCATATCCACACAGTGTGCTATGATGGGAAAATACCATTTATTTCCTCTTATAGCAGTGCGATATCTTCATCGGAATCTTCGTCTGTGATGTCTCCACAAGCATTATTGGGAAGGAATATAGTTATATTACCCACATCTAGGTCCTCATCATCTATCAACGGCCAAAGCTTCATGAAGAGAAAATTCTCTATAGAAAATACATACAATACATAGCATATTATATTCCCAATGTCCTACATATAGGTCACCAAACTTTAAGGTGTCACAACAACAAAACTTGAACTCAATAATTAGACTTTTATGCATATAACAGTCAAGGTAATCTTCATAAATATGAATGCAAACATGATGAATTATTCATTCACTTGTAAATGTACAAAATTTTACTTACACTGCAAACGTGGCTCCATATTCAGTCGTTATGAAAATATCTCTAATTAATAATTCAATAACTCAAAAATAGCACCAAAAAATAATGCGATCACATAATCTCCCACGAGGTATGGATGAGTACTGAGTATATCAACCAAAAAACGGTACTTTGATAAACTTGACGTATCATCTAAACAAGAATGTACTTATGTACTATATATAGGTCATTGGGCATAACTGGGTTAAATTAAAAAACTTATAATTTAATTATTTATAATTGAACACTTTAAAATCAATGACCGAAAAGACCAAACCGTTTACGAGATGAAAAGAACCGAGCGAGTATGATGATAATATTTAACTGACAAATTCATGATTATTATATTATAGTGTTTTCACACCAAAAGTTAAAACCTGATTTTAGCATTAAAACCATAATCAGCTGATTTTGCGTTCACACTGCAAATTTTCTTAAATCAGGTTTTAACTTTCATACATTAATGACGGAACAGAAATGTTTTTGTTTAAGAAAAAACAAAAAATATGAAAAATTAAGAAATAATATTAATATTATTGTTAAAATATTGTTATTTATTATTGTTGTAGCATTCATTATTTGAAATTTTACATTATTTATACAACCGGCTTTCTATATTTTTACATTTGTTTTGTTTTTACTTAATTTTTATCAGCTGTTTTTACCATTTCAGAGCTGGTAGCTCTGATTTAGTACATAAAACAAGGTTGTATTTCATAAAATCAACTTAAAACCAATTCAAAAAAGGTTTTAAGTTGATTTTAACACAATAACTTTATATGGTAAAAGCAAGGTTTTATTTTTGATTTTAACGTTAAAACCAACTTTTGCGTTAAAACCACTCGGTGTGAAAACACTATTAATTCAAAATATTCAATTATGTATTTAATTTAATAACAAGTTATATATCTATAAAGTATAAATAAATATATAGAACAGATGATGAAGATAGATGAAGCAATTATGGCGCAACATATTTGTTTATAAATTCACAATTTATTTTCAGGGTACAGTTTGGATTTTCTCCCGATTAGTCAGTTTAGCTTCTTCCATTTTAATTGGTGTTTCACAATTTTATTTGTATTTGTAAACCGTCTATGAATTTATGGATACCTAAAGTTGATTTATTTGTAAAGTCAATATGTGTTGACTTAGACCTGTTTAATTTTATGCACAATTGTACAGAGGTAAGTGCATTTTGTAACTTGTGTTTCGCCTCATTTTCAGTTCGGGCAACTGTCAAAATAGTCGTTCCAGCAACTTCTGGTATATCACTGGTGTATACATACATAATAGGCCATTACAACCCTTCAGTCAGGATTACGGCCTAGCTTCTCACACCTCTAAAGCTCTTTATATGACATCAGTATTGCGATAAACATGGTCAATTGTTGAATGTGCATTTCTAAAACCAAAGTAATGTTTAGGAACTAAGTTTACTTGTTTAATTATCTGTTTTATGCAAACTTGTAATATTTTCTCATATAATTTCGTTAAGATGGGCAGAAGCGATTTAAGTTCAGTCGGAGGTTTTCCAGGTTTTGGTACTGACATAAAAATCTAAAAAATTAGTTGGATGAACAGAAGAAAGAGGACAAGATTGCTTCTGTGTACAATTTTATTGTTAGTAAAGTTGAACACAGCTATGTTTTAAATGAGGAATCTGCTATGTGAAAAAGAAAGCATTTTTTGGAATATCTCAAGAAGATGGAAGAGATTTCACAGGAAGTTTGACATGTTCCAGAGGCAAAACGAACTCTGGCTAAACGCTGAAATTATTTTGGCAATTCAAACTAAGCTTAATAATAAATAGCTTTATTAAAAAATTTAAATAGTTTTTACAAAAGTTTCTACTTGTTTTCTTTATTTATTGAGGTTTTGAACAAGAAAGGTTTCATTTTATACAGCTAACAGTTTACCCTACTCAAATCAGGAGAAATGTTAAATTTGGACATTGGTTCCACTATTTTTAATTTGAAAAATTTTACCTCAGATTCGAAATCAGCAGCCTTAAAAACCTCTTATAACGATATTCGGTCTTATTCAGGGTTTCCTTATATTTTAGCTAGAAACTGTGTTTTGACGAGTTATTTTACTAGTAGAGTCTTGTGTGTCCGATAAGAAGATTTACAAGGTTTAGTTGGCGCGTATTATGGGATCTTCCTTTTTAAAACAAGATAAAGTAAACTGGGGTTCTAATCTTTGGGCATACTTTCCTTTAAAAATATTTTGTGAATAAGCCGATGCATGCACTCTACCTGTCCATTACGACCGGACTTATATAATTCAGCGGTAATCCACAAGCGTCTGCAGCTTTATTGTTCTTAAGTTGCATAGACAGGCAAGTGAGAGAGTCGTTACGTATGGACGAGTCTTTTTTGTGCTGATTTAATATTATATCTGTGGAGAGTTCGATACTGCTCTCCTTAATCAATATTTCGGAAAGTTTTTAAGTTGTGACCTGTTTATATATTAAAACATACATAAGAGCAACCCATTAAATTGTGATTTCAGGAGACTCATTGAATTGTGTTATAGTTGTCCATTTAATTGTGAGTTGCAGAGACACACTAAATTGTGAATTGAAGGGACATATAAGATTGTATACTAGTTTTCCATTTAATTGGAACAAAAGGGTAGGAGACACATTAAATTGTGTATTGATTTTTTTCGGGAATTATAAGGTCAGCTAAAACACATTAAATTGTGCACCAGTATAATGTGAAAACAGCCTTACTACGAAGTGAGTGGGAAAGATGGCTTCGATCCCTCTCTTTATACCTTCAATGGAAAGATATAACAGATGTGGTGAAAAACAAAAATGAACTACTTCACTTGTCTTGTTCCAGTAGAAGACGAAGACTTGAATAAGTTTCTACTTCGTCTTAGACATCAAGAGTCTAAATGCGATTTAGGGTCCACCCCAAGTGAGATGAGTGAGATCTCCTTAAAGTATAAAATAATTGATGCCTGGACACCAATCGAGCTAAAGAAAAAGCTGTTAGAAAAAGAGCTTAGATGATTTCATTTCAGCTTGTCAAATTCACGAGCAGATCAATAAACAATCACAGTACTGCTGACTTCCAAAATTTAGGTTGCTTTGTGTTTGAACAAAGTATAGTGTTTCATAAAACCACTGTACAAAATGTTTAAAATGTATACTATTTCAAAACGTCGTCAATGTGTAATTTTAACGCAGTCAGGCATCGGATTTATAATTCATGCATTGCTTGGTAACTTTGCATATCTACATAATTTATATACCATAGTAGAACTGCATGTCATCAAAGATTGGAGGAGAAACAGTCAGTCACATTTATACTAAATTTTTAAGAGACCAAACGCACTAGTGACGAATGCGGAAGATGCAGTAGAAAAGGGCATTCAAGTAATGATAACAACTGTCCTAGGAACTCTAAATGTAACAAATGTGGCTTGATAGTGCATTTTACTCGTAAATGCAAGACTAAAAATAATAAACGGAAATTAATGCATCACGAGTATGGAGATTTAAAACAACGACGGCTACAAACACCAAGGGTAAGATGTGTTGAAGAGAAAAATACAAGCGGAAAAAGAGAAGCTAGCGACTTCAATTGTTTGAAAGTTGCAAATATTTGATAAATGGACGAAATGATTCAATGCCGTGAAGCTGGTCGAAATATTTCGGTGGTGATTGACTCTGGCTCACGGTTTAATCTTCTTAATCAAAATACTGGTAAATGCTTCAGAGCAGTGTGGCAGTATTGCAAAGCGTAAGAACTCATTCGGTCAACCAATTCAAGGCGTATTAAAATATTATTTTGCTTAAAATATTATTTGTGTTTGAAAAGAAATTATCGCCACATTTTATGTAATCGAGAATGCAAAACAGTCACTATTGGGGCGTGATATGGCAATAGAACTTAAAGTTTTAAAACTTGGAATAAGTCCAGATTGTGTTAATAGTGTTGAAAAGGTTGAGCCGTTTCCAAAAATAAAGGACGTAATCATCGAGATAGCAATAGATTCCACAGTGAAACCAATTCAGCAACCTTTCGGGTGAATACCAATAGCGCTTGGGTGAAAGTTAGAGAAGAAAATAAAAGAGGCACTGATGTTAAATATAATAGAACCAGTATCTGGACCAAGTTCATTCATTTCGCCAATTGTCCCCGTCTTTAAGGAAAACAGGCAAATGCGTCTGGGCGTTGACATGCGACGAACCAACCAGGCTGCTTCGCGAGAATTATCGTTACCAACTTTTGAAATGTTTATGACAAAACTACGAGGAATCAACAAATTCTGCAGATTAGACGTAAAATGAGCATATCACCAGATAGAGCTTCATAAGTAAAGCCGACATTTTACCACTTTTATAAACCATAAAGGACCGTTTGGTTACAAGAGGCGGATGTTTGGAATTAGCTCAGCTTCTAAAATTTTTCAGCGCATAATGGAAGAGCTTTTATCCCCCTGTAGTAATGCTTTAAATTACATCGACGATGTTATCATTTTTGGGAATACAGAAAAAGAACACAATGAGGCTGTGGAAGAAGTCTTAGAAATTTTTAAAAAGAACAATATCTTCTTTAATGACGGCAAAAGTATAAGGCGTGTTAAAAAATTTAAGTTTTTAGGGCACGTGCTGTCTGATAATGGAATATCTCGTGGACAAAATTCAAACAATTATGGGATTTCGAGCTCCGCAAACAAAAGAGTAGATACGAAGTTTGTTATGTCTAGTGACTTACGTGGGTAAATTCATTGCAGATTTGGATGATATCACGGAGCCGCTTAGATGCTTATTGAAGGTAAATTGCAAATTTATGTGGGGTCAAGAGCAACAAAAATCGTTTGATAAACTAAAAGGTTTATTATCTGATATACCAAATTTGGCTTATTTCAACCCACGAAATCGAACACGAACTATATATAATATCTTTTGCTAGTAAAAGCTTATCAGACATTGAAAAAAGGAATTCCCAAAAGAAAGATTGTAGAATCCAAAAGAAAGATTGTAGAAAGATTTTATTACTATTTGGTGGGACTAGAGTTTGAGTTAGTAACGGACCACAAACCACTTGAAATCATATTTAAACCAACCTCAAAACCACCAGCAAGAATAGAGAGATGGCTTTTACGGTTACAATCTTTTAAATTTAAAGTTATTTATCGATCTGGAAAGGAGAATATCGCAGACTCTATTTCTCGACTCTTCAAAATTAAAAGTACAATTTCATACGATGAAAACGGGGAACACAACATTTTACATATTGTGACACATTACACACCATCATCCCTTAGTGTTTGTGAAATTTCGGAAAAGAGTGCACAGGATCAGGAAATCATTGATGCAGTAGAATATATTGAATCTTTATATAATTGTCAACTATAGGTAATATATTGTTGAAAGGAACTCGTATTATTATACCAACTAACTAACAACTGTTGGAACTGACTCATGAGTGACACCCTGGAGAATCGGCTATGAAGCAAAGAGTGAGATTAAAAGTGTGGTGGCCACTCGTAGACAGAGAGGTAGAAAAATGTGTGAAGAGCTGTGGCAGTGTGTCGCCACGGACCTACTTGGTCTTCTACCAAATAATGATTATATATTCGTTCTAATTGACTATTACCAAAGAAAATAAAGTATAAAGAATGTGCATTTCAACATATTTCGGAATATTTTTCAAAAATATTTCATGGCGCGGGGGGAAAGATAGAACGGAAGGGTACAGAAACCAAGAGCGTAACAATGCGTTGTTCTCATCGTACGTTTTTGTTGTTTGACTACTTTCTTATTTATTCTTCTGAAACAGTGTTGCCACGAAGAAAAATTTTGTAACCAACATTTGTGAAAAAAATCACCATAAACGAAAAAATATAACCAAAATTAAATTCGTAGACTTTTATTTTATTTTTTTCAAATTTAAATTATAATTAATAAGAAAAGAAACAAAAAATAGCTTTTTTTTATAAGAAAAAAAAATAACCAAAACCAAAAAAATCTACACATCTACACATTGATCAAAAAAATAACCGATTTTGGTTAGAAATAACCAAAAAAGGCAACACTGTTCTCGGCACAAAGAGAACATGACAAAAATTATGAGAGGCATGTGTTAACCCAGAGGAAAATTGTTAGTAATATTTTCAAGTCTACTTAACCCAATAATATGTATATGTGAACGAAAAATATAGAAAAATTTTACTGCTCTAAAAACCTAAAAACACCGTATTTAACTTGGCAAGTATTCTTCCAAAAATCGAATTCATTTCTCATTGATATTAGTGAATCATACTGTAATATTTCTTTGGGTGTAAAATTGTCTGAAAAAATCTGAACATTCTTCTATAGAAGCCGACAAGCAACTGAATGCTTTTTTACGCTCTCATGATGAGAGCAACACATTGTTACGCTATTGGCTTGTGTTTATTTTCTTTCTGTCTTCCCTCCTCTCATCAAGAAATGATTTTTAAAAAGATTTTGGTGAGGGCGGGTCGTGATGTTGAAACCCGCCATAAGAAATTTAACTTCTACATAATGCGCATTCTTTATATCAATATTCTTTGCTATTACTCTCGTTATCGAGAAATAAAATTCTTAAGGAAAATTACTTCAGAGGCAATAATTAGTCTACTAAGGGGTGATTTTTTAAGAGCTATAGGAAATTAGAAAAAAAACACAAAATTTAGAAAAATTCATGAAATCTTTATTTGAATCGATAGTACGGTCCATATAATTTAATGTTTGAAGATTATTTCATGCAAATGTTGACCGCGACTGCGCCTCAAATGGTCCATCCGCTTAGTCAAATTTTGGCATACTCTTTCCAACATTTCGGCCGGTATCTCACGAATAACTGCTTCAATGTTGTCTTCCAATGCGTCAATTGAAGCGGGCTTGTCTGTATAGACATGAGCTTTAACATAACCCCACAAAAAATAGTCTAAAGGCGTTAAATCGCACGATCTAGGCGGCCAATTGACCGGTCCCGAACGTGAAGTAAAATGTTCACCGAACTCGCCTCTCAATAAGTCCATTGTTACGCGTGCTGTGTGGCATTTGGCACCGTCTTGTTGAAATCACATGTCATGCAAGTAGGGTAGTCAGATTTGGAATTCGGAAAAACAGTACACTGAGTACAAAAAACCAGTACAATTAATGAAAAAACAGTACGTTTTTTAGATAGATAGACATATGTATATAAAAAGTTACAATGTTATATTTTTTCTTTTCAAAGTACAAAATAATTTTGTATATTACTTTTTAAAGTTATTTATTACTTTTTTATATGTTTTAAAATGCCATTCTTCCCATCTTCTGTTTTTAAAAAATTGTAAAATTCATTACAATTGTATTAATTAACTCCCATCGTGTCGGCACGTGACGAAGCATTTCACTCCATTCGAGTTCACAGAACTCGAACATTTCTTTCAGACTTGAAGTCTTCTTTGTTGATGAGCTAAATTTATTAAAAACTTTTATTACAATATTCTCTATATCGAGTTATAAAAGTTTCAATCCATTCTTGAATGCATTATTAATGATATGACACAGACATCCGATACCGATGATATCTGGATTATTTTCCTTAAGCTCAACAAAAACACTTTGTTTGAATCCGAATGTAACATTTGCATTATCTGCACAAAAGCTGGTGACGTTGGCCAAGTTTAAATTTCTGCCTTCCAATTTAGACTTCAACGAATCAGCAATATCTTTCGACATTTCGGAATTTGACTCATAAAAGTTCAAAAGTTTTGTATTTACTCCCGTATGCTTACAAAAGTATCGGAGGACAATTGGAAAGCCTTAAATATTTCCTTTGTTTGACGCATCGGTTGAAATAGAAAAAGGGGGATCATCATTCAAGTCCTTTAGCATAGTTTCAATAGAATACTTCGCCAAGATATTAGAAGCGATCTTCGATATCTTTGTATTACCACATGTAAAATTAGAAACTACATTTGAGTCTGGAAACATTTGTTTAAAAAGCTTACTACTGCAGTCTGCTCAGAACAAAATTTTTTGTTCTAAAATATTAAAATAGAGACATGTTTTGTATGGCTACATAAAAAGCATTTAAGAAAAAAAAAACAGTACAAAAACAGTACAAATGGTAAAAAACAGCACATTTGCGTACTGATTTGGGTGTTGTGAATAAAGCAGTACAATTGAAAAAAATCAGTACATGTACTGTTAAAAACAATACGTCTGGCACCCCTACATGCAAGTCAAGCTCTTGCATTTTGGGCAAACAACAAGTTGGATATCATCTCACTGTAGCGCTCACCATTCACAGTTACTTTACGATTCGCAGCATCTTTGAAGAAGTACGGTCCAATGATGCCACCAGCCCACAAACCGCACCAAACTGTGGCTTTCTGGATGCGTTGGTAGCTTTTGCAATGCTTCTGGCTGATCTTCACTCCAAAATCGACAATTCTGCTTATTTACGTATCCCGAATACCCGCTTCAGTGGGTCGATTAAACTGACCATAAAATGGAAGAAGCGCTCGACGAACTTTCTTAACAGAGCACGCATTTTGATAATAAAATTCAATGATTTACAAGGGTTATTCGTTTGTAAGACGATTCATGGTTAAATTATAGACCAAACTGAAGATGTTTGACAGTGAAACAAAACACAAAACGTGCGTGAGCTGTTTAAACCAGTGTTGCCAAAAAGATAAAAGCTAAAAAATCACCCTTTATTATAACTTTTCTAGCTAGAGGTATTGTTATGCAATTTAATAAAAAAAAAATCACTTTAAATAGAACAATATTCGATTGTACTTATATCTAAATTCTATAAATATTGACTCAGATTAAACCAAAAATTTAATATTCTATAATATTACAAGAATAAATATTCGTAATAACGTAGAATTTAAGAAGCAAATACTTCTTCTTCCAACAAGGTACAATTTCTGAATTTTACTTTAAATTAACAACACTCATCACTGTTTTGAACAGCTGTCTTCGTGTATGTGTTGCTTTGTCTTCTATTACGTTTTAATTTACATTCTTCGTTGACATTTGTCCCGTTTTTAACGTTTACGTTCTTTCTTCGCTAAATATTTACTAAGGCTTTATATAAATAATGAATTAAGAAACAACTTGTACACTAACACACCACAATTGGTCATTACGATCGTCAGTCAGAATTACTACGTAAGTTCTCACACCACTTACGTTGTGTGCATTAATTTTATCCATAACTGGCGGGACCTACAATTTAAAGTCGTCTCTGAACTACAGATTTTTTAAGGAACATTTCATGCCAATTTTGTTTACTCTTAGAATTTTTGACAGAAATCTGCAGAGTTAGTCGACGAAGAAATAATTTTTTTTTCATATTTCGTGTTGTTCGAGCTGTCTGACTTGGGGTTTGACCCGAAGCCTCGCGTCTCAACACACCACCCGCGACTAGACTAATCACTAATCAACACAAAATAAATTTCTGAACTAAAAATTATCCGTAAACTAAAAATTATTGTAATCCTTCGAAATTAAATGCTGCATTATTTCGGATAAAAATATGATAATGATCACAAATATATTACAAAATATACTAAGAAATGGCTCAAAGAAAACTATATCAATACTAGCCTGCATTATCTCCAGATCATAATCCGATCGAGAACTTTATTAATTAATTCAGGCTGTGTGAAATGATACATCGGATTTGTTATGCCAAAATTTTGGTGACCATACGCTTAGACAATGTCTATATAAAGTATTCATCACTTTAAAACAACATTAGAATTAAATTAGTACAATTGTTTTATTATATTATTATTTTTTTTAACCATTTTTAAAAGAAAATGGGCTGTCCTTTTTTCATAGGGTGAATTTCTATTTTAGTTTTATTTTATAAATATTTTAAAATAACAAGAGAAAATTTATAAAACCGCAATGAAGTTTGTCTTTGTGATATATAAGCTAAGAATAAGTTTAGTCATTTATCAAAATGTTTCTGATTTTACTTATTTTTACATCACTATACATGTAGAACTTCTTAGCAATTAGTAATGCATTAACTTTTTAATTAATTGTAATACTTTTCATACACATTCCAGATATTTAAATTTTTCGACATTGGCACGGCAGTCGTAAATGGGTTCATCATATTTGTCATAAAGCTTCTTGTTGACTCTACTTATTTATCTTGCCTAGCTTTAAGAAAACTAAAATTTTAACCGGGGGTTGAACTTGGTCATTCTTTTGTTGCCACTGCTTTTTGAACTAATATTATTAGCTAATGGCGTAAGGTTAGCAGTTGGGTAGGATGGTTTCATAACTATTACAAATTGGGGTTGATGCCGTTGTAGGAGAAATAATTGAGTTTTTATTAGCAGCCCCGACTTATTTAGCATAGAGTTTTTGACGGATGAGTACATAGGAAATATATTTTATGCCGCAATTTTTATTTCAATATTACTAGCTGTTAACTGGTTTCAATTTTATATTGTATTTTTTTAGAGGCTAGAGCTGAAATATCTGGACCCCCAATTCGTTATCTTACTCCAGGATCAACGTTACGACTACAATGCCACGTGGTTCAAAATACAGAAAGTTCTGAGTATATATTTTGGTATCACGACAATCGAATGATAAATTACGATGCAGATAGAGGAATAAATGTTTCTACTGAACCAGGTTAGTACAAAAGATCTCAAAATTAAATGATTTTCATAAATTGTTTTTTTAACCCTATCCTTCTTTTCCCCCTCTTGAGGTATTAGTTACAAAGACAAACATCAACGTTAACTCACTTTAAATTTAGACACATTGATCAAATGAAAACAATATTTTATTAGTTTTTTTTTTGATTCAGTTTAACACTATAGGTTAGGTTAGATTGGAAGGGTGGTAGCAGGGCTATTAGTTTTTTTAAATCGCCAAAATTAAGAGAAAAATAATCACAAAAATTAAGAAAAATCGTCATAATTTAAAACATGAATAATATATTTTTCTATAAGTATAGTTCAATTTTTAATTTTTAAAAACAATATTTAACATAAAGCAACAATTAATTCAGCAAACTTTAATAAAATAAAAACTTAAAAAACTAGTAAGAAATATTAAAAACATTGTGTGTAAATGAAGAGACTTATAATTTACATATATTTTTAATTAATGTTCGTACAAATTACGTGAACAAAGTTTACTTATCAAATTTTTAGTAATATTAACATTAAAACAATTAGAGGAATTATTTTTTAAATAATCTTTTGAAAATAAAATTCCTTCAATCGTTTTTGAACCCAAAGAATTCTTTATTTTAGTTTATATTAATTGTACTAAATATACGTTCAACGTTAGCTGATGAATTTGGTAAAGTCATTAAGTTATTAATAAATCACATAAGTTTGGAAAAGCAGGTTTATTGTTTGATAAATTATGTGATTTATCTAATTTTTTATTACCTGATATTTATCTTTAGTAATTAAATTAGGAAAACTTTTCAACAAAAGCAATATAGAAGTATTTTTAAGTCATTTATTATAGTATTTTGAAAATCAAACTTTGTCTTAATTTGATAACATTCTACATAAAATGATACACAATTATCATAAATTGCTTATAAATTTCTAAGTCAATTGCAGACTGAGAAATCTTTTCTTTTACATAAACACCAAGATAAATATCTTTCTTCTTTAACAAATTGTTTGGATTCTCAAAAATAATTTCATTTAATAAGGTATTTTTTATATAATCGTCTTTTAAAAAATTTGTTAATATAGTTTTATAAAGTCTTGACATATCATTGTACATACTGTGAATTTGAACGTCTTCACTTTGAAATATTTTGTTAAAATTATTAATATAATTAAGAATATATTTTAAAAAACAAAAATATAATTCATTTGTGTCATTTAAATTTATTAATATATCTTTAGCAGTATCAGTATAATCTATATGGGCTGCACAAGCAAAATATATTTTAAGTGCTTCATATAATATTAAATTCTAACAACTACGGCTTCTAACGAAAGCTATCTAATTTGAGCTGGATGTAGCAGTTTTTTTGTTTAATTTCTAATAACGATTGTATTTCAAAAAATTTGTTATTACGTTTTGGACTATTGATAATATAATTATATATATTCCTGGCAAGCGTTTCTATACATGAAGGTAGTTTCAAACATGCGTATGATGACCACAGTGCAAGTGAATGACGTATGCACTTCAAAATTACTAAATTTGGAATGTCATCTTTGAATAATTTTGCCAGACATATTTTTACCATTCATATTATTTGCACCATCGGCATCATGTTTTTTTATTTATTTATTTATTTATTTATTTATTCAAGTCAATGGACAAATTCCTTACTGACTAATAACAAAAATTGGTACGAATAAAATTAAATACAATTACAAACAGTTTCTACAAAAATAACGTAACTATTACAATAAAAATTAGGAAAAGTTAAGAATTAAGAAAAACAATAATATTCCGTTTTATAACGCAAGAATTTAAAGAAAAATCAACAAAGTCTGACAAATAATTAAATTGACGGCAAATTCTAGTTAATGGATCAGCAACAGCATAATTAGTTCTGCAGAATTGAATATAAATAAGATTATAACAGCGGAAGTTACGACGAGGAACATTGAATTTAACAGATCTTAACAGAAATTCACAGCAAATATTACCATTGATCAGGTTAGTCATAAAAGATATATTTAACATCGTTCGACGACTCTTAAGGGTAGGCAGTTTTATTAAAGCCAGTCTGCTAGTATAGGAAGGCATGTCCGAATAATTCCATCCAAGGCCACGCAAGCAGAAGAGTAGAAATTGTTTCTGAACAGATTCAATGTGTTCGCTGTAAACATTATAGTGAGGATCCCAAACGATAGAACCATACTCCAAAATAGGTCTGACAAGCGATATGTATAGCTGTTTAGTAATATATGGATCAGTAAATTCCTTTGCCCAACGTTTTATGAAGCCAAGAGTGCTTCTTGCCTTATTTACAGTCAAAGTGATATGATCATTAAAGTTTAATTTTGTGTCTAATAGGATCCCAAGATCAATAAAAGAGTCCACTATTTCCAGTTGATGACCTCCAAGCAAGTAATTAACCGCGACAAAATTACTTCTTGAGAACCGCATACATTTGCATTTTTTAATATTCAGCTCCATCATGTTGTACTCGCACCACAAATAGAAATTATTGAGATCACTTTGAAGATAAATATGCTCAATGAAATTATTAAAGGAGAGAAAAAGTTTTACATCGTCAGCATACATTAAGATATTGGCAAAATTAATTATGTTGGGAAGATCATTTATAAACAGCGAAAAAAGAAGTGGACCAAGATGGCTGCCTTGAGGAACACCAGATAGCACATAAATATATTTAGATAAGCTATTGTTCACACATACAGTCTGCTTTCTACCAGTCAAATACGACTCTAGCCATCTTAAGCTCCTATGGTTTACACCCATTAAATCCAATTTAGTTAACAGTAGTTTGTGATTCACTTTATCGAACGCTTTGCTAAAATCCGTAAAAATTACATCAGTTTGCTTCTGTTGAGAAAAGGCCACATTTACCATGGATGTTAACTGAAGCACATTAGTCGTTGTTGAGCAGCCCTTTCGGAAACCATGTTGATGAGGTGATAGTAACGATGAAGTATGATGGATCAAAAAATCGGCAACCAGTTTCTCGAACATTTTTGGAATAGCACTCAGTTTTGCAATGCCCCTATAATTTGTAACATCAGACTTATTGCCAGATTTAAAAAGCGGTATAATATACGAGTCCTTCCAAAACATAGGAAAATATCCATAATTAATCGAGGTATTAAACAATATGACTAATGGTGTGATGAATGATTCTGCACATCGATTTAAAATACAACTTGGAACCCCATCAGGACCAGGACGAAAAGACATCTTTAACCTTTTCAGGTTTACTAAAATATCGCAGTCACTAAAAGTTGGAATAGATATTACTGGAGCCGATGTCAGCGGGAAAGGGTAATTATTTGTATCCATGTAAGCGGAGTTAGAATAAGTACTGGCGAAGAAATCAGCAAACATATCACATATGACATCAACACTTCCGGATTCTTTATCAGCAAATTTCATAAAGGATGGATAACCAGTTGATTTTCTCTTGGAATTTACAAACGTAAAGAAAGATCTAGGATTCTTAATAAAATTATTTTTCATTTTGTCCATATATGTTTTATATAATAAGTGATTTAGAATGTTATATTCAGACCGGCAAATAGAATATCTTCCATAATCAATAATCGAGCCAGACCTTTTGTATTTCTTGTAATACTTGTTCTTTTGATTTTTCAGTCGTGACAGTTGTTTCGAATTCCATGGTGGACCAACCAGAGTATATGAAGGTTTTAAGGGAACACAATTTTCAATTATTGAATGCACTTTCTTATAAAAGTTAGAAATCATCAAGTCAATATCAGAATCATTGTTAACAGGAATAGATAAGGTTTCATTCCAACAAGTATTTTTCATCATGTCATTAAATAAATGGTAATTGGTTCGATTAAAACAGTAAACTTTACTTATTTTCGAAGGCTTAGCTTTGAAATTCGTTGGAAGGGAAAAATTAGTTTTTAAGGTCGGATGATATCGATCCTCAGGCAAAGTTACAGGTTCAGAACGTAAAACACTACAGTGATTAACATCATTAACAAATATAAGATCCAGTATTTTTCCAAAGTCATTACAAAGTGAGTTTATTTGATACAGTGATAGTCCAAAAATATCGTTTAGGAATACGTCATGGCAAGTCTTAGTTTTAATCGGAATTAAATAAGGCACATCAGGTACATGTTTCCATATAATTGAGGGTAGATTAAAATCACCCATAACAAAAACAGAATCGTCTTTTTTGGCACATTGGACAACAGATGTTATTGCGTCAACATGATCAGAGTAAACAGCATAGTCAGAATCAGGGGGAACATAAGAACACGAGAAGTAGACTTTAGACGTTTTTAATTTTACAACAACAGCAACAAATTCAATATTGGAAGTGTCAGTTACAAACTGTTCTGATGGATATAATGAAGAGACAGCAATTAATACACCACCTCCTCTGCGTGTATTACGATTGTATCTATAAATTTGATATTTGTTACAAAGAATTTCTGCATTAAAAACACCGTCATTAAGCCAAGTTTCCGTAAAGACAATTACATCATACATAAAATCATGACTATTAACGAAGAGTTTGGACAATTTAGTATTCAATCCACGAACATTTTGATATACTATTGATAAACTATCACAGTGAATATTTAGTTTTTTGTAATCTGCGGTGTAGGTAGACGTACAATATTATTCCTTTGTCTTTCCGAAGAAACATATTCCCGGACATATGTTTTTGCAGGCCAAAAATTAAAATCTTGTATTTTTTCAAAGTATTCGTCCGGAACTGTAATTTTAAAAGACGCTATTGTTCTCGGTTGCGAGTATGCAAATTTATGAATCGATAAATTAATCCCGTCACCTATTTTAGATCTTATATAAAATTCAATGTCCTTTATGGCAGTGTCAGAAGCTAAACGTGAGATAAAAATGCTTCTAGCAGGTGGTATGACTCTTAACGGCTTAGGTGTGGTTATCAAGGTGTTATTAATATCAGTGACTTTTGCAGCAGCTTTCGAGTAACTTGAAGTAGGTTGTGAGTTAGTAGGATTTTCAGTAACGGACGAAATATCAGCAGCGCGAGGTAAAGGTGAAATTAAATTTGTGGACGGTGATGTACAATTATTATTCAAAGAATATGACGGTTGCAATTCACAAGATGGAGTCATTACAACATTCTCATTCGGATCAGCAGCAGGTGGTAGTAATGGAGAAACATTTTGAGCAGATCTCAGACCATCCCTTTTACGTTTAGGTGATGCAGAATGTTGGTTACTAACAAATTTATCCAAATTAGGATATTTAGCAAATAACTCACCAAACTCTGTAAACTTCTTTTGCAATTCCATGAGATCATTACTAATTGTGTTAAATTTAACCTTAGAGTCCTTAAATAGTTTGTAGAATTCGATATTGACTTTTCTACAATCAGGACAAGTCCATTGAAGGAACTTCTGTGGATCAGCTAACGCATCAGCATCACGAGCCTTAAGACCACTACAAGTTATATGATAGAGGCTCATACATAGCCAGCATGAGACCATCCTAAGATTCCCAGTAGTGGAACAATTTGCTTTTGAACACTCCATTATATTAATTTAAAAGTATAAACCGCAATATACGACCTTTAGCAAATTCACAAACCAAGGCAGTTGCAATAAATAGTAGTGATTACAAAAAGTAACAATGTTTAACATATAAATTGACTGTCAATACTTTAGATAAATTTGGCAGCACTTAATAAACCGGTAATTAGTGTAAAACAGCTGGTTGTTTTTAAATTGTTTACTTTTGTTTTTGTTTTATTTTGTTTAGGATAATGTTGCTATGTAGGTGTTAGGATTAAAGATACTGTGTAAGTTTGTTGTTGTTCAATTTCAGTTACTTAATTTTGTTTTAATTCTGAGGATGAGTCACCAAGAATAAGATTGTCCGTTTTATATTTGTTTTTGTAAATTATAAATAAATATTGCATGAAGAGTTAGACTCTGTTGCTATGCGTTATTTCACTTTGATAAATTTCAAATCGGTATTTTTATGTTATTTTGACTATTTTTATGTCACGATTTATTGCCCAAAATGCAACTATAGAAAATATTTTCAGGATGCAAAACTTCAAAAACACAGATACTACACAAAAATCTTGCAGGAGCACAAACATAAACACGTCCGATCACTTCAACAATCAGATTGTATGTTGCCCATATAGTTTATTTGGTGCTTCATAAAGTAATTAGTTATTTCTTTATGTAATGACTGTGCATCACACTGTATTACATTAATAAGTCCAAAAAATAAATCCTTCACATCACAATCAATGCTTACTCTGGCTACTATGCATACATTTTGAAGGTTGCTTACGTCTGTCGACTCATCAATGCAAATTGAAAATTTATTTTTACGTAAATATGCACAATATTTAGTTGTTCTTTCCCAACAACGTTGTTTATTATATTGGTCGATTTCATTCTTCCTAATGAAATATGAATCAAAAAAACAATTTTTCATCAATTTTGTTAAATGGTCCACGGATAAAAATGCAATGTTGTGTTCTGACAAAAACAGAGAAATTTTGATTTCAGCTTCCTTTGACATGAGTTTGGGATCAGTAAAAACAGAGGAAATTGTAGCCTGGTTTGGATCTTTTTGAGCTTCTAAATGTTCGTTTAGATACAGAGTGTCTTAATAAATCAGATCTACCTGATGCTGATTTTAAATTGTTGAGGCACACTTTAGCTGCGAATTTTTTATTTCTAACCAATGAAATTCTGCAGCCCACTCATTGTGAACTTTTCTTTTCTTTTTTGGTAGAATCTGAAAAATATCCAATACTAATAAATATATATTTTTGTAAATTGAAAGGTATAAATTCACCTAATTTTTTTTTCACGTCCCCGGCCACACCCTCACCCGACCGCGGAGGGCTCGTCCCCATTACGTAGGGACACATACACACTACAGTCCGGACTGTAGCGGGTAAAGGAAAAGTAATGGCAACAAGAACATAAATCAGCTACAGAACTTAATCACAAGCTGAATAAACTAACAATTAACAGGAACTACCTATGACTAGAACGAAAATACATTTTTATATATTAATTTACAAATTAATGCCAGCATATAAGCTACGTTTTATATTACAAACACTACAATTAAAATCAATAAAATCATAATATAAGTTAAAATCATTACATAATCTACGAAACGGAAAATTACATCCATAGTTCGTTCTATAGAAATCTAAAGAAAAAAGGGCGATAGTGCCGTGAAAATCTTGCAGGAATACTGAAATTCAGGTTACAAAGCAAAAACTCAGAATCGATATCACATTTAACCAGATTAAAAACAAAACAAACAAATAAAACAGTTCTTCTACGTTCCAAAGTTGGAAGTTTTATCAAACAATATCCATAATCCCATCCTAAGCCACGTAAACAGAATAATAAAAACTGCCTCTGCACAGACTCTATTGAATCACTATGGCAACGATAGTATGGATTCCAAACAATAGACGCATACTCCAAAACAGGTCTAACAAGTGAAATGTATAGCAGTCTAGTCATATAAGGATCAATGAATTCCCTAGCCCATCTTTTCACAAAACCAAGAACAGCCCGAGCCTTGCCAATCATCATACTAATATGATCAACAAAAGACAGTTTCATATCCAATAATACTCCCAAATCAAGAAATGTAGCCACAGTCTCCAAAGGGCAAGAATTAATCACATAAGTGGGTGAAATCACACCCCCACGAGAGAAAACCATGCATTTAAATTTTTTTTAAGTTAAGATCCATTAAATTAACTCTGCACCAAGTTACAAACAAATTAATATTCCGCTGAAGAACAGCCTGACCATGATCATCATCAAAAGTATAAAATAATTTAACGTCATCAGCATACATTAGAATATTACAATCAGAAATAGCACAAGGAAGATCATTAAGAAACAATAAAAACAGTAAAGGACCCAAATGGCTACCCTGCGGAACACCAGAAGTAACATATACAGTCTTAGACAATACATTCCTAAACAATACCCTCTGAGTCCTAAGGGAGAGGTAGGAGTCTAGCCAACGTTGAATAATATCGGGAATACCGATTAACGACAGTCTAAGAAGCAAAATACTGTGGTCAACCCTATCAAAAGCCTTACTGAAATCAGTATAAATCACATCAGTCCGAGCGCCTGCAAGAAAACCCCTGAAAATACGTGTAGTAAATTCAAGAAGATTAGTGACAGTCGACCTACCTTTTAAAAAACCATGCTGGAAAGGGGTATTAAAAATTTAGTATTAAAAAAGGGATAATCCATCACGAGTTTCTCCATCAACTTGGGAATAGCACTGAGTTTGGAAATATTGGATTTATAACCCGACTTATGCAAATTAATTATAAACGAACTCTTCCAAATAGCTGGAAAATGACCAGCCCTCAGAAGCCCATTGAATATAAAGGTCAAAGGACCACTCAAGACAACCGCGCACTTTCTCAAAATACAGGCCGGTACCCCGTCAGGGCCAGGCAAGTATGTAAGTTTCAGTCCAGACAAAGACTCAAGAACAGACTCCTCATCAAATGAATATATATTAGAAATAGAGACACTTCCCACTGAATAAGGATACGAAAAGCCGCTGCCCTGATCATGGCCCAAGTCCAACTATAAGTAGACTGAAAAAAGTCAGCAAACATATTCGAAATATCAAGGTAACTAGAGGATGATACGCCACCGTAAAACATCTCAGAGGGAAACAAAGATGATTTACGTTTAGCTCGAACGAAGTCGTAAAACGACTTAGGATCACTAGCGAAGTTCGACCTGGCTCTAGTCAAATATTCCTCATAACAGTAATGATTCATTCTACGATAAACCGCACGCGCCCTAGAGTAAAGAGCATAATCAATATCAGTACCCGATCTAACAAACTTTTTAAATAACCTCGATTTTCTGTTCCTCAGGGAACAGAACGCTCCAAACGACTATTCACAAACGGAACACACTCCCTAAAACATTTAAATAATACCTCATAAAAACCCTCTAAGATCCTATCAAGTGAAAAAGAGTCATATGGTGGTGAAATAAGTACAGACGACCAGTCTACAGAGGATAGTAGTGTATTCAAACGACTAAAATCCGTACGATGGAAATTAAAACGCCCCTTTCCCCCAAATGAACGCTTAATTACAGGAGGTAAACAATGATCAACTTCGATAGAAAGTAACAACGTAGGATGATAACCATCCTCAGGAACAGATATAGGATCAATGCGAAATAAAGAAGAAATACGTGAATCCTCTAAAAATACAAGATCCAAAATTCTACCCATTGAATTCAATACACCGTTAACCTGGAAAAGACCTAGATCACACATAGCGGACAGAATTTCATCAAGAAAGATTAAAATAACCAAGAACCACTATAATTCCCTCTTGCCCCATTGAATCAATTACTCCAGAAATCAAATCGAAGTGAGCCCTATAGATATGAATGTCAGAACAGGGAGGAATATACGAGCAAGTAATGTACAGTGAAAGCTCCCTTTGCGGACAGCTCTTATAAGCGGACATCTCCATTAAACGGACAAAACTTAAATCTCTAGAACCGTTTGCATAAATCCAAATAAATTACATTCCCTATAACGGACGCTCCCATGACCGTACGCGGACAGGAAAAAAATACTTTCTTTGAAAAAAAGTTCTAATAAGCGGACATTAAAAAAATTTAAGTTAAATTAAACATGAAGAGTTAAAAAAAAGCAGTGAAAATTTCGAACAATTGCACACTAAATTGTTTTCAGTGTGATTGCCGTCTCCGTTTTTTCAATTACATACGTTAAACATTAAGACAGGGTGGAAACAAAAATTCTCATTCTCATGTAAAAATTAACGCACACAACATGAGTGGTGTTGAGAAGCTAGGCCGTAATCCTGACTGAAGGGTTGTAATGGCCAATTATGTATGTATGAGAATTTATTCGATCACAATGCCAATCTGGAACAATAAATACCAATCAGAAAAAGAGGTTTTTAAACCCAAAAGGTCCTTTTGTTGACCAAAAGTGTTTTGAGTGGTTTGTACACGCAAGAAGCTTTCACATTCCTATATCTGGCCCAATCATGAAACCAAAAGCAAAAGAAATAGCCGACAAATCGGGCTATAATGGCTTTTCTGCTTCTGATGGATGGCGTAAAAGGCATTCCATCAATTTTAAGTACATTTCTGGAGAAGCTTCAAGCGTTAATCAGGCAGATGTTACAGAATTTAAAGAAAAACTTCCTTCGATATTATCTAGATATGAACCCAGGGACATTTACAACGCTGATGAAAGCGGTCTTTTTTTTCGTGCTTTACCAGACAAAACCATGGCGTTGAAATCGGAAAAGTGTTTCGGTGGAAAACTGTCTGAGGAGAGGCTTACAATTTTATTTTGTGTATGTATGCGGCTCGACCTAGAGCATTTAAAAATATAAAAATTAAAGATTTACCAGCATTCTGGAAGCAAAGCAAGAAGGCTTGGATGACTGGCGATATTATGGCTGAATGGCTCATGCAGTTTGACAGAAAAATGTTAAGAGAAAAAAGAAATATTTTGCTGTTTTTGGATAATGCTGCTTCCCACCCTAAAGACATAATCTTAAAAAATATAAAAATTGCTTTTTTGCCGCCCACTTCAGTTTGCCACCCATTAGATCAGGGTGTTATTCAAAACTTTAAGGTACACTATAGAACTGCTATCATACAAAATTTACTGCCAGGCATTGTGTTTAATGATTCTGTAAAAACTTTAAAAGGGACAATTAACGTTTTGGATGCATTGTATTTTATTAAACAATCATGGGAAAAGGTAACACCCGAAACCATAAAAAACTATTTTGGGAAAGCAGGATTTATACAAAATTTTAATTCTGTAGAATTAGATGCAGAGGTTGACATATCTTTGTCTATTCTTTCAATGTTGGCAACACAAAACTTAGAATGTGTTGAGTTTACAACTATTGATGAAAATCTTTAAAAAGCATTAGAAGAAGTTAGATGTTTAATGAAGTTTTCAGAAGAAGACTACACAGCATATGAACACTTAAAGTATTTAGAATGCTATTATGGGGAGCAAATTATAAAAGAAAATGAAGTAAAGTTAAAACAAAAAAATATTCTGGATTATTTTTCTACTATGTAAAATATATTGTTTTAAAAAACAAAAGCCAATAAATATCAAATAAAACTAAAATATTTTCTATTTAGTTCTTTCCAACAAGCGGACATCTCCACTTGGCGGACAAAATAGTCGCCGACGGAAGGTGTCCGCTTATTAGAGCTTTCACTGTATATAGACTTTCCACGGTCATAGACCTCAACGCAAATGAACAATATCCTCAGAAGGACACAAGTCAATCAATTCAGAGGTATATTTAGAGCAAATGGAAATAAGAACACCACTACCATTTCTAGACTTCCTATCCTGTCTATAAATGTTAAAATTACTAGACATAATCTCAGAATCAAAAAATATTGCAATTCAGCCAAGTCTCAGTTAAAGCAATTCCATCAAATTCAAAGCTACTATTATAAAGTGAAGAAAGTTTACACCTAAGTCCGCGAACATTTTGATAAGAAATTCTTCGTCAATATCTATTATGTTTTCTGCTTCCAGTTCGCTGTCACTTTCGTTTAGATGCTGATCTATAAAAAAATAATAATTAAATTTACTTACAAAATTATTCAAATTTACTTACCATCTATTCTTTTAAAATATCGCTCCATATTTTTTGCTTAAATTGTCTTTGAATCAAAATAATAATATTTTTATTCCTTTTATTTTAATATTTTTAACACCAAAACTATATTCTCTGTGGAATTATCTTTACTTTGGGCTTTTTTTATATTCACAGTTACAAATATTAAAAAATAATAATAAAACATATTTGTCTCTTTAGTTTACGTTTGTATATATGTACGTATATTCGTTGTTCTTCTTTTTGGTTTTGTCATTCAACATGTTAATAGATGTTTTATACTTAGTATATTAATACAAATTTTGACAGCAAGGTAGGTTAAAACAAACACAAATTGCCTGTTTTTGTGGATGTTTGTTGTACAATAAGATCTGTAGGCACTTTATGAATACACTTCGGTTTTATACAAAATGTAAGTGATGCCAAAAAAATCGTCAAAATGATGTAAAATCGTCAAACGTCACACCCCTGGGTGACAGCATCATTATTGTGAGTGTTCATTAAAAACGACATAATGTTCTCGCGACATAATGCCCGATGGATATTTCATCGCTCTAGGGAGATGCCTTCTAGACAAATGCTATTTGTTGCACAAGTAAGTTCATTAATTATTTCTACTGTTATTTTGTTAATAATGACTTGTTTATTATTATTTTTCAGGACCCTATTTGCCTTTTTGGTTGGTATAGTTAGTCGGACCCGACAAAATTTAAGGGTCTTGGTTTCAATCGGTCCAAGTAGGCCTGAAGTTCTGTCAGTTCATGATTCAGCGAAGAATGAAGGAAGTGGGATGGTCCAATGGCTTTGCGTAAAGTTTCTTGGAGATTGTGTATGAGGTCTTTATATCTATTCATTTCGATAATATCAATTAGTTTAAAACTTCCCGCATGTAATTTCGCCAGTCAGGAGTTTATAGTCACTATTTGTGAGTTTAAATAGTCCAAAACTTTAATGGCGGCCGAAACCAATGTGAAGAATAATCTGAAAATAAGTTATAATTCTAGTTCCTGATATTATTCTTATGTACTGTTCTTCCTGATTCTGTTAAGACGTATTTCTATTTTCCTTGACTATTACTTTTTTGTATGTTTTGCTAAGTTACGTTCCCAATCTCCTATTTTCTTTTCATAGATCATCTGACCAGTTCGTTGTCCATAACAATCGTTTCTGGCATGCCGAAAGAAAGTAAGTGTTCTCTAAAAGGTTCTTTGACATCTTGAACAGCTCGGGACCTTAATGTTCTAATTTATCAATAGTAGTTAAAATTTTTTTCATCCATGAAAATGTCTATGTGTATTATCTGTCCTGGAAATAGTAGAATTGGTGTCTCTCGAAGATCAATTTTTTTCGGATGTCTGTCGTGTGTGTTTTCTTTACACACCTTGCATAGGCTAGTGATCCTTTTGATCTTTGAATGCATCTGCGGGAAATAAAATGTTGTGACCCAATTGTGACTTGTTTTCTACACTACTTCTATGAGCTCTATTATGTTCATTCATTATTCCATTTCCTTGCGCCTCTTCATTCTTCAAATTTGTTATTTAAACGCATCCACAGCTTGCTGGTTTAGTTCAATTTCTATCTTTTTTGAGGTATGTTTCGATGAACATCCTGCTTCCACTTTTAGAAGCATTGTCAGAGGCTTAGCAATTTTGGCGTAGTCCCTGATAAAGCGCCTGTAGTACTTTAAAGGTCCAAGGACTGATCTTAGATCTTTCAACGTTTTTGGTGGTGGATAATTTAGAATTGCGTAGACTTTTTGAACTTTCATGTTTGCAAGTTTGAGAGTTCCGAAGGTTATATCTAGGTTCCTATAGTGTTCCTCATCGTTTTTGGAAAAAATAATGATGTCATCCAACGTTCGCTTTTAAGACCTATTACTGAGAAGAACTTGTTTTGTCCGAGTTGTGGTAAAACGGCATTGATCTCCCGAATCGGATGTTTGTCGGGCACTATTTGTTCATTTAATTTTAGGTGGTCGATGACCATTCTAAATTTTTTTGCCCTGATGCATCAGCTTTTTTAGGCGCAAATCAAATTGATGAGTTGTAGGGCGATCTGGAAGGTCGAATAATGCATTTTTTAAAAGGTCTTGGTTTTGTTTTTCGACTTCCACTTTCAGATGCAGCGGATATGCGTAATATAGGGAACAAATTGGTTCCTGGGTTTTTGTTTCCATATCCGCGATTGCAGCCGTTGTATACGTCAGATTTTCGTCCGGCTCACTGAACAGTTATTTATGATTCTGAATAATGCCTTCTAATATGTATAACTTTTTGTTGTTCTGTCAAGTGGTCTGTTCGAACATTAATGTTACTTACTGATTGTGAGACTTTCTGTTTAATTTTAGGTTATACATTTATTAGCATGTAGTTTTATGCTGAGTAAATTATAGCTGATGGTTCCCTTATGCTATCATTTCCTAAAATACTGTGATAAGCCTTTAGCGTTTGTAACAGAAAAAATTTTATTTTATTGGCGTGTTTTCCAAACAAATTTATGAAGGTGTGATGAGTGATTTTGTTGTTTTCACCAACCGAACTTGCGAAAAATGTTTCGGTTCGGCAAGAGATTTCGAACCAAACAGGGTTGTATATAATTTTTCTTCGAAACAGTGTCTATTAAGAAGTTGAGAATTAGTCAATTTGTTTGCACAGATATGTCCGGTTGATTCTGTAGGTATTCGTCAAGTGTTGGTAGCTTCTCATCTTCGTAATTTAATACCTGATATCGATAATATTCCTCGGTTATGTTGTTTCTTCCTTCCATCTCTAAATGAAAATTTATTTTCAATTAGGGGGGCCCTCAGAATTGGTTCGATTGAACGGGTGGTTTTTTTACCGTAAAATCTATCATTTTGAGCTGGTCTATTCATATAGTTCACACTTTTGTTTTCATAGAAGAATCCACATCCATAGGTTCAGGACGTGGTTGTGGTTTTGGCACAGTTGGTCTTGGAGGAATGAACCTTGAGTTTTAATAACCTAAAGTCTGTGGCATTTGGTTGGATTTATTGTAACACACCATTGGATTCACTGATCTGTATTGGCTATGATTAAACGAAGTTTAAGGTACTATATGGTCCAATTATAGATAAAAGGTTTTCCTGTTTCTATCCTAATGTGCTCTGTTTGGAGGTTGAGATATGGTCCTATTGGTGTTGTTTTTATTAGTTTGGTCATGCAGATTTGCAAAATGTGATCTCCCAAATTGATTCTCCATTTTGAGGTACAAATGGATTGCTTGCGGAAGGTCCTTTCGTTCCTTCATTCCTAGGTGAAAAGCTCCTACTGTTTCCTCATCATCGTTCCTATTAATTGCAGCAACAACCCCTTTCCTCTTTGGACAATCCTGGCAGATGTGGCCGACCTCTCCACATGTAAAATAGGAGTTTAGAGGCCGCTTCGAACCGAACAGTTGTATCAGCGGGGTATCCAGTAACCTTCGGGGGACCCATACGTGCCTGCCTCTTCTGCTCATATCCGTCCATCCGTCTAATCAATTCATTTATGGATCTAGCCTCACAGCCTGGCGATATTCGTTGTGCGGTCCTGAATCCCATCGATCAATAGTTCGATTAGCTCTTCTTCATCGATGTCCGTCTGTGAGGCTATTGCCTGCATGGACACCAAGTAACTCAGGCAAGACTCGTTCGGTTTGAGGGACCTTGCACGCCACTGGCGGTATATCTCTTGACGGGTCACCGTTCTTTTGAACACTTTAACACTTCGTACTCTACCATTCCTAGGTTGATGACGTGCTGCCTAGCAGTACCAGTCAAGCGTCTGCGGATCGCCACGCACTTTTCTTTATCGGTATAACCGTACATACCCGTATAATCCTCGAACATCATCAGCCATATGGTAATATCATACTGGTCATCTCCGCTGAATGAAGGCACTGCCGCATCCAACTCAATCAAATCGATTTTCTAAGGTACGAATTTATAGCTGAAATTTTAGTATCACCAACTGTAGTTGAAGCTTCCTAAGCTGCTCTTCTTCACATATATTGGCTTCTACAGTTAGATTTTTCGCTATAGGACGCACGATGGTAGATGGTACAGTGGCAGCAGGTTCAGCGGAGGCACAACAGCGGCAGGCATATTAATGGCCGGTACAGCGATAGACGGCACGGTGGCATAGGGGGCAGTATCGGCAGGCACAGCAACAGCAGGCACGGCGTCAGACAGATTGGTACCAGCAGGCACAGCGACACTACGACGTTGGGTGTTTGCATCATAGTTGATGCCATCGTGGTCGTGGGCAATGTGGCAGGCATTGCAGCGCTTGCTTCGTCTTCCTACTCCTTACCGGAATTCAACGACGCATATAACGCCTTTAGCTGCTTCAGTGCTGCTGATTCTGGGAATTCCACCCCAACATTCGTCAACGCCTTTATTAGGGCTTGTCGTCCCGGTCTTAAGTCCATTTATTTTGTTTTTTCACTTTAATTCGCTTTGAAAATGAACTCTTAATACAAATTGTACCAAACACGTATAATGGTATTTTTTAATTTTACCCCTGATATTTAGTGATTTTTATTTGATGTCTTTATTATTCAACGCTTTAACAAAAAAGTGCCGCACAGAACCCGGAAATGAAATATTCAGAGTTGATATAATTACAGAGTTGATATTTACATACAGTTGTATTTAGACCTAGTTGTATTCTACTATAGCTGAAACCTGTGAGATGGGTGTTGCCATATCAAAGACCACTACAAAATATGTTTTTCTTGCTTTTATTTACACTCTACATTACAGCCTTTCAGATTAATAAAAAAAAAAATATAACAAAATTTTTCATGATAACGGTAACTTTATAAAGAAAAAGAAAATTAACTAAATTTTTTGCGCTCAACGCATAAGAAGAGCACCATTGCTAAAAATGACGAAGGAGAACAATTAATACTTTGTGGCATATTATTTGTTCTCCAGAATGGCCTGTAAACGTTTTGGAATTGATTTTACCAAATTGTATCATACCTCAGGTTCTATGGAGTTCCACGCTTCCAGTAAACCCGCCTTAAGCTGATTCAAAGTGTTATATAGTTGATGGTATACTCTTCCAGCTAATTCTTCCCAAAGATGTTCAAATACGTTGAGATCTGGGCTCTATGCAGGGGTTTCTATAAGTTTGTGGCAATTATCGAACAACCAAAATCATTCGCAATGCCTAATTTCGCGGCACTTTGCTTTACATTTTCCTTCAAAATGTTGAGGTAGCCAAATTTGTCCATTTTACCATCAATAAAATGCAAATTACCCACCCCAGCACTCGACATGCAGCCCCAAACTATAACAGGGGCCTTACCGCGTAATTTTGTTCGTATCGAATATCGATTCGAATACAACTTACGAATCGAAAAGCATTTCGTACTGTGTAAGACTTTCGAACAGTCCATAGAGTTGTATTTCTTAAAAAGGGATCAAATTATAGCAAAACTTGGTATAACTTTTATTTTCTGTCAAAATATATATAAAAATGGGAAAAACATAAATATTTCAAAAACAAATGCCCAATATTATGAACCTTAGCTAAAAAATTAAGTAAGAAAAATATTTTATTTGTTAGATTAGTATAATGTGTTGTATGTTTTCTTTTAGTTACTTTAAGAACCCTAGATTTAATAAGGCACCATATATGTATACATGTCTACAATTCTATTAAAGACGACAAGAAACGTCCTAAAAGGTCTACATCAATTCCACCTATTCTAAAATTAGCAAATACATGATCATCCTTAAGGCGTTAACAGTTTTTATAAAATAAATACACCTTTATTTTAACCATTAGTATCATGTGTGGGTGAAGATACAGCATTCAAGTCTTCGGTTAATCTCTCCCACAGTCGTTTCGATTTTATTTTTGCATTAGGAACTCTAAAGACCCCTTTTGCTAAATCCGGGTGCTTTACCATGCACTCCATCGTAATTTCAAACTATTTTTGTTGAGTAACATTTCGTTTCACGGCACTCCTTTATCACATAAAGAACGTAAAATGTATTTTGTATTTGAAACTATTAAATTTTTTGTTTAAAATTAATATTACACTTACATTTTAATAGTTTCTGTAGGCCTTCACTGCCAAAATTGCTTTCGAATAGCTTACGACTGTTTTCAAGCTTTCTGACATTCGTTTTCGTATTACACAGTTCCATTAACGAAAGGGAAATTTTTATTATAAAATGACGAAAGAATTTCCTAACTTTCGATAATTGCTTATCGAAAGTCGTATTACACGGTACAAATTCATCGAATTCGATCAGTTTTTCTTTCGAATCGAATTACACAGTAACCCCCCAGAGCCTCCTCCATGCTTAACAGTAGCTCTTGTATTTTGAGGATTAAATTCTGCATTTAGTCTACGCCACACAAACATCTTGCCATCTGAACCATGCAAATTGAATTTGCCCTCGTCAGTGAACAGAACCTTGTAACGAATAAAAACTATCAGCAAAAATTTATTTTAAGATATCTTTACACTAAATTACCTTACTCCAAAAATCTTCTGTTTTAAGCAAATACTCGTTATTTTATTCTTAGGGCTAATAAATGGCTTTTTTCCGGAAACTCTACCATGCTAGTTATATTAGTGCAATGTATTACGAATAGTATTTAAGTAAACATCTTTTCCACCGTTGTTTTTTAAAGATATTTTTAGTTCTTTTGCAATTTTAAAAGGATCTTGTTTGATTTCCTTCAACAAAGACGCTCTTCACGATCAGCTAATATTTTGCCCTGACCTTTATTTTTTGTCTTTATTTAAATTTAAATGTCTTTAATTCTTTTTCTTTTTTATTTACTTTTTTCTTGAATTTTAAATGCAATTTTGATGTTAAGGAAAATTAAGAATTTATCCAAAAGATAAAATCGTGTGTGTTCGAATATGTTAGTGTTGATTAACAAAAGATTTAATTAAAACACATTCCAATAACAATTCAAGTTTCCAATACAATACAATAAAATGATAAAAATACAAAAATAATTACGAAATTCAAATATAAGGAGAAAATAGAATTATGTACAAATTCTTATTTGTACAACAAGTATACATTGTGAACGAAGAAAAAGGTGTTTTTTTATGTTGTATAGCAGCGTCTCTTATGATGTTGGAAGAGGAAAAAGGGCAAAAGAAAAACGAACAGAATGACAGAGGGTGAGGAACGAAGAAGGATGTTGTGCAAAATTGCTGAGAGAGCTTCACTTAGCGACACCTCCTGCCTATAAAGACTTTTTTTTTGAAAATCAATCTTTTTTTTTTTCAAAGATATATTAGTTTCCTTTCCTCTCCTTAATTTACTTTCACCCATTATAACAAAGAAAATAACAGTGCTCCGTCAAACAATTACTGTATCACAACGTTTAGCTGTTAATCGACGTTATTTGGCGACATTCGAAAAATTCAGATCCCTGCTATACATATTTTGTATTATATTTAATACTATTTCATTAATTGTCCCATTTATAAAGGCTGAAAGAAAAAGTAAGAATCATTAAAAGGAGAACCTGTTGCTGATGCTTCTTTTTGCTGATTTATTTCTTTGCATTTACGAACGAACAAACACTGCAGAAATGGAAAATTTATTAATAAATGGTTATTTGGCGACATTCGAAAAATTCAGATCCCTGCTATACATATTTTGTATTATATTTAATACTATTTCATTAATTGTCCCATTTATAAAGGCTGAAAGAAAAAGTAAGAATCATTAAAAGGAGAACCTGGTAATTAATGATTTAAAATTAGGTACCACACACTGAGGAGGAATGGATAACAGTGTTGTGGATGATTTTAGAAACCTGTAACTTCCCGAGCTGTATCGAGTAATGAGATGGGAAATATGTTGTAATGAACGTCCCAACCCATTTCAGTAGCATTTTCTATAATTACAAAGGTAGTCATAATTGCTAAATTCAAATTATTTTTGCATATTCCATATTCATTAATTTTATCCTTATATGCGTGCGTTTCACAATATAACACTTGGCGACTTTAAAATATACATAAACTATGCAACACTTGCATTTCCTACTTTATATAACAGCTCTGCAAATAATAGTCTTAAGAAAATATTGAATAAAAACTCAGTTACATTTCATCCTTATATGCACAGCTAACCAGTAACGCATCGGTTTGACAGTTCATAGACCAGTCGTGAAAGAGACAGCAAATATTACCAAAAAGTATTTCTGTCTCTCTCTGGTTGCAACTTTGTTTTGTTTATGTTTTATTTTCGGGGTGGATTTTTATTATTGGCGAGAGTTAATAAAAAATTTAATTTTTGTCTAAAACTATTAATAAATAATAAAAACAACTAATAACATTAATAATTTTTAACTTCTTCTCTCAAGAAATTAAAAAATATTGGCAACTTTCAACAAGAAAACTTTTTTATGAGCAGTACGTCTTATTTTGATCTTGTAATATTTAGCTTGTTAATAACATTTTGCACATGAAACTATATTCATTGTGACCGAAAATCAACCACATTTCGATTAATATTTAAATATTTAAGAATCTTTAAAATTTTCATTGAAGAAATTAAAAAATATTCCAAATTTTCCCTTTTTTAACACAAAATAAATGTTTGTTTACATTTAATTTTTCTGCTTTATCCTCCAGTTTTCACTCTGTATATCTGTTGCTTCTAACACATTTGCTTTGCAATACATTGTAAGATTTTTTTCTCCCTCTAAGCCGTCCTGCGTTTATATGTTATGAACGTTTTTCAACTGTCAAAGGTAGCACTACTTGTTATACTTTGCTTATATGCGTGCGTTTCACATTATAACACTTGGCGACGAGTGATAAAAAGAATTAAATAAAAAACATGAATAACGGTGCAGTTTTATATTTTTTTTTTATTATTTTGGTGTGTGTGAACAAAATAAAGCAATGGTTTTGAATTGTTGTTAAAACAACAGCAAGAATTCACACAAAATTTGTTGACATAACAATAACAGTGGATGCAGTCAATTCTTGATAAAAAGGATGAAACTGCCATAACTCTCACCAATGACTATTCGATGGTACCAGCAGTCCACAAATTCAATAAAGAGCAGTAGCAGTGGGACTCATATTTGCAGCAGCTGGAGCAGCATTTCTTCACCTATTCGGTTATGCCCGCAGATAAACAAAAATCGTTTTTTCTACCGTGGTGCGGTGTGCAAAGTCCTGAGAGTCAGACATACATCCAGCTGACAGCACACTATGAATTTTTCAAAAGCCAAATGAAAAGTTCGCAGTTATACAAAGAATGGGTGGCAGACCTTCGTGGTTTAGCCGGAGCCTGCATATTTGTTTGCACTGCGACCGCAAGTGGCGACAGTTTCGTTGATGATATGATACGAGACTATATTATTTTAAACACCCCTCACAACGTAGTTCACTCCGCCGACTTACAAAAGCAGAACGCAACACTTGCAGATGTTTTGTTAGTAGCAGAGTCGTATGAAGCAACCACAAGAACCGTTGCTATTAAAGAAAATTCAAGTGAAAAGCAATTGAAGTAAACTTTGTGAAAAAACAATCGTCCGTCAAAAAAAATACATTCATAATAAAAAGCAAAAATACAAATCGTGTTCGGGTTGCTTTAGCTCTCATAGTAGAGAAGAATACAAATTCAAAAATGTCTTGTGTAATAAGAGTGGAAAAAAGGGACACAATGGTCCGGTCTGTATGTCTAAAGTTGCCCTGCCACAGGTCAAATAATAAATCAAACTGACAATTTTCTTTCTTAAATTGGTAAAACTGTACTCACACGTATAAACTGAGAAGAGTTTGAAGAATATCAAAATACGGGACTGTTCGTAAATGCATTACTGCGCTGCATATTATGCGCATCATGTTCATAAATGCAAATCTTGGCAGCACTGAATCTGTCAAATGTTCGTAAATGCAACATTAAATCATATTATGCGCAAATAAACCTAAAACACTAATCATAAAAATGGCTGATGCATTGATTGAGTGAGAGGGAGAGAATGAGAATTTTAACAATAAGTTTCTTTTTTCTTCCTTAATGTTTTCTTTTTTTGCACAAAGTACACGTTTTTGTGTATTTAACAACATTTTGTCATTTGTTTTATCGTCCAGTTCAAAAATCAAATTTATTAATAATTTTTTCATTTCTGCAGTGTTTGTTCGTTCATAAATGCAAACATATACATCAGCAAAAAGAAGCATCAGCAACATGTGATTAGCAATGTGAGCGCAAAATAATCATATTATGCGGCGCAATGATGCATTTACGAACAGGCCCTACTTTTGATTTTCGCTGCCTGCGTTGCACTAATCATATGTTCTTTTCTTCTTCACAACAACAATACAATGCTGTTTGAAGGTTTCATTTTGATATGTTGCTGTGCTAAGCAAAACAAATATTACCAACACATATGCACAATTTGATCACTTAAATTTGAACTGTGGCCACGCAATTTAAAAGGAACGACAGTAATAACAATAACAATGAAATAAAATGTGGTAATACTGAAAAAACCGTTACTTTTGTCGTAGTCAATAAAAATGAAGGTGGTAATTTATTTGGCTATGATTTATTCATAATATCTGGTTTTCAAATTAAGACAATAAAACAGTGAGTGACATTTGTGAAAAGTTCTGTGAAGTTTTTGAAAGCAAACCCGCAACCGAAATATTATAGAAGCCGCCAAATTCCGTTCGCTCAAACGCCACAATTTAAAATATATAGATATACTAATTTCTCTGAACATCATCATACCTGTTAAATTCAGTGATTGGGCTTAACCCATCGTTTTAGCAAAAAAGCCGAATAATTCGTATATGTGGTGAGTTTTAAGTAGCTGTCAATTCGCAAATTGACATAGAACAGTACCCGCTTCCTACTCGTGAAAGTTAATTTCATACTATTCGTGACGGTAAATATTTCTCAAAAATTGATCCAAAAGATGCTTATCTCCAGATGGACGATGCATCGAGACAAATAATGGTTATCACCACGCCGCTTGAATTATTCCAATACCAATGTTTACCTTATGGCATCGCTAGGTCTCCAGCTATTTTCCAAAAGTACATTGAGCAACTTCTTCATCGTATAGAAGGTTGTGCAAACTATCTTGATGACATCGTAATTTCAATACCAACTCTACAAGAACATTTTCAACGCCTTGAAAATTTACTTTCATTATTGTTAGCTAATTGTATATTCTGTAAACATATAGCAGCACCAATCGTTTCGTTGGGGGAAGGAGCAGCAAATATCTTTCGATGACCTCAAATCGTCTATTGCCAACGTAACTCAACTTGCACAATTTCAGGACAACTTGCCGCTTATTCTTGCTACCGATGCTTCGTCATACCGAAACCGAAAGGCCTATCGCATTCGCTTTAAAGACACCTGACAAAGCACAATCAAACTACATCCAAATAGAAAAGGAGGGCCTTGCAATAATCTTTGGTGTTAAACGTATTCATTAGTTTCTTTATTGGCGAAAGTTCATTCTCACCACTGATCAAAAACCTCTGGTATGCATTTTTAACCCTTCTAAACATTTTCCAACTATGACAGCACTTCGTATTCAACGCTGGGCTACGCTCATGGCTTATACATTCGAAATAAGATATCGTAAAACTGCCGATCATGGTAACGTGGATGCGCTTTCACGCCTTCCTCTTTCAATAGACGAAAATTTTGATAGGACGAGTAATCATGTTTCCAAATTTTTTTTTGACTTTCCTATAAAAGCCGATATTCAAAAATATTCCAAATGTGACAAAACATTACGCGAATCATAACAAAAATAGCTTCTGATTCTGAAATATGCAAAATTCAGAATAAAGCGCCTGCCAAAGAGTACAAAAGCTCGCCTAAATCAACTATGCCGTGGGAACGAGTACATGTGGATTTTGCTGATCCCGTATTTAATTCATTGAGAGTTGGCAACCCTGGAAGTAAAACGTCAAAATTTTGTGCTCGAAGTAAAATTTGTTTAAATTAATTAAAATATTAATAAAAACAATTAAAAAATTATCAGAAACATTTTTTCTTAAAAACCGTCCTGTAAACATTTTAAATTTTATGAAGAATAATGAATAAAGGGCGTAGAAGTGTTAAAGTAAATCAAAGCAACTGTGGCCAATGTAAATTAGTGGTAAATGAAGAGAAAGAAGACTTTATTGAATGCGACAAATGTAAAAATATTTACCATGTAGTTTGCACTAAATTAAGTAGAAGACAGTATGAATTTTTTGTACATTATAAAGAAGAAGAATATGAATGCCATTTGTGTAGTAGTGGTGCTGATTTTAAAGCTGAACTAAGAGGAATAAAAACAGAACTGAAAAAACTTGATCAGCTGGCTCATATAAATGAATCCGTGTCTTTTATGTCAAAACAATTTGACGAAATCGTTAAGGTTGTACCGGAAAATAAAAAGAAATTGGATATTATGGAAAAGGAAAATAAAATGCTAAAAGATGAAGTAAAAACTCTAAAAAATTCAATTAAATTGTTAAACGATCATCGTGTTAAAAATGACTGCATTATTAGTGGTCTAGAAACACAGCCGGGTTTAACTGCAACAGACGCTGTTCTTAAACTTACAAGAAATGTTGGTGTTGAGTTAAAGCCAGATATTATTAATAATGCCTCTTTTATTAAAAATCGTAATAATACTAATAAACGAATGGTTGTTGTTCAGTTTGATTCGAAAAAATCGAAGGATTCGCTGATGGGTGTTAAACCAAAACTTAAGGATAATGAAGCTACACAAAATGTATTTGTTCGAGATTACTTAGGCCGTGAAACACTAAGTTTATTCAATTACGCAAAGGCACTAAAAAATGTTGGTTGGTATGTTGGTTATATGTTGCTGCTGGGAAGGTTTACGTTAAAAGGGATGAGTTATCGAGACCTAAATTTATTGGAAATGAGGAAGAAGTGGACAATTTATTGCTGGAAGCTACAACAATCATGCCTAGGAAACGGAGGTCTCATAATAATGTGCCAAATGATGCTGATGAAGAAATTGAAGTATCTCCATAATGCAATATTTAGTTTATTATTTATTTATGTATAATTATATTTAAAAATTCTAATGATAGGTGCACATTACTTTTCTGATTTAAAATCATTGAGAAGTTATGTTGAAAGTAGTACAAATTTACATTTAGATATAATAAGTATTAATGTCAGAAGTATTTCATCAATTGATAAATTCAATAAATTTAAATCTCTATTAGTTAGTTTACCACGACTACCCAGTATCATTGCAATACAGAAAACATGGTTTTATAAAGAACATACTCAGCTGTACAATATATGGTTATAATAGTATACACTGTTGCAGATCAGACAGTTATGGTGGAGCATCAATTTACGTCCATGAACAACTGCAGTATACGTGTAACATCTGCGAAAGTGACAATTTTGTTGATTATATAGTTATAACACTCGATAAACTAAAATCAAAAGGAAAGCCGATTAAATTTGCAACATTTTATAGATCCCACAAATGCAGCGTAGCTAGCTTTTTATTTTTCTTGGAGAACTTGTTATCCACTTGTGGTCGTAGTCCATGTGTATTTGTAGGTGACTCCAATATTGATGGGCTAAAAGTACAGTCTAGTCAGGAACTTGAAAATCATTTACAAAATTATGACTTTAAAAATTGCCATAAAATAATTACACGTCCGGTCAGCAAAACATCAATAGATCACGTATACAGTAACATTTATGACTCGTTGACAATAGATTCTATTGAGTGTAATTTATCGGATCACAATATTGTTTCATGCAGATTATCAAACGGTATTCAGAATAAGATTTTTACTGATGTAACATATATTCACTGTGACTACAGCAAAGCAAAAGAATAGATACAAAACCATACGTCAAACTGGCCACCCATGAGCAGACACGTCTGAACTAATTTCTACTTTAAACAATGCTATTTAAAGTTCGACTTATGCAAGAACTCAAAGAAAACTTCTCAAGAAAGAAATCGCTCCATGGATAACTGTTAACCTACAAAAGCTTATTGATTACAAGCAAATGCTTTTGAAACGTAGAAGGAAAGTCCATAAAAATTATGACCTGGAAAACAAATTGAAAAGAATCAGTGTTGTAATTAAAAAGCTTACAAAATCTCTATGAACAATTATTACAAAAACAACTTAAGTGCATTGAATCAAGACTCAAGTAAGTGTTGGAATTTTATAAACAAAACACTTGGCAGAGTTTCCATTCGTACTATAAATATAAAAGATTTAAATGGTGAACTTGTTACCTGTGACTTCAATAAAGCAGAAGTTTTAAATAATAATAATATTTCATTCAATCAGTTAAGGACTTAACGCACCGAAGTGAACAGCAAGCGACAGCCAGTTTCAATTCTTTGAGGACAATGACTCAGTACAATGGTACACTTAATTTTTGTGGTACAACATTTGAGGAAGTTGATAATATTTCATCGAATTTGGAAATAAATATAAGTTCAGGCCATGATAGAATTGCTCCAAAACTTCTTCACTATAGTAAAACTGAACTGACACTTTACTTAGTTAACATATTTAATTGTATGATAAATTTGGGAATATATCCAGACGTCTTAAAAATTCATAAGATTACTCCCATTTCTAAGGTTAGTAATGCTACATTGACAAACATGTTTCGTCCAATTGCTGTATTATCAGCAATTGATAATGTGTTTGAACGAATTCTGCATAATCAAATTTTTAGCTATTTGGTAAACAACAAACTACTCAAGGAATATCAGTATGGATTTAGAAAAGGTTGTGGCACAGAGGAAGCTGCGGTAAATGTCATTAACTACATTTGTAAAGGATTGGATCAAGGACATAAAAGCGTAGCTGGTATTTTTTTCGATGTTACTAAAGCTTTTGATATTGTTAATCATAACATTTTACTGCAAAAGCTAAAGTTATATGGAATTCGTGGAAATGAGCTAAAACTTTTAAAGAGTTATTTAACAAATAGGAAACAATTTGTCCAAATAAATAAAGAAAAAAGTTCTGTTGGTAGAGTAGAGCATGGTATCCCTCAGGGTAGTGTGCTGGGGCCGCTGTTATTTTCCATGTATATTAATGATATCAAAAACCTTGACCTTTATGGTAAACTTTTTATTTATGCTGATGATATTTGCCTTTTTTATCCATTTAAGCATGAGGTAGCAGTTAGAGCGTATATGGAGCGAGATGCAGCATTAATTATGGAATTCGCGAAAATAAACAAGCTCATCATAAACGCTAACAAAACGCAGTTAATTCGCTTTCAGCCTCACATTCCTTCAAATAATATATTTAGCGTTTTTGTCGATGGTACAGAAGTCAGTGAAGCGAATACGGTTAAATATTTAGGCGAAAATTTGCAGAGCAACCTAGTCTGGGACCTACATATTCAACACCTTAAGTCAAAAATATGCTCAGCAATCGGAATATTGTACAAGTTTAAATACAAATTTGATGTAAACACGAAATTTTTGATTTATAATGCACTAGTTGAAAGTCACTTAAATTATTTAGCGGTCATATATGGTTATAAAAAACTACTGAGCTAAAAACACTGCAACGCATGCAAAATAAAGCCCTAAAACTCGTACATAATCTTCCTATAACGTATTCTACGATATCTTTATACAAAAGCGTATGTAAATCGGTGCTACCAATTTATGGTGTATACAAATTTCAACTTTTAGTTTATGTCTTCAAATCCTTATACAATATCGGACATTACACAATCAAATTTTCACAAAATCAAAATATAATCAACACTATAAACACTAGCAGTAGCACGCTGTAGGCTGGAAACGACAAAGCAGCGCATAGAATACATGGGTAGTCGGGAATTTAATAACTTGCCTGATAGCTTGAAATCTGTTAATATAATCTCGATGTATAAATGCAATTTAAAAAAATATTTACTAGAAAATTTGGAAGAAATTCTATCTTAATATTTAAAATACTTTATTTTGCCTATGTACTTTTTGTGTATATTTTATTATAATTAATAGCAATATGTTAATTTTTTGCCAGCTCGCCTCTTTAATGCCTATAAGGCGCTGAGGCCCTAATATGTACCTTTTGAAATATATATGAACTTAATAAAAATGAAAAAAAAAAATTCCATGTGGCTCATCTGTGTCGATTCTTACTCGCAATTTCCCTACGTTAGGTTAGGTTAGAGGGCGTGTACTTGTCAACTGTGACAAGTACAGTACCCGGAGGTCAAATTGACCCATTGTACAACGTCCTAGCTTCTCACACCACTCGTGTTGTGTGCGTTAATTTCATACAGGAGTGGCGGGACCGACCTACAGTTTAAAGTCGACTCCGAACGACAGATTTTTTTTGAGAAGCTTTTAATGGCAATTTTTACTCTCAGAGTTTTTGCCAGAAATCTGCTGAGAGGAAGTCACCGAAGAAATATTTTCGTTTTGATGTCTGACATGGTATTCGAACTCGGGAATAACACACTACCTACTAGACCACGGTGGCTTCCCTACATTTCTTCAATAAGAAATATCACAACAAAGGATACTATTTTCGCTCATTCAGCTATATTTTTAATTGAAGGCATACCAAACACAATTTTAAGTGATAATGGTCCGCAACTCAGCTCAGAAAAATTTGAACAATTCTGCGTAAAAGCTGGCATACGTCATATCACAACACCACCTTTTCATCCCGCTTCAGATGGCTTGGCGGAACGTTTCCTTAGAACTTTCAAAACGTCTGTAAGAAAGAATATCGATGATGAAATGTGTACAAACGGGTTATAGGGTGAGGTTAGTATGAGGGTGTAAGAGGTGGTAGGGTATATATTAAAGGTCTGCAAGGCATAACTTTTTTGCTTCATATGTATAACTCGCTGTCGGATAAATAGAGTACTTACTCTCTCTCTAACAGCGCAAGCAGTGAAGAGAATGTGTGCAAGACAAATACGAGTAAGAATTTATCCGAAGCTGCTTATTTTCCGTAAAAAGAGTACTCATTGAAAAATATAAATCAAAAACAAGTACTCCTAAAATTATGTTCACTTCATGTGGTACTTCAAATACTCGCAGCATAAAACACCACATAACTGATGTTTTTTTTACATATAAACGCTTATGTGTATGAACAAACTTATAAACGACTTGTAAGACATTTATTTATTAATCATTGAAATAAAAAGAATAGAAATAAAAAATATCCAAATTTTTTTTGGAAAATATTAATTTTTTTTTGCTTTTTGATTTATTTTCAATGAACTAAAAACAATTAAAATAACAAAAAAATCACTTAAAATTACTAAAACGAAAAATTTTTTCTCTGCCAAACTTCTTTGTGGTATTTGCAGTACTCATTGGTATTTGTAGTACTACGTGAAGTTTGGTGGTACTCATCGTATTCGATATGTTTTGTGCCGGTATTTTCGAACGCAGTCAAATAACAACAAGAGGTTATTCGATAATTTTGTTGTTTTCAAAAAAAAAGTACTTTTCCTCCTCGGATACTTCGGATAAGTGTGCAGTATGCTAGATCTTATGTACTTTTTTAAGTCAAATACATTTGTGCAGACCTTTAGTATATACCCAGCCAGCATTTACATATAAAAATAAGCGTTTTGTAAGCGTTCAAATGTAAGCAAAACACTTATAAAACGCTGCTGTGACCTTTACAAGAGACATCAAAGCAAGGGGTTTATAATCGAAAAGCACCCAACTTTATAAGCGTTAAAAAGACGATTGCAAAACATGTTTTTTAAGTAACGTAATTAGACGTTTTCTAAATGCTTAAAAAGCACGTTTTGAAAATCCTTAAAAAGCACGTATTTTTAATGAAATTAGTAAGCTTTTTAACCATTTATTTTGTTTTGGATATGTTTTTTATTGATACATTTAAAAAATCATTTTTAATAATAAATTTTTTTCTTAATAGAAAAATATTAAATTAAAATATAAAAATAGGAACTTCATTGTTGTTTTAATTTTAATACGATTTTTTGCGTACTGGAAATATGACTTAGATGCAAACACAAAGTCCTCTTCCTTGCCTCCATTTTCAGCGAAAGTTTCTGCAATAGAATTTAAATATGAATAAAAAAATGTAACTAGAACCCTATTAAAAGTATTTCACTTACGACGAATGGCAGTGGCGACAGTGAAGGCCCTAATGCACTTCTTATCTGCAGTCCCTCGCCAGGAAAAGCTCTCAGCAACGTTGTCAGTCATGATTTTCTGCCACGCTTTCGTAACAAATTTTCTCGAATTGGAATTTGACAATCTTTTTAGATCTACCTTCTAAAAATAGAAATAAAGTCGACATCAGTATACAGTCACCGGACATTACAAATTTAAATTCTTACCAGCAAGGAAAATTTATCTATATCTTCCAATATTGTTTTCTCAAAATTGAGGAAGACCTCAATATTACCCGCATAGATGCTCAAAAATTTCGGTGCTGCTGCGCAAAACACTTTTCTTCTTTTTTGATGCAGACATTAAATAAGTAGATAATTACCTTTTTTAATAGCACAAGATAATTAAAAGAATCAAACGTACTTAATTGAACAACTTTAGCAACAATTTAACACAATTTATTAACACAACTTATTAGCACAATTTTTGACAGCGAGAATGACACGTTTTGCTTAAATTTATGAAACACTTGCATTTGCAAGCAAATTGTCAACGCATCCGCAAAACACTTGCATCTGCAATCAAATTGTCAACGCCATTTGCAAAATACTTGCATTTACAAGCAAATTGTCAACGCCATTCGCAAAACACTTGCATTTGCAAGCAAATTGTCAACGACGTTCGCAAAACTCTTATTTATGCAAGCTTGCTGCAACATTAATTTACAAAACGCTTTCCAATATGTTTGATGGGTATGTACTTATGTACATGCACAAACCTTGTAATATGTATATATGTGTGTGTTTATGTGTTAATAATAAATATTAGCTTATGCTTTAGTGGTATATTTTTTAAAACGTTATAAAAAGTATTTGTTTTTATTCAAGAATAATGTGTATTGTTTTTTCTCACAATTTTTATGATTGATAATTCTTGGTTGTTTTATAGTTTGTTAAGAATTCAAATTTAATTATTAATTCACAATTCAATAAATTGGTTCACTATTTGTCTTATATTGTTAATGTTTACAATTTTTATATTATATTTAAAATAATATTTTATATAGCGCACTCGCGTATGGATTATTGGATTTTTAGTCGTTTGCTATCGATCTTCAACTGCTTTTTAAGGATCAAATATAATTATTTTCTACCAGTTAAAGAATGTGTGTATGTTGATGTGTGGGGTGAATGTTGATGCATATGGTGAATGTTGATGTGTATGGTGAATGTTGATGTGTATGGTGAATGTTATTGTTATTATTTGTTAAAGATGTTTGTGTTGCTAGTCAGGGTTGGGGTTGAGTGAATTTGTTCACTCGTGTGAACATCCTCCCGGGTCAACAACCTGTAAATAAAAACGGGCAATTATTTTTATTTGTTCAATATTGGGTTATAGAGAGTAAGGGTAATTATAGTAAAATACTTTGTTATATTTTTAATTGGTAAGGGATCCCATAACTAGCCAACCCAAGGTTGAATGCTGCGCTATAAGTGAGCCGCCATCTATATGAATAGTATTTGGTTGTAAACTGGTGGTATATAAATCACCACCAATTTCCATGGCTACGGGTGAGTTGGCATAAAATTCTATGTCGGCCAGAGAAATTCTACAGAATTTCCCTTTTATGGCTGGGTCCAATCCATGACAGTAAGGGGTTCCTGGTAGGTCATTTGAAATCTGCATGCATTTGAATATTGCATCGAGGAGGCCATGTTGGGTGATATTATGACCTTCACGCATGCATTTTCATCCACTTTAAATGGGTTTAGAGTGGATTCACGCACGAACGGTATTCCTATTTATTATATTATAATATATATATTTATCGTAAATCATAAATGCAGACGACATGCAAATCAAATCAAACATTGCTAGTTTTAGCGATGATAACAGCCAATCTCCAGCACCGCTTGATGTTTCACCATCTACGTCTCAAGCTATATTAAGTAATATTACAGTTATTGAACCAGCTTCCTCAACTAGTACAAGTAACCAAGATGACGAAATCACCAAGATCAACACGTGCGCAGAACTACAAGAAATTGTCGAGAAGTGTCACGTTGCCAGTCAGATGATTATCGAAAACACGGATTTGTTATTATTTTACTAACAAAAATTATGTACAGTCGTAATATTTATTTATAATCTTAATTTTGATATTATTTCAACCGTGAGTTTTGTTTAAATGAATTTATAAAATCTATAATTTTAATTTTTAGTATATATAAAATTTTTGGATGGAGTAATGTAATATTGTTACGTTTTTTAGTGTCTGGAGCGCCCTTTCTTATGACTCACCCCATTTATACACTTTTGATTTTTTGGTGAGCTCATGCAAGTTTGCAGCCACGCTAGCAAAGTTAGGCACAAAGCGTCTGTAGCATGTGCATAGTCCCAAAAGATTGCGTAATTCATGAAGATTCTGGGGACGAGGCCAGTCCTTGACTATTCGTATTTTATCTTCATCCGTGCATATGCCATCTGCTGTAATAAGAGGCCCCAAATATTTCAACTGTTGGTGGAAGAATGCACATATCTTTACGCTTAATTTTAGTCCATGCCATGCCATGCCTGTTCTTCCTTGTCTTTTATTGTGCGTGGCGAAAGAGCAAGCATACCTCTTTAGCAGCTTTTTGGCTTTATTTCTCGCTCGGTGTCTATAGCGAAGGTGTGCTGTCTGCCATTTATATACCCGCACGCGGTAAGGTGGTTGTTGTTTTGTTGCATCACTGATATTGAAATTATGGGCCCTCGCTTGTGAGAGCCATCACTTGCCCCTCAGTTCTAGGTTAGGTTAGGTTAGGTCGGAGTGGTAGCTCTGATATCACAAAGCTCACTTGAGCACGCATAGCGGCCCGTTGTGATGCCACGGGTGAACGCAGTCCCTGTACTAACCAAGTTCCACCAAAATCAGGGGAAAGGAGGAAGTTGGTCAGCGCAAGGTCTGCACAACAGAAGCCCGACTACCCCGCACTGGAAAACCAGCCAGAAAGTTTGATGAACGAAGCTATATCCTTGATGTCAATAGATGATAGCTCCGTTAAGCTAACAAGGAATGGGGAGCCAAATATACACCTAGCAAGAGACGGGCACTGGCAGAGAAAGTGAACAACAGTCTCCTCTTCCTCAGTGGACCTGCATCCACGGCAAAAGTCGTTGATGATGATAGAGTCGCGTCGTTCTTTCCGCGTGTCTATCCATGACGCAATGGCCTGTAAGCACGGCCACTGTAGCCGAGATGACATCACGACCAAGACCAAGTAATCGGTTGGTACGCCTTCTATCCATCTTGGGCCAGGTGAGTCTAGCGGTGGAGCAGGACTCCTCATTGACCCAGGATAGGTTGGCGTCCCGAAAGAACCTCCGCACAATGGTCAACTTGACCGAGGCAAGTGGCATACCCAATTCAACAGAAGAGGATTCCGGAAGGAGCGCACCAGCTCTGGCGAGCTCGTCGGCCCTACAGTTTCCCGGAATTCCACTGTGGCCGGGGACCCACACCAGAGAGACACTGGAGAAGCGCCCAGAAAGAAGGTCAAACCAGCGGCGACATTACCTAACGATCCTGGAGTTAATCACGGAACCCGATAGAGATCCTATCGCGGCCTGACTATCAGAGAATATCGAGACGCGAGTGAAAGGAGCATCGTTGACGAGGATCCATTGCGCGGCTCGGTAAATCGACATCACCTCCACCTGAAACACACTGCAGTAGTCCGGCAGACGGAGAGAAATATTCAGGTCCAGTTTCCCAGAGTAGACACCGCTCCCAACCCCATTATCGAGTTTAGAGCCGTCGGTATATATATCCAGAACTTCCGGGGGGACGACCGTATTAGGATCCCAGTCATCCCTACTTGGAATCAGAGAGTGGAAACATCTGTCAAGACAATACTCAGCAGGGAAATAGTCTATGTTCTATGTAGGGGCCACTGGATCAGTCTCCAGAATAGTGGAGTGACCAGAGGGTACGATGTGCCAACGTAGCGAGAAGCACAGTAGGAAGCCAGTTTAGCATTGCGAACAAGGCTTTCGTGGGGGTGGTGCGAAGAGCGCCAGTTATATAAATGGCAGCAGACCTTCTGACCTTGTCAAGAAGTCTGACGTTGTATTTCTTGTCCAGGGCAGTCCACCAGAAAGCAACACCGTATAAGAGGTTGGGTTGGATGACCGTGGAATATATCCAACGCATGATCCTTGGGCGAAGACCCCATCTGGTTCCGACCGCTCTACTGCAGCAGTAAGCAGCACATGCCGCCTTGCGTGCCCTAGCAGCCAGATTCGCCCTCCAGTCGAGTTTGGGATCTAGGATCAGGCGCAGATATTTAACCTCGCGACTCAACGTGAGTCTGGTCCCACCTATCCTGGGAAGGGAGAAGGTCGGAATTTTATATTTCCTCGTAAAAAGAATCGTGTCAGTCTTAGAGGGGTTAATAGACAGTAGTCCAAAATCCCTACACCAGTCCAGCACGATTGACAGCGCCAAGTTCAACTTATCCAACAGTGTCTGCGGACAAATTCCCGACGCAGCAATGGTAATGTCGTCAGCGTAAGCTATGGCCCCATTGCCAGAGTGTTCCAGCCCCCTCAAGAGTGAGTTGACTGCAAGATTCCAGAGAAGTGGTGATAGAACACCGCCTTGCGGTGTGCCTCTACGAACAATTCTCTGACAATTCGTGGCCCCACTGTGGAGGTTACTATCCTCGATTTGAGGAGAAGCTTAATGGACCTGACCAGATTCTGTCCCAGGTTCAGAGAACCAAGAGCCCTAACTATGGCGTCCGGGTCGACGTTGTTAAATGCACCTTCAATGTGCAGAAAATGGCCAAAGTGTATTCCTTAACGTGCATGGACTTTTCTACCCGAGAGATAAGAGAGTGAAGTGCAGTCTCCACTGATTTACCTCTCGTATACGCATTTTGGGAAGCGGATAGAAGCGCTGGATCAATCGAGGTCCTGATATGAACATCAAGAACTCTTTCCAGCGTCTTCAGAAGAAAGGAACACAGGCTTATGGGTCTATAATCATTCGCCCCAATGTGGGACGGTTTCCTAGCCTTGGGAATGAAGATCACCCTAGATATTCTCCAGCTCCAAGGGATGTAAAGGAGCCTGAGACTAGCGTTATAGATGGCAAGCAACCATGGAGGATTATCTCCTCCCCATGTTGAATGTTACCCGGGATAATACCATCCGGTCCTGGTGACTTGAATGGTTTGAAAGACCTAACAGCCCACTGCACTTGGCCAAGGGTAAGGGTCAGGGGGAATAGTTCCCAGATGGTGGTTCGTTAACCTGATAAAAGGCCTGGCCACCAAGTGTGTCACTTCCTGGAAAGTGAGTGTCAAGGAGAAGCTCAAGCGTCTCCAAACTGGAAGTAGTCCAGCGTCCGTTAGGTCGTCGGATACAGTCAAGGGATTTGTGAGTGGAACTTAGAATTTTACGGAGACGGCCCGTTTCGGCAGAGGATTCTACGCTCGCGCAGAAGTTCCTCCACGATGCCCTCTTCGCTCGCCTTACAGCGTATTTAAGTTCCCTCTTTTTGTCCTTGTAGGCTGGCCATTCGCCTGTCATCTTCGCCCTGTTAAAGAGCCTGCCACAAGATCGGCGTAGATCATCGATCTCTTGGCTCCACCAGGGTGGTTTTCGCTTACCCCTATGGGCAGCGGGTTTGACGGAGGAAGTGGCTGCCGCCCTAAGTGCAGTCGACAGTGTGTCCGCGCCGAAACGGGTCGTTATAGTCGGGGGGTAGAGAGAAGGCTGCTACGCAGTGTCTCTATAAAAATGGTCCAATTCGTGTTCCTCCTATTGACCGGAGGGGTCATGAAAGAAGTAGACTCGTTCGTGTCAATAGTAAAGGTAATATATCTATGGTCCGAAAAGGAGCATTCATGAGATACAAACCAGTCCTTAAGGTTAGTAGAGAAACCTGAGCTGACCAGAGTGATGTCCAGCACCTCCCTTCTGTTCGAAGTGAGGAAGGTTGGTTCATCATAGGTTATTACTAATAATAAAATCAAAGAGGCACTCACCCCACTCGTTGGTACCGGTACTGCCCCACATCGTGTGGTGGGAGTTGGCATCTGCTCCGATTATGACCGGAACTCCGCGTTGTTTCGCATCCGCTACCAGTCGACCGATGGGCTCCTGACGGGGAGAGAGCCCATAGTCATGCGCCAGATACGATGATGTCATCCAGATTACCGCCTCGCGGTAATCACCCCACTGGTCAGCTACTTTAGCCACTCTCCAGTTATGAGTGGGCAGGTCGGTGTTGCTGGCCTTGAGGATCCTCAGCATGGTTTCCGGGTCTGATGGTCCGGTCGGAATTCTCGCCTTAGAACGGGGGCGGTTGGGAATCCGGTCTGGAGGAACGGCGGCAAGCCTAGCTCCTGGCCAGACTTCACCAATCCTACTGATAGCCTCCTTATAGAGCTCCATAGAACGGAGGTCAGAGCAAGCCACCAGCTTGATATGCCCCTGATACCACCCCGCATCAGTGCAGCCGGGTGAGGGGTCAGGATTGGAGTCCATTACACCTAGGAAGACGTCCAAGATCGCATGTTCCACCAACTTCCACTTTGTGGGAGCAATGGAACCATCAGGGTGGCTCTGGTCAACGACCGCCCAGATCAGACCTTCCTTTAATACCTCACTGAGAGGCTTAGAAAGTTTGGGGTCAGGACGTCTAGGTTGTGTCAACGAACGGGGTCTTGTAGAGGGGGGGATGTTAGGGTTGGTCACCTTAGAGCGTTTGGGAGGCTGGAGCGGAGCGTTTAGCTCGATTGATCTTTGCCTCTTTGGGGCCGTCTCTGCCGTGATGGGAGAAGCGGGGGGGCGATCATTACGATGGGCCTTAGCCCAGGCAAGGCGACCCTTCTCGTCCTCTGAGAGGAGAGCCGGGTCGGTCGAGCCAAATTTCGCAATGATACGCATGGCTGATCTGCGAGTTCTATACGAACTCACGGTATTCTTGACACCCGAAGATGGACTGGTGCCGGATGCTTGCGCGCCAGACTTGTCTGCCAATGCTTTGGCGGCCGCCGAAGAGTGCGAGGACATATTCGCAGCAGCCTTAGAGGTAGACGGAGCCTCGGTAGAAGGTGCCAGGGCAGGAGGTGTGGCGACACTAGGGACCGGCTTCGCAGCCGAAGCCTTGTGTGCCAAGCGGGGTTTTACCGAAGTCGAAACTTGGGCCTTAGCTTTCGAAGTAGGGGCAGCTACATTCTTGACAGGTGCCTGCCTATAGAGGGTTGTGCGTCCACCGGTTGCGGTAGATGCTTTGCGCTCGCCAACTTGAGTTAGCGCTGGTTCGTGTCGGTTGATTGAGTTCATTGCGGGAGGGTCCTCACTCAAAGCCGCTATCCTTGGCAGCAAAGTGTAGTTACCCATATGTGGTCCCGTGGTTATCTATGCAAGCAGGGAGGCCACGCGAGGGTTGGCACCAGCCCTAATGGGGTCAGGTGCTCAGAGCCAGACCGGGTACTAATCGGGAGTCTTCTCTACCAAACCTACACCACCAACTTAACGGCGACGGACAAGGAACGTACTTTGAGGCCGTAGCACTAGCCTGGAGCCGTTCACACACCGGGTTTCACCCCGGTGCTACCGTGCATACGCAACTAGGTCCAGAAAGCTACAGCCACCAGCTCAGGGCAATCAAATCAGAAACAGGGGTAGAAAGAGTGGTCAGAAGAAAGAAAAGGGTCGTGCCAAAAAAGGGGAGGGGTCAGCCATAGTCACCCCGGCTGAGCGGGAGGTGTTTATTGACTCCCCAGTCTAGATCCGTAGTGTTCCGTTGAAGAGCAGGGCCACCTCTAGCAGGATGTGACGATGTCACGCACTAACGGTCTTGATAGGGTAGAGGCTGGAGGCTCCGAGGGAGCTATGATCGCATATCCCTATCTTGCGGAAACCGCTTGACCCCTCAGTTCTAGCTCGTTTATTCCTTGTTGATGAGAGGGATCTTGACCTTTTTCGTGGAGCTTTACAGTTTCTTCGGAAATTACCAGCTTTGAAGTTAAAGCATTTAAGTTTAGCCTTTTGTATGTTTTCCTCCAAAACTTGCTTCATCATTTCTTTAAATTTATTCAACAGTCATTCCTCTTCCTACACGACTTTTCGCGCTTTGCTCAGTTGTGGTCTAGAAATCGTGCAATGTCGCATATATTACAAAACGCCTTGGACTTAAAGTTGTCTATCAACGGGTGGTTTTCTCCGGGGTATGTGAGCTGCACTCATCTCTCGACCTCCATTGCAAAGGCTTGAAGTGCCTCATTAGCCTTTTGCTTACGACACCTTAACCCCATGCGGTACAGTTCTCGTCTGTGCTCGTCGCCGAATTTATGCTGTAATGCCACCATTAAGCCTATGTAGTTGTTTCTGCAGGTGGCTGGCATGGTTTCTAGAATCTCGGCTGCGACACCTTTTAATGCTAAAATTAGTTCCAAAGGCTTCTCCCCATCGTCCCATCCGTTTCTGTTGGCTACTGTCTCAAATTGGAATTTGAAGACTGATAGGGTTGAGCTACCATCAAAGCAAGGTGGTTTTATCCTGCCCGTACCTTCTCAAACGATTCGCACTGGTTTCGGTCTCTGGCTCTGAAGGCTGTTGATCTTCTCCTCCATCGTTACGAGTTTTCCGTCAAATTAATTACTGTCGTGTCAACGGTCTCTTCTAAACTTGACACCTGTTCCTTGACACTAGTAATTCCTTTGCTGACCGACTTATGTATTTCTTGCAGCTTCTCTGTTGTCACTTTAAGTTTCTTCTCAATTTTTGACAAAGGTTTTTGTTGAATTGCTTCCAACCTTTGCTCACTATCTTTTCACGACTCAGCCAGAAGATTTTGATTTTCGGCTCTAGAAGCTTCTGGTACATCAGAAATAGCTTTTGGTTTGCTGCATACTTACATAATTGGTCATTACAACCCTTCAGACAGGATTACGACCTTGTTTCTCACACCACTTATGCTGTGTGTGTTAATTTTATACATGAGTGGCGGGACCTACAGTTTAAAGTCGACTCCGAATGATAGATGTTTAAGAAACTTTTCATGGCAATTTTATTTACTCTCAGAGTTTTTGCCAGAAATCTGCTGAGGAACTCGCCTAAGAAATACTTTTTGTATTTTGTTTTGATGTCTGGTCTGGGGCTCGAACCCTGGCTTTTCGTCTAATAAGCCAACACACTACCTACTACTTTCTTTTTTTTATTATAGCGGCTAGCAACTAATTTACGTCGACAACGCTGGATGTTGCAGGGCTCTGTAGCTCTCGTTTCTAATCGTCTTCGAATTCGTAGGAATCGATGTCAATGACGCGAAGCTGTAATTGTTCCCTTAACCGCCTGCGCAGTTCATTCTTCGTGCCCGTTTTTGGCTACTCTAGTTTACCCAACTGTTGTTTAAGCCGTTCCACTCTTACTTCGGAGAGTTTCATTTTGTTTTTTTTTATTATTATTTATTTTTACTTTTGGATTTTGCAATCCTACTTCTGATACCAATTGTTACGTTTTTACCTTCGTGGCTTTTTCATTGTTGTTTGCGTATTTTGTTCACATTGTTTCGTTCGTTTACTTGACTATTCGCTTTTCATTCATACTGATGTTGTTGGTTTGCTTGTAACAAGTTTGTTGTATTTGTTTGTGTAGCTTTTGTTTATCGTTTTAATGTTAAACGATGGTACACCGTTTCCATTTTCGTAACAATATATTTGAATTAATCCTTTTCTTTTCATACCCACTCCATATTCATTGATTTTAAAATATACATAAATTTTGCAACTCTTACATTACAACTTTATATAAAATCTCTGTAAATAATAGTCTTAAGACTACATTGAATAAAAACTTAGTTCCATTTCATCCTTATACGCATACGTTTCACAATATAACAATTTTTATTGTATTTTTTAAGAAAACATAGTATTGTTCTAATGTGTATTTCCGATTTAGCGTACAAACCTCTATACGGCGATGTCCGCTTAAATGTCTGAATATCTGATGGAAGAGGTTTTCAGAAGTGTTCATTATTTCAAGATCTAATAAACATTAAGTGCAGCATGTTCTCTGAGTCTAAATTTTTTGATACGATATGGTATGCTGTCATTAAATGTCATTCGAATCAAAGCATACGGTATAATATCAGCACGTTCAGAGTCTCCTTATTCGATATAGTTTTGGTATTATTACTCAAACTAACAGATACTACATCATAGTTAGCGTTGCAGGATGTTACGATTTCTTCATTTCCTCACAGAAGGACTCCCAACAGCTCCTCTTCGCTTTCCGTATCACGTTTTTAAATTCACGTAACTTCCGTTGTAGCCAGTTCATTAGCTGAGCCTCATTGACCCCGTAATGCTACAATGTCGAGGTTCCATCGTCTTCCTGCAGGCTATGTCAGTAGATATTTTGTAAGTGTTTGTTTGTTTGTTGCCTTATTCAGAGTAGCTATGTCCTGTATAACCAAGTCTCTCTAACTTTGTACGTCCCTGGGAGTATACTGCCTTTTTCCATAAGGTCACTGTCTATCCCGGGACCTCATTAAAGACATATGTTATGTATACGTGATGAGATATAGAGCAGTCCGCACAATTTTCCCTATGAGAATCACTTACTAGAGAAATGTCATTGTTCTACTGTATCCAAGAAGTGTGTTCGTCACCTATAAGAAATTAAAAAAATTGATTCACCCCTTTCGTTAGTGCTTATCCACATATGATGACGAATAATATGGGAACCCCTCTTTCTCTGGTCTCCACTATTGATGGCATTAGCTAATAATTGGAGAGGAGTCCTCGTACCGCAAGTATCATGCTGCTATGTCAGCATTGCTAAGATGAGTAAGATTAAAATTATTAATATAATATTAATATATAATATTATAATACAAGCCTTTTTATCTTTGGTGGGAAGAACGATCAGCTTATACTATTTTGAATTGAGTCCGCAAACTCTACCGCTGTTCTTGGACTAGAACTATGTCTTACCAATGTTATGTGGATGTTAATTTACTTTTATCCCACGCCCGCTGAGGAAAGCAGAGTTATCAGTTAAGGTAAAAGTATGAATATGATTATTAGCTGACATGTCTGAACTTCAAATTAAATATAACGGCAGCGAAGTTACATAAAATTTCAGATTTGTTGTATGGAGTCAAGATATGTACAGACACTTGGTCCAATTTCAGTGGATTTGTCTTTGTGGTGCTCATCGTCTATTGTTACAATATGAAGATTTTTGATATTGTATCACGCACTTTAAACCTTAGGTTAAATAAAGGTGTTACTTAGCTAAAACTTATAAAAATGCTTATTATAAGAAGATAAGGCTGTCTCATAAAAAAAACAATTAGAAGTGGTCAGCAAATTTTAATTAATTTTTTCCCAATAGGTATAAACTTCTTTTCTAAATTTGAAGATAACAAAATTGCCTTTCAGAAAATGATGGGTCCTAAACGCTTATTCTTGCACTGTGAATTTGCGACATAGTACACGTCTCATGTTGTAAATATTATGTGTTTCTTTCCCTTTTAACTTTATGTCTATTAGACTAGCTTTGAGCTTCTGCTTCAACGCAAGACTACATCAGCTACGTCTCGTAGACCTTTAAGGCCGTGTCAGATAAAACTTTGTTGCTTTGCGTGACGTTTATAACTTTGAGAGAAAAGCGTAAAGCAAAAGGTGTGTGGCACAACCAAAACTTTGACAACACTCGCGTTGTTTGTTTCTCTTTTAAAATTGGTTGGCGCGTAAGTTTTTTTTACTAAGTAAAATTATGAAAATTATATTAAATACTTCTTCCAAAAAATAAAATTCACTTACCTTCCTTTTTTTAATATAATAAAAACAAAACAATAACAAAAAAGCTTTAAATTAAAAAAAAAATATTGAAACAATAAAATTTGCGCTCAAATTTGCCAAAAATATTTACTGAATAATCGACAGCTGATTGTCAAAGCGAGCAAAAAGATGAGACATGCCCAACTTTTCGTTTTGCGTTGCGTTAAAAGCAGCTTATGTGACAAGTGCCATATAAACATGTACATTTATCTTAAATGTCAAAGCGTATATGTAACGCAACGCGAAGCAAAAGTTTTATCTGACACGGCCTTTAGTGTTTTTCAATTGGTAAGTATACACATAGATTCGGAAAACATTTTTACATCGCTGTTCGTTATTGATTAGATTTTTAGTCTAATCAATATCTGAAATTCATTTTTAACTAAAAGCGTTTTAGTTTTTCTCGTTAAGCTTAAAAAACTATCCTAAGTAATTGGCGACGATGTTCAGAAGGGTAGATCTTATACCGAGTGAAAAAACAAGAAAATTTATGTATACTTTCACAAATATCGGATTAAATTGTAATGCTTCGATGTTGAATAAAAATATGCTACTTCGATGCGTGTTTCAGCAGGATAATCACCATAGATATACTGAAAAGTTCAAAAATAATAATCAAAGAAAAGTGCCCCATTAATTGCGATAAGCTTTGGGCGTTGATTCAGGTTGCGTGGCATGGTACAGGACACGGTGTGCCAAAAACTTGTTCACTATATGCTTAGACAATGTGCACCAGAGGCTATTTCAGACACCATCCCATAGCTTTTAAAATAAAATATTCGATTTTTTAAGATAGGAGTACCAATTATGTAAAAAATTTAAAACTTATGCCAACTTTTATGGTGTTTTCTTTTCTACAAAGAAAATGTCACCCTCTTACAAGGTGCATAAAAAAATTGCTGACCAACCCTGTTATAATGTAATTTTTTATTTGAGAAGAACATAACACAAATATGAAAAAGGGTATGCCCTGTGCCCTTAAAAATATGTTATAAAATATGTGAATATGAAAAAGGTGTTGCCAGATCGCCAATTTTTCGACTTTATTTTTTGAGCGCTTTTTTTTATAACAAAAAATTTTTTTATATTACTGCCCATGTATCTTTAATAATGTAATGTTTCCTTAATAGTGTTTTCACACCAAAAGTTAAAACTTGGTTTTAGCATTAAAACCATAATCAGCTGATTTTACGTTCACACTGCAAATTTTCTTAAATCAGGTTTTAACTTTCATACATTCATGACGCAACAGAAATGTTTTTGTTTAAGAAAAAACAAAAAATATGAAAAATTAAGAAATAATATTAATATTATTAATATTATTGTTGAAATATTGTTATTTATAATTGTTGTAGCATTCATTATTTGAAATTTTACATTTTTGTACAACCGACTTTCTATATTTTTACATTTGTTTTGTTTTTATTTTGTTTTTATTTAATTTTTATCAGCTGTTTTTACCATTTCAGAGCTGGTAGCTCTGATTTAGTACATAAAACGAGGTTGTATTTCATAAAATCAACTTAAAACCAATTCAAAAAAGGTTTTAAGTTGATTTTAACACAATAATTTTGTATGGTAAAAGCAGGTTTTAATTTTGATTTTAACGTTAAAACCAACTTTTGCGTTAAAACCACTCGGTGTGAAAACACTATAAGGTTACTCCACAAAACGATGAAAAAATTAACTTCAAAATTGGATAGCGATACCAGGCGACTTTTTTTAAATTTAATCCGGTAGTCCTATAAATAAACAAAAGTCATCTGCTTTACAAGGTATTATCAGCACTCTCGATTTATACATTATTTTTATCATGTAGAATAAAAAATTCATTAATTTGATTTAAATTCATGTATTTTAACCTTTTCATTTCTTTGTACATACATACACATATTTAATTTAATTTCTCTTACTCTTTTGGAAATTTATTACTTTTAAACTAAAGTAGAGCTTCTGCTCTCATTCGATGTTATAGTCATCGGTTATAGATTATTAAACCGCTTAAAATGTATTGATGCATATTTGCACTTCACAGCTCCATGAATTAACTTCGGGTGATTGAGAATACATACTTGCTTTTGAATCACAAAAATTTACCTACTTGGGAAAAATTAAACAAATTTTTATCGATTTTTATAAACAATTTAGTTCGAGAAAGACCGATTGTCGGGGCACTTATAATTCTAAAACTCAAGTATTTTATTCTGCAACTGAACCTAAAAATTAAAAGCTAGTCCATAAAGCAATTCTTTGGGGTTTCATAAATATTTTAAAAACTTATCTGGCACCGATCGAGTTAAATACGTATATTGTAATAAACTTGTGGAAATTGTTTGTCGCCATATCGGTTTCGAACGAAATGTCCTAGTGCCAGTAGTTGCATAAATGTTACAAATGACATTACACAATGTAACACATTGGTAACCAACAGGTAGTTATCAATAAAAAAACGTCTTGAACTGAACGTCAAGATTTTTTTGGTGCGAGATACCTCTAAAATTCGGATAATCTCTAGCACAATTTACAGCCTATTCAACACAGTTTGGAAAATTTGAAGGAGTGAAGCTAACCGATACATATTTGAACAGGCCACTAGCAATTGAAATGATAGTTGGTAGTGATTACTTGTCACATATAACTATTAGCGGTGATGGAATGAATATCACGAGCAATTTTGAAGCGTGGATGTGTCACTTCGGATGGTACTTGATGAAGAATGAAGCCTTCACTCTGGTATAGTCATATACTGATACACCCTTTGTACTGTTATTTTAACAATCTGACGGGCGATACGTTTTACGACTCCCGTTCAAAGAGCAACCTCCATATTAAACCTTTTTGGAACACGTTAAGAAAACACCAGAATTCAAGGTCAAATACACCGGAGTGCTAAAGAAGTATTTAGATCATGGCCATATGAACCCAATATTATATTTCGAAACGAAAATTGAAAGGATGTCTGAATGTTTTCAGCCCCATCATGCTGTCATCAAATCAGGAAGTAAATACACTAAGGTCAGAGTTGTGTTTAACGTATCGAAGAAGACAGTCAGTGGTTTTTGTTGCCTTTGCTAAGGACCAACAATGTAGACTGCTAGATGACGAAACTACGGCCTTGTGTTTAAACACGATGTACAAAAAATATTCTGTGTTTTAGATTGTCCCATCTTATCGGCAAAATCCTATTCCCAATAAAGACAAGATATGATGAACATATTTCTACGAAAAGCTATAACATTTGGGAAAAAATATAAAAGACTGCCAATACTTATTTCCAAAACGATAAACAACTTTAAAGACAGAAATCTTAAGAATTGGGCACACAGTTTGACATCGAATGTCGAAGAAAATTCGACACACTTTTGTTTAAACATAGGCAAAACAAATGTATGGAAAATCCCAATACTTCGAAGAAGACATTGTTATGTAAGTAGATAAATGTCATAGAACAAAGTCAAGCAACTGTTTTAATTTAAATTATTTTAGAAACATCTAAAACGAACAAAATTAAATTTTTATAATCCAAACTTAAACCTTAACAAATAGGATTCTGCAAACAGTTTTTATGACTAAGGATAGTAAGAGGTTGGATATTCAATTGGTAATAACCACATATTCGTATTACTTACTACATCCACGCCCTTACTTCCTGGACTCCAGACCAATTAGTTGCAACCAACTTGCAATAACATAGATTCTAAAGGGTTTCTACTTAATAATTTTGCACGCAATGCATGACATGTTTTACTGGTTGTAAACTTACTTGGGTAATTTGATAAACTCATGAGTATTTCAGTTTTATTTATGTTTAATATTGTTACGTTTTCACCTTTTTAAAAACGTTTAGAATATGAGTTCAAATATGCGTTTAGTTTCAATTAAAAGCAGAAGATTCTTGTTTTCGCCTTCTCGAGAATTCTATCGCAGCTACATTGTTGTTTGTGTATTCTGTTCACCTTGTTTGTTGTTGCTTTCTTTCATATTTGTCTGTCTCCTTTTCTTTTATGTTGGTTTACTTGTAAAAAGTTCATTCTATGTATTTGTGTGGCTTTTGTTTATTGTTAATGTTAAACGATGTTTTCATATTCGTAACACTGCTTCCCATTTAAGCCTGTTCGTCCCGAATAGGCTCATTATCTCTTTTGCCATATTTTGCCAGTCATCCTATGTGTACGACCTTCATTTTTGTTCGGGGGCTGCTAGCTTTCTGTATCCTGTACACGATATAGTTTAACCGCTTTTGTATTTTATACGGTCCATCCCAGATGTTTTGTAGCTTGGGAGATACTCCCTTCTTCAGCTTTGGGTTGTACAGTAGGACCAGTTGTCCCTCATGGAAGCCCTCCGTGTTTGCTGCACGATCATACCTGGCTTTCATTCTATGACTAACCATTTTTATACGGGTGCGCACAAACTCATGAAGCTTTTTTTAGGCTTTTATCCTTTCCAGTGTTGCGGCATCCCTCTTTGTGGCGGGCTTATCACCAAACTCTAAGTCACCGTGCAGTTTTATCTCAGTCCCAAAAATAACATTGGCGGGTGATCTAGATGTTGAATCATGTACCGCAGATCGGTACGACAGTAGAAACCTCGGAATGTCCCAGTCCTTCTGTTGCTCGCTCACTACTTTCCGCAAATATTCCTCCAGGGTTCGATTAAATCGTTCTACAATTCCGTCTGACTGTGGGTGAAGCAGCGTAGTTGGAGTCTTCTTAACACCATATAACTCACATATTTCCTTGAATACAACTGACTCGAAATTTCTGCCTTGATCGGAATGCAGCTCTATTGGAATCCCGTAGCGGCATATTCAGTTGTTCACAAAAACATTTACTATTGTGTTCACCGCCAGATTGGGTATGGCATTTTACATTTTATGACCAGTTACTGAAATAATCCATCACGACGAGAACATATCAGTTTCCGACATTGCTGCCAGGAAAAGGGTCTGCTACGTCCATCGCTATCCGCTCGAAAGGTGCGCCTGAGTTATATTGTTGCAGCTGACCTCTACTTCTTGTTACTGGACATTTAGCTCCAATACACTGGGTACGGTTTTCTATCCAATCCGCCACTGCTTGCTGACATCCAAACCAATAAAAGCGGTGTTTTAGCCTTTCCAGCGTCTTTGTGACTCCAAGATGTTCTCTACTAGGTTCAGTATGGAACTCGTTTAACACTTCTTTCATTTTGGAGGAAGGCACTACTAATAAGTTGGACGAGGTCTTGCCATCAGAGCTTTCCCAATGTTGATATAAGCACCAATTTATCAACTTTAATCTCTCCCATAGTATTCAATATGCTTTTGTAAGAGGACCTTCTGCGGATATCGCATTTCTGGTGGGCCTTTTGTCCTCTTTCTTAGCTGCTATTATCTTCGCCAATATTGGGTCCCTTCTCTGCGCTTCGGTTCAGTCTTCGTTGGCTTCGATCTGCGTAAGCCGAATATCGTAGATGGATTTTTTCTTCTCGGCTTTCACGTAATGCTTACACTCCCATGTTTTATGCCTCTTCAGTGTTCAATGCTGAAGTCGTAAGTCTGGAGGCGCTCAATCCTAATGCTAACTGTCCTTCAGGGTTCTTGAATTGCAGCAGCCATCTCAGTGCGGAATGATCAGTCAGCAGAAAATGTTGACCATAAAGGTACTTATGGTAATATTTTATGCATTCCAGCACTGAAAGTAGCTCACATCGGGTCACACAGTAGTTCCATTCAGGCTTAGACAAGGTGCGATTGTAGAAGCCTACGACTTTCTCTGTTCCATTGACCATCTGGGAAAGTACACCACCGATACCATATCCGCTAGCATCACTATTATAGAATGAATTTTGCCCCTGGGATTGGATACGCCAAGACTGGTGCAACACATAATAGGTCTTTTAATGTCTGGAACGCATTCTCCTGTGGCTCACCCCATTGATACACTTTTGATTTTTTGCTGAGCTCATGCAAGCTTGCGGAAAGCGTCTGTAGTATGTACATAGTCCCATAAGGCCGCGTAGTTCTTGAAGATTCTTGGGATGAGGCCAGTCCTTTACGGCTCGTATTTTATCTTCACCCGTGGATATGCCATCTGCTGTAACAAGATGCCCCAATATTTAACTTGTTTTTGGAAAAATATGTATTTCTTCACGCTTAATTTTATTGTCGCCATTGATATTCATTGCAGAGCTTCTCCCAGGTTCTTGAGGTGTTCGTCGAAAGTTCTGCCCATCCCTATTATGTCCTCGAGGTACACCAGGCAAGTCTTCCAATGCAGTCCATTGGCCAAACGTTTCATAAGCCGTCGTTCGCACTGAATGTAGTTTTCTCCTTGTCTACCAGCTTTGTAAATCCAATGTGGAGAACCACTTCCTTCCGGCTAGCGTGTCGAGTGTGTCGTCAGTTCTCGGTAGCGGGTAACTGTCCTTTTTAGTGACATCATTCAGCTTCCTGTAGTCTACGCAGAATCTTGTACTGCCATCTTACTTCTTGACTAAGACTACAGGTGAGCTCCACGGACCCGATGATGGTTCACCGCTCTTCCTCATTTCGTCGACTTCTGGGTGCCTGTTTTATCGGCCTCGCTTTGCCAATATCAATTTCATGTTTGGCCATGGCTGTTCTCCCTTGGTTTTATTGTTCGTGGCGAAAGCGAAAGCATACCTCTTTTGCAGCTTTTTGGCTTTATTTCTCTCTGGAGCTACTAAACCTGCTACCCATTTTCAACATTTTCACCAAATTCCTCTTGATCCTTGGCTGACATTTCGGCACGTTCCGGCAATTGTTCGCTGTTTATTACCGCCTCGACTGGAGCACAGCGGCCCACATCGGAGTTTTTACAGATGACTTTTTCGTGGCTTGATAAATTAAGCACTCTCACTGGGACTATTCTCTGTTCGGTGGATTTGACGAGGGACTTTGCTGATAACAAATCGGTCTGAATTTCTGCTGGTTCAATAACCCACAAGCGGTTTTTCTCACAATCTCCCTCCGCACGCTCCTATATCAATGATTCACTCTGGGGTGATAATTTTAGTTGTTCGGCAAAAACTTTCATTCTTATCTCCACATTTCGCCAACTGCTGCCCCATATTCAAATAGATGAAATGAGCTATCATAAAATCGGCAACAATGATAACCTCGACCACAATAAAGACGTGACTTACACTAATGTTGGCTTTAGTCACTTTCGCCTCTGTTTTTCCATGGATATAAGTAGAGTGGTGACAGAGTCTCCAGTAGCTGTCCGAAGTCTTACATTGATAAGTGCCTCACACTTTCCCTGCCCTACGTCTGGTTTGATGATGGACTGCGTCGCGACGGTGTCAATAGTGAAGGTGTGTTGTAAGCCATTTATGTACTCGCACGCCGAAAGGTTGTTGTTGTTCTTTTGCATCACTGATATTGAGATTGTGGGGCCCTCACTTATGGGAGCCAGCAGTTGCACTTCAGTGCTAGCTCGTTTTAATTTAACGGGGACTCTTGTGTTGATGACTGGTAGCTCGCCCGTTTATTCCTTGGTGCTGGGATGGACCTTGGCCTTTTCCGTGGCTCCTTACAGTTTCTCTGGAGATGACCACTCTTTCCACAGTTGAAGCATTTAAGTGTAGCCATTTGTCCGTTATCTTCCAAAACTTGCTTCAACATCTTTTCAACTTTATTCAAAAGGCATTCTTCTTCCTCCACCTCTTCCACCTTTAGCACTTTGCTAACTTGTGGTCTAGAAATCGTGCGAGCGGTCTCCTGGGCTAGTGCCGAGGCCACGGCCTCTACGAAGGTTGACTACTGTGTGCAACATACCGCTAATTTGATGTCTAGGTCACGTATATCATTAACAAACGCCTAGGTTTTAAAGTTATCCATTAACGGGTGATTTTCTCCTGGGTATGTAAGCTGCACTAATCTCTTGATCTCCATTGCAAAGGCTTGAAGTGACTCATTAGTCTTCTGCGAACGGCACCTTAACTCCTTGCGGTATAGTTCTCGTTTGTGCTCGTCACCGTATTTACGCTGCAACGCCACCATTAAGTAGTTGTAGTTGTTGTTGCAGGTGGCTGGCATGGTTTCTAGAATCTCAGCTGCGACACCTTTTAACGCCAAAATTAGTTCCAGAGCCTGCTCGTCATCGTACCTTCCGTTTCTGCTATCTACTGTCTCGAATTGGAATTTGAATACGGATAGGGGTGAGCTACCACCAAAGCTGGGTGATGTGACCCAGCCGGTACTTTCTGATACGACTCGCACTGGTTCCGGTCGCTGGCTCTGGAGGTTGTTGATCTTTTCCTCGATCATACCGAGTTTTCCGTCGACGATCTTTTCCAAATCGTTCCCTTTTGTGTCAACGGTCTTTTCTAAAAGTGAAACCCTTTCCTCGACACCAGTGATTCTTTTGCTGACCGACTCATGTCTTTCCTGCAGCTTCCCTGATGTCGCTTCGAGCTTCTTTTTAATTTTTGTCAAAATGCAGTTTGTGGTTTTCGACTTTAGAAGTTTCTGATTTTCGGCTCTAGAAGATTGAAATAGCTTTTGGTTCGCTTCTTGCTTTTTTGATTTTAGGCTCTAGAAGCTTCTTGTACCTCCGCCAGAAATTTTCGATTTTCAGCTATAGAAGCATCTCGTATAATAGAAAATAGCTTTTAATGTGCTACTTGCATTTTCTCCATCATAGCAGCTAGCAACGAATTTATGTCAACACCGCTAGGGGTAGCAGGGGCCTGTAACTCTCGTTCCTCTTCATTCTCAATCTCGTGAAAATCGATGTCAATGCCCTCAAGCTGGAGTTCATTCTTCGTGCCCGTTGTTTGCAGCTCTAGTTTACCCAACTCACGTTTAAGTCGCTCCACTCTTAGTTCAGTGAGTTTCATTATAATTTTTTTTAATTAATTTATTTATTTTTACTTTTGGAGTTTACAATCCCACTTCTGACACCAATTGTTAAGTTTTTACCTTTTTATAGTGTTTTCACACCGAGTGGTTTTAACGCAAAAGTTGGTTGTAACGTTAAAATCAAAAATAAAACCTGCTTATACCATAAAAAATTATTGTGTTAAAACCAACTTAAAACCTTTTTTGAATTGGTTTTAAGTAGATTTTATGAAATGCAACCTTGTTTTATGTACTATATCAGAGCTAACAGCTCTGAAATGTTGAAAACAGCTGATAAAAACAAAATAAAAACAAAACAAATGTAAAAATACAGAAAGCCGGTTGTATAAAAATGTAATATTTTAAATAATGAATGCTGCAACAGTAATAAATAATAATATTATAACAATAATATTAATATTAATAATATTATTTCTTAATTTTTCATATTTTTTTATTTTTTCTTACAGAAAAACAGCTGTTGCACAGTCATAAATGTATGAAAGTTAAAATCAGATTTAAGAAAATTTGCAGTGTGAACGCAAAATCATCTGATTATGGTTTCAATGCTAAAATCAGGTTTTAAATTTTGGTGTGAAAACACTATTAAAAACGTTTAGAGTATGAGTTTATTGATTGCAAACAAAAATAAAAACGTATATGTGCTTCGTTTCAATTAAACTCTTTATTGTTCACACTACTCTTGTGTGCCACCGTATACAACTTCACGAAACAACAACAACTTGCTTGTTCGTTATTCTTCTCCGCTCACGTTCGTAAAGCAGAAGGTTCCTGTTTTCACCTTTTCGAGAATTCTATTGCGGCTGCATTGTTGTTTGTGTATTGTGTTCACGTTGTTTATTGTTGCTTTCTTTCATACTTGTTCGTCTCCTTTCCTTCCATGTTGATGTTGTTGGTTTACTTGTAACAAGTTTGTGTGGCTTTTGTTTATCGTTAATGTTAAACGATGTTTTCATTTTCGTAACAATCTTTATTACTTTCTTATTTGAATCAAAGAATATGACTAAATTCTACATACAATTATCCAACTTAACATAACTCTTTTCTTTTTTTCCATTGAATTCTTTTAATTTTGCTATTTATGCATTTAAAATGAGAGTGATCGCATTTCTTGCAATGCAAATGCAAACGTAAATCAAAATTATGTTTTTATTTTAAAATTTTTGTTTTTGATAAATAATATATTAGGTTGCACTTTCGACAGTGTGATAGGTAGTGCCAACCAATGTAAAAATTACAAGCTTCATTTTACGAAATGTGTTCAAAAGAATTCATTGGAATAAGAATTATGTTTTACCGTTATTTACATAAATATTTTGTTAGGGGTAACCCCCTCACCGTTAGAGCGATGCTCCGTTTTGTTTTAATGTAATGTATGTATTCACCCATATGCAGAGTTAAAAATAAAAATTAACAAAATAAATAGAAGCATAGTTACAAAGTGACTTCACAAAAATAAAAACGTAATATGTAGAATATGGAATTTCAAGTAGCTTGTGTTGATTAATATGGGTCACTAGAAATGCATTATAAATGAATTTGATATTACCATGATATTATGTTGGATCACTAAAATATTAACAAATAATAGAGTAGGGGAAATGAAAATCATTTAAAACGCCTAAGGAATACCAAGACGCCTGAAGAAATAAAACCAAAAGATGAAGCCAAAGCTCAAAAAAAAAAGAGGTAGTAAAGCGGTAAGGAGCTGCATCTGACAGGCGACAAGGCCGAGAAGTCTGGAATTTTAAAGTAAATATTTAGTATTAGAAATAAAGAAGAATAAAATATACAATATATAAATTTTTTTAAATGGGGGGATGGTTTTCAAAGCAAGCCATCATTACAACAGCAATAACAGAAGTGTGCTAACCATTACAAGTGACCACATGCAGCAGATAATTTTAATTCTTTTGCTAGTATTAGTCGTAGGGAAAATAAATGATTATTAAAAAGAGTATATGAGAAAAAAGGCGGTTAAATTTGATGCAAGTTTAACAAATGTATAAGTAATGGATAAGTTAGTAGGAATTTATAATAATTTAAAGAAAAGTCCAAATAGAACTTACACACTAACTTATGTAAACAATACTATAAAAGAAACAGTCATTAAAATGAATGACCAAGTCGCGCTTAGTACTTTTAAAAATGGTTTAAACGAACCACACAGTGTCATGGTATTAGCTGCTCGTCCCAAATGCCTAAATGAAGCAATTCAAATAGCCTCGGAGGTAATACCACAACAAAATTCAATAATGCATTTCAATAAGAATAAAAGACCTAACAATAATAGAGGACAACGTAACTATGCCAATACGTACAATAACAACAGACGAAGTAATAATAATCAGCATTATTTTAATAATTATAGAAGTACTAACAATTTTTAAAGAAAAAACAACAATAATCATCCAAGAGTAATAACTTCAATAGTGTAACGAGTAATTACTTTGTTAATTCTTTTATTAACAGTGGCAACGTTAATAATGTTAATAGTAGAGATTCTAAACTATTACCAAAGAAAATAAAGAATGTGCAGTAGGGCATATTTTGGAATATTTCTCAAAAATATTTCACGACGCGGGGGGAAAGATAGAAGGGAAGGGTAAAGAAACCAAGAGCGTAACAATGCGTTGTTCTCATCGTGCGTTTTTGTAGTTAGACTAATTTTTTATTTATATTTCTGAAACAGTGTTGCCACGCAAAAAGCGACATGAACATTCTTCTTTAGAAGCTGACAAGCAAAGCAACTGAATGCATTTTTACGCTCTCATGATGAGAGCAACACATTGTTACGCTCTTTGTTTGTGTTTATTTTCCTTCTGTCTTCCACCCTCCTCATCCAGAAATGATTTTAGTGAGAGCGGGTGGTAATGTTTGCTGAGAGCGGGTCGCGATATTACAACCCGCCATAAGAAATGTTACTTCTACATAATGCGCCTTCTTTATATTCATATACTTTGCTATTACTTAACGAAGTTCGTCAAGTTATGATTGGAAAATCGGAATTGAGCTTTTAAAAAATTAATTGAAAGTTGTAATGAAATTTTTGCAAAAAAAGAATATACTAGAAAGGAGGCTGCGAGGCGAAAAAGGACAGACCTTACGGCAAAAAATAAATAAAAGTTAATTTAAAATAATTGAAATAAAATCAAAGTGGAATTTTATCTAAGTTTAACAGCTCAGGCGTGGGGTAAAGTTTAAAATAATTAAAAAATGACGACCCGTATATCTAAACAACGGCAATTAGATGAATTAAAAAATGCTGGTGTGGACATTCCGGCAAATGCTTCGTCTGCCCGACTTCGTGAGTTGTATGAAACCGCAGTCACTGCAAATGCTTGTAAAGATGGTAAGGAAGCCTCTGCAGCGTTTAGCCTCGAATATCCTGCTGAAAATACTAAAACTGAAGCCCAAAAAGTTTATGACAAAACTGAAGCCGATGGAGCCAAATCTGATGTCTTTGGAAAACGTGATGCTGCTAGCGTAGAAGTTCAGTGTGCAGCTAAAAATATCGCTGTCTCCGCTCAAAATGTCAGCAATGAGGAAGCTGATTTGGATCATCAGTTAGAAATTCTATGGAAGAGACACGAGCAATTGAATCTACAACAAGCCATTACCGAGTTAGAAAATAGTAACCTGCCGCAACGTGAGCCCGAACAAGTATCATCGCCATTTGCCGCCATGGGCCGAATAAGTTTTCATGATATTGAGCACGCCTTTGTAAAATTTGATGGGGAAAATCCGGCATACAGTGTATACGACTTCATACGTAACTTTGAACGTGTAATGAATATGGTGGTCCTGCAAACCGAACTTCCATAAACCGTGATGCCACTCAATCAAAGTCCAAAATGTTACCAACAAAACTAGTTGAATCTACTTCTGCTGCTTCAGATACAACTGAAATACGATGCTACAATTGTACACAGATGGGACACTATCAAAGCAATGGTAGCTGTTTCCGTTATTGTCAAATGGGACATGACCATCGTAGTTGCACCAATCCTAAGAAGTTATTGCTACCACGGAAGAAGGTTGCTGATGAAACCGATGCCACTGATGCTTACGGAAAGTTTATAAAAACTGTTAATAATGTAGGTATTGCCTTTTGCGACAGTAGGGTCAAATGCAGACAGTTTATAAATCATATTTCTCTTTTTGATACCGGTAGTCCGACTAATTTTGCGAGGAAGTCTTTTGTTCCGTTTAATGTTAACAATGTCGCCATGAAATTTATGTACCGCGGTCTTGGCAAAACTGATCTGATGACTTATGGAACAACAGAAGCAAATATCAAATTTAATAACCAATGTGAGAAAATAGTTTTAAATTTTGTGCCGGACGCAACTATGTCTATTCCGCTTATTTTGGGGGCGTGATTTTCTTAGAAAATTAAATATTCATTTGTATCAAAAAAATTTTAAAAGCGAATTTCAGAATAAAAGTAATGAATTTCTTGAAGGAATCCAGTCGTTTTATTGTGCACTTGATCTGAATAGGGAAATCAAAACGAAGAATCAATCAGCTGTCATTAGTTTATTAACAGTATGTAACGTGAATAAATTTGAAAGGGATTCCGGTTGTTTGAACAAAGATTGCGAATTAAAAAATGAATTTTTGTGCGAAACTGATTGTGATGCTGCTGACCTATGTAGCTTAGAGAATTTGTTGAGTAGTATTTGTTGTATTAATACGATTTCATCAAATGTTGACGTTAACCCGAATCTGAGTCAAATGTATTTCGAAGAGGTGCGTGATGCTATACAAAGAAATTATTTTGGGGCAGATGATATTGAGGTGGAGCCTTACGATTACGAAATGAATATCAGGTTGACAAGTGACGTTCCCTTTCACTCTTTGCTTCGCCGTCCATCGCACATATAAGAGAATTTCAGATATAGTCCAGAATATATGCTTCCAATTTCGTAATAAAAAGAATTTCATACATTTAGTTCGTTGTATAGTCAATTTCTTATATAGTCGAATTTGGATTATATTCCAAATTTTTGTCACATTAATAAATATCAATGTATATAAAGTGTTCTTGATATAGTCCACACTGTAAAATTAATCGCTAAAATCATAAAAAACATTAAGGAAAATGGAACGAAATAAACGCAAAATTTTATGGAAAACAAATATTGGTTACACTGCTTGTGTAAATGTTGCTAGTGCAAATGTTGTGTTAAAAACGGAAATCCCCGTGTTATTTGTAATATACAGTCACACAGATAATTATACGTACCCGCCCTAAAAATCATTTTTTTAAAAAGTAATGAACTTCTAATCTAAAATTTCTTTACATTAGCGTCTGTAACGACACATTTACTTAAATAAAGAAAAAAGATTCCCAAAATCTATGAATTTGTGACTGCAGTTTGCTTAAAACCAATATGGCACCACAGAAAATTATACGTACAACGTATATTTCTAATACAATTTCTCCAAGGGTAGCCCGGTATATAAAATGTATTGTGAATAAAAATCCTAGGACTACAGCCGTAGAAATACGAAATACCTCGGAAAGTGATCACAATGTTATTGTGCATTCCGAAACAGTTCGAAGTGTTTTGAGAAAGAACGGTTTCCGCAGCCGAGTGCCGAGAAAAAAGCCACGATTGGAATTTGCCCAATAATAAATGGACAAGTCCTCTGATTTTTGGGCGAATGTAATATTTAGTGATGAGAACAAATATAATTTGTTCGGCTGTGACGGAAAACAAAAAATTTGGCGCAAAAATCAGTTGACTTGTCCATATATTATCATTTTTAAAATAATGATTTTTAGGGGGATACGTATAATTATCTGTGTGACTGTATGTATACATATGTACTTATACATATATATTTGTAAGCACAAGTTATATAGCTATTGATATTTTAAGTAAATATTGCTCTGAGAATGAAATTGAGAGCAATTTTGTCCTTGACAAAATTGAGAACCATATTTTGAAAAATTTTCTTAAAAAAACAGTCAAAAGTTATGGAACTTTTTAAGTAGTTATGTCTTTAATGAATGTCTAAAATGAGCTTCCTTTTTATTGTATCTCAATCATTACATAGTCAATAAACTAGAAGACTTTTTCAAGTCTATAATTAAAGGAAATACAGTAGTTTTGATTTACCTGCACAACTAACTTTTGCAAGAATTTTTGTGCAGATAAGCCAAAAATGCAGCTAAATTAAATGTTTTTACCTGCCTAATTGGGCAGGTATAGAATAATTATAGGTTACTCTCTCAAAGCCCAGCTAAAGCAAATAACTAAATTTAAATGTTATGTAAGATCAACCATAAAATACTTCTTATTTTTTATTTATTTATTGATATTTGCTTTTAACAAAAAATGTAAATAAATTTCAACAACAAAATTAATTGAGATTTTCTTTTTTTAAATAAAAATTTTTATAAAAATTTCTTTTTCGTTCGACGCAATTAACTTTAATTTTTGCTATGAAAAAAGTTGTGAAGTTCAAAAAATATAAGGCACATATATTAAATGTGCAGGGGTCTAATTCTCGCATTCGTGATCGAAATTGTGTTCGAATAGAAAATAATTTCGATAGCGAGAAATTTTCTGATGATGTTACTCGATACGAAACGAATCGATTTGTTACTTACATAGGTGTTGTTAAACGAGTTAATTATTTCGTTTTAGAGCACTGACTAAAATTCAAAAATTGTAAATAAAAAAGATATGTTTTCTTACAAAAATAAAAGAAATTTAATTAATCCAAGGAAGAAAATTTTATTAAAGTTGCAATATTTCGAATAATGGATAGTATATTTTGATTTTACTCGCCTTCTTCTGATTCTGAGGAAAAAGAACGCGTATACCAGCACAAAGGAAGTTATTTCATGTTTGGAAAAGTATTTTAGTTATTATAGTAGGCCTAGGCGTATTCTGTCTGAGCGTGGAACTTGCTTCACTTCTCTTGAATTTAGTGCATATTTATTGAAGAATAACATAACACATATACAAATTGTTACCGCTTCTCCACAAGTAAATGGACAAGTCGAGCGCGTAAATAGAATAGTAAGAGCCATGTGGAGTAAAATATCCGAATCTATTTGTCATGCTAATTGGCCAACTATGTTAGGCAAAGTATAATACAGCATTAATAATACTATGCATTCTACTACCAAAAAAGCTGCCAGTAAGTTGTTGGTTGGTGTTATACAAAGAGGAGAAGTTGTTGACGAGCTCACAGAATTTCATGAAGAAAAGGTTGACGCAAAAAGAGAATGCAATTTGGATGAGATTCGGTCCTCCGCTTTAGATGCTATAAAGAAATCACAAAGATACACTCAGCTACATTTGCAACAGCATAGCAAACCGGGGAAGAAATATTGTAAGAGTGATTATGTTGTAATTCGTAACATAGATACTTCTAATGGAACGAATAAAAAGTTAATTCCGTACGTAATTCATAAGGTTTTACCACATGACCGTTTGTCAATTAACTCAACTACACCATATGATGGTGTTATAGAAGCTTCAAGAATAAAGTCATGGCTAACAAATGGAATTACAGCTGAATAGTTGTTCGTTTATATTTCTTTAAGCAATCGGCAATACTAGTACATAGTCTTAAGTATACTAGTACATAGTCTTAAGTATAATATTGTAAACTATTTAAATTAAGCATTAACGGTTCAATCGATGTCGATTGAATTGTCAGGTCGGCCGAAGCTGTAACGAGTAATTACTTTGTTAATTCTTTTATTAACAGTGGCAACGTTAATAAAAGTAATTACTCCGTAAACCTTTCTAATTGCTGTGGCAACGTATTGATTAACCAATAAGCGTAGAGATTCTAAACTATTACTTAAAGAAGGTCGTCAAGTTATGATTGGCCAATTGGAATCGAGCTTATATAAAAATAATTTAAAGTTGTAATGAAATTTTTGCCAAAAAATATACTAGAAAGGAGGCTGCGAAAAAGGACAGACCTTACGGCAAAAAATAAATAAAAGTTAATTTAAAATAATTTAAATAAAATCAAAATGGAATTTTATCTAAGTTTAACATTAGCAATAATCATAACAATTATAATCACAGAAATACCTACTTTAGAAATAACAATAATCGAAATAGAAATCAAAGGGAAACGAAGGCCACCCCTGCAATCCTTAAGAGTAAATTTTAACGAAGATGTAGGGAATTAAAAGAATATACCTTAAAAACATATAGTTCACATACGGATACATCCGTTACATTTTGTTACATTCGAATCTGATGAAGGATTTTTCATAGATACAGGTGCAGAAATCTCTATGTGTAAGGAAAATTTTATAAGAAATAAAAGAATACAATGCTTGCAGAATTACAGGAATGGAAAATAAATTAATTCAAACAGTGGGTACTTTAATAATAATATTGGTATTTCCGGAAGATATAATAAGCCACGAATATCAAATAGTGAATACAGAATTCCCAATAGAACAGATGGGTTTCTAGGCACCGATTTTTTTACTAAATATTTGGCAAAAATAGATTATGACACATACACATTAGCTATCATAATAAATGAAACTGAATACGTTCTACCAATGAGAGCAAATATCAATAAGTTCACAATACCACCGCGAACTGAAATGAAACAAGCAGTAAACATACAGATTGAAGAAGATAGCGTAGTATGCGCAAAACTAATCGATAGCAATATATTTAATGGTAATGCAATAATTCCAAAACATGGCACATTAGAATCCTAAATACTTCAGACGAAGAGGTTACAATATCACAATTAGATTTACAAATCAAACGCTTAACACATTACAACATTCTATATAAATAAAAAAGAAATTACTAATGATAAACAACAGGATAGATGGGGAAAATTAAGAAAATTACTAAGTATAGATACAGTCGACATTAACGCAAGACAAACCATAGAGAAAATAAGTAACGAATACCAAAAAATTTTTCATTTATAAGGAGATCATTTAACAGCAAATAATTTCTATCAACAAAAACTACAAACTGTGGACAATATCCCGGTTTACACATGAAATTATAGATTACCATAGTCACAGCAGAAAGAAATCAGGATACAAGTTCATAAATTGATAAAAGAAGATTTAGTTGAACCATCCGTTAGTCCTCATATTACTGCGTTACTTTAAGTCCCAAAGAAAAGTGACAGCGATGAAAAGAAGTGGACTAGTTGTCGATTAAATAAAAAATATTCAATGACAAATTTCCATTACCTTAGTTAGACGATGTGTTACACAAGAAGAGCAAAATATTTTTAAACGCTAGACATGACGAGCTCTTTCCACCAAATAGAATTAGAACCCACATCTAGACCACTTACAGCATTTTCTACAAATAATTTACATTATCAATTTAAAAGATTACCTTTCGGCCTGAAAATATCATATAATAGTTTCCAACGAATGTTGATAATAGCATTAACAGGTTTTGATTCTAATGCTTTTATATATGTAGACGATATAATTGTTTTTGGATGTTCTTTACAACACCCTAATGATAATTTAAGAAAAGTTTTTCAAAGACTAAAAACCCACAACCTTAAATTAAATCCAAATAAATGTAATTTTTTGAAACCAGCAGTAGTTTATTTAGGACATCTTATTACAGATAAAGGAATAATGGCAGATCCGAATAAATGTAAAACACTTGAAACGTATCCAATTCCGAAGAATTCAGATGATACAAGAAGATTTGTAGATTTCTGTAATTACTATAGACGTTTTGTTAACCCTTATCCTGTATTCATGGGTCAAAATTGCCCAAACAGTTTTTATTGCTCATTTACTCTTTAAATACTCAGCGGATTTTTTAGAAACTTTTGTACAATTATTTTTTTAGTGAATACTATTAAAATTTAAAATATAACTTTGGTAAATCGTTTCACAAAGCGTGTGTAAAAAAACTTACGGAAATGGTACTTTTGGGTCAAATTTGCCCAATGCAAAAAAATCAATTTACGCATGTGATACGAGCTTTGTAACAATTTTGTGTGCTTTGACAACATCATAACTAGCAACAAAACAAAAGATAAGTTAAAGCCCACAAATGTGTTTTGTTGTTTTTGTTTTTTATAGCGGTACAACAAGCTGCAACAAAACCAAAAAAAAAGAACAAGTAGTATAAATATTTCATTCATTTATGTGTTTTTGTATTGAATACAAGGGACAAAATCTTTACTTATTTTGGAACAATGAAACCAGAAGAGATAAGAACTTTTCTTGTGCAATCTGATTCAGGCGACGAAATCCCCCAGGACACATCAAGTGAAGATGAAAACGATCTCGTTTCTGAACTTGCATCTGATTATGACCACAACTCCTCGTCAGGCGCTAGCATAGGGAATTTCGAAATTCTCGATCAAACTTGGGATGAAGATTTAATGTATCTATATAAAAGTGGGAAATATTTATGGTCAGAAACATAATTGAAAGATCTTCTAAACAGAACATAATAAATTTGACTCCTGACCCAACGCGCTATGCTATTTCAAGAGCTGATAATTTTATACTATTTTTCTGTTATTTATGCCCAGTGATAATATGAAATTAGTTGTTGATATTACTAATTTACAAGATTAGTCTGTATTTGGAAATATTTGGATTGCTGTAGATGACATAACAATTGAAGTATATTTCGGGCTACTTTTGTTGGCGGGTGTCTTTAGATCTCATGGTGAAGCTTTATAATCTCTATGTGACGACCGCTATTCAAATCCACCAAATCCAAACTTTTTGGAACCCATGGGAAACACATTTACGAAATATATTTAATCTTAGCGAATATGTGACAGTGGATGAGCTTGTAACGTATAGTGGACGATGCCCATTCAAGCAATGCATACCATAAAAAGCAGTCAAATATGGTATACATATGGGAGTTGTGTTATGTAGAAACAAATTATTCATGGTCCTTATAGGTGTATACTGGAAAAGACAGAAAGAGGTGAGAAAGCGGAGAAATATCTAGTAGACCGAACATGCCACAAAGTAGTCCTGCTAAAGCAGTCGTAAAAAGCCTTTAAAAGTATTCTGCTGAAGTTCTGCAAGCAAATAATTAAAAAAGATTGTTACTTTTGTCTAAATCGTTCTAACAGCATCAAATATGCAAATAAATATTCCGAATGTCTAAAATTTATTTGCAAATAGCATTCTGACACCAATATTGTACGTAATGAATGTAAAGAAATAAAAAAACTGAATAAATATTATAATTTTTTTGCATTGGGCAAATTTGACCCACTAATGTCACATGCGTTATATTTTTGAAGTACAGGATAAGGGTAAAAAATGTTGCCAGACCTCTCAATGAATTATCGAAAATCAAAATCAGATTACGCCTTGGGAGCAGTGCTTTCACAAGGTGAAATAAATAGTGCTTTACCAATCTCATATGCAAGCCGTTCACTTAATAAACATGAAATTAACAAGCCTGTAATAGAAAAAGAACTCTTAGCTAGTCATTGGGAAATTACTCATTTTAGACCATACTTATACGGTAGGAAGTTCAAAGTAGTGACTGATCACAGACCACTATTATCGTTATTCACCCACAAAAACTCTTCATCAAGACTAACTAGAATTACATTAGATCTCATGGATTACGATTTCGAAGTCATACACAAACAAAGAAACGTGAATACTAATACTAAAATACATGATCAAGAATCAAAATAGATTCCAATGTCTTAAAAAAATGATGCCAAAATCGATAAATATAATGCCTAGAAAAATGACTGAAAAATTAAATTAAAAAAAAAGTAATGTAGCCGAGATACTTAATCACGACAATACGGCAATGAAGAAAGATGAAAATAATAAGGAGAGAAAAAGTTATGAGACAGAGACTAATAAACTCTTTATGAGGAAAAGCATTTCGTTTTCACAAATTAAAGGCTACACAAGATTACATTTTGTTAATTAAAGTTAATAAAAGCATGCCAAAAGTTGAAATATTTAGTAATCGCTTAATAGTATCTGTTAATAAAAATGCATACTCGAATTAAGGTTCAGTCTTGCAGAATTTAACGAAATATTTACAGTAACACTAGCGAAGGATAATATAATATTCAAATATGTACACGAAGAAAAATTAATTAAAATATATTATATTATTTAAACAACCAGAAAGGATACTGGAAAGAGTAGACAGAAAGAAATTATAAAAGAATATCATGAGTACGCGCGAGTACGTAGGAGAGTCATTAGATTAAAGCAGAAATATATATGGAAAAATACGTATAAAATGATTAAAGATTTTATCAGTCATTGAGAAAGTGGTAAGAAGAATAAAATTATTAGATACACCCCGTCGCTGACGGTCTATTGCAGGGCATGTTGCGATGAGGAGGAGTTGGAGACTATCGACCACCTCCTCTGTAACTGCCCACCCCTTGGTAGGTTGAGGACCCTTGGCAGGGCCTTCTTTGGGAGTTTGAATTCTTTGTCGAGAGCCGACATCAAGGCTCTCCATAGATTCATTAGTGGCTTAGACTGGTTCAGAGGTGCTAGGGCTTCATCGGTGTAGTCGCGCTCTCCCTTTTTTGTTGTGTCTGGTCTGTGTAATTCCTCCGCTTCCCATTCTCCCCCTTTCCTATATCCTCTCCTTTTATCCTATTATCGCTATTATCTTTCCCTCTTTAAGAACCTTGTACAATGGGTCAATTCGACCTCCGGGTACTATACGTCCGCTAACCTACCCTAACCTAAGGCATCAAATCAAATTACTAACACACCTACAAAAACATTTCAATTAGACACTGTAGGTCCTTTAAGAGTATCAAACGGATATAGATATATATTAAAGGCACAATATGAACTAACTAAATACATTAACGCATTCCCAATAGAAACTAAAGAAGCATCTGAAATTGAATAAACATTAGTAGAAAAATTTATATTAAAATATGGATGTTTTGACGCGGTTGAAACAGATAGAGGAACTGAATTTGTAAATGAAGTTTTTAATAGAATATGTACTCCTATGAAAATTAAACATGTAACTTCCATAGCATACCGCCATGAGACTTTAGGTAGTATTGAAAGAAATCATAAAATATTAAATGAATATATGCGTTCCTTCACGGAACAATACAATTGGGATGAATGAATTCTGTACTATACATTCGCGTATAATACATACAACAGCACACACATCCACAGGTTTTTCTCCATTTGAACTCGTATATAGGAGATTAGCGTCAATGCCAACCAATCCCATGTTACAGAATTAAAAATAAAATTAAAACATGCCCATGAGATGGCAAACAAAAAACTATTCCAAAACAAAAACATATTAAACACAACAAATTTGATAAGAATACTAATGATATTCAAATAAAATACATTGCTCCTTTTGACGTAATAAACACACAAAATGTAAATATCACAATCTTAAAAGATAATAAACCAATTGTAATGTACCAACACACAAATAAATATATAAATTTTTCTTTTTAGTTTTAAGATTTGAATAATTATTGTTAGTTCATAATTAATGAAGATTCAATAAATAATAAATGAAAAAAAAAAAATTAAACAAAAATACTTTTATACAAAAAAAATATAAATATAATATTATATTTTTTTTCTTTTGAACGGTTGCGTATTGGGGTTTTTGATTCCTAAAATGGGAATTAATTGGAAAATGAAATTCTGCACCACTTTCTCAAAAAAACGTGTCTCTAGCAAGTACCGTTACATTACTACATACATACATACATAATTGGCCATTACAACCCTTCAGTCAGGATTACGGCCTAGCTTCTCAACACCACTCATGTTGTGTGCGTTAAATTTATACATGAGTGGCGGGACCTACAGCTTAAAGTCGACTCCGAACGACAGATTTTTTTGAGAAGCTTGTCAAGGCAATTTTTACATTACTACGCCTTTTTGAAATGTGAGATTTTTGATATTTTTTTATCTTTCGTGAAAAATCTAAATTTTCAGTGTTTTTAAAATTAGTTCTCGGCAAGTTTTTAAGTAAAAGTATTAAAAAAATTTATTTTTGATGTCTGACCTGGGATACGAACCCTGGCGTTTACGTCTAATAAGCGAACACATTACCTAGTCTGGTAGGCGAATTGATTTACATCGTTGTTAATTTGGAAGATATTTTCTAGAAATATGGTTCTATGTTCTATGTTAAGAATCCTATTTCTGTCTTGAATTTATTTATATATGTATTTCTGAACAGTTTTTTGCTGTATGTTTATGTGAGTTGTGATGTTGGATATTTTTGTTGATATAGAATTGGTTAAATAAGTTAGTTCTTGAGTAACTGTCAACAATCTCTACGTATTTAAGTTCGATAGGGAGATACCCATGATTGTCTGACAAGTCTTTCATTTCTAATGTTTGTGCCGTTATGGTAGTAAGTATGGTCGTTAATAGTAGTAAAGTTGAAATCATCTGAAAGGAGAAAAGACACTAAAGTTTAAGTTGTTTCCTGTATGTTTAGATTTTGAAATTGTTTCTTCTTCTTTACGTGTGACTTATAATATTTGTGACCTCGGCTAGTTTTTTGCGTGCTCATTGTTTAATAGAGAAACGGTTACTCTCCGAAACTTAGAATGGTTTTTTTACCTCTTTCATCTTTTAAATATACCGGCCATATTTGAATCTCTACTTCTTCCCTGTTCCTATTCCGTTTTTCTACGGCTTTTTCCTTTACCACAATCTCGTCGACGATGTCCTGAGGAATTATATTACTTCTATAAATTTTAATATTATTAGTATTATTATTGAAGGACTTGATCACGATTTCTTTAAACTTTTCAAATAACGTTCCATTTTACTGCATTAAGTTTTTGTGGATCCAAGTGATCCAAGTGTTATTAATGTAAATTCATCGAAATTTTTAGCACAGATAGTTCTTCTTTTGTTCTGAAATATAAGTTCGGTATTTATTTTTAGCTATCCTAGTGGTGTTTACTTATTAATATATGGTCGTTTGAAGAAGTTTAGGGGTGTATCTACCTCCTTTATGACCTCGTTTTCTTCGACTAAATGTATCTCATTGATTTCAGTTTCGATTCGATTAAAACTAACTTCTTATACTTAGTTGTATTCTTGTAAACGCAGTCGCCATCGTACCGATTTAGAGTTGGGTTCCTTGACAGAAAACAGTCATGTTAATAGTCTGTGGTCAGTCTCTATCAAGAATTTTATATACTATAGCGAAGAGTTCCTTCTCTATTGTGCTCTAGGTCTTTTTGGACCTGTTAAGTGTCCGGCCTGCGTAGCTTACAGGATGACCGTCCTGCGTAAGGACAGCTCCTATAGCTAATATGCTTGCGTCCGTTTACAAGATGAATTTTTTGTTAAAATCAGGAAATTTTAAAACAGGAGAATTGGTTAGAAGTTTCTTAAGCGTCTCGAAACTGATTATGTACTCCACATCTGTTATATTCATAGGTACATTTTTCTTTAAGTATTTTGTCATTTGTTTGGATATTTTTGAATAGTCTCTGACAAACTTCCTATAGTACCCAGCCAGTCACAGATATTGTTTAATTTCTTTCTGATTTTTTGGTAATGTGAACACACATGATTTTTTCTTAAATCATTCATAGATCTTTTCATAAACTCTCTCTTGTCGAGTTTAATTTTTAAGTTCACGTCATTCAATCGTTGAAATACTTTTATCAAAGATTCTACATGTTCTTGTAAAGAGGTTGAGAATATTATTATATACCATATACCGGACATATTTTGTTAATAAGGTCACCCAAAACGTTATTCATCAATCTTTGGAAAGTGGCTGGAGATGTTTTTATGCCAAAGGGCGCAGTGCCCACCTTCCACGATAAAAGCTATTTTGGTGATGTCCTCATCACGGATTTCAATTTGATGGAACCCTTTAGCTAAGTCTATTGTCTCCTCGTCTAGATTTATATAACCTACGACAAGCCTACACTTTGTTTTCCCGCTGACGTCCATTTTGTTTGGAACAATCCAGACAGGCGCGTTGTAAGGAGAATGGCTGTGTCTTATAATTTTTTTTCAACCATTTCTTAAATTTATATTTCTATACCTTTTTGCTGCAATTGGAATATTATTTTTTGTACGTATTTCGTGCGTAAGAAAATTTTTTTATATATTTTTATAATGGGATGAAGTTTCTCTCGTTCTTCATTATCTTTGAAAGTTTTAACGTAAACGTAATTTTCTGGGCTTATTTCAAAAGTGTTTTCTGTATTTCACATTACTTTTTTTGGTAGAGTTCCCGACACATTAACAAACGTGAATATTTTTGATTATTAAGTCTCAAATATACCTTCCATAATTTCTACGTTTTCATTTTTTTTAAACGATTTTGGGATTAAATATTAAACCATTCTTTTGTTCAACAGGTAATTTTATTTCGTGTAAGCCGCCCTTTTCAAAATAGTATTCAATACCATCATTGGTATATTTGATTGGAATACGTTTACTATTAATGTCTAAAAAATTATCTCTTAAATTTATAGGTGTTTGTAATTGTTTTAGTATATCGTTTCCAATTAGACCGTCGTATTGGTCATAAAAACGACAAACAAGGAATTCAATTCTATCATCAGAATTCTCACTGAATACCTTAAAGATTCGGATGCGAACTTTTTCTCTTAATCTAATATGGTGTTGAAGTGTTTTCAAAGTTATTTAGTTACAGGGTATACGCTATTTCGGATGACAAATCCTGGGATTTACAATCGAATAAGTGGCCCCAGTATCGAGAATAAATTTTAAATTTACTGACTTTGTCTTAATAATAATTACATAGGGTAATTTCCCTTGGAGGCTGTGGGTCCAAAATTTTCAATTATGTTTACCTCCATAGGTTCAGTGTATTTTTGCTGTGGTTGATTATTTAAAGCAGAATTATAATTTTGTTTTGATTTTGTCGATAATACCTATGGCCACGATCATAATTAGAATCGTTTGTCCAAATCCTTTGGTTGTTATTTGGGTGGCTGTTCCAATGTTCCTGATAGTTGTATCATAGTTGTATTATATTATTTTTGATATTGCCTAGGTTGATTGTAGTGTCTATTATTAAAGTTTTGTTTAGTTTGTTGACTGTTATTTTGTCCTTTGTCTTTGTGTGGTTTGTGAAATTTCATCTGAAAACCGTCCTTTCCTATTTTGTCGTATCCACTTTCGATACTTAATTTCATTATAAAATTCAAGTGTAGTGGTGGTGAAAGTTACGGACCTAAGGTCATCGAATAACAATGATACATTTAATATTAATATAAAATTTTTGTTCTTAAATAATGTTCTTATTAATCGAATAATATTTATATTTAAAAAAATAATATATTAAGTAATTTATTATATTAATTAATTGATAACAAATACACAGATCTTGGTTTTTTTTGGTATATGCAAAAGTTATTGCATAATAACGACAATAAGGACCATATTAAATAACATGCGGATCCTTTTACTTATTTAGCTTCTTTTCACTCCCCCTTTTTTCTTTTGTTTTTATAATTTTTAAAGTTTCACAATTTTATTTATTATTATGTTTTTATTAAAAAATTTTTGTTTATGCACCTCTTTTTTTTTTTTTTTTTGAGTTAAACGTTCACTGATTTTGTTGAACTGTGGACTGTATGGTAGCTTAACAAACACAAAAAAAAGGATGAAACGGTGAATAACCTGATAGGCTGGAAGCTGTTGGGGCTGGTGGTTGTGGCTACTCCTGGTGACCAAACTGCTGCTTAACTTTCTGGCAATACAAAATTTGAAAGATTAGAAAAAAAAACTATTCTCTCAAAATGTAGGAAAAAACAACACTTTCCTGGTTCGGTTTCGAATGGCACACAAACAATTTTCCTTTTTTATAAGCACAAAAAAAACAAATGATCTTTGTTGTATAGCTGTTCCGTTTTTTTTTTTTATATTTTAATTGTTCTTTTATATTTTGATTGTCTTTTCAATTTTAGTTTTAGAGTGTTAAATTTTTTTTTTTTCAGCAGACTAAAATCACAATATAACACTAGAATTTAATATCTTCCTTTCTCTATAAAAACACTTCTGTATCTATTTAAGTAAAATTGTGGAATTAAATTAAGTACATTTTTCGACCAATGTATATTATTAATAAACAAGATCAGCTTTTGCTGGTTACAAAACGAATGAAAAAGTAGAAAAAAATTATATAGACTAAAGCCCTAATATTACATTAAATTACATTTCATGTTGATTACAGAAAGCTTAAATGTAATATATAGCGCCCTCTGTTGGTGACTTCCCATCATTCAAACAATCCTGTTTATGTCACCAGTAATGGGAAGTGTGGATCGTCAGACATAAACATGCCGGCGCCCTTGCAGTACTGCAACCAAAAAAGAAGTCCTCCATCTAATAGCTAAAGAAAGGAAAAATTTAAAAGAAAAGAAAAAAAAAACTTCCTTGTTAGTTTCATATTTGAAAACAAGAAAAGACCAAAAACTTGACAGCTTTCAGCAGTTCCAATTCTGATCTGTTTGAATCGAAAAGTTTACACTGGAAAAATATATTCAGGATTAAGTATCATGGTCCAAAATTAGGTATCGAAATCTTGAGTCTTATTGTTCCACTACTAAATCGGAACTAGAGCTCCCGACGAACTAGGTCTTCTGCTCTCACGACCATTGAACGAACTAGGTTCCCTGGTGGATTATTAGGACGAACGAGGTCCGTTATTTTTCCGGGCTAGTGGACGGGTTGTCCCCTTCGATGCCTCCGTTTTCTAATCCAACCTTCCTAGGGACAGACGGACTAGGTCTATTGCCCCGTAAATGGAAGGTTTAACTTCAGCTGCCCGTATTCTCACACGTCTACCAGGTATGATCGTGGCTCAAGCTACCTTCGTCTTCGTCTTCGACATCCTCACCTCTCTTGGATCTCCTCGAGATACCATGATACTATAAGCTATAGGTGTTCATTAGTTCTTCGCTGGAAGAATTACAAGGTGTCTAATCGGCCTTGTAATTGTTTCACGTTCAGTTGCCAAATCCACAGTTTTCATGTAACCGTTATTATCCAAATGTAAATTACGAATGAGACCTAAGCGCCATTTAGTAGTAGGCCCTATACCTTCTCTTATTGCTACTGTGTCACCAACTTTAATATTCTTCCCTAAATATTGACCGTAAGTCTTTCCACGAAAAGTCCTATCCACTACATTGGAATGGGACTTGGGCCTGGTTGGCAACACCCGAGGCCCTCTATCAGTCGGCTTAAAAATTTTACAGGATTTTCCTCTAACCCCTACTTTCGCGTAACCCGATACAAAGGTTGAGAGCTCTTTCGAATTCAGTTCTGGTAAAGGGCCGGTTACAATCCAGCCAAATATGCTCTCCTGCGCCATTAGTTTTCCTATAATATTCTTCTTGACACCTTCCAATAAGATGTCAGGGTATATGTCACCACCAAAAAGAATGTCAATGTGACCACTCTTATCGAATTTCGGGTCAGCCAACGAAATTCCCGAAAAGGCTGCTGATCTCGAAATATCAACCGTTGAATTTGGCAACATGCCAGTCAACCGTAGGACCGTAAACCTATCATCCAAAAGTGAAGTCAGGACAAACGAACATTGTCCCTGAACAGTACCAGTAGAAGCTCCGTTCAGACCCGAAACTTTGGCATTCATCCGAACTGTTGGCAGTCCTAATTTTTTCTGCAACTTTTCCGAAATAAAAGTTGCCTGAGATCCAGAATCTATCAGGGCCCTAGCCTTAAACGTTTGCCCTCGATGACAAATACCAACCATGGCTGTCCCCAAAAGTATCTGCCCCGATGTAGCAGCGAAACAATTCTGGACCTCAGGATTTGACTTGACTGCCCCACTAGAACTCGACGCATCCAAAACGCCCATTTCTGAAGAGGATCCAGACACCTCTCGATGCAGTAGAGTGTGGTGTTTCAACTTACACACCGAACAACTAACTGTGCTCTTACACGCACTGAGTCTATGACCACTTGTGAGACAGTTGATCCAAATATTGTACCACTTCACAACAAAAAACCGTCTTTCGGGAGATAAATCCAAAAATTTCGGACAAATATTTATCAAATGGTCTCGCAAACAATAATTACAAACTTTCCTATTCAACTTAGTGGAAAAGGATCGAACTCCCCTTTTCACATTAGAAAGAGTTTCAGGGGCGGGCCTAGAACCATTACCTACTGGTTAAAAATTTCGAATTTCAGACACAGTTTCCAGAGACTGAAACCGTGAAGTCAAAAAATCGTCCAAATCCTTCCATTTGGGAATCTCCACCTTGTTCTGAATTGTCTGTTCCCAGAGAGACAAAGTCAGCACTGGCAATTTGGTGGAACACAAATAAACGAAAATTGGATCCCAATTAGAGATATCAATATCGTGCATTCGGAGTGCCGATATGGAATTATTGATATCTCGCTGCAACCTTTTGATGTCCTGGGCAGCCTCGGATTTGACCGGTGTAAGAGTGAACAAGACTTTCAACTGTGAGTTCACTAAAATTCTCTTATTTTCATACCTATCCTTCAGGTTATTCCAAGCCTCCTGAAAACCACTATCAGTCGGAGGAGATTTCTTCACAATCTCCAAGGCTACACTACGTGTGAACTGTCTCAAATAAAAAAGTCGTTCAACTGGGGAAATGTTGGCCCCGTTCACATAAACAGCAGTGAACATGTCGCGAAAAGATGGCCAAGACTTATAGTCCCCATGAAACACCTCCATGGTACAAGCGGGCAGCTGCATATTATGTCGAATCCGATTTTCGCTGCCTTGACCATTCTGACATTGGGTTGATGACATCCCAGCTTGATTGACCAAAGTCTGGGAGAGCTCACCCATTAGTGAGGCAACAGTTATGTAACCCAACCTACAATGTCCAAAAAGTTCACGCGCCGCCTCCCGATCACCTTCCAGGTCCTCCTCATCACCCGTTGCAAAGGCCTCATAGGAATCCCTAACTCTCGCCCATAGCGACTTGAACTCCTCTTGCTGAATCTCAATGGAGAAGGTCGTATTACCTTCCTGAGGAGTAGCATTGAATTCCCTTTCAAAATCCAGGAATATTTGAGCAAACCTCTCAAACGTCAATAATCTCCTAGACTTCGGCATCGCGACTAGACCTAAGGTAACTAACAATATGAAAAAATTACAAACGGAAACGAAAACGAACTAGCAGAATGATTGTGACTCTGTTTTTCACCAATTCCAGAGATTAAAATCAAATAAAAATACAAAAAACAAATGAACAATAATTCGAAAACGATCAAAAATTCGAAAGTGTTCGCGTCCCGTTCGGTAGCAGTTCTGCGCTCCAGAAATAAAATTAAAAGAGTAAGAAAAATAAACTACAGGTCACTGCGATCAACTTAATGTTCACAACGCGCCACCACGATAAACTTGGCGTCCTACCGCAAACTAAACGAAGAAATATATGTATGTCCAATAGGACGAGCATATATTTTAAAAAAATAAGACGCACTTCGCGAAGCCAAGCCAACAGGACGAATTCCTAATGACCAATAACACGATACTTATTACCGTCTCAAAATTCAAAACAAAAATAAAATAAATAAAAAAGGAATATAAAATACAAGGATGAAAAGCAGTTCAGAAAAACTACTTGTATTCACTTTGTATTCCAAATTTATGTGTAAATATATGTATATATTATATAAATTGCTAGATTATATTAAATATTAAAAAATATCAAGTTCAAAATTAAATACAAAATAACAAATTTATAAATTTTATTCGAATGTAAAATTATCAATAAATAAAAATTATTCCAAAGTAAATAAAAGAATAAAAAAATTCAAACCGAAACCCATAAATAAATTTTATTGTATCATTTCACTTCACTTTGATGAAAATTTAAACCTTTTATTCACTCAAAGATCTGCTAACAAAAATTTAGATCGATCAATAATAAAAGTAAATAACACTTATTCATGGGTACCCGGTGGATTTGAAGGATTGTTATTAATGGTAATAGACTTTGCTATCTACCCAACGCACTATTACCAATTATTACAAAACCTTGGACAAAAATCAAATTGGGTTGTTGAACTCGATTTTCAACTATTTATTCTCACCCCAATTTGATCGTTTTATTTAAAAATGAATTTCCTTATAATCCAAGACAAAAAGGATTAACAGTGTATATTAAAACCGGCTCGGTTTAAATATTCGATAAATTCCCAAAGTATGTCTGTGCTATGGAAGTTATAACACTAATACTTTCTGAACAATACACTGTTATATTATATAGAAATAAAGTTCTGTTAGACTAGACAACAAAACTTTATAAGTATATGAATCACCACCAAATAGAAAATTAAAAAAGTAAAACACAAACAACTTTACCTTTGTTTAAATTGGTGGCATAAAACCAATCAAAAAGGTCCCAAAATCCGGCTCGAAGGACCAAATGTTGAACTGTGGACTGTATGGTAGCTTAACAAACACAAAAAAAGGATGAAACGGTGAATAACCTGATGGGCTGGAAGCTGTTGGGGCTGGTGGTTGTGGCTACTCCTGGTGACCAAACTGCTGCTTAACTTTCTGGCAATACAAAATTTGAAAGATTAGAAAAAAAAACTATTCTCTCAAAATGTAGGAAAAAACAAAACTTTCCTGGTTCGGTTTCGAATGGCACACAAACAATTTACCTTTTTTATAAGCACGAAAAAAACAAATGATCTTTGTTGTATAGCTGTTCCGTTTTTATTTTTGTTTTTTTATATTTTAATTGTTCTTTTATATTTTGATTGTCTTTTCAATTTTAGTTTTAGAATGTTAAATTTTTTTTTTTTTCAGCAGACTAAAATCACAATATAACACTAGAATTTAATATCTTCCTTTCTCTATAAAAACACTTCTGTATCTATTTAAGTAAAATTGTGGAATTAAATTAAGTACATTTTTCGACCAATGTATATTATTAATAAACAAGATCAGCTTATGCTGGTTACAAAACGAATGAAAAAGTAGAAAAAAATTATATAGACTAAAGCCCTAATCTTACATTAAATTACATTTCATGTTAATTACAGAAAGCTTAAATGTAATATATAGCGCCCTCTGTTGGTGACTTCCCATCATTCAAACAATCCTGTTTATGTCACCAGTAATGGGAACTGTGGATCGTCAGACATAAACAGATTTGTTATTTTAATTTTATCCTTTGAAACCTTATTGTGTTCATGTTTTTTGTTTTAAATAACAGTTCATTTAAAGTTTTGTTTTAAAAACACAACGCTACACTATTTTCTGTTGTCAAGGATTATTCCTCAATACTATTTCCTCTTTTTTCCTTATTTTGTTTTATTTTATTTATTTATTAATTTTTTTTTTTTAATTTTGAAAGGATTATTCCTCAATCCCATCCTAGTCGTCAGTTTTATTTATGTTTAATATAATAATAAAAAAAATAGATTTTTTATTTATTTTTTTATTACTTTCTTATTTGAATCAAAGAATATGACTAAATTCTGAATACAATTATCCAACCTACCATAAATATTACGAAATAAAAAAAATAGATTTTAGCTATGATGATCAATAAAATTCCAGTTTATCATAAATGAAGTACTCTTGTTTTAGAGATATTTATAAATAAGAAAACTTAATTTAGTTGAGCAATGTTATCGACATTGCTCCGGCATTGCCATATTTTTGAAAAAGTTAACTAATATAATTATAATAACGCAAGAAAGGTAAAGATGACTTTAAAGCTGGAGGTCTACACCACGCGTTCTATGCGTTTTCGCATTCTATGCGGCTGTCAAAAAAGTAAAATTAATGTATTTATTTGGTGCAAGTTACATGTACAAAAGCGTAGAATGCCTTGACGCATAGAACGCGAAAAGTAGATCTACTTTCTACTTTTGTCAGCATCACAAGCGGCGCGCGTACAAAACAGCTGATTTTAACAAGTTGTTTTGTTTTAATTTATTAACATTTTTTGATGAACGATGGGGAAAAAATTAACTGAAGCGGTAAAAAACACGAAGTTCTTTATAAAAAAAGCTCGCTTTTTTATAGAAACAAATTTAAAAGAGCAGCTGCTTGGAAATCCATTGCCGAGGAATTAAATGTACCAGGTAATAACATATACATAAATTAAAAAATATTTGTACACATTCATGACGGTATTTTATATTGCTTTTTTTTAGAGAACATTTGCCAATCTCGTTGGAAAACTCTGAGGGTCCGTTTTGTGAAAAAATGCGAGGAGAGCTATCATGCCTCTGGTAGTGCTGGAGATTTCGAAGAAAACCAATGGCCATACCAACAGCAAATGGAGTTTCTGTGCGAACATATTAAACCACGAATTTAATTTATGCTTGTGTATTCAAAAGGGCATAAAATGATTTTTTCCTTTGCCGTTACAGAACAATAACAAACTTGAAATCAACACAACCAAAACCTGATGAAAAAAGTGCAGACGCATATTTTACACTTTTAGAAGACGACTCACAAATTATTGAGAGCCTTGTAGATGTATTTATACAAATAGTTGTTAAATTATTCACCAATTTTAAAAATTTTTTGTACATACATCGTTTTTAGATGAGGAGCTGATTTCTTCACCACCAGTTAGCGTACCAACTTTGGATACTGAATCCAGCTCCTGTCCAGTCGATGTGCCACATAGCAGCCGAAAGAAGACAAGACGGGAGAATGATGGCGAAGCCTTCAACGAATTTTTGAATAAAATTACCAAAATAGCAGATACTCGGTTTGCCGTTCCATCTTCTCAAAAAGAAAGTGGGCCACATGAAGGTTTTATTTCTATGGTGCGAGAAATTTTCGATGATTTACCCAGTGATGTCGTTAAGGAAGCCAATTTTTTTTCATAAATTATTTGCATGACCAAGTGGCAGCAAATAAAAAAGTCTGATTTTTCTAGTTTTTTATTAGGTATCATTTTTATTATAAATGATTACAGAATTTTTATTTATTATTATTATTATTTATTTTTAGTTTCTTTAAATTCAATAAGTATTGTAATAATATTGTAATGTATTGTAATTAGTGTTTTTCACGGGAATTCCGCAAATTTTTCAATCCCGAAATCCCGGGAAATTTGTTCGGGAATTCCCGGGGATTATTGCGAATGAAATTAGCTGTGCAAGCTTTATGCCGACTAGAAGTTAATATTATAACAGCTGATGGGATAGTGAATAGTTTATGCCAACAAATTTATTTTTTTATTTTATTTATTTCAAGTCTATGGAAAATCCTTACAGACTAATTACATTTTATATTACAAAATTTATATTCAAAATTATTATTATTAATATTATTACGATTTCAATACAAAAATAAAATAATTTGAAAGAGAAAATAACATTGAATTTATTTATTAAGTAAGTTTAATTGTAAAATGATATCTTTTTTAATGGATTCCAAATTTTTATTAAAGTCTATATGAAGGTAAAGATTGTTAAAATCATTGCAGATTCTACGAAATGGATCGAAGTTCGCATAGTATACTTTACTAAGAAAGAAAATGTTTGAATCTCTTATATATACCGAATTGGAGAAAGAAGAGATATCAAATTGTATACCTTGACCAAATACTTGAAAGATCCTGAAATTTTTAATAAAAATAATAAACTTTTTCCGAATGATTCAAACCATTTTTTTATATTATATACTATTTTATATACAGAACAATATAAAAAGCTACGTTGCTTGATATTGATATCAATAATATTTTGGAAGATACAAATTTTGAGGACATTTTAAACGATACAATAAATAACGTTAGTGAAATATCTACATTAAACACTTATATACCTACCGGTTCCATAAAAAAAAGACTTACAATTTTTTGGAGAATCTGGTAAGCAAACGGAAAACACAAAAATCTTTAAGAGGCCTTGTTAACTATTAAGCCAACATCTGTGGAAAGCGGGAGAGTTCTCTCTCGCGGGTCAATGTTATCAAAATTAGAAACCGACTTTCAGATGAATCAATAAACGCATTGTCGGTTTTAAAAACTCATTTTAAAAGTATTAAATAAATATGTTAATAGATATATAGTTTTTTTATGTTTTATGTACATTTATATATTTAAATAGTTTTTAAAATACATTGAATTATTTTTTTTTAAAGAACTGTATCTTTTATATGGTCGCCGTAGCTTATTAGACGTAAAAGCCCGGTTTCGAACCCCAGGCCAGACATCAAAACGAAATATGAAAAAAGTAATATTTCTTCGGCGACTTCCTCTCAGCAGATTTCTGGCAAAAATTCTGAGAGTAAATAAACCTGCCATGAAAAAGTTTCTCAAAAAACAGTCGTTCATAGTCGACGTTAAACTGTAGGTCCCGCCACTCAAGTATAAAATTAAGGCACACAACATGAGTGGTGTGAGAAGCTAGGCCGTAATTCTGACTGAAGAGTTGTAATGGCCAATTATGTATGTACCTTTTATATGTTTCCATTGTTTTTGGATTTTGGTCTCATTAATATAAATTTTAAATAAAAAATACATACTTAACAAAGTAAATATATGATTTTATGTTCTAGGCGGGAATTCCCGGGATCCCGGGAAATTTCAAAATCAATCCCGGTTTCCCGGGAAATGAATAAGTCCGGGAAATGAAAAACACTAATTGTAATGTTATTTGATTGAATGAGTTTAATTTTTATATCTTTTTGTACACCTAGAGGTGTACCTAAATTAAAAAAATATATTTGAATTTTTTCTTTGAAAAACAAAATGATTTTAAAATGAAACCAAAAGCATTTAAGTTTATAAAAAAATTAATATTTCATTAGCTTTAAAACAAAATTTTGAAAAGCAAAAAATAAAAAGATCTTTAAATTTAAAAAATAATTTAATTTTTATATTTTATTTTTATAAAGATATTCACACAAAATGTCTCTTAGCTGGAATGCATTTCTGGTTGAATTATTGGACGAGAATTTTAGGCCTTTTTCCAATGGCTGGGTTTCTTGCTTCCACAAGCCTTCCGTAACTAAACCGTCTTTCTCTCGGTCTACAAAATCTGGTGGGCAATATGTTGCATCGTGCATTTTTAAGTAATTGTGAAGTAAAACCGTGGCGCATACAACTTTTTCAGCAGACTCCGGTAACATATTCAAGGTTCCACGTAAAATTCTCAACCGTGCTGTCAAAATACCGAAAGCATTTTCTGTGGTCCTCCGGGCTCTAGATAACCTTTTATTAAAGTTTTGCTTTTCATCACTTAACAAGAGTCCGGGATATGGCCTCATGATGTATGATCTAAGAGGAAAAGCGGCATCCCCAACTAAATAATAAGGTTTTCTGATCGCAATAGCCTACCAAAATCCGAATGTGTTAGCACTACATCATCGCTTTGGCTTCCATAGGCACCTATGTCTACCACAGTGAAAGTGTAATTCGCATCGCACACTCCCATTAGTACAATGCTATATGTTAATAAAGAACATACAACTTTAATAACAAGTACATTTATAGTCTAGTGTATCTAGTCTACTTTATAGTCTAGTCTTTAGACTAGGATATGGTCTAATTTACAGTCTAGTAAATAGTTTTGTCTATAGATTAGTCTAGTGTATAGTCAAATCTTTTTTGATGATGGTTATAAAAACATATAAAACCATACCCTTATAATTGTAATAATTTGAACCTGAATGTGGTGGACATGTTATGGCGACGTATTTGCCATCGATCGCCCCCACACAATTCGGTAAATTCCACATATTTTTAAAATCCTCCGCTATTCGCTCCCATTCATACATGTTTGGTAAGGATAGGTAAATGCCACTTAATTCATTCCATATAACCTCACACGTTTCCAAGACGATTCGTCTTACTACGGTCACAGAAATTTTAAACGTCAATGAGAGGTATTGCCTACTGGTGCCATGCGCTAAATAACTAAATGGGAAACAAATACAGCATTATTTAATAATATACATAATTTTTAACTTGCATTAAAGTTAGGAAGAGCCGACAGTCCGCTGGTATAGCTCTCGCTGAGTTCTTCTCAAGTTTATCCTTCAGAATTGTAAACAGACAGTTCGGACAGTTTTTTAACTTTAGGAATTTTGCGGCAAAAAAACCAGACACATCTCGTTCCAAGTACAAAGGACGCACCCAAAATCGTCGTTTGTTCTTTTGGAACTTAATGGACACATGTAGCACAAAATATTATATTCACAAACTCAATTAATTCTATAAATTCTTTAAAATTTTCAATATCATTTGCCATTTTTGTTCGAAATATTTTATTCAAGTATTTTCAAACAATGTTTTTATTATGTTAACAGCTGATCATAACAAACATTGGCGCGTAAAAAGCGTTGCATGTAACTTGAAGCGTAGAATGCGAAGAAGGTATGAAATGCACGCAACGCTTGGCAAACTTAACGCCAAGTTGTAATAATGGTCCTTAGTCTATTATAAGACTAATTAAAAATTTAAATTTAAATAAGACCTATTAACATATTATAAGACTAATTAAAAATTTAAATTGTCTGATCTTATTGAGTGTGGTGATAAGATCTACTACCTATAATATAATACATATGTGCGCTATGTTGGAGAAAAAATCATTTAGTGTTATTTCTTTAATATGCCTTACACTCTTTTTGTATGCTTTAGAAGTAAGGAACTATTTGAAAAGAAAATTGGCTCCAGAACTTAAATGTTTGAGAAGTTAAATTCTTAGAATAAAATTGTATTGGAACTCTGCTTAACTCTTTAATCTCTAAAGCCTAGTACTCTGTTTAAAATTTCAAGTGGAATGCTGTCAAAATACATGTTAAAAAAAATCACATGAAATTTTCATGAAAAAATGTTGCAGAAGTAGTACTCTGTTCATTTTGTGAAAAACATATGAAATGTTTCTGGCAACATTATTTTTTCACAGCGAAATAATTAAAGTGCCAATTGTTTAACGTGGAATTTTCAATAACAGCTGACTTTAAAATGTATGTGTATGTACTAAAATTGTTTTCGTTTTGAAAAAAAAAAAATTTACTTAAAAATGGAAAGCAACCAAGAAAACAAAAAGATGAAATTTAGTGAGGCAGAAAAGCGGCAACTAATATCATCCAAAAGCTCTTCTGTCGCAACAACAATATCTATTACTTGTGCTGCTGCACAAGCGGCCAGTAATATTTCTTTATTCATTTTTATTTCACGATTTTGATTCAACACATTTTGATTCAACACATTTTTAAATAAAGATTTTAAAATAAAAAAAGCAAAACATATGTGTTTTGTTTACAAAAGTAAAACAATGTGGCGTACTTTCAATAAAAAAAATTATGTAAATTCGCGTGATAGGCAACATTGGCTACACGTCAAATTTTCCGTATGAAATAATTAATATTGCTCAACATTTTTCACAAATTTGAACAGAGTACTAGCCTTAAGCTTAAAAATACTAGAATATGTATGTTGTACATATACTATTGCTAAATGAATGTATTTTTAAATAATTGTAAACACCTTAAAAGCAAATGCATAAAAACATATATTTCTTATCTTTTTGTTTTTACAGACTTTCAGTCATCAGAATTAGTCATTTCAAAAACACGGCGTGAACATTCTGGAAATTACACTTGCGTAGCCAGCAATACTCAACCAGCGAGTGTATTAATTCACATTTTTAAAGGTATTTAAGAAATAGCTTTTTTGTGTAAATTTCTACTAAAATGAGACAAATATCACAATACATATACGGTGACGACACGGGATTTGACATTTATCCCTGCATTGAGAAAGGGACAGCATATATTACCAAAAACTATTTCTGTCCCTCTCTGATTGTCTGTCTATTTTGTTTATTTATATTTTTTAGTTTTGGGCGGGTTTTTTATATTGGCGAGAGTTAATAAAAAATTTAATTTTTGCGTGAAACTATTAATAAATAATAAAAATAACTAATAACTGTGACAACCTACCCCTTTGGTATTTTATAAATTAAAAGTATATTATACATATTATTTATTAAAAAGGCAACTTCGCTCCATCAGTGTTTTAATATACTAAATAAATGCTACGATATCTATATTGACAATATACTCAAATAATACTCGATAATCTCATAAATTATTTTTGAGTGCTTTTCGATACTGCTCTCCACATCCCTCCTATATTTTTAAGTTTAAAGCGCAATTCCGGATGAGCTTCCATTTCTGTTGAATTGGAAGATCCCGACGATATTGATAATTTAGGCGTGGTATCTATGGCAGCTGAAGATTCAGGTGGTGTTGATAATTGATCGGTTGACTCGCCTACCAGGTGCGAAAGTTTACTTGACGGAACTTTTTGACGTGGCTAATATTCCTGCGGAATGTTTTTCCGTCTCCAGTTAATACTACCTCATTATTATTCCTTTCCAATACTTTATATTCCGTTGAATCAAAGGTTGGTGTCAGTTTGTTTTGGAAAATAACGTTGCGTAGTAGGACAATGTCGCCAACTGATATATCGGACTCTTTCGCTCTTCTCTTCATATCCTCCCTATCTTTTCCTTTTTGTTTCTTGACCATGTCTGAGTCTATTGCTGCTAAGTCAATGACGTCATCAGTAATATCTTGAATTCCGGGCATTTTATCACGAATGACTCGATTAAACATTAATTCCATTGGTGGGGTCCCAGTTGTGCCATGAGGTGTTACGTTATACATCATGATGAATTTCTGAATTTCAGTTTTGTAGTCTTGTTTATTGGTATGAACAATTTTCAGGCGCTTTACTAATGACCGATTCATGTTCTCTACTTCACCATTGGCCTGTGGCCAGTATGGTGGATTTGTTATTAACTTTATATTATTGTTCTTCCAAAAGTTTTTAAATTCGGCACTAACATACTGTCTACCGTTATCTGCCCTAATTGATTTCGGTAGACCCAAACGACAGAAAACTTCTTGTAATAGACTAATTATTGCCTCTGAAGTAATTTTCCTCAGAAATTTTATTTCTTGATAACGAGAGTAATAGTCCATTAGAATAAATATATAATCATTATTTGGTAGAGGACCAAGTAGGTCCGTGGCGACACACGCCCAAGGTCCATTCGGGAATGGATGTCTCTTCATAGGAACTGGATTATTTGGTTGAGAAACCAGCAGACAATCCCAGCAGCTCTTAACAAATTTGTCTACCTCTCTGTCTACGAGTGGCCACCACACTTTTAATCTCACTCTTCGCTTCATAGCCGATTCTCCTGGGTGCCCCCCGTGAGCCAGTTCCAACAACTTAGTTCGAAGCACCTTTGATATGATAATCCGAGTCCCTCTTAACAATATATTACCTATAGTTGACAATTCATACCGGAATGGATAATAAGCATTCGATGTATTTTGCGGCAAAGAGTCATTTTTAATATATTCCACTGCGTCGATGATTGCCTGATCCTGTGCACTTTTTTCCGAAATTTCACAAATACTAAAGGATGACGGTGTGTAATGTGTCACAATATATAAAATGTTGTGTTCCCCGTTTTCATCGTATGAATTTGTACTTTTAATTTTGCAGAGTCGAGAAATAGAGTCTGCGATATTCTCCTTTCCAGATTGATAAATAACTTTAAATTTAAAAGATTGTAACCTTAAAAGCCATCTCTCTATTCTTGCTGGTGGTTTTGAGGTTGGTTTAAATATGGTTTCAAGTGGTTTGTGGTCCGTTACTAATTCAAACTCTAGTCCCAGCAAATAGTAATAAAATCTTTCTACAGCCCAAACAAGTGCCAAGCTCTCTTTCTCGGTTTGGGAATATCTTTTTTCGATGTCTGATAAGCTTTTACTAGCGAAAGATATTATATATGGATTGTCATTAAAATCAAATTGTATTAGAACGGCCCCTGAAGCAACTGGGCTAGCATCCGCTATAACACGTGTTCGATTTAGTGGGTTGAAATAAGCCAAGTTTGGTATATCAGTTAATAAACTCATTAGTTTGTCAAACGATTTCTGTTGCTCTTTGCAATTTAACTTTAATAAGCATCTAAGCGGCTCCGTGATATCATCCAAATCTGGAATGAATTTACCCACGTAAGTCACTAGACATAAAAAAACTTCGTATCTCCTCTTTTGTTTGCGGAGCTCGAAATCCCATAATTGTTTGAATTTTGTCCACGAGATATTCCATTATCAGACAGCATGTGCCCTAAAAACTAAAATTTTTTAACACGCCATACACTTTTGCCGTCATTAAACAAGATATTGTTCTTTTTAAAAATTTCTAAGACTTCTTCCGCAGCCTCAGTGTGTTCTTTTTCTGTATTCCCAAAAACGATAACATCGTCTATGTAATTTAAAGCATTACTACATAGGGATAAAAGCTCCTCCATTAACCGCTGAAAAATTTCAGGAGCTGAGCTAATTCCAAACATCAGCCTCTTGTAACGAAACAGTCCTTTATGGATTATAAATGTGGTAATATGTCGGCTTGACTCATGAAGCTCTATCTGGTGGTATGCCCATTTTAGGTCTAATCTGGAGAATTTGTTGGCTCCTCGTAGTTTTGTCATAAACGTTTCAAAAGTTGGTAATGGATAGTTCTCGCGAAGCACAGATTGGCTTGTCGCATGTCAACGCACAAACGAATTTCCCCGTTTTGCTTGAAGACGGGAACAATTGGCAAAATCCATGAACTCAGTCCAGATACTGGTTCTATTATATCTTGTGTCAGTGCCTCTTTTATTTTCTCCTCTACCTTTCTCTCAAGCGCTATTGGTATTCGCCGTAAAGGTTTGACTGTGGGATCTATTGCTATCTTGATGGTTATGTCCTTTATTTTTGGGAACGCCTCAACCTTTTCAACACTATTAATACAGTCTGAACTTAGTCCATGTTTTAAAACTTTAAGTTCTATTGCCGTAGCACGCCCCAATAGCGACTGTTTTGCATTTTCGATTACATAAAATGTGGCGATAATTTCTGTGCCCTTTTCAACGAATATGGGAGCTTCAAACACAAATAATATTTTAAGCAACTGGTTCGATGCATATGCCTTGAATTGGTTGACCGAATGGGTTATTACATTTAACAACTTTTTCTAAATTAAATTAATTAAATTTTGAATATAATTCTAAAAATATTTTCACAAAATAGGAATACTTGTTTGCGCCAAAAATGTTTTTTTTTTGCACTGGTGTTTTACACTTTTTTGTTTTGTTTACATAATCTAATGATCCCGGATCTAATGAAATTTTCTTGTTTTTTGAAACATTTCAAAAAATGAAGAGAGCCATACGACTGTAGTGTCATCGTGCTTAGCACACACTTTATGCTTTATTCGTTATTATCCATCAACGAGTCTTATATATAATTTACAAATGCTGACGTTGCCATACTTAAATATAAATGCTGGCATTGCCATATAAAAATACTTAAAATATAAATACAGACATTGCCATATGAAAATAATTAAAATATAAATTAATGTAAGTAAAGTAAATAATGTAATGTGAATATATGCCATTACATCTCCCTTCTGGAGGAAAAAAAAAAATAAAATAATAATATGAGAACATCGCAGTTGATCAGGCTGCTTGTTCAGTAGTTTTCATTTTATTTTTTTTTTTATTAAATTATAACAAAAGTTTTTATTTCAGCTTATATTCTATATACATATAATTATGTTCAATAAACTAATTTACATTAATATTTTCTTCTTCTTAACTTCAGTCTATAAATTCATATTTGTTGTATTTTATTTTTGTTTTTTTTATTTTATATATTTTTCTTCTACATACTAATATAATTTAAATGTGTACATATGTTTGTTTTTCATTTTCTTTTATATACTTTTCTTTTACATACTAATATAATTTAAATGTGTACATTTTATTTATATATTTTATATATTTCTCTTTCATATATTTTCTTTTACATACTAATAAAATTTAAATGTGTACATTTTATATATCTATATATTTTATAAATTTTTCTTTTATATGTTTACTTCTATATATTTTTCTTTTACATATTAATATAAATTAAATGTGTACATTTTATGTATTTATATATTTTATATATTTCTACTTTATGTATTTTTTTCCATACTGATATAATTTAAATGTGTACATATGTTTGTTTTTCATTTTCTTTTATATATTTTTTTTACATATGAGTGTTTTATTTGTAATTTTTATATTTTTATTTATCAATTCTTCAATTTCATTTTCTTTATATATTAATAACAGTGTTTTTTTTTTTTATTTTTTATTATCTTAATTATTAAATTTGTTTAAAATTTGTCAAAAAAAAAATTTTTTTCATTTAAGTGTATTTTTTACTTATGCCTTTCTTAATCTGTCGTTGTGCAATGTTCTCTCTTTCTTTAAAGTGTCACTGTATATAGTTACATTAACACCATTAATACCTCTAACAACGAAGGGACCTTCATAGATGTTTTTAAATTTATCATATGGCTCCTTCTTTATGTAAACTTTGTCATTTATTGTTAAATTACATGGTTTTACAAATTTGTCATAAACATTTTTGTTACGTTCCTTGTGTTTTTGTAAAAGTTGTTTTGCTAATAAATGTGATCTTTGTAGCCTATACTTAATTTCCTTACTATAATCTTCAACAATATAAAGTGGATCAATTTTATCATTTCTCAAATCATTTGGCATACAAGATTCTCTACCCAATACAAGTTCATAAGGTGTCATTATGATAAATTTTCAAAAGTTTCATTCTCTTATCCGAATCAAAAACTGTCTCAATCGGTTCAATTGATATAATCTCTAACGTTTGTAATATTTAATTCCCATGGGTCTTCAAATCATTAATACCGTAGCTACAAAAAAAAGGAATCATCCTTGGACCATTCCAATATATAGATGACATTGTTGTTGGCTCTCTTTCAAGCCCCGAAAGCATTCTATCGAAATTTAATGTTCCGTTAACAACCTGTACATCTATACTAAATTTAAATCTATACCTGTTAAAAATGATTAATATTATGTTAGTTAAATTAGCGCTATTATAAATTACTTCGGACTTTACTCTCGAAACTTTTTTTTTGTAAAATCATGCGAAAATTTATTGTAAACATGTATCATCGGTGCATTATCGTCCTGGTTTATCTCAGTGTTCATTCCATTTGGTCTCGTCATCGACCATGTTGTCATAGCCAAAATATTCTCACCCTTTATTTCATCAAACGATATACGCAATAAAGCATCCGCGCCTACATTGTCCTTACCTTTAATATATTCAATAGAAAAATTGTACTCAGACAATTGAAGTCTTATCTTAGTCAATTTAGAAGACAGATCCTTCATATTAAATAAGTACACCAGAAGTCGGTGATCAGTCCTCACAACCCTTAATCTGTTCTATACTATCTATGCTCTCCGGCAACACCTAGCTTTTCGATCCAATTTCGACTTCAGAAAGGGATATCAAACAACCCTGCAAATTAGGTGCAGTAATTTCCTCTATCAAATTTATTTTATCTAAAAACGAGCTAAGATTCAAGAGATCATCGCTATATATATCCCTATATTCTTAAGCAAACAACACCGTATGGAACCTGTACTTTGCAATTTAGCTTACAAAAACACTTAAATAATAACTCTCTACAATGTACTTCCTGTTTCAAACTGATTAATATTTGTTTAATGAATCTATATACTCTTCAATTTTGCTCTCTTTACTTGAAATTGGTCGATTTTGCAATATTCTTTTTTTTAACTTTGTAAAAATTTGAAATTAATTCTTTAAAAGTACCAATTTGAAATTCAGTAAATGACATTTATTAATCTCCAATTTAAAGTAAAGCATAAGCATAACCATAAGCATATGATCAATCCGATAAACTGATGAAAATATAAACTTCCACCATGACCTCACACAAAAAAAAGAGAAAGAGAAAACATTCGAACTTTAAATGAAGTTTGAGCAATGCGCAAATTTACAAATTTCAAACTGTGTTATTTTGATTATGAAAGGCATTTTTTTTATTAAAATTAAATTGATTCGCAAAAGTATTGTTAAATAAGTTATTAATTATTGAGGCGAGAAAAAAAAAGTATTTACATATGTATAAGGTTGAGTTGGTTGATTAATTGAGGCCATATACCCATATCGATTCTTATAGTTTTCATTTATATATATATACAGATTTATATTGTTTAACAAAAACATTGAATATATAATTTTGGTAAATGTAAAATAGTTCATAAATTAAAACTGGGTGTAAGTGGTAAATATGACATTTGTTTTTGTGGTAATAATTGTGGATCTGAATGATCAATGATTTATCATATTATTAAAACTATTACTTACATTTAGTATATTATTACAACCTTTGATGCTGTTGACATTATTGTTGTTATTTTGATGGTTACTGCTGCTGTTGTTGTTGCTGTAAACTACCAGTCTGAGTTGGCCTATTACCAATAGGACCATATAGAGCTTGCTGTTGTTGTTGCTGCTGAATTTATGGTTGTTGTTGCTGGCATACAGTTTGTAGCTGTTGTTGTTGAAATAGATGATGACGTTGTCTTAGAAGAGGATTAGCTGTATTATTATTTGTTGTAGCTGTTGTTGTTGTTGGCGTTTGTTGAGTCCAGAGAAATACAATTTGTAGCTGTTGTTGTTGAAGTAGATGATGAAGATGACTGGGTAAGGGCATTAGTTGTATTATTATTTGTTGTAGCTGTTGTTGTTGAAGTAGATGATGAAGATGACTTAGTAAAGGCATTAGTTGTATTATTTGTTGTAGTTGTTGTTGTTGTGTAGTTGATAAAGATGACTTCGTAAAGGCATTAGTTGTATTATTTGTTGTTGTTGTGTAGATGATAAAGATGACTTAGTAAGTTGTATTATTATTTGTTGTTGTTAAATTAGATGATGAAGATGGCTAAGTAAGGGAGTTAGTTGTATTATTATTTATTGTAGTTGTTGTTATTGTTGTTGTCGAAGTTGGGTTAAGTGCTTGATCTTGCGTTGTCTGCAATGCTGTTGCCTGGTGATATTGGGCCGGCTGGCCAATAGAGCTCCTTGAACCAAGTCCTAAAAGTGGATAAAAATAATAAATAATTTTGTTGTTGTTTTATAGGAAGTAGATGGAGCGTTGTTAGGGAAGATGTAGTAGACGAGCTGTTTATAAAGTTGCGTTGGGTATTGAAATTGTTACTGCTGTTGATATTTTAAATGTTGTTGCGTTGGCTGTTACTTAGAACAATATGATCTTGGTAGTTGTCTTCTGAATTATGGTGGCACGCTGTGATATTATTTGATGAAGATGATTCGCTGATATTGTTTAATTATTGCTAGCTAAATACTAGCTAGCTAATGCTATTGCTGATGATATCTATTGCTGTGAACCATTTGCTTCGTTTGATATCGATGATGTAGTGGTTGTTGCTGAAGTGACAATAAGTTGTAGGCCGGCTGATATAACTGTAAGCACATTTTTATGCTATTATATTTGTTGTTGTTGGTTTAAATTTGTGGAACATGATGTTGGTGAAAAGCACGTGATTTTCGAAATGTGCTTTGGTTTACAGTTATAACTGTGAACACATTCTTTTGCTATTCTATGTGTTATTGTTCAAAATTTTTAGAAAACGACTTTGGTTAAAACCATGTGATTTTGAAATGCTTTTTTGTTTTACAGTTATAACTGTGAACACATTCTTATGATCTTCTATTTGTTGTTGCTATTTTAAATTTGTGGAACACGATATTGGTGAAAACCACGTGATTTTTGAAATGTCTTTTGTTTTACCGTTATAACTGTGAACACCTTCTGAAACACGATGTTGTTAAAAACCATGTGATTTTCGAATTGTCTTTTGTTTTTCAATTTTAACTGTATTTTTTTTTTTTTTTATTTTAATATTTGCCACACACGAACAATTTTTTTTTTTGGGTGCCAAAAGTAGTTTTTATTTCATGGATTTTGTGTTGAAACAATGTTAATGGGAATAAAAGAAATTCGTTTTTCCATCATCCGGTTTGTCAAAAACAAAAATTAACACAATTCCTTTGTGATTTAATTTTTTTTTTTTTTTTTTGTTTAATAATTTGTTTAAAAATGCACTTTAAAAAGTCTTTTTCTTCCAATGAAAAATAGCACTCGTTTGTTAATCTTTCTTCTTCTTCTCTCTTAAAGAAAGATTATCTGTCTGTCAATGTATGCGTTCGTGTTGGGTTCTTCTTTTCATATTTCTAAATTTTTTTTTATAATCTTCACCACTTTTTTTTTATGTTTAAAATGTGTCTGTTAAAAAAAACTGATCTTCCTTTTTCTCTTTTTTGGTAAAAAGAATACCAAAAAAATTGTCCACATTTTTTTTTTATCACTGTAGCACTTGTTGAACTTTACGATTTACTTTACTTTTACTCAATCAAATTACAAATGGCAGGATCGCCATGTAGTGTCATCGTGCTTAGCACACACTTTATACTTTATTCGTTATTATCCATCAACGAGTCTTATATATTATACCCCATTTACACTACAGCGAAATCTAGTACTTATGAGATTTCGAGCCAAATCTAGTTGATTTTAACTAGATTTCCCATACAAAACAAAATCTACTTATTTAGTAGATTTCAGCAAAATCTACTCAAAATCTAGTAAAAATAGAAATACAACTATGTGTTTTGCCAAATATTACTTAAAAATACAACAGGGAAAAAATTACATTTCAATTTAAAAATACATTTTCTAAATGTTGTAAAGGGTTCGCCAAATAACTTTTTTTTGAAAATGCTGTAATTATGATGTGAAAACTACTGAATATTTTCTCAAATTTATTTTTTTATTTGAAAGTACAATCCTTCTGGTTAATAATGGAAAAGAATTTCATTCAAATGGCTGCACGAGTAGCCTACAGAAGATGCCGATTTTGGCAAAAAAAAATCATATGTTCAGATGAAGCTCATTTTGATCTTGGCGGGTATGTAAATAAGCAAAAACCCGCACGCATATATTGAAAAGCCGACGCATCCAAAACGAGTAACTGTTTAGGGCGGATTTTGGTCAAGAGGCATAATTGGACCATTGGCCGTTACAGTCAATGGCGATCGTTATCGGGCCATGTTGAACGAATTTTTGTTCAAAAAAATTGAAGAGTTTCAGTAGTTTTTTTTAAAGCATTTTCAAAAAAAAAAGTTATTTGGTGGACCCTTTATTATTTTCTTTTAAATTTCAGTCAGCTGTTTTTGTTATTAAAATGAAATCTTGCTACTGTCAAATAAATCCAGTGTAAACGATCTCGATTTTGAGCAAGATTTGAAATCTAATCTACTAGATTTCGCTGTAGTGTAAATGGGCTATAATTTACAAATGCTGACGTTGCCATACTTAAATATAAATGCTGGCATTGCCATATAAAAATACTTAAAATATAAATGCAGACATTGCCATATGAAAATAATTAAAATATAAATTAATGTAAATAATGTAATTAAATAATGTAATGTAATAATACTTAAAATATAAATTAATGTAAGTAAAGTAAATAATGTAATGTAAATATATGCCATTACACGACTGTCAAAGTTGCATTACATATTATGTTTAGACGATCCCATCCGTACTCTTCTACATAAAATTTTGACAGATCATATTACTTGTGTGATAGTGTGAAGGGGGCTTTAGCAATACTGCCACACTGCTCTGAAGCATTTCCCAGTCTTTTCGGCTAAGAAGATTAAACCGTGAACCAGAGTCAATCGCCATCGAGATATTCCGACCACCTACACGACATTGAATCATTTCGTCCATTGATCCCATAATTTCAACTTTCAAACAATCGAAGTCGCAAGCTTCGTTTTTTCCGCTTGTATCTTTCTCTTCAATGCATCTTACCCTCGCTGTTTTAAATCTCCCTACTCGTGATCCATTAATTTCCGTTTATTATTTTTAATCTTGCATTTACGAGCAAAATGTCCTATTAAGCCACATTTGTTACATTTCCAGTTTCTAGCTGGACAGTTGTTATCATTACTTGAATGCCCTTTTCTACCGCAGCTTCCGCATTCGTCACTAGTGCATTTGGTCCCCTCAAATTTAGTATAAACGCGACAAACTGTTTCACCTTAAATTTTTGATGTCATGACCCGTGATTGTTTATTGATCTGTTTGTGAATTTGACAAGCGGAAATGACATCATCTAAATTTAGATCTTTTTCCAACAGCTTTTTCTTTAGCTCGATTGGTGCCCAGTCATCTATTATTTATCCTTTAAGGAGCTCTCTTATCTCACTTGGGGTGGACCCGAAATCGTGTTTTGGCCTTGTCTAAGACGAAGTCGAAACTTATTGAAGTCTTCGACTTCTACTGGAGTAAGAGTTCGAAATAATTGCCTTTCAAAAGTGGAATTGCGTTTTGGGGAAAGATATTCATTTAATTTGTCAACCAATATTCCAAATACATCATTCTTTTGCTTTTCGTCGTTTCCCGCTAAGGCTCCTGGAATGTTATACACTACCTCCTGAAGTTGTGGGCCACCCAAGTGAAGTAATTTATTTTTCTTTTTCACCACGTCTGTTATATCTTCCGACTCCCACTCACTTCGTAGTAAGGCTCTATCAATGTTTTCACAAAGAAATGGTGTTATTTCCGTCATACTGGTGCACAATTTAATGTGTTTTAGCTGACCTGTAAGCGACATTTTATAATACCCGAAAACAACAAAAAAATCAATACACAATTTAATATGTCTCTTACCCTTTTGTTCCAATTAAATGGAAAACTAGTACACAATTTTATGTCGCTTTAATTCACAATTTAATGTGTATCTGTAACTGACAATTTAATGTGTTCCAGCGGCTGACACTATGCTCCAATTAAATGGACAATTATATTACAATTCAATGAGTCTTCTGAAATCACAATTTAATGTGTTGCTCTTATGTACGATTTAATATATATATATATCAACCGGTCACAAAACAAAATTTCCCTTTTAAAAGAGTATACTCTCACTAACGCAATGGAAACTAAAAATAAATGAAACTCTCGAAAAAGGTTTTATCTCATCCTCGTCGCCAATGTGACAACCTACCCGTTTGGTATTTTATAAATTAAAAGTATATTTTATTTATTAAAAAGGAAACTTCGCTCCATCAGTGTTTTAATATATTAAAGAAATGCTACGATATCTATATTGACAATATACTCAAAGAATGCTAGGATATGTTGACAATACACTAAAAGAATACTCGATAATTTCATAAATTATTTTTGAGTACTTTTCGATACTGCTCTCCACAATAACAATAACAATTTTTAACTTTTTCTTTAAAAAAATTAAAAAATATTGATAATTTTCAGTAAGAAAATATTTATGAGCAGTACGTCTTATAGTGTTTTCACACCAACAGTTAAAAACTAATTTTAGCATTAAAACCATAATCATTTTTCGTTCACACTGCAAGTTTTCTTAAATCTGTTTTTAGGTTAGGTTAGGTTAGGTCGGAGTGGTAGCTCTGATATCACAAAGCTCACTTGAGCACGCATAGCGGCCCGTTGTGATGCCACGGGTGAACGCAGTCCCTGTACTAACCAAGTTCCACCAAAATCAGGGAAAAGGAGGAAGTTGGTCAGCGCAAGGTCTGCACAACAAAAGCACGACTACCCCGCACTGGAAAACCAGCCAGAAAGTTTGATGAACGAAGCTATATCCTTGATGTCAATAGATGATAGCTCCGTTAAGCTAACAAGGAATGGGGAGCCAAATAACCTGTATCTACACCTAGCAAGAGACGGGCACTGGCAGAGAAAGTGGACAACAGTCTCCTCTTCCTCAGTGGACCTGCATCCACGGCAAAAGTCGTTGAAAGGAAGCCTCATTCTTTCCGCGTGTCTACCCATAACGCAATGGCCTGTAAGCACGGCCACTGTAGTCGAGATGACATCACGACCAAGACCAAGTAATCGGTTGGTACGCCTTCTATCCATCTTGGGCCAGGTGAGTCTAGCGGTGGAGCAGGACTCCTCATTGACCCAGGATAGGTTGGCGTCCCGAAAGAACCTCCGCACAATGGTCAACTTGACCGAGGCAAGTGGCATACCCAAATCAACAGAAGAGGATTCCGGAAGGAGCGCACCAGCTCTGGCGAGCTCATCTGCCCTACAGTTTCCCGGAATTCCACTGTGGCCGGGGACCCACACCAGAGAGATACTGGTGAAGCGCCCCGAGAGAAGGTCGAGACAGCGGCGACATTCCCTAACGATCCTGGAGTTAATCACGGAACCCGATAGAGATCCTATCGCGGCCTGACTATCAGAGAAGATCGAGACGCGAGTGAAAGGAGCATCGTTGACGAGGATCCATTGCGCGGCTCGGTAAATCGCCATCACCTCCGCCTGAAACACACTGCAGTAGTCCGGCAGACGGAGAGAAATATTCAGGTCCAGTTTCCCAGAGTAGACACCGCTCCCAACCCCATTATCGAGTTTAGAGCCGTCGGTATATATATCCAGAACTTCCGGGGGGACGACCGTATTAGGATCCCAGTCATCCCTACTTGGAATCAGAGAGTGGAAACATCTGTCAAGACAATACTCAGCAGGGAAATAGTCTATGTTCTCAGGGGCCACTGGATCAACCTCCAGAATAGTGGAGACCAGAGGGTACGATGTGCCAACGAGAGAGAGCATTAAGTCTAGTCGCAGCAAACTTGGCTACCTGCTTAGCGAGAAGCACAGTAGGAAGCCAGTTTAGCATTGCGAACAAGGCTTTCGTGGGGTTGGTGCGAAGAGCGCCAGTTATATAAATGGCAGCAGACCTTCTGACCTTGTCAAGAAGTCTGATGTTGTATTTCTTGTCCAGGGCAGTCCACCAGAAAGCAACACCGTATAAGAGGTTGGGTTGGATGACCGTGGAATATATCCAACGCATGATCCTTGGGCGAAGACCCCATCTGGTTCCGACCGCCCTACTGCAGCAGTAAGCAGCACATGCCGCCTTACGTGCCCTAGCAGACAGATTCGCCCTCCAGTTGAGTTTGGGATCTAGGATCAGGCCCAGATATTTAACCTCGCGACTCAACGTGAGTCTGGTCCCACCTATGCTGGGAAGGGAGAAGGTCGGAATTTTATATTTCCTCGTAAAAAGAATCGTATCGGTCTTAGAGGGGTTAATAGACAGTCCAAAATCCCTACACCAGTCCAGCACGATTGACAGCGCCAAGTTCAACTTATCCAACAGTGTCTGCGGACAAATTCCCGCATGTCCGCAATCGCAATGTCGTCAGCGTAAGCTATGGCCCCATTGCCAGAGTGTTCCAGCCCCCTCAAGAGTGAGTTGACTGCAAGATTCCAGAGAAGTGGTTATAGAACACCGCCTTGCGGTGTGCCTCTACGAACCATTCTCTGACAATTCGTGGCCCCCACTGTGGAGGTTACTATCCTCGATTTGAGGAGAAGCTCAATGAACCTGACCAGATTCTGTCCCAGGTTCAGAGAACCAAGAGCCCTAACTATGGCGTCCGGGTCGACATTGTTAAATGCACCCTCAATGTCCAGAAAAATTGCCGAAGTGTACTCCTTAACGTGCATTGACTTTTCTACCCGAGAGATAAGAGAGTGAAGTGCAGTCTCCACTGATTTACCTCTCGTATACGCATGTTGGGAAGCGGATAGAAGCGCTGGATCAATCGAGGTCTTGATATGAACATCAAGAACTCTTTCCAGCGTCTTCAGAAGAAAGGAACACAGACTTATGGGTCTATAATCGTTCGCCCCAGTGTGGGACGGTTTCCCAGCCTTGGGAATGAAGATCACCCTAGATATTCTCCAGCTCCAAGGGATGTAAAGGAGCCTGAGACTAGCGTTATAGATGGCAAGCAACCAAGGGAGGATTATCTCCTCCCCATGTTGAATGTCACCCGGGATAATACCATCCGGTCCTGGTGACTTGAATGGTTTGAAAGACCTAACAGCCCACTGCACTTGGCCAGGGGTAAGGGTCAGGGGGGAATAGTTCCCAGATGGTGGTTCGTTAACCTGATAAAAGGCCTGGCCACCAAGTGTGTCACTTCTTGGAAAATGAGTGTCAAGGAGAAGCTCAAGCGTCTCCAAACTGGAAGTAGTCCAGCGTCCGTCAGGTCGTCGGATACAATCAAGGGATTTGTGAGTGGAACTTAGAATTTTACGGAGACGGCCCGTTTCGGCAGAGGATTCTACGCTCGCGCAGAAGTTCCTCCACGATGCCCTCTTCGCTCGCCTTACAGCGTATTTAAGTTCCCTCTTTTCGTCCTTGTAGGCTAACCATTCGCCTGTCGTCTTCGCCCTGTTAAAGAGCCTGCCACAAGATCGGCGTAGATCATCGATAATCTGTTTTTAACTTTCATATATTTATGACAGTGCAACAGCTGTTTGTTTAAGAAAAAATAAAAATTAAGAAATAATATTATTAATATTATTATTATACTATTATTATTTATTGTTGTTGCAGCATTCATTATTTAAAATTTGTTTTGTGTTTATTTTGTTTTTTTATCAGCTGTTTTCAACATTTCAATGTTGGTAGCTTTGATTTAGTACATCGAAAACAAGGTTGTGTTTTATAAAACCTACTTAAAACCAATTCAAAAAAGGTTTTAAGATGGTTTTAGCACAATAATTTTGTAAAACCTGGTTTTACTTATGATTTTAACGTTAAACCCAACCACTCAGTGTGAAAACACTATTAATTTAATCTTGTAATATTTACCTTCTCAATTACCTCTTACACAAGAATCTATATACATATATATGTATATGCTATACATTGTGACCGAAAATCACACACATTTCGATTAATATTTGAGAATCTGTAAAATTTTCATTGAAGATATTAAAAAATATGTATTGCAAATTTTCTCTTTTTTAACACAAAATGTTTGTTTACATATAATTTTTCTACTTTATCCGCCAATTTGCAATCTGTATATCTGTTGCTTCTAACACATTTGCTTCGCAAAACTTTTAACATTTTTTCTCCCTCTAAAAAAGGTGTAAGGCGGCTTATTTTAGTGATTTTCAAACGTCACACAGAGGGGCATTTTGCCTGAAAACCTGGCCAAACTTAATAGGAGTGTTTTATGAGTTAATGGCTGGAATTTTTTGATAGTATTAGTGATAGTTAGGGCCGGGGATGATCCCAACGGATTTTGGTTCAAATCGCCTAGCCCCATACAAATTCCCCTCGAAATTGCACTTATTTACACATAATTATGCAATAATCATGACAAAATGTAGCATGGATCAGTTCCGCGTACTAAGAATTCATGGTGCAAAGTTTGGTGAAAATCGGATCACATTTGACCCTAGTCCCCATATAAAGTCCCCTTTAAAAACATCGGTATCGTGATGAAATTCGGTATGAACGTGTATTTTGTAAATCTAATTCATATTACCAAATTTTGTTATGGTCGGTCTATAATTGCTCCTAGGTCCGAAATAGGGCCCCTTAAGAAAATATGTTTAGCAATTATAATTGGCTTAAAAATTTTATTACCTCGATGAAATTCGACACGAACGTGTTTAATATGAATGTGAATCATTTTATCTGGTTTTATTATGAGCGGATCATAAGTGCCCCTGGGTACCACATACGGTCCATTAAAGAAATCAAACGTACATCTCATATTGTTATAATAGTCGATATATGTAATTAAGTTTTTAAAGTTCTATGATAATGAATATTTATTTATAATATTTATTTCATTTAATACTTAACTTAAAAATATTTAAAAAGTGAAACTAAATACAATCGGTAAAATCCTCATTTTCATCATCAATGTCAGGAAGGAGTAATTTAATAGTATCTGATGAAAATGCTTTTCTATTCCTTCGCGATTTTTGTGTACTGCAGCTTATAAAAGGGTCACTGCTTAAAAGTAACCTATTCAGGACACCTCGATTGGTATCGCTTCTACTGAATTTCCTCGCATAATTCGTACGATATAATCTGAAGTGCTTATTTCTGGCCTCGGAAGCCTCTTCTGACAATTGTCCAATGAATAAGAGTTTTGTGCATCGTTGGACTCATGGGGTGCCAACTATAGAGTTGTAAATACATTTCAGCAGTTTTCGGATGAAAATAGAGATTTCATATTTTATTACGGTATATAACAATTCTTGAGCACTTGCTACTTTCAGTATTAAAAATCTTGTGTGTTTCCTTTTTTGGTAGAAAAAGGATAATTTTTTTTAATTTTTCAAATAAAGTAAAATTTTCAAAAAATCGCCAAAAATAATTGCGCAAACTTTTTTTTTGTTTCGGAATGTAGAGAGTTCATATTCACTATTCTATACTAAAAACTACTTTCACGTTTAAAATCCTCATATTTTTTTGGGGAGGGTAAAAAATAAATTGAAATTTTTATTATTCTTAAATTTTGAACGAATAATTTTAGCATTAATATATGAGATATATATAAAAAAAACTGAAAGTAGCAGTTGCTCATACCTTCCTAATAAGAAAAAATCAATATAAAACCTCTATCCGTTTAGTCACAAAAAAAAACATATATACCTATTAAAATTTAAAAAAAAACACCAAAAACGCATTTAATTTTCTTCACTTTCCTGACTTTGACATCGTCTCAAATCTACAAATCTCACTTGTTGTCTATCGAACTGCATACTCAGTTACTTAAATTTCTTTAAACTCATTTTTGCCTTTTTGGCCAGCTTTTCAGGATAAATGCCACTTAGTGCGTCATAACTGTCGCCACTGGTTACACTGTGATAAATATATCGACGCCTCCATTCTATAACGTTTTAAGTGTACTTAGAACGTTTTTAATGTTCTTGCATTTTTAAATTCTACGTTCTCTAACTTAAATACTGTCAAAATTTGGTTAAGATGCTCCGATTCGTTCCGAAGTTACAGGGAAAAATCCACTTAGAATACAAATATAGTCGTATGTCGTGTGAAAACTTTGAGAGATCATAACTCAAAACACACTTTTTCGACTTAGAATGTTATAGAACGGAGGCGTCGATATATAAAAGTAGAATTTCCTTTACAATTTAATATTAAATGCAAAGTAGTAATTAAAAATGAAATTAATAACAACAGTGTTAATATATAATAATATTAAAACAGAATCGATTAACTGAATAATAACATACATAATTCCATAGGAATTTAATTTAAGCGGCTATTCGGGATACGTAAATAAGCAGAATTGTCGATTTTGGAGTGAATATCAGCCAGAAGCATTGCAAAAGCAACCAATGCATCCAGAAAATGTCACAGCTTGGTGCGGTTTATGGGCTGGTGGCATCATTGGACCGTACTTCTTCAAAGATGCTGCGAATCGTAATGTGACTGTGAATGGTGAGCGCTACAGTGAGATGATGTCCAACTTTTTTTCCCCAAAATGCAAGAGCTTCACTACTTGCATGACATGTGGTTTCAACAAGACGGTGCCACATGCCACACAGCACGCGTAACAATGGACTTATTGAGAGGCGAGTTCGGTGAACATTTTATTTCACGTTCGGGACAGGTCAATTGGCCGCCTAGATCGAGTGTTTTAACGCCTCTAGACTATTTTTTGTGGGGCTATGTTAAAGCTCATGTCTATACAGGCAAGCCCGCTTCAATTGACGCATTGGAAGACAACATTGAAGCATTTATCCGTGAGATACCGGCCGAAATGTTGGAAAGAGTTTGCCAAAATTGGACTAAGCGGATGGACCATTTGAGGCGCAGTCGCGGTCAACATTTGCATGAAATAATCTTCAAACATTAAATTATATGGACCGTACTATCGATTTAAATAAAGATTTCATGCATTTTCTGTATTTTTTTTAATTTTCCTATAGCTCTTAAAAAATCACTCCTTGTTAACAAAAATATTACTTCCCTTTTAACCCTTTCACACAAGAACTGATACACAAAAGGCTCTGAGTATATTTGGTAAAATATTAAGAGCTTTTTCAAACATACTTATGTGTGTATACGACCATATGTTTTAAGGGTCTTCAATCAGTGATATAAGAAGTTAATATTCCTACTTTATGCAGTCATAACAGAAACTCCACATGGCACTTCCACATCTTGTTCAGAGGATTAGTAGCTTCTGATATTACATAATATAGTTCATGACTATGAAAGCTTTTATTTCTAGATCACTAGAAACACAGACAAATTGTTATAAGCGTAGCTTCTGCATTATATATTATATATCAATGACTTCATGTTTGTACCTACGCAAAATATACTTATTAATAGCTTCTATGCTTGTTAAATCTGGAAGAATAGCAAAATTCAAAACTGCTCGCGGAAAAATAATTAAACCGATGTGAGTTTTCCTATTAGATTTTGGTACGCATCTGGAAATGAAAAATTGCTGGTGAAAAAACAGTTATTCCGCTCTCTAATCACAGACTACTTGATATCACTGGCATTTTGATTTCTAGGTAGCGGTAGAATGTGATTGCAGAGAAGCATGACTGCTCAGTACTTTTAGTGCTATCACCCGTTAGATACCCTTTAACTTAATCAAATGGAATATTCCATTAGTTTCATTGGAATGAATACAACAATTTTTATAAATTTACATTCATAAACCGCTGTAGGGACAAAATTGATACTCTCGACCAGCCATTAGACATCAAGTAGTCTGTGATTGCAGAGCGGAATAACTGCTCTTTTTCATCAGCACATTTGCTGCTACCGGCCAGTGGGGACAAATTCGAAATCTGGGAGACCGGTATTTCTTACAAGCAAAAACAAAAAAAACCATTCTTCCTACCATTCTTTCTAAATCATTTGAAAAACTTATTTGAATAATCTACAAACATATTGTAAATTATTTTTTGATAACAAACCTTCATATGAAACAAAGTTTTGAATACAAATTTACCTCTTTTTGTTTGTTTAATTTGAATGCCATGTTAAACATTTGGGACACCGGTATTCTGTATGTGTCAAAGGGTTAAAGTGCAATAAACACAAGTTTTGTATTCGATGATAATAACCGAATGGCAGAGATAAAAAATTTAGATACTTAAGATTGCACTAATCCTATATATTTTTAAACTGAATATTTTTAAAATATACACATTAATTAATGCCAATACTAGGTGTTGAACTGTGGACTGTATGTAAAGGTGCGGGGGTTGTGGAGACTCCATGGAACTAAAATTGGGCCCAGATTTCTGCCAGATAAATGGAAAATTTGCACACAAAAAAATTCTTTGTCATAAAAACAAGAGACCGTTTCCTTTTTTATATTTCTGTTGCACACTTTTATTTACTTTACACTATTTTATAAATTTCACAATCAAATTTATATAAAAATTTTTAAATCAAAATTCATTTATTCATATATTATTTAATACACACATTTATTCCAAAAGATATATAAATTATTCAAATATTCACTAAATCACGAATTTTCAGCTTAAAAGAAAATGAATTGCATCCTTCAGGATGTTACAAAACGATAAAAAAAATAAAATTATAAACGCTAAAGACCTAAAATTACATTGAAATGTTTATATGTACATGTATGTATCACAGCGCCCTCTGTTAACCATTATAATCATTTAAATAATCGTCGTTATTTAAACAATTTATGCCCCCGGGGATGGGAAGTACCAATCGTTATACATAAACATGCCGGCGCCCTTGCAGTACTGCAATCAAAAGGTAATCTCCTCCAAATCTATTTCTAGAGAAGATAAATCGAAAAAAAGAAGACAAAAAGCTTTTGTATTACTGTGAACACCATAATAAATTTCGCCAGCTAGCAAAAGGATTCAATGAAAAAATGTTCAGGAATAAGTATTACGGTTTAAGATTAGGTATCGAATTCTTGAGGCTTATTGTCCCTGTACTAAATTGGAACTAGAGCTTCCGACGAACTAGGTCTTCCGCTCTCACGACCATACAATGAACTAGGTTCACTGGTGGATTATGAGGACAAACGAGGCTCGTTATCTTTCTGGGCTAGTGGACGGGTTGTCATTTTCGATGCTTCAGTTTTCTAATCCAACCTTCTTAGCGACAGACGGACTGGGTCTATTGCCTGGTAAAAGAAAGGTTTAACTTCAGCGACCCGAATTCTCACACGTCCACCAGGTATGGTTGTGGCTCAAGCAACCTTCCAATTCATCGTCTTCGACATCTTCACCTCTCTTGGATTTCCTCGGGTTACCACGACACTGTGAGCTAATGTTGTTATCAAATATTTAGTTCGTTGGAAGGATTACAAGATTTCCAATCGGTCTTGTAATTGTTCCACGTTCAGTTGCTAAATCCACAGCTTTTAAATAACCGTTACTACCCAAACGTAAGTTCCGAATTCGACATAAACACCATTTAGTGGTAAGCCCTATACCTTCTCTTTTTGCTGCTGTGTCACCAACTTTAACATCCTTCCCTAAATATTGACCGTAAGTCTTTCGACGAAAAGTCTTATCCATTATATTGGAGTAGGACTTGGGCCTATTTGGCAACACCTGTGGCCTTCGATCAGTCGGCATAAACAATTTTTCTAACCCCTATTTTCGCGTAACGTTACATAAAGGTTGAGATCTCTTTCGAATTCAGCTCTGGTAAAGGCCCGGTTACAATCCAGCCAAATATGTTCTCCTGCATCATTAGTTTTCCTAGAATATTCGTCTTGACACCTTCCAATAAGATGTCAGGGTATACCTCACCACCAATAAGAATGTCAATGTGACCGCTTTTATCGAATTTCGGATCAGCCAACGAAATCCTCATAAAGGCTGCTGATCTCGAAATATCAACCGTTGAATTTGGCAACATGCCAGTCAATTTGGGTAGTACTAAACCCGTTGCCTTTATCCTAAACCTATCGTCCAAATGCGAAGTCAGGACAAACGAACATTGTATCTGAACTGTTCCCGCAGAAACTTTGGCATTCATCCGAACTGTTGGCAACTCTAATTTTTCTGCAACTTTTCCGAAATAAAAGTTGCCTGAGATCCGGAATCTATCAGGGCCATAAATCTAAACGTTTGCCCTCGATGACAAATACCAACTATGGCTGTCTCTAAAAGAATCTGCCTAGATGTGACACCAAAACAGTTCCTCACATCACTACCAAGCTTTGTTACTCGACCAGAACTTTTCGCATCCAAAACTCCAAGTTCCTGAGAGGATCCAGACACCTCACGGTGCAGCAAAGTATGATGTCGCAAATTGCAGATTGAACAATTCAAATTCTGCCTGCTTTCATTTAACCTATGACCAATCGCGAAGCAGTTAATACACAGGTTGTTCTGCTTTACAATCCAAAATCTTTGCTCTGGTGACAAGTTTAAGAATTTTGGGCAAATGTTTACTAAATGATCCCCTGAGCAACAAAAACAAATCTCGGTTGATGACGGAGTAGGAAAGGATCGAAAGCTCTTTCTCGAAGTAGAAAGAGCTTGAGGAGCTGGTCAAGCATTACAATTATCCATTGAATCGAAATTCTTAAAGTCAGATATGGTTTCCAAAGACTAAAACCGCGAAGTCAAAAATTCATCCAAATCTTTCCATTTGGGGATCTCCACTTTGTCCCGAATTGTCTGTTCCAATAGTGACAAAGTTAGTACGTTTAATTTTGTGGAGCAGAGATATACGAAAAACGGAACCCAATTAGAGATATCAATATCATGCATCCGAAGTGCTGATATCGAATTATTGATATCTCTTTGGATTCCCTTAATCGCCTGAGCTGATTCTAATTTTATAGGTTCCAGTGTAAAAAGAATCTTCAGTTGAGAATTCCCCAGTATTCACCTGTTCGCAGACCTATCTCTAAGATTGTTCCAGGCCTCCTGGAACCCATGGGTCGTCAGAGGTGATTTCTTAACAATTTCCAATGCTTCACCTTGTGTAAACTGCCTCAAACAAAATAATTGTTCAACGGGTGAAATATTGGCGCCATTCACATACACCGCTGTGAACATATCTCTGATGGCCAGGATTTATAGCCACCATGAAATACCTCCATGGTACATGGTGGCAACTGTATGTGATTCCGAATTAAATTTTCGTTACCCTGACCAGGCCGGCAATGAGCGAATGTCATCGCAGATCGATTAACAAAAGTTTGTGAGAGGTCACTGATTAGGGCAGCTACAGTGATGTAGCGCAAACGACAATGGCCGAAAAGTTCCCGTGCTGCCTCTTAATAATTCTCTAAGTCCTACTCATCTCCTGGCTTCATAAGCCAATAGATTGCACCCGGAATTGTTCACTACCCTAGGGAAATCAGAATCAAACTGTTTCGAAATACAAACAAACTATAAACGCAACCACCTGGGCAATATAAATAAATGGCTACCGAACAAATAAATCAGTAATACTACTCACTCTATCTCCGGTACAAAAACGTATCCCAACCGTAGGAATTCCAATCGCAACTACAAATTTTCCACTGATGATCAATTAATATTCCAATATAAAAAATTTGAACAATATTTATTTATTAAACTTTATAAACAAAATTAATTTAAAATCTATTGTGCACCAAAAAAATTCAATTATGTAATATTAAATGGTAAACAAATCTATAGATTAAAAACGAGACCCACAAACAAAACATTGCTAAATATTATTTAAAATAGAAAATAATGCACTTAATATAATCATGGGCACCTTTATTTTGTAAAAGGTGAATTCGAAGGATCGTTATAAAAGGTAATAGGCTTTGTTATTTATCCAACGCACTATTACCAATAATCAGAAAACTTTGGCCAAAAATCAAATTGGAGTGTTGAACTCGATTCTCAACTATTTATTCTCATTCTAATTTGAAAAAAAAATCTTTGTCATCTTCTTCTTATATATAAAAATGAATGTGTGTTTGTATGTTTGTATGTTTGAAGTTTATAGACGACTAAACCGATTTTCTTGAAATTTTCACAGTATCTTCCTGTATGTCTGGAAGGAGTTATAGGCTACTTTTTATGTTGATATTCCAAATGAGCGAGGGGCCATGCCCATGTATACTACATACTACATACTTAATATTTAATTGCATTTGAAATATATTCCTCATACGCATAGTTACCCCTAAAGTATGCTATCTATGATTCCTGATGTATAGAACCAAAGAAAATAAAGTGTAAAGAACGACGCGGGGGGAAAGATAGAAGGGAAAGAAAAAAATTTTGTAAACAACATTTGTGAAAAAAATCACCAAATAGGAAAAAATATGACCAAAATTAAATTCATAGACTTTTGCTTTAATTTTTTTTTTCAAGTTTAAATTATAATTAATAAAAAAAGAAACAAAAAATAGCTTTTCTTATAAGAAAGAAAAATAACCAAAACCAAAAAAACCTACACATCTGCACATTGATCAAAAAATAACCAATTTTGGTTAGAAATAACCAAAAAAAGGCAACACGAGCAATGAGCATTGAAACTGGAACATCTTCGAGTACATGTTGCTGAGACCCGTTCGCATGAATTACTTGAACAACGAGAAGTGAGATTAGAAACTGATCGAATGCGTACTACTCAGGCCCGTTCGTCTGAATCATCTAGGCAACGGGAAACGAAATCAATAAAATGATTCAAAATTAATTGGATATTTGTGTAATGTCTTTCCTTCAAAAATTATTTTAGTTGTTGGCGCAACAACGCGCGCAGGGTACAGCTAGTTAAGAATAAAAACAAGACACTTTTTTTTATATTTCTGTTGCACACTTTTATTTGCTTTACACGATTTTGTAAATTTCACAATCAAATTTATATCAAAATATTGTACTCAAAATTCATTTATTCATATATTATTTAAGACACACATTTATTCCAAAAAAAAAATATATATGTATAAATAGTTCAAATATTCACTAAATCACGAATTTTCAGGTTAAAGAAAATGAATTGCATAGAAGTCGCCGTGGTCTAGTAGGTAGTGTGTTGGCTTATTAGACGAAAGGCAAGAGTTCGAATCCCAGGTCAGACATCAAAACGAAAATATGAAAATATTTCTTCTGCGACTTCCTCTCAGCAGATTTCTGGCAAAAACTTTAAGAGTAAAAATTGCCATGAAAAGCTTCTCCAAAAATCTGTCGTTCGGAGTCGACTTTAAACTGTAGGTCCCGCCACTCATGTATAAAATTAACGCACACAACTTGAGTGGTGTTGAGAAGCTAGGCCGTAATCCTGACTGAAGGGTTGTAATGGCCAATTATGTATGTATGTATTTCAGGATGTTACAAAACGATAAAAAAAAGTAAAATTATTAACGCTAAAGACCTTATTCTAATACCACAGCGCCCACTGTTAACCATCATCATCATTTAAATAATCGTCATTATTTAACCCTTATCCTGTATTCATGGGTCAAAATTGCCCAAACAGTTTTTATTGCTCATTTACTCTTTAAATACTCAGCGGATTTTTTAGAAACTTTTGTACAATTATTTTTTTAGTGAATACTATTAAAATTTAAAATATAACTTTGGTAAATCGTTTCACAAAGCGTGTGTAAAAAAACTTACGGAAATGGTACTTTTGGGTCAAATTTGCCCAATGCAAAAAAATCAATTTACGCATGTGATACGAGCTTTGTAACAATTTTGTGTGCTTTGACAACATCATAACTAGCAACAAAACAAAAGATAAGTTGAAGCCCACAAATGTGGTTTGTTGTTTTTGTTTTTTATAGCGGTACAACAAGCTGCAACAAAACCAAAAAAAAAGAACAAGTAGTATAAATATTTCATTCATTTATGTGTTTTTGTATTGAATACAAGGGACAAAATCTTTACTTATTTTGGAACAATGAAACCAGAAGAGATAAGAACTTTTCTTGTGCAATCTGATTCAGGCGACGAAATCCCCCAGGACACATCAAGTGAAGATGAAAACGATCTCGTTTCTGAACTTGCATCTGATTATGACCACAACTCCTCGTCAGGCGCTAGCATAGGGAATTTCGAAATTCTCGATCAAACTTGGGATGAAGATTTAATGTATCTATATAAAAGTGGGAAATATTTATGGTCAGAAACATAATTGAAAGATCTTCTAAACAGAACATAATAAATTTGACTCCTGACCCAACGCGCCATGCTATTTCAAGAGCTGATAATTTTATACTATTTTTCTGTTATTTATGCCCAGTGATAATATGAAATTAGTTGTTGATATTACTAATTTACAAGATTAGTCTGTATTTGGAAATATTTGGATTGCTGTAGATGACATAACAATTGAAGTATATGTGGCACCCTATGTATAGCGTTGCCAACACAGTTACCGATTACTTGTAGTGTAAACACGCAGTTGTGTAAACACGAAGTTTTTGATTTCGACATCACTTGTTACGTGCCGCCATAATATCCGCTCTCTTTGATCAAAACCTCCATCGACTCCAGACGTCTTCTCTCGTAAAATTAAAATCTTTTAAATCTTTTGAAATCCTTTATTAAATTTGTATAATAAACTAATTAGCAAAAACGTAAGATAAATCTTTTTATTTTATTGCTAAATATATTTCGGGCTACTTTTGTTGGCGGGTGTCTTTAGATCTCATGGTGAAGCTTTATAATCTCTATGTGACGACCGCTATTCAAGTCCACCAAATCCAAACTTTTTGGAACCCATGGGAAACACATTTACGAAATATATTTAATCTTAGCGAATATGTGACAGTGGATGAGCTTGTAACGTATAGTGGACGATGCCCATTCAAGCAATGCATACCATAAAAAGCAGTCAAATATGGTATACATATGGGAGTTGTGTTATGTAGAAACAAATTATTCATGGTCCTTATAGGTGTATACTGGAAAAGACAGAAAGAGGTGAGAAAGCGGAGAAATATCTAGTAGACCGAACATGCCACAAAGTAGTCCTGCTAAAGCAGTCGTAAAAAGCCTTTAAAAGTATTCTGCTGAAGTTCTGCAAGCAAATAATTAAAAAAGATTGTTACTTTTGTCCAAATCGTTCTAACAGCATCAAATATGCAAATAAATATTCCGAATGTCTAAAATTTATTTGCAAATAGCATTCTGACACCAATATTGTACGTAATGAATGTAAAGAAATAAAAAAACTGAATAAATATTATAATTTTTTTGCATTGGGCAAATTTGACCCACTAATGTCACATGCGTTATATTTTTGAAGTACAGGATAAGGGTTAAACAATCCTGTTTATGTCACCAGGGATGGGAAGTAACAATCGTTAGACATAAACAGTAGAAATATTTTCATATCCAAAACAAATATACCGCACACCCTGTACAAAAGAGACTCAGCTCAAAACTTTCATTTTTCTAGTTTATATGCTTAAACTGTGTAGAATATATTTGTTTATTTATAAAAAATATTAGTGTATTTTGTTGTTGTTAACTGTTACTAAAAACGGTTATGTCATTTTCTATGTTTCAATTGGTATAAAGTAGCAATTCATAAAAGTGACTTATTTTTACTTGTGTCTGAAAATATAATGGTAGTTGATCTCTACTGCTAAGTGCTAAATATTCTTAATTTGAATTGCGACTCTTTTAATACTTAAGACTTTGTTGGAGTTTATATTAATTAGTAGAGTCCGACCGAACTCAAAATTTCGTTCGGTACCGTACACCGAACCCGAACTTCGGCCAATTTTGAAGTTCGGCCGAACCCGTACATAGTTCGGGTTTCGAAGTTCGGCGAACCCGAACTTTTTGTTATTAAATCAGAAATACATTTTTGGAATTTATTGATAAAAACAAAAAATAACGAATTCATAACATTTAAGAAAAATATATGTACTTTTAAAAAGTAGTATTAAAAAATAAAGAAAAAATTTGTACTTTTTAGTTATTTAGAAAAGAAATGCTTTGTGTTTCTTTTTTTTTTTTTTGAGAAAAATATAAAGATCGGGTTTTATAGTTCACTTAGGAAGAACTCTAAAACCCAGATTAAGTATATGTAGTTTGTACTCTAGTACTCAAAAATTCATTGTTTTTATATTATAATGGCAAAATAGTAACTTTTCTGCGTTAATGCCTTTAAGGTTACTTCGTCTATCTGAATAGAGTTGGCCAGCAGCAATAAATAGTTGCTCACTAGAAACACTCATTGGCGGTGCTGATAGATATTTCCTGGCTGCAGTCTTAAGGTTTGCAAATGAACATACATACATACATAATTGGCCATTACAACCCTTCAGTCAGGATTACGGCCTAGCTTCTCACACCACTCAAGTTGTGTGCCTTAATTTTATTCTTGAGTGGCGGGACCTTCAGTTTAACGTCGACTCCGAACGACAGATTTTGAGAAACATTTTCATGGCAGGTTTATTTACTCTCAGAGTTTTTGCCAGAAATCTGCTGAGAGGTAGTCGCCGAAGAAATATTTTTTTTGTTCATATTTCTTTTTGATGTCTGGCCTGGGGCTCGAACCCGGGCTTTACGTCTAATAAGCGAACACACTACCTACCAGACTACGGTATATGTTTCAAAATTAATTGAATTATCATTTAAAAAATTAATTATATCCTGTGTGGATTTAAAATAAGTTAAATAAAAAGTTCGGTGTTCGGCAAAATTTTGACCGAACGTTACTTTTTACCGTACACCGAACCCGTACCCGAACGTTCGGTCGGACTCTATTAATTAGACTTGTGTCAGTTTAGCTCATGGAGATAAGTACGATTCATTTCTATTATTTTTTGTTGTGACGCTTTAGATGAAAAAAAATTAAGTTTTTTAGTTAGGACGGTTTTAAAGAAAAAACATTATTATTTAATTTTTGTATTTCAGTTTTAGAAAATTAACGGGTTTGAAATGCAAATCTTGGCAATTAATTATGAAATAAAATAAAACTTTATTTTGAAGCAATTTAATCACTTTGTTGCTATAAAAAAGAGATTTTTGACTTAGGTCACTATAGAAGATTTTTTGTTATTAAACAAAGGCAATGTCAATGTCCCAAGATGAAACTTATTCATCTGTTCTTACCACGGAATGTAAGATGCGGATTGCAAGACTTACGACAAGCAATTATTGTCCATCCTCGCAATCCGATGATAGTATTGAGGACCCATTCCGAGCAAGCTCAGATGATGAATATAATTCAAATTGCGGAAATTCTTCTTTTTTTGTATATTAAAAGTTCTTGAAGTATAAATTTTTAGTTCCTAATGTTTTTTTCGAATAAAATTATAAATTTTCTTTCTATATAAAGTACAGTGAGCGCCAAAAGTGAGTAAACACCACTAAATAGTCGAATAAAAAATAAACGTTTAAATATTACTTATAATATATATAAAAAACAAATTATAAATCAAAAATAAAAACGTTTATTTATTACTTATAAAATGTTAAAACAAAAACAACAATTCATGATAAAGGAACGTTTTTTATACTTAAGAACATAATAGAAAATTTAAAATTATAGTGGGTGTTGACTCACTTATGGCGCTTACTGTATATAATTTCAACTATGTTTTTGTTTAATACATAAATTAAATTTCTTTATACTTAAAGTTCTTGAATTTTGTAGTTTAAGTTTACATGTATTTTCGAATTAATAAATTAATTTGATATTTTCAAAATTCTACTTTGATTTTTTTAATTTTTAAATTTAGCAAGTGTCACAACTCGAAAGTAATTCAGCTAAAGTGACATAACTTAAAATAAATTGGTAACTTGTGCAAATAATACATCATCAAAATAGACACAACTAAAAATTGTTTATTATCTATTGTGTAAATTTAAAAAAATTAAAAAACTTTTTAAATCATAATCTCTATTGATTTTCTACTAAATGGTCCAAAGATTTTGTTTTTAACTATTTTTATTTAAGTCAAAAATAGTTTTTCATCGATTTCTGAAAAATTAAAATTGTGAGTTGAGTCACTTTTGTACTGGGTGTACGATATTTATATACAAATTTAAATTAAATTTTCCTCAAATCCACTTTGGCTAGAAATATTTTTTCATGGATGGCAAGAATTCTATATCTCAGGTCCCCAAACGTCGGACAATGAAGATGTTCTGTAGTATCCACTTAGCCCTCGTCATTTCAGAGATTATTTAAACTATTATCAGTCTCCTAGCGTGAGCATTCAGAGGCCAGTGTTCCGTTGTCACTGCACTGAGAGTCCTTAGATGGAATCTTGTTAAGATCAATGCAAATTCTGTTCTGCATATATCCATGTCGAGGCATATCTGTCTAGAGTTTTTAGAGGTGTGTTCGTTATCTCATCTTATCTTTGCAAATGAATGTAGTTTTTGTGAGATCATTTGTTTGTCTCCTGTAGGAATTCGTATGAATTTTCCGTGGTACCAGATTTAGCAAAAGTGTCATCTTTCGATGTCCCCGTGTTCAGAAACCCTAATGAGGGTAACTATTGAATGTCTCCTTATCTCCTCCAAAGACTACGCTACACTATCTAGGGATCTAATGGCCGCATTTCTATCGGTAAATATGCGAATATCACCATACGATATACTCTGAAATCGAATTCGCAAGGCGGCAATTCTAATAGACATTATTTCAGCCTCTAAAGTATTACAATAATCCGGTAGTGCAAGGGACGATCTAATGTTCAGTTGTTCTGAAAAGATTTATCATATAAATCTACGTTTGGCGCCTCTAGAGCCGGTGAAGTTAGTTCCTGAGTGTACATTAAATTTTTCTTAATATTGGTAGTCCCGGTTGCATTAGATTCCTTGACATCCAAAAATATAGTATGACCGATACGGACTTGCCTTTCTATTTTTGGCCTCCTTGAAGGGTTTTCTGCAAGCCTTGCGCTTTTCTGCAATTTCAGTATTCCACCAGTTGGGCTAAGCCTTGATAGTTTTCCTACAAGACTCCTCCTCCTGATTGTTTTCCTAGAGGATTCCTCCGTTGCTTTAGCTAAGATTTTAGTAAATAACTCAGTATACCTACTCACGGCCTTGGTATACCTGTTTCAATTAGTCAATTAGTGGTTAAATTAGACTCATTCAAAAAATCTTTCACTGGATTCAGTTGGAGGTAACTTTCGAATTGGATTAACAAATGGTCGGAATGGGAACAGCCATTCCAATTACTGTGTAAGCTTTTATGCCTTCCCCGAACAATTCCATTGCAATCTTGTACAGTTGCACTGAACGCTTGTCTGCATAAGATATCAGTCTGATATGGTTTTGATACCAGCCAGCATCTTCACATTAGGGTGGTGATCGTAGATTGCTCCAGATAATGTTAATGCATACTCTTGACTAGGTGCGGATGACAACCAATCTCCAGTTATTTTAAGATATAGTGCCGTCATGCACATTGCGGGCAATTAATTATTTTTTTAATTAATCCAAATACAAGTAAGTAAAGAAGTTTATAGTTAATTACTCAATTTCTATTTGTATTTCTATTTGTAGGTTGTTCTTGTTGATACTGCAATATGTTTTAAAACAAATTGCTACTTTATAAATTTATTACCTCAAATTTTTTATTATTGTACTGAGCTTACTAAGTAGGCTCAGTACGTACTTAAGACTAAAAAAATTCTAAAACTAAAAATTTTAAAGGTCATTATTAAGTTGGGTTTAGTAAAAAGTAACTTTAGCTAACGTAAACTTTAAAGGCACCTTTAACTTTATTTTGTTATTACATATTATTGATAAAATAAAGTTAACTTTTTAAATATATTACAGGAACGGAGCAATAGCGATAACTCTTGACAAATTAAACAAGTTCTTTAAAAACACAGTGGCTACGACGTGCTCCCTTTTTATTATTTTTGGTCATTATGTTTTATATTTGATATTGCGATTTTGAAAATAATAAATATATGGTAAGATCAAAAATAAACTTAACTTTAGCTTAACACTCAGTTTTACCTTATTCTGTACTTATCAAAATGGAAAACAAATTATCTGCCTGTTAAAATCCTGTCTTTAGTAAGTTGTAATAATGGCCCTAAAAGAAGTAGAAACTAAAAATAAAATTTAAAGTAATGCGTTATACTAGTCCGCCAATATGTTAACTTATACATATCGAGCCATATCTTTGTTTCTTTGCAAGTGTGTTAACCCATTTGAAATTTGTATGGGACCATTTGATCATGTATGAATTCAAATGAATTTACCGTTGCGTAAAGTTTTCGAGAGCGTCGGATTTGTCGTTACGTTCAACGTTTATACAACGATCTGTTGTTAAACTTGCCTCGTAGGTGGATTTAGGTTTAATGTAGTCCATATGTACGTGCCCATTTGTTTCCACAAATTTCCGGTGTACAAAAGTATAAAATAATAAATAAACCCCCGACTGTAAACGTTCAAGTTGATATTCCCAACCTAGAATTAGAAGTGAAGTATGAATTAGTCTTCTAGTAAAAAATAAGTAAAAATAAATTACCATATTTATTATGCATATAAACAGACTCTCTAGCCGTTAATATTATATTAAAAAATTCATAATCTTAATAACATTAATTCATAAGAAATTATATAACACCAAAAAATAAGATAATTTCTATATACATTTGTTAAAATAAAAATAAATCTTATTAAAAGCAGGATACTTTCAACCATTCAATAAGTATTATGTATTAAACACAAAGGAAATAAAAATAATATCTTTGAAGATTGTAAAATATTAAATATCTAAGAATAATCAATACCACGTGTACAAATTATATTAACCTAACCTTCGCGTACGCAGAAAGTTAAAAATATTCTAAAAAGTTCAAAGTTAAGTATACTAAGGGCCATTATTTCAACTTGCCGTTAACCAAAGGGAGGATTTTAACGGGCAGGTAAATTGTTTGTCATTATTATAAGTGTACAATATAGTAGAAGTGAGCGTTAAGCCAAAGGGAGGATCATTCTACTGGTAACTTTTAAAGTTAAGTTTATGTTTGAACTTGCAATATTATATAATACTAGCTGACCCAGCGAACTTCGTCCCGCCCAAAAGTGATTTTTTTTTATTGCCCAAAACAGGTTGCATTATGTATTTATTGTAATCAGTGTTGCCAAAACATTATTGAGAAAAAATGCTAGATTTTTCTAAAAAAAATGCTAAAAAGTGCTAAAAATTTTAAAAAAGTGCCAAAAAAAAGTGCTAACAAAAATTAATAGAAAAAAATTGATTTATAGTTAATTTATGAGATCTGTATTTCTTAAAAATTCATTTTTATACTTAAATATGAATAAATAAATTGAAATTACATTTAAAAAAATTAAAAATAACATGTTCAATTCATTTTTAAAAACAATAAATCGAAAGTAAATTCTTAAAAAACAAAAAGTCTTTAAATTACTGTTTAAACATGAACTTTTAAATTCATAGTTTTTCACATAAGTTTTAAGATGACTAAAATAATTTGATGAATTTAAAAAGTACAGTCATCGTCATCGTCATTTTCATCATTATTATCATAACTTTCACCAGATCCAACTAATTTCAGATAACTCGTTGGGACTTCATATTGGTAACAGCACTTTCCGCTTCGTTTTAATCCGTATCTAAAATGTTATTATATAATAAAATTAAGAAATAAAAATTTAACATTAAAGTTATACCTAATTGCTAAAACAGAATTTACTCTCTGTAGATGTAATCGGTTTCTTATATTTGTCTTTACGATGTTCATTTGACTGAACACACGTTCTACGTATGCATTAGACCATGGAAGACTGAGAAGTTTTAAAATAAAATTGGCAATCTCCTCGAATCCCTTGTTTCCTCCGGCATCTCTATATGCTTTTACCTCTGACCAGAATGATACTGTGTTGTTTTTATTAATCCATTTTATATATTGAATGTTGGAATATTGATCAATTATTTTTCCAGTTTCTTCCTCGCTTATACAAAATAATTTTAAAATTGGTAAAATATCACCTGTTTGGGAACTTAAAACGTTTTGTACCGAAAAAATCTATGTTTTGTAAAACTTTTATATTATTTGGTAATCTTAAATAAAGAAGGGATTAGTTTATGTATTTTTTATATTTATATTTATCTTGCCTTTACTTTAATTGGTCTATTAGCCCAACAACGAAGTTAATGCAATTATTTCTTATTTCTTGTACTTTATTTTTAAGAATTTTATTTGTGTTTTTCAATTTTTCCACCTAAATTTCAAATTCATGGCCAAGACTACAAGTGTACAAAACTTTATCTTCGAAATCGTCGTATATTACATCTATATTTTCATCATCCATACTATTTGTTTAAGAAAGTTAATTAATAGAGTTATTTCTTTTAAAATGCGAGTTGGGTCACTTTCATTGCTTTGAAAGACATTGTTAACAGTTTGTATTTCATGTAGAATTGGTTTCAAATAGAGTAGATATAGATGAATTAAAATACCAAAAAATGCTAAGAAAATGCTAGACAAAAATTTAAAAATGCCAAAAAAAGTGCTAGGTGCTAGATTACTTTTTTTGGTGCTAAACGAGTTTAAAAAGTGCTAAATCTAGCACCAAAAGTGCTAAATTGGCAACACTGGGTACAATTGAGGATTGACAATTTGGAGTACTGTAACAAATTATTATTATAATAATGGTTGTACGAACAAAAATTATTCCTTCTTCCTTCACGTTTTTGGAGAAATGAGGTTGTTTCATGTTCGATAAAATTGCTTCAAAATTGGGACTTTTTGATGTAAGAGCGATTTGAATACAGTCTCCGGCGTTTAATCCATTTCTGTTCTTCGTTTTTATGTTCATTAGAGTGGAAAAGCCTTGTTCGCATATATATGTTGTTCCAAATGGCAACAATCTTTTAACCGCCTCTTCATGTGCAATTTTGAAAGCCTTTGCAGCTTTTGACATCCAAAAAGACGACAGATTTGGTTTACTCTCAAATTGAATACGTGCTTCAGTATTAGATCGAGTTCAAGAATTGCTTCTGCCAAACCTGAAGGTTCTTCTGGTATCATAGCAATTTCACATTTTAAAGGATCTACAATCCAACTGACAGTACGTGTATCAAGATCTGGAAAGTAATCTGAAAACCGCTTTCTGAGTTTGATAATATGTCTTACAATTGTATCCTTGATGTCAGCAAAAGTAATATTTTCGCAATCTTTCAAAAACAAAGCTAACCTTGAAAAATAAGCTATCTTGTCCTGTTCTCCAATATTGCAGCTTTAATCCAAACGCTGACACTATTTCTCTCGCTGAAATGATATTAATATTCATTCCTTGCAATAATATAATAATAATATATTTATACTCTCAAAAATGTCCGCTAAATATGCGAGATATGCAACCCAGGAAGAGTTTTTAAACTTATCTGCGGGAATATTTTTTTGATAAACCATAAAAATTTCGACTTCAGCTTTGAGAGTCCCTACTCGATTTAGTACATTTCCGCGAGAGACCCACCTTACTTCTGTATAATAAAGTAGGTCCGCATATTCAGCTTCACCGTTCTGACATAATTCACGAAATAGCCGCGTGTTTAGTGCATGTCCCTTGATAAATTTTACAATCTTGATGACATCATGCATGACGGCTTCCAGTGTAGGTTATAAATAATTGACCATAAGGGCCTGGCGATGGATCACACAGTGAGTAGCTTCAATATTTGAGTTATTTTTTTACGAAAGTCGAAAAACTATTAATATGACCCAGCAAAGCTGGAGCTCCATCCAAAGATTCAGAAATACAGTATTCCCATTTTAAACTTTTCGCATTGAAGTATTCAATTACTTAATATTTACTTTATTGTAGACATCAATTCCACGAGATCTCAACTCCATTGATGTCAACACCATTGACTGTGAATTGCTATTTAAATATGTTTTAATGCGAAAATAACCTCTTCCTTCACATTTTCTACTAATATAGAAATTCGTTCTTTCACAATTCGCGCAGACCACGCATAATCTCTGCCATTTTTACAGCAGCTGGTTTAACCAAATCTTCACCAATAGTGTATGGTTTCTTATTTCGAGCAATCAACCAGGCTACGTCAAAGCTAGCCCTTGATACTGAACGCTGATCAAATGTACCGAACAAGTTGCTATTCAATCTTTGTCTTTTAACAGATATTTCTAAATTTGCAAAGTATTCTCGCGGTTTGGAAGACAGGTGTGAATGTAAATTATCTAAATGTTTCTCCAATTGACTTTTTTTGAAAGATTCGTAACAATACTTTTTACCCACAAAAGTTTCATTTTTACCCCATTTGGGGTAATTTACCCCGGTTCCCCGACCGCTGGTATGTACAATACCAATATATACATTGTCTTAAATCAGTAATTTTATACATAAGCCACCGAAAAGAAAACGGTTTTCACCTTTATGTACAACAAAAAACATTGTGGGTAACAATTGTTCTCATAAATTTTTTACTTCTATATTACATTTATGTCACATACATATATGTATAAGTGAGCGAAATTTTTAAATATATTAATTGTCGCTGGCTGCGACCTGAGCCTATATGCTGAGGACAGCGAATTTAACAAGTCCCAAATAAATGAATCACAAATTGTTCATATTATGATACATTAATTTGAGCAACCGTTTATTTCTAATAAAAAATATTAAAGTTATTATAGTTGAACTTATAAGTAAATTAAGCAACTTACCGCAGTCTTTATCCCCAACAAACTAAATTTTTTAATTAGAGTCAGTCGTTACTAAGCCTACAATTTCTGTTTGTTTATGTACTTTTACAACAGTTCATTTTCAAATAAATAAACTCAACGAAACTAATGCATTAGAATATAGGGGCAAAGATTGCGTTTAGTTCGTAAACAAATAAGAGCAAAAAGGAATATAAAAAATCCTAACGGACAAATGGATCATACAATGATCATACAATTAGTAAATAAGGTAATTTAAGTGAACATTAAGGTAGTTCACAAACAATATTTAAATTAACAAAAATAATTCAAATTAAATGAACATAACACAAAATCAAATAATGAATTTATGAGCAATGACATTCCCACCCCCGTGGATCGGCAACGATTTACCATCCAAATCAAGAACTGCTAGCTTGAAAACTGGGCGTTTAAGTATTCCACTACTTGTTTGGACATCAGCTCTTCGTATTACACCATCACTGCCAGGAAACACATTTATGACACGACCTCTCTTCCAATTTCGACGGGATACAGCTGGATCACAAATTAGTACAAGATCACCCGGAGCCACAGGCTTGGTATATTCACAACATTTGGATCGTCTTGTAAGTGTGGGCAAATATTCCACAATCCATCTTTTCCAGAAATGATCTCTTAGCTGTCGAGCAATTCGGCACTGCTTTTTCAGTACCACTGGCATTGTAATTTCAATACCTTCGGGTGTTTGAGCCGTATTTGCAGAACCCAACAAGAAATGATTTGGCGTCAATGGTTCTTCGTCTTCAGGGATGACAGGCAAGTGAGTCAATGGGCGAGAGTTTACGATGTTTTCGGCTTCAATTAAAAAACTTTGCAATGTGTGCTCTTTTGGGGCGACTTCTTTTAGAGTTACTCTTAAAACTTTTTTAACACATTGAACCATTCGCTCCCATATCCCACCTTCGGCCGGATTATGTGGACAGTTAAACTGCCATTCAATGCCCTTTGTGGACAACTCATCTTCAATTTTAACCAGATCAAAAACTTCATCAAATCGCTAGGCTTGCTGGTTAACTCCAACAAAATTCTTTCCGTTGTCGCTTCGAATCTTCAACGGGGTCCCACGACGATTTATTAAATTCCGTATACACAAAATACACGCATCAGTCGAAAGATCATTGGCCACTTCTAAATGTACTGCTCTAATTGTGAGACACGTAAACAGTGCAACCCAACGTTTTTCATGACGTCTACCAATAGTCACATTTATTGGGCCAAAATAGTCCACACCAGTATAAGTGAATGGACGGACGTATGGAGTTAGTCTATCTCTTGGAAGTGATCCCATAAAGGGAGCCACTGGAACTGCACGACGAATCTTACAAATGTTGCAATTTGATGTGGTCTTACTCAAAAGCTTTCGTAGTCGTGGAATCCAGAACCTTTTCCTTATTTCGCCTACGGTAGCCTCAAAATTTTGATGTCTCATCTTGTTATGCACATGGGCGACAAATAGTTGTGAAAAGCGGTGACAGGGTGACAAAATAATAGGGTGCCTGGCATCTAAAGGCAACCAACTCGCAGCATCAATACGACCGCTCACTCGAAGTAAATTATTTTCATCAAAATAAGGCGATAGCGAAAATAACTCGTTTTCCTTTTTTAAAGAACCACCATATTTTAAAATGTTTATTTCAAGGGCGAAACACTCCTCTTGGGACAGACGACACAAACTAGTTTCAGCAACCCTTAACTCTTCAGCACACAGGCATTTCGAACCTTTATATTTATCATCTTTTCGGCATCGATTTATAAATCTCAGAACCCAAGCCATTGTTCGTTTAAGCCTGAGAAATGAAGAAAAACGATTAAAATCTATAACTAAATTTGTACTAACCAGCATGACAAATTTGGGGCGTAGTTCTTCTTCACACGAATCATCAGATTTTTCAGAAGTCTTATTGGGCCAATCAGCTTCGCTTTCATACAAAAATTGTGGCCCTTGGAACCAACGTGTTTCAATGGAAAAATCAACTTCATTTTTAGCTCTTGTTATATCATCGGCAACATTGAAATCTGTAGGTAACCATCTCCAATCAGTCGGGCGTGTCGAATCGAGTATTTCTGCAATTCGATGGGCAACAAATGGTTTATATCTCCTACTTTCAGAACCAATCCAACTGATGACGGTAGTAGAGTCACTCCAACAGATTCGACGAGAAACTTTAAGTTTATGTTCCTTCATTATAGTGTCCATCAATCGGGTCCCCAAAACGGCGGCTTGTAGTTCTAATCTGGGAATGGTCATACATTTAAATGGTGCACATTTCGACTTGGCAGATATAAACGACACTCCTATTTGTCCGTCAGATGTTGTATATCTCCAACAGGCCACTGCACCGAAGGCATCTTCACTGGCATCAACAAAAACATGCAGCTCTAACTCCAAGGGCAAACCATTTCCAAAATAAACTCGTGGAACCTTTACATGGACAATATTTCTTAGTTCTTGGCGCCAATTATTCCACATCACTTGTAATGACGCGGGCAACATCTCGTCCCAAAGTACACTATGTCTCCAGACTTCCCTCATCAAAAGTTTGGCAGTTATCATAAAATGGCACAAAAACCCAATTGGATCAAAAACGGACATTACGACACATAACAACTCACGCTTTGTAGGACACCTTTTACGTCAAAATTCATACGATGGAATTTCAAAACAAATTTGAATGCGTCGTCCTTTGGATCCCATAACATGCCAAGTACCTTTTCAGTTGAACCGTCCAACTCATTTATTATTATTATTATTATTTATTTATTATTATTTATTTATTCAAGTCAATGGACAAATTCCTTACTGACTAATAACAAAAATTGGTACGAATAAAATTAAATACAATTACAAACAGTTTCTACAAAAATAACGTAACTATTACAATAAAAATTAGGAAAAGTTAAGAATTAAGAAAAACAATAATATTCCGTTTTATAACGCAAGAATTTAAAGAAAAATCAACAAAGTCTGACAAATAATTAAATTGACGGCAAATTCTAGTTAATGGATCAGCAACAGCATAATTAGTTCTGCAGAATTGAATATAAATAAGATTATAACAGCGGAAGTTACGACGAGGAACATTGAATTTAACAGATCTTAACAGAAATTCACAGCAAATATTACCATTGATCAGGTTAGTCATAAAAGATATATTTAACATCGTTCGACGACTCTTAAGGGTAGGCAGTTTTATTAAAGCCAGTCTGCTAGTATATGAAGGCATGTCCGAATAATTCCATCCAAGGCCACGCAAGCAGAAGAGTAGAAATTGTTTCTGAACAGATTCAATGTGTTCGCTGTAAACATTATAGTGAGGATCCCAAACGATAGAACCATACTCCAAAATAGGTCTGACAAGCGATATGTATAGCTGTTTAGTAATATATGGATCAGTAAATTCCTTTGCCCAACGTTTTATGAAGCCAAGAGTGCTTCTTGCCTTATTTACAGTCAAAGTGATATGATCATTGAAGTTTAATTTTGTGTCTAATAGGATCCCAAGATCAATAAAAGAGTCCACTATTTCCAGTTGATGACCTCCAAGCAAGTAATTAACCGCGACAAAATTGCTTCTTGAGAACCGCATACATTTGCATTTTTTAACATTCAGCTCCATCATGTTGTACTCGCACCACAAATAGAAATTATTGAGATCACTTTGAAGATAAATATGCTCAATGAAATTATTAAAGGAGAGAAAAAGTTTTACATCGTCAGCATACATTAAGATATTGGCAAAATTAATTATGTTGGGAAGATCGTTTATAAACAGCGAAAAAAGAAGTGGACCAAGATGGCTGCCTTGAGGAACACCAGATAGCACATAAATATATTTAGATAAGCTATTGTTCCCACATACAGTCTGCTTTCTACCAGTCAAATACGACTCTAGCCATCTTAAGCTCCTATGGTTTACACCCATTAAATCCAATTTAGTTAACAGTAGTTTGTGATTCACTTTATCGAACGCTTTGCTAAAATCCGTAAAAATTACATCAGTTTGCTTCTGTTGAGAAAAGGCCACATTTACCATGGATGTTAACTGAAGCACATTAGTCGTTGTTGAGCAGCCCTTTCGGAAACCATGTTGATGAGGTGATAGTAACGATGAAGTATGATGGATCAAAAAATCGGCAACCAGTTTCTCGAACATTTTTGGAATAGCACTCAGTTTTGCAATGCCCCTATAATTTGTAACATCAGACTTATTGCCAGATTTAAAAAGCGGTATAATATACGAGTCCTTCCAAAACATAGGAAAATATCCATAATTAATCGAGGTATTAAACAATATGACTAATGGTGTGATGAATGATTCTGCACATCGATTTAAAATACAACTTGGAACCCCATCAGGACCAGGACGAAAAGACATCTTTAACCTTTTCAGGTTTACTAAAATATCGCAGTCACTAAAAGTTGGAATAGATATTACTGGAGCCGATGTCAGCGGGAAAGGGTAATTATTTGTATCCATGTAAGCGGAGTTAGAATAAGTACTGGCGAAGAAATCAGCAAACATATCACATATGACATCAACACTTCCGGATTCTTTATCAGCAAATTTCATAAAGGATGGATAACCAGTTGATTTTCTCTTGGAATTTACAAACGTAAAGAAAGATCTAGGATTCTTAATAAAATTATTTTTCATTTTGTCCATATATGTTTTATATAATAAGTGATTTAGAATGTTATATTCAGACCGGCAAATAGAATATCTTCCATAATCAATAATCGAGCCAGACCTTTTGTATTTCTTGTAATACTTGTTCTTTTGATTTTTCAGTCGTGACAGTTGTTTCGAATTCCATGGTGGACCAACCAGAGTATATGAAGGTTTTAAGGGAACACAATTTTCAATTATTGAATGCACTTTCTTATAAAAGTTAGAAATCATCAAGTCAATATCAGAATCATTGTTAACAGGAATAGATAAGGTTTCATTCCAACAAGTATTTTTCATCATGTCATTAAATAAATGGTAATTGGTTCGATTAAAACAGTAAACTTTACTTATTTTCGAAGGCTTAGCTTCGAAATTCGTTGGAAGGGAAAAATTAGTTTTTAAGGTCGGATGATATCGATCCTCAGGCAAAGTTACAGGTTCAGAACGTAAAACACTACAGTGATTAACATCATTAACAAATATAAGATCCAGTATTTTTCCAAAGTCATTACAAAGTGAGTTTATTTGATACAGTGATAGTCCAAAAATATCGTTTAGGAATACGTCATGGCAAGTCTTAGTTTTAATCGGAATTAAATAAGGCACATCAGGTACATGTTTCCATATAATTGAGGGTAGATTAAAATCACCCATAACAAAAACAGAATCGTCTTTTTTGGCACATTGGACAACAGATGTTATTGCGTCAACATGATCAGAGTAAACAGCATAGTCAGAATCAGGGGGAACATAAGAACACGAGAAGTAGACATTAGACGTTTTTAATTTTACAACAACAGCAACAAATTCAATATTGGAAGTGTCAGTTACAAACTGTTCTGATGGATATAATGAAGAGACAGCAATTAATACACCACCTCCTCTGCGTGTATTACGATTGTATCTATAAATTTGATATTTGTTACAAAGAATTTCTGCATTAAAAACACCGTCATTAAGCCAAGTTTCCGTAAAGACAATTACATCATACATAAAATCATGACTATTAACGAAGAGTTTGGACAATTTAGTATTCAATCCACGAACATTTTGATATACTATTGATAAACTATCACAGTGAATATTTAGTTTTTTGTAATCTGCGGTGTAGGTAGACGTACAATATTATTCCTTTGTCTTTCCGAAGAAACATATTCCCGGACATATGTTTTTGCAGGCCAAAAATTAAAATCTTGTATTTTTTCAAAGTATTCGTCCGGAACTGTAATTTTAAAAGACGCTATTGTTCTCGGTTGCGAGTATGCAAATTTATGAATCGATAAATTAATCCCGTCACCTATTTTAGATCTTATATAAAATTCAATGTCCTTTATGGCAGTGTCAGAAGCTAAACGTGAGATAAAAATGCTTCTAGCAGGTGGTATGACTCTTAACGGCTTAGGTGTGGTTATCAAGGTGTTATTAATATCAGTGACTTTTGCAGCAGCTTTCGAGTAACTTGAAGTAGGTTGTGAGTTAGTAGGATTTTCAGTAACGGACGAAATATCAGCAGCGCGAGGTAAAGGTGAAATTAAATTTGTGGACGGTGATGTACAATTATTATTCAAAGAATATGACGGTTGCAATTCACAAGATGGAGTCATTACAACATTCTCATTCGGATCAGCAGCAGGTGGTAGTAATGGAGAAACATTTTGAGCAGATCTCAGACCATCCCTTTTACGTTTAGGTGATGCAGAATGTTGGTTACTAACAAATTTATCCAAATTAGGATATTTAGCAAATAACTCACCAAACTCTGTAAACTTCTTTTGCAATTCCATGAGATCATTACTAATTGTGTTAAATTTAACCTTAGAGTCCTTAAATAGTTTGTAGAATTGGATATTGACTTTTCTACAATCAGGACAAGTCCATTGGAGGAACTTCTGTGGATCAGCTAACGCATCAGCATCACGAGCCTTAAGACCACTACAAGTTATATGATAGAGGCTCATACATAGCCAGCATGAGACCATCCTAACATTCCCAGTAGTGGAACAATTTGCTTTCGAACACTCCATTATATTAATTTAAAAGTATAAACCGCAATATACGACCTTTAGCAAATTCACAAACCAAGGCCACCTGAGAATCTGATCTGATGATTTAAACTGCATTTTAGAGCCACGACCACCTCTGATGAATTCGATGTAAAATTACGCATTTCAAAACCAGCAGCTTTATGTATTTCACGAACTTGTACGGCAATTGCAATGGCTTTTGACGGGCTATCAAAGCTATCTACAAAATCATCTACGTAATGATGGTCCAGAATTGACTTTACGGCTCTAGGGAAACGATCTCTATAGTCCATTGCATTTGTTTCCTTCACGTAATGGGCAATACAGGGCGAACAGGCAGCTCCAAACGTCATCACAAGCATTTCATACACTTCCGGTGGACCAATATCTTCATCTCGCCACAAGAACCTCTGCGAACACCTATCTTCCTCAGCAACAACAACTTGATGAAACATTTCCTTTATGTCTCCACATACAGCTACGGAACCGACTCTGAAATTAAACAAAACTGATGGCAACGGTTTGTACTGCTGAGGGCCTTTCAATAACTTCGAATTCAATGAGACACCTTCCACCTTTGCTGCTGCATCAAACACCAAACGAATTTTCCCTGGCTTATTAGGGTTCAGAACTCCAAAGTGGAGCAAGTACCACGTTCTCGGATGAAATGTATTAACTTCACTCAATGATAATTTGCGTACATAGTTCTTTTTCAAATATTCACTCATTATTTGTTTATAGGCCACACCAAAATCAGGATTATTTTTCATTTTTCTTTCCAGTCCGAAAAATCGACTGAGGGCCATTGAATAGCTATCCGGCAGGACTATGTCATCATTACACCATAGTAGTCTGGATTCAAATCTTCCGGCAACCCTCTTCGTCGAATTTCTCAATATCTCTCGTGCTCGCAAATCATCTCTTGACTCAATCAACGGTAGAGCCTTAACGCCAAAATTTTCAGCTTCGAAATAACTTGCCACCAAATTATCCAACTGTGTTGTCAACAAACAAGTTTGTGTTCCAGGGCGACCTCCTTTCACGTTTCCAAAAACAACCCATCCAAGAGGCGTATTGGCAGCATATGGACCAGCATCTTCCGAAGGGACTATTTTATCGGGCAATCCTAAATGGCAATGGTCTAAACCAATTAGTACCTTTGGAGCCACACATTCATATGAGCTTAAAGGCACACCACGATTCTTTATTAAATCCGCATTAAAAGTCTGACTAGGCAACTTCAAATTCGAGACACCATACACATTTTTCAAAGCATATTTCCTCTTCTTAAAAACACCGCTCACATGAAGATCCACCACCATAACTGGTTCTTGTACCGATTTACTACCATACCAACTCAAATTCAATTGACTTTGTCGACCTTGCAGTCCAAGCTGTCTCACTAAAGAGCTATCCACCATCGTGACTGAAGAACCTTCATCTAGGAGCGCATACGTTTCAACAGCACAATTTGGTCCATAAAGAACCACTGGGAGCACTCTGAACAGCAAATCACTTTTTTCGCAAGCACTGGAAACACAACTAAGCACTGGCTCGACTGTTGAAACACTTTCTGTAGGGGATACATTTTCAGGTCTTTGACGTAGTACGTTAGGCTTAATTTCATGCAATAATTTATTGTGATTTCTTTGACACTTTTCCATGGGACACTGCTTACGCCGACGACAATCTTTACTTGAATGGCCACCACTGAGACACGAAAAGCACAACTTCAATTTTTTTTTTTTTTTTTTTTTTTTTTTTTCTTTTCTTCTCTTCTCTTATTTTTTTAATAAATTAATATTTTATAAAATAATTGTTTCTTTTTTTTAATTTTTTCTAACTTTAATTCGAATTTAATAATAATTATTAACACCAGAACACAATTGTAAACTTCGGTTGCTTAATAGATATCTTAACATTAAATAAAGAACTAAAAAATTAAAATACATATAAAAAATTATTGCAATTAAAATCGATTTAAAAAACTTAAAGTCATTAAGGGTTAAAAAAAATAAATACCAGCACTCGCAGATACATTAGCCATTTGTAATGAATGCCAATAAATTTCAGTTTAATTTCAAAAAACAGTTTGAGACTATTCTCTGCACACACCAAGGGCAATAATGAAAGGGTAGTTATATTTAAAAATGGAAGGAAATAAAAACAACTTTATTGCGCTTTAAGTATTTATAAACGGTTTGATTGGTGGCATAATAATTTCGAGCAACGTAATTGATTTTTAAGTCTTCTATTTTATTATCCTCTATGTCGCTCATTCATAATGATTCTCCCATTGAAGAGAATAAATAAAATACCCGACATGTCGCTCAATTAGAACTCCTCAGAAATCTTCTACTTAATTGTCTTAAAGTCATACCTTTAGCCACTCTTTGAGTGGGCCTTTCCTCTTTATCGCCCTAATGATTGGCATGTATTGATATACATATCAATCATGTATTGATTTATTTATTATTATTAATTCAGTTTTTTTTTTTTTTTTTTTTTTTTTTTTAATTCATTACATAGGTATATTATTAAAATAACTGTTTACAATTATCAGATATCATTTTTATATATAAGATAGTTAAAACTTAATCTGCTAAGCCATTAGCTTGTCAGCAGGAAAAAGAATTTATTTAATCTACAATGTTATACTTTAAGTTCCTTGCGAACTTATAAAATAATCTTTTAAAAATTTCTTCCTCTTTACTACATTGGTTTCATTAATTATATGCACCGGTATTTTATTAAAAATAGTTGGTAAGGTAACGCTAAGCTCCTTTCTACCATATTCATTACAAAATTGCTTAATTTTATATCTTCCTTGTTCTCTGCGTCTTGTGTTGTACTCGTGATCAATAACTTTTAGAAATCTGCTATCCTTGTAGAACTCATTAATTAATGTAAGGTGATATATGCTCTTAATGTTTAAGACATTGAGCTTCGATGCCAGGTTTAAGTTCCTGAGATTCGTATTGGCAATTTGTTGTCTTCTGGTATCTGTAAAGTTGTTAATGTTATATGGTTGCACTTCGGCGTTATTTTGTGCTGTATACATAGTGATGTTGTGTCTTTCGTTGCTGTTTGTTATGTTTATTCGTATTCTGTTTGTTGTAGAATTTATTGCTGTATTTGTTGTAATGTAAGTTGTTGTATTAGTTGTAGGTTCTATTGTTCTTGTTATGCTGTTGTTTGTTGTCCTTAGTGATGCGTTGCCTGCTTGCAAATTAAATGAAGTATATATGTTGTTGTTTGTGTTATATGTTGATGTATTTGGTACTGATGTGTGGGTTATATTAGATGCCGTATAACAGTATATTGGTGTGTTTCGTTGAATATTGTTACTATTATTGTGTATTGAGTGAATGTCCCTGTATGTTATATTCAAAAAGTGGAAATTTTTTTGAATGGTTTTAAGTATCTGATTTTGTGTATTCTGAAGTATTCTGCAGTGTGTTGAGCCGCCCCATGCTGTGATGCCGTGTCTTATATACGATTCCACCAATGAATAATATGCTTGCCTTAATACATCGTAGGTAGAGCAGTAGCTTAAATGAAAGAGCATATACGCAGCCTTCCTAAGTTTTTTTTGAAGATGTATGATATGTGTTTTCCATTTAAACCTGTTATCAACATATACGCCTAAGTATTTATACGTTTCCACTAATTCAATAATTGTGCTACACGTATCATCTATTCGATTACCGTTTTTGGCTCTTTTATGTAGACAATCATTATTATGAAATTTTATATGAATAGACCTATTTGAAAGATGCGGCGGTTTTATGTGCATAATTTTTGTTTTTGTTGCATTAATAATAAGCCCGTTGTCGTGACACCATTTAGCAGCTGTAATCAGTTGATCCTGCATTACTGCTATAGCGTTTTCGATGTTTTTATCTGCAACCACTATTGCAGTATCGTCCGCATAGGCGAATGTTGTGTTTCCTTTAAGTGTTCTTAACATCTCATTAGCATATATTATATACAGTATCGGTCCAAGCTTAGAGCCTTGTGGTACACCGCAGTCAATAGTCACTTCTTCGCTTTGGTTGTTGCATATTTTTACACGATACGTTCTGCAGTTGAGATAGTTTTTAAACCAGTTCAACGTATTTCCTCTGATACCAATTCTCTCTAGCGTTTGTATAAGTTTTTTATGTGTGAGAGTGTCGAAAGCTTTACTAAAATCGATAAATAGTACTAGGCAGTGCAGATGTTTGCTGAGACTACTGTTGATGTAGTTTGAGAAATTTCCCAATAATTTATTTATATTTTTCCCCTTTTGGAAGCCGAATTGATTTATATTTAAAATTTTGTATTTTCGCAAAAACGACGTTAATCTTCTAACTACTACTTCTTCTAAAACTTTCTCAATAGTTGGTAAAATTGCAATCAGGTCTATAGTTGTTGTAGTCTGTTTTACAACCGCTTTTATAGATAGGTCGTATTAACGAAGTTTTTAGTAATTTCGGTATATTACTACTTTCCAAGCTTAGATTGATAAATTTGGTCAAAATAGGTGTGAGGTAACTAGCATTATGTTTTAAATCTAATGGCCTTATACCGTCCACTCCTGGTCCCTTTTTTACATCTAAAGTTTTTAAAATGTTAAAAATTTCCTCTTCATCTGTATAATTTAAATATAGTGAATTTTGACGTGTTATTTCAGCATTTTCAATTGTGTGTATATTGCAGTTATGTATTATTTTGTTTACATTCTCCTTAAAATTTATTGCAAATTCATTTGATAATTCATTTATATTTCTATTCTTAAAATTACTTGTTAAATTTTCGTCGATATTATTTGTTTTTCTTCCAATTATTTCATTAATTATTTGCCACGTAACGCGTATATTGTTTCTATTTTCCATAAATCTTTTTCGAAAATATTCATTTCTTTCGTGATTAATTTTTTTATTTACCGAGTTTCTAAATTTTTTATACTCTAATTCATAATTTTTATTGTTTTTATTGTTTCGCCATCTTCTGTAAAGTTTATCCCGATATTCACAGTATCTAATTAGTTCTTCATTTATCCACGGATTCATTGATCTTTTTTTTTTACTTTTGGATATTTTTATCGACTCACTATAAATTTCACAAAATTTTGTATATATTTTATTATATAAACCGTTAGCGTTTTCTGTTCCATACATTATTTCGTTCCAATTCATTTCCCTAATTTTATGATTAATTTGCACATTATTTAATTTTTGAAATTGTTCCCGCGTGCTTATAGTGGCACTACCCTGTGTGTTTTCATCTTTATTTTTCGCAAAAAAAAGAGTGTAATGATCGCTTATTGTGGTTGTTATTATTACTGCATATTTATGTGTATTTATTTGTTTATTTTTTATAAACAAGTGATCTATGCAGGAGTGTGTGTTTTTGTTTACATCTTCTCGTGTACTTTCATTTATCATGCTTTGCATACCATTCGCTATCAGAATATCAAGATATGCTGTTGTTGTTTTATTTTGTTTTGCTATGTCGATATTAATGTCGCCAATTAATATGCATTCTTGTTTTTTGTTTATTTTGGTTATTACTGTTTCAAGTTCATTCAAGAAAGTATTCATGTTTTGATTTGGTGGTCGATACGACGCAAGAAGGGTAATTATTTCGTTTTCTGTTTTAACATCGAGATGTACGAGCTCAAAAGAATTTGTATTTGACGCGATTTGAATAAACTCGATGTTTTCTTTTATATAAACAGCAATACCTCCGCCTCTTCCTTCTCTATTAAAGAAAACTGCATTGAAACCTTTTATTTTATAAAGAGAGTTTTCACAGTCATTTATATTGGTTTCCACTAGTATTATAAATTTTATTTTGTTTATTATTTGGGTTATGCTCACTATGAACGTATTAAAATTAAGCCTGAGTGATCGTATGTTATTATAAATAATTGTTGTGGGATACTTTAAATACTGTTTTTCAATTTGATTGTAATTATAAATAGTTTGTGTTTTATTATTCATTTTGTTTTATTACAATTTTCCGAACTATTGATATTTAAAAATTAATTCGCTGTAGGGGTAATGAGTTCTATATCACTGGAATTTTTTAAAATTATAGGGACTGAATTTTCCGATTTGCGTGCAAAAATTTGGCCATCTCTGACCCATACAAACTTCCAATTTGCTTCTTTTGCTTTGGTTTTTGCATTCCATAACAAACGACGCTTATTGAAGGTCAGTTCATCATTAATATAAATATATTTATTATTGTTGTTGGTATTTTGATTATCTGTGTTGTTTATTATGAGAGCATCTATTCTGTGTCGTGTAACTTTACTCATTAGCTCTCTTTTTTTGTTGAGAGAAGTAAATTCAATATAAACTTTTTCCTTTTTTGTTTTGTGCCTATAAGCATTGCTTATATCGTTTTCGTGTATTTCTACATTTAACGAAGATGCTATTTTTTTTATTACTTCATTTGGGGACATCTCTTTATTCGTAACATTTTTTATTTCTATATTCTTAACAATATTTTGTTGTTCTAATTTGTCCATGCGTGTTTCGAGTGTGTTGATTTGGTGTTCCCTTTGCTTGTCTCTTTCGGTGAGTTCAGTTACTTTCTCTACTAATTTCGAGAGTGTATTTGTTATTGTGCCAAGGGCATCTTTTATTTCTTCTCTTATTTGCATGTGAGAGTGGTTAACAGTTATTGCTAATTGCTCTAAATTTGTTTTTACATCTTTTATGTCTGATTTAAGGTCAGTGACATCTGATTGAACTGAGCATAGAGAAGAGTTAACTGTGCTAAGCGATAATGGATCTTTAACTACATTCGCTCTGTCTGCTTCACAGTTTTTTTCATCATTGGCTCTTAATTTCATTTGAGGTTCTCGTTCGTCGTACACTACAGATTGGTACATTGTGTTAGCAGATTTTGTTCGTGGTTTGCATATCTGGCACTTCCAATTTGTTTTCCTCTCTCCATACATACTAGAGTATGTGGACTCTGACAGAGGGCAGCAGGGTGAGAAATGATAATTTGCATTGCAGTTATAACATTTTACATATGCAATTGTTGTAATTGCAATGTTACATGTTTTACAGACGACACTAGTCATTTTTAATTGTTTTTTCCTTTTTTGTTTAAGAGTTTTGTTAAATTATTAATATTCACTTAATTCACTTCGTAAATATTGTTTTTTTGCAAGATTTTTTCATCAACTTGTGTCTTTTTGTTTTCTTAGTTGATTTAATTATTGTTTTTATTTTTTTTTGGTGCACAATTAGAGTAAATAATACACTTTTCGAGGACGATTTAAAAAACGCGTCTGCATTCGACTACGTTAATATGTTAATTCACTTCACCCCATCTATTAGGCACACTTAATTCTAAAAATTTCTTACAATCAAAAATTTTATGTGGGCCAACACAATAAAAACATTTTAATTGCCGTTCTGGGCCATCAGACGCATATAAAACCGCCTTTCGTTTTGGATCACTGCTAGATCTATTGCCACTTGAACTATTTATTTGCACACTTCTTACCAAATTTGCAACACGCTGGAGCCAAGTACTAAAATCCAAAATAGTCGGCAACTGAGGTAAAGTTGAGGCAAACTGGGCCCAATCCAAACGTTTGCTCATTGGAAGCTTCTGGACTAACTCCTCCATCAGAGTTGGATTCGACAAATGTTGATGACCATTGGCAGATTCAAAAACTGCTGCTAAATTCCTGACCTTAATGGAATATGGCACCAATTTATCGATCGCGTTTTCAGGTATAGGCTGAACTTCCTTCATCTGTTGCAATTGGCATCGAATAAGCAACTCTGGGCGACCATATTGCAGCTTTAATTGCTCTATAACTGTTGGCACATTATTTGGGTGGATGAGCAACGACTTCACACACTCTCTGGCTTCACCTTTCAAAGCCTTCTGCAATCTCAAACAATTTTCAAATTTATTGTACGAATATGCGGCTGTCGAATGTTCAAGGGCAGACAAAAACATTGGCCAGTCCTCGGGAGTACCACAAAATTCGGGCAAATCATAAAGTTTGCGTTGTACTGGCATGGGCACTGTAGCAGGGGAAACAAAAAGAGGCTGAGATGTCATCAACTGGTCTGGCTGACTAACATAGGAATATGGCGTTGGATTCCGGCGATCAACCATGTCTTCAGTGCCACTGCTAATACTTTGGATGACCAGCGCATTTTGTCCAATAACACTTGGCATATTTAAATTTAATTTGCTCTTAAAGCACGTTGAGCGTTTGCCAACTGGGCTTGCAGGATATCAATCTGTCGTTGCAGGTTCTCAGTATCAGATGTGGCTTGTGATGGCTGGGTTCCCACATTAGGACTGGGCATCAACGTCGGCAGGCTAAAGGGCTCTTCATTTGATGAACTAAAAATGTTTTGCGTTGATACAGAAGGTGTCGTTTCACAAGGGCCACTAATGGAGGCACAAGTTGCAGTTATTGTTGTTCCGGGGGCAACAGAGCTTACATTTGGTGCCGACGGCATTTGAGAAACATTTGATGAACTCTCTGTTCCGGTTGGCATGGAACTTTTCGCATTTTGGCTCGTTGCTGTCTGCAAACGAGAGCTTTTTCTAGCTGGCGACCGTTGCATTATGAATCGCAAGTGTTTTCAAGAGCACGCAAATTCACAAATATTTAACAGCAACACACTCCAAATATTTCAAACAAAATAATTTATTCCGGCAGGCTTAGGGCTACACAAAAATTTAGATTAAAATTTAATTGATCCGGCAGCCAAGGAAATACACAAATTTTTACAAAAATTAAAAAAAAACACAATTATAATTTGTTCCAGAAGGACAGTTTACAATTTCAAGCAAATTCTGCTTTTACTCGTTTCGTCGTATAACGAACCACAAATCAAAAATCCAAATATTTTATTTGTTCCGGCAGCTTGGAACCACAAATCAAATAAAGGCTTATCTTTGTTCGGGTAATTTGGAACACCTTAGCTCAAGAATGCGAAATAAAATTTGTCGCTGGCTGCGACCTGAGCCTATATGTTGAGGACAGCGAATTTAACAAGTCCCAAATAAATGAATCACAAATTGTTCATATTATGATATATTAATTTGAGCAACCGTTTATTTCTAATAAAAAATATTAAAGTTATTACAATTGAACTTATAAGTAAATTAAGCAACTTACCGCAGTCTTTATCCCCAACAAACTAAATTTTTTAATTAGAGTCAGTCGTTACTAAGCCTACAATTTCTGTTTGTTTATGTACTTTTACAACAGTTCATTTCCAAATAAATAAACTCAACGAAACTAATACATTAGAATATAGCGACAAAGATTGCGTTTAGTTCGTAAACAAATAAGAGCAAAAAAGGAATATAAAAAATCCTAACGGACAAATGGATCATACAATGATCATACAATTAGTAAATAAGGTAATTTAAGTGAACATTAAGGTAGTTCACAAACAATATTTAAATTAACAAAAATAATTCAAATTAAATGAACATAACACAAAATCAAATAATGAATTTATGAGCCATTAGGCGACATTAATTTATATATAGAAATTTTTTAATAAATTAAGGGGCATTATAACAACTTGCCATTAAAATTGGGTAAGAGATAAATTTAGTTACAGTGAACTTTAAATTCAACTTTAAATTATTTCGTTATAACAACTTAATGATAAAATAAAGTTAATTTTTTCAAAAATATGACTGTACCGGAGCAATGTCGATAACATTACTCAATTAAACAAGTTTTTTTAAGCGCAGTGGCATCGACGTGTTTCTGTTTTTTGTTGTATTTACTAATTTTGTTAATATTTTAAGTTGCCATATTGAAAACAATATATAAGTATGGCAAGTTCAAACATAAACTTAACTTTAAAAGTTATACGTAGGATGATCTTCCCTTTTAGCTTAACGCTAACTTCTACTTTATTGTCCACTTATAATTAAGAAAAACAATTTATCTGCTCGTTAAAATCCTACCTTTAGTTAAAACCAAGTTGTAATTATGGCCCTAAGTGATTTTAAATTTTATTTGATTAACTTTCAATTAATTAGTAGATTGACATTAAATTGATATCATTTAAATCTTACTTCGCCATTGCTATGCTAATCTAGTTTTCATATAATTGTTTTTGTTATAACTACAGCATTGTTTTTACTGTTGAATTAACGAGATCACATTTAAGTAATTATATATATATTCTCTTTCAGGTGATAATCCGGCGGCAATGTATCATGGACGTGTGGGATCGTCGACGAAATCATATCAGGCACACCTGCTACACATTTTACTAATACTAATTGCGATGATATATCGTACTTATGTAAAAAGAAAAATTATATAATTTGTTTATGTAATATTACAGAAATAAAATGCTAAATACTTAGTTATGTTTTATAAATGAGTATATTTTAATTTTTTTATCTCCATATTAATTAAATCGAGGTTTTGGCTATTATTACAAAAGAAAAAGCGAGTAAATCGATTTATTATGTAAGACAATTTTATAACTGAACTAAACTGAATTACAAATGTCTATTATCGAAAAATTTTAGTCACCGTAGTCTAGTAGGTAGTGTGTTCGCTTATTAGACGTAAAAGCCAGGGTTCGTATCCCAGGTCAGATATCAAAAAAGAAATATGAAAAAAATTATTTCTTCGGCGACTGCCTCTCAGCAGATTTCTGGCAAAAACTCTGAGAGTAAATAAATCTGCCATGAAAAAGTTTCTCAAAAATCTGTCGTTCGGAGTCGACGTTAAACTGTAGGTCCCGCCACTCATGTATAAAATTAAGGCACACAACTTGAGTGGTGTGAGAAGCTAGGCCGTAATCCTGACTGAAGGGTAGGTAGTTAGCTCACTTTAGTTCCTTGAAAGAATATAGAATTTTTAAACTATAGAGATAGAGATTTTTTACCGGTAAACTGAAATTTAGAATTTATAACAAGTCTATAAATTGTAGAATATTGTCGGCATTTTCATTGTTTATATTTGTTTGTATGCTAAACCTTGTTTTGGATTTATGTATTATAAATTATTTGTGCTATTAACTAATCTATGATCTAAAATTTTAAATTAAAGCTATCCTTCTAAATTTTTTAATAAATAAGAAGATGTTGAAAAAAAATTGCCACTCTCCACTCTAATTAAAATCAGGAGCTGCTACAATCTGAAGATTGCTTTGCAAAAATGTAAATCTTATAAAATGTTGTGAAGACAAAATAGACCAATATAACTAAACCTATTTATAGAAAAGGACCAAACATTTATTTAAAATAACAAATAAACATAGAAACACCACGAAGGACACAAATGAATAGATTAACAAAAATATATCAAAAAAAATTTAAAGACATTACCAGACTAAAAATATATTAAATATAAACAGAGTCAGTGAGTAAAGCGCGATGTATAAATGCTATGCTGTATTCTGTATTTCGTACTCCAAACGTCAGAAAGCGACAAGAAGAAAAAGGCCAGCATTCATAATGTGATTTTTAAGCAACAAAATTAAAAATATGGAAAAAAGTAAATTAATTAATTATCTGTGCGAACAATATTGTTACGTTTTTACCTTATTAAAAACGTTTAGAATATGAGTTCACTGATTGCAACCAAGTAAAAACAAATGTGTTTTATTTCAATTAAACTCTTTATTGTTCACACTACTTTTGTGTGCCACCGTATACAACTTCACGATACAACAACAATTGCCTGTTCACAATTATTCTCTGCTTACAACCTTTTTGTAACCAACAACACTTATACTACTGTACAGATCTATAGCGGCGATCTTCAAACCACGATTGCTTACTTCGAAAGCAACGCGTCTTCACACCAGACTTACTGAACTATAACTGACTCGTTGGCCGCTCTGTCTGGTCTTTTTATATGTCTGCAAATTTAGTCTGTGGCACATTCTTGAAGAAGAATGTTCGCGGTCTCGCATTCTAGAGAATTCTATAGCGACTGCATTGTTGTTTGTATATTTGGTTCATATTGCTTGTTGCTGCATCGTCGCTTATTTATCTACCCACTTTTGTTTCATACCGATGCTGATGCTTTGCTTGTAACATGTTCGTTGTATTTGTCAGTGTAGCTACATGTTCATTGTATTGTTAGTGTGTTTGTTAAACGATATGAGGTCGTTTCCATTTGCGTAACACTGCCGGATACTTAAGCCTGTTTGTCCCGAATAGGCTCCCTATCTCTTTTCCCATATTATGCCAGTCGCTTTATGAGTACGACCTTCATTTTTGCTCGGGGGCTGTTAGCTTTCTGTATCCTGTACACGACATCGTTTAACCGTTTAACTATTTTATACTGTCCATCCCAGCTGGTTTGTAGCTTGGGGAATAATCCCTTCTTCCTCTTCGGGTTGTATAGTAGAACCAGTTGTCCTTCCAAGAAGCCCTCCGTGTTTGCTGCACGATTATACCTGGCTTTCATTCTACCACTGACCATTTTTATAAGGATGCGCACAAACTCATAAAGTTCATTCAGGCCTTCTTCTTTTGCAGTGTATGTTTCATCTCTGTCTCTGGCGGGCTTAACACCAAACTCTAAGCCACCGGGCAGAGTAATCACAGTCCCAAAAATAATCTTGGCGGGTTATCTAGATGTTGAATCATGGACAGCAGATCGGTACGCCAGTAGAAACCTCGGAAAGTGGTCGTGCCAGTCCATCTGTTGCTCGCTTACTACTTTCCTCAAGTACTCCTCCAGGGTTCGATTAAACCGTTCTACCATTCCGTCTGACTGTGGGCGAAGCGGTGTCGTTCCAGTCTTCTTAATACCGTATACTTCACACATTTTCTTGAATACAGCTGACTCGAAATTTCTGCTTTGTTCGGAATGTAGTTCTATCGGAACCCCGTAGCGGCATACCCAGTTGTTCACAAAAACATTTACTATTGTGTTGGCCTCTTGATTGGGTATGGCATACACTTCCGGCCATTTGCTGAAATAGTGCATCACAACAGGAACATATCGGTTTCCGGCGTTCCTGACAGGAAAAGGGGGTGCTACGTCCATCGCTATCCGCTCGAAAGGTGCGCTCGAGTTATATTGTTGCGGCTGATCTCGACTTCTTGCTGACATCCAACCTAATAAAAATAATTTAAGCCTTTCCAGCGTCTTTGTCACTACAAGATGTCCTCCGCTAGCTCCATTATGGAACTCCTTTAACACTTCTTTCATTTTGGAGGAAGGCACTGCTGAGGTCTTGCCATCAGCGCTCTTCCAAGATCGAAGTAAAAATGGAGTTCAGCAAAGATGATAGCACTGATCCTTGCGGTAGGCCTGCTGTGATATGTTCAGGAGAAGATAATGTGTTGTTGACTTCTACTACAAATGTTCTGTCCTTGAGAAAATCAGCGATAATTTTACATAAATACCTTGGCATATTGGAGTGCATTAATTTATATATTAGACCATTGTGCCAAACGGTATCGAATGCTTTTTGCCCATCTAGTAAAACAAGACCTGTCGATTGCTTATTACATTTATTATATTTAATCATATTTGTAATGCGTTTTATTTGATGCACGGCACGGTGTTGACTTTTAAAGCCAAATTGCTCGCTGGCTATTAATGGTACATATACCATTACGTCAATGATTCGTTTTTGAATAACTCTTTCATATAGCTTTCCTAAGTTACTCAACAAACTTATCGGCCTGTAACTGTTAGGGTTATTTTTGGGTTTATTTGGTTTAGGAATTGCTATAACTTTTGAATTTTTGAAATGATTTGGAAAATAGTTTAATTTCAAATAGCTATTATATATTAACATTAGTAACTTGACTGCCTTAGATGGTAAATTTTTTATTAAAATATTTAAAACATCATCTAGACCAGGCAACTTAGAAGATTTTAGTGATCCTATTAATGAGTTGAGTTCATCCAACGAAACAAAAGTTAAATTATCAGATTGAACAGGCAATCATGTGAGTTTTTGGCACTACTGTTAACAATTTTGTCAATAGAGTGTGTATAAGTAGATGTGTGGGTATGTGAAATTGAGAATGTGTCCGAAAATAATTGTGCTTTTTCAAGGTCATTTACAATTTTTTCATTTCCCTGTAAAAGTTGAGAGATTTTTCGATTTTGTTTACCTCTCAGACACCTACTAATTTTCCAAAAGGATTTGTCACCAGCTCTAAGTTTTGACAACAATTTATTCCACTTCTCATTGCGGTGAGAGTTAATGTCGTTATTGATCGTAGTAGTTAAGAACTTTATACATTGCTCGTAAAAATTGATATCCGACACGTTAGCTGCATGTTGGCTCTTTCTTTTAAATATTCTTATCAATTTTACTAAGTTTAAAATGCTCGTTGGTAAGTATGTTTTCGTAGAGCGTAGAACTTTTCAATCTCATAGTCAATTTCGGCTTTAGAACAATACATGATTGGATTTATATTGATCCTATTATTAATTATGTTACGAAAAGCAGTTTAATCTGTAAGTTTGTAGTTGTAGTATACAGATATGATTCATCTACAGAGGCATTTTCAATAGCACATACAATAGGTCTGTGATCAGATGGGATCTCGTACTCAAGTACACTAAATGGATATTCATAGACGTGTTGCTTAATATCAAGTCAATAACAGAAGCATTCCTATTCCTTTGTGATGGATAAAAAGTGGGACTATTAGGACAGTGTATAAAGAAATTATTTGATTGTTCAAGGTTGAAAAGAACGTTTCCTGCTGTGTTGTTTTTACCGCAGTTCCATGCCGTATGTTTTGTGTTTAAATCACCTAACACAATAAAATCTTTGTTAGATGTGGTTAAATTGATTATGTCGTTTGCAAAGCTGTTGCTATATTTTGGACAATAAACCGAAATTATAATAATGCTCCTATTATTGATCTTTGTTTCTATTGAGATGCTTCCAATTCCTGAAGTTTCCGCAAAGAAAGTAATTTATTTTTGATTGATTTACGAACTACTAAGGCTACACCTCTCGAGTGTTGCCTATCGTTCCGATATATAAAATAATTTTTGAAATAAGTTTTGTGGTTTCATTTATAGATGCAATGTGTATATTTTCTCTCTCAATTAGAGATTCAAATTGAAGCAGATTAGAAAATGTAGTAATGCCAGTGAAGCAGTTTTATTTCGTTTTCATTATGGGAGACCATAAGCGTATTTTACCATTGACATTACAATTTGATTTGTTGTATTTTTGTAAATATATTAAACAATTCATCTACAGTAAATAGATCACTGTTCGTTTTTGCAGCATATGAAAGAGAATTGCGAAAATTGTTGTTGGTTTTACTAATGTTTAGTAAATCAACATTGCTATGAAGTTGTAAATTTTGTCTATTATTTTTGTTGCGACTGAAACCGGTTTTGTTATTCCTAGTTGCTTTGGCTCTAGTTTTTAGGTAGAGTGAACGCAGAGGGCAGTTAATGTCATTTGCAGAGTGATTAGTGCGTTCTTTACCATGTTTTTTACAATTGAAACAAACAAATGCAGCAGGAATTTTATTTTGATTCCGTAGTGGGCAATCGTTTGTATGATGTCCATACATTAAACAATTTTAGCATTGAGTCGGATTACCATTTTTTCTAGATTTAAACTTCTTCCACGATACAATTACATTACAAATCGCAGTAATATTGCTCAAGTATTTCGGATTAAAATTTTTCCTAATGAATTGGATCTTGTACACTGCGTTATTTACAGTACTGTACTTTGTATCAATTTCAGTAATTGAAGAGGGATTTAGGTTGTAGGTTTGGATGTCTTTTTTTATATCTTCAATACTTATTTTGGGAAGTCCGTAAAGAAACACTGTATACGGCCGGTTCTCTTTTGAAGTGAAGGTATGAAATTCGATTTTTTTCCAGTAGCTCGTTGAGAGAAATTTTATCGTCACTACTAGTGGTGGTGGTTTTATTCTTTTTCCTCACTTATATTGGATACTGAATCTAGTTCCATTCCATTGAGATTTGCAAGGACACTGAAACGAGGTGTAGATGTGGTAGGTATGTCCGAGAACATACCTTTTGGAAGAGTTAGAGAGCTTTTCTGTCTCTTCATGTTCGATTTTTTAATGTTTTTTAATTTGGCCCCCGGGGCCATAGCAGTATTGCTACCTCTGTATACCTATATATTTATCGCCGCGAATGAATACAATTGGAATGCAGAAGGCAGTTAAAAAAAATTATATTTTCTTGTTGTTTTAAAAATGTGAACTTTTAAATAATAACTACTGTCCGCTAATAAAGGATTTACGACCGCGCACTTCGAAGTTCGATTAAGCACTGAAACAAGCAGTAACTAAAAAGAACAAACAGAAAAAAAAAAAATTACGAGTATAGGAAGTTCATAAAAACAAGAATAACAATAGCAAATTAACAGACAAAAGTAACGTTGTAGGTGGTTGTAGTAAAATTAACGCTGATGCATTACACACTGTGAAAGTTGATCTTTGTAATGAGATGATTATACATACATATAATAAAATGAGTTTATAATTTCAACTTAACTATGTTGCTATGGCTGCCTTCCAAAATTTATCAATACAAAGTTTGTATGTAGTTCTACTGTTGTATATAAACTATGTATATGCAAAGTCACCAAGCCTGATTGCTTTTTGACTGCGTTAAAAATACTCATTGACGACGTTTTGAAATAGAATACATTGTATATATTTTGTACAGCTGCATTATGGAACACGATACTTTGTTCAAACACAAAGCAACTAACATTTTGGAAGGCAGCGTATATATGTACTATTTCTGCGAATATATTGCATGGCAATTATAAGAAATAGGAAATTTTTTGGATGCCTGTTGTTGTCAGCTGTCATCAAGTTGAACTCTGTGTGGAACATGTTAAAGCCTTCTCTAAATATTTTCATCCTCAGCACCAGGAATAGTTGCTACAATTGTAATTTTTTGCCATATGTTGTAAAACATTTATTTATTTATTTCCTAGAGCCATACACAAAAGACATTATCTTATTTTTAAGTACAGGAATAGAAAATATACTAACATATTAAAGGTTAATTTAGTTATAGCATTCGATTACAAAACTGTTATTATTATACATTAAACTAGAAATCACAACTATAAATTATTTAAATTAGAATTTAATGTTTAGCGAAATAATGATATAAAAATGGCCTAATAAAAATAGTTACGTTGCTATTGTGTGCAAGTGGTATAAATTCCAAAGGCTATCCGCATGTATAAAAAATTACATTCGGATACAAGATAGTGGTGATCATCCCACTGACCTTTGGTGATCTGGAAATTCTGACTTCGTCTTTCAGTGGTATTTCCGAGTCAATAATTTTATGTAAACGTAATACTTTAGCTATACACATATTTAACAGTATCTAACACATTCACCTCTCTTTTGCTGGCCGAACCAAAGTTTACAGAAAGTTTGCATCTGTACAATAAACTCAGTACAAGTAAAGATATTGCAATAATTTGTCAAATATGTAGTGGAGTATGTCGACTACATGCACTAACCGTTAACATGGTTTGTCCGCGTATACATATTTATTTACTGTTTGATTTAATTATATATTAAATTTACAGCTTAGAAAATACTACCAATATTAAAAAAATTAGAAACAGTCATATTGATTAGAGTTTTCAGAAAAGTCATGTTGCAAAATTTGTTCATTCTTAAAGAAATTTTTTGGAAAGGATTAAAGCGAATGGAGTTTAACCCCATTAGTTTTAGTTCCTCATAGTAACGAAGTTGACTTGTTGGTATATTTATATGCACACACAACTTAAGTGGTGTAAGAAGCTATGTCGTAATCCTAACTGAAGGGTTGTAATGATCAACTATGTGGAATATTAAAATCCCCTAAAATTGCTACTGCTGCTGATCTGAGGATATTAAAAATGTATTTAATAAGCGAAGAATGTATTTCAAGAACTTGTGCACTAGGAGGTATATATGAACAGGTTATATAAAGTGGTACATTACGAAGTTGAATAAAACAGTTATGAGTTCTACGTCTTATGTAGTTTAAACTGTTAATACTTCAGTTGAATCAAAGTTAATATGTACTGCGTTCGGAACACCACCGCCACATTTGCAATTTCTGTCGCGTCTAAAAATTTTATAATAACCGCACAAAATTTTGGAGTACAAATAGTATTGTTAAGCATTGTTTCTGTAAAAGCCATTATGTAATAATACAGATTCAAAACTTTTTATGAAAATATCGGTGTTGAAGTGTGGACTGTATATTGTGGGTGGGTGGTTGTGGTAACTCCTTGGAATCAAATTGGACTCTGTCAATAAAAAAGGGCAAAAGAATGTTTCCGAAATAAAGAAGAAAAAAAATACTTTTTGACGATACTACGAAAATTTCTTGAAATATGTAATTCAATCGATTTTAAATGTGGGTACCAGTGTGTGTACGTGAACGCCAGATTCACTCGATAATAAAAAAATAAGTATTTCTTATTCGTTTATTTTTATTTATTTTTTTTTTCCTCAAATATAATATTTTTATTTTTTCGAATATTTAAATAAAGTATTTCTTTTTACAATGCACGATAAAAAAAATTATTTTTTTGGCTAATCAAGCTTAGCTTCCGTTTGTTATTTTTCAGATATTTCAGAGAATTACAATTCTCCCAATCGGTTTTTAAATTATTTCAGATTCGGTTGTAAAATCCACAGCTTTTACATACCCATTATTACCCAAATATAAATTTCTAATGCGACCTAAACACCATTATTCCCAAAATATTGTCGGCAGGCCATTCTACGAAAATACCTATCTATTCCACTGGGGTGGGATTTGGGCCTATTTGGTAACACCTTAGGTCCTCGATCGCCCGGTTTCAAAATTCTTTCAGATTATTTGCTGATCTCTATTCTCGCGTAACCTGACACATAAGTTGAGAGCTCTTTCGAATTCAGAATAAAGGCCGGTTACAATAGAGCCAAATGTACACTATTGTGCTATTAAATTCTCTAAAATATTATTCTTGACACCTTGTAACAAGATGTCACCATAACAGCTTTAATCGAATTTCGGATCAGCCAACGATATTTCTGTTAAAGCTGCCGAAATTTCAACAGTCGAATTAGGCGACATCGCAGCGAATTTTGGTAGTCTAAACTTGTTACCTTTACTTCAAATATTTCGTCCAAATGTGAAGTCAGAGCTTTGGCATTTATGTTGGCAGTCCTAATTGAGTTTATTACTTTTCCGAAATGAAATGAACGTCTGAGATCCAAAATCTATTAGCTCCAAATGTTTGCCCTCGATGGCAAATATCAACCATGGCTGCCCCAAGAGAATCTACATCGATGTGGTAGCAAAGCAATCCTGCACATTACCACTAAGCTTGTTGTATCCGAGCCGCCAATTTTCTAAGAGGATCCAGAAATCCCGGCGGTGCAACAAAGTGTGATATAGATCGCAGATTGAACATTTTTCCTGCATTCATTCAACCTATGACCATACGCGAAGCAGTTAATACTACTGCTTTACAACCAAAAATCTTTGCCGCCATGATAAGTTTAAACATTTTGGACAAATGTTTATCAAATCATTCCCAGAGCAACAAAAACAAGAGTCCACTAAAGCCGAAAGTTCATACCATGAGTTTAATTCGTTCGAAAAGGTTCCAAAGAGCACAAGACGAATGTTTTCAATTAATTTTCCCCCATTGCTCTTGTTTACAAATTAATAAATTCAAAAGAGATGACACTCAGTACATAAAACTAATCGATAACTAGAATACAAATTTTGTTCATGAAAGAAATGTATTAAAAAATATATTTTATTCTTAAATTAGTAGTAAACTTTATTATGAAATATGTTTTTATTAATATTTTTATAATAATAAAAAAAAAGTGCGAAACTAGTAAAGCACTATACAAACATATTTATCGATACCATTCACAATAGAATATAATTTTTCATCCCTAATTTTAGAAAACAGCTGACTTTTTTTAACGATAAAAGAGACGCAAACAAAAGTAGAAAGTGAACCTACTTTATCTTCTATGCGTTTTGCTCTGTAACTTGTCACAAGCAATTACACTGGTTCTACTTTTTTGACACGCATGTAAAGCAAGATCGCATTAAGCACGTGGTATGGACTTTAGGCTTAATAGACGGACATACATATGAACAAATATTGCGCACACTATAGAATTGAGCCAACAGGACGAGTTTCCAATGGCGGATGATCCGATAACCAAATTCGTTTTTTTTCTTTAATACAGAAGAGAAAATGGTTTTCAATAAATGAAACATTATTTAATTTAATTATTTTTTAATTTACTTTATTTTAATTTAACACTTGCACATTCACTTCCGAATATCAATTCGAAGTTATCTTTATCTGCAATTAATTAAATTCCAACATTTTTAAACTTTCTTTATCTTTTTTGTAATTCAGAAATAAATTCACAAAATTTTCACCGATTTAGGTAATTTAATATAAGTATTGAAATTATAATAAATAGTAAAATAAATCAAAAAATTAACAAACGAATCCCATAAACAATGGTTATGGTTTATTATACCATAATATTACTGTATTGGTATTGCCGACAAAAATTACATTATCTATGGGAATCGCTGTTATCTAGAAGGTGGATTTGAGGAATCGTTATAAAAGATAATTTACTTTGCTATTTAGTCAACGCACTATGCCCAATAAAACACAACTATAGACTTTTAAAAAATTCAAATTGCTTTGTTGAATTCGATTTTCACCTGTGTTATCACCACAATTTGGCACCTCAGACTTTGTTATAAGCCAAAACAAGTTGGTATAACAGTGTATAATAAGAACACTTTAATTCCTATATTTAATAACATCGTAAAGTGTGCAACAGCTATTGAAATTTTAACATTTGTTGACATTTTAACGCTTTATGAATATATATACATATAGGCCCGTTTTCTCAATGTGTCGACAAACTGCCAGTTACTAAATGTCAACATAAATTTATTAGACTGATAAACTGTCCGTTAACAATTTTGGTTTTCTCAATATACCGACAAAAACATTATTTTCATTTGGCAATACCTCTCAAAATTGTTGTGAAAGTTGGGAACCCTGTCTGCAAGTGACAACTTATTAACATAAATCAGCTGTTTTCCAATAGTGAAAAAAATAACACAAAATAAAATCAAGAAAACGAACAGGCAGTTAGGCCTGGCATGATAAATTCTTTCAACATTTACTTTGAACTCATGTTCTTCGAGTTCATTCTCCATCAAATTAATGTTTATTCCTCTATTAAACATTTTTTCTAAAATCTATTTTATTTTTTCAAAAACTCAAGGTATTGCCACATAAAAAATATGAACAGCAGTCAGCTGATTGAATTTATCTGTACAACAAATAAATAACCGGCAGATGAGGGCTGGTTAGTTTTGCGACAAAATAGAAACAAATGAGACATTGGGAAAACCAAATTTCTTTAATCTGCAGTTTTTCGTTGGGAAAAAAGATAATCGACTAATGAGAAAACAGCCCATACTGTTGTAAATATTATATACAAGTAAAGTTTTGTTAGACTAGAGATCAAAACTTTACATATAAATATATGAAATTACCACCAAATAGAAAATAAAAAACAGAAAAACAACTTTAACTTGTTTAAATTAATGTGATGCGCAATTAAAAAACTTACAAGCCCAGGTCGCTTGGACCAAATAATGAACTGTGGACTGTATTTTGTGTTATTAAAAAAAAAAAAAGATTCCTTCTTCTTTTTGACGACATTACGAAAATTTTATTTTATTTAAAATTCCTTTGCTTCTTTAACCAACAAATGTTACAAAATTTTTCTTCGTGACAACACTGTTTCAGAAGAATAAATAAGAAATTAGTCAAACAACAAAAACGAACGATGAGAACAATGCACTGTTACGCTCTTGGTTGCTGTAATCTTCCCTTCTATCTTTTCCCCCGCGTCAGGAAATATTTTTGAAAAATATTCTAAAATATGTTGAAATCAGCGTTGCCACTGAACAAATTTTAATCAAACCAAATTTTTGTCAAAAAACTACCAAAACCGTTGAAAACCTACCAGTTTTTTAAATAATGTAAATATATATACTTTTTTGAGAAAAAGTATGACTTTTTATTAAAAAGTATTACATAAGCAACAAAACACAACAATATAAAAAAAAAAGGTTCATTTGATTTGCGTGTTTTATTTAACTTGCTAAACGTTTTTAAATACATAAATACTTTCTGATCCAACCTACCAAAAATCAATTTTATCTACCATGCTACCAAATTAAAAAAATCCTACCAACTTTGGTAGGAAAAGCCCAAAACGGCAACACTGGTTGAAATGCACATTCTTTATATTTTATTTTCTTTTCTACAACTTAAAACAGAATTCTCCCAAGTTTTTACGTCACATTTGAACATGAGAGAGGATGAGCAGTGTTGCAACGAAAAAAAATTATTGTATTGATTGTATGAAAAATCACCAAATAAGGAAAAATATAACCAAAATTAAATTCGCAGTTTTTTTATTTTTATTTTTTTTCAAACTTAAATTAAAAAAAAAATCAAAAAATAACAAAATAAAATTATAATCTTACTAATTAATTAATTTTAACAAACAAAACAAAAGCTATTTTTATAAGAAAAATAATAACCAAATCAGGAAAAATTTATACATTGAACAAAAAACGGCAACACTGATGATGAGTCTGTATACCAATTTCTTTGCATTGTGTTGTGTTCGTTTGTGTGTTGCTTTTGTTTTCTTTCGATTTTATTTACATTCTTCGTTGACATATGCCCCGTTTTGAACGTTTCTATAACTACACAAACGTTTTTAAGGCTAAGTACGTTACGATTTTACGTTTCTTACGGATGAGTAACCAGCCGTTTAGACGTCGGCACAAAGAGAAAATGATAAAAATGTGACTGTTTTGTGAGAGGCATGTGTTAACCCAGAGAAAAATTGTTAGTAATATTTTCAAGTCTACTTAGTAACCCAATAATATGTAATAGGCTGTCCCGTCCTTGTATGACAAAAATGGTTTTTCCAGCTACACTTTCGCAAGAGGTATCAAAATTTGCGTAATTTTACACAGATTACGGTAAAGGTAATAAAAATCGAATTACATGCCATCTTGAGGGCTCTACTTTCGAAAACGTGTTTACATACCTAAGCCCTATGCTCAAAAAAAAATATGAAAAAACGAGATACAAATTTATTATATTAATATATCGGCGGAGACACTTGATGTCGATAGCAAAAGGAGCAGGACCTATTGAAAAAAACTTAACTGCGTTCAAATTACCAGTCTGTGTGTAAACGAGACAACCTCTTTAAATCGCTTGGTGATTAACAATACACATTTCATTTAAGTGGATTCGCTTTTGTGTCTCTAGCATTTATCTGTTCTATGGAGCTCCACGCACACAACGCATACATCAGGCATACTCTGGATAATTACGATGCTGGACTGGACCAGTTCATTTGCACTTTAAATTCCTGACCAATTATTGTGTCATTAATATTTCCACATTTTACTGCCATGTTCCTCTTCGGTGGCACAAATGACGTTACGATTTTACGTTTCTTACGGAAACGTTTAGACGTCGGCACAAAGAGAAAATGATAAAAATGTGACTGTTTTGTGAGAGGCATGTGTTAACCCAGAGAAAAATTGTTAGTAATATTTTCAAGTCTACTTAGTAACCGAATAATATGTAATAGGCTGTCCCGTCCTTGTATGACAAAAATGGTTTTTCCAGCTACACTTTCGCAAGAGGTATCAAAATTTGCGTAATTTTACACAGATTACGGTAAAGGTAATAAAAATCGAATTACATGCCATCTTGAGGGCTCTACTTTCGAAAACGTTTTTACATACCTAAGCCCTATGCTTAAAAAAAATATGAAAAAACGAGATACAAATTTATTATATTAATATATTTTATACTTGCAATTAATGTACAAGAAAATAAAACTTATAATAAATTACCAAAACTTAAAATTAAAAAAAAAAAAATTTTAACAACATTTTGCAATTTTTTCCGAATTTTTTTTTTTTAATTCGTTATAAAACACGGTGTAAGTTTTAAATGAACTCCACTGTGTCTAGTAAATTCATAGTCGCCAGTAAAGTGTTTTTTTTATACATAGTCGTGGCATATTTAGTTTAGGAGTCGAAATTAAATATAGAGAAATATAATCAAACTTTGAAGATTGGTAGAACCCTGAAGATATAGCTTCATTTCATTTTTAAAATCATTTTGGTTATCTACCATCAATTACGCAAATTTTAGGAGGTCTTACTTACTTACTTAATTGGCCATAACAACCCGTTTAACGGATTTCGGCCTGCCGCAACACATCCTTCCAGGCGCCTCTGCTTCTTGCGCGCCTACGCCAGTTGGTCACACCAATCGATGACAGGGATTCCTCGATTTGGTCCTTCCAACGGATACAAGGTCGTCCTCTTCGCCGACTTCCGCAGATACCCGCATCAAATACTCGTCTCGCCGGAGCATCCTCATCCATTCGAACGACATGGCCGAGCCAGCGCAGCCGCTGGATGTTAATACGCTGTACAACGTCAATGTCGTTGAGGAGCTCATACAGCTCACTGTTGAATCGGATACGGAAATCATCGCCAACACGCACTGGACCGAAGATCTTACGTAGGACTTTTCTCTCGAACACTCTCAAGGCCGCTGCATCAGTACTTAATAGGGTCCATGCCTCAGCGCCATAAAGAAGCACGGGTAGGATGAGTGTCTTGTAGAGTGTTAGTTTGGTCGCTCGAGAGAGGTCTCTGCTACTCAATTGCCTATTGAGACCATAGTAGCACCTGTTGGCAAGAGTGATCCTACGCTTGATCTCCAGACTGACATCATTTTTGGTGGTAACGGCGGAGCCAAGATAAATAAATTCCTTGCCTGTTTCAAAAGTATAGTTATCAGTAAAAGGTAACTTTACAGTTCTCTTTAGCTAAAGGTACCTTTAACTAAACCCCAGTTTAACGGCAAGTTGTAATAATGGCCCTAAATCAAACAAAGTTTTATTTTGTAGTAAGTTGCCCTCATTCTTTTGGTAGGATTTAATGTAAGGACCGTCAAACTATAATATACTGTCATAATATTTGAGTCAAAATCATCTGTACAATATCATATCAGAAGTTAGTGTTTCGAAGGTTAAAAAGAAATTTGATAAACAAATTTCTTTATTTGGTTTGTAAACTCACTCTGCTAACACTTTCCTACCTTCAGAGATTACATCAATATTTATTATGTTTTTGTTTTTTCGTAATTTATTTATTATATCGCCAATAATTGTTCAACTCTAAATAAAAAATTTTTATTTCCCGAAATAAGTTCAGCTTCCGTAATTCATTTACACTTTATGTAGAAATCACGTGATCATTTAATATAATCAGTTACAGCCATGGACATTAAATTAGCACAAAACTTCGTCATAAAAACAATCATATTTTTTATTGTATTTTAGGTCTACTCATAAAAAATTTAAACATAGGAACTTAAAATACATATTCTTCTTTAAAAAGAAACAAACATTTTGACGATATTGCCAGTCGTCTGCTCATTAAGACCTTCAACATATCAAACGCCAGAATTTAGATGGACAGTAAAATAGCACAAATTAAAATTTCTGGAATAAAAATGATGTGCTTTAATAAATAGAAAAATTATAATGTTTTCAGCTTATTTGATTAATACTTAGTAGAGTAGCCCCTATTTTCAAGCGCCGCGTGGCATCTACGGGACCATGTTCTTCGGGAAAGTTCTTTGGGAATCGAGTACCAAGCGTCCCGTATTCCAATGCTCAAATCGTCCAAATTTTTGTACTTTGTTGAGCAATTGTACATTTCACATCGTTCTAGAGGGTTTTCAATCAAGTTTAAGTTAGAACTTTGCGACGGCCAGACTAAAACGGGAATGTGCTCTTCATAAAATCAATCCTTTGCCTGCTTAGATGTGTGTTTGGGGTCACTATCTTGCTTAAATATGAATAAAACTGGCATGTATTTAAAAGCTTATGGTTCCATTTTGTTCTTTATATTGTCCATTTTTTCATTAATTTTTACAATGGGACTTACACCGTGCCTTGAAAACACCCCCGCACCATTGTGTTTCTCCGAACATGCGTTATGGTCCTTTGAGCATAACGTGGATTGAATGTCTGACATTTTGGCCAATGAAAAACCACTCTACCATCCGGTCCCATACGATTTACCTTTGTTTCATCACTCCAAAATATTTTTTTTCCCAGAATGGGAGGTCTTTAGAATTGTAGGTGCGAGCAAATGTTAAACGCTTGAGTATATTTTTCTTTTGGTAGAAGTGGCTTCTTTCGGCAAGAGCGGTCAAAGGGCTTTTTGTTATTAAGACGTCGTTATAGGAGCCTGTACGATAAATTTAATCTGAATTGGGAGTTAATTTCGTTCAAAATATCGCGAGACGACATGAAAAGCTCTTCTTTGATTTCCGGACAATAGCACGGTCAACGATTTCGGTTTGTTTTCTTAACACGTGGCCTTCAATTTTTGTTTTTTGCGACATTATTATGTTTGGTTTGATGGAAATTATGACGTTATAAATCATTTTTCGCTAACAGTTCGAAATTTCGGGAATTTCAGCCAGCTTTTTCCCATCATGCCACAAGTTAACGATAATGCGCTTCTCCTCTGGTGAGCAATCTTTCCCCCGTACCATTTTTTTCAAAAATTACTTTAAATGCCACAAAATTAAAAGAATATACCGTAAAAATAAAAATACTCGAACAAAACTTGTACCTAAAACACTTTTAGGCACGTTGTGCTAATTTACTGTCCGGCTCAAATTTAGGTACCGATACAAATTAGCAGTCAAAACAAAAAATATATACGATAATGGTAATATTTTTTGTTAAACAACAGCTAGATGTCATCGTGCAACATTGCAGACCAAAACAATTGGCCTAATTACGACACAAATGAGAAAAAAATCACAATCAAAGTATATATAGATTTTGTGCTAATTTAATGTCCATGGCTGTATGTGATGAAAAATTATCGTTTTGAAAAGTAAAATCAATTTTGAAAACGATAAAGTAGTGATGAATTTAAATTGATTTCATATTTCATTTTTGTCTTATACCCCATTTACACTACAGCGAAATCTAGTACTTATGAGATTTCGAGCCAAATCTAGTTGATTTTAACTAGATTTCCCATACAAAACAAAATCTACTTATTTAGTAGATTTCGGCAAAATCTACTTAAAATCTAGTAAAAATAGAAATGCAACTATGTGTTTTGCCAAATAGTACTTAAAAATACAACGCTACACAGGGAAAAAATGACATTTCAATTTAAAAATACATTTTCTAAATGTTGTAAAGGGTCCACCAAATAACTTTTTTTTTTTGAAAATGCTGTAAAAAAAAAACACTACTGAATATTTTCTCAAATTTCTTTTTTTATTTGAAAGTACACCCAAACCTGTTTTTACACGGTTTTTTTTTACGCGAATTTGAAATAACACTGTTTTTTTTGACATGTGATAACATAATTGAAAGAGCTGTGAAATTTCAATCAGACCTGCAAAAATGTATGACTAGATACAGAGAGCTCTATAAAGAGCTTTCCAAATTTGGATCACAACGCACTATAAAAGAATTTGCTGTTAAAAGAAATAAACCAGCGCCAGATGCAGCTTCTGAAGATGTAGAAGTAATAAGTATTCCTACTGACGACACTGATATTGAGACAACCCAGCAAAAGAGAGTGCGCTTGCGTTTTTATAAAGTTATTCAATTTTATAGTCATATGTAGGCTGCTGCATCAATCCTGTGTATATCTTTTCAGTTTGTTTATACACTTACATACATACATAATATTTGTCTTTTTTTACTCGCTTTTTTTTTAAACGGTATCCACTGGAACGCATCTACCGTGTAAAAAAAGGTTTGGGTGTACAATACTTCTGGTTAATAATGGAAAATAATTTCATTCAAATGGCTGCCTCAGCTGGCCATGCAGTAGCCTACATGAGTAGCCTACAGAAGATGCCGATTTTGGCAAAAAAAAATCATCTTTTCAGATGAAGCTTATTTTGGCCTTGGCCGGTATGTAAACAAACAAAATTGTCGCATTTGCGGTACAGAAAACCCGCACGCATACATCGAAAAGCCGACGCACCCAAAGCGAGTAACTGTTTGGTTCGGATTTTGGCCCAGAGGTATAATTGGGCCATTGGCCGTTACAGTCAATGGCGACCTTTATCGGGCCATGTTGAACGAATTTTTGTTCAAAAAAATTGAAGAGTTTCAGTAGTTTTTTTTAAAGCATTTTCAAAAAAAAGAAGTTATTTGGCGGACCCTTTATTATTTTCTTTTAAATTTCAGTCAGCTGTTTTTGTTATTAAAATGAAATCTTGCTACTGTCAAATAAATCCAGTGTAAACGATCTAGATTTCGAGCAAGATTTGAAATCTAATCTACTAGATTTCGCTGTAGTGTAAATGGGCTATTATACCGCTTCATTCCTCTACAGAAATGCAACCATAACTATAACATGCTACCCTGTGTTTGTTTACTATAAAGTGAAATAAGTTTTAAATTTAATTTCAATAAGAAATAGTATTGCCGATAGCTTATGATGTTAAATAAAAAAATTATTTTTAAAATACAAATAAATTCAGATTTATTAATATATGATAATAAAAAATTATTGAAACTAAAATTAAACATAAACATTTGTAAATTTCATTGAGATCTAGGTTGAGATTCATAGTTGTGTATTATTTCTTCCAATTTAAATTGCTTCTGCTTTGTAATTTTCTTTAAGCTTATTTTTTTCATTCGCAGCCTTTTCCATTTCTTTGTGGTAGCGCTTAAATTCGTCTGTTAAAGTTTCTACGGATTTGTAGACACGTCTAACATTGGCTGCAGTTATATCAACATTTTTATTAATTTTTTCTAAGGACCCAAACTATTTAAGTCTTTGACTAAATCCTTCCAAAGATTTTCTGCGTCAATTCTATCGCCTCTGGTGAAGTCTTTAGCCACATCAGTATGATTTTGCATGAAATCAATTAAAGCATCTTCCTGGCGTAAATTCTTCTGTCTTCCCCTTATATACAAATGAAAAATTATATTTTATCATATTTTTTTTTTAGAATAAAAATTTACTTACATTTCCTTGACCTTTTTAAATGAATAACAAAATACAAAAAGACACAAGATACAATATTGTTTTGAAAGCAATTTCAAACTGATATTATAGATTTGTATCACATAGCAAAACGATTGTTTTTACTTGAAACAAAATGGAATATGAAATCGATAGGACAAAACGAAAACAGAATTCACATCACATGTTTTGTCGTTTTCAAATTGTTTTTGTGTCTTAATTGATTTTCATCAAATACCTGAATGTCTAACCCCATTGTAGATATTGTGCTAAACAACCTCTAGGAGTAACAAGTCGAAAAATCCTGAACGTATATTTGGGATTATAGTCGTCATTTGGAGGAAAACATGGTCGTTGGGATTTATAGAAACTTCTACAGTGGACTTTGTGAATGTAAGAGACTAGCAAAACGGAGATACAAAAATATTATGGTGAACATTTTTAATACAGATGGTAGTTGCCTCGACTCAATTAGAATGTCTAAACTGTCGGATGTTCATACCGTGAGGATTCTTGCAATCATATAATGTATATCCTGATATATTGAATAGGCTCCTTGTGCTATATACTGCCAATATATCAAATTTTTTTCTTTAAGAAAATATTTTATTCCAGTTTTATGTTGGCGGACGCCGTTTGCGTTCAAAAAGCATATCTTCAAACAGTTTATCAGTTGCCCGTAAGCGATTGTAGAAATGTAGATTACATTCTAGTAATCGGAATCAAATTGGTCACTTCTTTATATAATATGTGGCTGAAGATCGGCGGAGACACTTGATGTCGATAGCAAAAGGAGCAGGACCTATTGAAAAAAACTTAACTGCGTTCAAATTACCAGTCTGTGTGTAAACGAGACAACCTCTTTAAATCGCTTGGTGATTAACAATACACATTTCATCTAAGTGGATTCGCTTTTGTGTCTCTAGCATTTATCTGTTCTATGGAGCTCCACGCACACAACGCATACATCAGGCATACTCTGGATAATTACGATGCTGGACTGGACCAGTTCATTTGCACTTTAAATTCCTGACCAATTATTGTGTCATTAATATTTCCACATTTTACTGCCATGTTCCTCTTCGGTGGCACAAATGAATTGCTCCGTTAATGACTTCGAATTTTCTCGCTTAAAAAATTAGAGGGAGTTATTTGATTGGACTGGCAATAACGTAGATTCCTTAGCTTTATCTGCAAGTAGGCAAAACCAATTTTGGCGTCTAGCATCTTCATCTCCTGGCATCCATATAGTGGACGGTATTCCTATTATCTCCCCAAGTTTTTAATCACTTTTATTTCCTTCACCTTTTGAAATGGCTTTTGAACTATATTTTCTATATATTATCATATTCGCAGCACTTGAAATAGATGATCGCGATGAAGACGGCTCTTCTATGTGTTTTAACCATAAAAGGATTTTTTTGTTTGATTTTGATTGACGCACATATTCAAATTGGAATCACTTGTACTTGGATTCAAATTGGATTTAATTATTGGATTCGCGATCAAGTAGTTCCCATTATATATAAAAAATTAAATTTTTTTCTTATTTAGTGAGACGATTGTTGTCGATTTTGGGTAGCTCCTCCACCGATATTATAATTCCTATCCTCTACAAATATTTTGTACTTACTCAGTGAATAGTAATACCTGGTATTGCAAACGGGGTCAAGTTTCGGAAACAATGTCTATATTAGAATTTACAAAAATAAAATATATTTTATTGTTAAAACTCTGGGCATTTATATGGATAATCTTAAAACTTTTTTCGTAACTACTTAGAATCCTAATCGAATGAAATTACTTCCTCTGAAATTACTTGAAATTTCCTTCAAGACCGCACAAAAAATGATCACTAAACATATAATCTAGGGCCATTATTACAACTTGCCGTTAAAATTAGGTTTAACTTTAGCTAAAGTGAACTTTAAACAACTTTCTGATAAAATAAAGTAAACTTTTTTAAAAATCGCAATATCGATAAATTTAAACAAAAACGCAGTGACAACGACAAGCTTCCTTATATGATAACTTTGTTTATAAAACTTGTGTGTTGAGGTTTTATTCACCCTTATTCTGATTGTCGTCGTCGACGCATGACGACGTCGACTTGCGTCGACAATTTAAAATTGGTATTCTGTTTGTCGTTATTGACAGTTATCGATGACTGTCGACACACATTTGGTATTCTGTAAGTCAATACGTTGTCGATATTGTGTTGTGTCGACTCTGATTTTGTCGTCGTCATTTTTGGTAACGACTTTAATTTATTCGAAACGGAAAAATGGAAAAAACAGAAAAATTAAAAATCACAAATACAACACAATTTCAAAAATTAGTGGAGGAATTGGAAAAGAACCCTTCTCTTGCAGTGGGATTTCGCAGAGGCACTGTTCCTAGCAATTTTAAAGAGCAGTGGGAAGACATTGGGCACACATTAAATTCCCTGGGCCCTCCGATAAGATCTGGAGATGGATGGCAAAAGGTAAGGAAATAATAAGCTTAAATAGTTCAATAAAAAAATTAAATTTGTTAATAGGTTTGGCGAGACTTGAAGTTCAAAGTCAAAAAGAAAATGGTCGCCAACAAAATTGACTGCCATGCAACCGGAGGAGGAATATTTAGGCAGTTCAGTTTTAGCCCAATAGAGGAAGCTGTTGCAAATCTGCTGCAATTTCGAAAGCAATTGCACCCTGAGGGAGATGTTCTGGGAGCTAAAGAATTAATGGAGGAACAAATAGCTGAAAATGTGCCTCCTAAGCAAGTTGAAAATAGTGAAATTGAGGCCCCTATAGAAGTCAATGAAGACTTGACGTCCACCATTATTCCAGTTCCACCTTTAAGACCTTCGCTGGAGAACAACAATATTAGGGATAGGAGTTCAGCAAAAAAAAATAAGAATTGTGTTAGCCATGGCGAACTACTACTTCAACATAGTGCGGAGCAGGCGAAACTTTTAACCAATATCTCCAGTTCGCTAGTATCAATGAAACGCAGTCTCAGGGATTTTGACAAGCGCCAAAAACAGTTGCTGGACGTTGAGGCAAAAAAAATTAAATTATTAGAGGAAAGAAATAAAATTGACAGGGAGAGGAATAAAAGAGAAGAGGAAATCCATGCAAGCGACTTAAAAGTTAGAAGACTTAAAGTATTAATAAAAGAAAAGGAACTAGAACTACTTAATAAACGTTTGGATGAGTAATATGTTTCAAAATTAATTTTTATTTATCCATATTTTAGTTAAACTGTTTTTTTTTTAATTAATTTTTAATTTAGTATGTAGTATTTATAAAAGAAATGAATAAAACAATGCGTTAGAATTATAGAAAACTTTGTTTTATTCGGTTTCTTATTTCAGATGCTTCAATACTGTCAGTGATATCTCCGTCGTATACTTCACTTTCCGTTTGAGAAATCTCGGCAGTGCTTATATCGTCATTAGTTAAATTTAAGCCATATTCTATGCATATGTTGTGCAGTGCAGCGCAAACATTAGCAATTTTTGTGGCTTTTAGTGGCTTATAATGAAGCTGGCGTGCTCCAAGAAGACAGCGAAATCGGTTTTTTAAGACGCCTATTGTTCTCTCTACTACGTTTCTGGCTCTGGCATGCTTTGTATTGAAAACAGCCTCAGCACTTCCCTCAGAAGTAGATCTATATGGCGTCATCAGATACGGTTCTAAGGGATAACCTGCGTCACCTGTTAAAAAAAATCTTATATTATTAGACAAGACTAAAATACATAGATAATAGTATTATACCTAAAAGCCATGAGTTACGTTCACCAGCAGTATACCTTTCTTGTAACATTCTCTTAGCGTGACTAATATTCCAAATCAAAGAATCGTGAGCGGAGCCAGCATATCGTGCATCTAAAAACCGTATCCGCATTTTGTGATCACAAATCTATTTCTAAGTTAAGTCTGATTACAAAATGCAATAAAATGTTTAACAAACTTACAACCATGCCATTTAAACTAAAAAATCCTTTGCGATTAAAATACAAATGCTGCTCATCTTTCTTTGGGGCAATAATTTTGATATGTGTACCATCGACACAACCAATAATACCAGGAAAACCAGTTTTTTTCGAAAAATGCAAATTTTGCTTCATTTTTTTCAACATCTGTCATTTCAAATTTAACCCACTGCCGACAAATTGTCGTTCCCAAGGCATCCAGTGTTTCCGACAAAATTTTGGAAAATATTGGTTGAGATAGCCCCAAATTGAAATCGTTACCAACACCTAGTTGGTATGACCCTTGTGCTAAAAATCGTAACGTCGCTGCCAACTTGGTTGTCTTGGAAATGAAATTAGATCTTACTCCGCTTTTCAAATTTGGTGATATTGCTTCTAAGACATAATTAAAAGCAGTCTTATTTAATCTAAATAGCTTTCAAATCTTTCAAAGAAATAAATTATAGGTTAATACAATAATTAAAGTAATACACTGAAATTGTTTCTTACTTGCTGTCCGGTAGGTTGAATATATTACATTTCTGTCTTAGAAGCTTGCGTTCAAATATAACATTTTCTTTTTTGTTTTTCGTCACCACTTGAGATTGAATTTATTTCACAAACAAAAAACATTTTTAATTTTTATTACTTTTTTTAAAATAACAATCAAACCAAACAGCTGATTAACATATTTAGAGATGTGTATTTGATTTGTTGCCATAATCGATAAATAGTCAATGTCGTCGTCGTTTTCTTATGGAATGATAAATTGCTGTCGACGTTGAAACGAAGTGACATTGTCTCAAAAACGACGACGACGACGACAACCAGAATAAGGGTGATTGTTTTATTTTTTTGTTTTAAAATATATATGTATACTGAATATTGAATATCATTCAACATTAACCCGCCAATGGTGACGTGTTGGTCTGTGAGACCGGTTGTGTTAAAAAATTCGTGTAACTTTATTCTCCGTTATTGTTTTTTGTTGCGATTTCGAGTAGCTGCAACATTGCACATTCTCCACCATCAGTTCATGACGAAACTTCTTCATGAGTACAACTTCTGTATTTTTGTCCCTAACCTGGTGTATGAGACCGTGAGTCACCGTGTATGTAAGTGAAATAATCAAGAATGAATTTTTTATTATTCGCTTATTTTATTGTGTTTATTATAATTTTTGTTCTTTTATTAAAGTTCCTATTGTCGAAAGACTAATTAACATTATTTTCCTTAATGAATATGTGATTTTTTTTATTTTTTCTTAATTTTAAAAAATGTATTGTTAAAACATTGTTATTTTTAATGCTCTATTTAAAACCATTTGTGAATTTTAGTATTGAAATAAAAGAGCTTAGAATGATTAAATATCTTTGTTTTATTGTCAAAGTGCATAAATAAAAAAAAAAACATTAACTATTAGTAACACGTTTCGAAATATCTTCAGTTGAAAACCCCGGTGCATGAGACCGGCGTCACCATTAATCAAAGTCAAATTGGCGTCACCATTGGCGGGTTAACATGATTACCAAAAGCTACACTAACAAATACAATGAACTTGTTGCAAGAAAACCAACAACATCGGCATGAAAGAAACGGGGATTGAAGTAAGCGAGAACGCAACAACAAGCAATGTGAACAAAATACGTTAAAAGATGTCGCAGACGAGATCCTAGAAACCATGCCAGCCAGCTGCAGGAACAACACAAAGACTTAATGGTGGTGTTACAGCGTAAATTCGGCGATAGGCACAAACGAGAACTGCACCGCATGGAGTTCAGGTGCCGGGTGCAAAATGTAAATGAGTCACTTCAAGCTTTTGCAATGGAGGTCGAGAGATTAGTGCAGCTTACATACCCAGGAGGAAACCACCCGTTGGTATACTCGAGACCAGACATCAAACCAGCCGCATATCCACAAAGAAGTCAACCTTTGCAGAGACCATGGCCTTCGTACAAGCCAAGTAGACCGCTCGCACGATTTCTAGACCACAAGTTAGCATGTGCGAAAAATGGAAGTCGTGGAGGAAGAAGAATGCCTTTTGAATAAATTTAAGGAGATGTTGAAGCAAGTTTTATGAGAAAACGGACAAAAGGCTAAACTTGAATGCTTCAACTGTGGAAAGGGTGGTCATATCCAAAAAAACTGTAAAGCGCCACGCAAAAGATCAAGACGTCTAACCAACAAGACGACGTGCCATATCGACACCTAAGACTTCTGATGAAAACTACGTTAGAAAGAGTAGTTCCAAGAGCAGGAGCGGAAAACGCGAGGATAACGATGATCATCATGTGTCGAAAGTACAGAAAACAGAGTGTATTTTCCTAATATTTTTTAGGAATTCATTCAAATTAAATAGATTATAATTTGTATTATAAAACACTTTAAATTTACGTTCGCGAGACCAAAAATGTTTCCGTGACAAATAACTTTACCGGATGACTTTCTTTTTACAACCAACTTTATTTATTTAATATTTTCTTAATTCTAACATTCATTTACTGGATTTTTACAGTTAAAGACATTCAGCAACTCCGTTGCTTGTTTAACCTTGTAATTTATATGGTTAATCAACTTAAAATCAACTTAACATTAGGGTAATTCATTCTAGAAATTCATTATTATTACTTATATCTAAAATATATTATTAATAGAAAAAATATAAAATTCATTATTAAGGGAAATTCAATATTATTAAAAATAAAAATATAAAAAATGTAAAATAAACATTGAAATGATTCAACATTCCGGCCCCATTGAAGACAGGGTTTGTATTGCTTGCTTGAAATTAGAAAAAGCACCTAAATTTCTGCTGTGCTTACAGTTTTTCAGCAATTGTACCCAAAGCAAAAGCAAACAGCACAGTCAAAAAACAAAAATAAACTCATTAGCAGTAGTGGTACAGTGAAATGTTTTCTACTAACGCAGTGAAGCACAGTTGTTAATTTCAAAACGATCACTATTGCTTACAGCGTTTCAGCTCTTGTGGTTTCTCTTGTGCTTATGCTGTACTTATTTGCTGCGCTGTTTTACTTTGTAAAGAACTGCTTAAAGGTATGATATGATAAAAATGTGGGTGTATTTGTGAGAAGCATGTGTATAACGCAGAGGAAAAATGTTAGTAATTATTGTTTCAAGCAGTGTTCGAACAAATATTGTTTACAAAATATTGTGCTTTTTGATCCCATTTATTACTCTTATAATAGAATAATAGAAATACTTCACTTAAGAATTCAAAGAAAAATCTGTGAATTTTACCCATTGCAAAGGATGGCAATATGTTACTAGGCAGAAAATATCATTATGGAAAGATTTACATGCATAATAATGTATGGAAATTTTGTAGTGACCAATTTGAGGACCATAAAATATAACTCGTTGGGGTCTGGAGACAGCGGTGCAATGGGTCGACTGTTGAGCACCGCCTCTGTTTCTGCGAGCATCGTCTCCATTTCTTCTTGCGTAAGCAATGCGTTGCCCACTGCGCGCAGAAGCAGGAACTTCGCCTGCTTGACGGCTGCTTCCCACAGCCTTCCGAAGTGCGGCGCCCGAGGTGGTATGAAGGTGAACTTCACCCCGGACGACGCTGCGTAAGATTCGAGGACGGGTCGACTCCTGTCGAATGCTTCCTGCAGCTGCTTGAGTACGTTGCTGGCTCCTACGAAGTTCGCTGCGTTGTCGCATAGCACCTCTTTCGGAAGACCTCTTCTTGCAGCGAACCTTTTAAAAGGTAGAAGAAAAGAATCAGTGGATAAATCTGATACTAATTCTAAATGCACTGCCTTAGAAGTGAAACACACGAAGACCGCTATATACATTTTCAATGGTGGTCGAATTCGAATTCTCAAAGAGACATTAACGGGACCACAGAAGTCTACGCCGACGATAAGAAATGGTCGTGTAGCTCTCACTCTATTAGTGGGCAAGTTTCCCATTATTTGGGACATAAGTCTTGGCTTGTAGCGGAAACAATGTACACACTTGCGAACAATCCTGCCGCACTCTTCCTTGGCGTTAATCAGCCAGAATCTCTCTCTAGCGAGCGCAATGAGTGCCTTTGTGCCAGCATGGCAATTCTCGAAATGGAGATGTGTAATGAAAAGGCTGTTCTTTAAGTTTACCAAGTGCGTCTTTAGATACGCACGGTTTGGCTTTAGTTTATTGAATAATCATATGAGGGAAATGTCCCTTCTTTTATACTATAATTTTGATGACTTGACAATTCCAAGTCAATCCCTTAATTCTAATACAATTTGTATTGGCTTAATACTAAATATATAGGTTTGTGTGTATGTTAAATGTTTAGCTATATTCTATAGGTTTGTGTGGTTGTTAAGTACTTAATTATATTCTATGGGTTTGTGTGTTTGTTATATTCTTAAGTATATTCTATATTAAATAACATTGCATTGGTTTGTGTGTGTGCTATCCATGGGATAAGTGGGTGCAATATGACACGCGCCCGTTCTCCATATAAACATAATAATTCCCACGGTAAAGAGCCATACATGATCACTAGCAAAGCAACACAACAACACACATTGTGTAGATTATATGCATACCAATACTGTCGGCGGCCACTCAGCGAAGTGTCAAATGATCCTCGCGTGTGCGCATACCATTGTGGCGTTATGCGCAGCAGCGACGGTCAGCAACATTGAGTCAAGTGGTCGCTGCAATTTGATAATCTTTTGTTTATGTTTGTTATGCTGCTTAAATGCTTGTGCTGGCATTGACAACCGTAGAATCATGCTACACCTCCACCCTTTACAAGAATGTTCATATAACTTTTGTTTTATGGACATTCTTTTACACAACACAGTACAATGATTTTACGTCTATTTCTAATTTATATTAATAAACTTAGTATGATTAATAGTATTAATCTTAATTTAAAGTAATACAATTTTAATATTATTTCTAATTAAATTTTAATATTTATTTTGTTTTTAGTGATAAGTTTACTTAGTTAAAAAAAAAAATAAAATTTATCTTAAATATTATTTCAATTTTCTGCGCAGTTTAGTGTTATTGTTAAAACTATTTGTTATATATCTTAAGTCTATTCTTATGAACTACTTGTTCTTTATTATTTTTCTTATCAACTATAGTTACATTATTTCTTAAATCTATGTTTTTAATTTTGTATGGGCCTTTATATGATGCCTCTAGTTTATGTCCTATATTATTCCTAAGTAAGACTAAATCTCCTATGTTAAAATTATAATCTAATATATCCTTATCATAGTTATTCTTTTGCTTTATTTTATTTATTTCTAATAAACGATTTGCTCTCTTAAGTGCAATTTCTAATCTAAATTTTGCTTCTTTTGCATAGTTATCTACATTGTATAGTGGTGTAATTGTGTCTACCTCATTGAAATCTTTGAAACTGTTTGGTATTTTGCTGAAAATCAATTCAAAAGGACAGTAACTATGTACAGTTGATGGTGTTGTATTAAAGCAATATGTAAAATACTTAAGCCATTCATCCCAGTCGTCCTTATCTACTGATATATACGAGCGTACGTATTCATTAAAAGGTCTATGACTTCTTTCTATCGTACCTAAGGTCTGGTGATGAAGAGCTGTTGATGTTAGTTTCTCGATCTTCAACAGAGTGCACAATTCGTTTAATATTGAGTTTTTGTATTCTGTACCCATGTCCGTAATGAACGTCTTCATCGGGCCATAGGTAAGTATAAAATTCTCAAATATCGCTTTTGCGATAGTTTTTGCTGATTTGTCTGGTATTGGTATCGTTACTAGGTATTTAGTCAAGTCGCATATTAGCGTGATTGCGTACTCATTTCCATGTATTGATCTTGGAAATGGTCCAATTGTGTCTACATACACCGTATCAAACGGTTTGTTAGGTGTCTCTGTTATTATCATTGGACCTTTAACGTGTTTGGTAGATTTCGCTATTTGACATTTGTGGCATGCTTTTACATACTTAGCTATGTCTTTTGTCATGTTTCTCCAGTAGTAATATCTTTTTATCTTTTCAGCGGTTCTGTATATCCCGCAATGACCTCCTTCAATGGGGTCATCATGATATTTCAGCATGATTTCTAGAATTTCCTTAGAATTCTTTGTATCTAATATCTTTATTTCATTTAATAGCGCTATTTTAATTTTATTTAGTACCTTATTGCCCATGTTTCTAAATTCAAGCTTTGAGATAAATTCGAAAATTTTCTCGCTAGGTGCTACTTGTAGTTTATTGATATTTAATTTACTGGCCGCTTTCTCGAGCCTAGAGAAAAATTGTCCTAAGTCAAGTTTCTCTTTAGTAAATATATCATTTATATTTATGCTAGCTAATTTTGATTTTCCCTTCTTTATGTAGCATTTATTGGGATAAATCTTTAATTTATAATACTTTCTGACGTCACTATTCTTAATTGGTACATATATTTTGGGCTCATCTACGATATCTTTTTTATGCTGATTATTTATTTCGCTACTGGTTTTTTGTTTAGTCATCGATCTTGTCGAGACTCTTAATACGCACGATACCTTTTTATTTATGTTTTTGAAGTCTTCAATTGTAATTCGCGACAATACGTCCGCGACATAGTTATCCTTTCCCCTAAGATACTCAACTGTAAAATCGTACTCTTCCAAACCCAGTCTCATTCTTGTTAATTTGGAACTGGGATTCTTCATCGAAAACAGATATGAAAGTGGTCGATGGTCGGTTCGGATCAGAAAATGTTTTCCGTATATGTATGGCCTAAAGTGTGTTATAGCCCAGTGTATGGCAGTTAATTCCTGTTCAATGGTCGATTTGTTGCTCTCTCCCTTGGTAAATGCTTTTGAAGCATAAGCAACTGGCAGGTGCTTACCCTCATGTTCCTGAGTCAAAACAGCACCACATGCATGCTTACTTGCGTCTGTTGTTATGCAAAATTCCTTGGTAAAATCAGGATACTGAAGCAATGTTGGATTCATTAATGCCTTCTTTAAGTATCTGAACGCCAATTCGCAATCCTTTGTCCATTCGAATGGCACACCTTTCCTTGACAATCGTGTAAGGTGTCGGGAATACTCAGAAAAATTCTTTATAAATCTTCGATAGTAATTACAAAAGGCGACAAACCTCTTGGCGCTATCCGCGCCAGTAGGCGTCGGGTAGTTTTCAATCACCGAATATTTACTATCATCTGGAAGTATCCCCCTATCAGTACACCTATGACCAAGGTAGGTCACCTCCCGCATGAAGAATGAACATTTTTCAGGATGCAGCTTTAGGTTGAATTTACGACACAGATTGAAGACGTCCTTTAAATTGGAAAGCATATGCTTCTCGGAGCATCCTAATACGACCAGGTCATCCATGTACAGGAATGCCTGATCTGGCTTTAAGCCGCTAAAAGCAAGCGTCATCATTCTCTGAAAGGAATTCGGCGCTATTTTTAAACCATAGGGGAGTCTTGTGAATCTATAAGAACCATTGTTTGTGGAAAACGATGTTAAATCTCTGGAGTTCTTCTCCAATCCGATCTGGTGAAAACCGGACATTAAATCCAAGCAGGAAAAATATTTTGCTCTGCCGAGTTGGTCTAAAATATCATCTATTCTAGGCAGTGGGAATTTATCCGATATTAATTTTTTATTTATTTGCCTATAGTCTACAACAAGACGCCACCTCTTTTTATCCGAACCCGGAAGAGACTTCTTTGGCACCAATAGAATTGGGCTATTATATTCTGAAAATGATGGTTCAATTATATTATCATCTACCAGTTTCTTAACCTGTTTGTCTATCTCTTCCTTATGTGATTGTGGTATACGATAGTTTTTAATGTACACCGGTTGCTTATCCTTTACCCTCAACTTTTGTTCATAAAAATTATTAATTGTAATTGTTTCTGATTCTAAACCGAAAATATCGCTGTATGATGTGCAAAGTTCAGTTAATGTATTTTTAAATTGATCAGGGAAATTGTTCTGTAAAATGTTTAATATTTCTAATTTTCTATGTCTATTTTCGGTTGGACTTCTTTCGAGTATATCATATTCAGAAAGTTTTTCGGTTTTTATATTATTCTTATTAACTGTTGTGATAGTATTATTTGTATTTAGAATACGAATATATGCTTGATTAGATTTTACCAATGTGTTCGCGATAAAAACACCTGGTTCAAGTTCTTGATTTGGTATTAGAATTTCATCATCGCAATCAATAAAGTTTACTTTTCGTATTACTTCTGATCTTGGTGGTAAAATAAGATTATTGTTGTTAATAATTGGTATTTCTATGGGTTGTGGTATATTGAATGGTCGTAGGACCAAACAGTTGTAATCCTGATTGAAGTCTAATATGCAATTATATTTCTTAATGAAATCCATACCAATGATTCCATCGCATGGTATTGGGAAGTTATTGTCTGCTACTTGGAAGTTATGTGGTATTAGATAATTTTTAAATTTTAAATCAAAAAATATGCTACCTATGGATTTAATTTCACCTTGTCCTATTCCACTTAATGTTGTTATTCTGCTTGTATTTATTTGTGTTAAATTAAAATGTTTTGATTTTATGAGAGAAATGTCGGCTCCTGTGTCAACTAGTAGTGTTACTGTAGTGTTATTGATATCTATATTGATCCGAATGAAATAACATAAGTCGAGGTTAAGGTTATACACTTTTTTATTTACTGCTCTGATCTTAGGGGATGTTCGGAGTTTTCCGAACTATTTGTATTTGAGCTTGTTGCTCGTACGTAACGTCTATTATTACGGTTATTATTGTATCTTTGCCTATTTCCATTATTGTGATTGTTAGTATTGCTATTGAAGTTGTTATTATTATTGTTGTTTCGTGGATAATTGTTTCTACCACGGAATCTTCTGTTGTTTCCACGATAATTGTTATATGTGGGTTTCTGCCTAAAGTACAATATGGAATTTTGTTGTCCTGTTGCTTCAGTGCAACTATTTACAAATTTAGTGACAGCTTCGTTCATGTCACGGAATTGCCCTGCTTCCATGACAAGTTTTACTTTGTCAATGCTGCAGTTTTTGGTAAGTGCTTTCACAGCTACTTGTGTGGCATATTTACTTGCCAATTCAGTTGTTAATCCGTCCGATATATATGCACTTTCTAAAGATCTTGTAAGGGATTCAATTTCCGCGCAATAAGTATTTGCGGTCTTATTGTTTTGTTTAGTATTCATAATCTTTGCCGATAGAACTTCGACAGATTCACCCTTAACTGAGGTACTTAATTTATTTATAATTTCAGCAATTGTTGTCTCATTACTCAGTAAATTTCTTGCATTTCCCTTCAATTTGGTTTTAACAAGAGACACTGCGACGGACTCGTGAGTGCCCTTTATTGAGTCTACCAATGACAAAGAGTCAAGAAAAGAACGCAAATTTTCAGATTTTCCATCAAAATCCGAAACAAGCTTTAAAGCTGTGTTCAAAAATTCTACCACTGTTTGCGTCATTTTTGCCAGTGTATGTGAATTCTCCTCGTTATTAAACAATCCTATTAGGACTTCTTCTGCCCCTGCCCTTTTTATCTAATATATTCACTATTCTACTTCTTATGTCTGAGAAAAACCCATCAGCTGCAGCCTTTTGAGGAGCAGTGAGTCTATTATAATTTACGTTTACTCTAATTCGTTCAAATTTGTCCAGCAAAACTCCAACATGCTTTGCAATAGTTTCGTCCTTTGCACTTCTTTCTATGTTCAAACATTTATATGACCTGTCGAAGTCTTCTTTTATTCGTCTCAATTTCTGTAAGATGTCTTTCCAGTCCATTTATATTTTGTCTAAATCATTGGCCTTGCTTAAGTATCTTTTCTTTAATCTTTTATTATGCATAGCATAAATTCGAAGCACAAAACTCAACACCATCAAAATAGTTATTATTATCAGACAGATTTCGATCTTATTTAAATTTATTCTATCTTGCTGAATTTCTACCTCGTTTACGACATTGGCCGTTGGTCTATCTAGTTTTGTTTGTGTTTGGCACATATTAATAAAAAAAAAATTTTAAATTTTAAAATGTCTTAACATTTTAATTGTTTCCTCTTCTATTGAACTTCTAGCAGTTACCTCCTCCATAGTTGGTGACCTATCCATTCCCATTATTTGCCAATGTTTGGTCAACCATACCAAATATTTTTCATTGGAAATTTTTGGCTTTACTTGTGAAGTATCCTCAATCGGATTCTTAGACTCAGATTTTACCCTATTCATACTAGAGGAATCTTATAAAAATAGCCAATATGCAATCAAAACTTGTTATAATTGAATAAAATTAAAATTTTTTACATTAGATGGATCTAACCCTTTTTATTATTTTCCTTAATATAAAAAAAAAATGTTATATATATACATATATATGCTTTACATATATATGCTTTTTTTTTTCTTTCTTTTTTTTTTTTTTATTATTTAGTTATTCCTAAGTTGCCTCGAGCGGTTAACGCTTATAGGCCCTTCCAGTGCAACCCTTAAGGAGCACGTTGGATAAATTAAAATTTTATTGTTCTATATATATATATTTACCATTCTATATATATATTTACCATTCACTTTTACGTCATGAATTCGATATAACAATTGGTTTGATGTAGACCATTCGCAACAGACCCCTTCTTTTTGGTTTACTTATCTTTTTGGTATTCGGCGCTCCTGGGTTTTGTGTATTCCTCTGTGTGTGTCTTCTTTATTCCTCCAAGGTTATTGGTTGAGGACCTCGTCCTGGTGGAAATTCCTTCATGCCTTTAAGCTAGGCGGATCTTCCTTCACGCAACTGACGGATTTTTGGCTGTCCGTCAGGATATAAAAATTTATTTTGGGTGCTTTTGAGCATACCAGTTGTTATTGGTGCTTATAAATTTAGCACACCAATGCCTAGGCAGGATTGACTTGCTTTTGGTGCTTTGAAAAATTAGCACTCAGGACTGACAGGACCACTTTTATATTCTGGGTGCTAATAATTGCAGCACTTCCAGAATAGTGGCAGGATCGCTGCGTTTTGGGTGCTTAACAGTTGGAGCACATCCAAACTGGCAGGATCGCCATGTAATGAAAAGGCTGTTCTTTAAGTTTACCAAGTGCGTCTTTAGATACGCACGGTTTGGCTTTAGTTTATTGAATAATCATATGAGGGAAAATGTCCCTTCTTTTATACTATAATTTTGATGACTTGACAATTCCAAGTCAATCCCTTAATTCTAATACAATTTGTATTGGCTTAATACTAAATATATAGGTTTGTGTGTATGTTAAATGTTTAGCTATATTCTATAGGTTTGTGTGGTTGTTAAGTACTTAATTATATTCTATGGGTTTGTGTGTTTGTTATATTCTTAAGTATATTCTATATTAAATAACATTGCATTGGTTTGTGCTATCCATGGGACAAGTGGGTGCAATATGACACGCGCCCGTTCTCCATATAAACATAATAATTCCCACGGTAAAGAGCCGTACATGATCACTAGCAAAGCAACACAACAACAACACACATTGTGTAGTGTCAAATGATCCTCGCGTGTGCGCATACCATTGTGGCGTTATGCGCAGCAGCGACGGTCAGCAACATTGAGTCAAGTGGTCGCTGCAATTTGATAATCTTTTGTTTATGTTTGTTATGCTGCTTAAATGCTTGTGCTGGCATTGACAACCGTAGAATCATGCTACAGATGTCGCAAATAAAGTGTGACAAAGTCATTTTGCTTCGGTAATAAAAGTGGGAATTTTGCATTAAGCAATCTCCCACCTACCCTTAATAGTGAAAATGTTCTCTCTTCCTCAATGAATATGTGAATGAAAGGTGTAATTCTTTGCATATTCGATGGTACGATCAGAGATTTCTGTAGTTTAGAAATCTCCTCAGAAAAATTTGATTTCTGGATAGACTCTACGAGGCGATAAAATGGCCATTTCATTTCCGTTGCAGTAGGTATGATACTTTGATTTGACTTTCGCTTCTTCAGATTATCAATGAATCTGAGTACAAAACATGTTACTCGCAGTAACTTCTTATATGAAGAGTATTTCGATATCATTTCCAGTAGACAGTTAGAAGTCCCCTCTACTGCAAGAAAGACATTCACCTTTCTTGTCTCCAATAACTTTTGGTTCTCTGTTAATTCAAAATGTTCATTAACAGGCCATTTGGAACTGTCGTTCAGTAGAAACGACGGTCCTTCAAACCATATTGAATTCTTCAAATCCTTCACATCGGATCCTCTTGACACAATGTCAGCTGGATTCTGTTTAGTAGGCACGTGGCGCCACGAAACTTGGTCCGACCACTCCTGAATCTCAGCGACTCTATTAGATACAAAAGTCGTCAAAGAAGATGGATGCGTTTTTATTCAATGCAGTACTATTTCGGAGTCTGTCCAAAAATAAACATCATCTAGTTCGAAATTCATCATACGCTTAATTCTGTTCCATAACTTAGCTAACAGGTGTGCGGCACATAGCTCAAGTCTAGGAAGTGATTTAGACTTGAGGGGAGCAACCTTGGACTTACCCGTAGGTAGTCTCGAGACGATTGTGTTCGATTCGGAGCTTCGAATGTATATGCAGCACCCATATGCCCGAATTGAAGCGTCAGAAAATCCATGAATCTGAATTCTCGATGTAGATGTGGTATTAACGAATCTTGGGATACTGATTGAATCAACTTCCATTAAATTAGCCTTGAAGTTTTCCCATGAAGTATTCAACCCCAAGGGAATTGATTCATCCCAGTCAAGCTTTTGAATCCAAAGCTTTTGCAATAGGATCTTCGATTTCGTAACAAGTGGGCATAACAGTCCGAGAGGATCGAATAATCGAGAAGACACTGATAATATGTTTCTCTTTTTAGCCTTTAAGTCCTGAAACTTATCTTCCAAATGAAATTAAAATAAATCATTCTTCGGAACCCAATGTATGCCCAATGCCTTCGCAGAGTCTGAATCGCTATGTATTAGTTTCTCATTCTGTAGAGAACTCAGAAACTCAGGATGGTTCGAAAACCATTTCGTGAGGTTAAAACCAGCTGAAGTCAAAATTACAGTCACCTGATCTCTAATCAAAATTAATTCATCATAGCTTTCAGCTCCGGTAAGTAAATCATCTACGTAGAAATCACTGCGAACAACTTTCGAACCAATAGGAAAAGTCTCTTTATATATATCGCTTAAGTGAATCAGACATCTGATGGCTAAAAATGGTGCTGAAGCTGCACCATAAGTGACAGTATTCAGCCGAAAAGGCCTCAACTCATCAGATGGATTCTCACGCCAAAGGATCAATTGAAAATTTCTATCCTTGTCACCAATCATGACCTGACGATACATTTTTTCAATATCTGCAGTGATTGCATACTTGTGGAATCGAAAACGGATTAATGTAGAATACAACTCTTCTTGAACTGTAGAACCAACCATTAACAGTTCGTTAAGCGAAACATGTGAAGAAGTTCTCCATGAAGCATCAAATACTACCCGAAGTTTGGTAGTTGTATCTGAGGTCGCAAAACACATTGATGTGGAATAAAATAGTGGGGAGTATCAGGAAATTTGTCCAAAAGTGACATGTGACCCAAGTTGAAGTACTCCCTCATGAAATCATGACACATCTACCTCATAGTATCATCTTTGGCAAGTTTCCGTTCCAAAGAGAGAAATCGTCGCTTGGCAGTTTCAAACGAAGATCCTAATAATTTAGGATCAGACTTAAAAGGTAACGAAACCTCAAATCTTCCCGACGCAAGACGTCGTACTGTAGTCTTGAAATCGTTCTCACATCTCTTATGCTCCTCAGAATAGATTTCAGTTGATTCGGTTGGAAGGTCTTCTAGTTACCAAAATTTCCGCACGATCAAAACAACATTGCTCTCGTCTTCTCTTGAAATACTTACGTCTTATATGAAATACCTTAAGGTATAAACACATAGACGACAGACAACAGAAAGCTGCCAAGTATAGAATACACACGTTTATTTGAAAACGATTATATTGAAGGCAGAACAGAAAAAGCCAAGACAACAACCTAAGCAGCTCCTGCCCAAATTAAAATATTTTCTGTTTTTGTGAGCAGCTAAAAGTAAATTAGTGATGCCAATACAACATAAAATCATAATAAAAAACAGCTAAAAATACTTGTATTATTGAAGAGAAAGAACAATTCTAAAATTAAGAAATCAAAAGCAATCAATGTATTCATAATATAAAATAGAATTATAGATTCAATTTTGTATCTGAATTCATTTGATAAATGTTTTTTGTGTGCGGTTTTTTCATAAGTGAGTTTATTTTTGCGTACAAAAAAGCTGATAGTGACAACACTGAAAATATATTTAAATTCAAATTTGAAAATTATTGAAGTTTCTGCTCTGCTTTCAAAAAATTTAAGCAGTCGGCATATGGCAGAAAAACAGTTATCAGAATTTTCTGTCGAGCTGCCAAACTGTTGTCTGTCGTCTATGTGTTTATACCTTTAGTGTTGCAAGAGTCCTTTGACTGATTGTATCTTCCAGTAACAATCCAACATAGGGAAGTCTTCTGAAGAACTGGAAGATTCGGGCCCAATCTAATTTGGCCAACACACATTAAATCAAAGAAAGGACCTGCGCCAATTAACAAATCAATTTTCTGCGGCTTATAGAAGCAAGGGTCAGCTAATCCCACGTTCAACGGAATATTCAAACTAGCCATGTTGACCCTACGATCAGGTTGCAAGTTTGTAATTGATTTCAGTACCCAAAACTTTGAAGAGAATTGGGTAGAGTTGACACTCGAGATAACAGTCAAAATGACGGGAGATTTGGATAATGAATTCGTTTCTCCAATGCCATTTAAATTCAATCTGCCTCCTTCTTTTTTCAAACGTAGTAGGTGCGGTAGTTCCTCGGTTATCAAATTAGGTTGAGAACCGGAATCTAAAAGAGCTCTGGCTGGTATCAATTGGCTAGAACTACTTCTTACTCTTACCACAGCCGTCGCTAGAATTATGCGTTCATCTGACGCCAACAGATGCTTGAGAAGGCGAAGGCTGTTCTGAGTAGTTTATTGATGCGTTGTTCGAACTTGTATTATATCGGTGAAGTAATGTGTTACATATCCGACACTTTGAAAATGAACACCTGGCAACTGTATGTCCCTTTTTCAAACAGTTCATACATGCTGGCACGGATTTGATGAAATCAAATCGTTTGGCTATAGGCTCAGCAGTAAATGAAGGACAATTGCTAATCATATATTGCGTCGATTTGCAAAATAGGCATTTGTCAACAGATTGTTTTGTTTTCGTGCAATTTAATGACGTTTTATTCACTCTAAAATTAAAATGTTCATTTCTAGGTTTGTTAACCCTCGACCTTGAACTAGAAGACTCATCAGCAGAAATATGCTGATAACGTCTATTCAAGGCGGCTTCGCAATCTGACCACAATGGGAGCTTATCGAAATCAAGCTGTTCTTCCCATTTCGATTTGGTGATTGGATCCACTTTCGACATCACTAAATGTATTAATATGGCATTCGTTATTTTCTTGTCATCACCAATTGATAACAAAGAATCATATATGGCAGAAACAGTATCGATCATGCTTCGCAAAGCAACAGCTGAAGGCTTGGTAATTTCGGGCAAATCAAAAAGTTTTGCAATATTATCGAAAAATATCAAGCATCTATTATCGTACACTTTTTTAAGCTCGCTATTGCTTTGGGGTAATTCTCATCGGAGGTCTGAAAGGCCTTCACTGTACCCAAGGCCGAATCGGACAAGCATGAGATTAGGTGGTTGAATTTCTCAATATCCGTTGAGGTCGGATCATTGTGGACCAGGTTCTCAAATAAGTTCATGAAGTTCTTATAATCAGAGTATTTACCATTGAATTTAGGGAGCTTCATATTTGGAAGTCTTGAATGGTGCGCCTGTCCGCTGAAAGAAGTTTCAGGCACAGTCGATGGCCTATTCTTGGCCAACAGACTCATGAATAAACCCTTCGTGGTCACACAGATATCCTCAAGCTCGGCTCTATCGTCATTTTCGGGATCCAAATTACCCACTTCTGACTGGAGCTTCATTGCTTGGTCAATATATGTCTTTAAAATATCCAATCGACATTCGAGCTCCATAGGATCAAAGAAAATAGTTTTATCCACAATGGACTGCCGAATTCTGTCGATGTTCTTGATGACCTTCGCTTTCTTCGCGAGTAATTTCTCCAAGGTTTCCGATCTGGAAGTAGAATCTTGGCGTTTAGAGCCCCTACTAGTCATCATGTATCCTGTCTATTCAAAAATTCCACAAAACAAGCAATAAATCGTTGGTCGAACTGTAGTCGAATCTATTAGTATTCACTTGTTTTGGACAAAAGAATTTAATCGATATTATTCTGACACACAATACCCGAAAGTTCCGATTCCAAATTTGTAAGTGACGTTAATTGAGTCAAGATTAACTTACTTGATATCAGAAAATAAAAATATAAACACTTTACGCACAGCCTTTGGTATAAAATATCCAATGTACCGAGTAAAATCGCTTGATAATCGATTTGTTACCAAAAAAACAAAAATAAAATTTCAATTTGAATACACTTTGTTATCAAAAATAACAATAATCGAAAATAATTCGATGTTCGAAATTTGTGTGAAGAATTTTTTATAGAAATTTTAATTTTGTTTCTAGTGTGAACGGTCACACTGCAAACAGCTGTAATACGTGAAGTATCTACAAGTGGTATAGGAACGCGTGGAACGGAACACTGATCGAAATAAACATAGGAAAATAAATAAAAAGGAAAATGAACAAAAGCAACACAAGTGGTATGCTGAATGTTTCTCACTAATAAAGAGAACGAATTGTTAGTGTATAGTGTATATATGTGTATAGTGTATATATAGGAGAAGATATAATGAGCCTATTCGTGGCGAACAGACTGCAGTGGGCGACAGTGTTACGAAAATGGAAACATGGTTTAACATGATTAACAAAAGTTGCTAAATCCCACTCACATTGATAAAAAAAATACCATACCAGCTTTATTTCTAAAAGAAATCTAATTCTAAGGGACCCGAAAGTGATATAAATAACGAGAACGGAAACTAAACGAGAAGCAAATACTTAGTCGAGTTACACAAATACAATGAGAAGAGCTGTCGGGTGTCATTGAAGCTCTATCCCCTCCCACAACCAAAAAAGGATTAATCCTTTTGGGGATTCCACCATGATAGCTTTAGTCCTTTAGTAGCTATCCCGGATACCAACATACCTTACGTCCACCCTGCCGCCATCCTTTAGACTTACCTCCGGTCTATTTAATCACTCATGACTATATGCGAAGAAATTCATCTTTTTTTTTCTTTTTTGACTATAAGGAAAAATACAATTTATTACGTATGTATGCTAAAGTCTAAATCTTAAATAATACTATATTAGAGAACTAAAGCTAAATAAAGAGTTAAACGAGGCCACGAAATGGGTTCCTTTCTTATGGAAACGAAAATAAACTAAGATAACTATAATACATATCTGCAATTCATTTATAAAAACGGGTTTTCTTTCTTTTTCCTCATAGATAGGTCTAAAAGATGGTAAAGTAAAAAAACCACAAAAAAAAACGTTAACGCCGATAATCGAGCTCGTTTAAAGGGTAGAAAGCGCACCTTAATAGAAGAAATTGCTCTATGGGAAGCAAAAAAAGAAAAGAAAACCCTACTTACATCCACCATACACACAATATTATATATATACGTTAGCATTCATATTTGGATAATACAAATGTTATATACTTAAATTTAAATTAAAAAAATATTAGAAAAGGAGTTAAAAATTAAATTAAAGTGAATTCAATTAGTTCAAATTAAATATTATTTCTTTAAGTTCTTACGTCTGTCCGTCTTATGGGTCTGTGGCTGTCGAATACCTGGTGTTACCAGAAATGGTGAATTTAGCTGGAATTGTATGATGTTATAATGCTGATGTAATGTTGAAGGAAGTAAGTATAGCTGCATTTGTGGGATGTAATAATGCTGATGTAGTTTCGAGGTAGTTGAGTACAGTTGTCGGTTTTTGATGTAGTGTTGAAGGAGATTAGTATAGCTGTAGTTGTAGGATGTAATGATGCTGATGCAGTATTGAAGAAGGTAAGTATAGTTGTAATTGTATGGTATTATAATGCTACATTCACCGTTATCTGATGTAGTTGAGTACAGTTGTCGGTTCTTGATGTAGTGTTGAAGGAGATCAGTATAGCTGTAGTTGTAGGATGTAATGATGCTGATGCAGTATTGAAGAAGGTAAGTACATATAGTTGTAATTGTATGGTATTATAACGCTACATTCACCGTTACCCGATGTAGTTGAGTACAGTTGTCGGTTCTTAATGTAGTGTTGAACATGGTAATTCTGGAGCTGTAATTCTAGGATGCAATAATTTTGATGTTGTGCTGAAGAAGCTAAGTATAGTTGTAACTGTAGGACTTTTATCTTGATTCTTGTTACTGAGTCTTTATTAAACACATTTATTCCACTTTCCTTTTTTTTCACAATTTAAAAATTTTTTTTCAAGTAACTCTACCAAACAAAAAAATTGTTTTTTCTTTTTTTCTCACACTGATATTTTTTTTCTTACTTACGATGCACGTCTTATGCCATGTTCGCACGGCAGCAATTTTTCGTAATTCGCTCTCTCATTCGCAATTCAACACCCAATTATGTGCTAAATTACGTCATTCGCCATACAAAATTTTGTGAGCGAATTACCCAAATTGTGTGTAATCCAATTTCTATTACCCTGTGGATTACTTAAAAATCAATGTAATCTCTAAATTTTATCGTATTTTTGCCATCACCAACTGTCAAAGCACAAAAATATAAACAAAAAATATTGTAAACAATAATGGAATCCAAAAATAATATTTTAAAAAAGTATTATTTATAAGAAAGTTATTCGCGAAATTAGAGGAGGAAGCCACTACGTGTGTAGAAAACCTTTTGAAAAGTATTTGCAGCTTTTGAAGAAGCTGTATGAAAAATATTAATAATAATTTAGTAATTGTTCACACGTGTGAACGAATTGGAACAACCCCAACCCTGACTTCCAATAACAACACAAACATCTCTAACAGACAATACACATCAACATTCACCATACACATCAACATTCACCATACACATTCTTCAACAGGTTCAAAAAGGATTGTGTAGATCCTTACAAATCAGTTGACTATCGATCTTCAAAGAACGCAAAACAAATATACAAAAGTATAAACATCGTGAATATTGTGAACTAACATACAAAACAAATTAAAACCATTCTGAACATTAATAAATTAAAATAAATTGTGAGCGATTGTGAATAAATTACATATATTGTGAAACAACTACATATAAGTACGTTTTATAACGTTTTAAATAAATCAATAGAAATAGAACACTAACTTGTATCATTTATATATACACAAATTAAAGACAGAAAAGGTTTGTGCATGATATACCCTATACCCACATACTAACCCCACCCTATAACCCGTATAATCAGTAATAAAAAGAAGAAGAACTGTAAAAAAGAATTACAAAACTACCGTGTGAACATGATAATTCAAATAAGTAATTCAAACAGAGAGCGAAGTAATTCGAAGGCTCGGGCGAACATAGCATTACCAACTCGCTGTTCACCACACAAAAGAGGAAGCGTCGTTGTTCTTTCTGCCTTTTATTATCTCGCCTCTTCTTCTCGAATGTTCGATGCCGTTATATATTTTTTTTCTTTCACATCTCTTTACCAACTGTTACACATAATGTTAGAGCTGCCAGACTGTTCCTTTCTTTTCCTCATTAAAGCCGAAAGTCCATACCATCCGTTTCATGCGGACTGCGTTATATGCAATTTTTGCTTTCTATGCGGTTCTTATTGCAAGTTACACACAATGCGTTTTATGCGACTGGCTTTTTGTGTTGGTCAGCTGTTGTGGTGAACAATAAAAAAGCAAACAAGAACATTTATGCCATTAATTACAAAATTTATGAGTTTAAATATGTGATATTTTGTGCTGTTAAGTCCTACGAAAATCCTCAAAAGAACACAAGACGATTGTTTTCGGTTAATTTATCCTCCATTTTTCATGTTTACAAATAAATAAATTCAAAGTAGATGTAACATGCATATTTTGTTCATGAAATGATGAAATGTTCAGAAATGTGCTAAAAATGTATTTTTCTCTTAAATTAGTAGTAAACTTTATTATGAAATATGTTTTTATTAATATTTTTATAATGCAAAAAAGAAAAATGCGAAAATAATAATGTCGTAAAATGTAAACATATCTATCGAAACCATTCACAATAGTATATAAAAAACTGCTGACATTTTCCAACACTGCATGAGTCGCATAGAAAAGTAGAAAGTAGATCTACTTGATGCGTTCTACGCATCTATGCATTATATGCATTTTCTTATGTTTCTTGTCACATACAACTACACTGATTCTACTTTTTCGGTATACGCATGTAATGCAAGCACGCATGAAACGCATGCTATGGACTTTCGGCTTAACCCTCGTACTTGACACACATGACAAAGGCAAGACAAAGCAGGCAACGAGTAGTAATAATCCAACCAGTCTTGTGTGAAGACGCGTTGCGTCATGGTTTGAAGATCGCCGTTGAAGAGATCTTCGTTGTAAGCAAAGAATAGTAGCGAACAATCAATTATTGTAGTATACGTCAAGTTGTAAACCGTGGCACACAAAAGTAAATAAAGAGTTTAATTGAAACTAAACGTAAGTTTATTTTTACTTTTGTTTGCAATCAGCGAACTCATATTCTAAATGTTTTTAAAAAGGTAAAAACGTAACAATATTAACGGTTATTTTTCATGTTTATATTTGAAGTTGTCATATTGAAAACAAAAAATATAGAAGTCGCCGTAGTCTTTTAGTTAGTGTGCTGGCTTATTAGACACGAGGCCCGGGCATTTATGTATAAAATTAACACACACAACCAGTGTTGCCATATATGAAGATTTATCTTCTTTTTGAAGTTTTTTGAGGTGATGTGAAGATTAAAAAATTTCTACATTAAAAATAAGATTTTTATAAATTTGAAGATTTTTCATTTTTTAATCAACTATTGAGTCGAATAGACGTCTTAGAATTATACTTTTTGCATGAAGACTTGGTAAAGTTCGATTCAGTGGAAAGCATTTTAAGTAATTTACAAAAGAGCGAATTTAAGCTATATATTTAAGTGACATCAATAAATTGAATCGACTATTTCAGAGCCAAAGTCCTCAAATACATCTACTGTACCCTGAAATTTTACGATTATATCGTAAAATATTTGCATACTTCGTTAAAAACGAATTTATTTCTATTGAAAACTTTAACAAGATTGACTTAAACAACTCTTTGTATATTAAAGATCCTATGGATATTTATTTGGGAACCCAAGTATCCATAGCTCTAACAACTACGAATAACTACCAATTTTATATTGAGTTATGCAACAGCGTGTTAAAAAAATTGATTTTGAGAATGATGTTGAGATTTTAGCTCCTGATAATGTTATTAAAGGTAAAGTCAAAACTATTTCTCAATTAATTCGTTTTTTCCCGAATATTATAACTTCTGAAAATGCTCAAAAAACAGATGATGAATGGCAAGAATTGTGTCACTTTAATTTTAAAGAACACAATCTAACAGAAGAAAAAACATTGAAATATTTTGGGAAATCATTTTGAAAACAAAACATTGCGATGGATCTGAAGTTCTCCCTCACCTAAAAAAATTTATTTATGCCGTATTATCTACAGTGGTTTTGATATAGCTGCCTTTTATTTACGTGCGCATTGCCGTTACCTGCACACAAATTATGTTTCGTGTCTTCATTTCTCAAAATTCTATACAAAATTCTTTTTTTTAAGTGCATTTTCTATACCTGCACTTTTAATATATGTGCCTTATTTTTTTGAACTTTAAAACTTTTTTCATAGCAAAAATTAAAGTTAGCTGCGTCGAACAAAAATGAAATCTTTATAAAAAAAATTTATGTATTTAAAAAAACGAAAATCTCAATTTTGTCGTTGAAATTTATTTACATTTTTGGTTAAAAGCAAATATCAATAAATAAATGAAATATAAGAAGTATTTTATGGTTGATCTTACATAACATTTAAATTTAGTTGTTTGCTTTAGCTGGGCAAATCGAGTATCGTTTATCGTGGACCAGGCAGGCACTGACAATTGGAATCACGTGGAATGGCTACATAAATTGATCGTTTTTACGCGTCAGGAAATCCATTAGGGAGATTGTTGTTGTCGATTTGTTGTCATTCCTCATGATAATTTACCCCTAAGGACAATGGCCCGGCAATGGGGCCATAATGGCGGCATCGAATATGACTGCAGTAGCTACAATAGTCATCAACGTTCTGAGCAGATAATTTCTTCGTTATGACTCTATTCTTATATTTTTTTGTGTTTTTCCTATTTTTTTCCTGTACTGAATTTACTTTATATTATATTGAATTTACATATTGAATGTTAACTGAATACTACCCTGAAATGTTAATCTATTGATCTCTGGCCAGGTGACTTCTCGGTCCGATTGTTGCAATATTGGAAGGGGGCGGGATGTTCACGCTGGCCACCTTAATCTTAAGCTTAACTTAAGTTTTTGTACAACCGTGTGGTTGTGTGATTGTGAATTGTTAATACTATGACAGAATTGTTAAAAATTTATAGAAAAGAGATATTATTGTCAAATCCACCCCCAACCCGAAGGTACATTCTATGTACAATATAATTTTTATATAGAAAATTAATACCCGATTTTTAATTCTTCGCCAAATATTTTATTTTATAGCGGGGAAGCAATAAGTGATTTTGCGAGATTTTCAATCTCGGTACAATATGAAGCTGGAGTTTTACTGCTTTGTTTTATGCTAAGTTTTGCTGACAAAACCTCAATTGATTCACATTTAACAGTTACTTTCAGTTTATTGATAATGTCTGCAATAGTAGATTCTTCGCCTATGAGATTTCTTGCGTTTCCTTTAAGTTTACTCTCAGAGTTTTTGCCAGAATTCTGCTGAGTGGAAGTCGCCGAAGAAATATTTTTTTTTCATATTTCGTTTTGATGTCTGACCTGGGGCTCGAACACGAGCTTTTACGCCTAATAAGCGAACACACTACCTACTAGACTGCGGCGACTGATGTTTGTGACATTCTAGTAGTTATTTCGTTATTTGTAGGCAAATCAAGGTTTACATTTTCATGCAGTGCATTTGGTACTTAAATTTTTATGTTTTTCTTGGCTGATATGGTCAATAATTTGGTTTTTAAGTCTGAGAAGAATCCGTCGGCTGCTGTCCTTTTGTTAATCTATAATAGTTTACGTTAAGGTTAACAAACGCTTAGGCAACAAATTCAGCAAAGCTTATCTTGAGAAAATAGTCCAGGAAGATTTAGGGACCACAGTGAAAATTGATGGCAGAGTAGTTCATAAGGACAGCATCAAGTTTCTTTTTACAACCCAATGATATTTTTTTTTTAAATTTATTTATTCATTCTTAGTTCAATATTTTACACTTTTTGTTTAATTTCCTCAGGAACTCTCAATAGTTAAGTTTAATTTTGTATTTGAAATAATATATTTTATCGAAGGAATCTTATATTTACTTTACTTAGGTTAAGAAGTATTAAAGAGTTGTAAAGCCGGAAAATGGATTTTTTTTCTCTTTTCACTCTTATTGTTTTATTTATGAAAACCATAAAGACGTGGACGTCTGAATCTTAAAGTAGGGAGTAGTTAAGATACTACAAGTTTTCTATTTCCTAATTTTTTATATTTAACTTATATAGTTTTAAGGATTAGGTTTAAATTAATATTATACTAAGCCTACATAGTAGGTAGTTGTTAAATAATTTATAATAGAGTTACTATTTAACTCTCACCGCGTGTGCAGTGCTTTTATAGTGACATTTTGTGAAGAAAAAAGAAACAAAAAGCGTAAAAGAAAAAAAAAATAAAACTTTTTAACAATAAAGTATAATTCTTTAATAAATATACGTATATACATATATAATCATCCTCGACTAGTAACATTAATATACTCTAGCTCCCATCATGGGAGGTATTCTCTTTGACAGAGACAAATCGGTCTCTAACCCTAATTCTATTCACCCCTTATTTTTAATAATGAGCAGATCAGGTGTTCACGCAGAAAGCGGTCTTACTAATGTTTCTCCTTTCCTTATACAAAAATCCATCGATATAGTTGCTGGAAAAGTTAAATTTTGCAAAAAATTGAGGTCCGGACAACTTCTGATACAGTGCTTCAATGGAAAGCAAGCCAACAAAGTAATAAAAATGTTAAGTTTGTCTGTTAATATATTCGTGAAGGTTGAAGAACATAATACTCTCAATCAATCTAAAGGAATTTTTTATTCCAATGAACTCCGGTGCTTATCTGATGAAGAACTTCTAAGCGAAATACGTTTACAAAACCCCAACGTGGTAGAAATTAAAAGACTCAAAAGAAGAGACCCCGAGAGCAGAATATTAACATCTACTGATATCGGATTATATATCACAACGTTCAACGTTAGTGAATTGCCAGAAAAAATTTTACTAGGCTACGCGTACACCATGGTAAAACCATATATTCCTAACCCACTTCGATGCTATAAATGTTTCCAGTTTGGCCATGTATTAAATGACTGTCTCTCACAAGAAAAAATTTGTCCACATTGCAGTAACACCGAACATATACCAGCTGACGAAACAGGCAAACGAGAGAAATGCAATAAAGAAGCAAAATGTGTTAATTGCCAACAACCACACAACAGCTTCTCGAAACAGTGCGCTATTTACAAAAGAGAATATGATATACAAAAAATTAAAGTAACACAGAAAATAACATTAAATCAAGCGCGAAAAGAATATGAGAAACAAAATCAACTACCAACAACATATGCTTACGCAGTCAAACCATGCAATTGTGTATGCAAATGCAAAGAAGAAATGAATAATATTAATACAAATAGAAAAGAAATAGAACAAACAGCTGATACCACCAAAAAACCCAGTCAAACCATGCAATTGTGTATGCAAATGCAAAGAAGAAATGAATAATATTAATACAAATAGAAAAGAAATAGAACAAACAGCTGATACCACCAAAAAACCCACACCAAATTCCCCAGTACGACAAATAGTTAAACTTGATGGATCAAAAATAGATTTGCTACCAAAAAATATATCCAAAAGAAAAAAGCGTGAACTAACAAGTGCGGAAAAAAAGAAGAAAGAGAATTCATCAAAAACATCAATAATAACAAATGACAGCCTAAAACTAAATAACGAAGACAATAATGATGATTCTAGCGACTCTACCTTAAATGAATAATCAGTATAAAATAATTCAATGGAATGCAACGGATTTTCACACCATCTAGATGAAATAAAACTTATATTAACTAATTTTAATTGTTTGGCTTTATGTATACAAGAAACTAGATTTAAATCGAATAATTATACTAAACTAAAAGACTACACTTGTTTCTATAAGAACACGATTTCATCCACATCTGCATCTGGTGGAGTTTGTATATATCTCTATAATATGTTTGATGGAGAAGAATTGTCAATTCTATCACGGTACCAAGTTGTCGCCATTAAAGTTAAGTATCCAATAAAATTTATAATTTGTTCAATATATCTTCCAAACTCGGAAGATATTTGCGAAAATGATCTAAGTAACATAACTTCACAATTTGATTTGCCTTATCTCATATTGGGAGACTTTAATTCTCATAATTCCCTCTGGGGCTCTTCTAGAACACATTCAAGAGGAAGAATAGTTGAAAATTTTATTAATAGTAACAACCTTAATATATTAAATAGACCTGAATGTGCTACACACTTTAGTCTTGCTTACAGATCCTTTAGTAATATCGACTTAAGCCTAGTAAATCCAGATATTAACTACCTTTTCGAATGGAATGTTTGTGATGATTTGCATAATAGCGACCATTACCCTATTATTGTTGGCTTGAACAGTTTCTCACCAAATTTCGAGCGTAGGCCAAGTTGGAATATGAAAAGAGCGAATTGGGATCAATTTAAGTGTAAATTTACAGAGGACCTTTCAGCCGCTGTTAACATAGACGTGGTCGAGGAACATATAACTGGTACCATATTAAATTCTGCTAGGATAGCCATTCCTCGTAATAATGTGATCCATAATAGAAGAGAAGTTCCGTGGTGGAATGAGAATATAAAATCCCTCATTAGGGAGAGAAGGAGGATGCTAAAGAAATTTAAGCGAAACTGTAGCGCTGAGAATTTGGCTAAGTTTTTAAGGGCTAAATCTCAAACTCGAAGGGCTATTAGAGAGTAGGAAAAAGTCCTGGACTGATTTTTGTGAATCGATAAATCTTCGAACACCTTCGGCTGAAGTATACAGGAAAATTCGATCCTTGAATGGTATTCCTTCTTTCCATAGAATTTCGGCTATGGAAAGTAATGGTACTCTATTAACTAGCAATGGTGATATTGCTAATTTGTTGGCTGAAAACTTTGCACGCAACTCATCATCATTAAATTTTTCGAGTAGATTTTATAACTATTCAAGAAACACTAGTTTTCTCTCAATCTGTCTAATAATCATGAAGTTTATAATAAAAAATTTACTTTAACTGAACTGAGATCAGCTCTTGCCTCACGTAGGGGCTCCTCCCCGGGCCCTGATAACATAAGGTACGAAATGTTGAGGAAGCTCGATATAGATGGCACTAGATACCTTCTTGACTTTTACAATTTTATTTGGACGAATCAAGCTTTTCCCAGAAACTGGAGGAATGCCGTAGTTATTCCAATACTGAAACCTGGCAATGACAGTCTGAAATCGGACAACTACAGACCAATATCGCTTACGAATTGTTTATGCAAAGTCCTGGAGGGAATGGTAAACAGGAGGTTAGTTTATCACTTGGAGATGAACAATATGCTGAATATGAACCAGTCTGGATTTAGGAAGAATAGAGGGACAATAGATAATTTAGCGATATTACAATCGGATATTATGGACAGTTTTTCCTTGAGGAGGGATGTAATAGCAGTTTTTTTCGACATAAAGAAGGCCTATGATTGCGTTTGGAAACAACTGATATTTGGGAAGTTAAATGCTTGCAATATCCAGGGAAATATGGCAGCTTTTATTTCGAACTTTTTGCGAGACCGAAAATTTTATTGTCTAGTTGGAAACTCACCATCAGACTATTTTGATCTTGAAAACGGAGTCCCACAGGGATCTGTTATAAGTGTCACTTCTCTTTTTCTCTTGGCAATTGGCGACATATTAGTTCAGTGTCATAAGGATGTAAAGGCACTCTTGTATGCTGACGACTTGGTCATATATTGTTCAGGTAAGAAACACTCGGCTATAGTTAATAAAATCCAATCGACCATTAACAGGCTGGAAAAATGGAATGATAAAAGCGGCTTCCAATTTCATGCGGAGAAGACAGTGGCAATTAAATTTTCTAGACGTTTAAAACCTTGCGACAATACCACAATAAAATTAAATGGCGAAGATATAAAATTTGTGGAAGAACACAAATTCTTAGGTGTTACATTTGACAGGAAATTGACATTCAAATCACATATTAAAAAAATTAAGGCGAAGGCAAACCTAAAATTGAATATAATTAGAATGTTAAGATGCTCACAATTTGGATCTGATCAACAATCTCTCTTGAAAATCTTGCATTCAATCGTTCTCCCATCCATTGATTATGCTTCAATGATATACTTATCTGCAAACAAAACTAACTTGAACATTTTAGACCCCATCCAGAACACAGGAATAAGGCTATCTATTGGCACGTTTAGAACTAGTCCCGCATGTAGTCTTCAAGTATTATCATCATGTCCTCCTTTACACCTTCGCAGATTAGGATTTTTACTTAATTACACACTAAAAATTCTCTCAATGCAAAATCATCCTCTCTATTCAATGATACCTGATAATACGAAAATAGAACACTTTAGACAAAAACACCCAAGATCCTATCCATTCTACGTAAAAGCTGCAATAGAAATATCCCAAGTAACCTCGAAATACGCAATAGAGACAAATATTATAGAGAATAGGAAATTGTGTAACATTGTACCGTGGTGCTTTTCTGATATTAGCATTGATTTCTCCCTTGCGATATGTAGTAAGCGCAATATGACATCTACTGAGATACAACGGAATTATCTTGAACTGATTAACACTACATACTCGGAACATCATTATTTTTTTACAGATGGCTCTGTAATGAATGAGAGAGCGGGATTTGCCGTTTATAGTAATTATACTATCATCACGAACCGCATTCCAGACTACTCTTCCATATACACATCTGAACTACTTGCCATAAAAACTTGCATTGAGAATATTCCTAACTTTGATAGAAAAATTTTAATAATATCCGACAGTAAGAGCGCTCTAGAGTAATTACAGAATCCTTTTAGTACTAACATGATCGTGAATCAAATAAGAGAATCTCTTACAAAATTGCCGCAAAATGTAATAAGTTTTTTGTGGATACCAAGCCACTTAAATATATCGGGAAATGATAAGGCAGATCTCTTTGCGAAAAATTCATTGAAAGAAATAGTATCGGCAAATTTCAAGTATCAACCCTCAGATTATAAACAATGGATTCGAAGATACATAACTGATATTTGGAATGACTCTTGGAACAATGGTAACCGATCTGAATTATATCGGATATACAAGAATATTGAACCTAAATTCAAGAGAACATCATTACCAAAATCTCATTTTATTAAATTGAATAGACTGAAAATTGGCCACTGCCTATTCTCGCATAAACATATAATAGAGAGGACTCAACCTCCACTTTGTGGATGTGGCAATGTTCTAAATGTTTTTCATATCTTTAATGAGTGTAATCTTTTACAATCAAAAAGAGTAAAACACAAAATAGCCAATATAGAAACACTTACAAAAGAAAACAAATTTAATAACATTAAAAATTTGTTGATGGAAATTAATTTATATAATTCGATTTAAATCTAATTATAACATCTCATATATTGTACTATATATTGTATTATATTATTAATATTATTTATATCTCTTCACACATTTATACATAACCTGTACCATATTATAAAAAAAAAAATAGTAATAAGAGAATGTGGTATAAGATCTAAAATATAATGGCCTATATAACCTTATAGTGTTGGGGCCTAAAATAAATAAATAATTTATAATAATAATAATTGTAGTAATAACGAAGATAATGATAATTAAGTTAGATTAAGATTAACATTTTTTCCCAATGATCATTTATTTACTACCGTTAAAAAGTTCTTTACATTTTTTTAATTTTAATCAAAAAGTAAGAAAATAATATAAATTATACCAACAACTGATTTAAAGTCATTCCAACTGATGACTTTTAATTGACCTTTACATTTATGTTGTTGGTATCCTGTGACATTGAATTGCTATTTTAAAATTTCTTTCTTTTTGTGTTTTTGTAAATTACTGTTTAAAAATTCTGCTACTGCAAATAATTGATCAGGGTTGAAAAAGTAATTAAAATTAAGATATTGTTTATTAATAAAATTGGCCTCAACAAAAACAGAACACAGTTCGCAAAATAATTAAACAATAAAATTAAAATAAGAATAAAACAAATAGTGCGAAAATATAAATATTAAGAAATTAAATTTAAGTATTAAAGTGTTAAACAAGTAATGTGAAAATTAAAATAAGAAATAAATTCAGAAATATATTAAAAAACAAATTGAGAAATATAACAAAATAACTGGCGCCCAACGTGAAATGAGTTGTTATTCCTGCAGTTTGGAGAGGAAATTTGAAATATCAATTTGAGGATTGCCGACAACAGGTTCTACAATCAAAGACTATTTTTTTTGCATTCTTTTTTTTATTGTATCTTCATTATTTATGAACTAACAATAAGTATTCAAATCTTAAATCTATATTTAATATATGTTAATGTCCAGCCAATGCCAGACAAAAATCTAGTTTTCAAATCTTATAAAAATAGAAAAAAAAAATAAAGCGCAGTATTTCTAAGTTGGTCATCTGAGAACGATGGTATCTCTCCTTCTCAAGCGGGTATGTCCACGATGTTGTAAGATGTTTCGAGCGAGAGGATTTGGATGTGTTTCCAGCTTCTTTAAATACTTAATCACGTATTTTTAGATTTCGTTTTTGACCAGTGGGACATCAAGATCTTTATGGATGTGGGCTACTTAAATAATCACCTTCTTTAATTATGAACTTTCGATCGATAATAAATTTTTTGAATAGGTTGAAGTGATTTCTTGGCAAGATTTGCTTCAATTTTGTCAACAGGCCTTCATGCCACACTTTGTCGAAAGCTTGAGATACGTCAATGAAAAGAGCTGAGCAATATTTCTTTTCTTCAAAAGTTTTCCGTATGACCTGCACCAATCAGTGTGTTTGCTCAATGGTACTGTTTATGTCCGATAGTCCAAACTTCCCATCCTTGGCGACTTAAACAGGATTGTTTAAACGATGGCAAACTGGCAACAGAGGGCGCTGCAGAGAAGGTAATAGCTTTTTTATATTTTAATATTATTGTGTTTTTGACATAAAGTTTTTTTGTTTTATTCTATTAATTATCTTTTCTTTTGTGTAACATCCGAAGCGATGCAATTAATTTCACTTAAGATTTTTTTTTTTTTTAATTTTTGACTCCTGTAATTTTTTGGTGTATAATTAAATTATAAAGTTTGTAAAATAAATATAATAATAATTTTTATATAAATAAAATGTGTGAAAATGAAATTTGTTACGAAACAAAAAAAAAATAAGTGAAATTTGCTTTTATCGAGGAAAATGGGAAATTGTTCTTGTGCCAAAAGAACATCAAAGGAGAGTGTTTATTTTTGCTATTATCTTGTTGGAACTCTCCTAATTTGGTTCCTATTTCTTTTAGTGTCCACAGATTACCATCAACAGTTTGTGCCTTTTTTTCGGTGAGATTTCCCACCACATACAGTCCACGGGATTTAACATTGTGCACAATACATAGGTGCACATGCGTGATTCGAAATACAAAGTGAAAACGAGTAGTTGTTCGGTACTACCTTTTCATCTTTGTGTCTTTTATTGATCTTTTTTGATTTTTAAGAGACAAATAATAAGTATCGGCTTATTGGCCATTGGGAATTCGCCCTATTGGCTTAGTTTAGCGAAGTGCGTATTGGCTTTGAAATATGTGCTCGTTTTATTTGACATATAGTAGCCTTTGTTAAGTTTGCGGTAGTACATTGTCAGGGTGATCACGGTGATCTTTTGTTTGTTTTTTGAAATATTTTCGATTTCTTTTTGGTCGCGTGTCGCGAGATTAGTTACGGTCGGGACATTGTCGAGTTTCCTTCAAGTTCAATTTATTATTTATTTAATTTTTGAAATTTTGTACTTGATTTCAATTTCGTTGGGAGAATTAGTGAGGAACAGAATCTCAACCATTCTGTGGATTCTTTTTGGTTCCTACTTTTGTTGCTGTTAGTTAGCTGAAAATCTTCCTGTATTAATCCGTCGGTGCATAGGTATAATTTTCGTTTATACAAGCTCGGCTTATTATTCAGGTTGATGCTAGTAAAACAGAACAACCTGTGTATTGACTGTTTCGATGTTGGTCATAGGTTGAATGAATGCAGGCAAAATTTGGATTGCTCGGTCTGTGATTTGCGGCACCGGGAGGTGTTTCGATCCTCTCGAGAACTTGCAGTTTTCGATGCGACAAGTTGTAGTAGTGCAGCAAAGCTTGGTAGTGAATATGCAAAAACTGTTTTACTACCAACTATGGCAGATTCTTTTAGCCAAGCCATAGTTGGTATTTGTCATCGAGGGCAAATATTTACAGCTAGGGTGCCGATAAACTCCCGTTCGCAAGCAACTTTTGTTTCGAAAAAGTTGGGGGGAAAATTAGGATTGCCAACAGTTCGAATGAACTTGTAATTCTTCCAACGAACTAAATATTTTAATAGATAACTTTAGCTACAGTGTCATGGTACCCCGAGGAAATCCAGGAGAGGTGAAGATGCCGAGGACGATAAACGGAGGGGTTGATTGAGCTACGACCATACCTGGTGGACGTGTGGGAATACGGGCTGCTGAAGTTAAACCTTCCATTTACCGGGCAATAGACCTAGTCCGTCTGTCCCTAGGAAGGTTGAGTTAGAAACTAAAGCATCGAAGAGGACCACCCGTTCACTAGCCCACAAAATAATGGACCTCGTTCGTCCTTATAATCCACCAGTCGACCTAGTTCGTTCCATGGTCGTGAGAGCTGAAGACCTAGTTCGTCGGAAGCTCGAGTTCCAATTTAGTGGAGGAACAATAAGCCTCAAGAATTCGATACCCAATCTTAGACCGTGACACTTATTCCTGACGGATCAGAGTTGGAACTGTTGCAAGATGTCAAGCTTTTTGGTTTTCTATTGTTTAGAAAAATAAAACTAATATGAAAGTTTTTTTCTTTTGATTTTCTTTCTTTAGTCATTAGATGGAGGACATCTTTTTTGGTTGCAGTACTGCAAGGGCGCCGGTATGTTTATGTCTGATAGTCCAAACTTCCCATCCTTGGCGACATAAACAGGATTGTTTAAACGATGGCAAACTGGCAACAGTTTCCTATTTCTTTTAGTGTCCACAGATTACCATCAACAGTTTGTGCCTTTTTTTCGGTGAGATTTCCCCCCACATACAGTCCACGGGATTTAACAGGTACTATGTTCTCGTCTAAAGCCAAATTGATGATTAGGAATACAGTTGTTTTGATCCAAAATAGGTGTCAGCTTGTTGATTAACAATTTTTCGAACAATTTCGACATATGTAGTTGGTAGTAGACTTATTGGCCTATAAGATTCCACTTTCGAAGGATCTTTTCCAGGCTTAGGAATCATTTTTAGTAAAGTAACTTTCAATGCTGGCGGATAGTATTCAAGCCGCAAAATCGCGTTAAAAATATAGAAAATGATTTTCTTTTCTATACGGGGCAACTCGATAATCATCTTGTTGTTGACTTGATCAATTCCAGGAGCTTTCTTAACGTTCAAATTGTCAATAGCATTTACAATATCTTTGAGTTGAAATGTTATTTTTACAGGTGGTCGGGCCACCACAGGTGGTAATTCACTCATGACAATACTTGAATTATGAGTAAAAACATTTTTTAGGTGACTAACAAAAAGGCTACCTTTTTCAGTATCATTTCTCGCCCAGCTTCCTCTAGGATCACGCAGAGGGGGATTTGCCATTATGGGTCTTTTTGAATTTTTAGCTGAACGCCATAACGAATAATTTGACTGTTCTGTCGTATCTAGACTTTGCAAGAATTTTCTTAGAGACGCTTCTCTTTGCGTTTGTAATAATTTTCGGAGCTGACTTGTACAATTTTTTAATCTTGCTTTAAGCTGTGGCGAGCAGTTGCCATTCTCTTCGAGCTTTTCTTTTTCGGACAAAAGTTGTTATATATCTGTCGAAAAAACTTTGGTGATCAGTTGGCCAATAAGAAAATGGTATCATAAAAAGTCGCCGTGGTCTAGTAGGAAGTGTGTTGGCTTATTAGACGAAAGGCCCGAGTTCGAATCCCAGAGCAGACATCAAAACGAAAAATATATGAAAATATTTCTTCGGCGACTTCCTCTCAGCAGATTTCTGCCAAAAACTCTGAGAGTAAAAATTTCCATGAAAAGCTTCTCAAAAATCTGTCGCTCGGAGTCGACTTTAAACTGTAGGCCCCGCCGCTCATGTATAAAATTAACGCACGCAACATGAGTGGTGTTGAGAAGCTAGGCCGTAATCCTGACAGAAGGGTTGTAATGGCCAATTATGTAAATTAATTCTTTTCGGATTAAAAAATTTAAAAAAATTATTTTTTTGTGTTGTGTTTTTTTAAGACACAACACGTCTTTATTTGTGCGCAGTAAGAACAACAGTAAACAATTTTTATTAAAATTACCCTAACTGCCTAAATGTCGCTGCTCTGATCACATACCTTTGCTGCGTCGTTCGTGTTGTTTGTAGACATAGTGTCAGCATTTTCCCACCATTCCATTAATGTTGAAATAGGAACCAAGCAAAGTTGTTGATTATACAATAGCAACGTCAGCTTAGGAACTTTTATTATTTAAACACATTTTTCCTTAACTCCTCCCTCCTTAAATACAATCGTCCCGATTGTTTTAGAATGTATGAATGTCGAAGATGCTTGAAGATTTCTTGCTTTTCTTGTTTCCCTTAGCACCTGCTTCTGTTGTTGGGTTATTCGGACTTGTATCTTCTTTTTCTATGTTATTTTTCTTCTTGTTAACCAATTTGTTTATTTAATGAAGACGACAAAAATTAACAAAATGCTGCTTGTTGTTATAAGTGCATTGTTCTTGATATCTAGGTTATTTTTATATTGCCCAGATTAATTTTCTGCAGTATTTCTAGTGATAGTACTTCTTCGGTTTGAATGTTCATTCCTCTTGGTTGTAGAAATGCGGGGAGAGGTTTACTGCTAGTTATTTCCTTTGAGTAAAATCTTCTGCCGTTGATGTTTATTGTTACGTTAAAGTATTTAATCAGGTAAGTTCCGTTTAGCGTTGTTTCTTCATTTTCGGCCTCTATTTTTCCAGCATATTGATTTAATAGTAATAGGTCACTTCCAATTTCCTCCATAGTTGGTATGTGATCATTGTTTATTTGGGTACAATTCCCTATCTTGTTCTTAAACAAACTAGTAATACAATATCCATCAGTTAATTCTATAAATTTATCTCTACCACAAATAGTTAGATCATTAAAAGATTTACAATTTCTTTAATAGCGAATAAGTCTTTGTTGCAATCTAAAATTTTATCAAATTCAAATTTTTTACAGGTTTAACCAAGAATCTTTACATGTGTCTTCTCGTACGATTGGAATACTTAAAATACACAAAATTTCTTTATTATTTGCTACTATTTTTACATTGCCAAAGGATAACAATTCGTCTACACTAAAAGTTGGGATATTTTAATTTTCAAGAACATCATTTAGAATTTCTATTTCAGTTTTTTACAGAATAAATGCATTTACAATATTGACTTTTGCCCACTGAATGGCATACAGGGTTTGTATTGCTTGCTTGAAATTAGCAAAAGCACTTAAATTTCTGCTGTGCTTACAGTTTTTCAGCAATTGTATCCAAAGCAAAAGCAAACAGCACAGTCAATTGGTCACTACTAAATTTCCATACATTATTATGCATGTAAATCTTTCCATAATGATATTTTCTGCCTAGTGAAATATTGCCATCTTTGCAATTTGTAAAATTCACAGATTTTTCTTTGAATTTTTAAGTGAAATATTTCTATTATTCCGAAGAGTAATAAATCTGATCAAAAAGGACAATATTTTGTAAACAATATTTGTTCGAACACTGCTTGAAACAATAATTACTAAAAAATTTCCTCTGGATTATACACATGCTTCTCACAAATATACCCACATTTTTATCATATAAAACCTTTAAGCAGTTCTTTACAAAGTAATACAGCGCAGCAAAGAAGTACAGCAAAAGCACAAGAGAAACCACAAGAGCTGAAACGCTGTAAGCAAGAGTGATCGTTTTGAAATTAACAACTGTGCTTCACTGCGTTAGTAGAAAACATTTCACTGTACCACTACTGCTAATGAGTTTATTTTTGTTTTTTGAGTGTGCTGTTTGCCTTTGCTGTTTTATTTTCTCTTAGCTGTAGTGAATCATATAAGAAAAAGCAAAACACAGTGAAGCAAAAACAAACCCTGATGGCATATTCGATATTTTGTAATTCTTTTTCTATTACAATGAGTTTATGTTCTAATTTAACAAGCAATTCATTATTCCAGTTAACTTTCTTCACTTTCAATATTTCGTTTGTAATGTTAGAAATTTCTTGCAATCTATTTGTAGTTAGTTCATTTATAATCATTTGCCTGTTGTTATTTTCAAGTACGTTTCTGATTTTTTCATCGAGAATTTCAAAGTCGTGTCCGTCTGGGGTTCCGGCGACCCATTTCCATGCGCTACCGATGAAATCTATGGATCTTTTCTTTCTTTTATGTTCAGAACTTGTTGTAATAAAAACGGACGGAGCGGATGAGCGTATGTAATGTTTGAATTTAAAATTGATTCGATGTCTTCTGATAATGTATTTTTTGAATAGGTTGAAGTAATTTGCTTCAATTTTGTCAACAGGCCTTCATGCCACACTTTGTCGAAAGCTTGAGATTCGTCAATGAAAAGAGCTGAGCAATATTTCTTTTCTTCAAAAGTTTTCCGTATGACCTGCACCAATCGGTGTGTTTGCTCAATGGTACTGTTTATGTCTGATAGTCCAAACTTCCCATCCTTGGCGACTTAAACAGGATTGTTTAAACGATGGCAAACTGGCAACAGAGGGCGCTGCAGTGAAGATAAAAGCTTTTTTATATTTTAATATTATTGTGTTTTTGACATAAAGTTTTTTTGTTTTGTTCTATTAATTATCTATTCTTTTGTGTAACATCCGAAGTGATGCAATTAATTTTACTTAAGATTGACCATTTTTGACTTATGTAATTTTTTTGTGTGATAATTTTGTGTATAATTAAATTATAAAGTTACTAGCAGCCGAGGATGCAGAGCTCATTCTGGTCCAAGAACCCTGGGTTATAGACGGCAGGGTTTGCGGACTCAACACCAAAGGATATCGCTTAGCGTATATCCAGAACTCAGGTAAGCCTCGGGCTTGTGTCATGGTGTAGAATAGTATTAACGCTCGTCTCCTCCACAGGTTCAGCGACAAGGATACCGTCACCATGGTCGTCGAAATGAACTTGATGACCCTCTGGATCACATCATCGTATCTGGCGCATGACTATGGGCTCTCTCCAACTCAGGAGCCCATCGGTCGACTGGTAGCGGATGCGAAACAACGCGGAGTTCCGGTCATAATCGGAGCAGATGCCAACTCCCACCACACGATGTGGGGCAGTTCAGGTACCAACGAGCGGGGTGAGTGCCTCTTTGATTTTATTATTAGTAATAACCTAGCTATAGCTAATCGGGGCGATGAACCAACCTTCCTCACTTCGAACAGAAGGGAGGTGCTGGACATCACTCTGGTCAGCTCAGGGTTCTTTACTAACCTTAAGGACTGGTTTGTATCTCATGAATGCTCCTTTTCGGACCATAGATACATTACCTTTACTATTGACACGAACGAGCCTACTCCATTCATGACCCCTCCGGTCAATAGGAGGAACACGAATTGGACCATTTTTAGAGAGAGATTGCGTAAAATTCTAAGTTCCACTCACAAATCCCTTGACTGTTTCCGACAACCTGACGGACGCTGGACTACTTCCAGTTTGGAGACAAACTCACTTTCCAGGAAGTGACACACTTGGTAGCCAGGCCTTTTATCAGGTTAACGAACCACCATCTGGGAACTATTCCCCCCTGACCCTTACCCTTGGCCAAGTGCAGTGGGCTGTTAGGTCTTTCAAACCATTCAAGTCACCAGGACCGGATGGTATTATCCCCGGGTGACATTCAACATGGGGAGGAGATAATCCTCCCTTAGTTGCTTGCCATCTATAACGTTAGTCTCAGGCTCCTTTACATCCCTTCGAGCTGGAGAATATTTAGGGTTATCTTCATTCCCAAGGCTGGGAAACCGTCCCACATTGGGGCGAACGATTATAGACCCATAAGTCTGTGTTCCTTTCTTCTGAAGACGCTGGAAAGAGTTCTTGATGTTCATATCAGGACCTCGATTGATCCAGCGCTTCTATCCGCTTCCCAACATGCGTATACGAGAGGTAAATCAGTGGAGACTGCACTTCACACTCTTATCTCTCGGGTAGAAAAGTCCTTGCACGTGAAGGAATACACTTTGGCCATTTTTCTGGACATTGAAGGTGCATTTAACAACGTCGACCCGGACGCCATAGTTAGGGCTCTTGGTTCTCTGAACCTGGGACAGAATCTGGTCAGGTTCATTAAGCTTCACCTCAAATCGAGGATAGTAACCTCCACAGTGTGGGCCACGAATTGTCAGAGAATGGTTCGTAGAGGCACACCGCAAGGCGGTGTTCTATCACCACTTCTCTGGAATCTTGCAGTCAACTTACTCTTGAGGGGGCTGGAACACTCTGGCAATGGGGCCATAGCTTACGCTGACGACATTGCCATTGCTGCGTCGGGAATTTGTCCGCAGACACTGTCGGATAAGTTTAACTTGGCGCTGTCAATCGTGCTGGACTGGTGTAGGGATTTTGGACTGTCTATTAACCCCTCTAAGACCGATACGATTCTTTTTACGAGGAAATATAAAATTCCGACATTCTCCCTTCCCAGCATAGGTGGGACCAGACTCACGCTGAGTCGCGAGGTTAAATATCTGGGCCTGATCCTAGATCCCAAACTCGACTGGAGGGCGAATCTGGCTGCTAGGGCACGCAAGGCGGCATGTGCTGCTTACTGCTGCAGTAGAGCGGTCGGAACCAGATGGGGTCTTCGCCCAAGGATCATGCGTTGGATATATTCCACGGTCATCGAACCCAACCTCTTATACGGTGTTGCTTTCTGGTGGACTGCCCTGGACAAGAAATACAACGTCAGACTTCTTGACAAGGTCAGAAGGTCTGCTGCCATTTATATAACCGGTGCTCTTCGCACCACCCCCACGAAAGCCTTGTTCACAATGCTAAACTGGCTTCCTACTGTGCTTCTCGCTAAGCAGGTAGCCAAGTTTGCTGCGACTAGACTTAATACTCTCTTTCGTTGGCACATCGTACCCTCTGGTCACTCCACTATTCTGGAGGCTGATCCAGTGGCCCCAGTGAACATAGACTATTTCCCCGCTGAATATTGTCTTGACAGATGTTTCCAGTCTCTGATTCCAATTAGGGATGACTGGAATCCTAATACGGTCGTCCCCCCGGAAGTTCTGGATATATATACCGACGGCTCTTGACTCGATAATGGGGTTGGGAGCGGTGTCTACTCTGGGAAACTGGACCTGAATATTTCTCTCCTTCTGCCGGACTACTGCAGTGTGTTTCAGGCGGAGGTGAGGGCGATTTACCGAGCCGCGCAATGGATCCTCGTCAACGATGCTCCTTTCACTCGCGTCTCGATCTTCTCTGATAGTCAGGCCGCGATAGGATCTCTATCGGGTTCCGTGATTAACTCCAGGATCGTTAGGTAATGTCGCCGCTGGTTTGACCTTCTTTCTGGGCGCTTCTCCAGTGTCTCTCTGGTGTGGGTCCCCGGCCACAGTGGAATTACAGGGAAACTGTAGGGCCGACGAGCTCGCCAGAGCTGGTGCGCTCCTTCCGGAATCCTCTTCTGTTGAATTGGGTATGCCACTTGCCTCGGTCAAGTTGACCATTGCGCGGAGGTACTTTCGGAACGCCAACCTATCCTGGGTCAATGAGGAGTCCTGCTCCACCGCTAGACTCACCTGGCCCAGGATGGATAGAAGGCGTACCAACCGATTACTTGGTCTTGGTCGTGAAGTCATCTCGACTACAGTGGCCGCGCTTACAGGCCATTGCGTCATGGGTAGACACGCGGAAAGAATGAGGCTTCCTTTCAACGACTTTTGCCGTGGATGCAGGTCCACTGAGGAAGAGGAGACTGTTGTTCACTTTCTCTGCCAGTGCCCGTCTCTTGCTAGGTGGAGATAGAGGTTATTTGGCTCCCCATTCCTTGTTAGCTTAACGGAGCTATCATCTATTGACATCAAGGATATAGCTTCGTTCATCAAACTTTCTGGCTGGTTTTCCAGTGCGGGGTAGTCGTGCTTCTGTTGTGCAGACCTTGCGCTGACCAACTTCCTCCTTTTCCCTGATTTTGGTGGAACTTGGTTAGTACAGGGACTGCGTTCAGCCGTGGCATCACAACGGGCCGCTATGCGTGCTCAAGTGAGCTTTGTGATATCAGAGCTACCACTCCGACCTAACCTAACCTAACCTAAATTATAAAGTTTGTAAAATAAATATAATAATAATTTTTATATAAATAAAATGTGTGAAAATCAAATTAAAATTTGTTACGAAACAAAAAAAAAAGTGATATTTGCTTTTATGGAGGAAAATGCGAAATTGTTCTTGTGCCAAAAGAACATCAAAGTGTTTTTTTTTTTGCTATTATCTTGTTGGAACTCTTCTAATTTGGTTCCTATTTCTTTTAGTGTCCACAGATTACCATCAACAGTTTGTGCCTTTTTTTTCGGTGAGATTTCCCCCCACATACAGTCCACGTTTCGAGCCGGATTTTGGAACTGTCTTTTTTGCCTATTTCGGTTGTGTGACCTTCATCTCATCAATCTTCAATAACCTTGTAATTGTAAGGTAAAGTTTTTTTTTTGGTTTTCTAGTAGTACATAGTCAGGGTGATCACGGTGATCTTTTGTTTGTTTTTTGAAATATTTTCGATTTCTTTTTGGTCGCGTGTCGCGAGATTAGTTACGGTCGGGACATTTTCGAGTTTCCTTCAAGTTCAATTTATTATTTATTTAATTTTTGAAATTTTGTACTTGATTTCAATTTCGTTGGGAGAATTAGTGAGGAACAGAATCTCAACCATTCTGTGGATTCTTTTTGGTTCCTACTTTTGTTGCTGTTAGTTAGCTGAAAATCTTCCTGTATTAATCCGTCGGTGCATAGGTATAATTTTCGTTTATACAAGCTCGGCTTATTATTCAGGTTGATGCTAGTAAAACAGAACAACCTGTGTATTGACTGTTTCGATGTTGGTCATAGGTTGAATGAATGCAGGCAAAATTTGGATTGCTCGGTCTGCGATTTGCGACATCACACTTTGCGGCACCGGGAGGTGTTTCGATCCTCTCGAGAACTTGGAGTTTTCGATGCGACAAGTTGTAGTAGTGCAGCTAAGCTTGGTAGTGATGTGCAAAAACTGTTTTACTACCAACTATGGCAGATTATTTTAGCCAAGCCATAGTTGGTATTTGTCATCGAGGGCAAATATTTACAGCTAGGGTGCCGATAAAGTCCCGTTCGCAAGTAACTTTTGTTTCGAAAAAGTTGCGGGGAAAATTAGGATTGCCAACAGTTCGAATGAACTTGTAATTTTTTCCAACGAACTAAATATTTTAATAGATAACTTTAGCTACAGTGTCATGGTACCCCGAGGAAATCCAGGAGAGGTGAAGATGTCGAGGACGATAAACGGAGGGGTTGATTGAGCTACGACCATACCTGGTGGACGTGTGGGAATACGGGCTGCTGAAGTTAAACCTTCCATTTACCGGGCAATAGACCTAGTCCGTCTGTCCCTAGGAAGGTTGAGTTAGAAACTAAAGCATCGAAGAGGACCACCCGTTCACTAGCCCACAAAAAAATGGACCTCGTTCGTCCTTATAATCCACCAGTCGACCTAGTTCGTTCCATGGTCGTGAGAGCAGAAGACCTAGTTCGTCGGAAGCTCGAGTTCCAATTTAGTGGAGGAACAATAAGCCTCAAGAATTCGATACCCAATCTTAGACCGTGACACTTATTCCTGACGGATCAGAGTTGGAACTGCTGCAAGATGTCAAGCTTTTTGGTTTTCTATTGTTTAGAAAAATAAAACTAATATGAAAGTTTTTTCTTTTGATTTTCTTTCTTTAGTCATTAGATGGAGGACATCTTTTTTGGTTGCAGTACTGCAAGGGCGCCGGTATGTTTATGTCTGATAGTCCAAACTTCCCATCCTTGGCGACATAAACAGGATTGTTTAAACGATGGCAAACTGGCAACAGTTTCCTATTTCTTTTAGTGTCCACAGATTACCATCAACAGTTTGTGCCTTTTTTTCGGTGAGATTTCCCCCCACATACAGTCCACGGGATTTAACAGGTACTATGTTCTCGTCTAAAGCCAAATTGATGATTAGGAATACAGTTGTTTTGATCCAAAATAGGTGTCAGCTTGTTGATTAACAATTTCTCGAACAATTTCGACATATGTAGTTGGTAGTAGACTTATTGGCCTATAAGATTCCACTTTCGAAGGATCTTTTCCAGGCTTAGGAATCATTTTTAGTAAAGCAACTTTTAATGCTGTCGGATAGTATTCAAGCCGCAAAATCGCGTTAAAAATATAGAGAAGGATTTTCTTTGCTATACGAGGCAACTCGATAATCATCTTGTTGCTGACTTGATCAATTCCAGGAGCTTTCTTAACGTTCAAATTGTCAATAGCATTCACAATATCTTTGAGTTGAAATGTTATTTTTACAGGTGGTCGGGCCACCACAGGTGGTAATTCACTCATGACAATACTTGAATTATGAGTAAAAACATTTTTTTGGTGACTTTTAGGTTACCTTTTTCAGTATCATTTCTCGCCCAACTTCCTCTAGGATCACGCAGAGGGGGATTTGCCATTATGGGTCTTTTTAAATTTTTAGCTGCACGCCATAACGAATAATTTGACTGTTCTGTCGTATCTAGACTTTGCAAGAATTTTCTCAGAGACGCTTCTCTTTGCGTTTGTAATAATTTTCGGAGCTGACTTGTACAATTTTTTAATCTTGCTTTAAGCTGTGGAGCTCTTCTTTTTCGGACAAAAGTTGTTATATATCTGTCGAAAAAACTTTGGTGATCAGTTGGCCAATAAGTTGGTTTCCCAGTGGAAATGATATTCAAATCCATTTTGGAAATGGTATCATAAAACGTCGCCGTGGTCTAGTAGGAAGTGTGTTGGCTTATTAGAGGAAAGGCCCGAGTTCGAATCCCAGGGCAGACATCAAAACGAAAAAAATATGAAAATATTTCTTCGGCGACTTCCTCTCAGCAGATTTCTGGCAAAAACTCTGTGAAGAAAAATTGCCATGAAAAGCTTCTCAAAAAATCTGTCGTTCGGCGTCGACTTTAAACTGTAGGTCCCGCCGCTCATGTATAAAATTAACGCACACAACATGAGTGGTGTTGAGAAGCTAGGCCGTAATCCCGGCATAAGGGTTGTAATGGCCAATTGGCCATTGTAAATTAATTCTTTTCGGATTAAAAAATTAAAAAAAAATTTTTTTTTGTGTTGTGTTTTTTTAAGACACATACGTCTTTATTTGTGCGCTGTAAGAACAACAGTAAACAATTTTTATAAAAATTACCCTAACTGCCTAAACGTCGCTGATTTTTTTTTTTTTTTTTTTTGGCGCGTGAGGTAGGGTTCAAAATGCTTTCGCACTTACAGTGACCGTCGTCAGCTGCGTCGAGTGGTGCTTCCACTAAAATAATCCCACCTCCTCTTCTGGGGATACTCCCTTCCCGGGACGGCTATCTGCATTACTTCGGGAAGGGCCCAGAACGACGTCCCGTAAAGAACCGTTATCAACTCTCCCACGTCTGGGTACGCCATATTTGAAGCCAGCCTCAAGCTATTGGCTCGCCTTCTCGTGTATCATTTCGTCGCGCAGTGTGAAGGTCGACCTTCTTTCCGCGGAGTATACGCTCAACGTATTTTCTCACAGCGTTCCATTTCGCCTCCCTCTCGAGCATTGCATCCACAATGTTGTCGGGTGTGAATTCACCAATCTGCACCATCAGCATATTCTTCTCGTCTTGCCACTTGATGGAAGAATGTGTGTTCAGCGTCGTCATTTATTTCCTCGCAGTAAATGCAACCAGGGTCAATCACCTTGCCCATGCGGTGTAGATATTGCCGGAAATAACCGTGACCCGAAAGAAACTGTGTTAGGAAGTAGTTAGTTTCCCCAAAATTTCTCTGTATCCACGCTTCTATAGATGGAATAAATCTAGCAGTGCATCTTCCACTTCTTTCGTCGCTCCATCTGCTTTGCCATCATCGTATTGTTTGCGACCTGACATCTGTCGTACTAATGACATGGTTTTCCCTCTTCGCTTTCCATAATCGTCTTCGCTCAAATGCCAGCAATTCGATAGATATCTCACCGGTGATAACGAGGACTGCTGCGCCTGAGACTGTGCGATAAGCCGATGCAACTCTTAGTGCCGTTATTCGTTGCACCGCTGCTACTACTTTCCGCTTAGATTTAAACTCCAGCGCATCTCCCCATATCTCGCTACTATAGAGTAGTATCGAGTTTGTCGTCGCCATAATCAGTTTCCTTTTCGACTGCGTTGGTCCGCCGATATTTGCCATCAGTCTACTCAACATGCCTGCTAGTTTTGCTGCCTTGGTAGCTACATGCTGTATTTGGGCCCAGTAATTAAGTCTCGAGTCGAGTCTGAGACCCAAATATCTCACCGCTTTTTTCGTCGTCAGGGACACATCACCTATCTGCATACTTATCTCGAGTGGAATGTGAGCCAATGTCATCAGTATGACTTCGGTCTTGTTTCCCGCGAGCTCTAGACCGTGGTCCTCGAGCCATATCCGCGTCCTTATCACGACTTCATTCAGTTTTCTCCTGGCGTCCTCAATATCGCGCGCTGAGATGACTGACACTATGTCGTCCGCGTATCCCACGAGGTATGTGTCTTCTGGCATTTCTATACCCAAGATATCGTCATAGCTCAGGTTCCAAAGGTCAGGACCAAGAATAGACCCCTGAGCTGCACCAAACGTGATCTCTACGGTTCTTTGGCCATCGGGTGTGTCATAGAGAAGCCTGCGATCCTTCAAGTAGCTGCGTATTATTCTCAGAAGGTACATAGGAATTCGAAATCTTTCCCGTAGTGCTCTAATGATATCTTCCCAACGTAGACTGTTAAAAGCATTACGCACGTCGAGCGTGGCTAGAACAACAATGCGCTTCTGGTAGTAACGTCTGAGTCTGGTCCGTTCCACGCATTCCACTACGTCCGCTATCGCTCCAAGCATAGACCTACCTGGCCGGAAACCATACTGTCTCTCCGATAGTCCACCTGCTGCGTCAATCGCCGCCGCCAGCCTGCGTTGGATCAGTTTCTCCAATAGTTTACCGGCACTATCCAACATACAAAGAGGACGGTATGATGATGGATGCGTCGGGTCTCCTTTTCCTTTGCTAATCAGCGTTAATTTCTGTATCTTCCACTGGTTAGGGAAGACACCTTGGGAAATACAGGCATTGTACACTTCCAGGAGTGCATTTGGTCGGTTTTCAGCAATCAATTTGAGTACTTCGGCTGGTACTCCGTCTGGTCCGGGAGCCTTGTTTCCCTTGAGACTTTTTGCTGCTATCTTAGTTCTTCCTCTGTGAAGGGTATTGACGTATAATTGGCTGTAGGTTCGCGTTCCTCACGCAATGGTGGGTGCACGGGGAACAAGGTCCTCACTATGTTGTCGATAGCTTCGCCTTCTAGAAGTGGCACGGCGGAGTTAGCGCCCAACTTCCTGGTCACAATTTTATAACCGAGTCCCCAGGGATTCGTGTTCAATTCATTACGGAGCTCTTCCCATTTCGCCTGCTTTGATTACATACCTTTGCTGCGTCGCTCGTGTTGTTTGTAGACATAGTGTCAGCATTTTCCCACCGTTCCAGTAATGTTGAAATAGGAACCAAGCAAAGTTGTTGATTATACAATAGCAACGTCAGCTTAGGAACTTTTATTATTTAAACATATTTTTCCTTAACTCCTCCCTACTTAAATACAATCGTCCCGATTGTTTTAGAATGTATGAATGTCGAAGATGCTTGAAGATTTCTTGCTTTTCTTGTTTACCTTAGCATCTTCTTCTGTTCTTGGGTTATTCGGACTTGTATCTTCTTTTTCTATGTTATTTTTCTTCTTGTTAACCAATTTTTTTATTTAATGAAGACGACAAAAATTAACAAAACGCTGCTTGTTGTTATAAGTGCATTGTTCTTGATATCTAGGTTATTTTTATATTGCCCAGATTAATTTTCTGCAGTCTTTCTAGTGATAGTACTTCTTCGGTTTGAATGTTCATTCCTCTTGGTTGTAGAAATGCGGGGCACGTCTTTCTTCAATTTTGCATTTAAGGATTAGTTGTAAAATTTTGTATTTGTTGTTTCTCAATACGTGTTTTTATCGTTAAAATTAGTTGTCGGTTGACATTTATCCTTCTTAATACTTCATCATTGGAGACTCTGGCATTCCATGGTATTTTCAGAGCTCGACGGTATATCTACATTTCGAAGGCCTCCAATTTTCTTTCATCAGAGCTTTTGATTGTCCAAACTTCTACTCCGTATAATAGGACAGACCAAATGTAGCATTTTATGAAGCGCGTTTTGTTTATCGTGACTGGTCAACACTTTGTTGTATTTTAAAAACACATCTCTTGCCATCTCTATGCGGCATTTAATTTCCTTTGATGGGCCCCACTGGTTGTTTATTACAATACGTTGTAGTATGTATATCTTATTGTTTTCAGTTACGTTTAAACTAGAAAAATATTTACTTCAATTGTACGTCAGCAAGTTTCAATTATTTTTATCAAGTTGTAATCGTTAATACAACTTTTAAATGTTTATTTATTTTATTATTTACAATGTAATCACAAACTGTATTCTACTGTAACGATGTGGACGATAAAAGACCAGAAACTTAGAAAATCTTTCGTAAACCTCGATAAAATAATGGAAATTCTCATGATCGATAGTGATTTAAGCAGGTCTTCAATTTCTTACGAGTTACCCATTCTACATTGCACAAAAAATCGCTTGAAGTCACTAAGACTGAGTACAAAAAGAAACTCGATTCTGGTCCAGGCTTATAAACAAAAAAAAAAACCAGAATTTCCTAATCCTGTTGTTACAGCAACATTATCGAAAGTGATCTTCATTATGACGTACTACTCCTCTGCAGTTAAATTCGTAAGTCGGACCGATAAAGTCAGCAAATGCATCATGTAATAGAAGAAAACTGCAGCCAACAGAAGAGCAGTTGTTCCACGGGACTTCACTGAAACGCCGTCTTGCCAAGTGATTGCCACTTGTGTTTTGCGAATAGGTGCAAAGGGAGCCTCATAAAATTATCCTTAATGTGACTGGATGTCATCAAACAAAGTGGTGCATACGTGTATTAAATAGCACTTGGTTCGTTACCTACAGTAAGCGCCAAAAGTGAATAAACACCACTCGAAGTAAAATCTTCTGCCGTTGATGTTTATTGTTACGTTAAAGTATTTAATCAGGTAAGTTCCGTCTAGCGTTCTTCATTTCGACCTCTATTTTTCCAGCATATTGATTTAATAGTAATAGGTCACTTCCAATTTCCTCCATAGTTGGTATGCGATCATTGTTTATTTGGGTACAATTCCCTATCTTGTTCTTAAACAAACTAGTAATACAATATTCATCAGTTAATTCTATAAGTTTATCTCTATCACAAATAGTTAGATCATTAAAAGATTTACAATTTTCTTTAATAGCGAGTAAGTCTTTGTTGCAATCTAAAATATTATCAAATTCGATTTTATCAATTAAATATTTGTTTTTTACAGGTTTAACCAAGAATCTTTTACATGTGTCTTCTCGTACGATTGGAATACTTAAAATATACAAAATCTCTTTATTATTTGCTACTATTTTCACATTGCCAAAGGATAACAATTCGTCTACACTAAAAGTTGGGATATTATAATTTTCAAGAACATCATTTAGAATTTCTATTTCAGTTTTTGACAGAATAAATGCATTTACAATATGTATTGACTTTTGCCCACTGAATGGCATATTCGATATTTTGTAATTCTTTTTCTATTACAATGAGTTTATGTTCTAATTTAACAAGCAATTCATTATTCCAGTTCTCTTTCTTCACTTTCAATATTTCGTTTGTAATGTTAGAAATTTCTTGCAATCTATTTGCAGTTAGTTCATTTATAATCATTTGTCTGTTGTTTTTTTCAAGTACGTTTCTGATTTTTTCATTGGGTTCCGACGATCCATTTCCATGCACTACCGATGAAATCTATGGATCTTTTCTTTCTACCGGGACTAAGTCGTTTAAGGAGTCCTTTTATGTTCAGAACTTGTTGTAATAAAAACGGACGGAGCGGATGAGCGTATGTAATATTTGAATTTAAAATTGATTCGATGTCTTCTGATAAGGTTTGGTACTGTTTGAGATCGATTGAATGTATTACTTTAAATGCACCCTCCTGTCGTCTAGCGATACCGTTCTGAATAGTTATTAGTCTTGCATTAGAGTAGTCAAGTATGTTAAATTCCGCCGATACGGCACCAATAAAAAATCTGAAAGAAACGAAACTATTTAAAGAAAATTCTTCCCCTTTCTTGCAATTTTTCAAAATATTTCAGTTTCTAATATGACTTTTGTGAATAACACGTCCACTTTCAGTCACAATTATCGTATTACAATTTTCCCTAACGATTTCTTGTTTTGGTGCCCAGTCGTTTATTAGTCTTAACATACACCAGTTGCCCTGGCACATAATCTTTTATCGGTTTCCTTTTCTTGTTGTGGTAGGCCACATCCTTTTCTTGCTTTTGTCTGAGCCTTTCGATGTTAGACAGCCTAGTTATTTCCAGGTCTTGTGGAGAGAAATCGACAGTCCTTCCGAAATACAGGTCGACAGGTTTTCTGTTGGTGGTGGAATGGATTGAATGATTATATTCATTAACTGATTTTTCAAGTAATTCCTCAAAATTTCTGGATGTCCCGTCGCTATTAAGACATCTCATAATTTCTGCCAAAGTGGAATGGAAGCGTTCCACTTGACCATTTGCCTCGCTTCTGTATGCAGGAGTTGTAAAAATATTGATTTTCAGGTCATCCTTCAACATAAACAGAATTGATGCCGAATTTAACGAAGGCTCATTATCCATTACAATATTTTTTGGTACCCCATAAGAAAATATAAGTTCCCTCAAAGATTTCCTTACATCCTCTATGGATCTTCCATTTAGCAGTTTGACTTTAGCATACTTTGAAAATTTATCAATGGATGTTAGTATTAGTTTGCGATCTGTTGAAAAAATTTCAATATGAATTGTATGTCCGGGAAACGTTGGTATAGGTGTTTGTTTTAGTTCAGTCATATTTGGGTGTCTTTCATATTTGTTTTTCTTGCATGTTGCACATAGTTTAATAATTCGCTTTATTTTTCCAGCCATTCCTGTAAAATAATATTTTTCCAATATTTGTGCCCTGTTCTCTTTTTCGTTGCGATGGGCTCTGTTATGTTTTTCTACAATTATGTTCTCTTGGTCCCCTTCTGGAGATACATCGGAAAAAAATAGCTGTGTAAACCTACACTTATAATTGGAAAAATGGTGTTCAAACGAGGTTTGAACACACATAAATTCCAGCAACAATCATTCCATCAGACGCAAATAATGTCTACAAAAATTATGTTAACGGCATATAATTTGGAAAGGTGCCGTTGATGCAAACTGTCAGAAGTCTGGTGGAAAATAAAATTGCACACCAACTTCACTTCTCATCTTGCACTCGCATCAGCAACTACTTTATTATATTTATCCTAATCTTAAAATAAAAAAAATAAAAAATATAGAAAAAAAATTGTGTGAACTTATAAAACTAACAAAAAGGAAAACCTCGTGTAAATTATTTAATAAAAATTATTGTACAAACTGTGCTCAAAATTAATACTAAAGAAAAAAAAGAATTAAAAACAAAATACTTGTGAAATTAAAATATATTTAAATTAAATTCAAGTTATCAAAAAAATTGCCATAAATTATAACTTACATTTTGGATTATATCTATTGTTTATAGCTATTTATAAAAGAGAAAGTGAATTTATACTTATACCTTATATTTAAATTTTATACTTACCCTTAACGTTATATTTACCTATAATTAAAAGAAAATAAAATGAATTGGTTGTAATGTATACTTACCCTTAAAAATATACCTACCTGTAATAAAAGGAAAGTGAATCAATATAAAGTTATACTTACCGGAATTACCTCAATTAAATAATTACCTCCTTAATAAATTCAAATGTGGAAAAGATTCAAAGAACATATTGGAAAACACTAAAAGTTTATTTCATCGCAGGAAAAAGGGTAAGAATCTCTCTTTCATTTCTCTCAATTTTCTCAAGAAATCGAACTAATTCTGTTTCTTTCTGTCTCTCTTCCCATATCACGCAACCCAACGATTGTAATTACTTACGAGTAATTACAATCCACATCTCCTAAAGATTTCTCTCTACAAAAGAAATCTAAAGGAGATCTAAAAACAAATTATCCAACCCCAATTTGTTTCATGGTCCTTCTCCCGCGAACTCTCGCAACCTGTGGATTTGTTACACGCTACTCCCGTTTATGGTACTCAGGCGCTTCAAACAAAATCTAAAATAAAAACAACAAGTGGAAAAAACCCTAACAACAACTCAATACTTAAAAACAGCAGAAATGAGGTAAAATGAACAACAATCTCATCACTAAATATAAAACAACAAAGCTGTAAGTAACGTACATTTTTTATACATTTATAATAATCTGGAATTTGCAAAAAGTGAGTGATATATTTATACACACAAAAGAAAATTTAATTTCGCGTAAACCGTAAAAAAAAAGTAAAAAAGATAGAGAAAAAACTTAAAGTGAAAAGAAAAAGAAAAAAGTGCTTAAAAAGTGGTGTTATCTCGATAGAAATTAACCTTGAAAAACAAAAAAGGTTAAAAGAAGCATATGGACATTCAGATGGACATATGCTTACGGTAAAATTACATTTAACAAAAAGCACATAAGTCCCGTTTTTTCTCTTCTTTTACCCGTGTACCGTTTTCCCATCTATCCCGGTTTTACACTTATATATAATAAATAACCTATTAAAAAATCCCAATATTAGAAATAAATTATTTCACTCACAATTAAACAAACACTTTTAATTACCCATATATACATAAATTATATATATTATATACATAGAATATATTATATACATAAAAAATATTAATATCATTACCCAATTTGTATATAATATACAGAAATCTCTTTTCTGTATATTTAAAAAAAAAATAATACAAATATACGTTTTTCTCTCGTTACCCGTGTATAAGTACCGTTTTCTCATTTTCCCGTTTCGTTTATATAAAATACAGAAATTCCTTTTCTGTATATGCAAAAAAAAAAAAAACCGTTTGAAAGTTCCCCCTTTAAAAAAGGAACAAAGTGAAAAAGAAAGAAAAAAAAAAAACAAAAAGTGATCTCATTTCCCTTAATCTCTGTAAATCAAACATACAGTGTATTAATACACCACTCTCTTAGTCACACATAAGAGAAGTGTGTTTGATTTGCTATATTCCCGTTTGAGAATTCCATTGCAATTTCTCTTGTTTTGTAACAAATCTCTTTGTTACAAAATTCCAGCAAGAGAATAGCGGATTACTCAAAATAACATCAACAAGGAAGCGAACGAAGAAAAGAAACACAAACCCAAAGAAGAAAAAAAAAAAAACAAACGTCACAGCAGAGAAATAAAGGAGTGATATCTACAAAAAAAAAAAAAATATCAGCCGAAAATTTTATTTTTCCCAATTTTAATTATTATAAATAAATATATTATTAAAATAAATACATAAATGTTTATCCCAGTTATCCTCACTTGTTTTAATTTTAGTTTTAGATACTAACATTGAAAAAATAAATCGATGTTTTATTTCTTTTACACCACTGCTCTTTATTCCCAATTTAAACACATAGTCAATTGCAAATTAACCCATTGAGGCGCACACTACAAAAATAATATCACAAAATTAAATTAAAATTTAATAATAAATTATTTTTAAAATTAATAATAAAACTCAAAAAAAAAAAATATTTGAAAATAAATTTTAAAAATTAATAATGAAAAGAAATGAACAGAAAAGTTTTTCTTCAGACTTATAAATTTTTTATTCGATTATTCCTACACTGAAAAAAAAAAAAAATTAATTTCACCAATATCTCAAATATAAAAATTAATCAAGATTAATCAAATTAATCAGGATTGATTAATATGCAAATTATATTCTGAAATAAATTAATTTTCCCAAATTCTTACCGCAATTCTATAAGAGAATTCAGATGGCAATTTTTTAACATCTCAATCTTTTTTCACAATTCAATTCTATATTCTATTTTTTTTTTTCACTTTTTAAACTAGATAACAGATATCTAGTGCTATTTCCATATAGCCCCTAACCCCTATTCATAGAATATAAAAAATAATTTCTTCTTCTTTTTTCTTCAACTGGATTACAACATCCAGCATTGCCCGCTTATATATTCTTTTGCTAGATAGCAGTTCTAGTACTACTTTCCCAGTAGCCCTAATCTCCTGGATTACAATATCCAGTATACTCAACTCTCACACATATTCTCTTGAAACTTGCTAGATAGCAGTTCTGGCTTTACTTCCCCTAGCCCAAATCTCTCAAATTCCAGACAAGTCGTATCACATATACGGCTATAATATTTAAATCTCAACACTCTTTTCTCACATCATTTGAAACATCAAGCCCATTATTCAGAAAATGTCTACCTCATCTCGCAGCGAGGCAACCGGCTCCCCAAGGGAGAGCTTCTTATTCAATTGTGATCATTTGATCCAATTTTGCCAACAATTCCAACGACCTCCCACGGACGAACAATCGGAATTGGTTCTGGGAGTCAAGTTGAAACACTTGGACTCAAAATGGGCAAAACTCGATGGTTCCTATGAGAGGATAATGTTATCTCAGGACAAAACAGTAACCTCGGACTTTAAGGAAGAGGCGAAGAAAAAATATGAAGCGTGTATGGAGGCCTACTACCTTTGTACTTCACAGATTCTCGAGTTAGTGAAGGTAGCTCAAGTGAATTCCACTGGTGACTCAAAAACATCCCAGGACTCACACGCCTCGAATCAGAATACAACTGAATCCTCAGCCTACTGCATAAAACTTCCCCCTTGCGATACAGAGGTATTTCAAGGAAGTTATGAACAATGGCCCTCCTTTCGTGATATGTTTACAGCGGTTTACATAAATCACTCCAAACTGACCCCGGTAACTAAACTGTACCACCTCAGGAACAAGACAAAAGGAGAAGCAGGTGCCATAGTCAAAAGATATCCGCTTTCTCATGATAATTTTGTATTGGCATGGAACGCTCTGAAGACCCGGTACGAGAACAAACGTGTATTGGTTGACAACCAAATAAAGATTCTGTTCGACATCCCACCGGCCACTAACGAGAATAGTGAGTCAATTAGAAGAATCCAGTCTTCTGTAAATGACTCTTTGGCAACTCTGAAGACTCTTGGAGTAAATGTGGAAAGCTGGGACCCTATTCTCATAAGACTAATCTCCACTAAATTACCCGATCTCACCCTTTCACTGTGGGAACAGTCTCTTTCCTCACCCCGTGAACTACCAAAGTGGTCACAAATGTCTCAATTTTTAGTAGACAGATACGAAGCTGTAGAGCGTCTCACGAGCATTAAAACTGCTAAGGATGACTTTTGTTTGATCAAGAAGCCACAACCTAACATACAAACATATTCCTCTCAGGAACACTTGCATCTGACTTGCAAGGCATGCGGTGAGGAACATAATCTCCGAGTGTGTCCGAAATTTCGGGCTTTCACTGTACAACAAAGAGTCGATTTTGTGTACAAAAACAAATTTTGCAATAACTGCTTAGGTTATTCTCACACAAAAGCAAATTGCAAAAGCAAACATACTTGTATGTATTGCAAAAAAACCCATCATTCGCTATTACACATGACGAAAGTGTCAAAACCTCCACCACGAGAGTCTCATAATTCACATTATAAGGCTAGCAGTAATTCCCCCCAATCGACAAATGCTACCCAAAACTATCCCAATGAATCTCGGACTGAATACCCTACATCAAGTCAAGTACACGCCAATTACTCTACGAGCAATGAGAATATTCTATTGCGAACTGCTCTAATGCAAATAGAATACAGAGGTGAACTCTTCACCATTCGAGCTCTTATTGACCCAGGTTCTCAACGAACATTCTTAACAGAAAGAATTAGAAGCCGACTTCAACTCCCCTATCGAACCTCTCGATTTGAAATTGTCGGCATAGGTGGACAAAAGCAATCAGCAAATAAAGAATGCGAGTTCGTATTATATGCCAGAAGATACAATTTACGCATTCCCATTAAGGCAATAGTCTTGCCAAAAGTTACTAAACAACTTCCTTCTTGCACCTTTGAAATCCCTAATTCCAACGAACTCAAAGCATTAGATCTTGCTGATCCTACCTTCAACAAATCATCCCAAATTGATCTCATCCTGGGCAATGATTATGAATATCTCGTTAACATTGAAGGTATTAGGAAAAATATTTGCGGTCGCACCTCGGCATATAACACCATATTCGGATGGGTGCTAAGTGGCCCTATGAAATCCCAAACGATTCAAACTTTCACAACTTCAGTTATTTCCTCAGATATATCGGATCTGAATAATATTTTAAGGAAATTTTGGGAAGAAGAAGAAATCCCCTCAACACGCCCGCGCTCAACTGAAGATGAAATTTTTGAAGAGTTTTATACTCGGACTACAACACGTCATGAAAATGGTAGATATATCGTACGACTACCATTCAAGGAAGAATATCCCGAAAAAATCTTCCTAGGATCATCTAGATTTATTGCTTTAGCCCAATATTCCAGAATGGAGAAAACATTGTCCAAAGATCCCGGACTTTACACTGAATACAATAATGTTTTAAACGAATATTTGACTCTCGATCATATGGAAGAGACTTCCACTCTTGAAATTATGTCTCAGGGCAAATATAACTCATTTTATTTACCGCACCATGCTGTAGTACGCCCCGACCATAAGACTACAAAGGTACGAGTTGTATTTAACGCATCGAGGAAAACGAAGTCCAATTTTTCTCTCAACGATGTCTTGTACACAGGCCCTACTCTACAAAGTGACTTGATTACTATTATTCTCAATTGGAGAAAATACAAATTTGTATTCAGCGGCGATATACAGAAAATGTATCGCCAAATTCTCGTTCATCCCGAAGATAGATCTTATCAGAAGATTGTCTTTCAACCCCAACAGAATGGCCCTATAAAAGATTACCGGTTAAAAACGGTAACCTTCGGCTTAAATTGCGCCCCTTATCTCGCAATCCGCACCCTTTTCCAACTGGCAAATGACTCTGAGTCCCAATTTCCGAAAGCTTCATCCATTTTACGTAAGGAGACTTATGTGGATGATATTCTTTCTGGAGGTTTCTCCATAGAGGATACCCTATCCGCTCAAACTCAGATGATACAAGTCTTGAAGTCCGCAGGACTGCCTCTGAAAAAGATCACTGCAAATAACTCCGAATTGCTCTCCCATTTACCAAAAGAGGATCTTTATGACTCGGATTTCCTACGCTTCCATGAGTCAAGCACGACTAAGACTCTTGGAATAAAATGGAATGCTCTCACAGATACATTTTCCTACACCTTTGCACCAATTGCCCAAACCTCGAAAATAACTAAAAGACAAATTCTCTCGTCTGTTGCAAAACTTTTCGATCCAGCTGGGTGGCTTGCACCTTTAATAATAAGGGCAAAAATACTCATGCAACAACTGTGGTTAGAAGGCTTAGAATGGGATGAAGACATTTCACCAGAATCCCTCCAGTTGTGGAACAATCTTGTTCAGGATCTCTCTCATATAGAGGAAATTTCAATTCCTCGATGGATCAAATATATGCCTGAGGATATAATTCAGATCCATGGATTTGCTGATGCCTCCAAATCAGCTTACTGTGCTACAGTGTATGTTAGGTGTCAAACAAACACACATGACACATTTTCGAGTCTGTTACTAGCGAAATCCAAAGTAGCCCCAATTCAGACAGTCAGTCTCCCACGATTAGAACTTAATGGAGCCGTTTTACTGGCAAGTCTTGTTCACTATGTTCTAGAGTCCTTGGATTTCTCTAACGCGGAAATACATTTGTGGACTGACTCATCCATAGTTCTAGGTTGGCTCTCAAAACCCCCATCATCTTGGGAAACCTACGTGGCTAATAGAATCGCTCGAATTCATCGCTTAATCCCAAATGCGAGATGGCAGCATGTACCGACACACGATAATCCAGCGGATCTTGGAACTCGTGGCTGTAAACCACAAGATCTTGCTCACAATTCTTTGTGGTGGCATGGACCATCATGGTTAGCCAAACCCTCATCTGAATGGCCTCAACGAAACCCGTCGAAACCACCTCAAATCTCTAATGAGGTTCAAACACTACATACGGAAGTTCGAAATGATGACATTTTGGAACGATTCTCGTCATACAATAGAGCTTTACGTGTGATATGCCATATGTTTAGATTCTTCAATAATTGTAACAAGAACCTCAGCCCGAACAAATCACGCATTACTCAGAGTGACTTGACTCACGAGGAGATAAAGTTCGTTAAATTCCGACTAATTACTCTATGTCAGAAGACGTATTATTCAGAGGAATATAAGTCTTTGTTTGAAAATCGAGACATATCTAACAAGAGTGCTCTGAAAACCCTAAACCCATTCCTAGATGAGAATTCACTTCTCAGAATAAATGGCAGATTATCTCTTTCAACCCTACCCTATAATGAGCGCCATCCCATTATATTACCTGGCAACTCCCGATTTTGCCAGCTGTATTTGCAACATTTACATTATTTCCTATACCACGCTGAATGCAGTCAAATGATTCGTATGGTACAGACTGAATTCTATATCTTCCGTCTCAAACCTCGAGTAAAGAAGATAATACGACAGTGCAAGACTTGTATTATTTACCGACAACAGCCTTGTTCTCAGATAATGGCACCACTCCCCCGAGACAGATGTACTCTTTCACCTCCGTTTCAAGTCACAGGCATTGACTTCGCTGGACCATTTGAAATTAGACTCTCGACCTTACGGAATTCGAAAACTACGAAAGCCTATGTTAGTGTCTTCGTTTGCTTCAGCACGAAAGCTATACATTTGGAACTCTGCTCGGACCTATCGTCATCTGCATTCCAGGCCGCATTCTCTCGTTTCGTTGGGAGGCGTGGACTACCCCAAAAGGTAGTAACTGACAACGGTCGTAATTTTCTCGGAGCAAGTAGAGCACTCGAACGTGAATTTAATGTGTTTGTGCAAACAGCAGCCCAGGATGTAGCCCAGAAGTACATAACATATGGCTTTGAATGGAAATTTATTCCCCCTCACGCTCCACACATGGGCGGCTTATGGGAAGCTGCCGTGAAAAGTTTCAAATTTCATTTGAAGCGAATTGCCGGTGCTCAAAGATTTACTTTTGAGGAATTTTCCACTATTTTGGCTCGCATAGAGGGAACGCTGAATTCTCGCCCATTATCTGCACTGTCCGAAGACCCATCCGATTTGGCGGCGCTGACTCCGGGTCACTTCCTAAGGGGAGCCCCTCTAATGGCTTTCCCAGAACAAAATTGGCAGGAAATGTCTCTGGTTAACCGATGGGAAAAGCTGAAGGCACTTCACCACCAATTCTCGATTCGATGGAGGCAGGATTACTTGAAGTCACTCCAGAAAAGATACAAATGGAAATTCCCGATTCCTAATATCCATGTAGGAGACCTCGTAGTTGTAATGGACGATTTACAACCACCCTACGAATGGCGATTGGGAAGAGTTGAAGTTACACACCCAGGGCCGGACAGGAACGTGCGTACTGCGGACATTCGCACCTCTTCCGGAATCATCACCAGACCGATCGTTAGATTATGTCGCCTTCCATTTTTGAATGAGGAAAACTCCAATTGAAATAAATTCTGATTCAAATTTTCAATACAACTTGCCCTTTTTTTCTCTCGAACTATTAATATGTCCTGACTTATTCAGTTTCTCATTACTCGCTATATCCACTAATATTTATAATTTCTCCCTTAGACATAACCGTAAATTTACCATCATACGCCGGAACTACAACCCCAACTCCAATAGACGTCACCCAAGATCCCGACCAGATCCAGAGATTTACGAATGCAGATTATGCCGGAAATTTCATGCGTTAAGGTTTTGCCGTCAATTCCTGAAGATGTCGATACGCAAAAGGCAGGAAATAGTTGACAAGCATCGCTACTGCGAAAATTGTCTGGCAAGGAGCCACGACTTACGAGGCTGCACTTCCTTAGATATGTGCAAAAAATGTGACAGGTTCCATCACACCTTGCTTCATCCAACCCCTGAAAAGGCCAAAAAAAATAGACAAGTGCGAAAGAAACCAGCAACCAATAAACCACCACCAGCTACTTTGCCCGCAGCGTCAAATGCAAAAATAATTGCTGAAGCCATTAAATCATTGGCACAAGTGTTGTGTACCACACCTCAAGGCGAGAGGTCATCTTGTGCTTGACCCCAAGGCCGGCGATATGTTCAAACGAGGTTTGAACACACATAAATTCCAGCAACAATCATTCCATCAGACGCAAATAATGTCTACAAAAATTATGTTAACGGCATATAATTTGGAAAGGTGCCGTTGATGCAAACTGTCAGAAGTCTGGTGGAAAATAAAATTGCACACCAACTTCACTTCTCATCTTGCACTCGCATCAGCAACTACTTTATTATATTTATCCTAATCTTAAAATAAAAAAAATAAAAAATATAGAAAAAAAATTGTGTGAACTTATAAAACTAACAAAAAGGAAAACCTCGTGTAAATTATTTAATAAAAATTATTGTACAAACTGTGCTCAAAATTAATACTAAAGAAAAAAAAGAATTAAAAACAAAATACTTGTGAAATTAAAATATATTTAAATTAAATTCAAGTTATCAAAAAAATTGCCATAAATTATAACTTACATTTTGGATTATATCTATTGTTTATAGCTATTTATAAAAGAGAAAGTGAATTTATACTTATACCTTATATTTAAATTTTATACTTACCCTTAACGTTATATTTACCTATAATTAAAAGAAAATAAAATGAATTGGTTGTAATGTATACTTACCCTTAAAAATATACCTACCTGTAATAAAAGGAAAGTGAATCAATATAAAGTTATACTTACCGGAATTACCTCAATTAAATAATTACCTCCTTAATAAATTCAAATGTGGAAAAGATTCAAAGAACATATTGGAAAACACTAAAAGTTTATTTCATCGCAGGAAAAAGGGTAAGAATCTCTCTTTCATTTCTCTCAATTTTCTCAAGAAATCGAACTAATTCTGTTTCTTTCTGTCTCTCTTCCCATATCACGCAACCCAACGATTGTAATTACTTACGAGTAATTACAATCCACATCTCCTAAAGATTTCTCTCTACAAAAGAAATCTAAAGGAGATCTAAAAACAAATTATCCAACCCCAATTTGTTTCAAATGGATTATGTATAATGTCTGAATTTTTCCCATAATGGGTTCAGGAGCCTTTATTCCATTGATGACGGATGGATTGAAATATCTCTTCATTATATTTAAAAGGTTAACCTCGTTATATTGGGGTTCAGTTATTAGGTGTCGATGAATTCCTGGAAAAACAATCTTAAACTGGTATGAGGATGTTTGTTTTTGAATTGTTCATTAGTTGTTGTCTCTTTTTGCGCCGTCAGCTGATTAGATTTCAAAATGTTGGCATACGAAAATTGGCTGTTGACTGATTGTGCTTGTGGCGAATTACTTAGAGTATGTATATTTGTAGACTGAACAGGGGTGGATACAGTTTTGTGGACAGTGGAGCGTTTAACAACGTCAAAAACAGGGCAACCCCTATAGTTGGCAGTGTGGTTGCCTCCGCAATTGCTGCATTTCTTAACCGTGGAGTCGTTCTTTGGTTTGTCACACTTGGACGAGTTATGGAGATCGCCGCATACAACACAAACTGAAGGTAATTTGCAGTAGGTTTTGGTATGCCCATATTCCTGGCAGTTTAAACACTGAATAAGTCCAGATCGCTTATGAGGTTCTTCAACTGTGACTCTGCGATGCATAAAAAGTTGAAGATCATATATTGGGTGCGTTTCATTTTTTTCAAGTTTGATGTCACCCGGCTCTAATTCTACGCGGAATAAAGGCTGGGGGACTCTGTCTTTATTTTTAATGTTGGAAACGGCTTTAACTTTAAAGCCTTTTTCGCCCAAACTGGCTTTTACTCCATCGGGATCAACATATGAGTCTATACCTTTAATCACAACTTGGAGGCCTTTTGCGCTTTTTAACTGGTAGGTATAGAAATTTTTTTGAGTTTTTCAAACTCTGATACGATTTTACGGTATTCGTTTTTGTAATATTTTTGGGAAGTGCACGTTGCAATTAAAAGACGATGTTTATTAATCGGCGGTTATAATGAGATTGAGTTTTATTTTAGTAATATACTTAAGAGATAATCAATTTGAGGTTATGTATTTTATGTATTCATGTAAACATGTAATGTATGTAAATATATAACATCTCTTCCCTTCTTGATAATAATAATTATAGTAATAATAGATCATAACAATAGTAGCAAACTACTAAGATTATATTTTAATATTTTAAATATTTTAAAAGAATAATGAATTCAATTCAATTTAAGTTATGTATGTGTAGATATAAATACAAATATTCAATATTTAAGTGTTCCAATTAGTAATACAATTTATATAAAAATATCAATTAGCATGAATATATTTTTATATATATCTATAATATTGCTTTTCTATAAATATTTTTTTAATATAGAAATTATTTATTTAAAATTCCTATTGCTTTCTGAAATCTTCTGATTCGTATCTGTCAACCGGTTTCCGTGGTCGTTCACTTCTGCGTAAGATTGTTTCTGGGGTGTTGTTGTTGTTACAGTTGTGCACTGTTGAATTCGGCGAGTGTTGATTACTATCTTGTAAACTATTGTTTCCCAGTAATATAGGATGGCATTCGCTATTCGCTCGTTGTAAGATTTTATGTCGCTGCATTCTGTGATTATTGCTATTTAGCCCAGTTTGGTGAAGTGGTTCATCGTCTACCCGGTGTTTTAATTGATTTTGGTGACGTTTAAGGTAACCGCAAGGTGTTCGTACTATGTACAACATTCTTCCCAATTGTTTCGTTACCTCAGCGGGAATCCATTTAGGGCCACGGGAAAAATTGCGCGCGAAAACGGTTTGTGAGCGATAAAACTTATTTTGAATATTTTCATCGTTGCTTGGCTGCTTTTTGAATGACGATATTAGGCTCAAAATTGTACGTGGAACACGACCATGAAGTATCTCGGCAGGGGGTTTTCCATCATGATTGGATATGAATCGATAAGTTGATAAATATTTATTTACTGCATTTTTTAGAGGCAACCCATCTTCCAAGTTTTTCTTTACAGCAGTTTTAAAGGTACGAACAAAACGTTCGGCGAGACCGTTGGAAGGAGGATGAAACGGGGCGGTAGTGATATGCTTGATTGCATTTTCGGCACAAAAGTTTTTAAAATCTTCAGGCACCAACTGCGGCCCGTTGTCACTCACAATTACATTTGGCAACCCCTCTATAGCAAAAATAGATGATAACGCCAATATTGTATCTTTACTTGTTGTGTGTTTTAATTGTACCACAAAGGGAAATTGCGAAAAAGCATCAATGCAAATAAGCCACATATAGTTAAAGATTGGGCCAGCAAAATCAATGTGTATGCGATCCCAGGGTCCAGTTGGTGATGGCCAGGGTAAATAAATTTGCTTTGGGCTTGGACCAATCTCATTACAAACTTTACATTTTGCTGCGATATCCTCGATATGTTTATCTATTTTGGGCCACCAACAATGCTTGGGTGCTAATTGCTTCATTTTTACCGTCCCCCAGTGTCCTTCGTGGAGAAGTTTTAATATGTGATTTTGTAATTCCATAGGTATAACTACACGAAAATCAAATCCATTTCCCTGTAGACAAAGTAACTCATTTTGTAGAGTTAACTGAAGTTTACGATTATAGTATGGGGACAATTCTGGGTCATTGTTACGTTTCGGCCAACCGTTTAGGACATGATATTTTACCTTTTGTAAGACCTTATCTCTACTTGCGCTCTTTAATATTCGATCAGCATTTATAGGCGTTGTTAATATTTCATTAACATTTAGACAATCTTCTATCTGGTCAAATTCGGGATCTGGACCTAAGGGTAATCTTGAAAGGGCGTCAACATTAGCATTTTCTTTGCTTTTACGGTACTTAATTTCAAATGTATACGCCATTAGTGTAATTGCCCAGCGTTGTAGTCGTTGTAAAGTCGATATTGGTAGATGCTTAGCTGGGTTAAAAATACTAACAAGAGGTTTGCGGTCTGTAATTAATATAAATTTTCGCCCATAAACATATTGGTGGAATTTCGTAACTCCAAATATAATAGATAATGCCTCTTTTTCAATCTGGGCGTAATGGGTTTCATGCATATTTAAAGTTTTTGAGGCGAACGCAATCGGTTTTTCTGACCCGTCAGGATATACGTGTGATAACACGGCACCAATTCCGTATGACGATGCATCGGTAGCTAAAAGCAAAGGCAGATTTTCTTGATAATGAGCTAACTCAGTAGCCTTTACAATATGGCTTTTCAATTCATTAAAAGAATATTCTTGTTCTTTTCCCCAATGAAAAGGAACATCTTTGCGGCGTAATTTATTAATCGGTGCAGCTAGTGTCGAAAACTTCGGAATAAAATTATGATAATAGGTTATTTTGCCTATAAAAGTTTCCAATTCTTTTAAATTTTGCGGACGCTTAAGATTTTCCACAGCCTTAACACCTTGCTCGTCTGGCAAAATACCTGTAGTGGAATTCACTAACTTTTTTTTAACGATTATCGAATCGTTTAAAATACTAAACAACAAAATTGTCGATTTTGGTACTCTGTAAAATTTTTAAACGATATTCGAAATCGTTATTTCAGCTGTTGTCGTAAACTAAACGACAATAATTTTTGTATTGTTTATTCAATCGATTCAATCAATTCAAAGCAACATTTTAAGATCAAAATGGCTTTTGAATACTCAGTGGATGAGACAATTTTCAACGCTCGAAGGGTTGACAGACGTGTTCTTCGAGATTTGGAGAACCCATTTAACTTAAATGCATTGGAATTTCGGAAACTCTACCGTTTAACACCACCCTTGGCTGAGGAACTTGTTTTTCAGCTTGACGGACAATTAAAAGGCACCAGAATAACTGCAATATTAACTGAGAAAAAGTTAATTTGGAATGTCTTTAAGCCTTTAAAATTTATAAAAGGATTTTATATTTATAGGTCCTCACTGCCTTGGGTTTCTATGCTACGGGATATTATCAACGACCCGTGGGAGAGCCGTGGGGGATATCCATGAGCCGTGTAACGGATGCAATTAACAATACCATGTTTTACGCTAAAGTAAAGTTTCCGATGACTCAAATGGAACGACAAGCTGCAAAATTAGTTTTTGCATCAGCAGTATCACCCTTTGTAGCAGGTACTATTGGGGCAATCGATTGCACACATGTCTCGATTTTGGCTGCAAAAAGTCATGAGGAGGCTTATGTCAACCATCACGGGTACCATTAATGTTCAAATGGTAAATCCAAGGTTTTTTGACAAGAGATTCATAATATAATTATTTTTGTTGAAATTGCAAATTTGTGATTCAAATCTAAAAATTTTAAATGCGAATGCCAAATTCCCGGGAGCTCGACACGATTCATACATTTGGAGCTCTTCAGCAGTCAGAAAAGTTATGCAAAGGTGTTTTGAAAATGGGGATCACAACATATTTTTATTTGGTATTTTTTTCGTAGTAAGTTATTATATTTTTTTAATTTGCCACAAAAATATCTATAGGTGATTCTGGGTATCCATTGGAGCCCTGGCTGATGACTCCTCTAGCAAACCACCCAGAGGTGACACCAAAATTCCGTTATAATGAGGCACTGTGTAAAGCACGTAACCCCGTTGAACGTCTTTTTGGTGTCCTTAAAGGAACTTGACGATGCTTATCACAGCAAAGAATGCTCCTGTATAGTCCCGAATTTGGTGGAAAAATTGTAAACGCACACGCAGTTTTACATAACATACATTTGGATGAACGCAGATTGGAGACTAACAATGAGATCACAGAGCCTGATTCAAGTATTAACATGGTACCCAAAGATACACCATCTTCAATAGCAAAACGTGTCAAGATAGGCTAATTGTCATTTTTTTTACTTAAATAGAAACTACAAAATTTAAACCACATAATTAGTAACATTAGATAGTTTTATTATTATAATTTTTTATCAATGAAATATTATAACGATGATTTTCCTCCTGCCAATCCCGGGTTATCCAGCATACAATCTACCATTTAGCTTACTTGCTCTGCTGTGGCACGACCTCTTTTGGAGGCTATATTGGACGTCATCCTGAAAAGAAGAAAATGGTTAATTAAAATAACAAATTCGCAATAAATTACTTACCTCATACAGCAAAATAACGGAAATCGAAAAAAAAATTTTAATATATTGTTTTAAATTTGTTTTTTCGACTTTTCATTACACAGAGTTGCCACTTGATTTTAATTAAAAAAAGACTTTATCGACAGTCGTTAAAGTGTAGTTTGTGAATCACTTAATCGTTACTGCAAACAACAAATAATGTCGACATTTTTAACGATTGTCGAATCGTTAAAAGTTACTGAATCCCACTACTGATGCACTTATTTTTCGACCTAAATAAACAATTTGTTTCTGGAAGAATAAACATTTTTCTTTTTTGCAACAAATACCATTATCTTTTAAAATTGTAAGCACTTTTTCAAGTCGTTCGAGATGTTTTTCAAATGTTGGAGCTGTGATGATAATATCATCAAGATAATTTGCACACCCATCTATATTTTGGAGTAATTGTTCAATATATTTTTGAAATATAGCGGGTGCGCTAGCAATGCCATATGGAAGCCGCTGGTACTGAAAAAGTCCGAAAGGCGTATTAATTACAAGTACCTTCTTCGACTGTTCGTCTAATTCCATTTGCAAATATGCATCTTTTAAATCTATTTTCGAAAATAGCTTCCCGAATCTCATTTTATAAAACAAGTTTTCCCGAGTTGGCAATGGGTATTGCTCGATATCAATTTGCATGTTGACAGCTAATTTAAAGTCGGCACACACACGTACACTTCCTTCAGGTTTCTTTGCGATTACAATAGGCGATGCCCAATCGCTAAACTTTATAGGTTTTATGATGCCTAAGACAACTAAACGATTTATTTCTTCTTTGAATTTAGGCATCAAGGCAAATGGAACTTGCCTGCTTTTAAAAAATTTTGGGGTTGCATTTTCCTTTAAATGAATCGTTGCTTTAAAATTCTTTATAGTGCCTATTGCTGGCCTAAAAATTTCTTTATATTTTTCGAAAATATTTGTTGTATTTATCATTGATACTGCTTTAATTTTATTTATTGTGAAACCAAAAAGCTGAAACAAATCTGCACCGAATAAATTATTACTTTGCTGGATATCTGCTACGATTAACACAATGTTTTTTATTATATTACCGCATTTGGCTTGCAAATTTAGTTCACCCATAATAGGAATTTCATTCTTACCGCACCCATGTAAAATTTTGGTAGAATTCTTTAACATTGGCCTTCCTAAAAAATTGTAGGTTTGCTTTGAAATAATGGACGTAGTGGCCCCGGAGTCCATCTAAAATTTTACTCTTTTATTTAAAACTTCTAAGTTAATAAATATTTTATTATCTTTATTGAATACAACACCAGTGATTTGCTCTTTGCTGTTCTTATTGTTCTTCATTTCTTTTTTAACATTACTTTCTTTTTTTAGTGTAATCATAAACACATCACTTGCTTCTACAAAATTATTTTCGTTGTTGTAATTCTTATTATTTTTTGCTCGATTTTTTACATATTTATTTCTTCTATTTTCTTTATTTTTTGACAAACAAACTGGGGCTATATGACCGGTTTTACCACATTGATGGCAAATTGCATTTTTAAAACGACAATTATTGCGGGGGTGCGACGTGAAACAACCTGAGCACCGTTTGAGTTTTTGTTTTTCAGAATTCTTATTTCTAACGGCATTTTTATATCTATTATTTGTTTGTTAAACAACTTTATTATTTTTTGTACTGGAAATTATGTTAACATCATTTTCTTCAAAATTTGTGTCTTTTAATTTTATTGCTGCTATTGTTTTTAATGTGGCTTCATGTGCATCAGCTATTATTAATATGTCAGCCAAAGACGGCTGAACTTTTTGCAAACATGCTGTCCGTACAGCATCATGAGGTGTATTTGAAATCACTTGATCACGAATCATTTCATCGACGTAACTATTATTACAGTTTTCTGCTCCACAAACGAATTTGCACTGTCGAGCAATACCCCTAAGATTTGCTATCCAATCTTTATAAGATTGATTTGGCTGCATAACACATCTATTAAATTCCAAACGGGCGGCTACGCTATGGATCTTTTCTTCAAAATGAATTGCTAATTTTACAGTAATTTCGTCAAATGTTTTTGCATTTAAATCATCGCTCCCGAATAGCTTTTTTGTTAATTCGAAAGTGTCACTGCCAATCCAAGACAAAAAAAATGATTTTTTCTTTTCAGGCTTTGTGATCGAGTAAGCATTAAAATGTTGATTCAATTGCTCCAAATAGGTACTAAAATTTTGTTGGTCTTTATTAAAACTATGGAATGCAGGTGGTGGTGGTGTTTGCTGTGTCGGTGATGATGTCGGTTCCCGTAACATTTGAGCCATAAAATTTTGCTGATCCGCTAACATTTTACTCATAAATTCTTGCTGCTGTTTAATTATTTTTTGAAAAAAATCAATGTCATTCGGCATATTTAATTTTTATTTAACGACCGTACGGAATTAGAAAAAACAAATTTTAAGGTATTAATCTACCGCTACTTTACACAAATAACCGTGTCCTCGTCGCCACTGTAATATTTTTGGGAAGTGCACGTAGCAATTAAAAGACGATGTTTATTAATCGGCGGTTATAATGAGACTGAGTTTTATTTTAGTAATATACTTAAGAGATAATCAATTTGAGGTTATGTATTTTATGTATTCATGTAAACATGTAATGTATGTAAATATATAACATCTCATGGCTAACTTGGATTTTGATTTCGTCAATTTGACCTCGTTTAATTGGGGTAACGAAAAACGAATTTTCTCCAATCAATGAAATGATTAATTTAATCAGAGCGTTTCTATTTTTTTCTCGAAGGAAAATTGAAGGTGGCTTAGAGGACCTAGTTTCAGAAATTGGGGCATCTTTCTTATCTTGCAGTAATGCAAACCGATTTTGCGACGGCGGTTTTTCGATTTCTTTTGTTAGTTTTGAAACTGATGCAATATTAGCAGATTTCGGACTTCTTCCTCTCTTGAGCACTTGAATATAGCGATCCATACCTATTTGGATAGGTTAGGTTAGGTCGGAGTGGTAGCTCTGGTATCACAAAGCTCACTTGAGCACGCATAGCGGCCCGTTGTGATGCCACGGGTGAACGCAGTCCCTGTACTAACCAAGTTCCACCAAAACCAGAGAAAAGGAGGAAGTTGGTCAGCGCAAGGTCTGCACGCCTACCTATTTGGACTTTCGCCTTTTCTTTATGATCCAAACAGGTACCGTCCTTTGGTTTTAGACTTACCGTGTTCACTGAAACTGCCGACAACTCTCCAAAATTAGTTAAAGAAGATCGCAAAGAGGAAGACCCTTCGATATTTTTCTTATTTATGTTAAATAGATTTTTTGCGCAGGTTGCGCTTTGCTCGATACATTTATTTAAGTTCGGGGCGCTTGCACTTAAATTTGTTGTGTTGTTTTTGCTTTTATGCAAAAAATCTTCAAAATCTGCTGCTGAATAGACGTGTTCTAAACTGTGATCCGCTAAATTTGTGAATTTATGAGTCATTTTTTAATAGATTCATTAGTTATTTTGTTTACTTTTGTTTTTCTGGAATAAATGTTGTGAATTCTGTGAAAATCTAATTAATTTATTATTATTAAACTATCGTTTTTACATTAAAATCTAATAAACAAAAAATCTAATAAAATCGAAAAAATCTAAAAAAAAACAAAAAAGCGAATAACAATCTTAAAATATAATGATCAATACAATTCACAGTGTACAACAACAAATTATAAATCTTAAATTTTAAATCTACCTTAAGTTGAACAGTTAAAATACACTAACAAATTTTACATTCAACGAGGCAATAATCTTACAAAAAGTTTATTTCAAATAAATGAAATAAAAAACTGTGAATAAACAACAACAAAATTTCACCTAGTAACAAAACTTTTTTTTTTTTGAGATAAATATACACATAAAATATACACAAATAGGCTGCTCTTCAGTGACCTTGCTTATCCTGTAAATACACAACAACATTACACCATACAAAAACAATAGACAACAAAAGAAAAAACGAAAGTAAACAATTAAGACATATCAGCTGTTTTGATTGCAAGTACAGCTTATATAAGTGCTGCCAAGTTTTTGCATTTAATTGATTGATATTAATTGGCCGTTAATTTTAAAATTAATTTTAAATACGACTTTCAAATTGACATTATCGATCCGATGTACAACTTGAGAAAAGACAAAAAAATCGGAAAAAACAATAATAACAAATCAAAAACCAGAACTAACAATAATAAAATCAAAGTGCAAACAGTTGAAAATTTTGAAGACCGACCATCAACCAGACCTGAATTGATCAACACCCCAGTCAATAAACACCTAAAAGACATTAACCAAATGCATAGGGCAAGTTCCTCTCGGTCTTCTTTACTAGACTCACCGTCAAACTGTTAAACTGTATGGACAGCCGGTTTGAAAAATTTAGGTAGCAAATTCTGCGCACCATTGATATCAAATTTAGGGACTTTAAAAAAGAGCTATTCAGCGATCTACGCGAAAAATTCAATATAATGGAAAATAAATTGAATAATATTAATGAGAGAATAACCATTCTTGAGAAGAAATCTGGAGAAGCTGATAATATGCGCGAGGAAATAAGTGCCCTAAAAATAAAATTAAGGCAACAGGAGAATTACCCGGTCTCATCTGAACTTAGGATCAACGACATCCCTTATTCCCAAGATGAAAACCTATAAGAAATATTCCTCAAAATATGTGACACCATAAAAACCCCTGTGCCGAATATTCAAACTATATACCGCCTTAGGAATTATAACAACAAACGTAGAGAGAACTCTAAGGATGCTGCTATTATCGTGAAACTGTGGTCCGCATATGACAAGAACTTTTTTTTTGAAGTCCTTGGAAAACTACAGGAAACTTAATAATGGTTTCGCCTTCCGCCTGAGGAATATTGGTCTGACCTCAGATGAAAAGTTCTATGTTAACGAGTACTTACCTCAGACCAATTTTAAAATACTGAGTGCAGCAATTCGCCTCAAAAAGAAAAAGGCGCTATGTTCGGCGTTTACTATGAGGGGTTGTGTATACATAAAAAAAGATGTGAACGATGACCTTATTAAAATAGATGAAATGGACAGCCTATATAAGTTATTTCCTAGCCACGTTGGTTAAAAATCGGAGATATTTGCTGATTTTTACAAACCTCACCATCTTTATCATCAATTTAAACGATATGTACTCATACTATACCTTTTTAACACGTATGTATAACTCCAGTTTATTAGAACGCTTAATTATTATGATCTCTGATTTACACCTTATTCTTGAAAGCATTGCCAAAACTTTCTTACGATTTGATGACTTCTAGTGGTTGTAATTTCAGAGACAGTGTGTATAACATGATAAGAATTCTTGCTAGGCAAAGAGTAGGTCTCAATATTGTCCACATAAATGCTCAGAGCTTGAATAATAAGATTGACGAATTCAGGTATTTATTTATGTCCGCGGGTATTGATGTTATTTGCGTTTCCGAGACTTGGTTTCCCGTAGACGTTCAGGATTCAGTTTTTAATTTACGGGGTTTTAAGCTTTTTCAGTCGGATAGAAGAATCATAATGAACGGAATTGAAACCAGGGCTAGAGGAGGTGGAGTTGCGATTTATGTTCGTAACGGTTTACAATGTAGGGAAAAATTATCAACCCACATTGGGAGTGAAATTGAATATTTATTTCTAGATATTTCAACTGGCGATAGGCTGAAGCTTCTTCTAGGTAGTGTTTATAGACCGAATTGTAGTTTGAATCTTCAACCTTTTATTTCCATTCATGAGGATATTACCATTCAATACGACGACATAGTTATCGTAGGTGACTTCAATAATAATCTTCTATTTGATAATCCGCTAATTGGGCCAATGCAATCACTTCATCTCAATCCTGTGAATGTTTCAACACCTACACACTTCCGTTCAACGTCCAGTCGCCCTATTGACCTGGTATTTGTAAATCACAGTGAAAGGGTACTATTATATGACCAACTTTCTGCTTCCTGTTTCTCTAACCATGATCCGCTCTTCCTGAATTATAACATGTCTGTGACTTGTGCCGTAGACAAACATATCATCTATTAGGACTGACGACTTGAAAGCTCTTCATAAATCCGCACGGTCGGAGGTTACCAAGCACATTAGGATTGCGAAACATTGTACTATGGTAGAAAATTTTCCAACGTAATGGACAATAAATCTAAATGGAATGTGATTCGTGAAATAGAATTGGTGGAAAGTGTACTAAAACAGACTCTGACGTAGACGTAAATAAACTTAATGAACAGTTTGTACACCTTAGGAAGTCGCCGTGGTCTAGTAGGTAGTGTGTTGGCTTATTAGACGAAAGGCCCGAGTTCGAATCCCAGGTCAGACATCAAAACGAAAATATGAAAATATTTCTTCGGCGACTTCCTCTCAGCAGATTTCTGGCAAAAACTCTGAGAGTAAAAATTGCCATGAAAAGCTTCTCAAAAAATCTGTCGTTCGGAGTCGACTTTAAACTGTAGGTCCCGCCACTCATGTATAAAATTAACGCACACAACATGAGTGGTGTTGAGAAGCTAGGCCGTAATCCTGACTGAAGGGTTGTAATGGCCAATTATGTATGTATGTTGTACACCTTAGGGTTCCCACGTCTATCGGTAATCTGTATGATGACCTTTGTTATTTTCCTACACAATACCCATTTAGCTTTCGTTGCGTAGATCAATTCGAAGTTTTGAAATGTATTTCAGAGGTAGGATCGAATGCAATTGGTTCTGATGATTTAGATCCTTTGTTTTTAAAAGTTTTGACACCTACACTTTTGACATATTATACCCACTTATTCAATACAATGCTGACTAAATCTACCTTTCCAGAAGCTAGCTAAAATCCTTCCCATTCCCAAAACGAACAATGAGTTCAAGCCAATTGCTATACTTCCTTTTCTTTCAAAGGTAATGGAAAACATTGTAGCTAGACAAATCAACAGTTATCTGGTGAGTCACAATTACTTAACTGTTAGTCAGTCGGGTTTCATAAAAGGTAGGAGTTGTTCTACCGCTCTATTAAATGTAGTTGAGGATCTTAGGTGGGAGCTAGATGAAAATAATGTAGCGTTTTTAGTTCTTCTGGATCACTCCAAGGCTTTCGATACGGTTGATCACAGAGTTTTATTGAATCCGGAAACTGTTTAATTTTTCTAATTCTGCAGTTGGTCTAATTTTATCTTATCTGTTGGACAGATGTCAAAAGGTTCATTTAAATGGAAATATTTCGGATCCGCTTAATATTAGTAGAGGTGTTCCCTATGGATCAATACTGGGACCTCTGTTGTTATGTATGTATATCAATGATCTACCGGATGTTTTGGTTGATTGTCATGTTCATATGTATGCTGATGATGTGCAGCTTTATACCAGTACTCGTAAGGAGAATATTGATTCCTGTTTACACTCCATTAACTGTGATTTGGAGAGAGTTGACAGTTGGGCCTAGGCAAATGGACTATGTATCGATCCCTCAAAGTCCAAATGTATTATGCTTTCAAAAACCAATAGGTCGCTTGTCATACCTGAATTGAGTATCAGGGGTAATAGAATTGACTTTGTCAAGTCTGCAACCAATCTGGGCATTGTCTTTAATGACAGATTATCGTGGCTGTCATAGATTCAACTCCTTTGACATTCGTATGCAACTTGCTAAAACATATCTAATTCCTGTGCTTTTATATGGGTGTGAAATCTTTTCAAACTGCGATAGTAATTACAAGCGGAAACTCAACTTGGCATATAATAATATAGCGAGATATGTATTCCTTAGAGGTCGCCGGGATCATATTTCTCATTTGGCCTAACAGATATTTAGTGTGAGATTTGATAATCTTTTGAAAATAAAATGCCTCATTCTATTCCATAGAATTATTAACACGAAGCAGCCAGTATATTTGTTGAATCGAATTAGGTTTGTAAGATCTTTCTGGGGCTTGAAGGTTATTCAACAACGGTACAGAACCCTTCTGTCACAGCGACAGTTTTTTATACACACCACAAGTCTTTGGAATTCCCTACCAAACCAAATTCAAAAGTTAGGCAATGCAAATGCGTTCAAAAAGGAGTTATATAAATTATTCTCTTAATAATAGATTTTTATATTAGGTTGGTTTTATATCGTTTAAATATATTTTACTTTCTTGGACCGATTTTTAAAATATGTCATTTTTTATACATCTATAATTCCTAATTTTTTAACTTTTTTATTTACTTCTGTAGTATTTTTATTGTCCTATTATATTTTCATTTATATTTAAATTCTTTTTTATATTTTAAATTTAACTTCTTTACTTTACTTCTTTATTTTTAATTAATTTCCAATACTTAATTAATATTAGTTTTTTTTGAATTTTATATCTTAGTGCTCTTACGCATAACACTATAACTTATAAGATTAACATCTTGTTGTGTTATGTTAATTATATAAATAAATAAAAATAAAAAAAAAAAATAAAAATATTTGGTCTCACGGATAGATAGTTCCTATTATATTCGGGGTCTGTAATATTTTCGTTGCTAGCACTTGCAGAGCATATTACATAGTAAGCATTTCGGCTAGATCCACTATTGGTGTTTTCACTACTCATCAATTTAAAAGTTTTTATTTTTTGTCAGTGTTTTTTTTTATTCCTTTTTTTGTAACGGTGTAATAATTGTTGTTGCTGTTTTATTTCTATTTTTAGAATTAATATATATAAAAAAGAGTATATAAAATACCGTTAGATATTTTATTCTTTAGCCACTTGTTTGTTCTTTTGTTTATCACCTATTACAAATGTTTAAAAATTTTATCACCTATTACAATTTATCACCTATTACAAATAAACACACTGAATAACTCGCGCTGCGAAATAAAAACGTCCGTTCTCTTCGAAAGTATATAGAAGAATTATCAAAGACTATTGTGAAAAAATTGTTACGTGTAAATATTATTTGTTTTATTTCTTGTGTTCTTATTATCTATGGTTTAAATAATTTAATATCTCAATATTTAATATATTTTTACTAACTATATGTATCTATTTAATATTTTCCATTTTTAAATGATAATTTGAACATTTCCATTTATAAAAAATTGTGAAGGAATTTATGAGTTTTGTAAAGGGAACTCTTGAGGAATTAGAGGAAACTTTAAATTTATTTAGAAATCTTAGCTTTACAGACACATATTCTGAACGGAAAATTATGGACGAGGCAACTTTTCAGACAATTTTAAATACGGCCGTTAAGCAGGCGACAGAGCAGACTAGAAGAGAATTTCAGGGTATAATAGACGAACTTAATAACAAAATTACACACTTCAACCTATTGTGACGGTAGAGGAATATAAGGATATCGAAATCGTGGAAGGTGTTTCGTGCGATGAATCGCACGATATCGTCAAATCCATACCTGAGTTTGCTGGTGATCCATCCAGATATGTTTCCTGGAGACAAGCAGCTGTTACAGCTCATAAGTTGTAAGTAAAGTATGTGGGTAGCTCTAAATATTATCAAGCGGTCGCCATAATTCGCAATAAAATAGTAGGTAACGCCGACAGTGTTTTGAGTGCTTACAATACAGTTTTGAATTTTAATGCGATAGCCTCGAGATTAGACGTCGCATATTCTGATAAAAAAATCCATATTTGTATTGGAGCAGGAATTATCTACGCTAAGACAGGGTAACAAATCTATAACACATTTTTACAACGATGTAGAGAACAAATTGACCTCTATTATAAACAAGGTAATAATGTCTAATGACGGAAATACCCCTTTGATTCAATCGCTTAATCGAAAATATCGGATGGACGCTTTACGAGTATTCGTATTTGGACTTAGAAAACCGCTCGGCGATACACTGTTTTCATGTCAACCTAATGATTTGCCCACTGCATTGGCACTGGCACAGGAATTAGAGGCAAATCAAAGTAGAAGCCAATTCGCCACAATTTATAATAATGGATTAAAGAGAGCTCAGCATAATCAATTGGAGCAACCTCATCAACGATTTACACCTTTAAATCCTTCACCCGCCGTTAATCAACCATCTGAACATTATTTTAGAAAATTCACAGATAATTCAACTTTCAATAAAATGCAGCAGCCAATAAATCCTAGATAACAGTTTTTTTCCCCAGTCTCGCCCACATTCCTCAATAAATGTTCAACCACCAAATACACAGAATTACGGATTTCAACCTCGTTCACACGCTCTTTATACAGACGGTAGTATGCGTACGGTCAGGTCTAACAACACTCGCAGAGATAATTTTAACTCAGACAGACAAAATTTCCAGAAAATGCAATCAAGAAACAATATGACTCATGAGGTGCAACAGCCATTAGAATGGGAGGAAGATCATAGCACTAATACCAAATATGTTGAAAAAGATGATGAAACTTATGTACCCCTTTGAAGATGAAATTAATTTTTTAGGGGAACCTCAGTTCTTCCCTATATCGAAAGATCAATAGGGTGAGAAAATATAAAGCTCTTGGTTGATACTGGATCAACTAAAAGTTACATAACATATTTGCCAAAATTGAAATGTATAAAAAAAAACTCTCCAAATCCTTTTTTGTAAAATCTATCCATGGTGTTAGTATGATTGATCACGCAACCCTAGTAAATTTGTTTGGCAGAACCGAAACTTTTTTTACTGCAAAAAATACCAGTATTTAATGGTATTCTAGGGTTTAACTTTTTAAAAAATCAATGGTGTGATCGACACAGGAAGTGATAAGTTAATTTTCGAAGGAGGAACTGAAGAACTAAAGTAATTAAATTTGGATTCACTCAAAAACTTGTCATTTGAAAACATTACAAAAGATATTGAAGAAGAATTTTATGCAATGATAAGTAAAAATTCAGCAGTTCATAGCAGGTTCAAGACACCAAACATACCCATTATCTATGATTGACTTTGTAAATGAAGAATTCAGAAAACTTTTAAAATATGGTATAATTACACCCTCCCGTTCCCCTTATAACAGCCCAGTTTGGGTAGTCGATAAGAAAGGTAAACCAAATAAACTTCTTGTTATAGATTTTACAAAACTCAATTCGAAAACCATTTGTGACAAATATCCTATTCCAGATCCTCCAATTATTTTGTCTAATCTTGGTAGATCAAAATTTTTTTCAACTTTAGATCTAAAAAGCGGCTTTCACCAAATAAGATTAGTTGAGCGTGACAGGGAAAAGACAGCCTTCAGCGTTAATTATGGTAAATACGAATTTTACCGTCTCCCATTCGGATTAAAAAATGCTCCTAGCATCTTTCAGCGGGCTATTGACGACATCTTACGTGACGAAATAGGAAAAACATGTCATGTATACATAGATGATATTATTATATTTTCCATTTCAGAGCGGAAACATATTTATGATATCAACAGAATTTTAAACAAGCTGTTTGAGGCAAATATGAGGGTCTCTTTGGAAAAATCCAAATTTTTCAATACTTCCGTTGAATTTTTAGGATTTATCGTGTCTCGCAAAGGTATAAAAACATGCCCAAGTAAAATTGAAACAATAATTAATTATGAAAAGCCTTCTACACTGAGAGGTCTCAGATCCTTCTTGGGCCTTGCTGGAAATTATGTAAGAGATTACGCGTCCATAGCAAAACCTTTGACTAAATACTTGCGCGGTGAAAATGGCCACGTCGGAACTCGACAATCTATTGCATCGAATTGGTGCAGTCCTTTTTCAAAATGGGCGACCTATAACGATGATTTCACGAACTTTGTCCCCCGCGGAGGAGAATTACGCTACTAACGAGCGGGAACTTTTAGCGATTGTTTGGGCGTTAAAAACCTTAAAGCATTATCTTTACGGGGTAAAGACTTTGAACATAATCGCCGATCATCAGCCGTTGACTTTTTCTATTTCTGAAAGAAACCCCAATTCAAAAATTAAGCGCTGGAAGGCGTTTATAGAGGAATATTCGCCAACATACTTCTATAAACCAGGAAAGGAAAATGTCGTTGCAGACGCATTGTCCAGACAATTTTTGAATTTGGCTACAGATGCAACATCCTCTACATCGATGCAAACCTGCACTAGTGAGGTTTCTTCTTCAGAAGTCATTGCAAGTGTCGTAAACCCAATTAATTGTTTTAGGAATCAAATTATCCTCACTCCAGCTAACTATGCGAAGAAGGAAACCAAAATTGTAAAAATCGTATTCGTCATAATATTGCATACTAGACTATTTATTGTGACTTGCATGGCTTAGCGCAAATTCAACATTTTCTGGTAAGCAACTATCCTTCAGTGAAATTTCGTCATACCGACAAATTAGTAACAGATATTTTTAACCAAAATGACCAACTGCACATCGTTCTTTGAAAGAAAATATTCAACAAATTAAACTTGATTACTATTTTCCTGATATAAGAAAAAAATTGAAAAATATACTATCTTCATGTAAAACCTGTCAAAAGGCGAAATATTCTAGGCACCCCCGTAAACATTTAATATCTGAAACGCCAATACCAACTGCCATAGCAGAAATCTTGCATGTGGATATTTACAACACCAACAAAAAAATTTTTTAACTTGCCTAGACAAATTTTCAAAGTTTGCTGTTGTTAAGCCCATAAATCGTTGACGTCAAACCAGCACTTCTAGAAGTATTAAATTTTTTTGGAAACACCAAAACCGTTGTGTGCGATAACGAAAAATCCCTCAATTCGGAAACGATAAAAACACTAATAAAGAACAGCTTTGTAGCAGATATTTACACGATTCCACCACTTCACAGTAAATCCAATGGTCAAATTGAGTGATTTCATGGTACTTGCAAGGTGCCTCAAATTAGACAACAGCTCATCAGATCCAATAGACCTTGTGCTACTTGCTACATCTAAATACAACAGGACTATTCACTCTACCACCGGAATGAGACCAGTGGATGTTATTGGAAATATTCCTGAAATCCTAAAGGAAAGAATATGTTCCAGGATTATGGCAAAACAGAAATTTGACTTAGACTACCATAACAAGAAAGGGTTGGTAACAGATACAGTGCTGGTGATAAAGTTTATGTTAAGGTTAAGGCACCAAAATCAGCAAAGCTTATGTTGAGAAAATAGTCCAGGAAGATTTAGGGACCACAGTGAAAATTGATGGCAGAGTAGTTCATAAGGACAACATCAAGTTTCTTGTTACAACCCAATGATATTTTTTTTTAAATTTATTTATTCATTCTTAGTTACTTCAATATTTGACACTTTTTGTTTATTTTCATCAGGAACTCTCAATAGTTAAGTTTAATTTTGTATTTGAAATAATATATTTTATCAAAGGGATCTTATATTTACTTTACTTAGGTTAAGAAGTATTAAAGAATTGTAAAGCCGGAAAAAGGATTTTTTTTTCTCTTTTCACTCTTATTGTTTTATTTATGAAAACCATAAAGACGTGGACGTCTGAATCTTAAAGGAGGGAGTAGTTAAGATACTACAAGTTTTCTATTTCCTAATTTTTTATATTTAACTTATATAGTTTTAAGGATTAGGTTTAAATTAATATTATACTAAGCCGACATAGTAGGTAGTTGTTAAATAATTTATAATAATAATAATTGTAATAATAACGAAGATAATGATAATTAAGTTAGATTGAGATTAACATTTTTTCCCAATGATCATTTATTTACTACCGTTAAAAAGTTCTTTACATTTTTTTAATTTTAATCAAAAAGTAAGAAAATAATATAAATTATACCAACAACTGATTTCAAAGTCATTTAAAGTCATTCCAACTGATGACTTTTAATTGATCTTTACATTTATGTTGTTGGTATCATTTGACTTTGAATTGCTATTTTTAAATTTAGTTTTTTTAAATTCTTTCTTTTTGTGTTTTTGTAAACTACTGTTTTAAAATTCTGCTACTGCAAATAATTGATCAGGGTTGAAGAAGTAATTAGAATTAAGATATTGTTTATTAATAAAATTGGCCTCAACAAAAACAGAACATGGTTCGCAAAATAAACAATAAAATTAAAATAAGAATAAAACAAATAGTTTGAAAATTAAAATATTAAGAAATTAAATTTTAGTATTAAAGTATTAAATAAATAAAGAATAGAAAAATATTAAAAAACAAGTAATGTGAAAATTAAAATAAGAAATAAATACAGAAATATATTAAAAAACAAATTTTGTAATATAACAAAATAACTTATACAAACCGAAAATGTTTCAGATTATGAGATGCAAGCGAGCAGGCTTGTGGAGCTGTGCTGACTCAAGAATATGAAGGTAAACAGCTACCAATATCTTACGGTTCAAAAATATTTACAAAGGGCAACAAGTCAACCATTGAGCAAGAATTAACAATCATACATTGGGCTATCACACATTTCAGACCATATATCCACTTTCTTACTTGTTTTCAATGTAATCCTAGCTCTAAGCTCACTAGAATGAAACTGGATTTGGAAGAATATAATTTCACAGTTGAGTATCTTAAGGGAAAAGACAATTATGTCGCAAACGAATTGTCACGAATTACAATAAATGACTTTAAAGAAATAAACAGAAAGGTATCTTCTCTGCTAAGAGTCACGACAAGGTCGATGGCAACAAATATAGACGGTGGTAGAATAATAAATCAGCATAAAACAAACAGAATTGAAAGGCCCAAAATATATATACCAATTAAAAATACTGACGTCAGAAAACTTTATAAATTAAAAATTCTTCTAATAAAAGTTATATAAAGAAAGGAAAGTCTATTGTAGCTAACATAAAAATTGGTGATTTGTTTATTAAAGAGAAACTTGACTTAAGGCAATTTTTCTCTAGGCTCGAGGAAGTGGCCAGTAAATTGGAGGTTAATAAACTACAGTTAGCACCAAGTGAGAAAATTTTCGAATTTATCTCAACTAAAGAATTTAAAGATACGAGCAATAATGTATTACGTAAAATTAAAGTAGCGCTATTAAACAAAGTAACAATAATAAATAATAAGAACGCTAAGGCAATTCTAGAGATAATGCTGAAGTACCATGACGACATGGTTGAAGGTGGTCATTGCGGGATATTTAGAACCGCAGAAAAAATACAAAGATACTACTACTGGAAAAACATGACAAAAGATATAGCTAAATCATGTCAAAAATGTCACTTAGCAAAAACAACCAAACATATAAAAAGTCCGATGACTCTCACAGAAACACCAATTATGCCATTTGGTACGGTATATGCAGATACAATCGGACCATTTCCTAGATCAATAAACGGAAATGAATATGCAATCACAATAATATGTGATTTAACTAAATATTTGGTAACGGTACCAATAACTGTCGCTAAAGCGATATTTGAAAACTTTGTACTTACCTATGGTCCAATGAAGACGTTCATTACAGACAGAATACAAAAACTCTATACAGACTGAACTTTGCAACCTATTAAAAGCTTAAAAATTAACTTCGAGCACATCATCACCAGACATTAGGTACATTAGAAAGAACTCACAGAACATTTAATGAATACTTACGTTCATATATATCAGTAGATAAAGGCGACAGGGACGAATGGTTTAGGTATTTTACTTACTGTTTTAATAAAGGGTGACTTTTTAGCTATTATCTTTTTGGCAACACTGGTTTAAACAGCCCACTCACGTTTCGTATTTTGTTTCACTGTCAAACATATTAAGTTTGGTCTATAATTTAACCATGAATCGTCTTACAAACGAACAACGCTTGCAAATCATTGAATTTTATTATCAAAATGCGTGCCCTGTTAATAAAGTTCATCGCGCGCTTCTTCCATTTTATGGTCAGTTTAATCGACCCACTGAAGCGGCTATTCGGGATACGTAAATATGCAGAATTGTCGATTTTGGAGTGAAGATCAGCCAGAAGCATTGCAAAAGCTACCAATGCATCCAGAAAAAGTCACAGTTTGGTACGGTTTATGGGCTGGTGGCATTATTGGACCGTACTTCTTCTAAGATGCTGCGAATCTTAACGTAACTGTGAATGGTGAGCGCTACCGTGAGATGATATCCAACTTTTTTTTGCCCAAAATGCGCGGGCTTGACTTGCATGACATGTGGTTTCAACAAGACGGTGCCACATGCCACACATCACGCGTAACAATGGACTTATTGAGAGGCGAGTTCGGTGAACATTTTATTTCACGTTCGGGACCGGTCAATTGGCCGCCTAGATCGTGCGATATAACGCCTTTAGACTATTTTTTGTGGGGCTATGTTAAAGCTCATGTCTATTGTCAAAAACTCTTTGTAACGACACGTTTCCGCTTGGGTGCTGGGGTAGATCAGCGACGTCCAGTGGTTACATAAAAAAACACTTCGTTTAAGTTTTAAAGTAATTTTTTAACAATACGGAAATAGCTTACGCACTAAACTATGTAAAACTAATTAAAAGGCAAAAATAATTAAATTCGAAATTTATTAAAGTGCCCTAGGCCGGCCAAACAACGGTTCGTCAAGTCACAGTACCGAAGGCGTCAAGGGGGGTTGAGTCAGAACAACAGTCAAACGGCATGCGCCTTGGATGACTGCGGTCCTACTGATCCTTGCTGTTACCCCGGTTCGTCAAGTGACAGTGCCGAAGGCGTCAGGGGGGGTTGAGTCAGAACAACAGTCAAACGGCATGCACTCTGGATGACTGCAGTTTCTACTGGTCCTTGCTGTTACCCCGGCACAGTCAGTCAAGTCAATCAAAACGGCTTACGTACAGCATGATTGTGGCTGCCAGATCTCCCTTTGTTCGCCCGGTCAGTCAAATTCCCCGGAGGAGGTTGTCAGAATGTCAATCAAACGGCCTACGCACAGAATGATTTTGATTCTGAAGTCTCCGTTGTCCGTCCAGTCCGTTAAATTCCCCGGGGGAGGATGTCAGAACGACAATCAAACGGCCTACACACAGGATGATAGTGGTTCTGAGGTCTCCGGTGTCCAGCCAGTCACAGTTACCAATGTTTTGCTGGCTGTAAATATGGGGACAACCACACCACTTGGGATTTATCATATTTCTAGCATAGCCGATATCTAGATCGACCTGCCTTACCAGCAACTCATCACCAACTGCCCCGACCGCTGAAGTCATGCTCGTTTTTATACACAAAAGTAACGAGTAACGGATCAAACCTGATCGAACATCAATCATGTTGTGTCCCACTCTACAACTTACCAATGTGAGAGCATCAATTTAATTCAGCAGAGAGGTCTTGTAGGTCAAATGTGAGTCGTACGACAACCGTTATAAAGAATAATAATATTTCTAAAAATAGAACATAAGAGCTTAGTGTTAAAGCGAATAAATATATTATATTTTATTTTAATTTATCTTATTTTATTTTATTGCATATTTTAAGTTGACGAAAATTATTTTATTACAGTGTAAATTTATAAATTCTTTTTTCATTCATTCATTCATTCTTTCTTTTTTTTTTTGTTGTTCATGGTCACACAGCCAATGAACTTATTAATTTCACAAAACAGTAGTTACGTAAGAAATGCAATAGCAGGGACAAGAAAATTAAATTTGAATTGTGTCAGCATTATTGTTATTTATGGACAAGAAAATTAAATTTGAATTGTATCAGCATTATTTTTATTTATAGATTTAGTATAAAAACTCAATAAAATTTAAAATTTTGTGCAGTAGTAAAAACTCACTTGTTTTAATTATTGCATGCCATTACGTTCAAGTTCCAAGTGCTTGAAAGTAAGAACTAAAAATCAAAATTAGTATAGTTCAAATTTATGTGTTTGAATTGAGTCATACTAATTAATCCTCCAAACATTTTTTGGTGACCCCGACAATAAGAACCCAATAATTTTCTTTAACATTCTAAGTTCCCCCCACCAGTGGTAAGGACTTAGAAACCATCAGGCAACATTTTTTGGTCTCAGGAAGCAACACTCATCAATAGTGCGGTTCCGCGGACTGGAGTCTTCATCCAAGCACATTTTGAAGGCCACAACAACAATTCAGTAGCACAGGGCTACATACAGCAAGAGGATACAACAGTCCTTCACATCATTCCAATTCAGTAGCACAGGGCTACATACAGCAAGAGGATACAACAGTCCTTCACATCATTCCAATTCAGTAGCACAGGGCTACATGCAGCAAGAGGATACAGCAGTCCTTCACATCATTCCAATTCAGTAGCACAGGGCTACATACAACAAGTGGATACAGCAGACCACTCACAACTTTACATTAAAACTACAATACAATATGGATACGATCAAAAGTTTACTGGATCATCAGTTAGAGACTGGAGAAGCAATACAGGGCATTGTTCGAAATTTTAAAAAGGACCCGGCAGACAGGAAGACAAAAGTTAGCTACTTTGAGGAACGATCACGACGCCTTCAGGGATCATGGAACCAATTCCAGGGAACAGATTCCAAGATACGAGAGGTGTGCGACGATCCAATAAAATTTGAATATTTTTCAGAAGGCTACTATGATAAAATCAGAAACTTAGTCTCTGATTACATCGAAATTTTTAAAACTGATCACCTCAAACGAAAAATTGAGGAAACTAAAATAGCAAAAAACCCGATCAAGATAATTTGCCTACAAGAGAGTCTACAAACGTTGGGGTTCTACGCAGGCTGAGAGCTCGTATATCAGCTCTCAACCGGCTACTAAGGGGATTGATAGACACAGATAATCAGCCCCTACAGTACTTTGATTTAAACATAAATACCATCAAAAGATTATGGGATCAAATTGAGCAGCTCTATGATGAAGCTCTTGATCAATTACCAAACCCATCGGCTTATGGTCTAGATCAAGTGGAATACGATAGTGTACATGACCTAATGCAACAAAAATTGGTCAATCTATCTGTTAGAGCTGATAGACTGCGACAGAATTCCACTACACAAGCTACGTCTGCAGAACCCGTCACAAATGCTAGTGGTGCCCTAAATTTACCAAAATTAACCATACCAAAATTTGATGGCGATTATTTGAAATGGCGACAATTTTATGACTTATTCTCTGAAATGGTAGACAAACAATCAATTCCAGCAATTCAAAAAATGTGGTATTTAAAGAGCAACTTGTCAGGAGAAGCCGAGCATTTAATAAGTCAATTTCCTCTATCCGAAGTAAATTACATAACGGCTTGGAAAACGTTACAGGAGCGTTACAACAACAAAAGAATTTTGGTAGCTAATTTAGTAGATAAAATACTCAATCAGCAGTCTATATCATCATCTGCCCAATCGATCAAAGAATTCCATGACACCACAAAAGAGTGTCTATTGGCATTAAAAAATTTGGGAATTGCAACTTCCTCATGGGACGCGTTACTCATACAACTAATGATTAAAAAACTTGACAGGAACACACACAACCGATACATGCTGTCACTAACTAACCCAAGAGACATACCAACCATAACCGATTTTTTATCATTTCTGGAGCGTCAATTCCAATCAATGAAGGCAATTTCCACAAAAGAAAAAGCAGCACACAAAGCAGTGTCAGCACTAATAACATCCAACAATAATGGCAAATGCGCATGTAGCAAATTCCTTCCTTCAATTATCAGAAATAGAGCGACTGCGATGGGTCCAACAACATAACTTATGTGTCAACTGCTTCGGAAATGACCATGTTTCAAAATCATGCAATCATGGTAGTTGCCGAAAGTGTGCCAAAAAACACAATACGTTGCTCCACTTACAAAAAGGGAACAAATCTCAAAAGGGCAAAGGGCCATTGGGTACTCAACAAAAGCAACCTATAGCCAACGCGACTATATCTCCGAACATCACCTCTGCGGATCGCCCAGGCCCCTCAACTCTAAATCCTTCAAGGGTCGTAGCAGCTACATCGACAAAAACTAACGTCGCTGTAGGGAGCAAAGGTTACGTTCTGCTAGCAACAGCAAAAGTTATAATAACAGCCTCAAATGGTGTCTCCGATGAATTTAGAGCAGTGTTAGATTCCGGGTCCCAAGTTAACATTGTATCAAAACGTCTTTGTCAAAAATTATCCATCTCACCACTGGCGGCATCACTTTGTCTTGATGGCTTTGGTGAAATACAAAAAAAATCTCAATATCGTGTTAATATCAATATGAAATCCATAGATCATAATTTCTCTGCGAATGTAGACGCTTATGTCTTGCCAAACATAATTCCTGCTCAACCCAGCCAGTACATCGCCCCTTCAACATGGGATATTCCAAAAAATATACAGCTGGCTGATCCTCATTTTTATCAGCAGGAAAAGGTAGATTTGCTACTTGGAGCAGAATTCTATTACAAATTAGTTCAAAATGGAACAATACATCTGGCCGACAAACTACCAACCTAGCAAAATACGGTATTAGGTTGGATTGTGGGCGGCGCAATTGGAAAGAATCCATCCACAAAACCATCATCTTCACTTACATGTGGAGCATTTGATGACACCTCATTAGAAGAAGCTATGGAGGATCTTTAGAAACTAGACGAGATTGAAGTCAGCAAAAAAGGGCGGTCACCATCAGAAAAGCAATGTGCATTTCATTTCACTCAACATACACTCACCAATGAGGGTGGTCGTTTTATAGTGAGTCTCCCGTTTCAAGACAACCCAACAGCGTTAGGAGAGTCTCAACCAATGGCTTACAACAGATTCTTGGGTTTGGAACGTCGACTTTTACATAAGAAAGACATGCGAACTCAGTACATAAAATTTATGCAAGATTACGAACAGTAGAGACATATGGAGAAGGTTGATATTAATACTATATCCGATCCCAAATATGTTATTCCTCACCACTGTGTCTTGAAACCAGATAGTATCACAATAAAGCTCAGAGTAGTTTTCGATGCATCAGCAAAAACATCATCGGGTCATTCATTGAATGATCTTATGTATACTGGACCAACTCTTCAAAGTGAATTATTTTCAATTCTACTACGTTTCCGATTACCAAAATTTGCCTTTACTACCGACATAGAAAAAATGTATAGACAGATTTTAATTCATCCAGATGACCAAAAATTCCAGCTAATCATATGGAGAGAAGATCCGTCACTTCCTATTAACTATTATAAACTTAATATGGTTACATATGGCACACGAGCAGCACCCTATCTTGCTACTAAATGTTTACAAAAAATTGCAGATGAAAATTTGATAAACTATCCATACGGCTCACAAATGCTAAAACACAATTTCTACGTAGATGATGGTCTTGGTGGTGCCGACAGCCTCAATATCGCATTGGAAATACAGAAGGAACTTATCATCATTCTAAAAAGACATGGCTTTAATCTGAAAAAATGGTGCGTGAATCACCCTGCATTACTAAAGAATATTCCAATTGGTGATCAAGAGGTGGATTTAGATTTAGAACAGTAACAGCACCAATACAATAAAAATGTTAGGATTATTATGGTTACTCAAGACAGACCAGTTTTGCGTCAAGGTAAAAGTTAATCCTGCAACTACTTTCTCAAAGCGTTCTGCAACCTCAGATTTGGCAAGATTGTTCGATCCTCTTAGCCTACTAGCACCTGTAGTGGTCAGGGCAAAAATGTTCATCCAACAACTGTGGCAATTCAAACTGGACTGGGATGAACCATTGCCTGAGGACCTTCAAGAACCTTGGACTAGATTCAGGAATGAGTTAGACAGCCTGAACAATCTCAAAATACCACGACACATTTTCAAGGGAGAATCCCAGCTCAAACACAACTGCATATATTCGCAGATGCTTCTGAAAAGGCCTATGGAGCAGTTGCTTACATCCGCGCAACTCTTAAGAATGGAAAAATAATTGTACAATTACTCTGCTCCAAGACACGCGTTGCACCCCTTAAACAACACACACTGCCTCGTTTAGAATTATGTGCTGCCGTTACGGCTGCCCAACTTGTGCATAGAGTCAAAACTGATCTTCAGATTAAAAATCAAGCTGTATATTTATGGACAGACTCCGAAATAGTACTGTCTTGGATAAACACTCAATCCTCGCTCTATCATACTTTTGTAGCTAATCGAGTCTCAAAAATCCAGTCATTGACATTGCCCGAACAAAGGCAAGAATCAAAACTATTCAACGTTCCGACTTTTCTTCGGAAATAGGCCAACTTCGAGAAAATAAGGAAGTCGACAAAAAAGCTCTATCATCAGCCTGTCTCCATACTTAGATGACACACACATACTACGAGTAGGAGGACGGCTGGAAGCATCACTATTATTGTATGATGCAAAACACCCAATGTTGATTCCATACAATGATCCCCTTACAAAACTTTTATTTACGATGATGAAGAAAATAACCACTGAAGAAAATAACCACTGTGGACCCCAAGCACTCTTGAATATAATCAGACAAAGATTTTGGTCAATAAAAGGGAAAATAATGGCGCGATCCGTAGTTCAAAAATGCATAAGATGTATCAAGGCACGACCACAATTATGCCAACAAATTATGGGCAATTTACCTCATACTAGAGTTACACCAGCGCGATCGTTTATCAATACTGGTGTAGATTATTGTGGACCCTTTTGGATTCATTACAGGATTAGAGGCAAACGACCAACGAAAGCATATATAGCTGTATTCTGCTGTTTTTCTACAAAGGCAGTTCATCTTGAATTGGTATCGGATTTATCAACAGATGCTTTTATTGGTGCCCTAAAACGATTTATTTGTCGTCGGGGACGATGCTAAAATATTTATTGTGATAACGCTACCAATTTTGTTGGAGCAAAAAACCAGCTAACAGAGCTATCTGATAGCATTTATTCCTGTAAGGCGCAAGAGTCAATTATTTCCGCTTCTAGTTCAAAGGGAATACAGTTCAATTTTATTCCACCCAGAGCACCACATTTAGGTGGCTTATGGGAGGCAGCCGTAAAATCGCCAAAACATCTTTTGGTCCGGAGAGTCGCAAATGCATCTTTAACTCAAGAAGAATTGGAGACAATCATAGTGGAAATTGAGGCTATACTAAACTCTCGCCTTATAACGCCCATGGCAAATGACCCAAATGATCTTGAAGCATTAACACCAGGTCATTTCCTTATTGGTGAAGCTCTCACATCTCAAGTAGACAGCAAGGCAAAAGTGCAAAATATGGCAACTCTATCCCATTGGAAATTGATATCCCATCTTAAACAAGCTTTTTGGAACAGATGGTGCACGGAATACTTAAACGAACTACAACAACGAGGTAAATGGCAAAAACAGTTTAGCAACCTCAAAATTGGGGACATGGTTATTATTAAGGAAGACAGTACACCCGTTATGAAATGGCCATTGGGAAGAATTATTAAGGTTTATACTGGTGATGACGGTGCAGCAAGAGTTGCAGAAATAAAAACTGCCTCAGAAATGTTCAAACGTTCTATATATCGTCTTGCATTACTACCTACAAATCCGGATGCAGAAATAACTATGTCCACTGAAGTCAACAACAAGAATTCACCTGATGAACCCAAGGCTAAAAGAATTAAAATACCAACAAATCATATAACACTGGCACTACTCACTCTACTTCTAATTCTGCCAATATCATTGGCAACTCCAGTTAAGAATCAAAAATTTGGATCAAAGGTCGGAATACACTTCGAACAATTTGGAACAGTCGCAATTTCAACTATTCAATGGAATTTTTTCGTATACTACGATTTATCGTCTTACTGGTCCGAAACTTCTATCCTTGTTAATGGGACAAGGTCAATTCAAGCCTTGTGTAAGATGTTAGAACCAAATACATCTTGTGCAGGGACGATTGAACATTTCAAACAAATGGAAAATGAACTACAACTGGATAACAGATTACTGCGAAGTAAAAGAGGTGCGTTAGATATAGTTGGTAATGTTGCACATTCTCTATTTGGCATTCTAGACTCAGAATACGCCGAACATATGTCTGCAACAATAAAAGAAGTCAATGAAAATGAATCATACCTGTTACAATTATTAAGAAACCAAACATCAATCATTGACTCAACAATGAACATCATACAACAGAATCCAATAAACGCGAAAATTAGATTTGAAAGATTGGAACAAGAAATCACGAGGTATTCAGAAGAATTGGATAATATCAAAAATTTATTAGTACAATTACACCTGAATCAACTGTTTAATTCAGCAGTTTTTCAATTGTCCCTCATTGCAAACAACCTAAAGGGCATACAGTCAGCAATATTTGAGACACTTATGGACACACGACATGGCAAAATCAGCCCATGGCCACTTACCATGGAACAATTACAAAAGGAAGTTACTAAGATCTCACTACACTCCCTACCGTCAGTGAATCTTCCAATGTCAGAACAGAATGACTTGCTCCTACTCTTCAAACCTATGAGAATACAAGGCAGACTGACACAGCAATACGCTATTTTTAAAATAACCTTACCATTGGTCGAACCTGAAAGATTCAGTATGGTTCAGTTGATTGCAGTACCCAACACAATAAACAGTTGATTGCAGTACCCAACACAATAAACAGCACATTAGTAGCCATTAAACCATGCACAACTTTTCTAGGTATAAGTATAGCCCGTAAACAATATATTCCGTTTACAAGTTCAGAGTTCAGTGCTTGTGACACAATAAAACCAACTCAGTTCATTTGTTCCAACATTCAAATTCGTTATAATTACGGCTCAAACGTCTGCCCATGCGAAATTGGTTTATTCAATAACCAAACAACACCATCCTGTATTTTGGAAAAAACCGGCACCAGATGGATACCACTTCATAAAGAAAACCAGTGGATATATGCGACCTCATCATCTACGAGAGCTACGGCTGTGTGCAATGGGGAAATTATTCCCATATCACTAAAGGGTTCCGGTCTACTTACACTAGATCCAGAATGTTCGTTCAAGCACAATTTTGCCACAATGAATGGACGACAATTTATATCAAGCACAATAAGATCATCATATACCAGTCTTGGACAAATCTCAGATTTATTGTTGCCTAACAATACTACCTTTTCTACACACAACAATCGTTCAACCCCAACATATTTGGAAGATACGTATGCCAAAAATATGAAGGAAGTTTTGAATCTCCAAAATTCTTTAAGGGAAGAAAACATAATGGAACTTCCTAACAAATTGAAATCCCATCAACTGCATAACAACATAATTGCCTACCTTGGCCTTTGTGTAAGTATACTAACGATTTACGACGTAAAACTTGCAGCAGACGTTTCAGAAATCAACGAGTCTCAACCAACTGAAGAAACTGCTCCAAAACCAGTGCCACGGCAATCTATATCTACTCGCCAGTTCTATCTTGATGTATAATGATCCAAGCATCTCGGTTCTGTTGAACATCCGTTCAACGCGGGACAGAATGTTAAAGCCAATAAATATATTATATTTTATTTTAATTTATCTTATTTTATTTTATTGCATATTTTAAGTTGACGAAAATTATTTTATTACAGTGTAAATTTATAAATACATTTTATTTAATTTTTTATGTTGACAAAATTTGGAATTAAGTTTCATTTGGCAGTAAAACTATTTTTTGTTGTGTTCGCATTAATTTCTTTGCATTCTTTTTTTTTTGTTGTTCATGGTCACACAGCCAATGAACTTATTAATTTCACAAAACAGTAGTTACGTAAGAAATGCAATAGCAGGGACAAGAAAATTAAATTTGAATTGTGTCAGCATTATTGTTATTTATGGACAAGAAAATTAAATTTGAATTGTATCAGCATTATTTTTATTTATAGATTTAGTATAAAAACTCAATAAAATTTAAAATTTTGTGCAGTAGTAAAAACTCACTTGTTTTAGTTATTGTATGCCATTACGTTCAAGTTCCAAGTGCTTGAAAGTAAGACCTAAAAATCAAAATTAGTACAGTTCAAATTTATGTGTTTGAATTGAATCATAGTAATTAATCCTCCAAACACTTAGCAAAATTATTTTACATATTTTAGGCACAGTGGGGCCTGTTATAAACTTATACTAAAATAATTACAATAGTTTTATTTACAATAATTCAAACCTCAAAAATATAAAAGAAAATAAACAATACACTAAATATCATCCAGTGATATGGTGTAGGCAAAAACAAGGTCTCCGCCTTTTGTCGTCACATCCTTTAAGGTTTCAAAGTTGTTTATACATTTCAAAAAAAGATTAAAAAATAAAAGGTTAATTCAAATGCTCCTTCGAACGACTGACTGCTTTTGTCATCTCGCTTCAAGTAAGTGTTGCCGGACGCTCTGAGGCTGCAGGGCTGCCAGATGATGATGATGATGAGATGGTATTGCCAGGTGACAGCTCGGCCTCTCCTGACTCCAAATTGTCCTCGATTTGAGATTCGTCATCGCCATTATCTTCATAATTACTAATTTCTAAATCTGGGTATATGCCGCACCAGGGTTTTAATCGACCGGAAGTTTGAACAGAGCTGTATTTGCGGCAGGTTACTTTTAGCCCAGGAATATCTTCTATTAGATAACGGTCCATTCCTAGTACCCGCGCAACAACATATGGTCCTCTATATTTAGGCTCTAATTTATGCGTTTCACCAGTTGCCCCAGGTTCATGTTCCACAACAACGAGGTCACCTTCGTCATATCGATGGGGAACTGCGTGCTTGTTGTCGAAACGCGCCTTCCATTTTTCGCGTTCTTTGCAAATGCCGTCCAGTGCAACCTGGTACTTCTCTTCGGTGGTTATTTCATCTCTGTTATCAGCAAGGTCTTGCTGAACTGCGGTAACGAGATAGTTCTGCATAAGGTCTTTAATTTTGTAATTGAAGACAAGATCATTCGGTGAAAGTCCGGTGGTAGAGTTGATCTGGCACTCATGCCCATTGGCATTCATTCAGTTTTAAGTCCCAATTGCTGGTGTGTTCTGTGGTCGTTCGCAGATAGTTGAGCATCACGGCGTTGGCCCTTTCAACTTGTCCGTTTGCACGAGGAGTTCGGACGGCCGTTTTAACGTGGTGGATGTTATGGTCGTTGCAATATTTCTCAAATGCCTTAGACGTATACGAGGTTCCTCTATCTGACACGATCGTAGTCGGGAGACCAAAATATCCGGACATCTCATTAAGAACGTTTAACACGGGAGTAGTTTTTGTACTCTTTTACCGCCTTAGTGATAAGAAATTTCGAAAACGCGTCAGAAATCGCCAAGATGTGTGTGTTTCCAATCTTGGAGCGAATAAAGGGGCCCAAATGGTCAATGTGAATCGAACGGAATGGTATCGGTTCGGGAGCCTCAAAATACATTCGTCCTTCGGGCCTTCCCGTCTTTGACCGGTTGTAGCAACACGTTATACAGAAAGCAATGTATTCCTTTAGGTATTTCCTCATTTTCGGAAACTAAAATAGTTCTTGAATACGCTGCAATGTTTCCTCCGTTGCGAAGTGTCCCATATCATCATGGAAATATTTAGTGATTCTCCACCTCACAGCCGTGGGTACTACAAGTTTAAGCTGTGTATTCACTTTACAGAACAAGCGATGATGTAGGATTTCATAGTCGGTGTTTAGTTGCGTCCCCTCGACCGATTCCACCTTACCAGACAATACAGCTACAATGTGGTTTAACCTTTTGTCCTGCAATTGCATTGTTAAAACCCAGTCATCAATATCGGCAGCGACCGTAAAAATAAGTCCGGCTGGTTCCACTTCAATCGAGGGCTCGTCAGGTGAGCGGCTCAAAGCATTTACATGAGCCAATCGGCCACCCTGTCGGTGAGCGGTCTCAAAATAATATTCAAGCAACTTTAACCACCACCTCGCAATTCTAGATTTAAGCTCTTTTTCCCAGCGGACCTTTGCTACGGCGGAACAGTCAGTTACGAGTTTAAAAGGTTTACCCAACAAATAGATCCGGAAACGCTCGAGATTCCACCACGGTCAATACCTCCAGCTCATAACTGTGATAACGCTGCTCCTCTTTAGTACAATGGCGGCTGAAATACATAACCGACTGAAAACTCTTACCATCCTTAGACTGCAGTAGCATACCGGCTATACCGACAGCACTCGCATCGGTATGTAGTTCATGTGTTGCCGTAGCGTCATATAATGCAAGGAGAGGGCGGTTAGTTAGCATGTCTTTCAGTATCTCGAATGCACCATGCTGTTCGTAACCCCAAATAAAATTATTTCTCTCTGGTTTTTGCAAAAGGGCGGTCAGTGGTTTCGAGATCAAAGAATAGTGCGGTACAAATTTCCGGAAAAAACCCGTCAGCCCAAGAAAGCGTCGTACTTCCGTCACGTTAGTGGGCTCTTTAAAATTATTTTATAGCCCCCATTTTATTTTCGCCAGGTCGTATTCCGTCGCCACCTATAACGTGGCCAAGGTAGGTTATCTGACGTGGCAAAAATCTACATTTATCCACCCTCAAGGTAAACCCATATCTCGACAAAATTTGCAAAAACTTTTCCAAGCGGTATATACCGTCTTCAACCGTTATGCTTGGGATGATGATATAGTCTAGATACACCAGGATTTCAAAACAGCCCATTTCGGCTGCCATGCGGTTCGTAACATTCTGAAAACTTGCGGGGGCGTTCACCAATCCAAACGGCATACGATTATATTCGAAATGACCGTCCGTTGTTACAAATGAGGTACATTGTTTCGAAGACTCTTCAATTTCGAGTTGATGGTAACCCATTTTCAAATCGAGTGTTGTAAAAATGTGATTTCCGGCTAGCTGTGCAAATTGTTCTTCTAGCACAGGCATTGGGTAAGGTGTTTTCACAGTAATGGTGTTCAAAAGCCTGTAATCGACACAAAGTCTGCTTTCGCCATTTTTCTTGTCAACCAGGACGACGGGTGAAGCATAGGCTAAATTCGACGGACCTATAATTTGGCATTTTAACATGTCGTTTACGATATTGGAAACTACAGCTCGTTTCGCAAAAGAGATACGGTATGCTTTCAGATTTATCGGATCATTTGTCTTAAGCTCTATTTTCATTTTAGAAATGGTGCACTTACCCAATTCAGAAATATTTCTAGCGAAACACGATTTCGACGAATAATTGTTCTCAGGTCATTAAGATGTTGCGGATCGACCATATCGCCAAACTTAATTTCATTTTTATTCTCCAGAAAGCACTCATCGCCATCAATTATAACTTTGTAACCCTCACGGCACAACATATCACGACCGAGTAAGATGTCCTCCGGTAGTAGGCCATCCTCAACAATATATAGTTCCGCCTTTAAAATACAGCCGTCAACGACAAGTGCGGTGTCAACCTTTGATTTGTACTCATATTTCCCACCCGTGAAACCAGACAAAGTCTTTGAGCATTCCCGCACGTTGCTCATGTTCACCGCACAACTTTCACGAATTAAACTTAATGGGGTTCCGGTGTCAACGAAAGACATTATTTCACCACCATTTACGCGAATTTGTTTAACGACATTATTATTCGGTTTGTCAATTATTATCTTGTGAATGTTCGCTCTAGGCTCTTGTGGTGATTTTCCTGGACACTGTTCACTTTTATGGTTTGTTCGTTGACAATGTATACACCCGGTTTTACGTTGCGGCTCAGGGTAATTGATAGACACTTGTCCCTTCCAGCGACAATTATAACATTCGATGTCACGACCATTCCGTTTTCCATCCGGTTTTGGCGTACCCGTTTCGGAATTATTAGCACTATTTCCATTACGATTACTCAATTGTCCGATTTTCGCGGTATTGTATTCAATGTTCTTTCTCCGGCCGTAATTACCGTCATTTTTCACCGTATTATATTCACAGTAGATATTAATATCACGTAATAAGTCGTTTAATCCCACGTAATTTTTGAAAATTATCTTCTTCAAATCATTGTCGCTTATTCCGTTAATTATGTGATGAATGATATCCTCCTCACGTAAATTGACTCTCTTTCCCATTGCCGACATTTTGTAAAAATATTCTTGGGGTGTCTCGTATGATTTCCGATGCGTATGCGAAAAATGTCCTGGGAATCAACCCACAATTTCGCGCAAGAGGGCTTTTAATTTTTTCACTTTTAACGTGTTTATTCTAATTCCGTTCTCTATGCACATACATTTTTTTTCGGTTATTTCATTCGAAAACTGTTGCCTTTAGATTCGTATGTTCATGGAAACACAAAAAAAAAATTATATCTTCTTTCGATTATCGTTGTCTCTTCTTTTCCACTTGAAATGGTAATGCACTCAACTATGTGTGTTTGTAATCAACCGTTATTCTTCTTTTGAATTTCACAGCGTCTGTTTTGCATTTCTTTCGCTTGTGTGTCTGTTTAGAACAAAAAATGTAATTTATTGCAACAGCAACATATATACGTAATGCTGCTGCGCCACTTCGTATATGCACGCGCGCACAAGATAAAACGTCCACCAACAGCAAAAGCGTATTGCTGTTTTCTTTTATACAAAACCACCGTCGCCAAGATTTGCAAAACACACACAAACACGTACTGTTTTTGTTCTTTATCCCACTTCTGATATTGTCAAAAACTCCTTTAAGGTTTCAAAGTTGTTTATTCATTTCAAAAAAAGATTAAAAATAACAAAAATAAAAGGTTAATTCAAATGCTCGAACGAATGCTTCGAACGGCTAAACTACGACTGACTGCTTTTCTCTTCTCACTTCAAGTAAGTGTTGCCGGACGCTCTGAGGCTGCAGGGCTGCCAGATGATGATGATGGTGAGATGGTATTGCCAGGTGACACTATACAGACAAGCCCGCTTCAATTGACGTATTGGACGACAACATTGAAGCATTTACTCGTGAGACACCGGCCAAAATGTTGGAAAGAGTATGCCAAAATTGTACTAAGCGGATGGACCATTTGAGGCGCAGTCGCGGGCAATATTTGCATGAAATAATCTTCAAACATTAAATTATATGGACATTTTTCTGAATTTCATGTGTTTTTTTTTTTAATTTTCCTATAGCTCTTAAAAAATCACCCCTTACAAGACCATCAACAGTACATAATTACTGTCCTTATGAATTAATTTTCAGTAAAATCCCAAATAGTTTTGAAAATTTCAATGAGGTTGTTGGGTCACATCTACAGTATTTATAAGTAACTAAATTTACTATTTATAAATAACTAACATAACAACATAATAACAATAAAAAAACAATAATAACAATAAAATGAATTTATAATATAAAAATAATTAACTAATATTGAAATTGAAAACATACATACAGTGTACAACATACATACTTTGTAAGAAAATATAAATGAAAAAAGTGAACAAATAAAAATAGAAAGTAATACAAAATAGTGAATAAATTATATATAAAGTTTCATAAAAAAAAAACAATATACATATATATATATGCATATGCTAAACTCAATAAAATAATATTAAACTTACATACTACATACCTTTAGCAATAAAATAAAAAGATTTATCTTACGTTTTTGCTAATTAGTTTATTATACAAATTTAATAAAGGATTTCAAAAGATTTAAAAGATTTTAATTTTACGAGAGAAGACGTCTGGAGTCGATGGAGGTTTTGATCAAAGAGAGCGGATATTATGGCGGCACGTAACAAGTGATGTCGAAATCAAAAACTTCGTGTTTACACAACTGCGTGTTTACACTACAAGTAATCGGTAACTGTGTTGGCAACGCTATACATAGGGTGCCACATTACTCCCCTGCCTAGTGGAGGCTCACCTGTACCTGAAAGGGATTACCACTCGTCTGCCACTGAAGGTAATTTTCGGCTTTACCTGTTTGGGATTACATTTTCGAGTTGGAATGTGATGAGAAACGTTAGCACCGTGGTCTTCTGGGTCGCTTTTGTTGGCTAGGTGAGTGCAAGGCTTATCATCGGCAATTCCTTGAGTCACATCCAAAAAAATGTTCTGAGGTACGTCAGGTAAGGTTTTCTGAGGCTCGTTAGGCGAAGTTCTTTGAGACATGTGAGGAGATTCTTTGGTTGCGGTTTGTGATGTAGGAAAGCTAAAGTTGTCACTGAAATCACTCTCGGGGATGAAGGCAGGTTTAAGGCGATCGATGCTAATATTACTTCGGCGACCTTTCCTCAAAATGGTGAAGTATTTGTTAAATCGCTTTACAACCGGAAAAGGGCCGTCATAAGGTTGAGTAAGAGAAGGTCGGATCGCATCGTTGCGGACGAAAACATGCGTGGTGCTATGTAGGTCCTTAGAAATAAATACTCGCGGCGTGGTATGATGAGCTGTATTCGTTGAAGTTAATTTATTCATCGCAGCACGGAACTTCGATATGTAATCTGTGCGAGGGTCAGGAGTTGACGTTGAGTGAAGAAATTCTCCGGGTATAGCAAGCGTAGAGCCATAAACCATTTCTGCCGGTGACGCGTTAATGTCGGGTTTAAAGGCTACTCGTAGACCAAGAAGGATGACTGGAAGGTGGTCTACCCATCTTGTCGGGTTATGACACAATATTGCTGTTTTCAATGATCGATGCCACCGCTCGATGATACCGTTGCACTGGGGATGATACGGTGTGGTGCGCAAGTGTGTCGTGCCAATTGTTCTCATTAATTCAGCAAAAATTTCGGACTCGAATTGGCGACCTCGGTCTGACGTTATTCGTGACGGCACGCCAAATCTGGATATCCACTGGGCTATAATCGCTTTAACGACCACTTCGGCCGACATATCTGGAATCGGTATAGCCTCGGGCCAGCGCGTAAATCGGTCTATTATAGTGAGGCAGTATCGTTGCCCTTCGCACAATGGAAACGGACCAACGATATCTATGTTGATATGAGAGAATCGTTCTTTCGGGGGCTCATATTTAGCAATAGCTGATCGACTATGCGTTTGTATTTTCGCTTTTTGACATTGTATACAACTACGTATGAACTCTGCGCAATCTTTTCGGACACCAGGCCAACAAAATCTCTGAGTCACCAATTTTGTAGTAGCTCGTACACCAGGGTGTGACAGGTTATGAACCGTAGACAAAATTTGACGTCGAAAGTTCCTAAGGATAATAGGTCGTATACGAGATGTAGTAGTGTCACATGCCAATTGATGACTACAACCTGGAATAGGAAATAATTTTATTTTTAACGAATTTTTGCCATTTTCTGCATCTACGCATCCACATATAGAGCTAATTGAGCTTCGGCGGCGGGATGAGCTAAAAGCGTGGCGTTTGCCAGTTCGGATTTGCAGCGTTCGAAAGCTTCTTCTGCGGACTGAGTCCAGGTTAAGGGCGAGCGATCATTCTTCCTGTTGCCGGTTATTAGATTTTGTAGCTGAGTCTGATAGGTGATGGCGTGTGGCAGGAATTTCCGATAAAAGTTTACCATAGCTATAAACCTTTTAAGTTCCTGTGCCACTTTTGGTTTCGGAAACTGCTTAATAACTTCGACTTTTTCAGGCAACGGGCGGATGCCCTCAGCATTTACTAAGTGTCCCAAAAATTTGATTTCCGTTTTGCCAAACTCGCACTTTTTAAGATTTATTGCCAGGTGGTTATCGCGCAAACGACGGAAGACTTCCGAAAGGTCGGAATAATGCTGCTCAATTGAATTAGAGGCAACGCAAATGTCGTCGATATATGGGAAAACGAAGTCCAATCCCCGAAGTACCTCGTTTATGAGCCTTTGGAACGTTTGGGCCGCATTACAAAGACCGAAAGTCATGTACTTAAATTCGAAGAGGCCGAAGGGGGTACTTATAGCGGTTTTAGGGATGTCGTCCGGGTGGATGGGGGCTTGATGAAAAGCTTTCTGTAAGTCTATCTTCGTGAATATCGTCTTACCTCGCATGTTGGTCGTAAAATCCGTTAAAAAAGGTAGAGGATATCGGTCGGGAAGCATTTGCGCATTTAGTGCACGATAATCCCCGCATGGTCGCCAGGTTCCATCGCTCTTCTTGACCATATGTAAGGGGCTGGACCAGTTGCTTTTCGAAGGCTGACAAATACCGGTTTTGATTAAAAAGTCAAACTCCTTTTTGGCAGCTGCCAGCTTCTCGGGGCAAAGGCGTCGGGGTCGGCAAAAAACTGGCTGTCCTGTTGTCTCGATCCTGTGGACTATAGAAGACTTGGTTGTAGAACCATAAGGCGCTAGTTTCGTGATGTCGTGGAACTGCCTTAGCAAAACGGTGAACGGGCTGGTCGCGTCGAAGGTTCTAATTGAGGCTGCTTCGTTGCAGGTCGCGGACTTGAGCTCTGATGTGGTCCCGGTGGTATTATCGACGAGTCGATTACGCCGAAGGTCTATTAAAAGGTTATGATGCTTTATGAAATCAGACCCGATGATTGGTGACGTAACATTGGCAATCACGAACGACCAATAAAAATCGCGGCGTAGACCGAGATTCAATTTAATGCGCTTTTCACCAATAACTTTTATAGGGGACCCGTTGGCAGCGAAGAGAGTAACGGCAGTTGGGCGAATGTCAAATGACTTGGAGGTTAACGGTAATACTGACACATCAGCACCACTATCAATTAAAAAAAATTTTTGGGAATACTTATCTTTAATTTGTAGGCGAAATATTTGGCATCTGTCACGGGGGATGTCGCCAAGCTCCTCCGTTGCACTGTCGAGTCATTTTGAAGGCGGCGACGAATTTGTAGACAGCACATTCAGCTGGCGTTTCCTGTGTTTGCAGGGGCTGCGACACTTTCTTGCGTTCCGGCCGTATTTCTGATGGTACCAGCATTCATACCCGGTGGCTCTTTCACAATACGCTGGTCGTTGTTCGGAGAGTCGGCGATCCTGGTGAATTCCGGCGGAGCACCTGTAGAAGCGGCTACGACTGGTTGGGCGAATTCTGGCAGGCGTTTGATCCACAAACCTTTGAGAGCTGCGTCTCCTACTGTGTTACCAGCCACGCGTTTCATCTCGTAATAGAGATCTGATGGCTTCTTGTCTCCCAGGGGCATTTCGGACAGAAGTCGGTTGAGTCGGCGTTGCTCGCTATCGGCGAAATGAGCGATAATCTTTGCCTTCGTATATTCGTATCTGTCTGTCGGCGGCAGAGAAGCGATTACGTCTGCTAGTTGGGAAATGACGTTGGGATCAAGCGCTGCCAATATGGTGGCCGTTTTCTGCTTGTCAGCGACAATTCCTGATGCCGTAAACCAAAAATCCATCGTCGTGAACCAGGCTTCTATATTGGTACTGCTCATTTGCGGTACGGGAAGCCTAGCGTAAACCACGGAGACCTCATGTGGTGGTGGTTGTTGTTTGCTGTTTTCCGTAGCAGTCGCCGTTGATGTGCCGCTTTCATCCACAGTACTCATGTCAGGTATCAGGATCACGTCGGGGTCACCAGTTTAGCAATAAAATAAAAAGATTTATCTTTGCTAATTAGTTTATTATACAAATTTAATAAAGGATTTCAAAAGATTTAAAAGATTTTAATTTTACGAGAGAAGACGTCTGGAGTCGATGGAGGTTTTGATCAAAGAGAGCGGATATTATGGCGGCACGTAACAAGTGATGTCGAAATCAAAAACTTCGTGTTTACACAACTGCGTGTTTACACTACAAGTAATCGGTAACTGTGTTGGCAACGCTATACATAGGGTGCCACATACCTATCTAGAACTGACTAACAGTGTAGTGTAGTGGAAAAATCAAAAAACAAATACAACACACATCTAACATCACACCACCATATCAACAGGACATCTGTAAACACCAAACCAACCCTCAACCAAATTTTCTGAAGGAAGTTGCCAATTTTTTGCCCAGATGCCCCTGCATCATCTGTAAAAAGGAACGTACTTCTGACATTAGTTTCGAACCAGAGGTAACAAGATATATTTGTGTTGTTTCCTTAAATTTGTAATCTACTCAAATTTAAGAGGTTTTTTGTAATCTATTCGAAAAACTGCTTAACGACATAGAATCGAACACAAATAATATATTTTGTACTTGGAAATTTTGAAATTATTTATTTATTTAATTATAAAATTAAATTTTATCATACGAATCACCTTATTTTTTATGTAAATCGTGCGTGTTGTTGTTATTGTCGTCATACACACAATTGCGTACACTATTGATCGCGACAAACAAATTCGTTATTTGACTTGATAAATTTTATATTTATCAAAGGTTGTGAGATGAATGAACATATATTGCTATTTGATAATTTTGATTGTGGAACCAGTGTCTGGGGAATCGTGAATAAAAGAACTGAAATAGGACACAAATCCGAATATTTTTTAACCGGCGAGAGTTTGATAACTTCGTCAGAGTTCCTAATCCAAAGCAAATCATTCGTCTTTTGGGAATTTTATTTAACCAATAAATTAATTTGGTTACATTCGATTTGCTTTGATTTCATAATTGAAAAGTGACTAGTAGAAAGAAACAAGATTCTCACTCCAAATCGGAGAGCTTGGAGAAGTTAATTACAAAGAAAGCAAAGGTTATTGAAAACATAGATCGAATTCGTAAATCCATTGTGAAAAAGACAATTTCGTTCAATCCAATCGAATTGGAATGTCGACTTGACATGTTAAAGAACTATATTGACCAAGCTGTGAAGCTCCAGTCCGATGTGGACACTTTGGATCCCGAAAATAATGATAGAGCTGAGCTTGAGAACGCTTGTGTGACCACCAAATCACTGTTTTTGAAATTCCTGGCCTTTCACGGACAACAACACCAGTCGAGGCTCCCAAACATGAAACTCCCTAAGTTTAGCGGAAAATATTCCGATTATAAGAATTTTATGAGTTTGTTTGAGAACTTGGTCCACAATGATCCGACGTTGACAGACATTGAAAAATTTAATCATCTAATATCATGCTTGTCCGATGAAGCTTTGGGTACAGTAAAAGCTTTTCAGATTTCAGAGAAAAATTATCCCAAAGCAATAGAGAGTTTGAAGAAGGTTTATGACAATGAATGTCTTATATTTTTCGACAATATAAGAAAACTTTTTGATTTCCCACAGATCACAAAACCTTCAGCTATTGCTTTGCGAAGTATTGTGGTGAATACGTAGTAAAAAGAAACAGTTTTTATTTTTACTAGTGCGACTTGAAACGCACTGGTTGAGTTTTATTTTATAATTGAATTCTTTAGGGAAAATATCCCTTGTTTTATACAAAATTTTTGGCTGATTTAGCATTTCCAAATCACCCCCTTAATTGTAATACATTTCAATATTTACTTAATGCTATTACATTAGTTTGTACTTATGTTCTATAATATTACATTAGTTTGTGTGTATTTATTACGGGACAAGTGGGTGCAAAATGACACGCGCCTATTGTCCCTATACAATAGTCATAATTCCCACGGTAAAGTGTGAAGAGAGCCACACACGATCACAAGAACTGAAATACAACAACAACACACATTGTCCACACAATACGCAAACCAATGCGCCAGCGTACCGTCAATGAAATATCAAATGATCATCGCATGTGCGCCTTACTATTGCGCTGCAGCGATGGTCAGCAACATTGAGTCAAGTGGCCGCTGTTCATATGCAATTGGATATTCTTTTGCTTGCGCTCATTGTATGAAAATATAACATAAAATGTTGTGTTAGTATTGACGACTGTATAATCATGCTACACCTCCATACAACTTTTGTTCTATGGACATTCTTTTACAATAATAAAAACAAATAATTCTTAAACTAAATTTATTACTATCTTTTAATTTCTTAATTAATATATGTATACAGTGTACTCTCTCCTAAAGGACACCCCTCTTAAGCGGACACCTTCAATGAACGGACACTTTTTTCAGTCCCAAAGAAATTGTAAGGGATTTTTAAAGTATTTCTCTCTTATGCGGACAACCCTCTCATAACAGGACACGGACACTTTTTTCCACGACATATTGACATTTTAGTTCCCCATAAACGGACGACATGCAGATGGTAACACTATTTTTTTTTTTTTTTTGTTTATAACTTACGTCGTGGTAACGCTTGTACACATTTTTTTATTCGCTGAGTTGAATAAAACGTGCATTTAAAAGGGCGAATCCCGAAAATAGGCATTTAAAAATGAAAAACTTAGTGTACGCGAGTTAGCAAAGAAATGTAAAATCAGCAAGTGACAAGCTGCTTGCATCATCAAAAACAAAGAACAAATTTTAAGATTGTGGGACACTGATATCAATCCGGAGAGAAAAAGAAGTATGTTGAAGCCCATGGGTCTTAACATAGATAAATTGTGCTACGAATGGTTTGTTAAGGCTCGAAATAAAAACATTCCTTTATCGGGCACACTTATAAGAAGCAAGGCCAAAGAAATTGCAGGGAAACTTAATTATGTCGATTTTAATGCATCATCTGTGCACTTCTTATAAGGAGGCTTATTTAGCCATAAGAAAACTAAAAAGTTTTTCTTTATATCACAGCGATCTTGAAAGTGTTAAAATGCTGACTGATCTTCAAATACATCTCCAAGATATTGAAATTAAACGTAAACTTGCCAAGCTATAATTTCGGACTATTTTAAATCCAGGTCTTTCAAACTTTTTTCTCTTTTATGTAAATAAAATTTCTGTTTATTTTGTCTTGTCATTATATGTTCGTTTTTGTTTTGGAAATAAAAGTATTTAAAGAAATAAATATGTACTTATAGTTTGTTGATTGCTCTTTTGGAGTTTCTCTCATAAACGGACACTCCTCATAAGCGGACAAAATTGTCAGTCCCATAGGTGTCCGCTTAAGAGAGAGTACACTGTATATGCATATATATATGTATTTTTTTTTTACTTGAGGCCTCATATTTTTAGTTAGTTATTTTTATAGTATAGCTTAAGTCTATTCTTATGTACTACTTCTTCTTTATTATTTTTCTTATCAACTATAGTTACATTATTTCTTAAATCTATATTTTTAATTTTATATGGACCTTTGTATTGGTTATCCAATTTGTGTCTGGTTTCATTTTTAAGAAATACTAAATCTTCTATTCTAAAATTACAATCTAATGTATTCCTATCATAATTATTCTTTTGATTAATTTTATTTATATCTAATAATTGTTTGGCTCTTTTAAGTGCTACTTCTAATCTTCTTTAGCATAATCATCCACGTTATATAGTGGTGCAACTCTATCTACCTCATTGAAATTTTTAAAACTATTTGGGATTTTACTGAAAGCTAATTCATAAGGACAGTAATTATGTACTGTTGAGGGTGTTGTATTAAAACAGTAAAGCCGAAAGTCCATAGCATGCGTTTCATGCGTGCTTGCATTACATGCGTATACCGAAAAAGTAGAATCAGTGTAGTTGTATGTGACAAGAAACATAAGAAAATGCATAGAATGCATAGATGCGTAGAACGCATCAAGTAGATCTACTTTCTACTTTTCTATGCGACTCATGCAGTGTTGGAAAATGTCAGCAGTTTTTTAAACTTGGCATGCCAAATTATATACTATTGTGAATGGTTTCGATAGATATGTTTACATTTTACGACATTATTATTTTCGCATTTTTTTTTGCATTATAAAAATATTAAAAAAAACATATTTCATAATAAAGTTTACTACTAATTTAAGAGAAAAATACATTTTTAGCACATTTCTGAACTTTTCATCATTTCATGAACAAAATATGCATGTTACTAGTTGTCGATTGTTTTTATGTACTGAGTGTCATCTACTTTGAATTTATTTATTTGTAAACATGAAAAATGGAGGACAAATTAACCGAAAACAATCGTCTTGTGTTCTTTTGAGGATTTTCGTAGGACTTAACAGCACAAAATATCACATATTTAAACTCATAAATTTGTAATTAATGGCATAAATTCTTTTAAAATTACAATTTGATTTTCTATTTTTCCCAAAAATGTTCTTGTTTGCTTTTTTATTGTTTACCACAACAGCTGACCAAAACAAAAAACCAGTCGCATAAAACGCATTGTGTGTAACTTGCAATAAGAACCGCATAGAAAGCAAAAATTGCATGTAACGCAGTCCGCATGAAACGGATGGTATGGACTTTCGGCTTAAGTAAAATACTTAAACCATTCATCCCAGTCGTCTTTATCTACTGATATATATGAACGTACGTATTCATTAAATGTACTGTGAGTTCTTTCTATTGTACCTAATGTCTGGTGATGATGTGCTGTTGAAGTTAATTTTTCAACTTTCAATAGGTTGCAAAGTTCAGTCAGTATTGAGTTTTTGTATTCTGTACCCATGTCTGTAATGAACGTCTTCATTGGACCATAGGTAAGTACAAAGTTTTTAAATATCGCTTTAGCGACAGTTTTTGCCGATTTATCTGGTATTGGTACCGTTACCAAATATTTAGTTAAGTCACATATCAATGTTAATGCACATTCATTTCCGTTTATTGATCTAGGAAATGGTCCGATTGTATCTGCATACACCGTATCAAATGGCATGATGGGTGTTTCTTTGAGAATCATCGGACTTTTAATGTGTTTGGTTGTTTTTGCTAAGTGACATTTTTGACATGATTTTACATATTTAGCTATGTCTTTTGTCATGTTTTTCCAGTAGTAGTATCTTTTTATTTTTTCTGCGGTTCTAAATATCCCGCAATGACCTCCTTCAACCGGGTCATCATGGTACTTCAGCATTATCTCAAGAATTGCCTTAGCGCTCTTATTATTTATTGTAGTTACTTTGTTTAATAGCGCTATTTTAATTTTACGTAATACATTATTGCCTGTATCTTTAAATTCCTTAGTTGAGATAAATTCGAAAATTTTCTCACTAGGTGCTAACTGTAGTTTATTAATGTTTAATTTACTGGCCACTTGCTCGAGCCTAGAGAAAACTTGTCTTAAGTCAAGTTTCTCTTTAGTAAATAAATCACTAATTTTTATGTTAGCTACAATAGATGCTACAGTATGATCGATACGGTATCCGCGATATACGATTCTTTATTGTCAATTGGTGACGATAAAAAGATTACAAATGCCATTCTCAGACATTTAGTGATGTCAAAGGTAGATCCAGTCACCAAATCGAAATGGGAAGAACAACTCGAGAAACTTCCCCTTTGGTCAGACTGTGAATCCGCCTTGAACAAACGATATCAGCATATTGCAGCTGAGGAGTCTTCAAGTTCAAGGCCGAGGTTTGATAATCAAAGAACTGAACATTTTTCGAGAAGAAATAATAGAGCTTCACTAAATGTTTCGAAAGCCAAATTACCTGCTGACAAATGTTTGTTCTGCAGATCTGTTCAGCATAATATTATTAATGGCCTTTCATTTTCTGCTGAGCCAGTAAGTCGAAGATTTGACTTTATTAAATCAATGCCAGCATGTATGAATTGTCTGAAAAAGGGACACACAGTAGCGAAGTGTACCTCATCGAAATGCAGAATTTGTGGTAGCTCGCATAATTCATTGCTACATAGGTACACTACAAGTGTAAGTTCAAATAATAACTACACTAACCACTCATCGACTTCACATGGATCGGTTAATTATTCTTCGTCCGATGAAAGAGTTATTCTTGTGAAAGCAGTGGTCAGTGTAAGAAGTAGCTCTGGTGAATTGGTACCAGCGAGAACACTTTTGGATTCCGGATCTCAACCGAATTTAATAACTGAGGAACTTGCGCAGCTACTTCGATTAAAAAGAGAAGGAGGCAGACTAAATTTAACTGGCATTAGTGAAACGAATTCACTTTCGAAATCTTGCGTTAATTTAACTGTCACGTCGATGGTTAACTCTACTCAGTTCAATGCGAAATTTTGGGTATTGAGTTCGATAACTAATTTCCAACCTGATAGTGTTATAAATACAACCGGCTTTCATATTCCTAACAATATAAAATTAGCTTCGAATTAATGTGTGTTGGTCAGATAAAATCTGGCCCGAGCCTTCCAATCCTTCAGAAAACTTCACTTGGTTGGATTGTCACTGGCAAATACAATCAATCAAAGGGCTCCATTAATTCTAGCGTTTGTCATTTGAGTACTTCGATCGAAAGCGAGAGTAATATTGATTCGATAGTCAGGAAGTTCTGGGAACTGGAGGAGGTTCCAACTGAATCAATAAAAATTTATTCAGAAGAGAAACAATGAGAGGATAAATTTCGGGATTCAATACGACGTTTAGCGTCAGGACGATTTGTAGTCTCACTACCTTTCAAGTCTGATACAGAATTGTTGGGTTCTTCGTTCGAAGTCGCAAAGCGGCGATTTCTCTCATTGGAACGAAGACTGTCAAAGAACGACACGATGAGACATATGTATCATGACTTTATGAAAGAGTATTTCAATTTGGGGCATATGTCACTTTTGGATAATATGCCAGATTCTACTCATTATTTCATACCCCATCAATGTGTTCTGCGGCCTCAAAGTACAACTACTGAACTTCGAGTAGTTTTCGATGCTTCGTGTAGAACATCTTCTCATGTGTCACTAAACGATCTGCTAATGGTCGGTCCTACTATTCAAGAGGAACTGTATTCTACACTCATCCGTTTTCGAGAAAATGTATTAAGTTTTAGTCGACGAGAATGATAGGAATTTCCAACTAATCCTTTGGGGACAGAATCCATCTGATAGCTTACAGGCTTTTCGATTAAACACTGTAACTTATGGCACGGCTTCTGCTCCATTTCTGGCTATAAGATGTCTGATTGAATTGAGCGATTGGTACAAAGAGACTTTGCCTATTGGTTCAAAAGTTGTTCGCAGTGATTTTTACGTTGATGATTTGCTAACCGGTAGTGAAAGTTACGAGGATCTGATTACAATTCGTAATCAAGTCACTGAGATCCTAAGTTTAGCTGGTTTTAACCTTGCGAAATGGTTTTTAAATCATCCTAGACTTATTACTACTCTGCAAAGTGAGAAACTGTTGCATAGTGATTCCGATTCTGATAAGGCTTTGGGCTTACATTGGAGTCCGAAGAATGATTCATTAAAGTTTCATTTGGAGAATTCTTTCAAGGATTTGAAAGCAACGAAAAGAAACACACTATCAGTTTCTTCTCGATTATTTGATCCTCTCGGATCCAATAGGGTACTATCGGTATAAAATCCAAGATCCTACTACAGGAGCTTTGGATTAAAAAGCTTGCCTGGGATGAATCGATTCCCATGAGACTTGATACTTCATGGGAAAATCTCAAATATAATTTAATGGAGATCGATTCAATAACAATCCCAAGATTCGTTTAGACAACTTCCACTGCAAATATCCAAATACATGGATTTGCTGATGCCTCAATGCGAGCATATGGGTGTTGCATTTATATCAGAAGTTTCGAGTCTCATGGGAATCGATTCATCCCAGTCAAGCTTTTAAATCCAAAGCTCCTGTAGTAGGATCTTGGAAAATCTTGGAAATCTATTGGAAAAAGGAAAACAAATGTATTTCTTGCAGTAGAGGATCCACAGAATTGCTTGTTGGATCTCATGGAAAAGTATTCCTCGTACAAAAAATTGTTACGAGTAACTACGTTTGTAATCAGATTTATTGACATCTTGAAAAAACGTGAGGTTGAGAAAAATTGTCCACCTACTGCAATCGAATTGAAATGGGCCTTCTTTCGACTTGTAGAAACAGTCCAGAAAACTAATTTTTCTGAGGAGATACTCAAGCTTCAGAAATCTCTTGTATTGCCCTCTAATATCCAGAGGTTGACACCATTCATACATACATTTGTTGAGGAGAATAAGTCGTTTTCATTAATAAGGGTAGGTGGAAGACTGCTAAACGCAGACTTGAGGTATAATACCAAGTTTACACTATAGTTACCGAAAAGAAATAGCTTTGTCACGCTTTATTTGCGAAACTTGAATTTTGGAAATTGTCTGTACAAAAATTGCTGGTACAAAAGCACTTATAGCTCTTTCGCGAGAGAATATTTGGTTGATAAATGCGAAAGAAGAATGCAGAAGAATAGTTAGCAAATGCGTACACTGCTTCCGCTATAAACCGAAGCTTATGTCCCAAATAATGGGAAATTTAACCACTAATAGAGTGAGAGCTTCGCGCCCATTTTTAATAGTCGGAGTCGACTACTGTGGTCCTATTGACGTATCTTTGAGAATACGTGGACGACCACCATTAAAAATTTACATAACGGTTTTCGTTTGCTTCACATCTAAGCCAGTACATTTAGAATTAGTCTCTGATCTTTCCTCTGATGCTTTTCTTATGTCTTTGAAAAGGTTTGCTGCCAGGAGAGGACTGCCCAAAGAAGTATACTGCGACAACGCGACGAATTCCGTCGGAGCCAGCCGCGTACTGAGAGAGCTGCACCAAGCGTTCGACAAGAGTCGACAGGCCGTCGAGTCGTACGCAGCGTCGTCCGGGGTGAAGTTCAACTTCAGACCACCTCGGGCGCCGCACTTCGGAGGACCATGGGAAGCCGCTGTCAAACAAGCGAAATTCCTGCTTCTGCGAGTCGTGGGCAACATGGCGCTCACGCAAGAAGAAATGGCAACAATGCTCGCAGAAGCAGAGGCGGTGCTCAACAGTCGTCCAATCGCACCGCTGTCTCCAGACCCCAACGACGGAGAAGCCTTGACACCAACACATCTATTAATAGACGAGGGTCTGCGTTCGCTGCCGCCAGAATCCGCAGAAGGCGTGAAAGACAAAGAGGCGAAGTTATGCAAGCGTTGGCGTCTGCTCTGCAATCTCAAGCAGACATTCTGGCAGGCCTGGTCTCGGGACTACATCCTCGGGCTGCAGGGCAGAACCAAGTGGCACCAAGGAATGCCCAACCTCGAAGAAGGTCAAGTGGTGATCATCCACGAAGACAATCGCCCGCCACAGCAATGGCTGACCGGGAGAGTCGTGGCCGTAATCAAAGGCGAAGACGGCAAGGTCAGAGTGGCGGAGGTAAGAACTCGAAACGGCGTCTATAAACGCCCTGTCCATAAATTGGCACCTCTACCATATAATTGAAGACATCTAGTCCTTCAATGGGCCGGAATGTTGGGCCACATCTACAGTATTTATAAGTAACTAAATTAACTATTAATAAATAACTAACATAACAACATAATAACAATAAAATACAATAATAACAATAAAATGAATTTATAATATAATAATAATTAAATAATACTACTAATTTTATAAACATGAACTACCCTATTATAATCTATTAATAATTAAGAAAGTAGCGTTAAGTTCAATGAATAAATAATATATAATATCTATTACAAGGACAAATAAAGCTGTTAAAGCCAATAAATATATTTTATTTTGTTTTAGTTTATCTTATTTTATTTCAGTTTATTTTATTGCATATTTTAAGTTGACGAAAATTATTTTATTACAGTGTAAATTTATAAATACATTTTATTTAATTTTTTATGTTGACAAAATTTGGAATTAAGTTTCATTTGGCAGTAAAACTATTTTTTGTTTTGTTTGCATTAATTTCTTTGCATTCTTTTTTTTTTGTTGTTCATGGTCACATAGCCAATGAACTTATTAATTTCACAAAACAGTAGTTACGTAAGAAATGCAATAGCAGGGACAAGAAAATTAAATTTGAATTGTATCAGTTTTATTGTTATTTATAGATTTAGTATAAAAACTCAATAAAATTTAAAATTTCGCGCTGTAGTAAAACTCAATTATTTTAATTATTGCATGCCATTACGTTCAAGTTCCAAGTGCTTGAAAGTAAGAACTCAAAATCAAAATTAGTACGGTTCAAATTTATGTGTTTGAATTGAGTCATACTAATTAACCCTCCAAACAAAAGCTGAATGTCCTTGACCGTTATCATTAAGTTAAATTATGATATATTAGAAGTAAGAAAAGAATATGAAGAAAATAAATAAGTTAGTTGAAGTAATAACTCCATAGACATCGTTCTCTTCTGTTTTATAATCGAATATTTTGGTCTGTATTCGCGAGTGTTTTTAAAATTCACATAGTGTCCATTTATTTATTAAATTATAATTTATTTAATTTAATATTCACCTTAAAAAATATTAAGGAATAACAGAGGTTAATAGAGTTTCACCACTATATAACGTGGATGATTATGCTAAAGAAGCAAAATTTAGATTAGAAGTAGCACTTGAGAGAGCCAAACAATTATTGGACATAAATAAAATTAATCAAAAGATGAATAATGATCGGAACATATTAGATTGTAATTTTAGAATAGGATATTTTGTATTTCTTAAAAATGAAACCGGACACAAATTGGATAATCAATAATAAAAAAGAAATAATGTAACCATAGTGGATAAGATAACTAATAATTTTCAGTCTACTTATAGGCAGTTGGCCATGATCAGGGCAGCGGCTTTTCGTATCCTAATTCAGTGGGAAGTGTCTCTATTTCTAATATATATTCATTTGATGAGGAGTCTGTTCTTGAGTCTTTGTCTGGACTGAAACATACATACTTGCCTGGCCCCGACGGGGTACCGGCCTGTATTTTGAGAAAGTGCGCTGTTGTCTTGAGTGGTCCTTTGACCTTTATATTCAATCGGCTTCTGAGGGCTCGTCATTCTCCATCTATTTGGAAGAGTTCGTTTATAATTCCTTTGCATAAGTCGGGTAATAAATCCAATATTTCCAATTACAGGGGTATTGCCAAACTCAGTGCTATTCCCAAGTTGATGGAGAAACTCGTGACGGATTATCTCTTTTTTAATACGAAATCTTTAATATCCCCTTTCCAGCATGGTTTTTTAAAAGGTAGGTCGACTGTCGCTAATCTTCTTGAATTTACTACACGTGTTTTCAGAAGTTTTCTTGCAGGCGCTAGGACTGATGTGATTTATACTGATTTCAGTAAGGCTTTTGATAGGGTTGACCATAGTATTTTGCTTCTTAAACTGTCATTAATCGGTATTCCCGATATTATTCATCGTTGGCTCCTACCTCTCCCTTAGGACTCAGAGGGTATTGTTTAGGAATGTATTGTCTAAGACTGTATATGTTACTTCTGGTGTTCCGCAGGGTAGCCATTTGGGTCCTTTACTGTTTTTATTGTTTCTTAATGATCTTCCTTGTGCTATTTCTGATTGTAATATTCTAATGTATGCTGATGACGTTAAATTATTTTATATTTTTGATGATGACTGTTTCCATACGGAGAATATTCGGAGAAGTTCCAAATATTGAATACGTATTTTTGGAGATAATTGACTGTGGAAGGAAGCTGTTACTAGGTACTGTGTACAGACCTAATAAGACCATATACATCGGACCGCTGATCAACGAATTGACTGATATTTGCCTCGGCTACACTGACATCATAATAGCCGGTGACTTTAATGCAAATATTTTAGTGGACAGGAGATTAATGTTCGACCTAAGTGCTATAGGTTTGGGGTTAGTGAATGAGGTTTTGCCCACCCATTTTACGTCATCTTCGACTACGCTACTTGATCTTTTCTTTGTTGACAATCGTTCTAGTGTGCTATTATATGACCAACTTTCTGCACCGGCCTTCTCCAGACATGATCTTATTTTCCTGTCTTATGACTTCAAAATATCTTCGAAGGAGAAGAATATAACTTTTAGGTATTTTAGGAATATTGACGTTCCATCACTGGAGAATGAATTAATGAGCATAGCCTGGAAACGGATTTTCTATATGCCAAATGTTGACGAGCAGCTGAATTTTTTGCACTGTAATATTCAGAATCTGTACACCCAAAAAAATTTATAGGTAAATTTAACCAATTTTGTTGGTTAATATTGCACCAACCAACAAAAATAGTAAAAATAACCAATATGGAATTGTTAAAAAATTATTTACAAAAAACTTGGTTAGAGTACAATTTTTGTGGTTAGGCTACAAATTACATTGTACAAAATACCACGGATTATAGTATTATTACAGAAATAATTGTAAAATAACTTTTTAGTGGTAAAATGGCCCTTAAATTTGTATAGTAACAATTTGTTTGTAATAATACAATTTTAACGGTAAAATTACCGTAAAACTGTAACCATACTATTTTTACAGTAAAAGTACAATTTTAATGGTAGTTGGTTATTTTTACCAATCAAAATTGTTTGCTTATAAAAATTCCAACAAGAATTTACATTAGCAGTTCAGTTACTGTTAAAACTTGGTTATTTTAACTAATAAAAATTGTTTAGCCATAAAAATTGCAACAACAAATTGCATTAACAGTAAATTAACAACTGAAATTGGTTAAATTAACCAACAATATTTTTTTGAGTGTATGACAAATATGTCCGGATAAGGACGAAGCCAATGCGTGCCAACGAAAAGCCATGGTTCTCGAATGGAATTAGGGAACTGATTAGTAGCAAGAATAAGGCCTACGAACGATGGAAAAGATACCGAACTCCGGAACTTAGGGATATTTATAGAAATTGTAGAAGAAAGGTGAACTACGAAATTAGGACCGCTAAGTGTAGATATTATGGGGATAAATTAGAATCGGCTATGTCATCGCGGTGTAAATGGAAGGAAATTAGAAATATGGGTGTCTTGGATAATAAGGATAATTATACTAATCATGATATAGATGTAGACAAATTGAATTTTGAATTCTCGAATATCCCTATACCTGAATCGAATATTGATTACTATGACTTCACGGATCCAAGTGTTGCTTCTGATCTGAATGACAATGGCTTTCAATTTTCGAATGTCAACCTTGGGGACGTAAGTAGATCATTTCGAGGCATCAAATCAAATTCAATTGGCTACGATGAGATACATCCGAGATTCCTGAAAATTATACTAGACTACATTATTGTGTATATAACACATTTATTTAATACCATTCTGGCGACATCAGAATTTCCTTCAATGTGGAAGCACGCGAAAATTATCCCCTTACCCAAACCCGATGGAAAGTACAGACCGATTGCGATACTACCTTACTTGTCTAAGGCTTTCGAACGTTTGGTTCATGAGCAGATTAGCAAATATTTGTACGACAATTCTTTACTGACTAGCAGACAGTCTGGTTTCAGACCTAAACACAGCTGCATTACGGCCTTAGTGGATGTTGTAGAGGAGTTGAGGTCAAAAATGGATCAGAACATGGTGTCTATTCTGGTACTTCTAGAACTTCTTTGCTTGAATGCCAACAAATCAATGGCTATCATGATTGGAAAAATTGGTGTTTTGCCGACTTACTGCCACCATTAGTCGTTGGGGACTCGCCCATAGAATTCGTACAATATGCTAAAAACTTGGGTATTACTTTTAATAGCCAACTCTCCTGGACAAACCATGTTAATTCGATTTGTGGTAAGACGTATGCTATGCTGAGAAATCTATGGAGGACTCAGTCCTTTACGCCTGTTAGTATACGTATGCTCTTGGCCAAGACATACCTAATTCCAACCCTCTTATATGGATGCGAGCTTTTTGCGGGTTTGGACTCTGTCAGCAGGAATAAACTTAGGATAACTTATAATAACATAGCAAGATATATTTTTGGACGCAGTAGATATAGTAGTATATCACATTTTGCCTAAAGAATTTATAATATGACATTGGAAAGCCTCTTAAAATACCGTATGCTAATTTTCTTGCACAAGATTGTTTATTCAGGGGAACCTAATTATCTATTTACTAGACTACAATTTTCCAGGACAAACAGGGGCTATAGGATAAACTCCGTAAGATTCCTTAAACAGGAGGCTAATTCTAGCATTCGTATACGAACGAGTTTTTACTCGAACGTGCGAGTTTTTTTAGTTTTGGGATTCTCTTATTCGTTATCGAGTAAAGTGTATTGAAATTTCTAATGCTGGCATTCGATAACGTGTGATTATTCGAAAGCAACCTTGGGAGTTTTTACTCGTAGGCACTAAAGCTTTCGAATTAACGTTTTTCTGCTGTAAAGGATAATATAGAAAAATGTAAGTAACAAATTTATAATAATTTATGTGTAGTGATCTGTAATGTGGCAACTCCACAAACACATTAAGCCTCTGACAGTTGGAATGCAACCTTGCTTTTAGTGTTTCCTATTATTACTCTTTTTTTTTATAAAAACCTATCGAAGTGTAAAGTAGTGCACGGACAAAAAAGAAATAAAGCATCTATTAAAATATCAGGTGTGGGGTACATCTTAAGAAACATAGAAACCGAAAGACCAGAACGTCGAGATAATGGATCTCAGACCCGGACGCCAAATAATGATGGATGCGCTAGATGCTGCTGGAATAAATTTCCCCCCTTCGGCCACGCTGAGCCAACTGCGGGTGTTATATGAAGCGTTGCTGAAGGTGGAGGATAAAAATAACCGCGCTTTGAAACCAGGGGAAGATACGAAACAATTTTCCGCCCACGTAGATGATGACGATGCCGCCGAAAACACTACCAAGACACATGTTGTCCCAAACCCTGCTGTACTACTGCAACAACAACACACCGCAGAAACCAACACCGAAGTCCACGTGCCTGATGCCGCCGAAAGTGAAGACGATGCAACCGCTGTCCCGAAGTCAACCGTAACTGACGTCGCTGCCAGAATGCAAGAAGAAAAAACTTGTGATTTTCATCCAGACGTTGCGTCTGAGGAAATAAAAAGACTGCAACTTCGTTTACAGATGTTGCAATTGCAGCAACAGATACACGCTTTAGAAGAAGGTTTATCTCACCATGTCCCGACACGCAATATAGACTGGATGGAATTAGACGCTGCTGTCCCGATGTTTAGTGGCGACGACAACCAGGACATAGACCGCTGGTTTTTAGTCTTTGAAGACTATGCGGGGACGTTTTCCCAGAAGGAAAAATGCGTAGCCGTACGCCGACGATTGGTTGGGACGGCCAAACAGTACGTAGCAAACCTAGGCCTGCTACAATTTGAAGATTTAAAAAATCATTTAGTGAAGACGTTCAAGCGTACAGTCTCCCGGCGAGAGGTGTACAGGCAACTTCAGCAGAGAAATTTGAAGCCGGACGAGTCATGCCTCAGCTACGTGGTTGCCATGCAATCAATTGCTAATAAAGCAGACATAGAGGAACAAGAACTGGTGGATATGATAATTGATGGTGTGCCAAAGAATGACAACGCAGTTAACATGCTCTACGGTGCCAGTAGTATGGATGACTTACTACGTCGCCTGGATAGGTACGAGTGCCGCCGTCAACAACGCCGCGTCCTATCTAAGGCTGATACAGCAGTGAAACCGATGCCTCCTGAAACTGCCGGTGATAAGTCAACTGAAGCTGAGGTCCGCTGCTATAACTGTTCGCAATTTGGACATTACCAAAGTCAGTGCCAGAAGCCCAGACGTCCCCCGAATTCGTGTTTTGTGTGTGCAGAGGTGGGACATTTCCACAAAGACTGCCCGAGGAAGAAGAAGACTGCAGTAGTTGGAGCCATAGATATTAAGGGTATCAACGCATTCCAATTGGTAAGTGTTGCCTTCAGAAAACAAAACAAGCGCACTGGTGTTATTAATTTTTTTTCTTTATTTGATACGGGTAGCCCAATTAGTTGCATAAGTGAATCACTGGTACCTTTTGCAATCCCCATTAATGAAAAATTACCATCATTTCGTGGCGTTGGAAACAAGGTCATAAAGATGGTCGGTCGTGTTGAATGTAATATAATTTTCCAAAACAAAGCAGTAACGTGTAATTTATTTGTCTTACCTGATTCCGAAGCCATAGTGCCACTTTTGATCGGGCGTGACGTACTTAAGAAACTAGATATTCACTTATGTATTAAAAAAATTTCCTATAACAAAAATGAACTGTTAAAAATGAATTTAAAAAATAAAAATATTAGCAAAGAAATACATCGTGCGCTTGTGTTGTTTGAAATTTGTAGAGATCCTAAACTTCCACCTGTAGTAGAAAATTTATTTGACGAACTTCCATTTGCCTTGTGTAATGAAAACGATGTTATTGATTCCACTAACCTCGGCAAAATTGTTTCACCTGAGGAAAAACATTTAGAAGGTCGTAATAGAATTGCTTCTGAAGATGGGTATGGTATAGTTGAAAGCGGTATGGGTTTAGAAATTGTTGACGAGGATGAAGTTTGTGAGGAAAACATGGAAATAATTTGCAATGTTGAGAATAGTACAAATGTAGACGTTGATGAGGGACTGGACATGGCGAGTGTGTGTACATTGAGGTCGATATTGGAGAGGCAGTATTTTGACAGATTGGGATCTCCGACGCGAAGTGTAGATTATTGTATGGAAATTAGGGTAACTACCGATGTACCGATTTACAGTGGCCCAAGACGGCTGTCATACCGGGAGCGGTCTGAGGTTAAATTGAAATTGGATGAACTGTTGCAGAGGGGTATTATACGCCCCAGTGATTCAGCATATGCCTCGCCGATTGTATTAGTGAGACGTAAGAATGGGCAGTTAAGAATGTGTGTGGACTACAGGGCCCTGAATAAGATTACGCTGAAGGATAATTATCCCTTGCCCATAATCGAGGACTGCTTGGACTACTTGGGTAACAAGAAAATCTTTTCGACCCTTGATTTAGAAAATAGTTTTCATCAGGTACCGATGCATGAGGGGTCGATAAAATACACGGCTTTTGTCACACCTATGGGCCAATACGAGTATTGTTATATGCCTTTCGGGCTGAAGAATGCTGGTGCCGTATTTCAGCGCTTTATTAATAAAGTTTTAAGGGATTTTATAGAGTCAGGTAAGATTGTAGTTTACTTGGATGATATAATCATTGCCACTGAAACAATGAAGGAACATGTAGGGTTATTGTCAGACGTGCTAGGTGTTTTGAGTGATGTAGGATTGAGACTTAATATAGATAAGTGTAAATTTGCGTATCGGGAAATAGATTATCTCGGTTATCGGGTGAATGAGTCGGGCATTAGGCCTAATGAGGATCACATTAGATCTATAAGAGAATATCCTATGCCTACGGACTGTGAGGGAGTGGAACGTTGCTTGGGACTGTTTTCCTATTTCCGGAGATTTGTGCAGGACTTTTCGAGGATATCAAGGCCTCTGAACGTATTGAAGAAGAATGGAGATTTTAATTGGACTGACGAATGCAGGGACGCTTTTTTGACTCTGAAGGACAGACTGATAAATGCTCCGGTGCTGGCAGTATACGACCAGCGACGTGAAACGGAACTACATACAGATGCCAGTACTAAGGGTTATGGCTCTGTCCTCCTACAGAAACTGGGTGATGGTAAATTTCACCCAATAGCTTACTACTCTAAGTGCACTTCTCCAGCGGAATCGAGGTACCATAGTTTTGAATTAGAGACCATGGCCATAATATACGCACTAAGAAGGTTTCGTATATATTTGGAAGGTATACCTTTCACTATTGTGACCGACTGTAACTCCCTTACACTAACATTGAGTAAGAAATTGATGAACCCTAGAATCGCCAGGTGGGCTTTAGAGTTGGAAAATTACAACTATAGCATAAGGCACAGGAGAGGGGAATTAATGACTCACGTCGATGCACTCAGCCGAGAACCGGTTATGGGGGTTATAGATGAGAATGAAGTTGACGTGAATATTCAGATTATGCAGTCTAGAGACCCGAAAATACGGGACATTCGCTTGGCGCTTGAGCAGGGTGAGAAAGAGGGGTTTCTATTGGAGAATGGTTTAGTATTTAGAATAGGTAATCTGGGACAAAGGCAATTGTACGTACCCGAGGAACTGGAGGAGAATATAATGAGGTTAGTGCATGAGAAGTATAGTCATGTTGGTATTGGGAAATGTATAGACAGGATAGGCAAATGGTATTGGTTCCCTAATATGAAGGACAAACTGAATAAATTCATAAGGAACTGCCTCAAATGTATTTACTATTCGGGACCGAATAGGAAGAATGAACGGAACCTGTACAACATTGAGAAGAAGCCTATCCCATTCGACACCTTGCATATCGACCATTTTGGTCCATTACCGACAGTTAGGTCCAAACGTAAACACATACTGGCAGTAGTAGACGCATTTACGAAATTTACTAGACTTTATGCTGTAAACTCGCCGGGGACGAAGGAGGCATGTTGTGCCTTACGAAAGTATTTTAGAGATTATAGTCGCCCTAGGCGAATCATTAGTGACCGCGGTACGTGTTTTACGTCTGATGAATTCAGTAGATTCGTGACTGAAAGGAATATTGTTCACGTAAAAACATCAGTAGCTTCTCCACAGTCTAACGGTCAAGTGGAGAGGATAAATAGAGATTTGAGGGCTATGCTATCAAAATTGTCTGAGCCGACGGAACACTGTGATTGGGCGGATAAATTGTCGCAGGTGGAGTTCGCCATTAATAATTCGCTGCACAGTGCTACGGGGCAATCGCCGGCTATGTTACTGTTTGGGGTCGAACAACGGGGAGAGATAGTTGATGAACTGACGGAATACTTACAGGATAGGTACGAGGATAGCAATAGGGACTTAAAGTCAATGAGAGAGGATGCATCGCGATCCATAAGCAAGTCTCAGGAGAATAATTTAAAATATTTCCATGTTCATCACAAACCGCCAAAATCTTTCAAACCTGGAGATTTAGTTGTCTTAAAGAATGTTAATACAACCCCAGGAATCAATAAAAAATTAATACCGAAGTACCGCGGCCCATACGTGATTCAGAGGCAATTAGGAAATGATCGTTACGAAATATCGGATGTAGAAAATTGCCAGTTGACACAATTACCCTACAGAGGTGTAGTGGATTCAACTAGATTAAGAAAATGGTTGGAAGTGAAGGACTTGGTGGAGGAAAAATTATCCGAAACTGAGGGCAACACGAGTGAATACGAGGACTATGAGTTTCTGGAGGATGAGTTTTTACAAGATGTGCCGCAATCGAGGTCGATTGCCTAGTCAGGTTGGCCGAGATTGTAGTGATCTGTAATGTGGCAACTCCACAAACACATTAAGCCTCTGACAGTTGGAATGCAACCTTGCTTTTAGTGTTTCCTATTATTACTCTTTTTTTTTATAAAAACCTATCGAAGTGTAAAGTAGTGCACGGACAAAAAAGAAATAAAGCATCTATTAAAATATCAGGTGTGGGGTACATCTTAAGAAACATAGAAACCGAAAGACCAGAACGTCGAGATAATGGATCTCAGACCCGGACGCCAAATAATGATGGATGCGCTAGATGCTGCTGGAATAAATTTCCCCCCTTCGGCCACGCTGAGCCAACTGCGGGTGTTATATGAAGCGTTGCTGAAGGTGGAGGATAAAAATAACCGCGCTTTGAAACCAGGGGAAGATACGAAACAATTTTCCGCCCACGTAGATGATGACGATGCCGCCGAAAACACTACCAAGACACATGTTGTCCCAAACCCTGCTGTACTACTGCAACAACAACACACCGCAGAAACCAACACCGAAGTCCACGTGCCTGATGCCGCCGAAAGTGAAGACGATGCAACCGCTGTCCCGAAGTCAACCGTAACTGACGTCGCTGCCAGAATGCAAGAAGAAAAAACTTGTGATTTTCATCCAGACGTTGCGTCTGAGGAAATAAAAAGACTGCAACTTCGTTTACAGATGTTGCAATTGCAGCAACAGATACACGCTTTAGAAGAAGGTTTATCTCACCATGTCCCGACACGCAATATAGACTGGATGGAATTAGACGCTGCTGTCCCGATGTTTAGTGGCGACGACAACCAGGACATAGACCGCTGGTTTTTAGTCTTTGAAGACTATGCGGGGACGTTTTCCCAGAAGGAAAAATGCGTAGCCGTACGCCGACGATTGGTTGGGACGGCCAAACAGTACGTAGCAAACCTAGGCCTGCTACAATTTGAAGATTTAAAAAATCATTTAGTGAAGACGTTCAAGCGTACAGTCTCCCGGCGAGAGGTGTACAGGCAACTTCAGCAGAGAAATTTGAAGCCGGACGAGTCATGCCTCAGCTACGTGGTTGCCATGCAATCAATTGCTAATAAAGCAGACATAGAGGAACAAGAACTGGTGGATATGATAATTGATGGTGTGCCAAAGAATGACAACGCAGTTAACATGCTCTACGGTGCCAGTAGTATGGATGACTTACTACGTCGCCTGGATAGGTACGAGTGCCGCCGTCAACAACGCCGCGTCCTATCTAAGGCTGATACAGCAGTGAAACCGATGCCTCCTGAAACTGCCGGTGATAAGTCAACTGAAGCTGAGGTCCGCTGCTATAACTGTTCGCAATTTGGACATTACCAAAGTCAGTGCCAGAAGCCCAGACGTCCCCCGAATTCGTGTTTTGTGTGTGCAGAGGTGGGACATTTCCACAAAGACTGCCCGAGGAAGAAGAAGACTGCAGTAGTTGGAGCCATAGATATTAAGGGTATCAACGCATTCCAATTGGTAAGTGTTGCCTTCAGAAAACAAAACAAGCGCACTGGTGTTATTAATTTTTTTTCTTTATTTGATACGGGTAGCCCAATTAGTTGCATAAGTGAATCACTGGTACCTTTTGCAATCCCCATTAATGAAAAATTACCATCATTTCGTGGCGTTGGAAACAAGGTCATAAAGATGGTCGGTCGTGTTGAATGTAATATAATTTTCCAAAACAAAGCAGTAACGTGTAATTTATTTGTCTTACCTGATTCCGAAGCCATAGTGCCACTTTTGATCGGGCGTGACGTACTTAAGAAACTAGATATTCACTTATGTATTAAAAAAATTTCCTATAACAAAAATGAACTGTTAAAAATGAATTTAAAAAATAAAAATATTAGCAAAGAAATACATCGTGCGCTTGTGTTGTTTGAAATTTGTAGAGATCCTAAACTTCCACCTGTAGTAGAAAATTTATTTGACGAACTTCCATTTGCCTTGTGTAATGAAAACGATGTTATTGATTCCACTAACCTCCAATATTTCCAATTACAGGGGTATTGCCAAACTCAGTGCTATTCCCAAGTTGATGGAGAAACTCGTGACGGATTATCTCTTTTTTAATACGAAATCTTTAATATCCCCTTTCCAGCATGGTTTTTTAAAAGGTAGGTCGACTGTCGCTAATCTTCTTGAATTTACTACACGTGTTTTCAGAAGTTTTCTTGCAGGCGCTAGGACTGATGTGATTTATACTGATTTCAGTAAGGCTTTTGATAGGGTTGACCATAGTATTTTGCTTCTTAAACTGTCATTAATCGGTATTCCCGATATTATTCATCGTTGGCTCCTACCTCTCCCTTAGGACTCAGAGGGTATTGTTTAGGAATGTATTGTCTAAGACTGTATATGTTACTTCTGGTGTTCCGCAGGGTAGCCATTTGGGTCCTTTACTGTTTTTATTGTTTCTTAATGATCTTCCTTGTGCTATTTCTGATTGTAATATTCTAATGTATGCTGATGACGTTAAATTATTTTATATTTTTGATGATGACTGTTTCCATACGGAGAATATTCGGAGAAGTTCCAAATATTGAATACGTATTTTTGGAGATAATTGACTGTGGAAGGAAGCTGTTACTAGGTACTGTGTACAGACCTAATAAGACCATATACATCGGACCGCTGATCAACGAATTGACTGATATTTGCCTCGGCTACACTGACATCATAATAGCCGGTGACTTTAATGCAAATATTTTAGTGGACAGGAGATTAATGTTCGACCTAAGTGCTATAGGTTTGGGGTTAGTGAATGAGGTTTTGCCCACCCATTTTACGTCATCTTCGACTACGCTACTTGATCTTTTCTTTGTTGACAATCGTTCTAGTGTGCTATTATAAGACCAACTTTCTGCACCGGCCTTCTCCAGACATGATCTTATTTTCCTGTCTTATGACTTCAAAATATCTTCGAAGGAGAAGAATATAACTTTTAGGTATTTTAGGAATATTGACGTTCCATCACTGGAGAATGAATTAATGAGCATAGCCTGGAAACGGATTTTCTATATGCCAAATGTTGACGAGCAGCTGAATTTTTTGCACTGTAATATTCAGAATCTGTACACCCAAAAAAATTTATAGGTAAATTTAACCAATTTTGTTGGTTAATATTGCACCAACCAACAAAAATAGTAAAAATAACCAATATGGAATTGTTAAAAAATTATTTACAAAAAACTTGGTTAGAGTACAATTTTTGTGGTTAGGCTACAAATTACATTGTACAAAATACCACGGATTATAGTATTATTACAGAAATAATTGTAAAATAACTTTTTAGTGGTAAAATGGCCCTTAAATTTGTATAGTAACAATTTGTTTGTAATAATACAATTTTAACGGTAAAATTACCGTAAAACTGTAACCATACTATTTTTACAGTAAAAGTACAATTTTAATGGTAGTTGGTTATTTTTACCAATCAAAATTGTTTGCTTATAAAAATTCCAACAAGAATTTACATTAGCAGTTCAGTTACTGTTAAAACTTGGTTATTTTAACTAATAAAAATTGTTTAGCCATAAAAATTGCAACAACAAATTGCATTAACAGTAAATTAACAACTGAAATTGGTTAAATTAACCAACAATATTTTTTTGAGTGTATGACAAATATGTCCGGATAAGGACGAAGCCAATGCGTGCCAACGAAAAGCCATGGTTCTCGAATGGAATTAGGGAACTGATTAGTAGCAAGAATAAGGCCTACGAACGATGGAAAAGATACCGAACTCCGGAACTTAGGGATATTTATAGAAATTGTAGAAGAAAGGTGAACTACGAAATTAGGACCGCTAAGTGTAGATATTATGGGGATAAATTAGAATCGGCTATGTCATCGCGGTGTAAATGGAAGGAAATTAGAAATATGGGTGTCTTGGATAATAAGGATAATTATACTAATCATGATATAGATGTAGACAAATTGAATTTTGAATTCTCGAATATCCCTATACCTGAATCGAATATTGATTACTATGACTTCACGGATCCAAGTGTTGCTTCTGATCTGAATGACAATGGCTTTCAATTTTCGAATGTCAACCTTGGGGACGTAAGTAGATCATTTCGAGGCATCAAATCAAATTCAATTGGCTACGATGAGATACATCCGAGATTCCTGAAAATTATACTAGACTACATTATTGTGTATATAACACATTTATTTAATACCATTCTGGCGACATCAGAATTTCCTTCAATGTGGAAGCACGCGAAAATTATCCCCTTACCCAAACCCGATGGAAAGTACAGACCGATTGCGATACTACCTTACTTGTCTAAGGCTTTCGAACGTTTGGTTCATGAGCAGATTAGCAAATATTTGTACGACAATTCTTTACTGACTAGCAGACAGTCTGGTTTCAGACCTAAACACAGCTGCATTACGGCCTTAGTGGATGTTGTAGAGGAGTTGAGGTCAAAAATGGATCAGAACATGGTGTCTATTCTGGTACTTCTAGAACTTCTTTGCTTGAATGCCAACAAATCAATGGCTATCATGATTGGAAAAATTGGTGTTTTGCCGACTTACTGCCACCATTAGTCGTTGGGGACTCGCCCATAGAATTCGTACAATATGCTAAAAACTTGGGTATTACTTTTAATAGCCAACTCTCCTGGACAAACCATGTTAATTCGATTTGTGGTAAGACGTATGCTATGCTGAGAAATCTATGGAGGACTCAGTCCTTTACGCCTGTTAGTATACGTATGCTCTTGGCCAAGACATACCTAATTCCAACCCTCTTATATGGATGCGAGCTTTTTGCGGGTTTGGACTCTGTCAGCAGGAATAAACTTAGGATAACTTATAATAACATAGCAAGATATATTTTTGGACGCAGTAGATATAGTAGTATATCACATTTTGCCTAAAGAATTTATAATATGACATTGGAAAGCCTCTTAAAATACCGTATGCTAATTTTCTTGCACAAGATTGTTTATTCAGGGGAACCTAATTATCTATTTACTAGACTACAATTTTCCAGGACAAACAGGGGCTATAGGATAAACTCCGTAAGATTCCTAAAACAGGAGGCTAATTCTAGCATTCGTATACGAACGAGTTTTTACTCGAACGTGCGAGTTTTTTTAGTTTTGGGATTCTCTTATTCGTTATCGAGTAAAGTGTATTGAAATTTCTAATGCTGGCATTCGATAACGTGTGATTATTCGAAAGCAACCTTGGGAGTTTTTACTCGTAGGCACTAAAGCTTTCGAATTAACGTTTTTCTGCTGTAAAGGATAATATAGAAAAATGTAAGTAACAAATTTATAATAATTTATGTGTAGTGATCTGTAATGTGGCAACTCCACAAACACATTAAGCCTCTGACAGTTGGAATGCAACCTTGCTTTTAGTGTTTCCTATTATTACTCTTTTTTTTTATAAAAACCTATCGAAGTGTAAAGTAGTGCACGGACAAAAAAGAAATAAAGCATCTATTAAATATGAATAAAAAATTAGTCAAAAGTTTAAAAAATTTATTACACCCAGAAGAAAATTCTTGGAAATTTCATGGTTAGGTTAGGTTAGAGGACGTGTACTTGCCAATTGTGTGTACAGTACCAGGAGGTCGAATTGACCCGTTATACAACGTCCTAGCTTCTCACACCACTCGTGTTGTGTGCGTTAATTTTATATAAGAGTGGCGGGACGTACAGTTTAAAGTCGACTCCGAACGACAAATTTTTGAGAAGCTTTTCATGGAAATTTTTACTCTCAGAGTTTTTGCCAGAAACCTGCTAAGAGGAAGTCGTCGAAGAAATATTTTCGTTTTGATGTCTGACCTGGAATTTGAACTCGGACCTTTCGTCAAATAAGGTAACACACTACCTACTAGACCACGGCGAATTAATTTCGTGGTTAAGCATTAAGAATTGGCAAAGGGTATTTCACCAAATACTCCTCAGGGAAAGACAAGAGATCTAATCAGCTATGGGAACAGCTCACAGCTAAGCTCAATGCTTGCGGCCCACCAATCTTTCAGTATACGCTTTCCTTTTCCTCAGAATCAGAAGAAGACAAGTAAAACCAAAATATACTATCCATTATACAAAACATTACAACTTTAATAAAATTTTCTTTCTTGGATTAATTAAATTTCTTTTATTTTTGTGAGAAAACATATGTTATTTGTTTACAATTTTTGAATTTTAGTCAGTGCTCTAAAACGAAATAATTAACTCGTTTCATAACACCTAAGCAACAAATCGATTCGTTTCGTATCGAGTAACATCATCAGAAAATTTCTCGATATCGAAATTATTTTCTATTCGAACACAATTTCGATCACGAATGCGAGAATTAGACCCCAGATGTCTGAGAGGCACTTTTATATTAATGCAATTCGTGCATGGAACCAACTTCCACCAGAAATTCAATTGAAAAGCAATGTAATGCAATTTAAAACTGCAATCTCAACACACTTCTCTCTCCTTTAGAATTCACGATTTAATTAATCCAAGTTGAGGCTAACTTAAATTTAATTCATATAATTCTGCTTTCTTTGTAACACATACCTATACAAATATAACTATTAACTTAATCATAACACTGTATAAACAGTACTATTAAATAAGATTAAATGCTTGTTGTACTGAACCCTACCAGAACATAACTAGTCAAATAACTAGTTATTTGACCGTAAAGTGTGACGTATAAACTAGTCACAACTTCCCGTCAAGTTATTAAGGGCAATGTGAAAAACCTGACGTAAACATTCGTGTACATGTGATTTTGCTTCTCTTTCTAACATATGAATTTTTTCGACTGTAAAACATATATCTAACCCGCTCACTCCTTCTTTGTTTTTAAGTTACAAATGACTAGTTTACTAGTCACAGTTTACTAGTCAAACTTGTTGACTGTTTACGAGTCATTTAACTAGTTAACTGTGACTAGTCATTTTACTAGTCAACAGTGACAAGACATTTGACTAAATTGAAAATGAAAAATTTTTTTTGTTTCCATATATTTTTATTATAAAATTTTAATAGACATATATAATATATAATATAAATAATAACAATAATAATTTTGGCAGCTGGTTTCTTGGCTGGGCAACTTTTTTGGGCTTTGCAGCGGTTGCACTCTTGGCCTCAGGAGCTTTTGGTTTATGTGCTGGGGTCTTTTTGGTTGGTTTATCTTTAACAGTACGAGTCTTCTCTACGATTTTTACCTTCTTCTCAGCAGTCTTTTTGGCGGTCCTTTGAAGCAGCAGCTAACAATTTGAATGAACCAGAAGCACCCTTACCTTTAGTTTGGATTAATTTTCCACTGGTAACAGCACTCTTCAAATGAATGGAGCCAATTTTTGGGCATCTACCTTATATGTGCTGGTGAGGTATTTCTTGATAGCTGGCAAAGATGAGCTTCCATGTTCTTTCAAGGTCTAAATGGCAGCATCTACCAATTAGAACACTATACAAAAAAGTAACCAAAAATTAGAGGACTTGAAATTCACAAATAAATCACACAAAAGAAAACACTTTCCTTCTTTGTAGCATGTCCGACTTCTTACTCTTCTTTCCGTATAGAAAAGCTTGACGTAGGTTGTCGAATTCACAAATCTTTGTTTGTTAGACTTCTATTTTTTTCCCACAAACTTCTTATTATTTTATTTTTCACACAGTATTATAATTAGAAATTTTTGTCTTCAAAGCCTACTACGATTGAGTTTTTGAAATTAATAAATATTAACAAATACAACTCTGAAGCATAAAAAGTCAAATAAAAACTACATGTGTAGTAGTAAGTAAGTTTTGTATGTGTTAGTTTCGGTTATTAATTTCTTGTAGGGAAGTTAATCAATAAATAAATAAAAAAAATAAATGATCATGGTCAGGCTGTTCTTCAGCGGAATATTGATTTGTTTGAAACTTGGTACAGAGTTAATTTAATGGATCTTAACTTGAAGATATGTAAATGCATGGTTTTCTCTCGCGGGGGCGTGATTTCGCCCACTTATGTGATTAATTCTTGCCCTTTGGAAACTGTGACTACATTTCTTGATTTGGGAGTATTATTGGATATGAAACTGTTTGTTGTTGTTGTTCTTGGTTTTGTGAAAAGATGGGCTAGGGAATTCATTGATCCTTATATATCCATATTGCGGTTTATACTTTTAAATTAATATAATGGAGTGTTCAAAAGCAAATTGTTCCACTACTGGGAATATTAGGATGGTCTCATGCTGGCTATGTATGAGCCTCTATCATATAACTTGTAGTGGTCTTAAGGCTCGTGATGCGGATGCGTTAGCTGATCCACAGAAGTTCCTTCAATGGACTTGTCCTGACTGTAGAAAAGTCAATATTGAATTCTACAAACTATTTAAGGACTCTAAGGTTAAATTTAACACAATTAGTAATGATCTCATGGAATTGCAAAAGAAGTTTACAGAGTTTGGTGAGTTATTTGCTAAATATCCTAATTTGGATAAATTTGTTAGTAACCAACATTCTGCATCACCTAAACGTAAAAGGGATGGTCTGAGATCTGCTCAAAATGTTTCTCCATTACTACCACCTGCTGCTGATCCGAATGAGAATGTTGTAATGGCTCCATCTTGTGAATTGCAACCGTCATATTCTTTGAATAATAATTGTACATCACCGTCCACAAATTTAATTTCACCTCTACCTCGTGCTGCTGATATTTCGTCCGTTACTGAAAATCCTAACAACTCACAACCTACTTCAAGTTACTCCAAAGCTGCTGCAAAAACCACTGATATTAATAACACCTTGATAACCACACCTAAGCCGTTAAGAGTCATACCACCTGCTAGAAGCATTTTTATCTCACGTTTAGCTTCTGACACTGCCATAAAGGACATTGAATTTTATATAAGATCTAAAATAGGTGACGGGATTAATTTATCGATTCATAAATTTGCATACTCGCAACCGAGAACAATAGCGTCTTTTAAAATTACAGTTCCGGACGAATACTTTGAAAAAATACAAGATTTTAATTTTTGGCCTGCAAAAACATATGTCCGGGAATATGTTTCCTCGGAAAGACAAAGGAATAATATTGTACGTCTACCTACACCGCAAATTACAAAAAAATAAATATTCACTGTGATAGTTTATCAATAGTATATCAAAATGTTCGTGGATTGAATACTAAATTGTCCAAACTCTTCGTTAATAGTCATGATTTTATGTATGATGTAATTGTCTTTACTGAAACTTGGCTTAATGACAGTGTTTTTAATGCAGAAATTCTATGTAACAAATATCAAATTTATAGATACAATCGTAATATACGCAGAGGAGGTGGTGTATTAATTGCTGTCTCTTCATTATATCCATCAGAACAGTTTGTAACTGGTACTTCCAATATTGAATTTGTTGCTGTTGTTGTAAAATTAAAAACGTCTAAAGTCTACTTCTCTTGTTCTTATGTTCCCCCTGATTCTGACTATGCCGTTTACTCTGATCATGTTGACGCAATAACATCTGTTGTCCAATGTGCCAAAAAAGATGATTCTGTTTTTGTTATGGGTGATTTTAATCTACCCTCAATTACATGGAAACATGTACCTGATGTGCCTTATTTAATTCCGATTAAAACTAAGACTTGCCATGACGTATTCCTTAACGATATTTTTGGACTATCACTGTATCAAATAAACTCACTTTGTAATGACTTTGGAAAAATACTGGATCTTATATTTGTTAATGATGTTAATCACTGTAGTGTTTTACGTTCTGAACCTGTAACTTTGCCTGAGGATCGATATCATCCGACCTTAAAAACTAATTTTTCCCTTCCAACGAATTTCAAAGCTAAGCCTTCGAAAATTAGTAAAGTTTACTGTTTTAATCGAACCAATTACCATTTATTTAATGACATGATGAAAAATACTTGTTGGAATGAAACCTTATCTATTCCTGTTAACAATGATTCTGACATTGACTTGATGATTTCTAACTTTTATAAGAAAGTGCATTCAATAATTGAAATTTGTGTTCCCTTAAAACCTTCATATACTCTGGTTGGTCCACCATGGAATTCGAAACAACTGTCACGACTGAAAAATCAAAAGAACAAGTATTACAAGAAATATAAAAGTTCTGGCTCCATTATTGATTATGGAAGATATTCTATTTGCCGGTCTGAATATAACATTCTAAATCACTTATTATATAAAACATATATGGATAAAATGAAAAATAATTTTATTAAGAATCCTAGATCTTTCTTTACGTTTGTAAATTCCAAGAGAAAATCAACTGGTTATCCATCCTTTATGAAATTTGCTGATAAAGAATCCGGAAGTGTTGATGTCATATGTGATATGTTTGCTGATTTCTTCGCCAGTACTTATTCTAACTCCGCTTACAAGGATACAAATAATTACCCTTTCCCGCTGACATCGGCTCCAGTAATATCTATTCCAACTTTTAATGACTGCGATATTTTAGTAAACCTGAAAAGGTTAAAGATGTCTTTTCGCCCTGGCCCTGATGGGGTTCCAAGTTGTATTTTAAATCGATGTGCAGAATCATTCATCACACCATTAGTCATATTGTTTAATACCTCGATTAATTATGGATATTTTCCTATGTTTTGGAAGGACTCGTATATTATACCGCTTTTGAAATCTGGCAATAAGTCTGATGTTACAAATTATAGAGGCATTGCAAAACTGAGTGCTATTCCAAAAATGTTCGAGAAACTGGTTGCCGATTTTTTGATCCATCATACTTCATCGTTACTATCACCTCATCAACATGGTTTCCGAAAGGGCTGCTCAACAACGACTAATGTGCTTCAGTTAACATCCATGGTAAATGTGGCCTTTTCTCAACAGAAGCAAACTGATGTAATTTTTACGGATTTTAGCAAAGCGTTCGATAAAGTGAATCACAAACTACTGTTAACTAAATTGGATTTAATGGGTGTAAATCATAGGAGTTTAAGATGGCTAGAGTCGTATTTAACTGGTAGAAAGCAGACCGTATGCGTGAACAATAGCTTATCTAAGTATATTTATGTGCTATCTGGTGTTCCTCAGGGCAGCCATCTTGGTCCACTTCTTTTTTCACTGTTTATAAATGATCTTCCCAACATAATTAATTTTGCCAATATCTTGATGTATGCTGACGATGTAAAAGTTTTTCTCTCCTTTAATAATTTCATCGAGCATATGTATCTTCAAAATGATCTCAATAATTTCTTTTTGTGGTGCGAGCACAACATGATGGAGCTTAACATTAAGAAATGTAAATGCATGCGATTCTCAAGAAATAATTTTATCACGGTTAAGTACTTGCTTGGTGGTCATCAATTGGAGAATGTTGACTCTTTTATTGATCTTGGGATCTTATTAGACACAAAATTAAACTTTAATGATCATATCACTTTGACTGTTAATAAGGCAAGAAGCACTCTTGGTTTCATAAAACGTTGGGCAAAAGAATTTTCTGATCCTTATATTACGAAACAGCTATATGTATCGCTGGTCAGACCAATTTTAGAGTATGGGTCCATTGTATGGGATCCTCACTATGATGTTTACAGTGAACACATCGAATCTGTGCAGAAACAATTTCTTCTCTTCTGTTTGCGTGGCCTTGGATGGAATTATCTGGATATGCCTCCATATACTAGCAGGCTGGCATTAATAAAACTGCCTACCCTTAAGAGCCGTCGAACGATGTTAAATATATCCTTTATGTTTAACCTGATCAATGGTAATATTTGCTGTGAATTTCTGTTAAGATCGGTTAAATTCAATATTCCTAGTCGTAACTTCCGCTGTTATAATCTTATTTATATTCAATTCTGCAGAACTAATTATGCTGTTGCTGATCCATTAACTAGAATTTGCCGTCAATTTAATTATTTGTCAGACTTTGTTGATTTTTCTTTAAATTCTTGCGTTATAAAACGGAATATTATTGTTTTTCTCAATTCTTAACTTTTCCTAATTTTTATTGTAATAGTTACGTTATTTTTGTAGAAACTGTTTGTAATTGTATTTAATTTTATTCGTACCAATTTTTGTTATTAGTCAGTAAGGAATTTGTCCATTGACTTGAATAAATAAATAAATAAATAAATAAATAACTAGACTGCAATACATTTCACTTGTTAGACCTATTTTGGAGTATGCGTCCATTGTTTGGAATCCATACTATCGTTGTCATAGTGATTCAATAGAGTCTGTGCAGAGGCAGTTTTTATTATTCTGTTTACGTGGCTTAGGATGGGATTATGCCAATGGGTTTCCGTCATATGAGGCTAGATTAGGTTTGATAAAACTTCCAACTTTGGAAAGTAGAAGAACTGTTTTAGGTGTTTGTTTTGTTTTTAATCTGGTTAAAAGGGTGCCCTGGTAGTCTAGTGGGTAGTGTGCTAGACTATTAGCGTGAGGGTCGTGGGTTCGATTCCCACCAGATACTCTGGTCTGTGACACTACACCGAGCATATGGTCAAGTTACTCAGCTCGTATATAATTAGAATATAATTTGTAATTGTATTGTAATTAATTAATAAATAAATAAAATAATCTGGTTAAAGGTGTTATCGATTCTGAGTTTTTGCTTTGTAACCTGAATTTCAGTATTCCTGCAAGATTTTCACGGCACTATCGCCCTCTTTCTTTAGATTTCTATAGAACGAACTATGGATGTAATTTTCCTTTTCGTAGATTATGTAATGATTTTAACGTACCTTATATGCTGGCATTAATTTGTAAATTATTATATAAAAATGTATTTTCGTTCTAGTTATAGGTACTTAGTACAATGGGTCAATTCGACCTACGGGTACTGTACTTGTCTTAATTGACAAGTACACGTCCTCTAACCTATAGGTTAGGTTAGGTTAGGCCGGAGTGGTAGCTCTGATATCACAAAGCTCACTTGAGCACGCATAGCGGCCCGTTGTGATGCCACGGGTGAACGCAGTCCCTGTACTAACCAAGTTCCACCAAAATCAGGGAAAAGGAGGAAGTTGGTCAGAGCAAGGTCTGCACAACAGAAGCACGACTACCCCGCACTGGAAAACCAGCCAGAAAGTTTGATGAAAGAAGCTATATCCTTGATGTCAATAGATGATAGCTCCGTTAAGCTAACAAGGAATGGGGAGCCAAATAACCTATATCTACACCTAGCAAGAGACGGGCACTGGCAGAGAAAGTGAACAACAGTCTCCTCTTCCTCAGTGGACCTGCATCCATGGCAAAAGTCGTTGAAAGGAAGCCTCATTCTTTCCGCGTGTCTACCCATGACGCAATGGCCTGTAAGCACGGCCACTGTAGTCGAGATGACATCACGACCAAGACCAAGTAATCGGTTGGTACGCCTTCTATCCATCTTGGGCCAGGTGAGTCTAGCGGTGGAGCAGGACTCCTCATTGACCCAGGATAGGTTGGCGTCCCGAAAAAACCTCCGCGCAATGGTCAACTTGACCGAGGCAAGTGGCATACCCAATTCAACAGAAGAGGATTCCGGAAGGAGCGCACCAGCTCTGGCGAGCTCATCTGCCCTACAGTTTCCCGGAATTCCACTGTGGCCGGGGACCCACACCAGAGAGATACTGGTGAAGCGCCCCGAGAGAAGGTCGAGACAGCGGCGACATTCCCTAACGATCCTGGAGTTAATCACGGAACCCGATAGAGATCCTATCGCGGCCTGACTATCAGAGAAGATCGAGACGCGAGTGAAAGGAGCATCGTTGACGAGGATCCATTGCGCGGCTCGGTAAATCGCCATCACCTCCGCCTGAAACACACTGCAGTAGTCCGGCAGACGGAGAGAAATATTCAGGTCCAGTTTCCCAGAGTAGACACCGCTCCCAACCCCATTATCGAGTTTAGAGCCGTCGGTATATACAGTGTACTCTCTCCTAACGGACACCCCTCTTAAGCGGACACCTTCAATAAACGGACACTTTTTTCAGTCCCAAAGAAATTGTAAGGGATTTTTAAAGTATTTCTCTCTTATGCGGACAACCCTCTCATAACAGGACGCGGACACTTTTTTCCGCGACATATTGACATTTTAGTTCCCCATAAACGGATGAATTGCAGATGGTAACACAATTTTTTTTTGTTTGCTTAAAACTTACATCGTTGTAACACTTGTACACATTTTTTTATTCGCTGAGTTCAATAAAACGCGCATTTAAAAAGGGGAATCCCGAAAATGTGCATTTAAAAATGAGAAACTTAGTGTACGCGAGTTAGCAGAGAAATGTAAAATCATTAAATGACAAGCTGCTTGCACAACTAATTTTAGGATTGTGGGACACTGATATCAATTCGGAGAGAAAAAGAAGTATGTTGAAGCCCATGGGTCTTAACATAGATAAATTGTGCTACGAATGGTTTGTTAAGGCTCGAAATAAAAACATTCCTTTATCGGGCAGACTTATAAGAAGCAAGGCCAAATGAAATTTCTGTTTATTTTGTCTTGTCATTATATGTTCGTTTTTGTTTTGTATATGTACTTATAGTTTGTTGATTGCTCTTTTGGATTTTCTCTCATAAACGGACACTCCTCATAAGCGGACAAAATTGTCAGTCCCATAGGTGTCCGCTTAAGAGAGAGTACACTGTATATCCAGAACTTCCGGGGGGACGACCGTATTAGGATCCCAGTCATCCCTACTTGGAATCAGAGAGTGGAAACATCTGTCAAGACAATACTCAGCAGGGAAATAGTCTATGTTCTCAGGGGCCACTGGATCAACCTCCAGAATAGTGGAGTGACCAGAGGGTACGATGTGCCAACGAAAGAGAGTATTAAGTCTAGTCGCAGCAAACTTGGCTACCTGCTTAGCGAGAAGCACAGTAGGAAGCCAGTTTAGCATTGTGAACAAGGCTTTCGTGGGGGTGGTGCGAAGAGCACCGGTTATATAAATGGCAGCAGACCTTCTGACCTTGTCAAGAAGTCTGACGTTGTATTTCTTGTCCAGGGCAGTCCACCAGAAAGCAACACCGTATAAGAGGTTGGGTTCGATGACCGTGGAATATATCCAACGCATGATCCTTGGGCGAAGACCCCATCTGGTTCCGACCGCTCTACTGCAGCAGTAAGCAGCACATGCCGCCTTGCGTGCCCTAGCAGCCTGATTCGCCCTCCAGTCGAGTTTGGGATCTAGGATCAGGCCCGGATATTTAACCTCGCGACTCAGCGTGAGTCTGGTCCCACCTATGCTGGGAAGGGAGAATGTCGGAATTTTATATTTCCTCGTAAAAAGAATCGTATCGGTCTTAGAGGGGTTAATAGACAGTCCAAAATCCCTACACCAGTCCAGCACGATTGACAGCGCCAAGTTCAACTTATCCAACAGTGTCTGCGGACAAATTCCCGACGCAGCAATGGCAATGTCGTCAGCGTAAGCTATGGCCCCATTGCCAGAGTGTTCCAGCCCCCTCAAGAGTGAGTTGACCCCAAGAGCCCTAACTATGGCGTCCGGGTCGACGTTGTTAAATGCACCCTCAATGTCCAGAAAAATGGCCAAAGTGTACTCCTTAACGTGCATGGACTTTTCTACCCGAGAGATAAGAGAGTGAAGTGCATTCTCCACTGATTTACCTCTCGTATACGCATGTTGGGAAGCGGATAGAAGCGCTGGATCAATCGAGGTCCTGATATGAACATCAAGAACTCTTTCCAGCGTCTTCAGAAGAAAGGAACACAGACTTATGGGTCTATAATCGTTCGCCCCAGTGTGGGATGGTTTCCCAGCCTTGGGAATGAAGATCACCCTAGATATTCTCCAACTCCAAGGGATGTAAAGGAGCCTGAGACTAGCGTTATAGATGGCAAGCAACCAAGGGAGGATTATCTCCTCCCCATGTTGAATGTCACCCGGGATAATACCATCCGGTCCTGGTGACTTGAATGGTTTGAAAGACCTAACAGCCCACTGCACTTGGCCAGGGGTAAGGGTCAGGGGGGAATAGTTCCCAGATGGTGGTTCGTTAACCTGATAAAAGGCCTGGCCACCAAGTGTGTCACTTCCTGGAAAATGAGTGTCAAGGAGAAGCTCAAGCGTCTCCAAACTGGAAGCAGTCCAGCGTCCGTCAGGTCGTCGGATACAGTCAAGGGATTTGTGAGTGGAACTTAGAATTTTACGGAGACGGCCCGTTTCGACAGAGGATTCTACGCTCGCGCACAAGTTCCTCCACGATGCCCTCTTCGCTCGCCTTACAGCGTATTTAAGTTCCCTCTTTTTGTCATATACCTATAGGTACTTCCTGTTAATTGTTAGCTTATTCAGCCTGTGATTAAGTTCTGTAGCTGATTTATGTTCTTGTTGCCATTACTTTTCCCTTACCCGCTACAGTCCGGACTGTAGTGTTTACGTGTCCCTACGTAATGGGGAAGAGCCCTCCGCGGTCGGGTGAGGGTGGGTTAGTGTGTGGCCGGGGACGTTCGGAGAACAAATAGTACATAAGAATAGACTTAAGCTATATAACAAATAGTTTTAATTATACCACTAAATTGGCCAAACGAGTAAAATAATAAATTTTAAAGTAACATCTTCTTAAACATTTATTGAAAACAAAAACAATAAAAAGAATATAAAATTACCATATATCATTGTATAAAACTCTCCTTATCGTTTAACTCATACTAGTAAGGTATGAAATATGAAAATTAGCGTAAAATCATTGTGGCAGGGATGGGATGCATGCAAACAAGGTAAAGTTTCTGACTGTGGCCAACGTGGCGACCACCAGGACGATCCTTGTCTTGCCGTATTCAAGTTGACACGCAGCGCCCTCGTGGCTCCTCCTGGATGGCATTCTAGCACCCGCTAGATGTTAACTAATGCGTGCAGTCCAATCTCCTGGACGTTAAATTTAGGTTGTGCGTAGGGCTTGGAACCCACCACGTAAAAATTATATCCAATGAAAACCACAGCAATAGGTTCTATAAAGATCGATTTAGCCGCGGTAACATGGTAGTATGTAGCACCAAGTTTCAATATCTCGATATTCACAAGGTCACTTGGACGTCCCCCGATCGATCTACGCCCAACCAGATAGATCATATTGTGATTGGCGGAAGGTACGTATACAGTGTACTAGATGTGCGCACGTTCAGAGGTCCAAACATCGATTCGGACCACTACCTTATCGCAGCCAAGTTTCGATTGCGCATTAGCGCCTCGAGATCTGCGCGCTCTAGTGCATTGCGAAAGCTGGACGTCAAGAAGCTGCGATCACAAAGGACAGCTGAGGCGTTCTCCGCTCAACTCTCTGATAAGCTCCGTCGTTCCCTCTCTAATCTCAACGACATTGGAGGACTGTGGGCCAACATCTCCCACTCCTTGCACACTACTGCGGAAACAGTCCTTGGTTTCGAGCGCCCACCCCAACGAAATCAATGATACGATGAGGAGTATCGCGAGGCAGCTGTAGCGAAAAACTCCGCATATAGAGAAAACTATGGGGAGAGGAGAAGGGAAGAGAGACGCCTTTTCGGAGGCAAGAAGAGGGAGCAGGAAAGGCGTCAGCGTAAGGAAATCGAGTTGTATAGTTGCAGGAATGACGCTCGAAAATTCTATCAAAAGGTTAAGCGTCTAACCGAGGGTTATAAGCCCGAAGCGTCTTCCTGCAAAGATGAAAGCGGAAACTTGGTAACAGATCCGCAGGGGGTGCTGCGGTTATGGAGGAAGCACTTCTCTACTCTGCTACACCAATTCCGCCTTTAGAGATGATGTTCCGAACCCGATCGATGATGACGGCGTGGAGATTCCGCAGCCTAGCCATGAATAGATCAAAGACGCGATAATGCGTCTTAAAAACAATAAAGCGGCGGGTCCTGATGGCCTCCCCGCTGAATTGTTTAGAACCGGAAGTAATGAGTTGGTAGGGCGCATGCATCAGCTTATTTATAAAATATGGCTAGAGGAAAGTATGCCCAGTGCTTGAAACCTCAGTGTCCTCTGTCTTGTCCTGAAAAAGGGAGACGCTACGGTAAGCGACAACTACAGGGGTATAAGCCTTCTCCCTATCGCATATAAGGTTCTTACAGGCGTATTGTGTAAACGACTGAAGCCACTCGTCAAAACACTGATTGGGCCTTATCAGTGCGGTTTCAGACCTGGCAAGTCCACCATCGACCAGATCTTCACACTACGCCAAATCCTGGAAAAGACCCACGAACAACAAGTCGACACACACCATCTTTTTGTCGACTATAAGGCACCCTTTGATAGCCCCATGAGGGATAGTGTTTTTGCCGCAATGTCTGAGCTCGGTATACCTGCGAAGCTGATAAGGCTATGCAGAATGACATTGATCAATTCCTGCAGCTCCGTCAAGGTAGGAATGGACCTCTCCGAAACTTTTGATACCGTGCAAGGTTTAAGACAAGGCGAACCGGGAGGGTATCGCAATGGCACTATTTCTCAAAAAATATGACGACATTGACATCATAGAGCGTACCAAGCGAGATGTTACTGTTACCTTTAGTGCTATTGAACGGGAGTCTACCAAAATGGGTATGAGGGCAAAACAAAGTATGATTCTCAGATTACAGCCGATAACTATACCTTTGAAACAGTCAAGGAATTTATTTATCTCCGCCTTTACCACCAAAAATGATGTCAGTCTGGAAATCAAGCGCAGGATCACTCTTGCCAACAGGTGCATTTATGGTCTCAATAGGCGATTGAGTAGCAGAGAATTTCTCGTGCGACAAAACTAACACTCTACAAGACACTCATCCTACCCGTGCTTCTTTATGGCGCAGAGGCATGGACCCTATTAAGTACTGATGCAGCGGCCTTGAGAGTGATCGAGAGAAAAGTCCTACGTAAGATCTTCTATCCAGTGCGAGTTGGAGATGATTTCCGTATCCGATTCAACAGTGAGCTGTATGAGCTCCTCAACGAATTGGCATTAATATCCAGCGGCTGCACTGGCTCGGCCATGTCGTTCGAATGGATGAGGATGGTCCGACGAGACGGGTATTTGATGCGGAAATCGGCGAAGAGGACGACCTTGCATCCGTTGGAAGGACCAAATCGAGGAAGCCCTGTCATCGATTGGTGTGACCATGATTTGACTGTCGTTAATACTAACACAACATGTCATGTTTTATTTTCACACCATATGCGCAAACAAGGGAATATCCAATTGCATATGAGAAGCGGCCACTTGACTCAATATTGCTGACCGTCGCTGCAGCGCAATAGTAAGGCGTACATGCACTGATCATTTGATACTTCATTGACGGGACGCTGGCGCATTGGTTAGCGTATTGTGTGGACGATGTGTGTTGTTGTTGTATTACAGTTCTTGTGATCGTGTGTGGCTCTCTTCACACTTTACCGTGGGAATTATGACTTTTGTATGGGGACAATGGGCGCGTGTCGAATTGCACCCACTTGTCCCTTAATAAATACACACAAACAATATGATATTATAGAACATAAATACAAACCAATGTAATAGCATTAAGTAAATATAGAAATGTATGAGAATTAAGGGGCTGGTTTGGAAATGCTAAATCAACCAAAATTTAGTATAAAAGAAGGGATATTTTCCCTAAAGAAGTCAATCATTAAATAAAACTCAACTAGTGCGTTTTAAGCCGCATTGGTATAAAAATAAATGTTTGGTACGATTATTTCACAACACCAAAGATTTGGCAGTTTTTGCATCTCATGGGATTCGGAACATATTGTGTTATTTTGATATTATGCCATGCTATGTTTAGACTTTCTGGTAGATGGTAAAGGTCAAAGCTTAGTAAAACAACACCACTCGGTTTAATAGTGCCATCTATGGTTTTTTGAAACTTATATGCTGATATTACCCCTTGCGCGTTGAGGTTCGATACTATTTCTTCTTCTGGAATGTTGATTAAGCACGGAGCGTAGACCGTGCCTTCAGTACAGTTTAAGTTTACGTGGTACTTGAGGGTTATGTCACAAATTCCGTAAAGAGTTTTTGCTTTTAAAAATTTTTGGGCAATTTGCCGGTCTTTTACTAATATTAATAAACTGCCCTCGCGTAGCTCGTTTAAGACTTTGAATTCTGTGCAAACTAATTCAAGTTCTTGTTTAACTGCAAAACATGAGTACTGATTAAGCGGCCTGTTTGCGTCAGTAGCAGCCACAACAATAAATTTTGGATCGGAGAGTTGTAAGGTTTTGAGGTCTGGGAAGTCAGGGGGGTTACTCTGTAACTCGAAACGAAAATTAAAATGTACGTATTCGAACAAATTGTACTCTGTAATACGAAATTACGGAAAATTTTCGAAAGTGCTACCAATGTTTTTTTTCTTTTCGTACGAACAAAAAATTCTGTTGCTCTGTATTACGAAAACGAGTATAAAAAGCGTAAATAATATTCGAAAATTGTTCGTTAGCAATTGTGTTGGTGACAACCAATAAAAAATTTAAAATGTAAGTAAATTAATACAAATACATTGCAAAATAAACATAAAAAATATATTTTAAACAATCTCAATGGAGTGAGTCAAAAGAATTGAAGAAAATACGAAACTGTTATGGACTTTATGATGACGCATCTGGATTTGGCCAAGGGACATCTAAAAGTGCCGGATGCAAGAAACAAATCTAATAATCTGTAGCAGAAACTAAGAACAGATTTGGTTTCACTTGGTCCACCGCAGCGAGATGTTAAAGTTTTGAAAAAAAAGTAAGCTTAGATAGATCTAAATATTTGAGTGCGATCTATCGGGGGGTTATTAAACATTTTAATTTTTATTAGGTTTGGGAAGACTATAAAAATGGTAGCCAAATTAAATACCTTGATTCAAATCCACAATCTAGATCACTAGTAATAACTCAGTATTTAGATGAAGAAAATTAGGAGGGATTAGAGTCTGGACACAAAAATAATTAGCTAACATACATATATACATATATGTGGGAAGAGAGTAAGCAGCGAGTCAGTTCGTGATCAGTTGTGCAGAAGAGAAGACGTGCGCGGAGTGTTTTACTATTTTTTATACATTAATTTCTATTGAAACTTTTCTTTTATATTGCATTTTTTTAATTTCATACTTTAATAAATAAAAATTCCACATATATACATATATTTAATGAATTCGGTTTTCTTTTGTTTTTCAATATTTTTTTAAAAATTTCTTTATTTTTTAAGGTACTGCCAAGTTTATTTTTGGTTTTTCTTTGAAAATTTTCGAATGATTTACAGAGTACGCTTTTATTTACTTATCGAAAACACTTTTCGAAAACTTTTACTTTTCGAATCGAGTTACGGAGTAACCCCCCAGTATTGCCGAAAGGTAGTTTTCTTTCTTTTGCTCGGGCAGCATTGCAAACCGATTGTTCCCTAGGTTTGATGGCCCCGGGGCCATTTTTTTATCTTATAATCAGTAAATTATAAGTTTTGTATTATATTAAATATGAATTAACAAAATTTATATTCAAAGGAGAGAAAAAATACTAAGCACAAAAAAGGTTCGCAAATAACTGTCACTAACTGTAATTTACAATTAAGCAGTGTTCAAAATTCCCGCGAATAAATCACAAACGATGCACTGCGTACGAGGCAGACGGTGACTGAAAAAAATAATATATAGTATGGCAAGTTCTAACATGAACTTAATTTTAAAAGTTAAAGGTAGGATGATCCTCTTTTTAGCTTAACGCTCAATTCTACCTTATTGTCGGCAAGTTGTAATAATGGCCCTAAAAGGTACAAAATTACAACTGTATAGAAATTATATTATATCCTCGCTGTAGACTGTGCTGCACGAGCAAACTTTATTGAATAGAATTATTATGCAAATGGCGACAGCCTATATCGAGTACAAGAGCAGTTAAAGTTTTAACGAAGCTTTCCTTAAATTATATAAAATTGTCAAGTTATAGTCATTAATGAAGCTGTCAGAATAGCATATCATTTGAGAATTTTGGGTGTAGCGTTCACATTCTCCCCAGACATGACTAGAACCTCCTTCGAAGCCAGACTCTACTTGACGAGCAACATCCAAAATAGCAATTTTTGTGGCAGATCTACATACATTTGCAGCTCTGCTTCAATATTAACCAGCTGTCATCACAAAGAGTCATTGGTTTCATATGAACTTCCAATCAAGAAATAATTTGGTGTTAAGGCAAGGGCGCGAGTTTATTATATTTTCAATTTCTAACAGCATGCTTACTAAGAGTTCATCGCCATGAGATCTAGATGTTATAATTTTATGCAAAATTGTTTTAATTGACCGCACCAATCGCTCCCAAGCACCGCACATATGTGGTGAGGCTGGGGGGTTAAAGTTCCACTTTGTTCTTGTCGAAGTAGTTTTGTTTTTATAAGCTGGTTTTTATCCACCTCTGCCAAAGCCGAGTTTGTTCCGATATACAGGAACTTGTTGTCAATGAATGAGTAACCTCGGTGTGAACTGCGCTAATGGTCAAACAGGTGAATAGACATTAATATCGTTTCTCTTTATGCCGGTTCACTGTAACCAGTGGTGTTGTGCTAATTTTTTTTTTACCGCGTTCCGGTTCAGCAGAAAAAAACGGTCCGGACTCCGGTTCGCGGTTCGGAAAAACAAGCCGGTTCGTTCAGGTTTTTGTTCCGGTTCGGGTTCAAACCCTTGTTTATAAAAATACATATAAAAATTCGTCAAAAATTAGAAAAAAAAATCAGCAATTCTTTTTAATTTTCTTTTTTTCAAAACGTCAGCCAATTCTCGTTATCAGAAATTATCTTTAGTTCCGGAACGCGTTCCTGTCCAAAAAAGAAGTACCGGAGCGTTCCGGCTCGACAACACCCCTGACTGTAACAAAAATCGGTCCAAAGAAATCTACTACGGGAACTACGGGATATGTAAATGGAGCTACGTATGAAGCAAACGTGCGCGTGTTATGACACCCATTTGTGGACTCTGACTTCCATATAAAACTTACATCGCAGTTTTCGTTTGTCTCACTACCAACAAATAATTTTATCACATTTTTTAACCCGTTAGCTTCTATTATTTGATTCTCGTTTATATTCTTTTTATACTTATAATGTTGTTGTTTGGTTACAAAAATATTACTTATTTCCAATAATAGTATTATTTACTTCCAATAATATTTAGGTGTGTACATTCTTTATGTGTGGAATTTAATAGGCACAAATCAGTTGGTGCATTGGATGCGAGAAACTAATAATAGCAACAACAACAGTGGGCTTATTTTTTACATTGTAAGCGATAGATTTGAATTCAATATTTTTAAATAAAGAAATTATTGTTAACATTGAATCCGATTGAGCTACTTGTTTTGTTTTCACTACTTAAATTATCGTTGCCCAGTGAACTTTTGAGTGGCATATAGATAACAATTCCATATTACAGAATTGTTTTATATCGTCTCCGGTGGGGAAAAAGCTCCTCATCTTACATATGCTATATATGTATATTGTACGTAAAATTGCGCCATATCAGTTTTTAATATTGTTCAACTTATTGAATAGTGTAGGACAAAACGACAATCAACGCAATAAAGTACTCAATAGTATTCTGTATTTTATGGGCACCTTAAGTTACAGTTTCGCAATGCGCTTCGAATAGTTGTCCTGGTAATTACAAATGTGTGCAATATTTTTTGCTTCACATTTTGTTTTAAAATGCCCAAATATTGGAAATTGTTCTAATTTATGAGCGCCTACTGTATATACTGGTTGATTTATAAAATTATTCTAAACTTACAATATTTTCCACAAGGATGGAAAACGGCAAAAGTTATACCCATTTTAAAACCCAATAAACTTCCCAATTCAGTACAGAGTTATCGTCCAATAAGTCTTCTCAGTAGTCTCAGTAAAATATTAGAAAAAATTATTAAAATAAAACTGACTAAGTTCATGGATCTCAACAAAATATTACCACTAACTCAGTTTGGTTTCACCCCTTTTCACGGTACAGTTCATCAAATTAAACGTATATGTAATCACGTTAATTCTGAGTTTATAAAAGGAAACTCAACTGCATTGGTTACTTTGGACATTGAGAAAGCTTTTGACTCCGTGTGGTATAACGGCCTAATATATAAAATGATTCAAAACAGTTTTCCACTTTACATTATTAAAATCATTGAGTCTTTCTTGAAAAACAGATTTTATTGTGTAAGTTTAAATGATATATGTTCCGATTTAGTTGAAATTCCAGCTGGAGTTCCACAGGGATCGGTTCTAGGACCATTGCTCCATAATTTGTACTGTTCCGATATGCCGCAACCTAGAGGAGTAGAATGTGCAGCATATGCTGACGACACATGTTTATATGCATCACACCTGTGTGGTCAAAATATTGTTATAGATTTACAACTAGCTTTAGACCAACTTGTGGCTTATTTTCACATATGGAAAATTAAAATTAATGAATGCAAGACCAATGCAATATTCTTTACTCGTAGAAGAAATTTATCCTTTTATCCACCAACTCAACTTCAAGTCAATGGCACCAATGTACAATGGAGTGATAATGTCAAATATTTAGGTGTTTTACTAGATAAAAAACTATTATTTGATCTACATATCAAAAAACAGATTGATAAATCCAACTTAGCAAAAGCAATGTTATATCCTCTAATAGGGCGTAAATCATTTTTAAGTCGTGATAATAAAATAAAATTACTTTAGCCAGTAAAGTAATTTTTCAATCTATTATTTTATATGCTTGTCCAGTCTGGGGTGTTTGCGCAAAACCCCACATTAAAAAATCCAAATCTGTCAAAATAAGCTATTAAAGATGATGCTTAATTTACCATGGCATTTCTCCACCAAAGATCTCCACGAAGAAAACAATATAAAATTACTCAACGAAAAAATAAATTTTTTAACAGAACGCTTCAAAGTTTCTTTTAGCATGTCTAGTAACCCACTAATTTCTGGCCTTTATTAAAGGAGTCCAATTCACATATTTCATTATATCATAACACATATTTACACGAGTATATATGACATAAATATATATGTATGTATGAGTGTATAAGATTATTACATATATTTATCCCTAATATTAAGTTATCTCAAGTATTAAATCAGAGGTTTTTATAAAAATGTTATTTTCCTCTGAAGAAAAATATTCCTTATAAAAATCCTCTTATAAACTAAATATTATTTTATAGATGAAAAGTTAACATAAGAATTAAACTCTGTAAATTGTGTGATAACTTTAAGTTGTGTTAAAATTTTAATAAAAAAAAAAAAAAAAATTCTAAACTTACAGCATAGCTGCCAGATTTGACGATTTTGAGCTCCAAAAATATCATATTGTCGCTCCAAGGGAAAATTGCTAATCATCAACATACATAATTGGCATTACAGGCCAAGCCAAGGAATACGGCCTAGCTTCTCATACCACTCATGTTGTGTGTGTTAATTTTATACGTGAGTGGCGGGACCTACAGTTTAACGTCGACTCCGAAAGACCGGTTTTTGAGAAACTATTCATGGCAATTTTATTTACTCTCAGAGTTTTTTCCAGAGATCTGCTGAGAGGAAGTCGCCGAAGTAACATTTTTTTCATATTTCGTTTTGATGTTTGAACTTGCGCCTTCCGTCTAATAAGCCAACACTCTACCTACTAGACTACGGCGACTTCAAATCATCAACGGACAGGACTATTTCTTTCCTAGGGTCAAAGTAAGTCCGAACAGATGTCTTTGAGATTTAATTTTTCAAGTTATAAAATTTCGTATCATATCCAGTGCTATTGAATCTCATTCTACAGCAGTTAATATAAATTTATAAGTTTAAATGACAAGTTGTCTATGAATGTTCCTAAGTAATTAACGATTCCCAAACATTTCTGCAAATCCTTGACGCCTTCAAGTCTAGGAATCTGGAGGACAGCTCTTATTTTTTTCCCTCAGCCATTATCCTTGTCCTATCAAATACATATCCCAAAAACTTAATCTTTGTTTTAAAAATTCAATTTAGGCCGATGTCCTCTACCCTCCGAAGCACTTCTTTAAAAACGCTTGTGTGTTCCTCCATAGTGCAGCATGATTTTACAGTCGTCAATACTAACACAACATTTCATGTTATATTCTCACACAATGTGCGCAAGCAAAAGAACATCCAATTCCATAAGAGTATCGGCCACTTGACTCAATATTGCTGACCATCGCTGCAGCGCAATAGTAAGGCGCACATGCGATGATCATTTAATACTTCATTGACGGGACGCTGGCGCATTAGTTTGCGTATTGTGTGGACGATGTGTGTTGTTGTTGTATTACAGTTCTTGTGATCGTGTGTGGCTCTCTTCACACATTATCGTGGGAACTATGACTTTTGTATGTAAATATAGAGCATTAAGTAAATGTAGAAATGTATTATAATTAAGGAGCTGATTTGGAAATGCTAAATCAGCCAAAATTTAGTATAAAAGAAGGGATATTTTCCCTAAAGAATTCAATTATTAAATAAAACCCAACCAGTGCATTTCTAATAGCACTAGTATGAAAATAAAACCTTTTTTATAACGTTTCACCACATGGCGATCCTGCCAGTATCTTGGAGTGCTTTAAGTACACTGCACCCAAGAGTAAGGCAATAAATCCAAAATAAGCCTGGAGTGCATCAGAATATTCTGCACCCAGAAAACAAAAAAGGAGGTAAAGAATTGTCCTGGCGGGTTAGCCACAACAAACCGTCAGCTGCCAGAAGGATACCAAGTACAACAACAAGGGAAGCCCCAAAGCGATAACAATAGACGAATACAGAAAAAGGACGAAACAAGAAAAGGAAAAAGTGAACACACCAACTATCCCAAAAACTCCAAAACCAAAAAGAAGAGGGGGATACACAACGAAGCTTAGACGTCAAAGAGCTATAATACTAAGAACGCTGAACGACAAAAATCCACCACCGTGGGACGAAGCAACTAAACTCTGGTCGAGGATAGATCAGATCGAGCAGCTGTTAAAACAGCACAAGATAAGTAAAAACAATAAAGAAGATAATTTAAAAAAAATTTTTTGTTTAGCTTAAAAAAGTGGAGCGTTTCAGTCGCCCCCATAGGCCAGAAAGCGTTAACCGCTCTTGGCAAAAAATTTTTCTAATAATCATAATAATAAAAAAAAAATTATAAAATAAAAATAAATAGATAAAATAAAAATATAAATATGGGACACATATAAGATTTTAATTATACAAGACAAAAGAAAAAAATTATGAATAGAATAAAAACTAAGCCCAGAAATCCAATTGAAGATATCCATATGAAAAACCAAAAATATTTAATGAAAAATATTTAGAATGGTAAACCAAACATTGGAAAACAATAGGTATGAATAGGGCTCCAACAATGGAAGATGTTTTTACTAATCAGTCAATAGAAGAAGAAACGATTAAAACATTAAGACATTTTAAAATCTAAAAACTAAGATTAAAAAAAAGAGAAAAAGGAAAGTATGTAAAACTAATATATGGACCTTGAATATTGTTAGATAATAGAAAAGCCTAAATGAGTAAACAACAATCAAAAGTGGACAGGGCTAATGCCAATGTAGTGAATGAAATAGAAGTAGCAATGAATCGATTAGTCTTTCAAAAGTAGAAAATTATTTAATAATAATTGTGGCTATCTTATGCCACCATTTTGTCTTATACATTTACGCACTGCATAGCAGAAGATTAAAGGAAATATATTTAAGTAGAGCCAATGACCTAGACAAAGCTTAGAAGTATTAATGGAACATTTCGACCGTTCATACAAATGTCTGAACATTGACAGACCAACAAAGGATGAAACTATTCAATTTCACATTCAAAACCTAATAACCAGATTTGAACAAATAAGAGTCGTGTTTAACGTAAACTACTATCGATTGACAAAAGGACATCAAACAGCAGCCGACGGATTCTTTGTGGACTTAAAAATCAAACTATTGAGAATAGGAGCCGGGAAAGGTATACAAATTGAATTATCAAATACGCTGCATGAGAAAGTAAACCTTAATTTGACAGCAGATAACGAGATAACTAGTAAAATGTCACAAACATTTGTGGAATTTTTAAATACAGCTTCAAAGCTGATTACCGAATTTGACGGGAAATCTGAACATTTGCGTCCTTTCATTGACTCCCTACAATTAATTGAGGCAATAAAGGGACAACATGAACCCTCAGCCATATCCTTAATAAAACCAAAACTTAAGGGAAAACTATTGCAGACATTATCAATAAACTGAAAGTAACTGTTAAGGTGAATCAGTTGAGGTTTTGTCAGCAAAACTTATGAGCATAAAACAATACAGTAAAACTCCAACTTCATATTGTACCGAGGTTGAAAATGTCGCAAAATCACTTGAGGCTCATACATATCTGACGATTTATCATATGAACTAGCAACTAAGTACTCTACACAGGTTGCTGTAAAGGCTATTACGAAAAATTGCTCCAATGATAAAGTAAAACTTATCATGGAAGCAGGCCAATTCAATAACATGAATGAGGCCATTGGTTAATTTGTGAGCAGTTGCACAGAGGCAACTGGACAGTACAACGCGGTGATGTACTTCGGGCAAAGATTCAACCGAAGTAGCTATAGAGGAAATAACAGACAATATCGTGGAAGATATAATTACCTCCGTTATCAAAATACTAATTATAACAGAAATAATTCACAAAGACCTCAAAACGCTTATGGTAATAGAAACCAATTAAATAATGGCTATAGAGGTAGAAACCGAAATTACGTTCATGCTGCAAATGGTTCGGAAATCTCCGACCATCCCCTAGTATCAAGAATCACAAAGTGTATAACCTTAATCTCAGCTTATGCTTCTTTATACGAATTAATGCAAATATTATTAACACTTCAATAATACTACTGGTTGACACTGGTGTCGCTAAAAAGTAAAAAATCTTGACAAATCAAATAAATACATATAAAAAAAACAATTAGTGGAATAGGACATGGTCAAATACAGTCATTGGGAAAAATATTTTAGAAATGAAAATAAAAAACTTTATAGTAACACATTATTTTCAAGTGGTACAAAACAACTTTCCTATACCATGTGACGGGATCATTGGTATGGACCAGACAGTAATATAATATCCATTTAAAATATTCTGATGACGGTGCACACGTGCATAAAAATAAATGTGCACAACGTGGGAAAATGCAGAATCGGCAGTTTTGGCAGACGACAGAATAGATTTAATTAAAAATAACAATTGTAAAATTTTTTAGTTCTAAGTCAGAATTCAAACAATAAAGAGCGTAAAAGCTCAGTGTTTTTTTAAAACAAAAAATAATAAAATAAATATTAATTTAGATACCCTCGAGTTCACGAAAACGAAATTCAAAATCAAATACAGGAGATGCTCTCTCAAAACATCATTCAGGAAAGTAGTTCTCCTTACAACAGACCTCTATGGATAGTTCCAAAAAAAAAAATTACAATTCTGGTATCAAAAAGTGGAGACTTGTTATGGACTATAGGAAACTCAACGAGTTTACAAAAACAGACAAATTCCCTATTCTACATATGGAAACAATACTCGATAAAAAACCGCCTTCTCTACTCCATTCGCTCACTATGAATTCATAAGAATGCCGTTTGGGTTGAAAAATGCACTATCGACCTTTCAAAGGCTCATGAATTCTGTATTGAAAGACTATATAATGTCATATGAAAGAAATTCATTGTGAAGGTCTGAACATGTACCCCGCCGTTGAGTCATGCTCAACAAAATTAAAAATGTGACAACCTTATATTGCCCTTCATATATCTTAGAATTAATGGCTTAAACTACTGATACTTCAAATACTGGCGTTGGAATATGTTGGCGTGCAGCTGGTTGTGGAGTTTGTTGATTTATTTTAATTCCCTTGCAATGTGCCCTTTTCCAGGTGATCTTCAGGCATATTATGATTACGAGAACGAGAGCAACCATTTTTGAGTTACGCGAATATATGTTGCGCAACCTCCTCCATTTTCGAAATAACGGTATATTTCGAAAACACGAGCTAACCTAAAAAATGGTTAGCACCACTGGATACAGCGTACCCGAATTAGGTTAACCCGCCAGGTGCCCCGCTTGTCACAAAAAAGGTGTAAAATTCTAGCACCGTGTAATCGTTATGGTACTTACTGTCAGATTAATTTTTTGTAAAAAATTAATTCAACTGACCCCAACAGCCATCGAAGGGTTAAATCAACTATTCAATAAACCACAACCTTCAAACGAGGACGTTTGAAATCTAGGAGGGGAGTAGTTAACATCCCTGATGTTAAAATACACAAATACAAACAACCAGCCCAACCAGACAGTAATATAATATCCATTTAAAATATTCTGATGACGGTGCACACGTGCATAAAAATAAATGCGCACAACGTGGGAAAATGCAGAATCGGCAGTTTTGGCACACGACAGAATAGGTTTAATTAAAAATAACAATTGTAAAATTTTTTAGTTCTAAGTTAGAATTCAAACAATAAAGAGCGTAAAAGCTCAGTGTTTTTTTTAAAACAAAAAATAAAAAAAAAATATTAATTTAGATACTTTATAATTTAGATAATTTATTTTAATTCTCTTGCAATGTGCCCTTTTCCAGGTGATCTTCAGGCATATTATGATTACGAGAAGGAGAGCAGCATAGGCAACGGTCCCGTGGTGATATTTGATGTGTTGAATTTCTGATGGAAGTTCAGCAGATACTCTTTGGTGTAATTTATTTTGAATTTCGGAGATATTTTTAATTTGGTCGGAATAGATCTTGTTGTGAATTCTTGCAGTTCGAACCTCGGCTGGCTAACTGATGTCACATATATTGCTCATTGCGGTGTATGATGTTTGAAGGGATGTGGAGACAGTTTGGTGGCCTTTGATGATGATTGAGTTGACCTTAATAGTACAATCCGGCGAGATGTTTAGGAGGCCAGATCCTTTCAGGGTTAGCTGTGATTTTTCTTGACCACATACAGCGTTTATTCGGCACGGCTGCTGCATAGTGTAAAGCCATTGATTGCTGTATTCTAACTGTGTAAGCGACGTTCTAGCAGCAACAGGAATAATGTTACAACTCGTTTGATTGTTAAAATTAAGAAGTGACAGCTCGCATAAACATTTGTCAGCGTTTGCAGTGAATTTTGATTGCATTTGTGGGCATAGAAATTCAATCTCTTTTATTGTTGCACATGTGGTCCACTGTTTTTCTGTTAACACGAAGTACTGATCTCTATAAGCATTTATAGCCAGGAAGTCGCTGCATGGTCTTATAGCGAGCATTATGCCATTTATTTGAACAGGAATTGGATGTGGTTTCAGAAGTTCGAATGTCTCAGGATCAGATAACGGAATAGATATGTAAAAGATGATGTGGTCTTTTGTGACACCTCCCTTCACATTCATAATTTTGTACAGTTGTAGTATATTATCTTTGCTTACTGGTAGTTTTGGAGATCTTGGAAGATGATTTCTTACTTGTATTAGCTCGGCTTGAAGTTGAGACCATGACAAAAGCATTGGGCTGATTTTTCCATGGTGTGAATCCGTTAATGCTGCTATGATTTCTGCTTGAATTCGGTGTAACCTTGCTGATGTTAAAGAAGGTTGAACTGATTGTAACATGAATATTCGAAACAGCCTTGCTTGGTTTTGTCTTTTTTCATTTTCTTGTAATCTATATGCAATTTCCGATAATTGATTATCTACATTGTTGAACTTTAGTCTCACATTTTCTTCATCTTGTTTAAGGACGTTTAGAGTTGCATCAACAACTGATGTTTGACTCATGAGGAGTTGTTTGAGATGGTTTTCATTGTCGTTTACTGCGTTGATGGTGTTTGACATTCCGAATCCAGAATACCAAACAGTGAATTAGCGACGTTGCCAACAATGTTAATAGCACCACGCTTAGCTCTCCTCTTTAGTAAGAGGTTTTTATCTTTAAGGCCTGCTAGGCTGAAGTCAACTGCCTGGAGAACGCTCGAACAAGTCGTCCTTTGAATTAGAAGGTTGCACAAGCGGTGTAATGCAGTTGTTTCGTTCACGAAGGTACTTATTTCTTGCCAATATGGTTTTAAGTTATAGTAAGAAATGATGTTTCATTCTGACCGCGATACTCGTGTATTGCCAATATCCTCAAAGTGCAAGCCGATATTGGGTTCAAACTGTATTACTTCAATTTATCTGTGGACACGAGTGGGAGCAATAGCAATGTTGTGAGTAGGATGCTCGTAATTGAGCTTGTCAAGTTTCGCTGTTTTTTAGCAAGTGGTCTTCCATCCAATTACTGTTTTGGTGATTGGTTTTCTGCCAACATCTCATGATTATTCTTAGGTTCTGTGAATTGGAAACATGATTGTTGTTCTTCTTCTTCGGGTTCGTCATTGAGCTTAGGGAGTGGAGCTAAATATTGAATTGCTCGTTTAAAGATGCCTGAAGCTGTTTGGACATCCGCTACTCTTACAACGTCGTCGTGTCCTTTGTATGTTTTTATTACGCGCCCCAGAAGCCATTTCATGACTGGAACGTTATCTTCTTTAATAATAACTATAGATCCTGGTTTCAGATTTTTTGATTGTTCTCGCCATTTGTTTCGGTATTGTAGCTCATTAAGGTAGTCTCGTGACCACCTCTTCCAAAATTCGTGCTTAAGACGAGAAACAAATTTACATCGTGTTTCCAATTTAAGGTTTGTGGGCTTTGCTTGAGCATCTATTTGGGCTCTTAGTGGTTCACCTATTAGAAAATGTCCCGGAGTCAATGCGCCTATGTCGTTTGCGTCATTTGACATGGGTGAAATGGATCTGGAATTCAATATTGCTTCAATTTCTTCGTAAGTTAGGGATCACGAGTTCCAAGTGTACTGCTTTTGTGGCAAAGCAACAAAATACGGCAATGTAGGCCTTGTGTGGTCGTTTTCCCCTTAGTTTGTAATGTACTGTAATTGGGCCACAGTAATCCACTCCGGTATTGCTGAATGCACGGGCTAGTGTGACGCGTGTCGAGGGTAGGTTTCCCAGTATTTGGTGAAATAGTTCTGGTTTGGCTTTGCTGCATATCGTGCATCGATGAACTGTGGCTCTTGCCATAATTTTTCCCTTTATTGGCCAGAAACGTTGTCGAACAATTCCTAATAATGGATGCGACCCGCAATGCTTATAATCTTCATGAATCATTTGGAATATCAATTTGGAAATGGGATCATTGTATGGAATAAGAAGTTGATGTTTCGAATCATAGTTCAACAAAGAAGCTTCGAGTCGACCACCAACCCGCATTAATCCATTCTCGTCCAAAAAAGTGTTAAATTCTGAATAGAGCTTGTTGCTTGTACTTGTTTGTATTTTCTCAGTTGTGTTATTTCTTCTTTAAATTCTGAGAGTTGCATTTGTGAAATAACAGGAATCAGTGTTTGGCTGGGTTCCGTTGTTGTTAATAATTTGGATGGTTTTCGCATCTGCTTTTGACATCTAGTGTGAGAAATGAAGCTTAGAACATATCCAACAATTCGCTGCAGACGATGGAATGAGTTTTTATGGTTGATTTGGTAAACAAAAGTGGGTTCCGTTGTTGTCATTGCTCGTGATTCAAGCAGCTTTGCCTTTCGTTCAAGGTTTGTTGGTATGTTGGAACTTGAATTGAACTTAGGTGGCCACATCTTCTCTACCCCATGGAGAAACATTGGCCCATAAAACCAGAGAGTACATTCTTTAAGAGCCGCTGGAGACATCCCACGAGATAATACATCTGCGGGGTTGAACTTTGAGCTTACGTGACGCCATTGTTCTGCTAGGGTTTCTTCTTGAATTGCTGAGATTCGATTTGCTACAAACGTGTTGAATGAAGCTGATGATGAATTTATCCATGAGAGCACAATTTCTGAATCAGTCCATAACCATACTGGACATGTAAGTCGAAGGTCATACCTGACTCTTGTGGCTAGTTGGGCTCCAAGCGGGGCTGGACATAGTTCCAATCGTGGTATTGTTTGCCGTTTAAGTGGAGCTATCCTACCATGATGGTGCCATCTTTAAAAACTGATCGAATGTAAGCTCCAGCTCCATAAGCCTATTCGGATGCGTCTGTAAAAATATGGAGTTGTTGGGATTCTGGAATTCTTCCTTTAAAAATATGTCTTGATATTTAAAAATGTTTCAATATATTTAGGTCTGTGCGGAACGTGATCCATTTAGTGTGCAGGGATTCAGGCAAAGAAGTATCCCAATCCAGTTTTAACTCCCACAATTCTTGAATAAACATTTTTGCTATTACTATAATGGGTGACAGAATCCCCAAAGGGTCGAATAATCTTGCAAGCTGCGATGTGACTGTTCGCTTAGTTACTCTCTTAATGTTGTCAGTGTTGACCTTAATACCTAGTTTATCAGCTTTCGGCAGCCAAACAAGTCCTAATGTTTTGATAGTGTCGACTTCTGTGCTCTCAAAATCTAAGTTTACCTCTAAGTTGTCTTGTGGAGTAATTGTGGATGGTTAGCACACCATTTGCGTAACACGAAGCCGCCCTTTTTCATAATCTGCACAAGCTGCTCTTGCAATTGCATCGCTGTTGATAAGCTATTTGACCCGCCCAAGCCATCATCTACATAGAAATTTTCTTTAATAAATTGTGAAGCAAGTGAATAGCGTATATTATTTTCTTCAGCCAGTTGATCAAGACATTTTGTTGCTAAATATGGAGTAGCTCTTGTACCATATGTGACAGTGTTAAGTTGATAGTATGAAATGGGCATTGTGGAATCCTTTCTCCAAATATTAGCTTCAGGAGCAACCAATATCTGCCTATACATCTTTTCAACGTCAGTGGTGAAAACGAACCTTGGCATTCGAAACCTTAACAGTATGGAGAATAGTTCGCTTTGTAGTCTTGGTCCCGTGAACATCAGGCCGTTTAAAGAGTAGCCTGAGGAGGTTTTGGCTGAGGCATCGAATACCACCCTGAGCTTAGTGGTTGAACTTTCTGGCCTTAGTACGCAATGATGTGGGATGTAGTAATTTGGAGACATGATGGAGTCTGTTTCCAATTTAGTCATGTGTCCCATTGATTCATAATCATCCATAAATTCAGTGTATTTGGCTTTCAATTCCGGGTTCTTTTGCAAACGCCGTTCGAGAACAAGAAATCGGTTTAGAGCCATTGCGTGTGAGTCGCCTAGGGTATTATTGGTTTGGTGAAATGGCATTCTGCCAATGAAGCGGTCTTCATGGTTCTTAGTTGTATTTTGTACAAAGTGCTCTTCACATTGTCTGTCGGCTATTGATAGTGGTTTTTTAGTCGTTTTAACTAAATCTATTTCCCAAAGTCGAGCGATGGAAGCTTCAAGCCTCTCAACTTCAGTACATATTCCACAGGATGGGTCTGTAGGGTGTTCACTATTTATTTTTCCTGCTACAATCCAGATAAGAACCGTGTTCTGCAAAATCGGAAGTTATGGAGATAATTTTATTTGCCCAATTGCGAGCAGTTGGTGATTATGCTCGGCACCCAGCAATATATCGATTTTACTAGATTGATTGAATGTTGGGTCAGCTAACATAATAATTCTCGGTAGTGGCCACTCATCAATGTTGATAAACTGTGATGGTTGAGGCGCAATAATTTGAGGCAGGACAAGTGCCTGAGGGCGTGTTGAGAATCCATTAATTCGAGAATGCAAAGCTACATTGACTCGGTGTTGTGTTTTTGTTTTAGAGTTCCCGATTCTATTGATGTTTACTGATGACGATCCGTAATCAAATTGACTTGTGAACCAGAGTCAAGTAAAGCGCTTCATTCAATCTCCATTGTATCAGTTTTGATTTTTATTAGAGCCGTGCTGAGAAGAACGTATGATTTAGACACCTGACCATTTGCTGCCGCTAATGAGGATGCTTCTGGAGGGCAAGGTGTCGCTTCATTGAAATCGGGTTCAATTATTTTAGGTTGATAGGTAGTGCATGATGATGTCTTCTTGGATCCCTTTTCACTTGTTGACCTTTGGTTTGATGACTGAGTGTTGCTCTGCAGATGAAGTAGCGAGTTGTGTTTCTTCTTGCATGTCATGCATAATCCTGATTTGCAAGTTTTGGCTGTGTGTCCTGATTTTAGACAGTTCACACACAGGTTTTGCTTCCGAATGAAAATGAGACTGTCTACTGGTGACAGTTGTTGAAATTTCAGACACCGATACAGTTGGTGAAAGTTATTTTTGCAGAGTGAGCACGTGGCTTCTGTTTGTTTAGCTGAAGTAGTGGAAACATAGACCTTTGATGATTTTTCTTTCTGGTTTATAGCTTCTAGGGATTGAAAACGATTTTCAAGAAAAGTTAATAGATCTTTGATTTTTTGTAGCCCTTTTGGATTGCTAATGGTCCTCTCATATAGAATAAGAGTACCTCGATCCAATTTTTTCACAAGTATGTGAAACAGCATGGGATCCCATGAGGTGGTATCGATCCCGATGTTGTTTAGCGCATGTAGGCATTCTTGTGTCGTATCATGTAATTGTTTGATAGCAGCAGCTGATGGTCCGGCGCTTGGTTGATCCAAAAGTTGTTGCATTAGTGTTGTTACAATAACGCGTTGATTATTGTATCGTTCTTGCAATAGGCTCTATGGTTTCGTAGTTGTCGGCTGTGGCTGAAAGATGACTTATTAGTTCTTCAGCTTCGCCCCCCAAGTTTGATTTCAGGTACCACATCTTTTGTACCGCAGGAATATGCTGGTTGTCTACTAGTTGTGTAAACAAGTCTCGTTATGGACTATAGGAAACTCAACGAGTTTACAAAAACAGACAAATTCCCTATTCCACATATGGAAACAATACTCGATAAAAAACCGCCTTCTCTACTCCATTCGGTCACTATGAATTCATAAGAATGCCGTTTGGGTTGAAAAATGCACTATCGACCTTTCAAAGGCTCATGAATTCTGTATTGAAAGACTATATAAATAAAATTTGCGTCGTATATTTAGATGATGTTCTAATATTTAGCACATCTTTAGATGAGCATTTACTTAACCTGAAAAAAAATTTCAATTGGCTCCGAGAATACTAAATTAAAAATACAAATTGATAAATGTAGTTTTCTACAACACCAACCTGTGTGAAACCTAATCCAAAAAAAGTTGAAATTATCCAAAAATTAAAGATTCCTAACACTCAAAAAAAATTAAGTCTTTCCTAGGGATGACCGGGTTTTATCGGAATTTATAAAGGATTATGATAAAATTGCATTCCCAATGACAACATTTTTAAAGAAAAAATGAAAAAGTCAATGTGAATGATCATTGTAGGTTTTAAAAAATTAAAAGACATTCTTATAAACCGTCCCATATTAAGGTATCCAAATTTCAATAAAAAATTTAAATTCATAACAGATGCCAGCAATTATGCACTAGGGGCTGTCTTAACACAAGATGGCCATCCAATCTGCTATGCATCCAGAACACTTAACGACCATGAAAAAAATTACTCAACTTTTGAAAAAGAGCTCTTAGCTATAGTCTGGGGCACTCAGTATTTTAGACCTTATTTATACGGGGTAGAATTTGATCTCAGTACAGATCATCAACCACTTAAGTGGCTACAAGCCAAAAATAATGGCAAATATATTAACCCCAGATTACAAAGATGGCTTGTCCTCCTTATGGACTATAATGCCAGAATTGAATACATTAAGGTAAAAGAAAATCATGCGGATTTTCTTAGTCGAATCGAAGAGAGAGATTCAGCAGAAAATATAAATGTAGGTGAAAATTTGATAGAAAATAGATCTACATCATCATTAGAAGTGGAAACAAGGCATTCTCAAGAGGAAAATGTATTCGACGGTTTCCTAATTCTAACCACAGTTGTTAATCGCTTTAAATTTCAAATAGTAATAACTGAGGGATGGGATGGGTAATTGGGAGGGATGGGATGCATGCAAACAAGGTAAAGTTTCTGGCTGTGGCCAACGTGGCGACCACCAGGACGATCCTTGTCTTGCTGTATTCAAGTTGACACGCAGCCTCCTTGTGGCCCCTCCTGGATGGCACTCTAGCACCCGCTAGGTGTTAACTAATGCGTGCAGCGAAGTCCAATCCCCTGGACGTTAAATTTGGGTTGTGCGAAGGGCTTGGAACCCACCACGTAAAAACATTCTCCAATGAAAACCACAACAATAGCCTCTATAAAGATCCCCTCAAAAGTTGACGACCACGGCAAACGTTTAAAGGACTATGATTTACGGATAGGCACATGGAACGTCCGAACCCTTTACAGGGCAGGCGCTTCCGCCCAGCTGGCGGATGCCCTCATGAAATGTAGGACGGACATCACTGCCATTCAGGAAATACGATGGATAGGGCAAGGATGCAAAAGGCTAGCATCTTGCGATGTGTATTACAGCTGCCAGGTTGATAAGCACGAATTCGGATGCGGATTTGTGGTTAATAAGAGACTTCGCCACCTTGTCTCTGGGTTCACGCCTGTGAACGAAAGGATACCCACAATCCGCATCAGGGCAAAATTTTACAACATCAGCCTTATTTGTGCTCATGCCCCGACGGAAGAAAAGGACGATGTGACTAAAGATGCCTTCTATGCTAAACTCGATAACGTATACGATAATTGCCCGGCCCACGACGCCAAAATCGTCCTCGGGGATTTTAATGCGAGGGTCGGGCGGGAAGATATCTTTGGCCCCACTGTCGGACAGTTCAGCCTCCACGAGACCACTACCTCCAATGGCATGAGGCTGATCGATTTCGCCGCGGCACGTAACATGGTAGTATGTAGCACCAAGTTTCAACATCTCGATATCCATAAGGCCACTTGGACGCATTGTTGACAATTTGACGTTTTTCCCGTCAAATCTGACGTTTTTGCAATGCCAAAAATGCTTTTTAGCGGTTAGCGTGAAATCTGGAGTTTTTTTTACAGCGATTTAGCGTTTTTTCCAAAGTTGAATTATATGATACAAATAGCAAAAAATGCAACCATATACTTGTATTCGAGAGTCGAATAACGGTTAGTAGAAGAAACACAATAGTCGCGGTAGTCTAGTAGGTAGTGTGTTCGCTTATTAGCCGTAAAGCCCGGGTTTGAGCCCCAGGCCAGACATCAAAACGAAATTTGAAAAAAAAATATTTCTTCGGCGACTTCCTCTCAACAGATTTCTGGCAAAAACTCTGAGAGTAAATAAACCTGCCATGAAAAAGTTTCTCAAAAATTGTCGTTCGGAGTCGACGTTAAACTGTAAGTCCCGCTACTCAAGTATAAAATTAAGGCACACAACATAAGTGGTGTGAGAAGCTAGGCCGTAATCCTGACTGAAGGGTTGTAATGGCCAATTATGTATGTATGTATGTAGAAAAAGTACAAAGCAAAAATCTAAAACATAAAGTTGAAATCTCTTTCAAATGAAGGTGAAGCTTAAAGTGTTGTGTTTCAAATAAGAAGGCAGAAAAAATATCAAAAAAGTAAGTACATGAGGAAAAAAGATAAAATTGTTACCACATAAATGATATGAATATAATTTTAAAGTGTACATTTAAATTGAATTTTCTCTTTAATAATTTATGGCACCTCAGTGTCCACAAAAGTTTCGAAACGAATGGCTGGACCATTATAAACTAAAAGGATGGCTAACAAAAAATGAAAAAGATCCCGCACAAAGTTTTTGCAAGTATGTATTGCAAACGTGCGTTATCCGGAAAGTTGAGCGATTTAGTTAATAACGGAGAAACCCAAAAACATAAAACCTCTTTAAGAATAATAAAAAAATGTGTAATTATTTACATTTTATTTAATTTAACTTTAATTTAAAATTTTCAAACTATGTATTATTTGACGGGTTTCTAACGGTTTTGTAAAAATTTAATTAAGCGATTTCTGGCGATTTTTAAAGCCCAATTTGACGGGAAATTTTGAAAAAAATTTGGCAACACTGCTTGGATGTACCCCGATCGATCTACGTCCACCCAAATCGATCATATTGTGATTGACGGAAGGCACGTATCAAGTGCGCATCGACTCGGACCACTACCTTGTCGCAGCCAAGTTTCGATTGCACATTAGCGCCTCGAGGTCTGCGCGCTCTAGTGCAATGCGAAAGCTGGACGTCAAGAAGCTGCGATCACAAAGGACAGCTGAAGCGTTCTCCGCTCAACTCTCCGATAAGCTGTAGCGCGATCCTACTGTCGTTTATGCCAGCACAATGTTCTATATGGCTAATGATCATTAGCGACACAACATGTATAAACAAATGAATATCAAATAACATAAACAAGTGTGTCGTTGACATAATTCTGAGCATTGACTCTCGCTGCTTTATACGCCGACGACACATTGTATGCATGTTGTTGTTGGTGTGTATTCTCCGCTGACCAGCGTGGGAATTATGCTTTGTTTGCTTTACTGGTGTTGGGCTGAGGGCTTGGATCGTGCTGCATACACACAAACTCTTGTATTGCTAATTATTAGAATATAGGTCATTAAAACATTCAACCAAACATATGTAATAAGTTTAAGTACTATATAGAATTAAGGGAGCTGATTCGAAATTGTCGAAGCACTTCTCTTCTCTGCTACAAGGCGATGACGACACCAATTCCGCCTTTAGAGATGATGTTCCGAACCCGATCGATGATGACGGCGTGGAGATTCCGCCGCCTAGCCATGAAGAGGTCAAAGACCCGATAATGCGTCTTAAAAACAATAAAGCGGCGGGTCCTGATGGCCTCCCTGCTGAATTGTTTAAGACCGGATGTAATGAGTTGGTAGGGCGCATGCACCAGCTTATTTACAATATATGGCTAGAGGAAAGTATGCCCAACGATTGGAACCTCAGTGTCCTCTGTCCTGTCCTGAAAAAGGGAGACCCTACGATATGCGCCAACTACAGGGGTATAAGCCTTCTCTCTATCGCATATAAGGTTCTTACAGGCATATTGTGTGAACGACTGAAGCCACTCGTCAAAACACTGATTGGACCTTATCAGTGCGGCTTCAGACCTGGCAAGTCCACCATCGACCAGATCTTCACACTACGCCAAATCCTGGGAAAGACCCACGAACAACAAGTCGACACACACCATCTTTTTGTCGACTATAAGGCAGCCTTTGATAGCCCCATAAGAGATCGTGTTTTTACCGCAATGTCTGAGCTCGGTATACCTGCGAAGCTGATAAGGCTATGCAGAATGACGTTGAGCAATTCCTGCAGCTCCGTCAAGGTAGGAATGGACCTCTCCGAACCTTTTGAAATCGTGCGAGGTTTCAGACAAGGCGACCCCTTATCATGCGACCTCTTCAACTTCGTCAGAGAATGTTCTGCGAAAGGCGGGAGTGTATCGCAATGGCACTATTTTTCAAAAAAGATGACGACATTGATATCATAGGGCGTACCAAGCGAGATGTTACTGCTGCCTTTAGTGCTATTAAACGGGAGTCTACCAAGATGGGTATGCCAGTAAATGAGGGCAAAACAGAGTATATGTTATCGACAAGTAGAGACGTGCGGCGTATTGATTCTCAGATTACGGCCGATAACTATACTTTTGAAACAGTCAAGGAATTTATTGCTCTTGGCTCCGCCGTTACCACCAAAAATTATGTCAGTCTGGAAATCAAGCGTAGGATCACTCTCAATTCACTTGGTCTCAATAGGCAATTGAGTATCAGAGACCTCTCTGCGCTGCGCTGGCTCGGCCATGTCGTTCGAATGGATGAGGATGCTCCGGCGAGACGAGTATTTGATGCGGGCATCTGCGGAAGTCGGTGAAGAGGACGACCTTGTATCCGTTGGAAGGACCAAATCGAGGAAGCCCTGTCATCGATTGGTGTGACCAACTGGCGTAGGCGCGCAAGAAGCAGAGGCGCCTGGAAGGATGTGTTGCGGCAGGCCGAAATCCGTTAAACGGGTTGTTATGGCCAATTAAGTAAGTAAGGTTTATCAATGAAATATTAAAATTAGCGTAAAAACATTGTATTGTATTGTGTAAAAGAATGTCCATAGAACAAAAGTTATATGAACATTCTTATAAAGGGTGGAGGTGTAGCATGATTTTACAGTCGTCAATACTAACACAACATGTCATGTTTTATTTTCACACGATGTGCGCAAACAAAGGAATATTCAATTGCATATGAGCAGCGGCCACTTGACTCAATGTTGCTGACTGTCGCTGCAGCGCAATAATAAGGCGCACATGCAATGATCATTTGATACTTCATTGACGGGACACTGGCGCATTGGTTTGCGTATTGTGTGGACAATGTGTGTTGTTGTTGTATTACAGTTCTTGTGATCGTGTGTGGCTCTCTCACACTTTACCATGGGAATTATGACTTTTGTATGGGGACAATAGGCGCGTGTCGAATTGCACCCACTTGTCCCGTAATAAATACACACAAATTAATATAATATTATAGAACATAAGTACAAACCAATGTAATAGCATTAAGTAAATATAGAAATGTATTAGAATTAAGGGGCTGATTTGGAAATGCTAAATCAGCCAAAATTTAGTATAAGAGAAGGGATATTTTCCCTAAAGAATTCATAAATAAATAAATAAAACTCAACCAGTGCGTTTCTAGTAGCACTAGTATACAATAAAACCTTTTTTATAAAGTTTCACCACAATAGAAGATGAATTAATTAAGAAATCATCAATATAAATGGTAAACCCAGAAATATCTCCAAAAAGCTTAACCATCTTAAAACAAACCATCTTTAACTAACCTTAAAAATCGAAACTTAGACCCATTTAACTTTGCCAAAAATCCTCAATATTTGGAAATGGAAAGTGTGGTGTCAAAGCGTTTTTTAAATTTCTGAGTTCCAAGCAAATTCATAAATTGCCGTTGGGTTTCGTAACCAGTACCATAGAGTTAACTCGTACGATCACTTTTAGACACTTTACAAAAAGATTCACCATTCTATCCAACTTCTTTTCAATTCATCAGATAATTTAAAAGATATCCTACGAGGAGGCTCTCTAACAGGCACAACATCATCCCTAATCATGGAGCTACACTCATTTTTTAGACGATGCAAGCCAATAAACAGCAAAATTGTTGAGTTTTATTTGGTGATCACTATAGTATTAGCGATGGAGACTACTTTATGAAATAAAATGTTTTCTTCCCCTAAAAATTTTTCTCGTATATAAGAAAATTTAGAAGCCCAACCACATATAAATGTCATGTAAGCTCAAATTTTTTAGAACCATGACAAACTCATCAAGGGTTTGTCCTTCCTATAGCTTGTAAGTGAAAAATTTGTGTCTTCAGGACTATTTGAAATAAACCACTTATAGAGTTTAAAAGAAAACGACTTGGACTACCATTTGTATATAATAGCATAAGTGTCCATTTCCATATTTTTGAGAACTGATCGCTAATTCTCTCTGAGAACTTTTTATTATAGTAAAAAAAATTTTTGTTTTTTAAAGTCAATTTTTCCGATAAATATCAGTTTACAGTAACCTATTTTGACATTTTTATATAGACCTTGAAACTTTCGTTTAGATGTGGAATGCCACTCCTGGACCTTGTATGTATCCTATAATTAACTCCTAAATCTATGAATTTCTTTAGATTGGTTCTGTTAAACTACTAACAGTTAATAGCAAATTTTACCTTGTTAAAGCCAAATTTTTCTATGATAGCGCTGAAAGTGGCGCTGCTAAAAATGTGGGTTTGCATCTTTGGTTTTTCAACTCGATTTTATCTTCATATTCATCTTATTTTTAGGCCTTTGAAAAGACGATTTTGCAGGACATAGAATATAGTGCCCAAGTTCCGTTTAAAATTATCTCGTAATTTTACCCTTAAGTAATAAAATGTCCGGATATTCCATTATGTGAACTTGGCGATATAAATATATTTGGTTAGAGGCTTTATGTAATGTTGTATTTTTCTTAAAACTTTCATTACCGTTTTTAGGGTGAAAAGAAATTGAAGACCTCTCAAAACATTCTTAATTTTATTAATTGTCGTTTTCTACGGAGGTCTCGTATAAACTCTAAAGCTTTGTGCTTTATTAGTGCTTTAATAGTGAATTGCCCATATATGTATGTATTTATGCAAGAATTGTTGCAAGTAAATGTTGTATTAGAACTTTATTTTGTAGAAAATAATTATATAAACAAATCATTAATGTCCTATCACCCGGGGATTTACAGTACGAGTTACAGCGGAGACACCTTCTTCAAATCTTGTTCGAAATAGGACATTGGCGTTATTAAACATGCCATCCTTGAGGGATACGATTATAAATTGTGAAGACGTAAAATGTGCTTTAAGCATATGACCAATATTTTGAGTATGAGACATATCCAATGCAGCATCCACCTCATCAAGTATGTAGATTGGAGCAGGAGAGAACTTTAACATAGCTAATACTAATGACAAAGCGACTAACGAACGTTGACCTCCTGATAATTCACCCAAAGATTCCTTCCATATGCCGTTAAATCCCACCTTTATTTCAAGACCAATTAGGTGGTTGTTCTGTTTAACAGGATTTAATCGTGCCTGTGCACCTTGCAGCAAAGTGCTAAATATGCTACTGAAATTTTCATTCACAATCTTCCACGCTTTTTCGACCTTTTCACGCTTTTTTTCATCCATTTTACAGATGATATGTTTAATCTTTTCCTTGTCTTGTTCAACAATTTTTTTTCTTCTCATTGTTTCATGATATTGTTCTTCCTCACGTTCAAGTAAAACCATTGCTTTAAGATTTATTGAGCGCTCCATTTTTTCTTTTTGAGTAATCAATGCATTCAATTTTTCTCCGGCTTCTACAGGATTTTCTTTAGAATAATCATAACGAGTGTTTTTAATACCAAAAAACTGTTTTTCTTCTGTAATCCAAGGGTATTTCTTTTCTAGATTTTCAATTTTCTTTAACGATTCTTTGTTGTCTGAACGTACTTTGTTCACTTCATTCTCTTTTTTCTTTATTTCTAGTATTAAGTCCTCATTCCGCGCTTTAATATCATCGCACTCAGAAAATAAGTCTTTTAATTCTCTGTTTTGGAGTGAAATTTTATCTTTCTGCTCCTTAATTTTCTTGCGCAGATTAGACACACTTTCGCAAACAATTTGATTTTTTAAGCGCATTTCATCTAAGTCTGTTTTTTTCTTGACAATCTGTTCTTCGAGGGATAACAAAATAGCTTTTGAACTATTGATGTCATTTGCTCGAGTTTCAATTTCTAATAATAAAGTCTCATACTCTTGCTCATGTTTTTTCCAATTGTCACTTGATTTTTCCGCTTTCAACCTAGCAATTTTCATTTCTTCTGTAGCAAGTTTTAATTCACGTTCACGAAATCCCTTTGCATCATTTAATTTAGTCTCAATTTCCTTGACCTTAGCATGGGATTTATTCTGAATATCTTGAGCTGTGGTCAGATCGCTTTTCAATTTGTCAATACGTTGTTTAAGTGTTATTATTTCTTCTTGGTGCTGATGAAATGTTGTCTGTTCCAAGCGTTGTTTACAAGCATTTAGCTCATGATTTCGCAGGTCAAGAATTTCTTTCAGTTTATTATACGTTGTTGCCTTGACTTCTAATGCCTGTAACCGGGTTTCGAGATTAATAAGAGACTCCTTACATTTTCGTATGTCCTCTTCTAATTTTTTTATCTCAGCTAATTCTTGCAGTATATTACCACCTTTGGGTTTTGAACCACCAGATAATGTACCGTCTGGGTCCACAACATCGCCTTCAATCGTCACACTTCTGCAATGTACATTAGGATGGTAGGTTACCTGAAAATTACAATACATATTTATTTGCAATAATTATATTTATATTTTACAGTTTGTGATGTATAATATACATATATATTATATAATATTGAAATTAATTTTTAAAATAAAATGAATTGAAAAAACATCTTAGCACGAACAAAAGTTTCTTTTATTTATTTTTTTTTCTTACTGTACAGAAATTGATAGCTATATTAAAATCGCTTCTGTTTTAATTGACGTTTAGCATTAGGAAGCATAGAATGAAACAGATATAAGAAAATAAATTCAATCAAAATTTGAATTATAAACTCCAGAAATATAAAACGTAAGAGAGGTCAGACAGATTACTCCGATATCATGAGAATACTATGTTTGGGATTAAAATCTATGTTCGAACCGCCGGATTACGAATAGTTGCATACGCATTATTTGGAGTGTAATGCAATTAGTGCTCATCAGAGCCGATGCGTGTGAGCCTTACCCTGTCACTCGTGTGACAAAAATTAACAAATGAAAAAGGCAACAACGGAATTGAAAGACAAATTACACTATGCGACAAAATAATTGTAAGTCCGTGTGCCACCTTGGGCAACTTGATTTAAATAACAACAATTTGCTTTATTTGTTATTCTTCTTTACACTCCTTAGTTAGATCTTTTCAACGGAGATCTTCAAACCACGATTATTCCCTTCACAAGCAACTCGTCTTCACACAAGACTGACTGAATTCTTTCTGGTCCCGTTGCCTGCTTTGTCTTGCTTTTTTTATCGCTGGGTAAACAGTATAATGAATCCTCTTGAATGAGAATGACTTTGTAACATGTTGTTTGCGTATTTTGTTTCCGTTTGTCCTTCCAGTGTTGTTGTTGACTGTTTCTTTACTTTGTTCATCCCCTTTTTTATACTGATGTTGTTGCTATATTTTTGCTTTGCGACGATCATGTAAACAAATGCATTGTTTTGTTTTTGTAGCTTTAGTTTATCATTTTAATAACACCATTTCCATTTTCGTAACACTGCCGCCTACTTAGGTCTGTTCGTCCCGAATAGGCTCATTATCTCTCCTCCCATATTTCGCCAGTCGCTCTATGTGTACGACCTCCACATAGAGGGATGTTAGCTTTCTGTATACTATACACGACATCATTTAACCTTTTAAATATTATATAAGGTCCATCCCAGCTAGTTTGTAGCTTGGGAGATAATGCTTCACCCGCTTTGGGTTGTTAAGTAGAACCAGTTGTCCCTCAGGGAAGCCTTTCATATTTGCTGCACGATCATACCTGCTTTCATTCTATCGCTGATCATTTTTATGCGCGTGCGCACAAATTCACGAAGTTCTTTTGGCCTTTCTTATTTTCCAGCTTATGTGGCATCCCTCTCAGTGGCGGACTTAACACCAAACTATAAGTCTCAAAAATAAGCTTGGCGGGTGATCTAGACGTTGAATCATGGACCGCAGATCGGTACGCCAGTAGAAACCTCGGAATGTGTTCGTCCCGATCTTTCTGTTGCTCTCTCATTCCTTTTCGCAGGTATTCCTCCAGGGTTCGATTAAACCGTTCTACCATTCAGTCGGACTGTGGGTGAAGCGGCGTCGTTCGAGCCTTCTACTGTACACCTCACACATTTTCTTGAATACGGCTGACTCGAAATTTCTGCCTTGATCGGAATGTAGCTCTATTGCAACCCCGTAGCGGCAGACCCAGTTGTTCACAAAAACATTTACTACGGTGTTCGCCTCTTGATTGGGTATGGCATACACTTCCGACCATTTGCTGTAGCAATCCACCACGACGAGAACATATCGGCTTATGACATTGAAGACAGGAAAAGGGCCTGTTACCAGGGGTGCCAGATAATTTTGAAGGAAAATCGGCAACTTTGTCAAAAAAAAAATCGGCATTTAGATTTTAAAAATCGGCCAAATATCGGCAATTTAAAAAGCACTTGTTATAAATGTATGAAATCAAACATTTTTATTAAATAAATATATATCAAAACAAAAGAAATCAATTCAGCAATCAACATATTAATGTTATGCTATACAAAGATAAAATTTTATGTCTGAATTTTCATTATTTTTAATTTTTATTTATACATATTTACACACATATATATATAGTAAATATAAACTTTAATTAATATGAGATAAGTTTAAGTTTTTTTGTTAAATATTTCAGTAAAAATAATGATGAAATGAAAATTGGTTTTAAATTTATAAGAATACATGCTTGTGTTTGTCTATCTTAAAATATCTTTCTTAATATCTATATCAAAACAATTTGAATTGTTATATTTTAAAAAATCTTTAGAATAAAGAATACCTTCTAAAGATTCGTTTACAAGGGTACATCGAAATTTAGTTTTATTAAGATTGACCTGACTAAAAATACGTTCAACATTCGCAGAAGAATGTGGCAGTATCATTATTTGTTGAATACATTTTTCTACCAATGGGAAGACAGATGTTTTATCGCCACGCTTTTGTCCACAAACTGTTTTCCAACCGTTGGTAAATTAATTTCAAAATCATCAAAAATGTCCTTAAAATTCAAAAATTTTAGCTCTCTAAATTCAGAGTCCAATCGACTTCTTCTTACGAGAGTTTTAGCTGCAATACACTGGGTACAGTTTGCAATCCAATCCACTACTGCTTGCTGACATCCAACCAATAAAAACGTTTTATTTTCCAGCGTCTTTGTCACTTCTTTGCGCTTCGGCCCAGTTTTCATTGGCATTGATCTGCGTTAGCTGGATATCGATGATGGCTTCCTCCTTCACATAATGATTAGATTCCAAATTACAAGGTCGGAGCAGCAGAATTCTCATGTTTTATGCCTCTTCTTTTGTTATTGGCAATAGTTCGGGATCACTATCAACTTTCTTGCGTCCTCTCACAGCTCTTCTGTCTGTAATATTTTCTTCAGGGTAAGTGTCCGGAGACTGTTCGGTTTGAAGATTAGCCTCTGTTTTCTCTGCATGATGATCATCGCTATTCTCATGTTTTCCGCGCCTTCTCTAGAAACTACTCGTTTCGATGAAGTATTCATCAGAAGCCTTACGTGTAGCAATGGCACATCGTCTTGTTGGTGAGACAGGCTTTGCAGTTTCTTTGGAAATGACCGCTCTTTCCACAATTAAAACATTTAAGTTTTTGTCCATTTTCCTCCATAACGTGTCTCATCATTTCTTTAAGTCTATTTTATAGGCATTCCTCTTCGTCCACGACTTCCATTTTTCGAACTTTGCTTACTTGTGGTCTTGAAATCGTTCGAGCGGTGTCCTGGGTTCTGTGTGGAACATACAGCTAGTTTGATGTCTGGATCGCGTATACCATTAACAAACGCATCGGTTTTAAAGTTGTCTACCCACAGAACGACTACGGCATATTTAATTTTTCTGCGCTCCACCCTAAACATTTAATTTCAAAATGTTAACATAAATAGCCCTGTCCATTATTCCATCTATTAAGTTAAGTTTGCCAACCGCAGACCATTACTCCTCCACAATCAAATTTTGCCGTTGACTTAACATTTTTTTGTGGTAAAAAAAATACTGTATATGTATAATGTATATGCATACATATTTATATGTACATATACATGTAATACATTTATATGTACAGTACATACACGTATACAGTGTCGGGCTTTCACTACACTTTATAATGTTCATCAGGTCAAAAAATATTAAATTTTTTCTCATGTGATAGTAGCATCTGATCACAAAAGAAATAAAGTTCGTTATCATATCGTTTTGCTTATGATATTCACTTGTTCCGGAAAATAGCAGATATAAAAGTTTTTCGTATAGACACTTTTGCATTATAACCATCTAAGGGCAACATTCTTCGATCAGTTTTAGAGCACAGTTCCTTTCCAAAATCGATTTTTGTACCTGGTGTATAGATGTAATTTTGTATCAACTTTATCCGCATTATTTGGACACATTTTCTTGTAGTTAATACGTTTATAAAATAACAGGGAAGCTTAGACAAACTTTCTTTATGAATAAAACAAAAACAACAAATGTTAAAAATATTTTTTATATTTTTCATAGATGGGCACTTTGCAGTACCAGTAAAATTTCAGTAAAAATTGATTTTTACTGATTACTGAAAAAAATTTCAGTATTCAGTAAAATTTTACTGTTAATGCAATCTAAATTTGAATGAAATTTAAATAAAATTTAAATGAAAAAAAGTAAAATTTTACTGTTAATGCAATCTAAATTTAAATGACATTTAAATGAAATTTAAATGAAATTTAGATTGCATTACCAGTAAAATTTTACTTTTTTTCATTTAAATTTTATTTAAATTTTATTTAAATATATATAAAAATATCATAGATGGGCACTTTGCAGTACCAGTAAAATTTCAGTAAAAATTGATTTTTACTAATTACTGAAAAAAATTTCAGTATTCAGTAAAATTTTACTGTTAATGCAATCTAAATTTAAATGACATTTAAATGAAATTTGAATGAAATTTAGATTGCATTACCAGTAAAATTTTACTGAATACTGAAATTTTTTTCAGTAATTAGTAAAAATCAATTTTTACTGAAATTTTACTGGTACTGCAAAGTGCCCATCTATGATATTTTTATATATATTTGACAAAGTGACGAGAAGATGTGGAATGTTTGAAAGAACTAGTCTGCGAAAGACAATAAGCGGACAATAATCACATCACGCGATATCTGCTAGTATAGGTTAGAGGGCGTGTACTTGTCAATTGAGACAAGTACAGTTCCCGGAGATCGAATTCACCCATTGTATGGAACGTCCTTAAAAATGAAGGACATCTAGAAACATAACCCGATTCCCGCAACGCCTCTGCTCTTCCCCCTGACTCATCCATTGATGAGTCCGTAGAGGTGGCAGATTGGAGGGTGAGGACCAACTATTAAATCGCCCCCAGAAAGAGTACCTAATTTAGCGAGAGCATCCGTCATCTCACTGCCCAGTATTCCGCTATGACCCGGAACCCAGCATAGGCGGATACGGTCTGGTCCAAAAGTCCTCAACGAATTCTTGCACTCGCGAACGAGCCGTGATTTGCACTAGACAGACGTAATGGCCCTTAGAGCAGCCTGACTGTCAACGAAGATCATGTAAGATTCCGAAGCGGGGCGACCAGCAATGGCCTCAATAGCCTTCAAGATTGCAAAAATCTCCGCCTGAAACACGCTGCAGTCATCATTCAACCTGAAGTGAAGTTCAAGACCGAGTTCCCTGCAGTAAACCCCAGCACCTATACTTCCACCTAACTTTGACCCATCTGTGAAGATGGGTATACCTCTCTGCCCCTGGAGTACCCCACCATTCCATTCTACCCTTTACGGTATAAGTACCAGACAGGAAATAGCATCATAACAGAATATAATCTGTGGCTTTTTCCGAAAGTCCGTACTCCCCATCAGGAAAGACGACATACAGAAGTCTGGAGTGACCTATCGAAGTTAAGAATTCCTGATTGTCGTTGGAAATATGTTTGCGGACAGAAATGCACTAAATAACTCAACAATTTCAACACACACTATGCAACATGACAATATAGCGCAATAACAGTTTCAACGTTCGAATGAAAACAAACATCAAAAGTATATCAAACCATTGAAGCAAGGCGTCCTCGTCTTGTTAGATTATTTAAACTGCAATGATCTTCCCTGCTGGTTTTAAAAGTCGTTGTCTTTCTTCCCCGCATCACCAAATTTGGCATCATCAATTTTATCTATGATAGAAAAGCTTTCAATTTATATCCGTTTCCATTTGCGGCACTGTTCCTATCACGCCTTCAACTCTCCCTGCATGACCGTTAGCATTCCTTATAATGCCTTCAACATAATTTGCGTCATTTTCTCAAATTCCTTTGCGACTCCTTTTCTTTCCTTTTTAACACATTTGGATTCCTTTGTAACGACTTTTTCCTTTATGACGCCTTCGACTACCTTTTCAACTGGGAAGACCTTCAACACTGTTATTTACAACCTTATGCATTTACGGCATTACTAGCCATTGAACGAAAGCTACAAGGTTACTTTTTTCATCCACTTCAAAGTCATTGGTTTTGATGTCGATACAGCGCTGTTGAAATCCTACCGATTTTTTTAATCGTCCCTTGTAACGGTAGTTGCGTGTCTAGTTTGGTTAGGTTTCTCTTCAGACGTACTGTCTTATTAACGCATTGAAATTTCATTTTACCATTTTTATTACAATCCTTCTTTTGATCTAATTACGTTTTTATTTTACAAAACTTTTATTTTGTGTGGATTCGAAAATTGCGATTAAAATAGAATAAATTATTTATTTCCGATCGTCATTTGTTATTTTATTTAAATGCTTTATTTATTTATATTAAAACTTCCGATCGTCATTTGTTACCTTATTTAAATGCTTTATTTATTCATATTAAACCTTTTTTATTTAATTATAAGCACACTTGAACTGATAAAACTGAGCTGCCAATTATTCACAATCCTTGTTAACAAAGATCATACTTCTGTGCAATTCAACAATGCTTAATTCTCGGTTAGTTACTCATAGAATAAACCTCTATTGCTGACAATATCCCTCACTCTAGTTATAACACCGTATCTTCATGCCTTGCAATTTCGCCAACTTGCTATATATGGTTTTTGCATTTTATGTTGTGTAAGACAACACTGTAAGACTATGAAATAAACAACACTTTCTTCGCCGAGAGCACAACCCAGAATGAATTCTTTTCTTTATTTCAACCAATGCTTAGCCTAATTTACAGGGGATGATGCAATCGCTATACAACATTGCGTTATATAAAAGAGAATAAACATGAATTGAGAGAGCATAAGACAAACTAACATAAAATATTGTACGTTAACATAGTGTGAGAAAGAGTGCTAGCTTATATAATGTTAAATAACCAAAACACAGTTGCATAGTGTTACATATGAATATTTGAGAGTTACAAGAAAGAGAGAGTAGATATAAACATTATCTTAGCATAAACAGTGTTGCCGTTTTTGGTTATTTCTAACCAAAATTGGTTATTTTTTTGATCAATGTGTAGATGTGTAGATTTTTTTGGTTTTGGTTATTTTTTTTTTCTTATAAAAAAGCTGTTGTTTTGTTTGTTAAAATGAATTAATTAGTAAGACTAAAGTTTTATTTTGAAATTTCTTATTTCTTTTTTTATTAATTATTATTTAAATTTGAAAAAAATTAAATAAAAGTCTGCGAATTTAATTTTGGTTATATTTTTTCTTATTTGGTGATTTTTTTCACAAATGTTGGTTACAAAATTTATTTTTTCGTGGCAACACTGAGCATAAATAACATTTGTTAGCATGGAGAGCGAAAGAATACTTATGTATTAGCCTGAATTATGTTACATAAAAATATGATGCAATAAACGCTTAACATTACGTATATAAAAGAATATACAAATGAGAATAAGAGAATATAACTGTTGTTTAACAACGCCCATGTGTTACAAGAAAAAGATGATGCAATACTTAACAATATTTCTTACATGTATACGTATATAAAAGACTGTACAAATCAGAAAAATAACTGTATAACTGTTGTTTAACGACAATTCTTAAATGTATACGAATTCATAGTGATGCTTGTTGGATATAGGGAAATATGCCCAATAAGGGAGTATACCACATATATTGGCTACAGTTGATTTCGTAAAATCTAATAATTAGTATTTTGATGAGACTTTTATGTCCCAACTAAACTTGAAATTTTAAAATCATATAATGAATTACGTTCGAAATCGTTGTAATTTAAGCATCATTAAAATTGTAATAGAAATTTTGCTTCCTTAATGATTGTGTTTATTAGTCCCAGAGGATCAAATAACGCTGCAATGTATAATAGATCCTTGACCATTTGTATTGTGGTTCATAAGAAAAGTAAAAATCATATTCTTGTGCAATCGCTATACAACCAAGTATTTTAATACACTGATTGTTAATAAGCTCTTAATCAAGTGTTAGAAAAAAATTAAGTGATACATATTAAAAATCCTGCTCAAACGGAGATGATATTTTTAATTTTTATTCATCATTATTGCATAGAAATAAAGAATATTATTTAATTTTTTATATACTTTATAATATAATAAAACATAGAGTCGATAGTAGGTAGTGTATTGACTTATCAGACATGGGTCACTTCCTCTCAGCAGATCTCCGGCAACAATTCTGAGAGTAAATAAGATTGCCATGAAAAAGTTCCTCAAAAATCTGTCGTTCGGACTCGATTTTAAACCGTCTCTCTTTTTATTAAAAAATGATTATTACAATTAAAAAAATATAATTTTTCTGACGCAGACTTACTCAAAAAGCAGAATGGGAATGAATCACCCCTATTCTGCATTTCGATTACGTCTCCGCATTCAGTTCCGTTACGATCGAAAATTGGTATTCTGCAGAAAAACGGAATCGAAAGAATAAGAACAAGATAACAATGTTTACAAAATCACTTGTATCAATGTGGAATGTGGAAATGAAACAGCAGAATAATCATTTTCATAAACAAATGTCAAATTTAATAAAAAAAGTTCTATGTATAATAAAGTAAATTGTTTATAAATTTAATAAAAGAAAAATATTGAAATAAAATAAAAAAGAAAAGAGTAAAAATAAGTTTTGCATAAATATATAAGTGTGTATAATCTAGTGAAGCTGAAATTAACTAAAAAAAAGTAGAAAATAAAAGTGTTGTGGTTAAATATGTAAAGACAAAACGTTAATAAAAACTGTTTCTAAAGAAATAATTTAGTGAGTTGAATTTTTATTTAAAATTTAAGGAGAAATGGAGTCTATTGTAGCTGCATTATTGTTGGAAGAGGAGAACAACGACAGAAATACAGATATAAGGCTTGAAAAGCGTAGGATCAGAGACAACTGCAATCCAGGCCTAATACATTAAGGACTTCTGTAACCTCCGCCAAGAATGCTGTTACTTCTTCCTTTGAACGCTGGTGATAACCACAAGCTATGTCAGCTTTATCCGCCATTATATTTGCCAGTTTCTCGTACTGCTCCGGTGTTCTTGTTTTTGACCTGCATAGATACATAACAAAACACTCATATTCCAGTACAAAAAATAACAATTTAAAACAAAAAAATTATAATAATAATTTTTATTTAAATCGTTTCTAAATTTTTTAATTTTGTAGTTTCATTTTTTCACTTAAAAACCAAAAGTAGAAAAAACCTCCGTTAACAAAAAAACAACTGAGAGAAACGGAGCTCCGATCGTAATGCAGAATACATACAATCGAAAGAAACTGAACGGAATCGAAACGCAGAATACCAAAATTGCCAAACGGAGAAAATTTCGATTAGAATCGAAACGCAGAATAGGGGTGAATATTGAGATAACACAATTGAAGATATGCAATGTTTTATAGTTTACTAATGATTCTAATACAGTGCAATAACAATTCTAGACTTTAAGAACATGGTAATGAAATTAGAAGGAAACCGAATTGGGAATTTCTAGTCAGTTCTAATTTAATAGAAGCTCTTAAAGAAAGGAGTTGATTTTGCTCTATAAAATTTTCCTAAGCTTACCCAGTAGTAAGAAATTATTCATAAGCAGCTACCCGATTGCTAAAAGCTGAAATTATATCTTCTTCACCTTAAAACATATTTCGATATCTTGTGCGATACGGTTAAACAACATTTGTTAACATAAAATTGAAAGTATATACAATTACTCAACAAATATTGAGGACAAACATAGATTTTTTATATAATTCATATAAATAAATAAGTTCACCCCGTGAGACACTGTAAGTGTGAAATTTCAATACAGTTGAAGCCCGGTATAACGAATGATATAAAGTCCAACGCTTTCGTTCAATGTTTTTTTTATTTAGAAGTGCTTATTTTTATAAATGATTCCTTGCATGTTGCTGATAAATTTTTTAATTGCGTCTTGCAATTCTCTTAGCACTGAATATTTGGAATAATCTATTTTATTTTGACCGTACCATAGAATACAGGTTTTAAATGCCGTTATATCATATAAGTTCTTAATAGTTGGATCTTCTACCTCAATTGGTGGACCATTACTTAAATTTTTTTTCACCCTCAATGTTTTTATAGCCAATAGCATCCTCATTCCAAGTGTTTACATCATCTACACTAAAAGTTGCCTAAAATTTTACAAACCTGTAAACTAAAATTTTCATAATTTGTGTTCATAACCTTCTTCCAGCAATTTTTTAAACTTCATTTCTTTACTTTCTTCCACGCCAAAGACTTTTACATAGTCGATTACGTTTTCAGTCTTTGAAGAAAAAATGTTTCAGAGCAGATGGTTTCCATAATTCATTTTAACCAAGCGAATGTCATTTTAGTACATTGGTTGCATTAATGATATAACGTTTGGCGGTAAATAAAGCGTGCGTATCTTTCCATTTTTTGTCATTTTAGCAAGTTCTTCGACGGGCTTGTTATGTTACGAAAATTCTTCCACATATAAATGTAAAGAAAGAAAAAGCCACTACTCAATTTTTTTTAATAGTTGTAAATCATTTCTATGGAACAAACATTTTGAAAACCACATTTTTAAACTTTCCGTATTCACTCATGCATTTTTTGAATGAGTGTAATGAACTGGAAGAATTGTTTCTAAATGAGCGAGGGTTTTAACGGTTAGATTATCTTGGTACCAGACGCATTTGCACGTATAAGAACTGTGGTCCCTCTTTAGACAACTCCATACCAGCAGCATTGTATTCTCTAGCTTGTTCAAATGTTTTCTCACGACAGTAATTTATAGTACAGTTACTTGAATTAAGGGGTCAAGCGGTTTCCGCAGGATAGGGATATGCTAACACAGCTCCCTTGGAGCCTCTACCTTATCAAGACCGTTTGTTGCTTGACATCCTGCTAGAGGTGACCCTGCCCTTCAACAAAACACTACGGATCTAGACTGGCGAGTCAATAAACACCCCCTTCAGCCGGGGTGACTAGCTGAACCCCCTTTTTTCTGGCACGACCCCTATTTGTTCTACGGACCACTCCCTCCCTTCTTTTTCTGATTGCCCTGAGCTGGTGGCTGTAGCTTTCTGGACCTAGATGAGCATGCACGGTTGCACCAGGGTGAAACCCGCAGTGTGAACGGCATAGACAACCACGTGACCACTTTGGTAACTACACATTGTGGGCAGGGATAGCAGCTTTGAGTGGGAACCCAACTGCAATGAATTCTCACAAACCCTCGCTTACTCAAGCCGGACGCAGGCACCTGTCAGAAATGCAGCTGCCCCTACACCCAAAGTGGAGCCCCAAACATCCTGTTTATCACACAAGGCTCCAGATGCGAAACCGGCCCCTAGTGTCACCACACCTCCCGCTCTGGCACCTTCAACCGAGGCACCGTCTACCTTCGGGGCTGAAGTGAATATACCCAAGCACTCCTCGGCTGCCGCTAATACATTGGCAAACAAGTCTGGCGCGCAGGCCCCTGGCACCAACCCATCTTCGGATGTCAAAAGTACCCTGAGTGCCAGCGTTAGGGCATACAGAACCCGTAGGTCAGCAATGCGTATCCCAGCTCTTCTTTCAGAGGATGAGAAAGGCCGTCTTGCCTGGGCTAAGGCCCATCAAAATGATCGCCCCCCCCGCCTCACCGATTACAGCAGAGACGGCCCCGAAGAGGCAAAGATCCACTGAGCTTAACGCTCCACTCCAGCCTCCCAAACGCTCGAGGGTTGCCAACCCAAACTGCCCCTTACTAGACCTCGACCGTCGACTCAGTCAAGACGTCCTGACCCTAGCAAATCTTGCAGGCCTCTCAGTGAGGTGTTAAAGGAAGGTCTCACCTGGGCGGTCATCGACCAGAGCCACCCTGATAGTTCCATCGCTCCCACTAAGTGGGAGCTGGTGGAACACGCTCTCTTGAACGTCTTCCTCGAGGTTATGGAATCTAACCCCGGCGCTTCTCTCAGCTGTTGTGATGCAGGTTGGTACCAAGGGCACATCAAACTGGTAGCCTGCTCCGAACTTCGCTCTATGGAGCTCTACAAGGAGGCCATCAGCAAGATTCGCGAAGTCTGGCGGGGTGCTAGGCTGACCTGCGTCCTTCCAGACCACATACCAAACCGTACCAGGTCCAAGGCGAGAATCCCGACTGGACCATCCGACCCGGAAGCCATACTTCGGATCCTCAAGGCCAGCAACATTCACTTGCCCACTTACAACTGGACGGCAGCGAAAGTTGCTGACCAGTGGGGTGATTACCGCGAAGCGCCCGCAGGGGCGTGATAAACTATGGCTTTAGCTCAATTGAGCTAAGGGTATACAAGTCGGACTCTCGTGCTGTGCCTAGCAGCCGAGGATGCAGAGCTCATTCTGGTCCAGGAACTCTAGGTCGTAGACGGCAGGGTTTGTGGACTCAATACAAACGGATATCGCATAGCGTATATCCAAAACTCAAGTAAGCATACGGCATGTGTCAAGGTTAAGACCAGTATTAATGCTCTTCTCCTCCGCAGGTTCAGCGACAAGGTCACCGTCACCATAGTCGTCGAGATAAATTCGATGACCATCTGGATCGCATCGACATATCTGGCGCATGACTATGGGCTCTCTTCCCCACAGGAACCCATTGGGCGACTGCGTGGGATTCCGGTTATTATCGGAGCCGACGCCAACTCCCATCATACCATGTGGGGCAGTTCCGGTACCAACGAACATGGTGAGTACCTCTTTGATTTTATTATTAGCTATAGTTAACCAGGGAGATGAACTTACTTCGAATAGAAGGGAAGTGCTGGACATCACTCTGGTCAGCTCTAATTTTTCTGGTAATCTTAGGGACTGGTTTATATCTTACCTTCATTATCGCCTGGGACCCTTCCGGTCAATAGGAAACCCACTAATTGGGCCATTTTTTAGAGAGAAGCTGCGTAGTAGCATTCCCTCAATCCCACCGACTATTGTGACCCGTTTTGACGTGGATAGGTCTGCGGACACATTATCGGTTGCCACCTTGAGCGCATCCTCCGTCAAACCCCCTGCATATTGGGGCAAGCGTAAACCGCCCTGGTGGAACCAAGAGATCGATGATCTGCGTAGATCTAGTGGTAGGCTCTTTAACAGGGTGAAGGTAACAGGCGAATGGTCGATATAGAAGGCCAAAAAGAGGGAACATAAATACGCTGTAAGGCGGTCGTGGAGGAACTACTGCGAAAGCGTAGAGTCCTCTGCCGAAACTAGTCCTCGATCGATCCAGCACTTTCACTATTCACTTCCCAACATGAGTATACGAGAAGTAAATCGGTGGAGACTGCACTACACTCTCTTATCTATTGGTTGGAAAAGTATATGCACGTTAAAGAATACACTCTTGCCATCTTTCTGGACATTGAGGGTGCATTTAATAACGTTGACGCGGACGCAATAGTCAGGGCTCTTAGTTCTCTCAAACTGAGACAGGATCTGATCAGGTTCATCGAGCTTGTCCTTAAGTCGAGAATAGTAGCCTCCACATTGTCAGAGAATGGTCTGCAAAGGTACAATGCAGGGCGAAGTTCTGTCTCCACTTCTCTGGAATCTTGCAGTCAACTCACTCTTGAGGGGGCTGGAATCCTCTGGTAATGGCGCCATAGCTTACGCTGACGACATTGCCATTCCCGCGTCGGTAATATGCCCGCAGACGCTGTCGGACAAGTTGAACTTGGCGCTTTCGACTGTACTGGACTGGTGTAGGGACTTTGGTTTGTCTATTAACCCCTCCAAGACTGATACGATTCTTTTCACTGGGAGATATGATTCCGACCTTCACCCTTCGTAGCATAAATGGGAGCAGACTCACATTGAGTAACAAGGTCAAATACCTCGGCCTGATCCTCGATTCCAAACTGAACTGGAGGGCGAATCTGGCTGCTAGGGCGCCTAAGGCGGCCTACGCTACTTACTGCTGCAGCAGGGCGGTTGGAACCTGATGGAGTCTACGCCCAAGGTAGGATCTATTCTGCGGTTATTAAACCCAACCTCTTATACGGTGCTGCTTTCTGGTGCACTGCTCTGGATACACTACACAACGTTAGACGTTTTGACAAGGTCAGAAGATCTGCGGCAATATATTTAACTGGTGCTCTGCGCACCACACCCACAAAAGCCTTATTCGCAATGCTCAACTGGCTTCCAACTGTTGTTCTCGCTAAGCAGGCAGCTAAGTTTGCTGCGACAAGACTTAGTCTCGTTGACACTTTGTACCCTCTGGTCACTCCTCCATTTTGGAGGTGGATCCCGTGGCCCCACCAAACACATTGATTATCTCCATGCGGAATACTGTCTTGACAGGGGTTTCCAATTTCTGATTCCGAGTAGGGACGACTGGTACCTCACCACCGTCCCTCCGGATCACCAGGATATATACACAGACGACTCTAAACTCGACATTGGGGCGGGAGTGGAGTCTATTATGGGAAACTGGATCTGAGCATCTCTCTCCGACTGCCGGATTACTGTAGCGTGTTTCAGGCAGAGGTGTTGGCAACTTGCCGGGCCGCTCAATGGATCCTCGTCATCGGTGCTCCTTTTACCGCGTCTCGGTCTTCTTTCTGGGAGCCTCAGTGTCTCACTGGTCTGGGTCCCCGGACATAGTAATATTCCGGGAAACTGCACGCCCAATGAGCTCGCCAGAGATGGGGCACTCCTTCCGGAATCCTTCTGTGTAGACTTGGGTATGCCACTCGCCTCGGTCAAGCTGGCCATTGCGCTAAAATTGTTTCTAGACGTCAACCTATCCTGGGCCAATGAGGAGTCCTGCTCTATCGCTAGACTCACCTGACCCTAGAAGGATAGATGGATGCGGCTCCCATTTAACGACGTCTGCCGTGGATGTAGATCTGCTGAGGAAGAGGAGACTGTTATCCACTTTCTTTGTCATTACCCATCTCTTGCGAGGTGCGGATATAGGTTGTTTAGCTCTCCATTTCTTGTCAGCTTGACGGAGCTTTCATCTATTGATGTCAAGGATATAGCTTCATTCGTCAAACTTTCTGGCTGGTTTTCCAGTATGCACGTGCTTTGATGTGCAGCCCCTGCGCTGACCAACCTCCTTCTCTTTCCTGATTTTTTGGTGGAACTTGGTCAGTACAGAGACTGCGTTCACGCGCGGCATCACAACGGGCCGCTATGCGTGCTCAAGTGAGCTCTTTGATTTCAGAGCTACCACTTCTACCTAACCGACTTGAATTAAACCCGAAACCGCAAATTTATTTCTGAATACTAAAGCCATAGTTTTTAAAACGATCGCATTGACAGGAACATGGTTGTTTCTTTGGCTTAGAAACCAACTGGAGAAAGATTTTTCCATCTTGGGAAATCTTCCTTTTTTAAGTGATCAGCGATTTTTAATCCCATTTTTGTTAGCTTTTAAGTTCTCCAAAATTTTAGTTTGAATTTCTTTTCCAAAATTTAAAATTTTTCACTGAATGATTTATACTTCTATTCACCATCATACTTTGATAACATCTCAAACAAAACTATTTTGTTATGCTTAAAAACAATCAGGTCCTATTACAATAATAAGTATGAAAAAAAACTATCGAAGTATTACCGACTTTTTGATTATACTTTTTCTTCTTTTTATACTTCTCCTTATTCATTGTTCATTTTTCGCTAACTCGGCCGTAAAATTAGTGATCTTCGTTACATAAGCTGGTTAATAAAAGATTTTGTTGATTTGATGTAACAGATTTTCGTTAAAGTGAGTATTTCTTATACACTGTATATATACATACTTCGACTGTATATATACATATATGTATATGATATGTATAATATATATTACACTTGAACCTCGATTATCCGGCTCGTTCGGGACCGGGCTTAGCACGGATAATCGAAAGACACGGTTAATAGAGGTTGTATTAAAACCTACAAGATTTTATTTTTTTAATTAATTTTTATTCAAGAATTCAATTTGTATATTTACAGATTCATATATACCACATATTTTTATTTTAAAAATACAAATATTCATTTATATAAAATATTCTTTTTCTTACTTTGCTTCATTGTTTTTAATTGTTATTTAAATAAATGGTTTTGAATACGATGCATCTGAATTTTATCTGTTGCCAATATATGTAGCTGGATGATTTTCTACGAACTTTAACAAAACATTACAGGCCTCTATTGCCTGTAATAAAGTTGGAGTTTCAATTTCAGTCTCTTCATCTTCGGAATTTGAGCTATGATCACTTTCCTGAGCTTGATTGACTAAGCACTCTGTTAAATCATGAATGGAACAACCAGCCGGTACTTCTATGCCTGATTGTATTTCTGGATGGTCACTTAGTTCATTTTCAAAAGCTAGTAAATTAGACCAAACATTAAACAGAACCTGTGTGGATACTGCAGCTGCTGTCCACATTGCTGTTCTTATATTTAATGATTTTACGAATTCATGTCTGCTGTTTGCACATAAGAGTTTCTGCACAATCGACTTGCGATAATTGCATTTAAAACTTCGAATCACTCCTTGGCCCATGGGCTGAATCAATTTTTTTTTATTTATTTATTTATGTAGAAGTATTCATAATACTTTAAAACATCTTTGAAATAAAATTGTTTTACTAATTAATATTCATTACATTATTCCTTACAAAGTGAACAATATTTCTTTTATACAAATTAAAATTCGTTCCTGTTTTTATAAATTCTGGTAGCATGTTATAAAGTTTAAGTCCTTTGAAAAAAAGTGACCTTTGCATGAATGTTGTTGTCGCCATTGGTAAACGGAAATCTCCAGTGTTTCGCAGATGGTATGGTTGAACATCCCTTACATATCCAAGTTGGTCGGTTAGATAACTAGGCGCTTTTCCCATTTTAATTTTTTGAATAAATTGCAAGGTGTTAAGAAGCAGTCTCTGGTGGATATTTAGCCATTTTAGTGTGTCCAGCATAAGTTGAATTGGAGTGTATCTATTATATTTAAGTATCGATCTCATGGCCTTATTTTGTAATTTTTGCAGTCTTTCTATTTGAGTTGTCGAGCAACATGTATACAAAATTGTAGATCCGAATTCAAAGTGAGGTTTTATCATTGTATTATATATATTGATTGCAGTCATTATTGATATCTTATTTCTAATCCGTTTTAGGAATCCAATTTTTTGTCCGATTTTTTTACATATATATTCAATGTGTTCATTTAATTTTAAGTCCTTATCGATTATAAACCCAAGGTATTTTATTTTATTAACTTTTTCAATTATTTCATTATTAATCCTAATTACTGAATCATCGTTCATGTTAATTTGAAGTAGCTTGGTTTTGTTTTCATTTAACTTCAGTTTATTCATCTTTAGCCAGTAATTTATATTATTTATGTCGTGTAGTAGATATTGTTTACATTGCTCATCTGTTTCTCCTTCCGCATATATTAGGGTGTAGTCTGCATAGAGTATAATTTTACATCTTTTGAGTACGTGTGGCATATCATTTATGTAAATTATAAATAGCAATGCTCCCAATATAGAGCCCTGAGGTACTCCAAATTCATTAATTACTTCATCCGATTTTGTACCATTCACCTTTGTCATTTGCTTTCTATTTGTAAGGTATGATTTAAACCACTCAAGTTCCTTCTCTTTAATGAAATACATATTTAATTTTTGAATAAGTATTTCTCTGTCAATTGTTTCAAAAGCTCTTTTTAAATCCAAAAATATTGCCATTATTTTTTTCTTTCTGCCTATAAATTTCCACCTGTTTATCAAATAATTTACCGTTGTTTCGCATGAGAAATTTCGTCTAAAACCTGACTGATATTTTGAAAATCATTTTGCTCCATGTATGTTTCTAGTTGTTCTTTAATTACTTTTTCCATTATTTTTTCACATGTTTTTAGTGTATTTATTGGGCGGAATTTGTCACATTTGTTCGTTTGTAATATTTTTTCTACCGGGGATATCACAGAGTATTTCCAGTTATTTGGGAAAATTCCGGTCTTCATTGACATATTAATAATATCACGTATTTTTGTCCCTAATATGTTCCAGTTATCCATAATAATTTTAATTGTAATATTATTATAGTCTGGCTTATTCTTCATACTCTTGCATATATTTTTAATTTCTTGAGTTGTTATTGCACGGAATTTAAATCTATTTATTATCACAGGTAAATTGTTTACATATTGCACATCTTCTATTGTATTATTGATTGACTTAATACTATTTACAAAGTAATTATTAAATTGAGTTGCTATTTGGTGGTCGTCATTCTTATATTCTATTCCATAAAAAATCACATTTTGTATCACAGATTTATTTTTCTTAAGGACTAGGTATTTTATCTCCTTCCACATTTGTTTTTGGTCTTTGGCATTATTTATCTTTTTATTAATAAAATTGTTCTTTTCAAACTCAATTTTCGTTTTATATATATTTCTAATTGTTTTATAATTAGCCCATGCTACTTGTGTATTTTCCATTTTCGCTATTCGATATTTAATTACTTTTTCCGTCTTTAATCGTCTCAGTTCTCCGTTAAACCATTTGTTCACATAATATTTGTCATTTATTGTTCTAGTAATCGCAAATTTTCTTACAGTGTCTTCAATGGCTGCGTCAAAAATCATGCAATTCGGAGGAATATATTTTACTACCACGTTTTCAGACACCGTTGCGTTCACATAATAAAATTAGCATAATAAAAAATCATATGAATGCTGCACGGATAATAGAGGTAAAAAAACCAAGCACGGATAATAGAGGTAAAAATTCAAAAAAAATCTGCATGCCGGTTAATAGATGTGACCGGTTAATAGAGGCCCGGTTAATCGAGGTTTGACTGTATATACATATAATATATATACATAAAAAAACATAAAAAATATATCTTCGGCGACTTCCTCTCAGCAGATTTCTTGCAAAAACTATAGTTCGGAATCGACTTCAAACTGTAGGTCCCACCACTCATGTATAAAATTAACACACACAACATCAGTGGTGTGAGAATCTAGGTCGTAATCCTGACTGAACGGTTGTAATCACCAATTATGTTATGCATGTATACATATAAGTATGTATATAAGTATATATGTATATGAATAATCATTGCTGATTTATGTACATATATATATATGTATATAATATAAACATCGAAAGGCCTTCTCATTTTAGAGTTTTACGATAGTCTTATGACCCCTCTTTAAGATTTAATTCTCCCCATAACTTGTCTTCCAAAGGTCTTCTAGCACACTTATGATCTCCGTTCTAAAAGATCGACCTTCTTTTAGAAGGTGTACAAGTCTTGTTTCTTTAATAGCTTGTGATCTTAGAAACCAAAATAATATATTCAATGACAGTTATTAAAACCATAAAAAAAAGATGCTTTAATGTTTTTACAAAACAAATTATTCGTAAACCGTTCAAAATATTACATCAATTTCCAAAAACTATGTAAACTCAAGCATATAAAGATTTAATCATTTTTTTTAGTTTAAATTTGTGAATAATTATGACCAGATAATTATACTATATAGTATAAATAAATTAATAAAAGAACTGTAACTTTTTTTGCAAAGAGGGAAATTTTAAATAAATATATCTATCTTCTTCTATATATTTATATATAAAAATGAATGTTTGTTTGTATGTAACTTATAGAATCGTAAACTATGCATTTGATCATGTTATGATCTTTAGCAAAGTTGTTGCGCATGAACCGACGAACACCAAATATTTTAGGATTAATCATTTCTGATTTTAATAATATTTAGTATAAGTTCCCATAAAATGTCAATCACAAATTTGAAACATGTTAATTTTGGAAAATTTGGAAAGGTGATAGCAAAATTACAACAACTCAATTCGCAGTGCTTTTTAACAAAAACAACATGTATTTTTTGTTGTTTTTGGGTGACCACTAATGTCAAATGAAATTCGCCGTAAGCCAGAAATGACAGAGGCGAATCCATATAATGACAAGCTTGAAAGCGTCAAATCGTTGTGACTGGACGTGGTTTCAGGGTGCTGCCGATTTTTGGTGAAAAACTATACAAATACAGATTGTTGGAAACCGGAACGCTTCTGAAACGGAGGGCGGTTCCTTGTGTTCATTAATCATTTGTTGTTTTGTAAAAACAGTACCGTATAGTAAATTAATTAATTTTGCAATTATTTTCTGAAAAAATTAATTCAACACTGAGTGTTTTAGATCGGTGATTAAGCTCAACTACAAATAAAAGCTATATCAGCTGGCCTTGTCCTTTAAACATAGCGGTGATACTTGGTTAGTTATCGATAAAAACGAAGTTGACATATGCAAAAGTACAATACGCGGTGAATCGGGAATAAGTTGTGCAGGTGTATGTAAAAAGTGTTCCACTCTTCGAATAAATGTTCCGGAAGAGATCAATACTCAGCACAGATACTGGCGGCCGCAAACTTTGTACGGTTTATTTGTGATGATTGATTGTATTCAATATATTCATAATGTTGATTTGGTTTTAAAAGACAAACAGAACCTAATACAATACTAATGCTTTTGCATTAAATCAAAATGAAAATGAGATAAAACAATTATTAGAAGTAATCCAAGGAAGATATGAAGAGACTTATGCTATGTTCGCACGAGCCTTCGAATTACTTCGCTCGCTCTTTGAATTACTTATTTGAATTATCATGTTCACACGGTAGTTTTGTAATTATTTTTTACAGTTCTTCTTTTCTTCTTTTTATCACTAAATTATTATTAATATTTTTAAATTATACAATTCAGACAGCTTCATCAAAAGCTGCAAATACTTTTCAAAAGGTTTTCTACACATATAGAGGCTTCCTCCGCTAATTTCGCGAATAACTTTCTTATAAATAATACTTTTTTAAAATGTTATTTTTGTAGTCCATTATTGTTTACAATACTTTTTGTTTATATTTTTTTGATTTGACAGCTGGTGATGGCAAAAATACGATCAAATTTAGAGATTACATTGGTTTTTAAGTAATTCACAGGGTAATAGAAATTGAATTACACACAATTTGGGTAATCCGCTCACAAAATTTTGTATGACGAATTATGTAATTTAGCACATAATTGGATGCTGAATTACGAATGAGAGTGCGAATTACTAAAAATTGCTGCCGTGCGAAGATAGCATTAGAAAAATAGATAAAGCACAAAAGATCTGTGAACAAAATGTGTTAGAAATAAAAAAATACATAGAGTTATAAATGAGCTTGAAAATAAGAACAAAAATTTGTGTAATACAATCGAAGAAAGTAATATTAATATGCAGAACAATATAACAAAAGCAATAAAAGAATCAAGTGATAAACAAAACAAGTTGTCATTTGCTGAAACAATTAAAAAAAAGATCAGTGTTGCCAGAGTTAAAAACAAGTCCCCCTTATAATTAAAGCTAAAGAAAAACAAAAACAAAAGAAGACTTAAATAGGAAGGTAAACCCAATCAAATTAAAAATAACTAGTGCAGAATACAGAAATAATGACAAATATTGAAAAAGTTAAAGTGCCAAATAATAATGAAATGAACGTCGTTATAACCAAATGAATGCAAAGCATTAATAAATTCAATGAATCAAAGAATAAAGGCAGTTATTAATGCAAAAGGTAATATCTCCCAGTACAAAATTATGCTATTAACGCCGTACGAAACTATTATAGTCAATATTTAAAATATTTACTTTTAAGTACCTGAATTCTTTTTTTTTAACACGAATGCATTTGAAAATAAACGTTTTGGTTAGTTTTGAAGCATAATAAAATTATCTTTAAAATAAATGTTGTTTAATTAAATTTGGACAATTTTTGTTGGAGTTGGAGCGATTTAAAACTCAAATTTTGATATTTCAATAAGTGGTACGAACCTTTAATATATTAATAATGTTAATGAATGGTTAAAAATGAACAAGTTAAAATTAAACGAAAATAAAACTAAACTTATGTAAAATGATAATGAAAACTGAGCAAAATAATGTGTTAAAGTTTATTTATTTATTTCATAAAGTTCATTAATTTTTAAATTCAAATTAAATTAATAAAAGTTTTGTGTTGGACAATAGAATAAAATTTATTTTAAGATAATAAAAAAAAGCAATTAATTGATGCAAAAACGACTTATAAGAGATTGACGACCGATTAGTTCTACTGACGACTGAGCGACTCAACTGACTACTGAACGACTGACTCTTTCGCAACTTCCTTATTTGTTAGCATGCACTTAGCATTTTTCATATCTACACCTGACTCTAGCTTTACATTCGGCCATCCTGCTCATCATCTGACCCAGATGACAATAAATCATTATTAGTTTCGGTAAATCTCCACAACTTCATATTGTCGCAGCTTGTCGATGTGTTTTAGGGCCATCAAAATCTCCTGTTTTCTCAACATCATATCGATTGTTCCTCTTGACTCTAATAACCTTATATGGGCCTAAAAATTCGCTGGCAAGTTTTTTCCCAGCAACGAACTGCGTTCGCTTTATGGCGACTAAATCATTAATTTTATAATCATTTTGTTGTTTACATTTCTTATCATAATTCATCTTATATTGTTGTTGGGCTTTCATAATTTGTCGTTTAACGTCTTCTCTTAATGTATCTCTTTCTTTTTGAAATTCGGTTATTAACTCTCGTTCCAACATTTTGAGAATATTATCACTAACATCTGACTTCATTTTTACTCCAAACATAATTTCAAAGGGTGACGATTTTGTTGTACTGTGAACACAAGAATTTACAGCTTTTTGCACCTCACCAACATATTTGTACCACTTTGATGCATCATCTGACGATAGCTTTGCAATTATAGAAATTATGGAACGGTTAACTCTTTCTATTTGACCGTTACCACGGGCAACACCAGTTGTAGTTAAAATGTGTTCTATGTCGTTATCTTTACAGAATTCATTGAAAACATTCGAGGTAAATGCCGACCCTTTATCGCTTATTATTCTTGATGGATAACCAAAAACGTCTGACCAAACTTTTAGATTTCTTACTACCTCCTCAGCACCAGTCGACTTTGTCGGAAATAACCACACGAATTTTGAAAAGGCATCTACTGCAGCGAAAATATATTTGTACAATTTTGTTGTTGCATCCATTGGGCCTAAGTGGTCGACGTGAATTGTGTGTAGTGGTACTTCACCTTTGTCAATACAATTGAGGAACCCTTCGCGTTTTCCAAGCTTTTTATTGTGTATTATGCATTTAATACAATTGGATATGAACTGATTAACTTTTTTCTCCAAATGAGGTATAAAATACTGCTGTTGGATACGATGTACGGTTTTATGCACTGAGAAATGACCTTGTTCATGCGCGTTTTTGATTATTTCTAATTCCATTGACTTCGGAACCACAAGTAAATCATTCCCAGCAACACTCCTATAAATCAAATTGCCTTTCATTTTATAGTCGTTATAAGCTCCAGTTTTTAGAATTATGGAAATAGCTTTTACTCCATCGTCTTCTTGTTGGAGCTTACCAATTCTAGCTGAAATGTCTGATATAACCATAACGTCTACAGGGTAACGACTGAGACCATCTACATGTTTTAACCTGTTTCCTGCACGATGTTCAATTGTAAATATAAAATCTTGAATATACATTATCCACTGTGCTACATCTCTTGGTACGTCTTTCTTTGATGTCGTTTGTTTAAAAGCAGCGCAGTCAGTAACCAATTTAAATTGTATGCCAAGAAGATAATGGCGAAACTTTTTCATTGCAAGATATGCAGCTTTTACTTCTAATATATAACTATGTTGATTTTGTTCTTGTGATGATGTTTTTTTACTCCAATAGTAAACTGGATGCAACTGATTCTCAGAAATTTGTAAAAGTGCTGCACCAAAACCATATTTAGAAGCATCTGTATGCAATTCGGTTATAGCTGATCTATCGTAGATTTTAAGTACTGGTTCTTTAGTTAATATCATTTTTCATTTGTTAATTGCTTTTAATTCTTCTTCACCAATAATAAATTTTACATCTTTTTTAAGCAAATTCGTAAGCGGACGAGCAATATGAGCATAACCTTGAACAAATTTTCGAAAATAACCGGTTATCCCTAAAAATGACTGAACATCTCTAATATTTTTCAGCTCAGGAAATTTTTCGATCGCTTTCGTTTTGTCTTTACCTGGCCAAATCTTCCCGTTTTGTACTGTATGGCCCAGAAAATCAATTTTGGATTGAAGAAACGAACATTTTGACCATTTAACTTTTAAATTAAAACGTGAAGCGGTATCTAATACTATTTTCAGTTTAGATAAACTGCTTTCGGGGGTATCTGCAAAAATTACGATATCATCCATATACAGCTCCATTATATTTTTATTTATTAGTGGTTGAAAAATATGGCTTACGTATCTTACGTTATTACCCCATCAGGTATAATTTTCATGATAACCGGACACTCTTCTATAACAGACGGCTTATAACTAGATACTAATTTAGTCACTTCTTCTCTGTAGTTTGGCGAAAAATCGTTATCTTGTTGTATGTTATTTTTATATTCGAATTTATACTCGTTACCGTCCGACACAAACTTAAATTTTCTTATAAAGTCATAACCGAGAATGGCGTTATATTTCAATGCATTATGAGGAACAACGAGGAAATCGTGTTTTGATGTTACTGAGTCGACACGAACCGTACCGTTCATACAACCAAGCGGCTCTGTTGGAAAGTTTCCAAGACCGAATAGCATGGACGAACTTTGTTTTAAATCAAGGTGTTTAAAATATTGTTCATACACACTTTCTTTCACAAGGGTAACATCGGACCCGGTGTCAATTAAACAATCAATTTGTTGGTTCTCAAAAAATATTTGCTTTAAACGTTGCTGCTCCACTCATTTTGTTCCTGGCATGTACATATTTCTGCTTTTCGTTTAAGTCATAAGCATCAGCATTTTTATCAAAATTTTCAAACCATTGTTCTACCGCCATCGAGATGCCATCAAAATCAGGAACAATTTTCGCAAAACACTCTATAGAAACGTTTGTTTTGTTTTGATTTTCATCTTCTTTCATGATTTTCAATGTTAAAAGCTTTATCAATTCGTTTAACTGTGTATTTTCAACACAAAAGCTTTCTTCTTTTTTTGACATTTTAAATGATTCTATGTTTTCTTTTTCTTTTAATTTATTACTTAAATTTTCCTCTTCTTTTTGTCTCTGGAGTTGTGCATATGCTCTCGTGTTATATTTTTTAAGACTCACAGGTTTTTGCTTTTTTACATTAGCTCTCATTTAACAACGTATCACCAAAAAAATTTTTTAAGTAATTTAGCAAACCGTTTCTTTATAATTTTGTTTTTGTTAAGCAAAACAACACCAACTACGTATTAATTTTCTGTCTTCTTCTATTTTCGGTTTTATTAGCGGTTTTAGTTTTTTATAAAAAAAAATTAGAATTTAGCTCTTTTTTATAGGTTGAGCCCCCAAATGTAAAATGATAATGAAAACTGGGCAAAATAATGTGTTAAAGTTTATTTATTTATTTCATAAAGTTCATTAATTTTTAAATTCAAATTAAATTAATAAAAGTTTTGTGTTGGACAATAGAATAAAATTTATTTTAAGATAATAAAAAAAGCAATTAATTGATGCAAAAACGACTTATAAGAGATTGACGACCGATTAGTTCTACTGACGACTGAGCGACTCAACTGACTACTGAACGACTGACTCTTTCGCAACTTCCTCATTTGTTAGCATGCACTTAGCATTTTTCATATCTACACCTGACTCTAGCTTTACACTTATGCAGATAAATATGAACAATGAACTAGTTTTTAAAATAAATAATGAAGTTATAGAAACAGTCAATCAAATTAAATACCTTGGATTTATAATTGATAAAAAATTGAAACTTAATGAACATATCGAATATATATGCAAAAAAATTGGTAAAAAATATTGATTTCTTTAAAAGAATACGTAACAAAATCTCCACAATTACTTCTATTAATATATACAACACTAATTAAACCACATTTTGAATTTGGTTCAACAATAATCTATACATGCTGCAATGGAATACAAATTGAAAGACTTCAAAAACTCCAAAACAAGCGAATAAGATCGATATTAAAATGTAATATTATACACGCCGATGGAAGCAATGCTGAATACGCTGAAATGAATGAATGTCAAAACAAAAATTAAAGCTGGAAATGCCTCTTATCGAGCAACTTAGATACGTTGGAGAAACGCAGCCATATCACCTCAGAAATTAGAACAACTTTAGAATTCCAAGAACAAATATGCAAATGTCCCTAATGTATAAAGGATTACATCTTTACAATATGCTGCCAAATGAAATTAAATATGAAACAAACATTAATGTATTTAACAGGAAAATTGTATATTTCATTAAAGAAAATTTTTTAAATTGAGATTTGTGTAAAAAATTGTAACTGTAAATTTTTAAAGTATTTCAAATACTACTAAATAAATAAATAATAATTGTCAATTAGAAATAAAATTATAATCTTCAAATTAAGAAATAATTGTTATTTAACTTTGCCATATTATAATTTTCTTATTAGATTTAAAAAAGTGTCGCAAAATTCATTTAAAAATATGGAAATCAAAGTCAATGCGAACCACAGCGCAGCCATCTCTAAACGATAGAATACATGGGTGTGTATGGAAGTAATTATTTTAAAGGCAGCGCAAGAACAAGCAAAGATTTTGCTAGCTTTCTCAACACAATAACATGCATGAAATAGGAAGTTTTAAGAACACGATGTTTGAAATATAACGCGAAAGAACGTAAAATTCATTTTAATTGCTACATTCATTAACGGTCTTTTTGCCTTCTATTTATTTATTTATTTAAAATGCGTATTTTACAAAAATAAATTTGTAAAATACAATTCCGAAGTAGTGTGGACTAGAGATGAGCGATCCAGTGATTTCTGAAGAACGTTGTTCTCAGTGAACGTGATTTGTTAATCACTGTTCTTTAAAACAGTGATTGTGAACACAGTATTCCAAAAGAAAACAATAATGACAATAACGTATTTTATTAAGTCGTTAGAAAGAGACAACTAGATACATACTATGAAAAGACTACTAAACAAAATCAAAGTGGTGTCATCAATGTTATTATTTTTAATCTAATTTTTTTTTATATGAAGTTTGAAAATTAAGTTTCGCAGAAAGTTCATGTATAAAAGACAAAAGTAAATAATCAGCATCATCTAATAGTAATTCTGCCTCGCTCAAAATAAATTGAAATAAATTTGAGTATGTAACAATTTTGAAAGAACGACATTAATAGTCACTGTTATTTGGCAATTTCAATCACTGCAGTTACCAGTGAATTATCAATCACCGTGATTAAATCACAGTTTTAAAAATATCGCTCATCTCTAGTGTGGACTACATGGTCATTACACTATATACGTGTTGAATCTAGATTTCATGTAAAACATTTGCAGATTAAAGAATACTTTTAATTTTTTTCGCTGAGGTTTTTTTTTTTTTTTTTTATTGATATTAAGTAGTATTAATAATACTTTTAATTAACATTTAAAATTATAAAATTATACTATAAATACAAATGCTCTAATTAATGCTTCTTATAAAATTTACAGTTTTCTTCCTAAAAACATTATCATTAATTTCATTTTTAACATCAAATGGCAACATATTGTACAGGTTTAGTCCTTTATAAAACAGCGACTTTTGCTTTGCAGTGGTGTTGACTTGTTGAATCCTGAAGTCCATGACGTTCCTCAAACTGTATGGTTGAACCTCCCCAACGTATTGTAGTTGTTCTGTTAGATATTCTGGCGCATCACCTATTTTCATTTTTCGAATAAAGTATATAGTGTTAACTTGTAGTCTTTCCTTTATATTTAACCATTTCAAAGTATCTAGCATCCATCTTGTTGATGTTAATGTATTTACTTTAAGTATTGCACGCATTGCCTTATTTTGTAATTTCTGTAGTCTTATTATTTGTTGATCTGAACAGCAAGTATGTAATATTGTTGATCCATATTCGAAATGTGGTTTAATTATTGTATTGTAAATATTTATTGATGTTATAATTGACATTTTATTTCTTATGCGTTTGAAAAACCCGATTTTTCCCCCGTTTTTTTACAAATGAATTCAATATGATCATTAAATTTTAATTCTTTATCTATTATGAAACCCAAGTATTTTATCGAATTAACTTTCTCTATTATTACATTATTTATTTTGAATATTAAATTATTGTCCATATTAATTTCTAACAATTTGGTTTTATTCTCATTTAGTTTTAGCTTGTTCATCATTAACCATTTATTTATATTTTCCATATCCTTTGACAAATTTTCGTGACATAAAGTATCGTCCGCATATAGCACTATCTCACATTTCTGCAAAACCTTTTCCATATCATTTATGTAAATAATAAATAACAGCGCTCCTAATATTGATCCTTGTGGTACTCCATACTTATTTTCAATTGGGCTGGATTCAATGTTAACTCTTGTAATTTGTTTACGGTTCGTTAAATATGACCTAAACCACATCAGCTCTTCATTCTCTACTCCATACTTCATTAGTTTTTGCAGCAGAATGTCTCTATCAATTGTTTCAAATGCTCGCCTGAAGTCCAGAAAAATTGCAAGAATCTTATTATTTTTCGTATTCTTCCACCGACTTATGACATAATTTACAGCAGTTTCACATGAAAACTTCCTTCTGAAACCTGACTGATATTTTAACAATAACTTGTTTTCCTCCATGTATTTTTCCAACTGTTGCTTAACCACAGTTTCTAGAACTTTTTCAAATGTCTTCAGTGAGTTAATAGGACGAAATTCTTCACATTTATTAGTGTTTTTAATTTTTTCAATTGGTGTTACCAATGACTCTTTCCAATTATCGGGAAAAATTCCCGTTTCCAGCGATTTATTTATAATTTTAAGCAAGATGTTACCTACTAACTCCCAGTTATCCAATATTAAGTTACTCGATATTCTCCTATAATCGTTTTTCTTTTTAATAGTTTTACATATATTTCTTAATTCTAATAATGAAATTGCACGGAATTTAAATCTACTGTTTATCACAGGAATTTGGTTCTTATATTGCACGTCCTCTATGGAGCATCTTATTTCCTTAATACTATTTACGAAGTAGTCATTAAAATTTTCAGCTATTTCGGAATTAATATTACATTCTATATTATTAAATATCACAGATTTAATCACATTTTTGGGAGTTTTTAGGACTAGTTCTTTTATTTTATACCACATTTCTTTTTGGTTGCTTGTATTCGTAATCTTATTGTTTATAAACTTATTTTTTCATTAACAATTTTCACTTTATATACATTTCTTATGAATTTATAGTTATTCCACGACGATACTGTATTTTCAAATAAAGCCTTTTGATATTTTATAATTTTTTCCTTTTTCAATATTCTTAGTTCGTTGCTAAACCATTTATTATTATTGTTTTCGCGCACTTTTCTCTTCACTACAAATTTTTCAATTGTTTGTTCCAAACAAGTATCAAGATTATAAACGTATTCATTTATGTTATCTATTTCATTAAATTCTATTAATGCATTTAGTTCATAATTAAATCTGTCTTTATTGTATTTGAATATGTCTATTTCCATGTTCCGTATCTTCTGATCGTTTCCATTCTCGATAATAATATCTATACATTCGTGATCTGATATTTTATTGTTTATGTTATTTCTTGCCGACACCATTTCATTATTTGTGATTATATAGTCTATTAATGTTTTAGAATCTTTGGTTATTCTCGTATATTCCTTCATTATCTGTTTTAGCCCGTTATCATTCAATATGCTTTCCAATTTACGTTTATAAAAATCTGATTGCCAATCTATGTTGAAGTCTCCTGCTATTATAATGCCATTACATTTCTAGCACAAGTCCTCCAAAAACTGTTGTAAATCTTCACAGAATTCCGCTTTGCTGTAGCTTGGTGATCTATATATTATAACTATTATAAATGATAAGCCTTCACATTTCGCCAAATATGCGCTAATCCAGTGTTTGGAGTCCTTTACGTTTTCTTTAATTCTGTTTACCTTCCATTGTTTTTTAAGATATAATGTTACTCCTCCTGTCCTGGGTGAATTGGACATTGTCACGTATTGATCGTAAAGACCCAATTCTGTCTCGCATTCATCTATTTTTTCCGTTATGTGCGTTTCGGAGAGCATTATAAAATCTGGTTTAATATTTTCGGCAATTATTTCCAGTTGAGTAAAATTATTCAAAAGTCCTTGTATATTTGTATAAATTCCATGAATTTTCTTTGATTGTTAAATAGCTAATCCAATTCTTCTTTTTCTTACCAAAAGTCTGTTTTGATAAACCGGGCAATCTCTATTAAATGTGGCATGATCTTCGTCCAGCCCTAGATTAAGTCTTCTATTTTCCTTTATACAATTGATGCATTTTTTCACTATTTTTTTTTATTTATGTTGCTGCAATTTAGGATTTCTTCTAGTGGTTCATTTGTTGAGCTTGACTTATGGTTAGTTCCTCTGCGCACAATTCACATTCCCTAGGTCTTCCATACAGATGTTTTGTACTAAACCTTGTTGTTACCACTCTTGTTCTGGCTACTATAATACACTCTTTCCTGGATAGAAGTTTGTTGTAAGGTGGTCTTCCTATACTGTTATTGTGAGACCTTAAAAAGCTATTTGAATTGTTCCATTGTTGTTGTTTTTGTGCTAGTTGGATGTCTTTATGGACATTACACATTACAGGCACAAGTGGCGGTATTTGTGTTATAAATGGATGATTAATTGCATTTTTTGCAACTGCATCCGCAAATTTATTTACTTTTATCTTAACATGGCCCGGAATCCATAATATTATGACATCGTTATGAAGTATCGAATTACCAATAACATATTTTCTGTTTTCACTATCAAACTTTAGTGAATTAGCTACACTGAGGCTGTCTGCGCATATCAAGGACTTAACGTGTTTTTTGCCGCATATGATACAGCATGTCTTATGGCTGCTAATTCAGCTGAAAAAATGCCTGGAATGGAAATGGAAGTAGCGATTGTTTGACTATGTCGAAGTTTTCATTATTCTTTTCTACTACAGCATATGATGTAACTCCGTTTAAAAAAGATCCGTCGGCAAAGATTGTTACATTAGCATTGTACTCATGCTTTACATTTAAATTGTTGTTGTAAAAGTTGCTTAAATATATGTGGATTATTTCCATCTTTTTTTAATAGAGTTGAGGGAGGTGTTAACTATAAGCTTAGTATTAGTAACACTACTCAAAGTAGTGATGCTTGATCTAGGTGGGAGAGGCATATTCATTTCTTTGGCACAGTTGATTATATGTTGTAAAGCACAAAGGTGTCGTGTTTCATCTTGGTCCATTAGATCCCAGAATTGCCTGTGTATTCCATGATTGACGTTAATTAATCCTTTTGCTAATAATTTAATGCATTGTTTTTTTAGAATGGTTTCGAAATCATTTATTTTTGCTTCTATCCTTAACGCGTCATTAGGAGTAGCTTGAAGAATACCTGTGGCTGTACGGAAACATTAGCTTTAATATTAATATTAGCTTTAAATTTATTGATTGCGGTTTTTGTTGTCCAACCATACACCGTTATGCAGTGTTGAACAATACCATCAGTCAAATCGACAAATTGAAATACCAGTATCCATGGGAGGTCCTTTTTGTTTGGTGCAGATTATTTTTAATATTATCTTTTTGAGTTTATTGATGGTATTTTGTATATGTTTGTTCCAAAGAATATTTTTTGTAAAGGTGATGGCAAGAATTCATTTCAGGTTTTATTAATATAGCATTTATATTTTTTAAATTTTTATCGGAATAGTTGCTCCGGTATTATTTGTCCATTTGTTAATTATTGTATCACACAGATTTAGAGATCTAGTGATTTCTTCATGTGTTCCTGAAGTTATAATTAATATACTGTCTGCATATTTTCGATATGTGTTCAATCTCTCTTGTAGTCGCCGTTGTCTAGTAGGTAGTGTGTTCGCTTATTAGACGTAAAGCCCGGTTTCGAGCCCCAAGCCAGACATCAAAACGAAATATGAAAAAAAATATTTCTTCGGCGACTTCCTCTCAGCAGATTTCTGGCAAAAACTATGAGAATAAATAAAACTGTCATGAAAAAGTTTCTCAAAATCTGTCGTTCGGAGTCAACGTTAACTGTAGGTCCCCCCCACTCAAGTATAAAAATTAAGGCACACAACATGAGTGATGTGAGAACTATGTCGTAATCCTGACTGAAGGGTTGTAATGGCCAATTAAGTATATATCTGTGGCATTAAATAATAATAGCTTAAGTCGACATAAGTGGTTTTGCATTTTATTACATATTCTTATTCTCTTCTTCAAGATCTATCACTCAGCTAAATTTCATGCATAAAATGTCATTATTAATAACACTATATATGCATTTATAATTTATATATTAACACAGTTTATTTTAGACAAAAACCTTAATATCTCTAAACACGAAATTTCGACTTAAGCTATTATTATTTAATGCCACAGATATGTATGATCAATCTCTCTTAGGTCCATTATTACAACTTGTACCTTTAGCCAAAGGGAACTGGAAAGTTACCTTTAACTTATTTTCGTTATTACAACTTACAGATACAATTTTTCAAAAATATGGCTCAATTGTAAAAGGGCTTAATTTTTTTTGTTGTATATGCTCATTTTGTTTAAATTTGAAGTTGCCATAATGAAAATAATATATAATATGGCCAGTTCAAACATAAAGTGACCTTTAAATGTTAATGGTAGGATGATTGTCCCTTTAGCTTAACGATCACTTCTATCTTATTGGGTACTTATAACGAAAAAAAATGCATCTGTCCGTTAAAATCCTCCCTTTAGTTAACGGCAAGTTGTAATAATGGCCCTTAGTAATTTAAGTTCATTAATTAATGAATTCACATAGGCAGCGTACAGAACCACCGAAAGCGGAGAACCTTGAGGGACTCCATTATCTAGGTCCCGGGGATTTGAGATGAAACCGTCAACTCTTACAAACATTTTTCTATTGGAAAGAAATGTATCAGTTTTAATAAACTTATTGGGACATTATTGTGTAATTCTTTTATTACAACAAAGTCAACTACCTTGTCGAAAGCCTTTTCAAGATCTTTTGACAGAATGACTGAGTGTTTGTTTTTCCCGATTTGGTGGCACAGTGTGAACGCCCCTCTGTTTGGTAAATACGCATGCTGTTCTTCTACTATATTGGCGTTACAGTGCTTCCATAATCTTTGAGAAATGATTTTATCTAGTAGTTTTGATATGAAATAGGTCTGAATCCTTCTGTGCTATTTAAGTTTTTTTCAGTTTTTGGTATTAGAGATAATATAGCTTGTTTCCACGCGTTTACAAAGTCTTAATTTAAAAGTGGTTGAGGAGTTATTTATCACCGAGTATGTGATTTTATCCACACCTGGTGTTGATCCTTTACATTTTTTTAAAGCACAGGTCGGTTAGGGAAACTGGTTCAATCAAACTTGAGATTTCGTTTGTTTGGCTTTTTACGAAATCAAGATTTAGTTTGTTTTTCTCTCGAATGATTTGGGGACTAAATTAGGTGTTGGAGATTATTGAACTCCATACGCCAGCAAATGCTTCTCGTATATCTCTATAATGAGTGAGAATTTGATTATTTTGATAAATTGTGTGAAACCCTATTGACCTTGATGACGTTATCTTCCTGACTTTGTTCCACAATACTCTTGAATCAGTTAGTGGGTACATTGAGTTGAGAAAGTTTTCTCAAGTTCTTCGTTTAGCATCTCGGCAAGCTCTCTATACCAATGCACACGATTTTTGATAGTTTATGACATGTGATAAAGATTTTCTTCTCATAAAAAGTTTCCAAGCTTTGTTCTTTGCTTTAATAAGTAGAACAATATGACTGCTAACCACATCGGGCTGTTTTTGTTATTCTGATTTGGACCTTGACTTACCAGTATTGCTTGGTTTGCTGAGCTTCTGATTATCTTTCCAACTGTTGCTGCTTCTTTGTTAATGTTTTCGGAAATAGGTATGGAAATAGACAGTTCAACAGTTCTTTTTCGAAAATGAAGCCCAGTCGGCAAATTTCTCTTTGAATCTTTCCACAAATTTTGTGTTGTAGGGCTAAATCTGCTGTTGCCATGTGACATCTACTGCTGTGAATATATGCCGCGTGCTTAAAAATGTAAGGGATCCATCATTTGAAAAGGTAAGATTTTTTCCATTAGCAAAGTTATGTGCATTAAGGTCACCGCATATCATATAATGGCCAGCATCAAATGAGGGTATAGAGTTGAGTAATTCTTGGTTTATTATAACATTGGTTTCCTTGCATATGTTTGTGATATGTAGGTTCTGTAATCCGCGTAGGGTTAAAGTTTGACGCAAAAGATCTCCTGTAGATATTGTATATTGAATAATAGATAGATCTAACCCTATATTCATAATTAAAAGTGAATTATACAATAACAAAAAATTTATTTTTTATTTTTTTTCCTCCATCTTGGTTTTTCTTTTTGGTATTTTTTGCCAATTGGCTTTTTAAATCGTCACAAATTGCTTTAGAGTATGGAGTTAAGTAGACTGGAAAATGTAAGTCAGGTTTATGAGATCTCTTTGGCGTTGAAAAATTTACTGTTTCAATGTCAATTTCCATTTCATTAATATTTTCTAGTGTGTTGAATATTTTTGGTAGATGGTGTTGTTGGGTTTGTTTTTTGTTTGTCTGTTTTTTTTTATTATTGTTGTTGTAATTATTATTGATAGAAAACTTAAATGGAACTAGCATGTTGACTATGCTGAAAGTAACATCGCTAGGAAGATAGAGTTTATGTATCGTCCATGTAAATACGTTAGGAAACGGCATAAATTAACTATTTATCGGTCGATAATTGAACCTTATTTTGTCTATAGTCCTACAATTCTATTTACACTTAATAATGCACAAATGAGGAGGTTTCAAGTACTACAAAATAAAGTTATGAGATTTAAACTGAATAAGGGGTACGATACTCCGGTTGCCGAAATGATTGAAAGTTTGGATTGGCTAAATGTAAAACAACACTTTGAAATTTATTAACAAATTAAGGTTAGGTCAATTACCAAGTTATTTATATGAAAGAATGCAATATAATTTTGAGGTACATGATTATAATACTAGAAATAGGAATAATATGAGACTGCCGAGGATGAAGACTGATCTTCAAAGGAAAAGTGTATTTTCAAAAAGTTTGGGTTCAAAATGTTTAATAAGTTAGCAGCTGAACTTAAGGAATGTCAGAGTGAAGATATTTTCAAAAGACTAATAAAAATACATTGTAAAACATTATTTATTAGAAATTGATAACTATTTGTAGTATTATTATGTAATCAATGTATGCATAGTATATTATGAAGAAAATTTTGTATCTAGGTCCAGGAGACCGTAATAATTATAATTACAAAAAAAAATTTGTGATATTTATTTCTAATTTTTTTTTTTTTGCTTTACGATTTCTTGAGATGTTTTATTTTTAGATTTTTGGTTTTCGTCTTCTTTTGTTGTATTTTTGATGATGTTTGCGAATGTGGGTTTAGGGGTATTTCTTGTTCCGGATTGAGTTGTATGTTTTCCAGGCCTCCCTGATAGTGCGTCTCCTGTCTATTTTGATCTTTAAGGGTCATTTTTTGGAATGTAAGTTTAAACTCAAGATTAAGTTAATCTCCAGTTGATTATGAATTATATAAAACACAAATTGACAATAGACAGTCTTTATTTATTATTTTTCAAAAATTATTATTTTTTAGATTTTTTTAGAATAAATTTTACCTTGTACATAATTAAGGGTTTTGTGATACGTTATAGTGTTTTCACACCGAGTGGTTTTAACGCAAAAGTTGGTTTTAACGTTAAAATCAAAAATAAAACCTGCTTTTACCATACAAAATTATTGTGTTAAAATCAACTTAAAACGTTTTTTGAATTGGTTTTAAGTTGATTTTATGAAATACAACCTTGTTTTATGTACTAAATCAGAGCTACCAGCTCTGAAATGGTAAAAACAGCTGATAAAAATTAAATAAAAACAAAATAAAAACAAAACAAATGTAAAAATATAGAAAGCCGGTTGTATAAAAATGTAAAATTTCAAATACTGAATGCTACAACAATAATAAATAACAATATTTAAACAATAATATTAATAATATTTCTTAATTTTTCATATTTTTTGTTTTTTCTTAAACAAAAACAATTCTGTTCCGTCATGAATGTATGAAAGTTAAAACCTGATTTAAGAAAATTTGCAGTGTGAACGCAAAATCAGCTGATTATGGTTTTAATGCTAAAATCAGGTTTTAACTTTTGGTGTGAAAACACTATTATTGAGACTCGTATTGAATCTATATAAATCGATTTCCTGAATTTTTCAGCAGCCTTAAGGTTGTTGGTTTTAATGAGAAGATCACCTGATTATTCTTTTGAGATAAAATTTAATACTCTTTCTATCTGAAAGACATTATATGCCGAAATAGGTTTTGTTGCCAATTCATTATTGAAATTTGTTGTAACGACAAGATAACGTGGCATATGATCATCACATTGTCTTATTTCAGGAAGAGGTATAAATGTGACATCGTCACGGGAGCGTTTTTTATTATTAGGTAGGTCATCATTGGAACCAAGTTCCCTGAACCGATTATGGTTCTGGGGATGGGGACCATTCATTTTCGGGCGATTCAACCCTTAAAACAAATATTTTTTTTACACCAGAAAGAACAATTTATTAAAATCGTAATTAAAAAAATAAAGAGAAGCGCGTTTTTGTTTTAGTGAGAAAGATATACGTAAAAAGAGATAACCGTTGTAAGCAATGCGTAGAATAATAAACTGGACTTTTAACTTTGGAGGCTTCTAGAGAGTAGGGGCTTTAGGGTTGTGGCATATGCCGATGATGTGGCTATTCTGGTGGGTGGAAAATTTCTACCGACGCTGGGGGAACTGATGGAGTCTGCTCTTGGAATTTTATCCTCTTGGGCTACGAAATGTGGCCTGGGTATAAATCCGGATAAGACGGACCTCGTCTTGTTCTCGCGTAGGTACAAAATTGAACCCTTCAGGTTGCCGAGGTTAGCTGGTAGGGAGCTTCCGTTGTCTTCTGAGGTCAAGTACTTGGGTGTTGTCCTGGACAGCAAGCTGAACTGGAAACGAAACACCGAGGAAAGAATGAAGAAGGGACTGAATGCCTTCTACCAGTGTAGGAACTCCATAGGTAAGAGCAGGGGTCTTCCGCCTAGGGCCATTCGCTGGATATATCTGGCGATTGTTAGACCGGTTATTACCTATGGCTGCGTTGTTTGGTGGTGTGCCTTAGATAAGAGTTTTCAGCGGAAAATCCTGGATAAGGTTCAGCGGATTGTTTCCTTGAGTATCACTGGAGTGAGGAAGAGTTGCCCTCAGGCTGCTCTTGGCACTATGCTCTGCCTGACTCCGCTTGATTTATATGTCAAGCGGTGTGCAGCGTCGGGCTGCTGGAAACAGCGCTCGACAGGTCACTCCAGAGTTCTGAATGTCATCTTTCCTGACGGGAGATATCGACTTTCGGAAAAAGCCACCGATTATATTGTGCCTGAGGCTATGTTCCTGCCCGGTTTAAGGATACTTATACCGGAAAGGGCACAATGGAATGGTGGGGTACTCCAGGGACAGAGAGGTATACCCATCTTCACAGATGGGTCTAAGTTAGGTGGATGTACAGGTGCTGGGGTTTTCTGTAGGGAACTCGGTCTTGAACTCCACTGTAGGTTGAATGATGACTGCAGCGTTTTCCAGGCGGAGATTTTCGCAATCTTGAAAGCTATTGAGGCCATAGCTGGTGGCCCAGCTTCAGATTCGGAATCTTACGTGATCTTCGTTGACAGTCAGGCTGCCCTTAGGGCCATTGAGTCGGTCTGGTGCAAATCACGGCTCGTTCGCAAGTGCAAGGAGTCGTTGAGGACCTTTGGACTAGTCCGTGTCCGTCTCTGCTGGGTTCCGGGTCATAGCGGAATACTGGGCAATGAGACGGCGGATGCCCTCGCTAGGTTAGGTTCGCTCTCTGGGAGCGATTTAATAGTTGGTCCTGACCCCCCGGTCTGCCACCTCTACGGTTTCATCAACAGATGGGTCGGGGAGGAAGAGCAAAGACGTTGGGGGAACGGATCGGGTTGTTTTGTCTCTAGATGTCTATGGCCTGCTGTGGACATTAAGAGAACAGGTAGGCTGCTGGGCTTGGATAAGGCCAGCTTAAGGTTAGTTGTCGGGTTTATCACAGGGCACTGCGAGATTAGGTCGCTGACGGGGATCTGGAACAGATCCCAGCCGGACTATTGCAGGGCATGTGGCGTTATCCAAGCCCAGTAGCATACCTAGGCACCTAGAAACATAACCCGATCCAATCTCCCAATACCTCTGCTCTTTCCCCCTGACCCAACCATTGATTAGGCCATAGAGGTGACCGATTGGGAGATCAGGACCAACTATTGAATCGCCCCCAGAAAGCGAACCTAACCTAGCGAGAGCATCTGCCGCCTCATTACCGAGTATTCCGCTATGACGCGGAACGCAGCATAGGATTCAGCCCGGTCTAAAAGTTCTCAATTTCTTGCACTGACGAACGAGCCGTGATTTACATCAGACCGACGCAATGGCCCTCACGAAATATATTAAGGATTTTTATTTTAAATCACTGTACGAAGGCCTTCTAATGAACCACTGTAATATGGTATTCAGTAATTATACCTGTACAAGGCTTCTAGCAAAGACTATAAATATATAAAGATGTTGCACTGCCATACATTGTACTGCCAGTGCAAAATTTGTCGATGGCAGTACGGCTACTGCCACTTTTGGTACTCAGAGAATTATTATACTCAGAGAACGTATTGCTCTCTTCTATAAGCAATTTATTCTCATGTGCGTGTATACGTGTGTGCATATTCATTCCATTTCATAGTACAATTGTGCAGAGAGAACTCACACGCATTCTTGTGTTTTTTAATTTAGTTGTCGATCAGACTGCGACAAGAACACATGTGTGATAGATGTTTTGTCATTTTATTTCAGAATGACACTCAAAAAATATTTTATGTTATAAATGGCCTAAGTCATGGAATGGCTTATTTTATTTCGCCGCATAGTATATTTTTTTTAAATGGTTTGGAATGCTCGCTTTTTTTCTTTTAATAAAAAAATAGGTTTTTTATTATTTTTATTTATCTAAAAACATGGCCTAATTTTTAAGCCAAAGATGGACAGCTTTATGTTCTTTTAATAAAAAATAGATTTTTTATTTTATTTTTATTTATCTCAAATTATTAAGGCAAAGATAGACAGCTTTACATATATATGTTGATGAAATGAAAATAAAAATAGCGTTTATTACTAACACTTTTCTGTGGCTGTAAATAAATAAATTCTCTCAACTTATTTTCTCTCTCTTACTCACTAATTCATAACCAAAAAATTTTTGGTATACGTACATTGCCAAATAAAAAAACAATAAACTAAAAGAAGTCTTGTTTTCACAAAATGTATGTGGAAGCTAATGTTACCGTTTGTTTTATTGTAGGGTAAGAATACGTGTTTTATTGTTGTAGAAACGAAACTATATCGATTCGCACCGAAATAAAAAACCTGTATTATATAATCCTGTATTATTTAGAAATCCATTTTTATAGAGAAACAAAACTAGCAAATTATGAAAATGATCTCTTAATTATTACATACATTGATTAAATATTAAAATTTAGTAGTAATTTTTAAAAATATTTTTAAAAAATAAAGCTACAAAAAACATAAAAATATTTGTTGTTGAGCAATGCGTAAGTTGCACCAAAAATACAATTTATTCCTTTTGGTTTGATGAGAATAACGAATGTTATAAATACAGAGTGGAGATGCTTTACTAGTTGTTATTTTACTACGGAAGCATTCCCATGGGAAACATATAAAATTTTTAAACATTAAAATGATAAATAAATTTAATAAATACTAAACAAAAAAGCATTCGTTTTATTACAACTTCATTCTATACAAAAATAGAGACAGAAGTTCATACATACATAATTGAATAGTCTAAAAAATAGCATTATAATTCGGTGCGAATCGATATAGTTTCATTTCTACAACAATAAAACACGTATTCTTACCCTACAATTACACAATCGGTAACATTTGCTTTTCCGCAGGTTATTTGCACATAAATTGTATGGAAACAAAACTTCTTTTAGTTTTTAATATTTTTTAACCAGAATGTTTTTTTCACGAAGAAAATAAAAATAAACAAATATGTTTACGTGAATGTACCGTATACATGTAGATGTTACATTTTGCTCTCTTTCTCTCATTTAAAATGAGAGTAAGCACGAAGACTTAGCTTTCCCTGTTACCTACCCCCTTCATCATAAAGAAGCACAAAATTTTGTCAATTTTAAATACACTGCGTGCAACATCTTTATATATTTATAGTCTTTGCTTCTAGGTTTGCCCTAGATATAAGCAGTTCAATTTGAAGATCTTCATAAAATATATTCACTCCTTACTTTTAATAGCCCGTTTGTAGTCTTTTTATAGATCTTATGTTGAAAGCTTTATACAATTCCTTCCTTAGACCGCCTTATACAAATCCTTACTTATGGTGATTTCTTTTCTGGTAAAAAATGTTGCCTACATATTTTGTAGCACTTACTGGAGGTTACACAAACCCTCATAAAGTGTTGCATTTTAAAGGATTATAAAAGAAAAAAATCATTGCGCTTTATGCAATTATTTTTGTAGTTTTATACCAATTTATCGTTTTTTTTACTTAATTAACGATTTTAAAACTAATCATTGCATAGAAAATGAAAAAATATTTTTTTTAATTATCAAAATAATTTCCAATAAAATTATTTTTTTATTTTCGGAAAGCTAACTTTACTAAAAATGTTTGAAATAAAAAATAATAATATTTTGACCGAGGGCTCCGGGGTCATACAAGTTAAAACTATTTTTATGTAAAATTCAACTTTAGGGGCCAATGTTTTCAAATCGCTTTAGATTGTGTTATTAATTATTTAGTAAATTTTTTCGAATTTTTCTATATAGCTAAAAATCAAATCAAAAATATAATTTTTGGAATTTTTTGGGAGATATTCTTATTACAAAAGATAATAACCAAATTCTATTTAAAAGTATTAGTAAACAATCTTCTTATTACAATTTTAAAAAATGTTAATTTTTAAGTTAACTCATCTCAAATCTTTTTTTTTTGAGATAATAATACATATGTACTCTATGTGTTTCTTTGTAGTCCTCGACTAGTAAACTTCATATCGCTAAAATAAAATGAAAATTTTTTTTTTTAGCGATTTTAAAGCTCATTTTGCTTTTACAAAAATAAAATTATCAACATCTATAATCAGCTGTTGTTTGCTTATAAATTTGTTACTAGAAATATTAAAATATTATTTTTAACTCGCGGCAAGTTCTAATAATAATGGATACATGTCCTCCTCATCTGACGATGAAGAGGATTCCAACCAATCTTCCAAAATAATATTTTTTTCTTTCATTTCACTTTTTAAAACTTCCACACTTTTAAAACAAATATTTTTTGTTATTTTTTTTTTCTTCAAAACAATAACAAGAACAGCTGTTTTAATAATTTTGCCCTTCCAAACCTTTGATTAAATTGAGGGTCAAACATGCAGCATATTTTTTGGGTTCCATGGCAAAAATTTTCGAAAAGAACATGTTACTAATTTACAAAATTGCAGTTTTTTCAGAAAAGAACAAAAAAAGGGGCAAAAAGGCAGAATAAAGGCAAAATTTATGCCAGAAAAGAAATCACGATTAGAAGGCCTCTTATCAGATCTGGGCTTAGAAGTGAGAGTGCAAAGCCTTGATCGCTGTGACAACCTGCGCACAAAAGAACCGAGTGTAGAGTGGAACATGCTGACCAAACAGAAGGCCTTTTTTACGCCACTTTTTGCCACTGCGTATATGCATATATGTACATCTATATATGTATACTACAAAAGTAAATTTCTAATTTTACCTAAAACAAGAAATGTACTAGCTAATACACTTATGTATTATTTACCTACCCAATTAACATTTTTATAGATATTTTTTATGACTAGAGATAAGAATTAATGTTATTATTTTGACAGAATTCATGTTTTCTTTACCTGCTTTGCAATGTTTAAATCTTTGCATATCAATGTATGACCAAATACAAATTTCATGACGGGTTCAAAATACTCATCGCATGCAATCAATGATAAAGCTGAGTCTACGTTTTCTTTTCCAACCAAATTTTTTGCAAAATCCACAGTATGTTTATTAATCGCGTTTGATGATATTTTATTGATTGGGATAATGGTAACACGTTGCTGCAATTGTCCTTTTTGTAATAATTTTTTACTTGTGACATCATCATCAGTAACGTGGCTGTAGAGCTGTAAAAAATAAGTCTTAAAAAGTGAACTAAAATAATCCCTTTATTATACACACGTTTCCTCCAGCCGTAACCATAAGTGCTAAAGAATGCTTTTCATTAATAACATTAAACAATTTTCCCACCATACCGTGGACCTTTTTTCTATTAAATCCTGGTTCCGGATCAATATACTGCAGATCGAAACGATAGGCATTACGGTGTTCTAACTGCTGCTGAAGTTTTTTAATTTCACTTTGAATCCGTTTCCTATTATCTTGTAAATTTTCGAATTCACCTTCGCTATATTCAAGAATGTCCATTTTTTTCCTTATATTATCTATTTCTGCCGATAGATTTTCGAATAATTTCTTATCTTTATTATACATTACATCGCTATTTTGAGTTTCGTTCTCCTTTTGCAGTAATACACTCTTAAAATGATTCAGCTCCATATCAGAAGTTTTCATCATTGTTTGAGCTTCACTTATACTTTGTTTTGCTCCTATAATGACGTTAGAGTCTTCAATCACCATTACTATATTAATTCAAAAAGTACTTACTCATTAACTGATCCTGAAGACTATATGCTTGACCATCATCGTTTGTAGATAAACCCTGACTTACCGCCTCATACCTTTCCTGTGCTTTTTGGTAGGCCAATATATCTCGTGCCTCACAGTCTTTAAGGGACTGGAACAAATGTTTCTTCTTTTCCATTTCCATTTTTTTCTTTTTTAAATTTTCTTCATCGTCCGCTATATTTTTTTGGAGCTCTTTTAATTTCGATTCCTCTTGCTTAACTCCATCGTGATTTGCTTTAATTGTTCCAGATAACTTTGCCTCCTGTTTTATTTCTTTGTCTAATTCGTCTGATATGGCTTTAAGGTCGCTACTACTCTCATTTTCAATTTTAGATTTTAAAGTGCTTATTTTCTGTAAAGCGTTATTAAGCTCCTCATTATTTTGGCATATTGTTAACTTAGCGTCATCTATACTTTTTGTTAACTTAGAAATATTGTCATCAATAAATTTAAGTGCCTCGCTTTGCTTCAACCAACGAAATGATATATGAATTCTTGTTAAATATTCTATGTCACGACAAATTTTTTGAAATTCCAAATGTGCTGCTCTTTCTCTTCTTAATTTTTCTAATTTTGGTTCAACTTCTTCTTGAAGTAAGGCATTAGTTTCTCTCACTTTAGCATCCTTTTTTTCCATCAGTTTCGTTGTTGCTTCACGCTTGGTTTCGTACATGCTAGTTCCAGCAGCTTCTTCTATCATGGACAAAATCTGATAAAATAGCAAAATTTAATTTATATTTCAAAATTTTATTTTATTTCATTACCTCTTGCGGTTTCATGTTAAGAACCTTTGTAATGCGTCCCTGCATTATAAGAAAGTTGGGGTTATTAACGTTCAGTTGCACAGAACAAAAAAAATCAGAAACTTTTTTATTTTGAACTAATTTGCCATTTATTAAATACTTGTTTTTTCCACCTACAACAATTTGTCGAGTTACAGATATCTCTCTACACTTTTCATAACCTAATGGGCATTGAACAGGATTAGTGTTATCAAATATTAATGTAACAGTAGCTTTTGTTATTCCAGCTTGGCCACTTTTATATACCAAGTCCTGAAGTGACGTAGCTCTGACTTGGCCTAAATTCATAATACCCAAAACAAAACAAATTGAATCCAAAATATTTGATTTTCCTGTCCCATTCAGACCAGTGATCGCTGTAAATTCAGGATCGAATCCATGAATTTCCGTCCTTCTTCCATACGATTTAAAACCATCTATGACGACTGACTTTATAAACATTTTGCATATTTTCTGTGTAAATTTGGATGGTCAAGTTAACTATTTGCACACAATATAAATTTTCTTTGGCGGCTTTAATACTTTAAACGAAGACGCCTAAATAATTAAAAGATGCCAGATATCGATAATGACTTAGAAGCTAATAGTACTAATGAAAAAGTTTTGCCAACAATATGGCAATACTATTAAAATAAAGTGGTCATGTAAAGGCAGTGTTGCCAATTTAGCGCCTTTCGCGCTATATTTAGCGCGTTTCAACCACCAAAAAGTCGCATTTTTTCTCTTTAACGCTTTTTTAAAAATACGCGCTAGGTTGGCGCTTTTCTATTTGGTTTTTTTTAGTTCCCCATTGATTGAATATAGTTCTTTGGGATATAATTTTGAAAAGGATCACGACAAGCCAAGACAATAATATTGAAGGTTGTGAAAAAGAATTAGTAGAGACAAATTTAATTAAATTTACTAAAGCTTTAGTGCATAAAATAAGATCAAAATTACCAACTAATATTACAATTAAAAATAAAATATCATTATTTAGTGTCGAAAATATTTTTTCGAATAAGACAAAATATATCATTGAATTTTTGGAAGAAGACGATATTGACGAAATGGAAAATTGTCTTAATAATTTAAAATTATGTCAGTGGAAAAATATAAGTAATACATAGCAGTTTTGGACTTGTAATTAATTTATTAAGTTTTCCTTTTTCGAACGAAGTGATGTATGCATGTTGGCACGAAGTGTGAACAGTTTGGAATTTATTGAGAAAACAATGAATTAGAGAGACTATTTAAACATTCTAAAGAACAAATTCATGAAAAGTTCGGAAGAATTAAGAATCGCTAAAGTTCATTACTTCCAACATGTCAATGAACCCAATCATACAGCTGCCAATGTGAACATGTGATTTGCCTGCCAAAGGCGACAGGCTTAACACACTTGCACAAAGTTCCGATATGACTCCAAGAGACTATTTAAGAGATCATTTGGAAGAACGGTTACATAGTCGCTAAACCTCAAATAAAAGTTAACCGAAAAACCTGCTCTTGAGTGCATGGCGGCAAATATCAGCAGAAAACACTTAACAATGCCAAATAGGTTAAATTGTGTGCTTGACCTTTAGGGATATTCTACTAAATGTAAGGGATAACATTTTCATATATTAGGCCCTGAATTTTAAATTTAGTCTGACTTCTTCTCGGAGGTGCCCACAATTGTTCCGATGCAAAAATAAGGAGTCATCAGAAACTTTTCCTTATTTTCTCTTGTTTTGTGACAAACATTTAAAATGTTTTTGTTTTATAATAAAACAGAAATAAATTAATATAATAAGTATAAAAACTTTAATTATTTATACCGACTTTTGCTACATATTTATGGAATTTCTAAAATGTATTGGGACACTGTACATAATAAAAATATTTTTTTAACAATTCCATTAAATTTTCTATTTTTTATTATTTAGCGATTTTTTCTGCGCGTTTTGATTATAGTTAGTTACTAAAATTATTACCTAGCGCTTTTTAACGCCATTTGAGTAGTAGGACCGCGCGTTTTCACCATAAAAAATTGGCAACACTGGTAAAGATGATGAATTGAATAAAGGAAGATATCGTAAGGGATTTGATAATTTTATACAGTTATAAGAAAAATTTAAAAAAAAGACAACATTAATCATAAGCAGATCGTGATCAGATATAAAGCAGAACGTTACCAGATGGTGATCACATTGTGAACAGAAATCAGATCGTAAGCAGATCATAAACAGATAGATAGGGTAAATATATTAGAAGATGCATTTCAACCTATAACAAAACATTTAAATCATATAATTGAAAAACTTAAAAGCAACAATAAGAAAAAATTAAATAAGTATTCATTAATAAATGATGATATAAACGAATCATTCCAAGATGATAATATTAGTTTTGAGACTATTAACGATTCAGCTGAAAAGATAGAAAAAGATAATCAAATCATTCCTTCTGCCAATTATAATAGTGTTGAAGATGATATCAGTTATATGATATACCTTATTCTGAATGTGAAAAAGCTATTGAAAGAACTAGTAAAGGAGGGGGGTTGGGTTTAATATTTTATATAAATAATTTTATTATCGCTATAACCACAACTTTTTTATGTCCTCGAGGAAGTTATGAACGATTTATCAACGGGAAATTATTATTTAAAAAAATTATGGACGGAATTTACTATAAATTAATTTTTGAAAAGTAATTATTTCTAAGTAAAAAAAAAAAACTATAAATAGAATACATTTTATATAATCTTCATGTTAGTTTTTGTAAGAGGTTATAATGGATCAACATGATAATTTTTTAGTTACCGATGTACAAAGATTTTTATTAATAATAAAATTTTTATGGCACTTTATTGTTGCTTTGTACTTGTGTATATATCATTTATATTCATAAATGTAATTCGCCTGATGGTAAATGTTAAAATCGTATTTTTTATTATCATGGCATCTAAACGAGTTTTAAAATGTTTGTCAATTGAAGAAAAATATAAACTTATAAAAGAAGTCGAAAGTGGGTTAAAGAAAAAAGAAGCAGCTGATAAATATGGTATAACAGCCACAACAGTCTCAACGATTTTTAAAAATAAAGAATCAATTACGAATTCGTTTGAATCTGGATTTCGACCATATGGTAAAGGGGTTAAAGCTCTTTGCGAATATTGAATTTATTTCTGCAAACTAATGACCGTACAACTGAGGAACACTATAAGGCTTTGAATAAATTAGAGATATTTTATACTGAAAATAACAAAAAAAGAAGTAAATTTTCGTTCACTTATTTCAGAATATTTCTATTCATTTTAGCTTGTTGATTACATTATATAGTATGCTAAGGTATGCAGTTTTCAGTTACTGCTTGTTCTAAATAAAAAATACATAATAAAAACACATGCCTGCAATTAACTCTTAAAGAAAAAAAATTCTATAACTCGAAGTCTCCGTAAGTCGAAGTTTTTTTTTGGATAATGGAGATTTGAGTTATGGAAGTTCGACTGTATCTAATAAAATTTTCAAAAAATAAAAACAATTTTTTTTTATTATTTATTAAATACTAGCTAATACCCGGTGTGCTTCGCTACCCCCATCGGAATTAAATACATATCTCGTGATGCAACTGGATCGCCCACCATCAAAATTGTTACGCCATTGTTGGAGTTCTGGAGTTCTATCAGCATGAGTTGCGATTATGTGGTCATCTATATCAGATCTGTAGTTAAATGCAATACCTGAGTATCCATGAAAAACATTAAGTCGATTCACCGCGATTCGATTATGATTTTGTTCTTTGCTGCTCTTCTTGTTGATGTTCGAATCCTCTGACTTTCTACTCGTGATTCATGTTGGACTTCTGTTTCATTAGCTCGTGCTGTTGTGGTACCTTCATGTTCCAAAGGTGTCTCGGTAGCTCGTGCGGTTGTCGCATATTGTCGAAGGCTTTCCAGACGTCTTTCACGTTCTGAAGGTGTTTCTGTGGCTCGTGATGTTTCAATACGATTTCGCTGGCTTTGTAGTCGACCTTCATGTTCCAACGATGTCTCGGTAGCTCGTGGGGTTGTGGCATGTTGTCGAAGACCTTCAAGACGTCTTTCGGGTTCTGACGGCGTTTCAGAAGCTTTTAAGGCGCTCTTGGCTTTCTGAAAGTGTTTCAGTAGCTCTTGCTGTTGTGGCGCGTTGTCGTAGGCCTTCAAGGCGTTCTTCACGTTGTGACGGCGTTTCGGCTGCTCTAAAGGTTGAAGCTCGACTCCTTTCAGTCCTGAGGCGACTTTCACGCCTTCCGAACTTTCATTTGCTCTCTGGGGTTGCAAACGCAATGCATTTTAGATGCTTTTATTCGGGGCATTTTTACAAATTGTTGCAAAATAAATGTCACTCAGGTAACGTTTAACTTGTTTAGAATCAAAGATTCAACTGAATTTCAAAACCGAATGCGTGTTATATTTATTTCTTTCTATTTTACCTAATATGAAATCGGTTCAAGTCAAAAACCTTTTGAAGAAAATTAATGTTATTAAAATTTAACAAATAATTGTGTTTGCGTCGGTCACAGGTAATTTTTTTGATGAGTTTTGCAACTACTTATTTTATTTGGGAAAAATATTGACAGTTTACATTTTATTACTTAGGTAATTAAAAGTAATGAATTTATTGCCCACTAAAATGCTTATTATAAAGTTTACCTAATGTATTTTTCAAATAAATAATATTTTTATTAGTTACCCGTTTTTAGAAGTAAACAATAACATATGTATGTATGTACGTATATGCTTTCCAAGATAAATATTTAAATATTATGAACTTTAGTACTTACTATCTATATGAGTTGAAAATTTCAAACCCAATAATTTAAGGGTCTAGCTTTTATAGTTTTTTATACAGATTTTAATAATTAGTTCATATGGAGTTTGCCATGCCCCTAATGCTTGATAGCCCATTTTTAACAAAAATATTGATATTGAACCTTTAGATATTCGTACAAAATTTTAGCAGTCTAACTGTTCTGGTGTTCTAGATATGCAGATTTTAGTATTTACTTCATATGGGAGGTGCCATATATATAGCCAATCCGCCCATTTTGTTTATATATACGTCAAAGTCGCCTATACAAAATTCGCAGTTTATGAGATATGCGACATTAAATACTTATTGAATATGTGGGCGTAGCACCCCGCCTTCTTGAAATTTTAAAATAAAAAGTAGCCTATAATTCCTTCCACATATACAGCCGTTTAGCCGTCTATAGACTTCAAACAAACAAATAAACACACATTCATTTTAGTTTATATAGATGTAAAATTCATTAAAAAAACCTACATATGTGACGTATGAGTGATATCCAATTCCATTAAGTTTTATGAAAGAATATGGATGTAAAGAATACGCATTATGTAGAAGTAGCATTACGACCCGCTTTCACCAAAATCTTTTTAAAAAATCATTTCTGGATGAGGGGGGCGGAAGACAGAAGGAAAATAAACACAAACAAAGAGCGTAACAATGTGTTGCTCTCATCATGAGAGCGTAAAAATGCATTCAGTTGCTTGTCAGTTTCTAAAGGAAAATGTTCATGTCGCGTTTTCCAGAGTTCAATTTTACACCCAAAGAAATATTACAGTATGATTCACTAATATCAATTAGAAATGATTTCGATTTTTGGAAGAATACTTGCCAAGTTAAATACGGTGTTTTTAGGTTTTTAGCGCAGTACAATTGTTCTATACTTTTCGCTCACATATACATATTATTGGGTTAATAAGTAGATTTGAAAATATTACTAACAATTTTCCTCTGGGTTAAACATGCCTGTCATAATTTTTCTCATGTCCTCTTTGTGCCGACGACTGAGAATAAGTGATTTGAGAACAGTGTTCCCGTTTTTGGTTATTTCTAACCAAAATTGCTTATTTTTTGATCAATGTGCAGATGTGTACATTGTTTTGGTTTTTTCTTTTTCTTTTAAAAAAAACCTATTTTTTGTTTCATTTTTTATTAATTATAATTTAAACTTGAAAAAAAAAAAATAAAACAAAAGTCTATGAATTTAATTTTGGTTATAGTTTTTCTTATTTGGTGATTTTTTTCACAAATGTTGGTTACAAAATTTTTTTTCGTGCCAACACTGTTTCAGAAGAATAAATAAAAAATTAGTCAAACAACAAAAACGCACAATGAGACCAATTGAGAACATTGTTACGCTCTTGGTTTCTTCATCCTTCCCTTCTATCTTTCCTCCCGTGTCGTGAAATATTTTTGAAAAATATTCCAAAATACGCCAAAATTCACATTCTTTATACTTTATTTTCTTTGGTTTTATACATCAGGAATCATAGATAGCATACTTGTAGGGATAACTACTATGCGTATGAGTAATATATTTCAAATGCAATTAAATATTAAGTATGTAGTATGTAGCATACGTGGGCATGGCCCCTCGCTCATTTGGAATATCAACATAAAAAGTAGCCTATAACTCCTTCCAGACATACAGGAAGATACTGTGAAAATTTCAAGAAAATCGGTTCAGCCGTTTAATCGTCTATAAACTTCAAACATACAAACAAACACACATTCATTTTTATATATAAGATAAGTATATAGCTTTTATAAACATAGTATTGAAATGTAAAAACTGTACTTTTAATAAAATTTGTTTTTTATAAATAATCATTATTATCATCATCACTTCCCATTACACTGTAGGAAGTGAGATCAATTAATACAGAATATAATATACTAGGCGGAGGAACTTTATCTATAATATAGCATTCACCCACCTTTTCCATGACATCTACAGTGTTCATTTTTTGCCGACAGTGAGTGCACGATAACTTATTCCATTTTCTTACACAATGAAGGCATAAGTAATGCGTGCATGCCAGAAATACTAGATCCTTCCCATGTAAGTAATTAGTAATTGAGCAAATTTGACACTTATAGCGGCTTTTGTAGAAAACCTCCAATGAAGAGCCGGGAGTATGATTCTTGTTTTCCTGTTTTTTTATTTTTTACGTATTTTTTGTTTTAATTATAATTTGTATTGAAAAATTACTACTCTTAAACATCATATTTATACAAATTTACTTTTTATATACCTATTGAAAAAACTATATTTTACATTAATCATAGAACCTGTTAATTCTTTAGAATTTTTTTATTTGGACAACAAATATTTATACGTCAGCAGATCTAATATCACAATGAAAAATATATCATATATTTTTGTCTACACGCGCCAGACAGTACGTAATTCAATATGCGATTTGCTTTGAATAAACTTTGAGAATATGTTTTTAATTTTTAATAAATGCATTTTATGTTTTGTTTCTATTTATTAATTTATTTAATTAATTTTTATAAATCTAAATATACATATAATATTTTACCCAAAACAATAAACTATTTTTTCAATAAAACCATATTTCAAAACAAGAAAACCGTACTTTAAAATTCCTTATTAAAATTATATTTTTCCAATAAAGAAATAAAAAATCATAAAAAAAATAAATAAGATAATGAATACAGTCTTTTACGGCATGTTCCCAAATTTGTATGGAAAAAGTTAATTAAATTCAAAAACTCGCAACATTGCAGAACAAGAACACCTGGAACTACATTCCACTATGAATTCACCATTAAATCATACAAAAAAATAAAGAATACAGTAGTCGCTCATAAATTAGAACCGCTTTGTTTCTGAGGCAATTCTAATTTCTGAATTATTCTAATTTCTGGACGTTTCTTTTCGAATAAAAAATAAAGAATTTAACAGATTTCCTTTCAAAAACTACAATAAAACACATTTAAATTTTTTTTCGTAAAAACAAGAAAACAAAACGTAACAATTCATTCAAATACATTAAATCTTTTTTAATTAAAAATATGAATATAACATTTCTAATGATGCACTTTCACTTTTTATAGAGATCTTGGCGGTGCATGTACTCGCGAATCAAATTTCACAAATAAACTAGCCACAAAATACATAAATGCGACAAAAAAAAACATCAAATATGGAAAAACGTATAATTTGGTGATTCCCCTTTTTAGTTTTACGGAATAAAAAGAATTTGGGGATTGCTTGTGTTAAAATAGCAAAAAAAAAAGCTCAGAAATTAGAATTTTTAATACGAATTTTAGAGTGTATAAATGTATTGCAAGCACTGATTCTAATTTCTGGAATTTATAATTACTGGAGGTGCTTATTTGTGAGCTTCTACTGTACAGTCTTTTACGGCTATGCTATTAAACATTAACATTATAAAATTTTTTTTTATTTCAGCGTTAATCATACCTGGCAAATCGAGAGAATTCATAAGTCATCAGATCTAATATCACAATGAAAAATATATCATATATTTTTGTGCACGCGTTTTGCACTAAACTAAACAACCGGCATAAACGCATCACAATCACCCTACATAACCCTACATCACTCTCTCTAACAAATGTTACATACCTAAAAAATATTTAGCTTATTTTTCAAAACAAAAATTTGAACTATAAAACAACCGACATAAACGCATCACACTCATCTTACATCACTCTCTCTAACAAATGCTACATACCTATCACTCAACCAACTATGACACATACACACACAAAGCATTACATTTTCACATTACATATTACAAACCTATCGACTACCGACCATTACCGAGTGCAGCGTAGGGATGATCTCAAATTTGTATGGAAAATTGGCTCAGAAGGTACACAAACATAGTACTAGTGTACTTTAAAAAATTATAAAAACCAAACTTCAAATCTTATGAGACATAAATATTGCCAAGATTAGAAAGAGGCGGCGGTCCTGGAAAAAGTTGCACCTGAAGACAAAAGTGCTACCATCGATACCTGTGCATCATGGGTTGTTGAAGATTGTCGGCCATTTTCATCTGTCTCCGGTACTGGTTTTGCCAAGCTAGTTAATTTTTTTTACAAAATTAGGCGCAAAATACGGTGAAAACGTAGATGTCAACGACATTCTTCCAGACGCGACAACAGTTTCTCGTAACGTACAGAAACTAGCAACTGACTGCAAGTCAAAATTAAAGGAGGAAATATGATAGGTGGTAAGCACTGGTGGTGCAATCTCAACAATTGATATTTCGACAGACAATTACGTTACAAGAAACTTTTTTGGAATTACTTTGCACTACCGCAAAGGATTGGTTCTAGCTGACATTATTTTAGGAGTGAAATCGATGGATTTAAAAGCTCAATTGCAGACAATAATAGTATGTTTATGTATGTTCTTGAGCACTTTTTCCATACAAAATTTGGCTCATGCCTACGCTACAGTCGGTAATGGTCGGTTAGTCGATTGGTTTGTAACACAAATGTGAAAATGTATGTATGTTCTGGAGCACTTTTTCTTCAAAGGTTTTATTGATTCACAACGTTTTCTCTTTTTAACAAAATTTCTAAGTAGAATTACATTCTTTTCACCTCATGTATGATTAAAATTATTATGAATTTCACAAATCTTTATATTGGGATTATCTTTATGCAAAGTTTTTATGTTCGGACAATTCCAATAATCTAAATTAATTATATATTTGGATTTCTTTTCCAAGTAGTTCTCTTAACCATCTGACTTTTTCATATCCTTTAACATATAAGGGGTCCGCCAAATAACTTTTATTTGAAAATGATTTAAAAAAAAACTACTGAATATTTTCCCAAATTTCTTTTTTTATTTGAAAGCACAATCCTTCCGGCCAATAATGGAAAATAATTTCATTTAAATGGCTGCCTCGTCTGGCCATGCAGTAGCCTACACGATCGGTCCAATTTTTAAGCACGTTATCGATTGTGTGCAGCTGTATTTCACTAATGGCTTCATGAATATTGTACTTTAAAGTGTCAATTGTCTCTGGCTTGCCAGCGTAACACTTATCTTTGACTGCACCCCACAAATAATAGTCCAACGGTGTCAAATCGCAGCTCCTAGGTGGCCAAACGACATCAGCTCTGCGGCTGATAATGCGATCTTCAAAAACAGGGAGCAAAACATCGAGTGTAGCTTCGGCTGTGTGGCACGTAGCGCTGTCCTGTTAAAACCAAATGTTGAAAATATCCTCCTCTTCAATTTTTGTCAACAAAAATTCGTTTAACATGGCCCGATAACGATCGCCATGGACTGTAACGGCCAATGGCCCAATTATACCTCTGGACCAAAATCCACACCAAACTGTGACTCGTTTTGGGTGTGTCGGCTTTTTAATGTATGCGTGCGGGTTTTCTGTGCCCCAAATGTGACAATTTTGCTTGTTTATATACCCGCTAAGATCAAAATGAGCTTCATCTGAAATGATGATTTTTTTTTGCCAAAATCTGCATCTTCTGTAGGCTACTGCATGGCCAGCCGAGGCAGCCATTTGAATGAAATTATTTCCCAATATTAACCGGAAGGATTGTACTTTCAAATAAAAAAAGAAATTTGGGAAATATTCAGTATTTTTTTTACAGCATTTAAAAAAAAGAAGTTATTTGGCGGAGCCTTTACAACAGGATATTCTTCTTCCCTTTTATTATAGTTATTATTAGATATTCTACTAAGTCTTTCACTGTAGACTCTCTTGTATTCGAATGTAATCCATGCAAGTGATTATATAGCCATTTATTTGTAACTCTATCCTTTTTACTTAATTCTGAATATTTTGTTGTTGATTTAATATGAAAAGTTTATTTTTCAAAATCACTGATTGAAACATAAACTTCTTTAGCGTAAATTTTATTATTAATAAAAAATCCTTGTACAGCGATAACTATAAAATAATCATGTTGATCCATTATAACCTCTTACAAAAAACTAACATCAAGATTATATAAAATGTGTTCAATTTTTAGTTTTCTTCTTTTACTTAGAAATAATTACTTTTCATAAATTAATTTATAGTAAATTCCATCCGAAATTTTTTTAAATACTAATTTCCAGTTGATAAAAAGTTGTGGTTATAGCGCTAACAGAATTATTTATATAAAATATTAAACACAACGCACCCCTTTACTAGTTCTTTCAATAGCATTTTCACATTCAGAATAAGGTACATCATATAACTGATATCATCTTCAACACTATTATAAATGGCAGAAGGAATGATTTGATTATCTTTCTTTATTTTTTAGCTGAATTGTTAATAGTCTCAAAACTAATATTATCATCTTGAAATGATTCGTTTATAGCATAGATGGGCACTTTGCAGTACCAGTAAAATTTCAGTAAAAATTGATTTTTACTGATTACTGAAAAAAATTTCAGTATTCAGTAAAATTTTACTGTTAATGCAATCTAAATTTAAATGACATTTAAATGAAATTTAATGTTAATGCAATCTAAATTTAAATGACATTTAAATGAAATTTAATGTTAATGCAATCTAAATTTAAATGACATTTAAATGAAATTTAAATGAAATTTAGATTGCATTACCAGTAAAATTTTACTTTTTTTCATTTAAATTTTATTTAAATTTCATTCAAATTTAGATTGCATTAACAGTAAAATTTTACTGAATACTGAAATTTTTTTCAGTAATCAGTAAAAATCAATTTTTACTGAAATTTTACTGGTACTGCAAAGTGCCCATCTATGGTATCACGGCACTGATATCGAGGAACCATCCCACCTGTATGGGATAATTCCCGATGTAATCTCAAAGGTTATAAAATGTACAACTCCATACTCTATGAAAAATAACTGTGACACAGGTCTTTTTCTTGTAACATTGCACCCTGGCAGGAACTTGAATGACATATCGCACGTGAAATTCGTACTTAGTCAGTCAGTTGTGTGGAAAAGGCAAAAGAAAAAGGATAGAGAAATCCAGTGTAGACGATGTCAACATTGGGGACATATGGCAAAAATTGTAATTCAGACTATAAATGTGTGAAATGCGATCAACTTCATCTGCCTGGTGAATGTAACTGGAATAAAAACGACAACTAAAGCCCAAAGTGTGTAAATTGCGGCGAAGAAGGTCACTCCGCTAATTGGCGAGGCTGCTCATTCTGCAAGAATTATGTGTCGGGAAAAAAACGACGCCTACGTGAGGCACAAGAAATTAAAAGCGCTGCTAACAGCAATATCAACAAATACATTTCATCAGCTATTAACCCAGCCAAATCATTTGCAAGTTTCTTTCAGAGGCCATCTGCAGGCAACAAATCTGTCCAGCCGTCAATTGTTGAAACATTTTTAAAACTAACTCTAAGACAAGAACTCAATAATTTCATAAATAAATACAAAAATATGCCAAAAGTAGAAGCCAAAGGAGAGTTCCTGCGCCTTCTTAAAAAGGTTCAATAGGTTCATGGGCCATAGAATCATCAATTTCTTAACATTCAACGTCAGATCTCTCTTAGAGAGAAGTCGTCAAATAGATCTCACTAACACCCTTAACAGTAACAAAATAGACATATGTTTTCTTCAAGAATGCCATCTCCGTGGACGAAGGAAAGTTTTATTGAATAACTACAACTTTGTTTCTGACAACTCCCCCATAGGAGCAGCCATTGCACTCAAAAATAACATTTCATACAAAAGAGTTGTTATCAATGACCTAAGTATTCTGGGCACATTTGTAGAAATCCAAATAAAAATAAACAACACAACCAAGAAAATTCTGGTTGGATCCCTATACGTGAAATGTAACTCTGATGCTAATGGCTTGCACAATATCTTGGACAAAATACTTCTGGTGGCAAATGGTTTTGACGTATTTCTTTTCGGTGGCGATTTAAACTCCATAAATCAAGCATGGGGTGACAGTTCTGCAAACCAAAATGGCAACATTTTACATGACTGGCTTGAAGAACATTCGTTGGACATCATTAGGACTTGTCATAACACACCGTCGTATTCAAGCGCAAATTCATTTCTAGATCATTACCTCATGAGCACTTCCTTGATCAATAATGACACAACCAACTACAAGATCTCATCGCTGCCAACGTTCTCGGATCACTTTCCCTTGAAATTAATATGAATACTTCGGATATATTACTTAATAACCCCCATTACTACACATCCTACAAGAACACCGACTGGAAACGTTTTCAACAGGACTTAACTATCTGTTCTAATATTCTAATGCCACCGAATAACAGAAATTTGGAGAACTCGGAAATTGAACAAATTATAGTGGAATTTAACATAAATTTTAAGTCTGTTCATGATACACATACAACAAAAGTCGAAATTAAGGACGGCAAATTTTTATATTCCGATAAAATTAAAATTTTTTGTGAAATCAAATATAGATGGCGGAGACAATAGAAGAAAATATATCATCGCTATGGAAACATACTGAGTACCGAATATAATTTACTTTCTAAGCAAATACAGCTGCTTAAAATAACTATAAAGGACCTTGTTGTATGGAGCAAGCCGCAAATTTTAACAAAAAACTGGAACAGATCAAACCTGGACCTAATGCTTTTAAACAAGTTTATGATATTATTGGGAAACGTAAATCGCCTTTCTGCCACAATCTCTGTATTGACAACGTTGCGGTATCCAACAGTGAATACTATTCCAACATATATACGGAAAAACTTCCAGTTAATCCAGTGGCCTATCTTGCTCAGCGTGTAGACACATATATTGGAAATATATCACACCACATATATTCTTTCAATAGTGAGTTCAACTCTCTGGTTAATTAAGACGCGTACCACTTTACAAATGTCGACAACATTAAATCGATCATATCGAATATAAAAAACAAAAGATCCAGTGGCCTCGACTGCATTTAAAATTTCTTGATAAAAAAATTCCCGGACTCAACTATCAAGCCTTTGACTATCCTCTTTAACGACTGCCTCAACAATTGTTACTTTCTTCGGGCATGGAAAATAGCCAACATTTTGCCAATTAAGAAGAAAGGCAGCGGTAATAGAACTGAGGACTTCCGTCCAATTTCACTTTTGTCAAATATTGGCAATCTGCTTGAGCATGTAATTAAATTAAAACTTGAAAACGAATTTCTGATCGATCCTATCCCATCATATCAATTCAGGTTTAAACTCCACCATTCCACCCAACACGCCCTAATGAAATTCCATGATGATGTGACAGTGAATTTAAGGAAAAGATGTTGCACGCTGGCCATATCACTATATATCGAGAAGGCATTTGGTTACACATGTCATAAAGGCATTCTGTATAAACTGGTAGAACTCGCTGTAAACCCATTTATTGTTAAACTTTTTAAAATTTTTTTTACAGACCGACAATTTTGTATATAGATAAAAGAGAGTATTTCCTCGTGCGGATCTGTGAACAGTGGTGTACCCCAGGGTAGCATTCTTGCTCCATATTTATTCAACATATTTTTGTATGATTTCCCGCATACAAAATACAACTCTACAGCCATCTTATATGCTGACGACTGCATGGTTTACAGCCACAATGATTCGCCATTACAAGCTCTGAGAAACACCGTCTTTGGGTTCTATCTGTGATTTCTACGATAGATGGGGAATTAATATAAATGTTGCGAAATCGAAGGCTATGTGTATTAGAAACGCATCGGGCATATGTGCGGACTATGTGGTCCCCCAAAGCAAATGCATTCGCCTCACACTAAACGGGACTGAAATACCAATAAAGGACAGTGTAATATGCCTTGGAGTTAATTTCAACAAACTTTTTAAGTTCAACGGTCACGGGCGAACTCTCCTGACAAAAGCAAAACGCATACCTCGATGTTCTCTAGGTTGTTGAATAGTCCTTATTTTCCCAAAAATTCTAAACTCCTGTACAAAGTGGCAATAAGATCCGTTTTAACTTATGCTTTCCCTATATGGTTTTCCATATCCCCAAACGTTGCGAAGGAAGTAGAGCTCCTGGAAAGGAACATTTTACGTAATGTATAGACCTCAACTTTAAAAATCAGACGAAAAGATTTTCCAACACACTCATCTATAAGACCGCATCTGTAATACCATTCTGCAGCAGCTATATGGATAACGGATAACCAGGGTCCCCGACCGAGAAGAACTGGTAGGGGAGATTGTTTCACCTGGGTACAGTTTGATGAGATTACTCTAATGAGTTGTTATTTGACTGCCAGTGATAACGTGGGAACCTTTGAGGAGAAATTGGCCAGAACGAGGACGCAGTGGCGCGAATCGACGGCAACCTCATAGTGGCAGGCGACTTCAACTCCAGAGCTGTAGAGTGGGGAACGCGGAATACCGACCCAAGAGGAAGGCGAATTGTGGAGATGGCAGCTCGAACCGGCCTGATCTTCCCGAACGAGGGGAGCGTAACTACTTTTAGACGACCAGGTTGCGAGGGCACTATCCCTGATATAACTATGGTCTCGGAGAGCATGTACCACAGAGTCAGGGACTGGAAGGCCTTGAAAATATATACGGGCAGCGATCACCAGTACATATCGTACACCTTTGCTTCGAGGAATAGAGGAGAAAAGGACAATCACACTACAAATATCCGAGGATGGGATGCACGGAAATTGAATGCAAATCGGCTAATCTCAGAAGTTAACAGATTGTGTCACAGAGCTGAACTCTCGGACGACGCGAAGACAAGAGTGGAACAAACCAGGGAGATAATAAGACGCGGATGTAAAAAGGTAATGCCCTTGGTGAGACCCCCGAATACCAGAAAGAAGGCAGTGTACTGGTGGGACAACAACATCGCAGCACTCAGGCGAGAGTGCCTACGACTTCGACGGAGGTATACTAGAGCCAGACCCGGCGGACCAGCTGACGACGAAATGCAGGCATATAAGGAGGCAAAGAAGTCTCTGAAGAAGGCTATATCGCACAAGAAAAACCAGGCATTCCAAGAACTACGCGATGACATAAACCCTTACGGACTTGGATACAAAATTGTGATGGACAAACTGAACAGAAGGAAACCAATGGAAATTATGGACGAGCGAATAATGAGAAATATAGTGGATACACTATTCCCTACTCATGAACCGGTGAACGAAGGACGACAGAATATGCTCAATACGGAATTTTTACCATTCTCCGCAGAGGAGCTAAAAGTAGCCGCAGTCGGACTAAAACTCGGTAAGGCACCAGGGCCCGATGGCATCCCGCCTGAGGTAATGCGGGAAATTGCCAATCAAAGACCGGAACTCCTATTGGGAATGTACAACGCGTGCCTGAGAGAGTGTATTTTCCCCTAAATATGGAAGAAACAACGGCTGGTCTTAATAAACAAGGGAAGGGGCGATCCGGGGGACCCATCAGCGTACAGACCACTGTGCATGCTGGATACTTCAGGGAAGCTGCTCGAGAGGCTTTTGAAGCCACGGCTTACTGCTGCCATAGAGAATAGTGGAGGACTGTCTGCTCGGCAATATGGTTTTCGAGCCGGTCGGTCGACAATTGGCGCTTTGAGAGAGGTGACTGAAGCGGCTATGGTCACACAACGTGGGAATCACATTACGAGGCCTGTGGTACTGCTCGCGACTTTAGACGTTAAAAACGCGTTTAACAGCCTTAGATGGAGCGACGTACTGGATGCTTTGGAGAACAATTTCTCTGTGCCACACTACATGCTGGCCATGATAAGCAGTTATTTGAGTAACAGGCAGCTGGTGTATAACACAAGCTCGGGATCTAAGGTGAAACAAATAACATCAGGAGCGGCACAAGGATCTATCCTCGGCCCCGACCTGTGGAACGTTAGTTATGATGGAATTCTGAGAGAAGATATGCCGGATGGAACTTTTTTGGTTGGATACGCAGACGATATCGCAGCTGTTATCACGGCCAGGAACACGGAAGACGCACAACGAAAATTGAGATGCGTTATGCTAAGGGCGAAAATATGGTTAGACTCCCACGGCCTAGACCTGGCCATGCATAAAACGGAGTTATTGCTAATCACTTGTCGTCGTTTCCCATTGCACGTGGACATGGGTATTGGAAACGAGGTAATTAGGACTAAGAGTTCGGTGAGATACCTTGGAATAAGATTGGATCCCAGACTAAAATATGCGGAACAGATTAAAAAATCGGCTAACAGGGCCCAAAAGATCGTAGGACAGCTTAGCATACTAATGGCGAATATTGGAGGCCCGCTACTGGCGAGAAGGAGACACCTGATGGAGGTTAGTAACAGCATTATGCTTTATGGAAGTGAAATTTGGGCCGAAGCGCTCAATGTTAGAAAGCGAGCGTACTCACTTATATCGGTACAGAGAACGGCTGCATTGCGTATCACTTCGGCGTATCGCACGGTATCCGCGCCAGCCGTACTTGTGATTGCAGGTACAATTCCCGTGGATCTGCAAGCCGCGGAGCGAATGGAGATTTATAGGGCGAAATTGGCCGGAAGTTACACAACAGGTTTCTTCAGGCAAAACACCATCTCAAAATGGCAACGCCAATGGGATGAGGAGGACAGAGGAAGGTGGACGGCGACACTTATCCCGGATATTGAGCTATGGATTGGACGGAAAACCGGAGAGGTGCACTACTACACTACACAGATGCTATCGGGGCATGGGTATTTTAGGAAATACCTGCATAGAATGGGCAAGAGCGCCTCCCCTTATTGCCTTTACGAAGAAGAGGAAGTAATTGATGATGCAGAGCACACAATATTCGAGTGTGCACGCTGGCAGAGCTACCGCTCTGAGCTGACATCAATAGTTGGAACAATCACGGCCGCTAACATTGTCGAGGTTATGATTGCGAGTGGAGAGAATTGGACTTCAGTGGCGAATTACGTGGAGCGTATCCTAAGACTGAAGAAGAGATAACTCGAGGCTGCGGAACATGCAGACACGCCGGCATAGGTGACACTTGCACACGTGTCAAACGGAATCCGACACAGGGACCTGGACGAGAGGAATAGTGGAGACACGTAAATGTCTCCTCAACTTTCGACACGCAATCCGGACGCGGATATGAACACGCAGGGGCCGAATGGCCAAAAGGACTCCACTCCGAAGTAATACCACCGTAGTTCCGGAGTGGGCACAACGAGTCCACGAGACGAGGGGGGAATTTAACGGGTGAGGGCCTCACACACGGAGGATGTGACGACTTCCTCTATGGTGCGGTTAGGTACATTTTCCCCTCCTCGGCGTAAAAAAAATACCATTCTGCAAGTATTATTTGGCTCTTCAGGGGAAATTTGTGAAACGTCTCGCTGAACACGAGAACTATCTGATGAACGAGATCTTCGCGTCACAAAGGGATATCGGCTGGCATAGCCACTATTATCTATCTCCTGTTGGGATACTCAATGAGGAGATTATTTTGGACTACGATACCTACGCACTGCCAGATTTTTTCAGGAAATCTGACCAGGGAATGCATAAGGGCTGATACCTCTTTTTTTCGAATTTATCTGTGATATTTTATACATAGTCGCCGTGGTCTAGTAGGTAGTGTGTTGGCTTATTAGACGAAAGGCCCGAGTTCGAATCCCAGGCCAGACATCAAAAATAAAATACAAAAAGTATTTCTTCGGCGACTTCCTCTCAGCAGATTTCTGGCAAAAACTCTGAGAGTAAAAATTGCCATGAAAAGCTTCTCAAAAAATCTGTCGTTCGGAGTCGACTTTAAACTGTAGGTCCCGCCACTCATGTATAAAATTAACGCACACAACATGAGTGGTGTTGAGAAGCTAGGCCGTAATCCTGTCGAAGGGTTGTAAAGGCCAATTATGTATGTATGTATGTATTTTATACATACATATGTGATATTTTATATACTTTAGTTTTAATGGGTTTCGGTACCATCTTTTAGGGTTACGGATGGTAAATTTGTATTATTTTCACGGAAAATTCTACCTGTTGACATCTGGATTGCTTTACGGATGGTTTATTGAAATAAGACAGAGTCCGATTTTATATCTATCTGTACAAGATGGATAATTTTTAGATAAGTTTTATATTAATCTGTTATTATGAATATGGAAACCTTTCGGTTCTAATTGGTTTAATGTTAACGTTGTGTTAAATGTAACTTAGTGAATTGTTCAATTTCACTGTCGTGTTAAGGTTATCTGACAGTTTTGTTTGTATTGTATATAAAGGGTGATTTTTTAAGAGCTATAGGAAAATTAAAAACAAAAAACATACAATTCAGAAAAATGCATGAAATCTTTATTTGAATCGATAGTACGGTCCATGTAATTTAATATTTGAAGATTATTTCACGCAAATGTTGACCGCGACTAAGCCTCAAATGGTCCATCCGTTTAGTCCAATTTTGGCATACTCTTTCCAACATTTCGGCCGGATTATCACGAATAAATGCTTCAATATTGTCTTCGAATGCGTCAATTGAAGCGGGCTTGTCTGTATAGACATGAGCTTTAACATAGCCCCACAAAAAATAGTCTAAAGGCGTTAAATCGCACGATCTAGGTGGCCAATTGACCCGTCCCGAACGTCAAATAAAATGTTCACCGAACTCGCCTCTCAATAAATCTATTGATTCGCGTGCTGTGTGGCATGTGGCACCGTCTTGTTGAAACCACATGTCATGCAAGTCAAGCTCTTCCATTTTGGGCAAAAAAAGTTGGATATCATTTCACGGTAGCGCTCACCATTCACAGTTACGTTACGATTCGGGGCATCTTTGAAGAAGTACGGTCCAATGATGCCACCAGCCCATAAACCGCACCAAACTGTGACTTTTTCTGGATGCATTGGTAGCTTTTGCAATGCTTCTGGCTGACCTTCACTCCAAAATCGATAATTCTGCTTATTTACGTATCCATTGAGCCAAGAATGAGCTTCGTCGCTGAACACAATCGTTCGGCTTCAATTCTTGCACCAGCTGTATTTTGAAAGGCTTCACACTTAAATCCTTGACACTTCATTAAAAAGAATGTATGTACATATATTCCATTTTGCAGGCCAGTAGCCATTTCTTTCAATGTGTATTAGAATAAGACGAATATGTTCTAAGCTACCTTGTTATATCTTTACTTGTATAAGATTTTCGTAGTGTCAAAAAATGAAATAAGTGTCATTAAAATTTACTACTACTACACTACACGATCTGAATATGATTCATTTTGTCTTTTTTAAACCTATCTTATAACTGTATAAAATTATCAAATCCCTTACGATATCTTCCTTTATTTATATTTGCATTATCACATACTAAATTTCAAGGTATTTTAGTATACGTTTGACTTAAGCAGAAACAATCAACATTTTTATGTCATCTAAAGTAATCCGTTATCGAATTTTGTTTTTAACAAATCACATCATCGAAAATCATTATTGAATGTTGTTTTGCTTCAGCCGGACTCAGAATTTGTTCATTATCCGAAAACGTATAGAGACTGCTCCCTTTTAAATTTCTTTTCATTTTCAAATGCAAATTTCTTTATTGCCCTTAAATCGTTTTTAATATTTTCATTTGTCTTTTAATTCATTGAATTTTATATTAATAATAATTTCTTCATTATATCAATAATAATTTCTTTGTATCAATAATAATTCCTTTATTCTAATAAACTGAAATAAAATACCACAATAATGTCCCCAAGCGTAAGTATCAACATTATTTTCACATATAAATCTGTTATCGTCTAAATAACTTAAAGTTAATTTACTTATACATTGTGTATATGCTTGCTGAATCTTAGATTCAAACACATACATAGAATCATGATACAGCTCTTTCTTTAGCAGACATTTTCGAGAATCATTAATACTTAATCTAGCTGTTACACTATTTCTAACACCTTTAATTTTTTAATTTCTTCGTCTACTTTATATATTTTAACGGAATACATTTCGGCTCGTAAATCAATGAATTCCTTAATAAAGTTTCCATTACATTCATCTTTCATCATTCCTAGTACTTTTTTATTCATTTAGGTGAAATTATAAATATGTTCTTTTGAAGCAGATGTATCGATATGTGTTGGAATATCATTTCTAATATCATCATACATGTGGCACCCTATGTATAGCGTTGCCAACACAGTTACCGGTTACTTGTTGTGTAAACACGCAGTTGTGTAAACACGAAGTTTTTGATTTCGACATCACTTGTTACGTGCCGCCTTAGTTTCCGTTCTCTTTCATCAAAACCTCCATCGACTGCAGACGTCTTCACTTGCGAATTTAAATCTTTAAAATCTTTTGACATCCTAACCTCAATTTAATAAATAAATTAATTAGCAATAACTTAAGAACCATCTTTTTATTTTATTGCTAAACTGGTGACCCCGACGTGATCCTGATATCTGACATGAGTACTGTGGATGAAAGCGGCACATCAACGGCGACTGCTACGGAAAATAGCAAACAACAACCACAATCACATGAGGTCTCCGTGGTTTACGCTAGGCTTCCCGTACCACAAATGAGCAGTACCAATATAGAAGCCTGGTTCACGACGATGGATTTTTGGTTTACGGCATCAGGAATTGCCGCCGACAAGCAGAAAACGGCCACCATATTGGCAGCGCTTGACCCCAACTTAATTTCCCAACTAGCAGACGTAATCGCTTCTTTGCCGCCGACAGACAGATACGAATATACGAAGGCAAAGATAATCGCTCATTTCGCCGATAGCGAGCAACGCCGACTCAACCGTCTTCTGTCCGAAATGCCCCTGGGAGACAAGAAGCCATCAGATCTCTATTACGAGATGAAACGCGTGGCTGGTAACACAGTAGGAGACGCAGCTCTCAAAGGTTTGTGGATCAAACGTCTGCCAGAATTCGCCCAACCAGTCGTAGACGCTTCCGCCGGAATTCACCAGGATCGCCGACTCCATCATCGACGCAATGGCTTCTAGCCAAATTAACAGCGTACGTCAGAGACAATCAGGTGAGATCAATGAGTTACGAACAGCTGTCTTCGAACTGGGAAAGCAGTTCGATAAACTTTCGACAAGATCACGCTCCCGCGCTCGCAAGCCTATCGCTTCACGCGGCCACTCCGAACAACGACCAGCGTATTGTGAAAGAGCCACCGGTTATGAATGCTGGTACCATCAGAAATACGGCCGGAACGCAAGAAAGTGTCGCAGCCCCTGCAAACACAGGAAACGCCAGCTGAATGTGCTGTCTACAAATTCATCGCCGCCTTCAAAATGACTCGACAGTGCCACGGAGGAGCTTGGCGAAATCCCCCGTGACAGATGCCAAAAAGGAGTTTGACTTTTTAATCAAAGCCGGTATTTGTCAGCCTTCGAAAAGCAACTGGTCCAGCCCCTTACATATGGTCAAGAAGAGCGATGGAACCTGGCGACCATGCGGGGATTATCGTGCTCTAAATGCGCAAAAGCTTCCCGACCGATATCCTCTACCTTTTTAACGGATTTTACGACCAACATGCGAGGTAAGAAGATATTCACGAAGATAGACTTACAGAAAGCTTTTCATCAAGTCCCCATCCACCCGGACGACATCCCTAAAACCGCTATAAGTACCCCCTTCGGCCTCTTCGAATTTAAGTACATGACCTTCGGTCTTTGTAATGCGGCCCAAACGTTCCAAAGGCTCATAAATGAGGTACTTCGAGGATTGGACTTCGTCTTCCCATATATCGACGACATTTGCGTTGCCTCTAATTCAATTGAGCAGCATTATTCCGACCTTTCGGAAGTCTTCCGTCGTTTGCGCGATAACCTCCTGGCAATAAATCTTAAAAAATGCGAGTTTGGCAAAACGGAAATCAAATTTTTGGGACACTTGGTAAACGCTGAAGGCATCCGCCCGTTGCCTGAAAAAGTCGAAGTTATTAAGCAGTTTCCGAAACCAAAAGTGGCACAGGAACTTAAAAGGTTTATAGCTTTGGTAAACTTTTATCGGAATTTCCTGCCACACGCCACCTATCAGACCCAGCTACAAAAACTAATAACCGGCAACAGTAAGAATGATCGCTCGCCCTTAACCTGGACTCAGCCCGCAGAAGAAGCTTTTGAACGCTGCAAATCCGAACTGGCAAACGCCACGCTTTTAGCTCATCCCGCCCCCGAAGCTCAATTAGCCCTATATGTGGATGCGTCGGATACTGCAGTCGGGGCAGCATTGCACCAGCAAATTGATGACAACCTGCAACCTTTGGCATTTTACTCCAAAAAGCTTACACCATCGCAGTCCAAATATTCAGCATACGATCGAGAACTCGCAGCTATGTACCAGGCCGTCAACCTCTTTCGCTATATGATTGAGGGCCGTAGATGCTACATAGTAACTGACCATCGTCCTTTAATTTTCGCCTTCCATCAAAAATCCGAAAAAGCTTCACCTCGGCGAATACGACAACTTGATTTTATAAGCCAATTCACTACGGACATACTCCATACACCGGGCTCAGCTAACGCAGCGGCAGACGCCCTTTCACGAATAAATTCGATTGGGCAAAATATTGACTACACAAGCCTAGCAACGGATCAACAGACAGACATCGAGCTTCAACAACTTAGTGTAGATGCAGAAAATGCCAAAAATTCGTTAAAAATAAAATTATTTCCTATTCCAGGTTGTAGTCATCAATTGGCATGTGACACTACTACATCTCGCATACGACCTATTATCCCAAGGAACTTTCGACGTCAAATTTTGTCTACGGTTCATAGCCTGTCACACCCTGGTGTACGAGCCACTACAAAATTGGTGACTCAGAGATTTTGTTGGCCTGGTGTCCGAAAAGATTGCGCAGAGTTCCTACGTAGTTGTATACAATGTCAGAAAGCGAAAATACAAACGCATAGTCGATCAGCTATTGCTAAATACGAGCCCCCGAAAGACCGATTCGCTCATATCAACATAGATATCGTTGGTCCGTTACCATTGTGCGAAGGACGACGATACTGCCTCACTATAATAGACCGATTTACGCGTTGGCCCGAGGCTATACCGATTTCAGATATGTCGGCCGAAGTGGTCGTTAAAGCGATAATATCCCAGTGGATATCTAGATTTGGCGTGTCGTAACGAATAACGTCAGACCGAGGTCGCCAATTGAAATTGGTCCGCGAGTCCGAAATTTTTGCTGAATTAATGAGAACAATTGGCACGACCCACTTGCGCACCACGCCGTATCACCCTCAGTGCAACGGTATCATCGAGCGGTGGCATCGATCATTGAAAACAGCAATATTGTGTCATAACCCGACAAGATGGGTAGACCACCTCCAGTCAGCCTTTAAACCCGACATTAACGCGTCACCGGCAGAAATGGTTTATGGCTCTACGCTTGCAATACCCGGAGAATTTCTCCATTCAACGCCAACTCCTGACTCTCGCACAGATTACATTTCGAAGTTCCGTGCTGCGATGAATAAATTAACTTCAACGAATACAGGTCATCATACAACGCCGCGAGTATTTATTTCTAAGGACCTACATAGCACCACACATGTTTTCGTCCGCAACGACGCGATCCGACCTTCTCTTATTCAACCTTATGATGGCCCTCTTCCGGCTATAAAGCGATTTGACAAGTACTTCACCATTTTGGGGAAAGGTCGCCGAATTAATATTAGCATCGATCGCCTTAAACCTGCCTTCATCCCCGAGAGTGATTTCTGTGACAACTTTAGCTTTCTTACAACACAAACCGCAACCCAAAAACTACTCACATCTCTCAAAGAACTTCGCCTAACGAGCCTCAGGAAACCTTACCTGACGTACCTCAGAACATTTTTTTGGATGTGAATCAAGGAATTGCCGATGATAAGCCTTGCATAGATCCGCCCGACCTTAGCACTCAACTAGCCAACAAAAGGGACCCAGAAGACTACGGTGCTAACGTTTCTCATCACATTCCAACTCGAAAATGCAGTCCCAAGCAGGTAAAGCCGAAAATTACCTTCAGTGGCAGACGAGTGGTAATCCCTTTCAGATACAGGTGAGCCTCCACTAGGCAGGGGAGTAATGTGGCACCCTATGTATAGCGTTGCCAACACAGTTACCGGTTACTTGTTGTGTAAACACGAAGTTTTTGATTTCGACATCACTTGTTACGTGTCGCCACAGTTTCCGTTCTCTTTCATCAAAACCTCCATCGGCTGCAGACGTTTTCTCTTGCGAATTTAAATCTTTAAAATCTTTTGACATCCTAACCTCAATTTAATAAATAAATTAATTAGCAATAACTTAAGAACAATCTTTTTATTTTATTGCTAAATACATATCATTTGTTCTTACATTACATACTTATAAATAAATCGGTATCCATATAACAGAGATTAATATTTTCAAGATATTTTGTCTTTATACAATCGTAATGACAATTATACATTTTCCATTTTGATAGTTCTAGAACAGAAAAACCAATATAAATGAGTTTATTATATTCCGTTCGTAATCTACTCATTTCAACGACAACCATTTCTTCAGTAATTTTAATACAACTATGAAAATTTGGTTTCACAATTAGTGATCTGGCTCCTAATCATTTTCTTCTATTTTCAAATCCGTTTACTATTTTGATGTCTTTTCTCTTATCGACATTTTCCATAGTCTTACCATAGACAGCATTATTGAGTAATTTGAAAAAGTTTTGTTCAAATGTGTTTTTAGCCAATGTTCTATGATGGTTATTTACATCAATATATTTTTTTAACCAATTAGATTGATTAAATTGCAGAATTCTATGAATTTTCTTCAGAATTAAATCATGTTGAATGCATTGCTGAAGATTGCGGTAATGTATTATGTAATTCTTTTTGTCATTTAAGTCTGTTATTGATTTTCTATGTTTCATATGCTCAATTTTCTTATTTTCAGCACAAAATGGAAAATCACTATGGTGATCGTGCAATACAGTTGTATATTTCAAATCTACTTCTAAAATATAATCAAATTCTGAATCTTCTTCTACAGTAGTTACATTGAAGTCGTCACAGTTGTCGAGCCATTTAAAATTTGTATAGGGGAGATATTGAGACATTGCTTAACCATATAAATTATTTACATTCAAATACATTATCTAATTTGATTCTTTTGTTGAATCAGAGTCACTAACGTATTTATTATTAGCTGTCACATGTCGCTTACTGCAGTGAACAATACCTCCCCTAATACCCCGAGCAACGAAATTGTACATACAAGTTGTATATCTGTCAATAATTTCAACTTAATATCAGTTGTTTTTAACATTGCATCCCAGGATAAACCTGGTGTAGTATAATATTGACAGAGGTCTAAATTGTAAATGTTTTTACAAACCTTACGGACATTTTCAAATACATCAGAAAGCAATAGGACATTAACTTTTAATTATAATAGAAGATAATCTAAAAGTTTCTTACATTTGAATGTATTCCAAACTTTTTCAGCGTGTTCGTAATCATCTACACTACACGTCTCATTGGTAAGTTTATTAAAGAAACATGATCGGGGTGGTAGTCGTGTTTCTTCAAGACGGTTCACTGGATTTAGATAGTCATATGGAAAGACACCTTTACGTGTCATTAAACTAAATTCATTGGGAGTTTGATAGATTGATTTTACTGCTAACAAATCATTATCTCACAAATATCCGGCTAGTTTTTCCAAACTTAATGACATAAACCTACAATAATCTAGAATGAATCTACATGAATCTTTTTCGATATAGATACATACAGTTCTTTGTTTAAGGGAATTACTTTCGGCGGATATTCTAGATCTACTTGTAATATACAATAAAGACGTGCAGTAGTACACCACAAAGTATTTGTAAAACAAATACACCATGGTAGATACCATGTACTATTAGTATAAATGAGAGAATGAGTGTAACTGATATTGTCTGCTTTTGTTTTTACTCATCTACTCTACCCACAAAAACAATAACAGTTCTTTATGGTTTTGCGTCGAGTATTGTATTGTATTTGTTCCTTGCTCTCAAATATCTGTTGTACTACAAGTATTTTTGAGTGTTTATTGTTATTTATAGTAAAACGAATGTGGATTAGTTGAAGTATATATACATATTAATATAAAATGAATAATTTGGAAAGAAAAGAAAAAATTGTGTTTGGTGAATATAAAATTTGCTAAATAAGAGGACGAAGCAAGATATGGGATTGCTTTGGTATGGTTAAATATCAAAATGATTCGGATATTATAAATTTTGTTGGGTGCAAAAATTTTAAAAATGTATACAAGTACAATAAAAATGCACTTTCAAATTTAAATAAACATAAGTTCTTTAATGGAAAATCATTTAACGAAATATTGTTTGTAAATATAAATTCCATAGAATAAATTTATTAGTTTAACTGAATTTTAGTTTCTATTTTTAATTTTGTTTAAAAAACATTTTAAAGTACTGAATTTTATATTATTTTTTTGTACATTTTTATCAACTGAATTTTTTTAGTTTTGTTTTAAAAACATCTTTAAATACTGAATATTAATTTTTTGTATTTTTTATAAAAAAAAAAAAAAAAAAACATAATAAAACGCAAATTATTATAGTTGTTTTATTAGTGTTCGTATTCTGCTTGTAATTTAATGTCCATATGCATACAGCATACAATAAGTTACTTATTGTACCACACTTATTATCTATTTTATTTGTTTGAATAAAATATAGCAAAACAAATATGTTACTCTTATTATCTTTATACTCACTCATACTTACTATGTTTGAGAAAGTAACAATACCAACTTGTACAAGAACTACTCAAGTACTCATCAATACACACACACAGCAGTAGACACTACGAAACTTGTGTATTCAGTTGTAACTGTGCACGTCTTTAATATACAACTCAATGGAGAATCTCTTTCTATATTATTAACATTAAAATTTTCAAAATTTTCAACCCATTTAAAATTTTTATATGAAAGGTATTTTGACAATGCATAACCATATAAATTATTTACATCTAAATATATTATATAATTTGATTCCTTGTTAGAATCATAATCATTAACATATTTACCATTAGCTATTGAATATCTGTTACAACACTGAACAATACCTCCCCTGATACCTTGAAAAACAAAATTATATAGTGGTTCAATACTTTACTGTCGAGTGTCACTCGACATTGATTTTGTTCGACCAGCTCCATTTTCGAGTGATACTCGACATAGTGTAATATTTCTTTTTGTGGACAATTTTAAAAGAGGTAGGATTTTTTTACAACAATTTTCTCTCTCTCTCTCTATGCATTATCGTGCATTTATTATATATAATAGAAATAATCCTGCCTACATCATGGTTAAAAAGCGGAACAAAATGCGTCTAAAAGGCCAATAGCCGCAAATATAGAGGAAAACAAATTTTAACGTAGAGCTGGTGGAATAAAAAAAAGGCTTCGAATGGCAAGGGTTAACCTATAGATTACAAAAAACCAAACTATATATATTGGGATAATAATAATGAGTTAGTCAATAGACTAAGACTTCTTCTATCTTCTGAAAGTGTTGGACATAACAATCATGAAAACGAAATAATATCTATAGTTGAAGAACTGAAAGAAGCTAATATAATTTATTAGAAAATGAGTTCTATAAATAAATTTGAAGAAAGCTTAAAAAGTCATAGGAATATAAGTGATTCAGTCTTTAAGAAAAATCTATTTAAACACTCGATATTACCGTAGACAGTAAATGTTTAGACTTACATAAGGAAAGAATATCGAATTTAATTGCACCTGTTGAATTTAAAGATACAGTTACAAAAGCATATCTTAATAATAGAACTTATTTACTTACAAATAAAATTGATTGATTGATTGATTGATTATTACATCAGGAAATCCATCTTTCGCTTAAAAACATTAATACTCCAATATTGAAAAAATTGAAAATATACAAATAAATAGTATTATGTATATGGATATCGAAAGAAATACAAAAACTGATGGGACAACTCTAAAAAATGATACCTTGCTATTTACTAATAAACAAATAAAGGCAAATGAAAATATTAAAAACGATTTAAGTGCAATAAAAAATTTGCAGTCCGGCTGAAGCAAAACAACATTCAATAATGATTTTCGATGATGTGATTTGTGAAAAACAAAATTCGATAGTTGATCCTTATTCTTTATACAGTATGCATAAAGTGTATCAAAAATTTTATGTTATCAACTGAATTGGTTAATAGTTCTTTAACAAAACATAGTAATCAGACTGATAAAGAACATATAGATTTATTTATGAAACTTATAAATGAATTAAGAACTTATAATTATGTAAATCATCCATTTATATGTGGTTATAATATCTATCTTCTATCTATAATCTAACTGTGAAAATACTTATTCACAATCTGTCAACATTTGTCGATGTCAAACATTCTATACAAAATATTTGTTAACATTTAACCTTTTAATTTATGACGTGAAATTGTTTAGCGTATATGAAGAGGTGGTGTAAATTATACACCCAAATTATTTTTCATATAATTTTTAATGTGTATATATTATATTAATGTTATACTTATATAATTCAAATTTGATTGCTTCTAAACCAATTATTAACAAAAACAAGGAAACAAATTCAAGTTTATTTAAAAAATTGTACTTTATTTCACAAGCCTCTTTAACACCAAGTAAAAAAAAAATAGGTATATCATTTACTTGTACATTAAGAAGATTAAGGTTAAACAAAAACAATAAATGACATTTTTCAACAGCCTAAGTTATATACTTATTAAAATAAAAAGGAACATTTCAATATCTTATACATATAAAAAAATAACAATCAGTCTTTTGAGGTAAAATTATCAGGCTTGGGAAGAGAATCTGGCCGTAATATTGCATGTGCCAATGTGCCATTTCCCACAATTTAATTATACAATAATACAAAAAAATTAAAAACTTTTCAGCAACTCAAAAACAAAGTGAAAAAAAATTACAAAAATACTTACGTTTACGGAGACGTGTAGTATATTTTTTTTATATGGGTTACTAACGCTAGATTAGACGTGGTAGTAAAATATTTTCTATTCAAAATTTCCACAAACGACTGTCATTCGGAGTCGACTTTAAATTGTAGGTCCCGCCACTCATGTATAAAATTAACGCACACAACATGAGTGGTGTTGAGAAGCTAGGCCGTAATCCGGACGAAGGGTTGTAATGGCCAATTATGTATGTATAATATGATGGTACTGGCAATATCAGCTTAAGAAAGTGCAACAAAGAGAAGTTATTAGAAAAATAAAAAAGATAGTGTAAAATTTACTACCACGTCATAAGTCAAAGGTTAAATTTGAATCTATAAAAATCTAAAAAAAGAAATATCTAATAAAATTTTCAAAAAATACAAACAAAATTTTTTTATTATTTATTTATTCACCCCTATCGAGAAAATTTTTTCACCCGGATTTTTTTTATCGCCCGAACAAGAATTTTCTATCGTGAATGTCACGTGAATTATTTTTCCCTTCGAATCATATGTATTTGTTCGAAATAAAACCACCGTTAAAAAAATAAATAAATTTGTCAAAACTACTACTAAATTTTTAAAACTAACAAAAATGTTTAGAATTGGTTCAGTTTTGTTATTAGGACTGGAAGAAGAAAATGAAAGAAAATTAAAGGAAAGAAGTATAAGAAGAAGAAGAAGTATAAGAAGAACATTACAAGATGCTTCAAATCCTTTGGAATTGCCGAGTGGGAAAAGTATATAATTAATAATTTTACATTTTTGTGGTATATGTAATTCTCGGGTTCAGATTTTTAAGCATTATAGAGTCAACAAAGCTGCGTTCAGTTATCTTTTGGAAACTCTAACAAATGCTCTACCGGTTCCAAAGAAAAGTACAGCTGTACCTCCAGTTATTTAGCTTTATTCGTGTTTACGGTTTTTCGCTGAAAGTGGACACCAAAAGGGTGTGGTTAGCGACTATCATGCCGCGATAGCACAATCAACATTCAGCGAGGTGCTTGCAGAATTTCTGGATGTCATGGAAATTCAAATATGTAACACATGGATTTGCTATCCATCTCAAGCACAGAGCAGTATCACCGCTCAACATTTTTTAGAACCGGGAGTTTGTGGATGCATAGATGGCACACATCAATTCATTAATTTTTTTGGTTTTTTTTTTAATTTACTCTCCACTTCCTTTTTCCTATATTGCTCCATGACAGTTATGACGTTCAATTTCTTTAATTTTCTTTTTTCATTGTCATTAATTTCTTCCAGAGAACGACACATTCTTTTCATCATTGATTTCGTTTCATCTTTTTCTTTTTTAACAATCTCTATGAGCTCGCATATTTTGTTGCACAAATTTTCTTGCATTTTTATTTCCTTTTCCACAAGTTGAGTAGTACTCAACTTGCTGAAAACATCACCCAAGCATTCACTAACCACTTTTTTTACCAAATGCATCATCCCGTTTTCTTTTATGACTGGCAGAATTACTTGGAAGGATATCATTAAGTTGTTCATTTGTACTATTCTGTACATCCAAATCAACAGCGAGCTCACTTTCTTCATTTTCAAGTTGCAGGTTGGTAATCCGAATACATTTGAATTTTGAACCCCTTCAAAAAATTCCTTCATTTTTACAATTTCATAGATAGCCTCTTCAGTGGGATTTAGTTTTTTAATTTTACAAGGGCCCCCTCCCGTACCATCTCTATGTTTTACGTTTTCTGCAGCCTTTTTGCAAACATATCGCTTTGATCATTCCATACCTAGAAAAATTATGTAATTTAAAACATTTTATTAAGTCAGTAAGTAATCTGAATGTACTAAAATATTACTTTTTTCCATTCCATTATACTTTTTACTGGTGGTCCTGCGCTGTTTAGCTCTAAATTAATTTTCTTCCAAAAAGCCGCTACATCTTCTTTTGTTTCTTTGCTGTAACCACCAGCTATGGAAGGATTTTCTTTGCAACAAAATCTCAATTTGTTTTTTATTAGTTGAATTGCTCCTGAAAATTTAAATTTGTACTTAATTGTCATTAAAACCAAGGATTTCCGATACAACTTACATTTTCCTATTTTACTATTCGCCTCCAAAAATTAAAGTGAACAAATAATGAGAAAATGTCGAACAAATTCCGGTGAAAAATTATTCACAATAGGAGGATTTTTTTTCGAAGTTACAATATGTTCGGGTGAAGAAAATTCATGATACAAATTTTGTAAACACTGAACATAATTCGGGCGACATTTTTTTCACGATAAGGGTGATTACACTGTGCTGGAATTTTACACTTTTTTTTGTGACAAGCGGGGCACCTGGCGGGTTAACCTAATTCGGGTACGCTGAATCCAGTGGTGCTAACCATTTTTTTAGGTTAGCTCGTGTTTTCGAAATATACCGTTATTTCGAAAATGGAGGAGGTTGCGCAACATATATTCGCGTAACTCAAAAACGGTTTAGTTTATTATAATAAACTAAAAACCCGAAATTCCGCAATGAAATTTTCTTTAAGTAAGGTTAAACTTTTTCCAATATGCGCAGTCGTTGTAAAAGCATAATTTATTTTTTACCAAAAAAAATATTTGTTGTAGCAAAATTTCGAAAATTTTGCTTTTTAAAAAGGCATAAAAAATGGAAAACGCAGATGACCTTTTTTTTATTTATTTTTTTTTTGTTGTTGACGATTTCTGTTTCTACCTGTTCCAGGCAAAAATATCTAAATATTTTGATATTTTCTGGTTGCATTGATGTTGGGTGCATAGTGTGTAGTCGTGTTTACAGCGTATTGCAGAAACGAGTTGCGTAGTGTGTACCTAGCATTAGAATTAAAAAATAGTCATAAATTTTTACCGCACAAAACGGTTTTGTAAAAGCTTAAGTAACGTATTCTATAAGGTAGAAACAGACTTTGGTTTTTTAACAGTTATTGTTCACACGAGTGAACATTCCCAACTCACATCATACCCAACTCACATTCCCAACTCCTACATAATTGTTTGATCCTTGTTGATCACTTGGCTAACGATCCTCAAATAAAACAGTTGACTATCCATCTTTGAACAATACAAAACAAATACCCAAAAACCCTACGCGAGTGTACTATAGTGAACAAATTTATTTTACAGTTATATTGAAATATCTAAGATGGAGGCGTATAACAAGTTTAATTACTTTTGTTATGTGTGTGGGAAATATACAAATATGCCAAGTCGCCGTAAAATTAATACTGAAACAATTAACTTGTATGAAACATATTTTTCTTTAAGTGTCATATGTGGCACTGTAAAGTGATTTTATTAATGAAACGTCTTTTTACTTCAGTTGTGAAATATAGAATGACATCTCTTCTCTTTATTATCCATTACGTATAGGCACTTACATTCTTATATCGTAAACAAGGATGTATAAAATAGTAGTAACTACAATACGTACAGGGTTGTTATATACTAAATACAATGTTGTAATTAAGTGCAGGGTTGCCACTATACCTCCCTTTTTTATATAAAAAAAAAGTTTGAAACCAAACAGATGATCAGGCTGTTTGGTTTCAAATTTTTTCTTTACAATTATAAATGTTTTGAAAATTTCTTATATTACTAATAATTATCCATGTTATAACATTAGTATCCATATTATAGAATGTAATTATGAAAGAATACTAGCATAATAATAGTTCATTATTCATTATTGTTCATTATTATTATCATATAGCTTATCCTTAAAAGTGCTTTTGTTTAATTCTTTTATTTTTTATTTTTTTTTAAGTTATTTATAAACATTTATAGAAATAATGAAAAACAATTTATTACAAATTATTTGTAATACAATTTGGTTATTTTAATATTTTCAAATTCTGTTCTTGTGGACAACTTTACTTTTTTCTGTTATTTTATCAATCAGCATTACATTCGTACCATTAATATCTTTTACGATATATGGTCCGTCGTAAATGTTCTGATGTTTGATATAAGGTTCTTTTTGAAGTAAAACATTATCATTTATTTGTATTGATATTGGTTTTGCAAATTTGTCATAATACTTTTTGTTTCTTGTTTTATGTTTTTCAATCAATTGTCGTGCTATTATATAAGTTTTTTGTAGTCTATGTTTAATTTCTTTACTGTAATTATCCAAATTGTAGATTGGTTCTAAATTTTCATTCTTTCCAATGGGCTTACCACATTTTTACCGAAAACAAGCTCAAAGGGTGTGAACTTAACATCAAAAACTGAGTTAGGTGTTGTGTTATGATAAAAAGTATAATATTTAAGGTATGTATCCCAATCAGACATGTTCTCATTTAAGTACGCTCTAACATATTCATTGAACACTCTATGACTACGCTCTACGGTCCCTACCGTTTCGTGATGATAACTAGTTGAACATTTTAAAGGGATTTTACACAGTTCCAATAAGATTTCATTTTTAAATTCAGTCCCTAAATCAGACTTTATAGTATTAATTTTAGCGTATATTAAAATAAAATTTTCGAAAATTGCGCGAGCCACAGTACTAGCAGATTTATCAGGTATAGGAATAGTTACTAAGAACTTTGACAGATCGCACATCAATGTTAAAGCAAATTTATTTCCATACGTGGACAATGGTAACGGACCTATTGTGTCAAGAACTACTATATCAAACGGTCTGACAGGTGTTGGTGTCAAAACTAGTTCCTCAAGGCTCCTTAGGCTTAACCTTGTTTAAAATACATTTAGGACAATTCCTCACGTATTTTGCAATATCCCTAGTCATCCCCTTCCAATAAAACTTTGTGCGAAGTTTAGCATACAATTTTTTCTGACCACAATGTCCACCGAGAATTGGATCGTTATGATATATCTGCATTAATTTTGTTTTCTCAACTTCTTCACTGATAGTTTCTATTGGTTCCGTAAGAACAATCTCTAAAGATTCCAGCATTCCATTTCCAGAACTCTTAAATTCCTGAATTGTAAAAATCGTAAAAAATATGTCATTTTTAGGCCTTTCTGCCCTGCCAGTTCCTTGATTGTTGGCTTCAATTTCCAGCCTCGAAAGCAAATAACCTAAATTAATTGTTTCGTTAACAAACTGGAAATCAACAGTAAACAGTTTCCTAAATTTCCTAAATAAATTTACGCGTAATATCCTTAAGCCATTAATGTCAATAATCTGAGTTCTTATTTTCGCTGTGTTCTTATCAAAATCATGCGAGAATTTATCATAAATTTTCAGTGTGGAATTCCCAGACTCTGCGTCAGGTCTAATCAATTCAATCTTATCATCTTTAAACTTCCTAGCCATTACCCTCGTTGTCATCCGCAGTACCCTACTATCCTTTAAATCCGCAATTGTAACCCTTGATAATGCATCTGCTCCTACATTGTCCTTACCCTTTATATACTCAACAGTAAAGTTGTATTCAGACAATTCCAATCTAATTCGTGTTAATTTAGAAGACGGATCTTTCATATTAAAGAGATATACCAAAGGTCGGTGATCGGATCTTACTGTATATTCCGTGCCATATACATAGGGTCGAAATTGGGTAATTGCAAAGTGAATTGCCAATAGTTCGAGTTCTATAATTGGTTTCTTACGTTCAGATTGAGTAAATGTTTTCGAAGCAAAGTAAATTGGCAAATCTCTATCATTAAAGTTTTGACTTAATATCGCACCACAACCTATCTTCGATGCATCAACTGTGATTAAAAATTTCCTAGAAAATCTGGGTATTGTAAAATTCTTGGAGAGAGTAAAGCTGCTTTTAAACTTTCAAAGGAATTCTGACACTCACTAGTCCAACTAAGTTGAATATTTTTTCTAGTCGTCTTATTTAAGGGTGCCGCCAATGTGGCAAAATTTTCTATAAAACGCCTGTAATAATTGGCGAAAGCAACAAATCTTCTTACAGCGTCTTTATCTGTTGGTATAGGATAATTCTTAACAACATTGATCTTAGTATCGTCCGGCAGGAGTCCATTTGCCGTACATTTATGGCCAAGAAATGTGACTTCCGGTCGAAAAAATTTACATTTGTAGGGATTTACCTTCAAATTATATTCCCGCAAAATACTAAAAACATCCCTCAAATTCTTCAGATGATGTTGTTTACTACAGCCAATGATAATTATGTCATCGACGTAAAGAAAAGCCTTGTTCGGTGCTAAGCCGGAAAATGCAATTGACATCATTCTCGAAAATGAGTTAGGTGCTACATTCAAACCAAAAGGTAGAACCTTCCATCGGAACGAACCCTTATCCGTACTAAATGCAGTAATATCTCGCGAATCTAAATGCAATGGAATCTGTTGAAAGCCTGAAAATAAATCTATTACCGAAAAATGCTTCGCTCGACCTAGATTGTCCAAAATATCGTCTATTCGGGGTAAAGGGGACTTGTCCGCTATACGTTTCCTATTCACCGCCCGATAATCTACGCACATGCGATAAGATTTCCTATCATCTGTACTCCTTTTGAGAACTAAAATTAGTGGGCTATTATAATTAGAGCTACTAGGTTCAATTAAATCGTTGCGCAATAATTTTGTCACCTGTCTGTCAATTTCGCTTTTCTGACTGTGAGGTAATCTATAATTCTTCATATATACGGGAGATGAATCTACTAAACGTAATTTTTGTTCATAAAAATTATTAACCGACATTTTGTCTGCGAGAATTCTTCGCAGAGTGGTATCAAACTATCTTTAATGTCATTTAGCATCTGATCCGTCAATATCTCCCTTAGTTCAGTCTTACGCTCCTCATTTTCCATTACATCATTCAAAGAATATACATAAAAGTTCGATAATCTCTCAGTCTTTATTTTATCATTCCGAATGCATCTATACTCATCACTAATCGCAAGACCGGGCTAGTCGAATCGATTATTCCACGTGCTATGAAAACACCTTTATCGATCTCCTGACCATCAACAAACATTGGTTCTCTAATGTGATGTAGCCTAAAAGTTCTAAACACCTCACTTCGCGGTGGCACTATACATGTGAAGTTATCTTTCCCCTGTAAAATCGGTATATTAACACTATTCAGCCTTGTATTCACAGTTAACGTTAAAGTTTCATAATCAATTTTGCACATGTTATCCTTAAGAAAATCCTTACCTAAGATGCCATCCGCATGGATATTAAAATCATCAGTAGGTAGGTAGGTAGGTAGAAGTGGCAGTCCCCTCGATGAAATCATGAGCGGACACACTTAGGCCGCAAACCGGGTCCATTGTGATACCACAGTGACACATTTCCCCTATTCCAGGAACCACTTGGAGCTTCCGATGAAGCGATTCAGACTGCCAATATCAGTGCATGACAGTTCAGCTAGGTCCTCCATGTACTAGGCACCCAGGTGTCTTTTTCTCCTTTGATCAAGTGCCGGCCATGTGCACAGTAGATGAAGAACAGTTTCTTCCTCTTCCTCATCTCCACAGCTTCTGCAGAAATCATTCGCGAGGTGTCCAAGTCCAATACGCCTCGCAAGCGTTCCTATAATGCAATGCCCCGTAATAACCCCGACAACAACGCTGAGTCTGCTTCTTTGGAGTTTAAGCAGAGTCGCCGTGCGCCTCCTATCCAGCCTTGGCCAGATTTTTTGCGCTGTTCTGCCCTTATCCGAAGCCGCCCACCTTCTGTTGACAAGGTCCACGATTTCATTGTCAATTATAAGCTTGCAGGTATCCAAAGGGATCCCTAATATAGAGAATTCATCAGAGAGTTCGATGGTCGTACCCTTTCTGGCCAGTTCGTCCGCTCTGCAGCTGCCGGGAATATCTCTATATCCCGGTACCCATGTAATACAGACATCATATCGGCTCGCCATCTCATTGAGACATCTGCGACAGTCGTTCACCGTCTTTGATTTTATTACACTAGAATCCAGTGCCTTGATGGCCGCTTGGCTATGGGAAAGTATGGTGATTTCTCGCCTGTGAACATTTTTGTCTACAATAATTTTCACCGCAGCCTGAATTGCCGACACTTCCGCCTGAAATACGCTGCAGTGATCTGGTAGCCTAATAGACTTGGATATTCCAATTGATTTCGAATAGATACCAATACCAATGGCTCCCTCCAATTTGGAGCCATCGGTGTAGATTTGTACGGCATTCCCCGCGGGATGCACCGCACCTTTCCTCCAGTCCTCCCTTTTTGGGATGGAAGTCCTATAATTTATTGAGAAGTCATATCGCGGTGTCATATAGTCAATGCTCCCGGCAATATCAGTTCCCTCAAGTATCCTTGTGTGACCAATGCTAGATGCATGCCATTGTCCAGTCGCCCAAAGACGCCTACTTACCCTAGCCGCCACACGCATTAAACAAGGAAAATTTAACTAAGAAAGCTTAAAACATGATTAAAAGACCCTTTTTCCAATACTAAAGTATAATTTTTGATCTGATTTTAAATGATTTAAACATTTTTATTTTCTTTCACTTAAAAAAAAATATTTTCTGTTTATTTTTTCTTGTATTCTTATAATTTTTTTATTTAAAGTTCTGTATGTATTGTTAATTTGTATCACAAAAATTATAATATATAATTTTATATATTTATAATATATTATATATTATATTATAATATATTATATATTATATTATATAATATAATATATATTATTTATAATGTATATAATATCACATAATATATAATTTCTTTCTTTTTACGTTTTCTTTCTCTTTCTTGACTAATTCAGGAATATTACTCTTCATACTTAATATCAACAAAACTAGCAAGAGTTCCTCTTTTAAAATTTAGTTAAAAAAGAAAAGAAGAGAGAATTTTTTTTTGTTTAATAAAAACAATACAAATAAGGGTTGATCATAAATACATTACATTATTATGTTAATAGCTAGTTAATAAATGTGTAAGTGTATGTTGTAGTGTTGTTAAATTGTTTTATATACATATGCAGCAAATTTTCGATATAATCTCAAAAAAAATTTTTTTTGTCACTAAGGCCCACTTACGAGCTTGTAACTGTACTTTCGGTGATTGTTGTTTTTGATGGTGTTGTTTTTTATAAATTTCCCGTTGATATTTGTATGTTGATTATGTTGTTTTTAATAAATTTCCCGTTGATATTTGTATGTTGATGGTGGTTTTTTTTTATAAAATTTCCCTTTGATATTCTAACGGTTTATTTTTCTTTACACTTTTTAACACGTTTTCTGTCTTTTCTATTGTTTTTGGAGGTTATGGATGCTTTTGATATTCTTACTGGTTTTTTTGTTCTTTACATTTTTTAACACGTTTTCTGTCTTTTCTATTGTTTTTGGAGGTTATGGATGCTTTGATATTCTAACGGGTTTTTTTTGTTCTTTACACTTTATAACACGTTTTCTGTCTATCATATAGTTTTTGGAGGTTATGGATGCTTTGATATTCTAACGGTTTTTTTCACTCTTTAACACGTTTTTTTGTCCAAATAATTTAATTTTTTTTTTGTTCTCTTGTTATATTTATTTTGCAAAATTCACAGTTTTTTTTTGCTTTTGTTATTTACTTGCTTAATTTGTCTTTTTTCTTTTTCTTTTTTTCATGATCATTTCTCTACAGCTATTTTGAACGCTTCGAGATTTTTCTAGGCTTCTAATCTCATTTTTTTTATATTGTATAAATTAAATTTGGTGTGGGCCCTTTTTTTAATTTACACTTTTTATTTTTTCTTTAGCGTAACTTTTTCCACTGCATTTTATTTATTTTTCATTTAAGACACTTGTATTTTAAAAATTAAATGTAAAGTTATGTTATTAGATCTGATGATGTAAAGATGTAGATGTAAAGTGATTTTATTCTTTAGTTTTTTTTTTTGGAGTTTATAATATTTATGTATTAAAATTATCTTCCTTATTATTTTTATTAACAACTTTTTTTTTTATATAACTCGATCACTTTTCTTAATTTTTTTTTACTGCACGAAATACCGTTTCATTTACAACGCACATTCACATTGTCACGGTCGCCATGTAAAGTGATTTTATTAATGAAACGTCTTTTTACTTCATTTGTGAAATATAGAATGACATCTCTTCTCTATATTATCCAATACGTATAGGCACTTACATTCTTATATTGTAAACAAGGATGTATAAAATAGTAGTAACTACAATACGTACAGGGTTGTTATATACTAAATACAATGTTGTAATTAAGTGCAGGGTTGCCACTATAGCAAGAGTTGGTCACCATCAATAGTGTGTACAAAGTGCATTTACTATTTTAATAAGCGGAAAAAATGGAGACACCATGCCATTTGGTGTTCCAATGATTTGGAGAGATCCAATACTCCATGCTGAAGAAGAGTGTTATGCGTGCATAAATCATACAGCCGGCATGAACAGAAGAAAAAGTTGTTCTATAAAAAAAACAAAAGTCTGTTTCTACCTGCTGGAATACGTTACTTAAGTTTTTACAAAACCGTTTTGTGCGGTAAAAATTTATGACTCTATTTTTTAATTCTAATGCTAGGTACATACTACGCAACTCGTTTTTGCAATACGCTGTAAACACGACTACACACTATGCACCCAACATCAATGCAACCAGAAAATATCAAAATATTTAGATATTTTTGCCTGGAACAGGTAGAAACAGAAATCGTCAACAACAAAATAAATAAATAAAAATAAAAAAGCTCAGCTGTGTTTTCCATTTTTTTATGCCTTTTTAAAAAGCAAAATTTTCGAAATTTTGCTAAAAAAAATATTTTTTTACTAAAAAATTATGTTTTTACAACGACTGGGCATATTGGAAAAATTTTAACCTTACTTAAAGAAAATTTCATTGCGGAATTTCGGTTTTTTAGTTTATTATAATAAACTAAACCGTTTTTGAGTTACGCGAATATATGTTGCGCAACCTCCTCCATTTTCGAAATAACGGTATATTTCGAAAACACGAGCTAACCTAAAAAATGGTTAGCACCACTGGATTCAGCGTACCCGAATTAGGTTAACCCGCCAGGTGCCCCGCTTGTCACTTTTCTCAACTAGCACAGTGTTATTTATTAAATATGTATATATAGCTTTTATAAACATAGTATTGAAATGTAAAAACTGTACTTTTAATAAAATTTGTTTTTTATAAATCATCATTATTATCATCATCACTTCCCATTACAGTGTGGGAAGTGAGATCAATTAATACAGAACATAACATACTAGGCGGGAGAACTCTATCTATAATATAGCATTCACCCACCTTTTTTATGACATATACAGTGTTAATTTTTTGCCGACAGTGAGGGCACGATAACTTATTCCATTTTCTTACACAATGAAGGCATAAGTAATGCACTCTTGGCATGCACACCAAAAATATTAGATCCTTCCCATATAAGTAATTGAAGCAAATTTCACACGTATAGCGGCTTTTGTAGAGAACCTCCAATGAAGAGCCGGGAGTATGATTCTTGTTTTCTTGTTTTTTTTTTATTTTTTACGTATTTTTTGTTTTAATTATAATTTGTAATGAAAAATTACTACTCTTACACACCCTATTTATACAAATTTACTTTTTATATACCTAATGAAAAAACTATATTTTACATTAATCATAGAACCTGTTAATTCTTTAGAATTTTTTTTATTTGGACAATAAATATTTATACGTCAGTTGATCTAATATCACAATGAAAAATATATCATATATTTTTGTCTACACGCGCCAGACAGTACGTAATTCAATATGCGATTTGCTTTGAATAAACTTTTGGAATATGTTTTTTAATTTTTAATAAATGCATTTTATGTTTCTATTTATTAATTTATTTAATTAATTTTTATAAATCTAAATATACTACATATAATATTTTTACCCAAAACAATAAACTATTTTTTCAATAAAACCATATTTCAAAACACGAAAACCGTACTTTAAAATTCCTTATTAAAATTATATTTTTCCAATAAAGAAATAAAAAATCATAAAAAAAATAAATAAGATAATGAATACAGTTTTTTATGGCATGTACCCAAATTTGTATGGAAAAAGTTAATTAAATTCAGAAACTCGCAACATTGCACAACAGGAACACGTGCAACTATATTTCTATGCCTTCAACATTAAATCGTAAAAAAAATTGAATAAAGAATGCAATCTTTTATGGCTATGCTATTAAACATTAACATTATTAATTTTTTGTTATTTCAGCGTTAATCATACCTGGCAAATCTAGAGAATTTGTTACGCGCCGGTTATACTCGAATGAACTAAATCTCAATATACCGAATAAAATATCGAAGTTAAGGGCATGCAAAGATCTCCAGGCTGCTCAAATCAAGGTGGTTCTCAACCCGTACAACGCGCAAGCATATAAAGACAGCCAGCATGCCGCAAAAAAAAAAAAGAAATACCCTAGTATGTGTGAATACAAAAAAAAAATATAATAATGTCAAACGCGAAAGTATCCGGAAACACCAAAAAAAAAACGAGTCAAAACGATTCAACGGTTAAATGTTACCCCGCTTAGGGCGATAAGTTCCCTCCCAGTGGCAAAGTCACACAACATGACACACGGACGCCCTAATTATCTGTCCCTAATATAACCACGTACCTCTTACCCTACCATGTTCCCAGCATTCCTCCCGAATTTATCCAATTAAATAATCATGTTAACTTCGTTTCATTAAAAAGAACAACATTTAGAATTTATTCACAAAATCAGGAAGAAAAAAAGATAGCAATATGTATATATATATATTTATACTAGCTGACCCAGCGAACTTCGTCCCGCCCAAAATTGATTTTTTTTTTATTGCCCAAAACAGGTCGCATTATGTATTTATTGTAATACACTGCATAAAACAGTTATTAAAAAGCTAACTTACTATAAGTGTGTGTGAATGTACTTATAATCGAAAGCGTTCTAGACAATGAAAATATGCTTTATTTAGGATAAAACAAAAGTCTATGAGTTTAATTTTGGTTATATTTTTTCTTATTTGGTGATTTTTTCACAAATGTTGGTTACAAATTTTTTTTCGTGGCAACACTGTTTCAGAAGAATAAATAAAAAATTAGTCAAACAACAAAAACGCACGATGAGAACAATTGAGAACATTGTTACGCTCTTGGTTTCTTTATCTTTCCTCCCGCGTCGTGAAATATTTTTGAAAAATATTCCAAAATATACCAAAATTCACATTCTTTATACTTTATTTTCTTTGGTTTTATACATCAGGAATCATAGATAGCATACTTTAGGGGTAACTATGCGTATGAGTAATATATTTCAAATGCAATTAAATATTAAGTATGTAGTATGTAGTATACATGGGCATGGCCCCTCGCTCATTTGGAATATCAACATAAAAAGTATCCTATAACTCCTTCCAGACATACAGGAAGATACTATGAAAATTTCAAGAAAATCGGTTCAGCCGTTTAGTCGTCTATAAACTTCAAACATACAAACATACAATCAAACACACACTCATTTTTATATATAAGATAATTAATATAAGAAATAACTATTTATATAAGAGGTTAGTACATATTTACAAGAAGATTATTAAAAATTATTCATTCTGAAGATTTTATCAAATATATGTGTAAGGAAGGTAATTCTAGGAAAAATATGATAAAGATAAAAATATATTATAAGTAAAGTTAATAAAAAGAAATATAATATAACATGTAAAAGATTAAAATAATGATAATAAGAAGTAATGTTGCAGGATTGACTAAGCTGCGCTGCGCTGTGGTGCACCGATCTGCATGTAGAGATGAACGCCTTGTTTGATGTACCCATGATGAAGACCTTACAAACTATCGGTATGGAGTTGACTATGTAGCCTTTGTGGTAGCTCTATTTTCTTGAAAGGTGTTGTTTCTCTTGTTTCTTAGTTCTTTTTTTTTGGTTTTGGTTTTGTTACTATATTGTTTTGTTTTGTTTTAAGAAAGATTATTATCTAAATTCACAATAATTAAAATTCATTAACACATTTTGGATGAAGAAAACATGCCATCAACCTCATCAACTGTATGTGAAGAACAAGAGAACACCAATTCCAACCCAAGAAAAAAGAAACATGCTAAGGATGAACGGAAAGAACTATTCGAAAGGCATAATGCCATCCATGAGCAAGCTTTCGGTAAAATTTCCAAAACAATAAGTGAACTAAAAACTATTTTTGAAGCGAACAACGATTATCAAAAAAAACACTGTCCAAAATAAAAAACACTTTAAAGGACACCTGCCGTTACCAGCGCAAACTTTGGGAGTTTGAAAATAAAAAATTGAAGCTGATGGAAAAACAATGCCAAAGAGAAGAAAAGTTGTTCAAAGCAGAAATGAAATTAAAGGCCATTAAAATGGAAAGGCCATTAAAATAAAAGCAATATACGTAGGGTTGGTTAATAAGATAAGTTTTTAATTAACCAGAATTTAGAATTTTAGTTTTATTAGTAATATAAAGACTGAATTATTTTGTTTTTGAATTAAATTATTTTGTTTTATTTTTTTTTATAAGAAGTAGGAATAAATGTACATACATGTGAGTCCAAATTTTATGTATATACATATTTTTATATGAATAATAAAAAATTAAATATGAATTACAAGAAACTATTTTTTATTTGTTCTCTTATTTGCGATGCTTCATTATTTGGCAAATATTCTGAATTAATATCAAAAATATTGTTGGTGTTTTCAGTATTCGTCGGGGTATAAAGAATTTCAGTGTGACTGTGATATTCAATACAAATGTTATGTAATGCAGCACAAACATTTACGATTTTCTTTGCTTGACTAGGCTTATAATGGAGCTGACGAGCACCAAGTAAACAACGGAAACGATTCTTTAGCATACCTATCGTTCTCTCATCTATATTTCTGGCGGTTGCATGCTTACTATTGAAAATTGCTTCAGGACTTCTTAATTCAGCAGACCGATAGGGTGTCATTAAATAAGGTTCGAGAGGATAACCAGCGTCACATGTACAACTATATACATACATAAACATGTATACGCAAATACAGTTTGCTTTCTTACTTAATAGCCAGCAATTTCTCTCACCAGCTTCATAACGTTCTCTCAGAGCTTGTCTAAACGGGCTAAATTTCCAAACGAGGAAGTCATGAGAAGAGCCTGCATAGCCAGCATCTACATATCTGATTCTCATCTTGTGATCACAGATCTGAAAATATTAAATAATTTAGTCATCGGTTATTTACTGAAAAAAAATTAAGTTTTCTATATTACAACCATCGCATTTAAACTAAAAAATCCTTTTCTGTTAACATATATATTTTGTTCATCCTTTCTAGGAGCTAGAATTTTTATATGGAGCCATCTACGCAACCTATAACGCCAGGGAAACCCGTCTTCTCAAAGAAATACATCTTGCATTCCGCCTTCTCCTCTTCTGTCATTTCAAATTTAATGAAAAGAGGACAGATTACTCTTTCCAAAACATCGATTGTTTCTTTTAAAATTAAAGAGACTGTAGGCTGCGATAGACCAAGATTAAAATCATTTCCCACACTTGTTTGATATGACCCTTGCGCCAAGAACCTCAATGTTGTTGCAAGCTATAAAGTGTTCTTCATGAAAGGTTAAATTTTCGCTAAAACTACCTTAAATGCGGCTTTGTTTAGTCGAAAGTATTCAATAAATCTATATAAAAGAACAAATGTAAAAAGTGTTCGCATTAATACAAATACTTAGGCAAACTGTTTAAATACTTACGTGCTGTCCGGCAAATTGAAAATTGTTGATCTCTGCCTCATTATTTTCCTCTGAAGCACTAGCATTTCTTTATTTTCTTCATCACTGTTTTCACTCGAGTCGTACATAAACAACATTTTTCAACAAAAATTAAAAAAAAATTAAATAACTGTTAAAGTATATGGGGATGATATTTTTTTCTTTGAAATTATCGATAATATGACGGCGTCAACACACATGCCCAAAGTAATACCGATTTGGTGTTGAATTGACGACGACGTTGCTCAAATATGACAACAGCTTAAAATTGACGACGCCGGCAACAACGCCTTTGATAATAAGGGTGATTATTTTTCTCCGCAAATCCAAATTATAAATTTTTTTAATTTTTGTTTTGTTTTCTTGTTTTTCAACCTTTTTTTACAAATTTTTTATAAAAACTTTTCTATAACTTCTGTTCTCTTTTTTTCTTCTTAAATTTTGTTTCATTTAAATTTTCATTTATTTAAATTTTCATTTGATCTTTCGTTTTAATTACATTTAAATTATTTATATATTTTTTTTTAAATTGTTAGGTTTTTATTTTAAAAAATAGTTTTATTTTAAGAATTCCATACAAAATTTGGCTCATGCATACGCTACAGTCGGTAATGGTCGGTTAGTCGATAGGTTTGTAACATGTAACGTGAAAATGTATGTATGTTCTGGTGCACTTTTTCCATACAAAATTTGGCTCATGACGACGCTACAGCTGGTAATGGTCGATTAGTCGATAGGTTTGTAACATGTATTGTGAAAAGGCAATGCTTTTTAATGTGTGTGGCTGTTGTCCATGATGAATTTAGTATGTTGGCAAGTCTATGGCAGAAAATGTATCCGTTATAAATGTTATGGTTTGTGGCAATGATAGCAAGTGTGGGTTGATTATCCTTTGATTGAAAGTGAGTAAGTTCGTCTCGAGTCCGAGTTCATGGTGCCGATGATCAGCGAGTGCGTGATGTAGGGTACCGTAAAACCATGCTGTCGACTTGTGCAATGTTATGCTTTTGTTTATTTTATTTTTGAATGATTTTATGTTGAATAAATAAAAATATAGTTGTACGTGTTGGTGTTGTTGATTACTATGTTTTGTTAATAGTTCTTCCAATTCATCTGATAACATTATTTTTGAGTTAAAATTTTTTAAACACTTTATGCATACTGTATAAAGAGTAAGGATCAACTAAAAATAATATTAACAACTTCAAAGGTTTTATTGATTAATAATGTTTTCTCTTTTTAACAAGATTTCTAATTAAAATTACATTATTTTCACCACATGTATGATTAAAATTATTATGAATTCCACTAATATTTATACTGGGATTATCTTTATGCAAAGTTTTTATGTTCGGACAATTCCAATAATCTAAATTAATTATATATATTTGTATTTTTTTTTTCAAGTAGTTCTCTGAACTATCTGACTTTTTCATATCCTTTAACATATACATAATACATAATTGGCCATTACAACCCTTCGTCAGGATTACGGCCTAGCTTCTCAACACCACTCATGTTGTGTGCGTCAATTTTATACATGAGTGGCGGGACCTACAGTTTAAAGTCGACTCCGAACGACAGATTTTTTGAGAAACTTTTCATGGCAATTTTTACTCTCAGAGTTTTTGCCAGAAATCTGCTGAGAGGAAGTCGCCGAAGAAATACTTTTTGTATTTTGTTTTTGATGTCTGGCCTGGGATTCGAACTCGGGCCTTTCGTCTAATAAGCCAACACACTACCTACTAGACCACGGCGACCTTTAACATATACAACAGGATATTCTTCTTTCCTTTTATTATATTTATTATTAGATATTATACTAAGTCTTTCATTGTAGACTATCTTGTATTCGAATGTAATCTATGCAAGTGATTATATATCCATTTATTTGTAACTCTATCCTTTTTACTTAATTCTGAATATTTTGTTGTTGATTTAATATGAAAAGTTTGTTTTTCGAAAAACTGATTGAAACACAAACTTCTTTAGCGTAAATTTTATTATTAATAAAAAATCCTTGTACATCGATAACTATAAAATTATCATGTTGATCCATTATAACCTCTTACAAAAAACTAACATGAAGATTATATAAAATGTATTCTATTTATAGCTTTCTTCTTTTACTTAGAAATAATTACTTTTCAAAAATTAATTTATCGTAAATTCCATCCATAATTTTTTTAAATACTAATTTTCAGTTGATTAAAATTTATGGTTATAGCGATAACAAATATTAATTTATAATATATACAGTGGTGGCCACGAATTTAAGACACGACATATGACTGACTTATTTGTGATAATTTTGACAACCCTGTAATATCAAATAAGATATTCTTTATTTTTCTATGTACCCTGTAATGTTAAAAAAAAGTACCGTTATTTTCTTTTTTTATATTTACATTTTGTTGCTTTTTAATCATATTAATGTAAAAACGAATATTTGAAACTGGCCACGAATTTAAGACATGTCATAATTTTCTGATTTTTAAGCGATTTTTTTGTGTTTTTTGAAGCTAAACGGTGAGTAACGAATGTTTTTATTATTTTATGTTGATATACATCGAAATATTTAATTAGAAATGGCCAGAGGTACTTGGAGTTCCGATGCCGAGCGAAAACTGATCCAACAACTAATATCTGCTGGAAAAACAGTAATAGAGATATCCATGCTGCTTAAATGTTCTAGATGGAAGATCTACAACGCGATGGAACACATTAAGCAACATGGTACCACCAAAAATATCAAACAGCAACCTAGAGCCCGAAAAACTACACCCAGGGAGGATATTTTAATTTATAGAGTAGCTGCTAGTAATCCTTTCACGAGCTCAACTAAGATAAAAAATAACATTGCATCGGATTTTGGCATTAATATTTCGTCTAGGACAATAGGAAGACGGTTAAATGAAAAAAACTTGCGTGGGTGTATTGCACAACGTAAATCACTTGTGTCAAAAAAAATATCAAAGCCCGACTATCGTTTTCGAGAGAACATCTCAAGAAACCCATGATATTTTGGAAAAATATTCTTTGGAGCGACGAGTAGAAGTTTTGCCGCTTCGGCTCTGATGGAAAGCGGTACGTATGGCGCCCTCCAAACCTGGAGCATCATCCAAATTACACCCTAAAAACGGTCAGACATGGTGGTGGAAATGTGATGGTGTGGGCAGCATTTTCCTGGCATGGTGTAGGTCCCATTTACAAGATAGATTCTAAAATGGACCAGCATGTTTACAAAAACATTATAACAGACACTATGATACCATTCGCTGAAGACAACATGCCTCTAATATGGAAATTTATGCATGATAATGACCCTAAGCACACTTCACGTCTAGTGAAGAGTTGCTTAGAGGAAAAGGATATCGGCCAGCTCAATCCCCGGACCTCAATCCAATTGAGAACTTGTGGAATGATGTTGAGAAACATGTACGAACAGTTAAACCAAGAAATTCAAGCGATTTGTGGGAAGAAATCCAAAAGGCTTGGTATGCGATTCCAAAGCAACGTTGTGTGGCATTAGTCGAAAGTTTACCCAGGAGATGTGCTGCTGTGATCAAAAATAAAGGATTTCCCACTAAGTATTAGAATTTTTTTATGAAGCTGAGCTTAATTTAGAAAATAGTGTTATATTATGCCTATGTTTTAAATTCATCACCAGGATAAAATTTGTGTTTATGTATATATGTATTATGTAAATAGAAATAAATAACCGAATATATGTAACAAAATATTATTAATTTTTCTTCATAACATTACTAAAATCTTAAAAAAAAATATCATGGACCCAAAACTTTTTCGATAAAATATAAAAATTGTCACAAATAAGTCAGTCATATGTCGTGTCTTAAATTCGTGGCCACCACTGTATATAATGTACAGAAGTTAACTGTGTGTTCGCACGATTCTCTTTGAAATGTTTAATGATTTATTTGTTTAGAGCCCAAACACAATATACAACATTTCAAAGAGAACGGTGCAAACATACAGTTATTTTCTATACATTATAAAACCTTTAAGCAGTTCTTTACAAAGTAAAAGAGCGCAGCACATAAGTACAGCAAAAGCACAAGAGAAACCACAAAAGCTGAAACGCTGTAAGCAATAGTGATCGTTTTGATATTAATAGCTGTGACTGACTGCGTTAGCAGAAAACATTTCAGTGTACCACTTGTGGCGACAAAAGTCGTAGACCTTGTTTTTGTCCACACCTTATCACTGGATAATATTTAGGATTTAATGTATTGTTTATTTTCTTTTATATGTTGGCTGTATGAATTATTGTAAATAACATTATTGTAATTATTTTTTATAACAGGCCCCACTGTGCCTAAAGTATTTAAAGTAATTTTGCTAAGCACTTATAATCTATTTTTAGAATAATTGTTATTCTTTATAACGGTTGTCGTATGACTCACATTTGACCACAGAATGACACTCAAAAAATATTTTATGTTAAAAAATGCTTTTGATAACATTCAATGCCTCATATGTTACAAAACATTTAAAGAATGTAGGGAATATGTTCTTAAATGACATTTTGCATGTTATCATATTCATATTAATAATTTAAATAATAAGGAAAGGGAAGAGTTTTTTAATAGACAAAAAACAATTTTTTTAGAAAAAATAAAAAGTTATATTTGGGTAATCAATAATTTTGTGTGAAAAGATTAAAAATTCTGCTTTTGTTAAATAAAAGATCTTTGGAGGGTTCTAGAAATAATTTTTTTTGGGTTCTATTCTACAAAACTCACAACTTAGACTGGGCGTATTTATTTTTTTTTGTCGCATAGTATAATTTTTGTAAATGCTTTGGAATGTTCGCTTTTTTTTTTCTTTTAATACAAAATGGGGTTTTTTTTATTTTTATTTATCTAAAATACATGAACTAATTTCTAAGCCAAAGATGGATATATCTATGTTCTTTTAATAGAAAATGGATTTTTTTATTTTTATTTATCTAAAATTATTAAGCCAAAGATAAATAGCTTTATGTATGTTGATGAAATGAAAATCAAAATAGCGTACATTACTAACACTTTTCTATGGGTGTAAATAAATAAATTCTCTCAACTTATTTTCTCTCTCTTACTCACTAATACATAACCAAAAAATTTTTGGTAACCCCTACCTCAGAACCAGAATCATCCTGAGCGTAGGCCGTTTGATTACGTTCTGACAACCTCCTCCGGAGAATTTGACTGACCAGACGAACCATCCTGTGCGTATGCCGTTTGATTGTTGCTCTGACATCCTCCTTTGATTGACTTGACTGACTGTGCCGGGGTAACTGAAAGGACCAGTAGAAACTACAGTCATCCAGAGCGTATGCCGTTTGACTGTTATTCTGACTCCAACCCCCTTGACGTCCTCGGCACTGTCACTTGACGAACCGGGGCAACAACAAGGACCAGTAGGACCGCAGTCATCCTGGGCGCATGCCGTTTGACTGTTGTTCTGACTCAACCCCCCCTTGACGCCTTCGGTACTGTGACGTGACGAACCGTTGTTAGGCCGGCCTAGGATATTTTAATTCATTTACAATTTAATTATTTTTGCTTTGTATTTAGTTCTACTTAGTTTAGTGTGTAAGCTATTGCAGTATTGTCAATAAATAGCTTTAAACTTAAACTAAGTGTTTTTTTATGTAACCACTGGACGCCGCTGACCTACCCCAGCACCCGAGCGGAAACGTGTCGTTACACACTACAGCTAATTAGTTTATTTTTGTTTTTTTGTCTTTACTTACTTACTTAATTGGCCATAACAACCCGTTTAACGGATTTCGGCCTGCCGCAACACATCCTTCCAGGCGCCTCTGCTTCTTGCGCGCCTACGCCAGTTGGTCACACCAATCGATGACAGGGCTTCCTCGATTTGGTCCTTCCAACGGATACAAGGTCGTCCTCTTCGCCGACTTCCGCAGATACCCGCATCAAATACTCGTCTCGCCGGAGCATCCTCATCCATTCGAACGACATGGCCGAGCCAGCGCAGCCGCTGGATGTTAATACGCTGTACAACGTCAATGTCGTTGAGGAGCTCATACAGCTCACTGTTGAATCGGATACGGAAATCATCGCCAACACGCACTGGACCGAAGATCTTACGTAGGACTTTTCTCTCGAACACTCTCAAGGCCGCTGCATCAGTACTTAATAGGGTCCATGCCTCAGCGCCATAAAGAAGCACGGGTAGGATGAGTGTCTTGTAGAGTGTTAGTTTTGTCGCACGAGAGAGGTCTCTGCTCCTATTGAGACCATAGTAGCACCTGTTGGCAAGAGTGATCCTACGCTTGATCTCCAGACTGACATCATTTCTGGTGGTAACGGCGGAGCCAAGATAAATAAATTCCTTGACTGTTTCAAAAGTATAGTTATCGGCCGTAATCTGAGAATCAATACGCCGCACGTCTCTACTTGTCGATAACATATACTTTGTTTTGCCCTCATTTACTGCCATACCCATCTTGGTAGACTCCCGTTCAATAGCACTAAAGGCAGCAGTAACATCTCGCTTGGTACGCCCTATGATGTCAATGTCGTCAGCGTACGCAAGCAGCTGGACACTCTTTTGAAAAATAGTGCCATTGCGATGCACTCCCGCCTTTCGCAGAACACTCTCCATGACGAAGTTGAAGAGGTCGCATGCTAAGGGATCGCCTTGTCTGAAACCTCGCACGGTATCAAAAGGTTCGGAGAGGTCCATTCCTACCTTGACGGAGCTGCAGGAATTGCTCAACGTCATTCTGCATAGCCTTATCAGCTTCGCAGGTATACCGAGCTCAGACATTGCGGCAAAAACACGATCCCTTATGGGGCTATCAAAGGCTGCCTTATAGTCGACAAAAAGATGGTGTGTGTCGACTTGTTGTTCATGGGTCTTTTTTGTCTTTACTGTTTTATTTTCTCTTAGTTGTAGATAAGCAAACAAGAAAAAGCAAAACACAGTGAAGCAAAAACAAACCCTGGACCAGATACAAAGCAGATCAAAATTAATATCAATTAATTATCACAATGTCTAAAAATGACCATAATAAAATGTTTGCAGATCTGGTAAAGACAAGGCTATTCTAAAGGAAATGTTAAAATATATTAAACTGGATCAAAATTTGAAATGAAACAACAGATAAACGATTTTTTTTTAATTTTCCGTTTTTATTATGTATATACAAACAAAAGTGTATGTAGATAAATAGGTAGGTTTAAATTTTTTCTTATTTCTTACAAACTGTTAAGTCTGAAGTTGTTTATTTTATAATGTCCCCAAGCGTAAGTGTCAACATTATTTTCACATATAAATCTGTTATCGTCTAAATACCTTAAAGTTAATTTACTTATACATAGTGCATATGCTTGCTGAATCTTAGATTCAAACACATACTTAGAACCATGATACAGCTATTTCTTTAGCTTTAGTAGACATTTTCGAAAATCATTAATACTTAATCTAACTGTTACACTATTTATAACACCTTCAATCTTTTAATTTCTTTGTATACTTTATATATTTTAACGGAATACATTTTGGCTCGTAAACCAATTAATTCCTTAATAAAGTTTCCATTACATTCATCTTTCATCACTCCTAATACTTTTTTATTCATTAAGGGGAAATTATAAATATTTTCTTTTGAATGAGCAGATGTATCGAAATGTGTTGGAATATCATTTCTTAGATCATCATACATATCATTTGTTCTCATATCATAAATATATGAATCGGTATCCATTTAACAGAGATTAATATTTTCAAGATATTTTGTCTAGAACAGAAAAACCAATATAAATGAGTTTATTATATTCCGTTCGTACTCTACTCATTTAAACGACAACCAGTAGTTTTAATACAACTATGAAAATTTGGTTTCGCAATTAGTGATCTGGCTCCTAACCTAATTTCTTCTATTTTCAAATCCGTTTACTATTTTGATGTCTTTTCTCTTATCGACATTTTCCATAGTCTTACCATAGACAACATTATTGAGTAATTTGAAAAAGTTTTGTTCAAATGTGTTTTTAGCCAATGTTCTATGATGGTTATTTACATCAATATATTTTTTAACCAATTCGATTGATAAATTGTAGAATTCTATGAATTTTCTTCAGAATTAAATCATGTTGAATGCATTGCTAAAGATTGTGATAATGTATTATGTAATCGTTTTTGTCATTTAAGCGTGTTATTAATTTTCTATGCTTTCTTTATTCTCAATTTTCTTATTTTCTGCACAAAATGGAAAATCACTATGGTGATCGTGCAATACAGTTGGATATTCCAAATCTACTTCTAAAATATAATCAAATTCTGAATATTCTTCTACAGTAGTTACATTGAAGTCGTCACAGTTGTCGAGGCATTTAAAATGTTTATAAGGGAGAAATTGAGACATTGCATAACCATATAAATTATTTACATTCAAATACATTATCTAATTTGATTCTTTTGTTGAATCAGATTCACTAACGTATTTATTATTAGCTGTCACATGTCGCTTACTGCAGTGAACAATACCTCCCCTAATACCCCGAGCAAACGAAATTGTACATACAAGTTGAACATCTGTCAATAATTCCATCTCAATATCAGTTGTTCTCAGCATTGCATCCCAGGCTAAACCTGGTGTAGAATAATATTGACAGAGAGATTTTCAAATACATCAGAAAGCAACAGGACATCAACTTTTAAATATAATAGAAGATAATCTAAAATTTTCTTACATTTGAATGTATTCCAAACTTTTTCAGTGTGTTTGTAATAATCTACACTACACGACTCATTAGTAAGTTTATTAAAGAAACATGAGCGGGGTGGTAGTTCTGTTTCTTCAAGATGGTTTACTGAATCTAGACAGTTATATGGAAAGACACCTTTACGTTTCATTAAACTAAATTCATTGAGAGTTTGATAGATTGATTTTACTGTTAACAGATCATTATCTGACATATATCTTGCTAGTTTTTCCAAACTTGATGACATAAGCCTACAAGAATCTAGAATGAATCTGCATGAATCTTTTTCGATATAGATACATACAGTTCTTTGTTTAAGGGAATTACTGTGTATGGATATTCTAGATCTACTTCTAATATATAACTCAATGGAGAATCTTCTTCTATATTATTAACATTAAAATTTTCAACCCATTTAAAATTTTTATACACTGAACCAAAAATTTCCGTAAATACTGTAAAAAGGGGTGTAGAACTGAAGAAATTTCGTTATATATCAGCTAACAAAAATGTGTATTCATGTCTACGTTTTTTTTAGAAAAAATTTAGAAATTTAGTAAATTATTCATATTGAAAAAATTTCTTCATATTGAAGAAATTTCTTCATTTATTCATATTAAAGAAATTTCTTCAATATGAATAAAATGCTTTCGTTAATTTGGGGGATGTAAATATGACGAAATTTAATTGAATTTAATAAAAAACTTTATTCAATTGAAGAAATTTTATTTGAATTTACTAATAATTTTTATTTATATTAAAGAATTTTTATTTCATTGTATTAATATTTTTTGTTAATAAATTTTGTTAATTTTAAAATAAATACATGTTATTAATCAGTGTTTTTGTGTACTGTATATATTATATGTATTAATATATACATATACATACAATATTATTATTACAAAATGTAAATTAAACGATAAATGTAATAAAACGATATTCAGTTAAAAAAGTTTTATAATTATTATATATACATACATGTATAATACATATGTGCTTTTAGTAAAAAAGTCTTGTGAACAGTTAAAAAGAAACTTAAAGATATTTTCGAAAAAAGAACATGTAAATTCAATAACATTAAAACATATAATAAAAAACCTAGGTTTACAATTAACAAACTTTTAAACTTAAAATTAACGTGTTAATCTGTCTGTATTTGTGGTAATATTATAGACATATTTTTGAATAAAGGACTAAACCAGTATATATTCCTTTGGATACTCTAAATTAAATACAAAAAACAGTTCAAAACATACATCTCAAGCGGTTAATGCTGAGTGCATACAATATTTTATGCCTTCAAAGGAAACAACTATTTTTTTTGGTTCTAAAATTTTGTTTGCTACTAATACTAAGGGCTGTATTTGTATTTCAGTTTCGTATTTCTTTAGTATTTCTCTTCACAGGCAGCGAAAATTAGCTGGGAGTCGCGAATAAAATATCTCGTACAACTTCTTTCCATCAATAACATAACACCATCTGAAAAAAATAAAAATACACATCAAATGCATGTCTACACCCATGCGCAGAGTATAAAATTTATAGTAAACTTACTTTCACTTATAATTGTAATTTCTTTCATAATATTAAATAAAATTGTATTTGTCTTGTCTTTAATTCGATCCTCCAACACTGGGCAAATTTTTAAGGAAAACGTTTTAAAGTATTTACGTATGCGCTCTGATTTTGGATACATGTGCATTAAATCCATATCGATCATGTCATGCATCATATCAACGGCCTAGTTATCAACCACGTGGAATGGTACTATTTGATTGCATATAGAATTTTCTAGAACACGAGATTCTATAAAACATTGTCTTTTTCGAAGTATTTTTTGAATTAATAGGCAACAAAATCACTTCAGTGTTAACATCGTCATAAACAGCATCACCAAGATGTATTATATGTCTTAATTTTTTACACTTATAACACTTAATATTTTTGTTAAATTAATAAAAAAAAAACACTTTTTGTAATTAAAAACACAATTTTTTAATATAGACACTTTCGTAGCACATGTGAAACTAATATTCTGACAATAATTCTCATAGCGCCTACTTGGTTTTTAAAATTTCAAAAACAAATAACGTTGGAATAATTTTTCCAACGCCTACTTCGTTCTTTTTTAATTTCAAAAATAAAAGAGTTAAATTGAAGAAATTTCCTTAATTTTACAGTACCATTGTACATTTAACAAATTTTCTTCAATTCTACAAAATTATATCTAAATTAACAAAAAATAATTATTCAATATGACTAAAAAATAACTAAATTTTTTTGTTATTTTTATTATAAAGGTTTATTTAATTTTGGGTAAATTTTAGTTAAATTTACACAACATTTATTATTTTTAACAAAATGTTATTCAAATCAACAGGTCCGACTTAAATAAATTTTTTTGTAGTTAATATTACCTACGATATTTTATTTCAGCGTATATGGAAGGTATTTTGACAATGCATAACCATATAAATTATTTACATCTAAATATATTATATAATTCGATTCCTTGTTAGAATCATAATTACTAATATATTTACCATTAGCTATTGAATATCTGTTAAAACATTGAACAATACCTCCCCTGATACCTCGAAGAACAAAATTAGATAGTGGTTCAACACTTTACTGTCGAGTGTCACTCGACATTGATATTGTTCCACCAGCTCCATTATCGAGTGATACTCGACATAGTGTAATATTTCTTTTTGCGGAGAATTTTAAAAGAGGTATGATTTTTTTTTAAATTTTTGATAAAGCCATCTCATTCTCTCTTTATGCATTATCGTGCATTTATTATATCTAATACAAATAATCCTGCCTAGATCATGGGTAAAAAACAGAACAAAATGCGTCTAAAAAGCCAATAGCCGAAAATATAGAGGAAACAAATTTTAGCGTAGAGCTGGTGGAATAAAAAGAAAAAAGGCTTGGAGTGGAAAGGGTTAATCTGTAGATTACATAAAACCAAACTATATATATTGGGATAATCCTAATGAGTTAGTCAATAGACTAAGACTTCTTCTATCTTCTGAAAGTAATGAACATAACAATCATAAAAACGAAATAATATCCATAGTTGAAGAACTGAAAAAAGCTAATATAATTTATTAGAGAATGAGTTCTATAAATTAATTTGGAGAAAGCTTAAAAAGTCATAGCAATATAAGTGATTCAGTCTTTAAGAAAAATCTTTTTAAAATACTCGATATTACCGTAGACAGAAAATGTTTAGGAAAGATTATCGACTTTAACTGCACCTGTTGAATCTAAAGATACAGTTAATAAAGCATATCTTAATAATAGAACTGATTTACTTACAAATAAAATTGATGACGTTGATAAAAAATTTAAGAACTCATTAGAATTATTACAAGAGAAAATCAATCTTTCGCTTAAAACCATTAATACACCAATATTGAAGAATATAGAAAAAATTGAAAATATACAAACAAATACATAGTATTATATCGATATCGAAAGAAATACAAAAATTGATGGGACAACTCTAAAAAATGACACCTTGCTATTTACTAATAAACAAATAAAGGCAAATGAAAATATTAAAAACGATTTGAGTGCAATAAAGAAATTTGCATTTGAAAATGAAAAGAAATTTAAAGGGGGTCAGTCTCTATACGTTTCCGGAAAATAAACATATTCTAAGTCCGGCTGAAGCAAAACAACATTCAATAATGATTTTCGATAATGTGATTTGTGAAAAACAAAACTCGATAAGAGATGACTTTGGTATGGGTAGACATAAAAATATTGATTGTTTTTACTTATGTCAAACGTATACTAAAATACCTAAACATTTAATACGTGATAATGCAAATATGATTGTGATTTTTAAGCAAGACAAAATGAACTTGAGACATATATATTATGATCATGTTATTGGTGATATGTCATTTAATCAATTTGTAGATATATGTAATAAATGTTGGAAAGATAAATATGGATTTCTTGTTGTTAGTAAAGATGATGAATTGAATAAAGGAAGATATCGTATGGTATTTGATAATTTTATACAGTTATAAGATAGGTTTAAAAAAAATTACAAAATGAATAATAAGCAGATCGTAATCAGATATAAAGCAGATAGTTACCAGGTCGTCATCAGATTACAAACAGAAGTCAGATCGTGACCAGATCGTGAGCATATTGTAAACAGATATAAAGCAGATTGTTATCAGATCTTAGCCAGATCATAAGCTGATTGTAATCAGGTCATTACAACGAAATAAATATGAAAAATAATAATGATTGTAGTAACAACTTATTAAAGGATATTGTAAAAACCAGAACAATAATAAAAGAAAATTTAAAAAATATTAAATTAAATAATATACATAGATAGGGTAAATATATTGGAAGATACATTTCAACATATAAAAAACATTTAAATCATATAATTGAAAAACTTGAAAGCAACAATAAGAAAAAATTAAATAAGTATTCATTAATAATTGATGATATATACGAATCATTTCAAGATGATAATATTGGTTTTGAGACTATTAACAATTCAGCTAAAAAAAGAAAGATAATCAAATCATTCCTGCTGCCAATTATAATAGTGTTTGTTGTTTCCTAATCTTTTTTAGGAAATATTTTAATTATAATTTAATTCTTTAATTGGGAACTTGAAATAATGACCACGAAGACCAAACTTTCTCCGAAATAAAAGGACCGTACGAGTATGAGGATAATTATCAACTAACTTTATTATTTTTCCTTTTCTTAATCCTAACATATTATATATACTTAATTCTAACCGTATAAGTCGATTCAGCAACTCCGTTGCTTATTTTAATTCCTTATTGCTATTTATTCATTGACCTTATTCTATGTATTAAATTTAAACTTAAATAGCAATAGGGTGGTACAAATTCATGCTTATTATTAATTCAAAATATTCAATTATTTAATTTAATTGCAAGTTATGTATCTATAATGTATAAATAAATATATGGAACAGATGATGAAGCAATTATGGCTAAGTCGACGACTGATATACCTTATTCTGAATGTGAAAATGCTATTGAAAGAACTAGTAAAGGGTAGTTTGTGTTTAATATTTTATATAAATAATTCTGTTATCGCTATAACCACAACTTTTTATCAACATGAAATTAGTATTTAAAAAATTATGAATGGAATTTACTACAAATTAATTTTTGAAAAGTAATTATTTCTAAGTAAAAGAAGAAAACTATAAATAGAATACATTTTATATAATCTTCATGTTAGTTTTTTGTAAGAGGTTATAATGGATCAACATGATAATTTTATGGTTATCGATGTACAAGTATTTTTTATTAATAATAAAATTTACGCTAAAGAAGTTTGTGTTTCAATCAGTGATTTCGAAAAACAAACTTTTCATATTAAATCAACAACAAAATATTCAGAATTAAGTAAAAAGGATAGAGTTACAAATAAATGGCTATATAATCACTTGCATGGATTACATTCGAATACAAGATAGTCTACAATGAAAGACTTAGTAGAATATCTAATAATAACTATAATAAAAGGGAAGAAGAATATCCGGTTGTATATGTTAAAGGATATGAAAAAGTCAGATAGTTCAGAGAACTACTTGAAAAAAAAAATACAAATATATATAATTAATTCAGATTATTGGAATTGTCCGAACATAAAAACTTTGCATAACGATAATCCCAATATAAAGATTTGTGAAATTCATAACAATTTTAATCATACATGTGGTGAAAAGAATGTAATTTTACTTAGAAATTTTGTTAAAAAAAGAAAACATTGTTAATCAATAAAACCTTTGAAGTTGTTAATTTTATTTTTAGTTGATCCTTATTCTTTATACAGTATGCATTAAGTGTACAAAAATTTTAACTCAAAAATGATGTTATCAGCTGAATTGGTTAATAGTTCTTTAACAAAACATAGTAATCAGATTGATTAAAAACATATAGATTTATTTATGAAACTTATAAATGAATTCAGAACTTATAATTATGTAAATCATCCATTTATATGTGGTTATAATATCATACACACATCTAACTGTGAAAATACTTATTCACAATCTGGCAACATTTGTCGATGTCAAACATCCTATGTACAATATTTGGTAACACTTAAGGTTTTTAATCTTTATAAACGTATTTTTAAATTTGAATCTGTAAAAATCTAAAAAAAGAAATATCTAATAAAATTTTCAAAAAATAAAGACAATTTTTTTTTATTAAATATATATAGCTTTTATAAACATAGTATTGAAATGTAAAAACTGTACTTTTAATAAAATTTGTTTTTTATAAATCATCATTATTATCATCATCACTTCCTATTACACTATGGGAAGTGAGATTGATTAATACAGAATATATATACTAGGCGGGGGAACTTTATCTATAATATAGCATTCACCCACCTTTTTTATGACACATATAGTGTTAATTTTTTGCCGACCATTTTCTTACACAATGAAGGCATAAGTAATGCGTGCATGCCAGAAATATTAGATCCTTCCTATATAAGTAATTGAAGCAAAATTCACACTTATAGCGGCTTTTGTAGAGAACCTCCAATGAAGAACCGGGAGTATGATTCTTGTCTTCTTGTCTTCTTGTTTTTTAATTTTTTACGTATTTTTTGTTTCAATTATAATTTGCAATGAAAAATTACTACTCCTACACACTCTATTTATAAAAATTTATTTTTTATATTCCTATCTCTTTATTTTTATACTCTTATCTCTTGATTGAGATGATTCATCAATATTTCTTATAATAATTTGCTTTGCTTGTTTAACTAGCTTCATGTTGACTGACATACTGAAACTGATCGTATAAATTGGTGTATATATATATATATATATATACATGTATGAATGAATTATATATAGGAAATCGTATTGATTTTAGTAATTTTTTTGCGAAGAGGTATAAAAGTAACGAAAAAACAAAAACTCAGTCAGTGTAAGATGGGAAGAGGAGTTGTAAACAACTTAATAAATAAATTACCTGTTCAATTACATCTGCCTGGTTATCAGTTTTGTGGACCTGGTACAAAACTTCAAAAACGAATAGCAAGAGGAGACAAAGGAATAAATTTATTGGATGCAGCTTGTAGAGAGCACGATATTGCATACTCACAATCAAAAGATATAGACACAAGACATCAAGCAGATCAGATTTTAGCTGAAAAGGCCTGGCAATGAGTTAAATCTAAAGATAATAATTTCAAAGAACGTGCTAACGCGTGGTTGTGACAAACGCTATGAAAGCTAAAGTTAAATTTGGATTAGGTTTGAAGGAGCAGAGACATAAGAAAAGAAAGAATGCAAAAAGAATGAGAAAAGGAAAAATTAATAAATGTAATAAGAAATTATTCACGACTACTAGCGAAAAACTTTAAACAATTGAAAGAACAGAAACCCCTTTATATAAGTGATGCTGTTAAAATAGCTCAAAAAGACTATTCATTCAAATTTTAAAGGGAAAAGGCGAGCAAAATTTATAATACCGAGAGTTATATTTGTACTGAAAATTGGAGGATTTCTTCCACTTATTACCGTACTAACGGCATTGTCAGCGCTTGGTGGTTTAGTGGGGGATCCGCTATTGTCAAAGCAGTAAATGCTATCAAAAATGGAAAAGAACAATTGGCGGAAGCTAGCCGTCACAATAGATTTATGGAATCAATTGCAATGGGTAAAGGGTTATATCTCAAACCATATAAAACTGGATATGGTCTCTACTATAGTCCAGCTCCAAAAAACTACTAGATAACCTACCTGAGCGCCCATTAACAGATTTAGATATACGAAAATATGGTAAACATCTTAAATACTTTAGATGTGTTTTCTTGCGTGATTCTTTACCTAAAATGCCATTCAAACAAGAATGCGGCATTGTTAATTTGGATGATTCAAATGGTATGGGAACACATTGGGTAGCATATTATAAAAACCACAACTATAAAGAGTACTTTGATAGCTTTGGAAAATTACAACCACCAATTGAGATTGTCAACTACCTAAAATTTTCCATTGAATATAATTATGAACGAAAACAAAAATTTAATGCATTTAATTGTGGGCACCTGTGTTTAAAATTTTTATTTAATAAATATAAATTGAAATGAAATAAAAAAAAATTGTTTAGTTTATGTACATATAATATATTCTTTTTTATTAATTCATATTATTTATACATTACATTTCTTATGAACTACTTAGGCCCCGATTATGGTACAGAGACAACACAACATTTATTACTTTCTTGATTATGGTTTACAACATCTAGATGTTGTGTATGTCACAGTGGTGCTCTTCAATGTTAGTATACTTTTCCTTGAAAATACAACCCTGAGTGTATAAAACTGCCAATTGAAAACAAAAATTATTACGTTAAAAAAACAAAAAGCCTACATAAAACACAAATTTTAAGACTTGTTAAAACATGACAATTAAAAATAAAGGCTGGTTTTATTAGCGTTTATATTTTATGTATGTATTGCAATAAATTCATTTCAAAAGTACTTCAAATTAAAATTTATTTAGATCACATAGTTACTTAAAGCTAAAATACAAATTCGTAAATAGTTTACATTTCAAGTTTTTTTTGGGTTAAAAGGAGTTTGGCTTTTAATAATTCATTTTGTAATTCAGCTTTTTCCCTATTTATTTCTAGCATTTTTTATTTATTTGATAATTTTTATATGAGCCCTTCTCAAGACGTTTTAACGTAAGCAATATCTCCTGTTGGTTCTTTTCTTGCCATTTTAAGGTTTTTAGACGCTCATCCCCCATCTTATTTTTTGTATTTTGTAGCTTTTCGACAACTGCTGTTTCCACTGGTTAGTGCTAGTTTAAGGCCCTTTAATATCGTATGACGATTCGTCTTGAATTTGCAATCCCATTGCAGATCCATTTGGATTTACTTTCCAAACTTAACTTTAAGTTAACTAAGTTTTGACAGATCTATAGTGATTTATAGAGAATTATATTTTTGTTAGCAATAAATTCACTTTTGATTTAAAGTTCCTGAAAGTATGGTTTATTAAACTATTTTAAAAATTAGTAACCTTTTCTGAAAAATTATAATTGCTGTGTTTTTTTTCGAAATTTCGAATAAACCGTATCACTGCTTAACATGAATTATTTGACAAACTAATTTAAAAAATGTTTCCAAATCAAAAAAAGTCAAACAAATTAGAAAGAAAAATTTTAAATTTGCTTTGAAGTTTTATATCTGGCGATTTAATTTTACTTTGCAAATTCACAAACCATCACAGGGTGTATTTACCCTGCCAGCAATTTTGTAGTCGACTACGAAAGTAGTCCACTTTAAGTTAACTTTTGTAGATTGACTATAATATAACTACAATTTAATGTAGCACTTCCTTAGAATTTGGTGTTCGATTACGAAAATAACACACTTTTAGATAACTCTTTTAGACTAACTAACGATATACGGCCACAAATGTTGGAAAAAGTCATTGAAAATTGGACGTCCAGATTGGACTACATCCGCGCCAGCCGTGGCGGTCATATGCCAGAAATCATATTTAAAATGTAATGCCACAAGATTATCTTTCGGATAAATAAAATTCATGTCAATCGAATAATCCATCGTTGTTTTATCGCAACTTAAAGTTCTATACCTCTATAAAAAACACCCCTTATAAGCTAACTGCAATGTTATGCAGAACTCACCCAAATACGAAACGTTTATTTATTATTGAAAGCTTCTTGTTTGCGAGATTTGTTTTCTCCCTGTTCTCTCTTTTACCAGATCAAGCTTTTGATGATTTTGTTTTTAGACGAATTATAAACTAGCTACAATGTTATGCAGAATTTCCCCATAATTTAAAACGTTTATGCTATTTCTGATAATATTGTTTTTTCAATTGCACCTTTTTCTGAACTATTTTTAGATTAACTAATAGCTAATTGAAATGTTATGCAGAATTTATTCAAAATGTTATTTTTATTTTTTTTATTCTATATTTTTTACTATTTGAATTCTTTTACGTTGTGAAATTAAAATCAGTCCAGTGTAGGGTTGCCAGGCCGGCTGGACTTGGATGGATTGTTCAGCTTTTTTGATGCTTGTCCAGTTTCAAGCTAAAATTTAATTTGTCCAGCTAAATAGAAATTTTTTAGTACATTGCAATAATGCATATGCAAATATGCATGTGACGGACTGAACCGAAAAAATTTAAGTTTAGTTAAATAAATTTTAAAGAATGCAATGAATTTATTTAATTGTAATATTTTTAAATAATATATCATATGTATATATGTTGATAACAATGGATATTTTAATACAAATTATTTACACAAAATCAAAATTAACATTTTCTCAGTATTTTTTTATGTCCAGCTTTTTTTGTTTTGTCCAGCTTTTTAAAACCCAATGTTCAGCTTTTTAAAACCCAATGTTCAGCTTTTTGCGAATCGGAATCTGGCAACCCTAGTCCAGTGCGTGCTTTTAAGTGCTATTGTAGCTTTAAAAATTATATAATTTTTATTGTTTAAAATGAGTGGGACAAGTAAAAGAAATTTAAAAAGACTTTTTAAAAAAGAAAAAAATAAATTTTTAAACAAATTGAAAACTAATAATAAAATTTGACGAAAAAAAGACTTTTAAAGAAAAAATTGGAGATTGGTATTTTAAAAATATGCCATCTCGCGAGTGTTTCGAAGAACTATTGAAAAATATTGATCGATGAAAATTTGGATGTGCCTTTAAATGCTAATTCATTTATTAATTTTATAACCATATATATTTTGTTTGTTTTTATTATATTAAATAAATAAAACACTTAAAAAATTAAAATGTTTTCAATAATTGTGTTTTTTTCGAAGTTTATATAAATTTTCAGTACAAAATTAAGTAGGTATAAATTTTATAAGTAGGGATACCTATACCTACTTAAAAATTAAGTATGGATAACAATACTCCTAAGTTTTGCAAATAAATACACCCTGTGATGGTTTGTGAATTTGCAAAGTAAAATTAACACAGGGTTAGATCTAAACACATACATAGTGATACAGCTTTTTCTCTAGTATACATTTTCTAAAATCATTAATACTTAGTCTAGATGTTACACTGTTTTTAACGCCTTTAATTTTCTTAATTTCATTGTCTCTATCTATTTTGAAGGAATACATTTTAGCTCGTAAACCAATGAATTCCCTGATAACTTTTCCATTACATTCATCTTTCATCATTCCCAATAGTTTTTTATTTATCAAGGGGAAATTATACACATTTTCATTTCTTATCGAAATGTGTTGGAATATCATTTCTAATATCATAATACATATCATTTGTTTTCACGTCATATATAAATGAATCGGTACCCATATAACAGAGATTAATATTATCAAGATATTTTGTCTTCATATAATCGTAATGAAAATTATACATTTTCCATTTTGATAATTCTAGAACAGAAAACCCAATATAAATGGGTTTATTATATTCCGTTTTCACTCTACTCATTTCAACCGCAACCATTTCTTCAGTAATATTAATACAACTATGGAAATTTGGTTTCGCAATTAGTGATCTGGCTCCTAGTCGTTTTCTTCTATTTTGCCATCCAATTACTATTTTGATGTCTTTTCTTTTATCGACATTTTCCATAGTCTTACCATAGACAGCATTATTGAGTAATTTGAAAGTTTTGTTCAAATGTGTTTTTAGCCAATGTTCTATGATGGTTATTTACATCAGTATATTTTTTTAACCAATTAGATTGATTAAATTGCAGAATTCTATGAATTTTCTTCAGAATTAAATCATGTTGAATGCATTGCTGAAGATTGCGGTAATGTATTATGTAATTCTTTTTGTCATTTAAGTCTGTTATTGATTTTCTATGTTTCATATGCTCAATTTTCTTATTTTCAGCACAGAATGGAAAATCACTATGGTGATTGTGCAATAGAGTTGGATATTCCAAATCTACTTCTAAAATATAATCTGAATCTTCTTCTACAGTAGTTACATTGAAGTCGTCACTGTTGTCAAGCCATTTAAAATTTTTATAGGGAAGATATTGAAACATCGCATAACCATATAAATTATTTACATCTAAATACATTAGATAACTTGATTCTTTTGTTGAATCATAGTCACTAACGTATTTATTATTAGCTGTCACATGTCGCTTACTGCATTGAACAATACCTCCCCTAATATCCCGCATAACGAAATTGTACATGTTGATATCTGTCAATAATTGCAACTCAATTTCAGTTGTTTTCAACATTGCATCCCAAGATAAACCTGGTGTAGTATAATATTGACAGGGGTCTAAATTGTAAATGTTTTTACAAACCTTACGGAAATTTTCTAATACATCAGAAAGCAATAGGACATCACCTTTTAATTATAATAGAAGATAATCTAAAAGTGTCTTACATTTGAATGTATTCCAAACGTTTTCAGCGTGTTCGTAATCATCTACACTAAACGACTCATTAGTAAGTTTATTAAAGAAACATGATCGGGGTGGTAGTACTGTTTCTTCAAGACGGTTGACTGAATCTAGATAGTCATATGGAAAGACACCTTTACGTTTCATTAAACTGAATTCATTTAATAAACTTACTAATGATAATTTGATTTTGTCAGATCATTATCTGACAAATATCCCGGTAGCTTTTCCAAACTTGATGGCATAAACCGACAGAATCTAGAAAACGTAGTTCTATAGTATTTTTTTTCATCTACATTAATCTTTTTCAATATAAATACATACAATTCTTTGTTTAAGGGAATTACATTTATATCACCCTGAATAGAAGAGAGTTCTCTTACAAACGAATGACAATCATATGATGAAAGATTATGAAAGAATACAGGAATAAATTTTGCTATTTGATACTCTAAATTACATATGTTATGTGCCGGTCCTCTATATTCACCTGGTAAGTGACAATGATCGGCTACTCGATCTACAGGAGATAAAATTTTTTTGCAATTTTGGCAAATTGTATCCTCTTTCTATCTAATCTGTTGAGGAGGTGTTAAGATATTCATTGGTTTCACGATACTTAAATAATTAACATATAAATCTGTACAATCTTTAACTAAATTTGCAAAGAAATGTTTTGGTGCATCATCCCACTGTACATTCTAAATTTATCAAAGCGTTAAATGAACATTTGATGTAATAACTATAAGCAAATGGAATATGTTTTTGTATTGACTTAACATTAGTTGAATTTTGAATATTAATAGTCTCTAGACACTCAAAATCAGCGTAGACTACAAAAGGTACATCCATTTGCTTTTTGAAATTTTTAGAACTTATAATATTATTGTCTATAGAGGGTAGTCTGGTTACGATTTTGTTGCACTCTGAAAATGTATTAAACATGTATTACCCATATAAATACATCGGCGGTGAGTTGTTAATTGACTTTTAATTAATCTGAAACAATTTTATATTGATATCATTTTTTTTAAGATAAAATTGTGGAATCTCTCACCATCTTCTAGTAATAATAAATTAACGTGCTTAGCTTTTTCATTTATACTGGAATAGTATGTTCCGACTATATCATTGTTATCATTCAACCCAAACACGTTCACGCTAATATCGAGATTTTTCATTTCAAAATCTTAAATTTTATTCGTTGGTAGCGGAAAGGTCAAATATTGAAAATTTAAAACAATACCGTTTTCCAACGTGATAATATCACTGATGTTATTAATTTTATATTATGTGGTTCTGCTAGAATTGTTATTAATCGGATACATTGCTGATATAATAGCCAACTTGAAACAATATTGATCATTGTTTTGAACATTAATGCATGCATGTTTCTTTTGTACTGTGGTTGGTAGAGGTATATACTGCGAACCTTTTATGCACTGATATTTATTTATATTAATTTCTCTCCGCAATATTTGTATTAATGTCCAACCGCTATCACGTTCCTGGAATTCACTCATTTTCTTAACAATAACATAACACTGTGTTTTGTAAATATTTAGAATATCATCCGTAGTTGATGATGAGAGATTAATTACAATCATTTTAGTCTGATGTGATTCCAATTTGATGTAACATAAATTCTCCTCTTCTTTAACCAGCATGTATTCACAAAATATCTCCAGATTGAATTTTATATTATCATGTTTTTGAATCATATCACCTAACAGCTTAACCACTTTGAATTTAATTCCCGATAAAAAGTTCTCAGGTATTAAATCTGTTTCATTATTATTCGCAATAAAATATGTAATGATGCGATTATTAAACACTGATCGCACTCATTTTACTTCATCATCATCAATATCAACACCATTATCACCACAATTAAGTTTATGAGTATTTGTTCTAATATATTGATGCCAATTTGTCTTTGGAATAAGTTGATTGCAGTCCGTACAATTAACAGTCTTAAAAGTTTCTCGTCCATCTCCAATCTTAGAACGTTGTAAGACGTGTTGGTGATAATTCAGTTGGTTTGAGAAATACTTATTGCAAGGTGTACATTTAAATGTTGTGGATGGTCCATCATGATACAATCTTTGATGTCTTTTTAAATTCCTATTCAAAGTGAATCATTTTTTACACAATTCACAAATAAATCCCGACATTTCTTTTTTTTTTAAATTTTGCACTGGAAAATATAACTTGCTGTCAATTTCTATCACAAGAATGACTTCTAAATCCTGAAAACAAAACTATGTTTCTATTTAGGAATAAAAAAAAATCATAAGGCGTCTCGCTGTTTGTTGTTGTTTTGTTTATAACAAAGCACTACTATTATTTGCAACAATGTATCGTTATCCCACATTTGACTCTTATAAAATGTGTCCACAAGAAGAGGACTACACATAACGGAACAATAAAAAAATAATTAAACGAAACCACATCCAAAATTCTTTATGCTTGAAATTAAAAACTGTAATATACGCAAGCGTTTTAAAATTAGTTTACATTAAAAATTACTGGGATGTAGATGAGGGAACGTGTACACACGCATTATGTCCATCCAATCATTCTTTTACAAAGTATTACAAATAAAATGAACATGCACAATCATGTTTCTATTTAGGTATACACAGCTGCACATTTCTTGAGTCTGCGTTTTAAAATTTGTTTACATTAAAAAAAAAATAACAAAGCACTGTTATTGGGGCAATTCACACAACTTTGTATCGTGTATGTTGTATTGAATACATTTGTTTCTTTGTGAACGCTGAATGCAATGCTGTATTGTGTATTTCGTGGCATTCAAACAATTTGATAGCCCGAAACCAACACAACATATGAAAACATATACACATTTTTTTCATTCACACAATTTGATAGCACGAAACCAATACAACTTTTAAAAACATATGAAAAAAATGTGTATAAGTGTATCAGATTTTTATATGAAAATTATCAACAACAATCATACACTGTTGTATGTTCTTCCAACAATACAATGAATACAACGATACAACGGCTTGTGTGAATTGACCAATTGTTTATAACAATGTATCGTTATCCCACATTTGACTATTATAAAATGTATGCACAAGAAAAGGATTACACATAACGGAACAAAAAAATAAACGAAACCACGTCCAAAATTCTTTATTATTTAAATTAAAAACTATACGCTAGCGTTTTAAAATTTGTTTACATTAAAAATTAATCTTATTGATCTTATGCTTAAGAATAAGAAATCATAAGGAGTCTCGCTGTTTGTTGATGTTTTGTTTATAACAATGTGTCGTTATCCCACATTTGTCTACAAGAAAATTTGTCCACAAGAAAGGGATTACCCATAACGGAACAAAAAAAAATTAAGCGAAACCACATCCAAAATTCTTTATTCTTAAAATTAAAAACTGTAATATGCGAAAGTGTTTTAAAATTTGTTTGCATTAAAAATTAATCTTATTGATCTTATGCTTAAGAATAAGAAATCATAAGGAGTCTCGCTGTTTGTTGTTGTTTTGTTTATAACAAAGCACTGTTATTGCTTATAACAATGTGTCGTTATACCACATTTGTCTACAAGAAAAGGATTACACATAACGGAACAAAAAAATAAACGAAACCACATCCAAAATTCTTTATTCTTTAAATTAAAAACTATACGCAAGCGTTTTAAAATTTGTTTACATTAAAAATATTCTTATTGATCTTATGCTTAAGAATAAGAAATCATAAGGAGTCTCGCTGTTTGTTGTTATTTTGTTTAGAACAAAGCACTGCTATTATTTGTATTTTCCCACATTTGTCCACAAGAAAAAAAATTTATACATAACGGAAATATATCACTAATAAAAAAATTAATTAAACGAAACCACATCCAAAATTCTTTATTCTTAAAATTAAAAACTGTAATATGCGCAAGAGTTTTAAAATTTGTTTACATTAAAAAATATTCTTATTGATGCTTAAGAATAAGAAATCATAAGGAGTCTCGTTCTTTGTTGTTGTTTTGTTTATAACAAAGCACTGCTATTGTTTGTAGCAATGTATCGTTATCCCACTTTTGACCATCAGCAAATACAAAAAAAAAAAAAAATTAACAAAAGCATAACATTGCACAAGTCCACAATTTGAGTTTACGGTACCCTACATCACGCACTCCTGATCATCGGTATCATGATCTCAGACTCGAGACGAACCAACTCACACACACTTTAAAAGTGTCACACATACACACACTCATTTTGTCCGTTCAATCTACATGTTACAAACCTATCGACTAACCGACCACTATCGACTGTAGCGTAGGCATGCTCCCAAATTTGTATGGAAAATTTGGTCTAGAAGGTACATACATTTTCACATTACATGTTACAAACCTACCAACTAATCGACCACTACCAACTGTAGTGTAGGCATGCTCCCAAATTTGTATGGAAAAAGTGATCTAGAAGGTACATAATAAAGGTCTGCACAAATGTATTTGACTTCAAAAAGTACATAAGATCTAGCATACACGCACACTTATCCGAAAAAGAAAAGTACTTTTTTTTGAGAACAACAAAATTATCGAATAACTTCTTGTTGTTATTTGACTGAGTTCGCTTCATACAAATACATGTTCAACTTTCTTTCTTACTCGAAAATACCGGCACCAAACATGTCGGGTACAATGAGTACCACCAAACTTCACGTAGTACTACAAATACCAATGAGTACTGCAAATACCACAAAGAAGTTTGGCAAAAAAATTATTACGTTTTAGTAATTTTAAGTGATTTTTTTGTTATTTTAATTGTTTTTAGTTCATTGAAAATAAAGACTTTTTTAAATCAAAAAAATTAATATTTTCCAAAAAAATTTGATTATTTTTTATTTCTATTTTTTTAATTTCAATTTACCAATAAATAAATGTCTAACAAGTCGTTTATAAGTTTGTTCATACACATAAGCATTTATATGTAAAAAAAACATCAGTTATGTGGTGTTTTATACTGCGAGTATTTGAAGTACCACATGAAGTGAACATAATTTTAGGAGTACTTGTTTTTGCGGATATATTTTTCAATGAGCACTCTTTTTACGGAACATAAGCAGCTTCGGATAAATTCTTACTCGTATTGCAGTATGCATAAAGTGTTTCAAAAATTTTATTTCAAAAATGATGTTATCGGCTGAATTGGAAGAACTATTAACTACTGCGGTAGTGCGAATTAACTCCAAAGAAGTTTCTTGTAACGTAATTGTCTGTGCAAATATCAATTGTTTTTATACGTTACGAGAAACTATTGACATCTACGTTTTCACCGTATTTTGCGTTTAATTTTGTAAAAAAATTAACTAGCTTGGCAAAACCAGTACCGGAACAGATGAAAATGGCCGACAATCTTCAACGACCCATGATGCACAGGTATCGATGGTAGCACTTTTGTCTTCAGGTGCAACTTTTTCCAGTACCGCCGCCTCCTTCTAATCTTGGCAACATGTATGTCTTATAAGATTTGAAGTTTGTTTTTTATATCTTTTAAAGTACACTAGCACTATGTTCATGTACCTTCTGGGCCACTTTTTCCATACAAATTTGAGATCATCAACACGCTACACTCGGTAATGGTCGGTTAGTCGACAGGTTTGTAAATGTAATGTGAAAATGTATGGGGTTTCTGGGCCACTTTTTCCATGCAAATTAGGGATCATCCCTACGCTACACTCGGTAATGGCCGGTTAGTTGATAGGTTTGTAACATGTATTGTGAAAATGTAATGCTTTTAATGTGTGTGTGTCATAGTTGGTTGAGTGATTGGTATGTAACATTTGATAGAGAGAGTAATGTAGGGTTATGTAGGGTGATTGTGATGCGTTTATGCCGGTTATTTTATAGTTTCATATTTTTGTGAAAAATAAGCTAAATATTTTTTAGGTATGTAACATTTGTTAGAGAGAGTGACGTAGGGTTATGTATGGTGATTGTGATGCGTTTATGCCTGTTGTTTAGTTTATTCAATGCAAAACGCATATCAAGTTACATACTGTCTGCCACGCGCCATGATATATTTTTCCTTGTGATATTAGATCTGCAGACGTATGAATTCTCTCGTTTTGCCAGGTATGATTAACGCTGAAATAAAAAAAAAAAATTTATAATGTTAATGTTTAATAGCATAGTCGTAAAAGATTGCATTCTTTATTCAATTTTTTTACGATTTAATGTTGAAGGTAAATATAGTTGCATGTGTTCTTGTTGTGCAATGTTGAGTGTTTTTGAATTTAATTAACTTTTTCCTAATACATTATTACCGAATTCGATTCGTGCATTTATAGTGGGACCATCGAATTGTGGTAAAACTAATGTGATGATAAGTCTAATTGAAAGTCCTAACGGATTGAGATTTAAAAACATATATATATATTCGAAATCATTATATCAACCAAAATATTGCCATCTAAGAAAATTAATTAAACGATAAAAGAAATTAATCTATTTACGTTTTCGGAAAATGAAAAAGTTCTAAGTCCAGTCCAGTTCTAAGTCCAGCAAAAGCTCATCCACATTCTATAATAATATTCGATGATGTTATTTGTGGGAAACAAAATAGTATAAGAGACTACTTCTGTATGGGAAGACATAAATTTATTGATTGCTTTTATTTGTGTCAAACATATACTAAAATTCCAAAACATCTAATACGTGATAATGCAAATATGATTATAATGTTCAAACAGGATGAAATGAATTTAAAACATATATATAATGATCATGTTATTGGCGATATGACTTTTAAACAATTTGATGACCTTTGTAGTGAGTGTTGGAAAGATAAATATGGATTTCTTGTTGTAAGCAAGGATGATTTAATAAATAATGGACGTTATCGAAAAGGATTTGATAGTTTCATATAACTATGATATGTTATTTAATAATTAGATAGCAAGCAAGTCGTGAGCACATATAAAGCAGATCGTGAGCAGATATAAAACAGATCGTAACCAATTATAAAGCAGATTGTGTGCAGATAGCAAGCAGATCGCGACCAGATATAAAGCAGATCGTAACCATATATAAAACAGATCGTAACCAGATATAAAGCAGTTCGTGAGCAGATATCAAGCAGATCATAACCAGATACAAAGCAGATCAAAATCAATATAAAAAAAAATATTATAATGTCTAAAAATTCAAATCATAATAAAGTGTTAGAAGATCTTGTAAAAACAAGAGCTGTTCTAAAGGAAAAGTTAAAAAATATTAAACTGAATCAAATAGATAGACTTAATTTATTAGAAGATACCAATAACAAAACCACTTAAAAAAATCATCGGAAAACTTGAAGATAAACATAAGAATATGTATGTAGACAACACTATTGATGGCGACAATGACAATGATGACGTAAATAGCGATAATGAAATCATCGGAAAGTTTGAAGATAAACATAAGGATATAGACAACAGTATTGATGATGACGATGATTATGAAGACGCGAAGGGTGATAATGACGATTTTCAATATGAAAATATGTCAACTAATGATAATGATGATGAAGAAAACTATGGTCATAATGGACCTGTATCAAGTACAAGTTAAGAGCTACGGTAGTTATTTTTATAAAACAAAGAAAATAATATTAAAAATAAGATATATTGTAACAAAGAAAATAATATTACAGATAAGACATATTTAAATCACAAACATATTATGTAAACAAAGTAATTAGACCTGGAAAATATTATTAGTTCCAAGGTCAGATAGGAGTCGTTGAGGACCTTTGGACTAGACCGTATCCGTCTCTGCTGGGTTCCGGGTCATAGCGGAATACTGGGCAATGAGACGGCGGATGGCCTTGCTAGGTTAGGTTCGCTCTCTGGGAGCGATTTAATAGTTGGTCCTGACCCCCCGGTCTGCCACCTCTACAGTCTCATCAATAGATGGGTCGGGGAGGAAGAGCAGAGACGTTGGGGGAACGGATCGGGTTGTTTTGTCTCTAGATGTCTATGGCCTGCTGTGGACAGTAAGAGAACAGGTAGGCTGCTGGGCTTGGATAAGGCCAGCTTAAGGTTAGTCGTCGGGTTTATCACAGGGCACTGCGAGATTAGGTCGCTGACGGGGATCTGGAACAGATCCCAGCCGGACTATTGCAGGGCATGTTGCGATGAGGAGGAGTTGGAGACTATCGAACATCTCCTCTGTAACTGCCCGGCCCTTGGTAGGTTGAGGCTGAGGACCTTTGGCAGGGCCTTCTTTGAGAGTTTGAACTCTGCGTCAAGAGCCGACATCAAGGCTCTCCACAGATTCATTAGTGGCTTAGGCTGGTTGAGAGGCGCTAGGGCTTCATCAGGGTAGTCGCACTCTCCCTTCTTTGTTGGGTCTATGTGACCCCTCCGCTTCCCATTCTCCCTTTCCTATCTCCTCTCCTTTATATCCTATTCCCTCTCTTATCCTTCCTCTTTAAGGGACCTTTACAATGGGTCAATTCGACCTCCGGGTACTGTACTTGTCAAACCTAAGGTCAGATAGATAACAAAGAAAGATACAAACATTGTAAACAATGAATATCATAAATACACAAATATCATAAAAATATCACAAATAATAAATAACGATAAAATAGTTTAAGAATAACGAAAATGTCGATAAGAAAAATATGTTTAAGAATAATTTTAAGATAGAACGAAAGTATAAATAGAAATGTAAATACTTTCGCTCGCCAGTTCGTAAGTAAACTCAATATAGAAAATATTAATATAAAGAACGCTTCAAAAATACAGTGGTCGCAGCAAGGAAGTAAAAAAAAAATTTTTTTTCAAAAAAAAAAAAAAAAAAAGAGTGAAGTGAATCTTACATAGAACAGGATATTCATGAAAAAAACAACTAGAGCTAAAATATTGGACAGCAATAGAAATCTAGATACGATGGATCAATCGATGATGAATCAACTATTACAACAATTGGCTACTCTTCAAGTAACTATGCAAACCATGCAACAAGAAAATGCAGAATTAAAAAACAGACAGATTCAACAACAACCTAAAGTTCTGGAGCCAAGAGTAGCTTCATATGGTAATCCTAGTGAAATTAATCTGGAGATATTTAAATCACTATCCACATTCGATGGGAAAGCAAATAATTATCGACATTGGCGAGAAGATGCGATACGTTTAGTGGACAGTATCAGCCAACATACAAATTCGAATAAATACGTAGAAGCAATAACCATCGTTAAATCAAAAATAACTGGGCCAGCAGCAGATATACTCCTAAATCACAACACGATTTCCAACTTCGAAGCAATATTAAATAGGTTGGATTATACCTATTGTGATCAACGGCCACTCTATGTCCTAAAGGACGAGCTAACTAAGCTCCAAAGTATAACAAGTAGTGCAACCTTTGACAGTTGAAAAACGTTCATAACATATAAACGCAGGACGACTTAGAGGGAGAAAAAAAATCTTACAATGTATTGCAAAGCAAATGTGTTAGAAGCAACAGATATACAGAGTGAAAACTGGCGGATAAAGCAGAAAAATTAAATGTAAACAAACATTTATTTTGTGTTAAAAAAGGGAAAATTTGGAATATTTTTTAATTTCTTCAATGAAAATTTTAAAGATTCTTAAATATTTAAATATTAATCGAAATGTGGTTGATTTTCGGTCACAATGAATATAGCTTCATGTGCAAAAGGTTATTAACAAGCTAAATATTACAAGATCAAAATAAGACGTACTGCTCATAAAAAAGTTTTCTTGTTGAAAGTTGCCAATATTTTTTAATTTCTTGAGAGAAAAAGTTAAAAATTATTAATGTTATTAGTTGTTTTTATTATTTATTAATAGTTTTAGACAAAAATTAAATTTTTTATTAACTCTCGCCAATAATAAAAATCCACCCCGAAAATAAAACATAAACAAAACAAAGTTGCAATCAGAGAGAGACAGAAATACTTTTTGGTAATATTTGCTGTCTCTTTCACGACTGGTCTATGAACTGTCAAACCGTTGCGTTACTGGTTAACTGTGCTAAGCTCACACAAGGCAAATCATCACTATCCGAATTTCATGATCAGGTTAGTAAAGCCTTAACAGTGATCACTTCCAAAATATCGATGTCTGGGGATCCACCAGAGACAATAAAATGCATGACAGCACACGCCATGGAGGATGCGGTGCGTACATTAAAAAACGGAATAAATAATGATTTTATTAGATCAACGCTCTATTTAAACCCAATCAAGGATTTGGAGCATGCTTATGCAGTTGCCCAAACCATAGAGCACGACAACATCCATAAAAACATCGTAAATCAAAGAGAAAATGGCCAGCACAACACGAAACAACCCCACAGAGAATATCATCAACATTATAGAAGACCCTCATTTCGTCCATTTAACCAACACCAAAATAATTGGCAGCAACTAAACAATTTGCCGAAACCAGAACCAATGGATATATCCTCTGGCAATACGAGACAAATTCACCAAAATAACAAGGGATTCCACAGTCAACCCTGGAAAAGGATGAGGGAACAGAGTGGAAACTTCAACCAAAACAGAAAATTTCAACGCAATAACAGGATAGAAACAACACAGCCTAGAGATGACAACAGTAGCACCACAACGGAAAAAAGTAGTAAGTCATGTTGTAAATATAGTAAGCATTTAAACTGATTGATGGGTTGCTCTATATATTTATGAAAGGCTCTTTCGTAGTTGTCCTAATACTAGCTTCTATTTTTGTGGTAAAAGGCAAAGGACCTATTTTATTGTTTTCTTGCATTCATTTTTCTATTTCCTCTTCATATTGTTTATCTCCTATAGAGTAATTGAATTTGTGAAAAAGAATATAAAATCTTTATAGATTGTGGTGCAACCCATAATTATATTAATAAGAATTTAGTTATTGGAGATAGAATAAGAACAAAACCAATTAAAATGATCACCATGCATGGTGAATCTATCTTAACACATAAACAAAAATTAAGGAATTACATATACGGCATAGCCGACCTTACTATCTTTACCGATCATCAGTCATTAACTTACGCTATTTCGGAAAAGAATCCCAACCCTAAGCTAAAACGCTGGAAAGCTATCATAGAAGACTACGGCGCTAAAATAAAATACAAACCAGGCACTGAAAATATAGTAGCCGATGCATTATCTCGTCAGACTATAAATGCATCTTCAATTGACACTGCGCATTCAGCTGAAAGTTCAAGTAGTGACATCATCAAAACAGTTTCCCAACCATTTAACTCGTATGGTATTCAAGTAGAATTGGTATCAACTAGAAACTTAGTGGAAACACGAACACGAACTATTTTTCCTGGAAAAGTCCGACATACTGTTAACTTTATTAACAATGACAACTTAATAACAGAATTAAAAAAATGTATACCTCCTAAGAGAATCATATCGATACACACAGATATGGAAAATTTACATAAATGTGGAAAAATTATTAAAGAAACGTTTGTTGGAACTAATTTTGTTTATACACCAATCAAACTAAGAGACATATTAGATAAAAATGAACAGATAAGTATAGTCAAAGAAACACATGATAGAGTTGAAGCTGCAAAAATACATAAATGAAATACTTGAAAAACACTATTGGCCAGAATTAAAAAGGGATGTAAAAAAATATAATAACAAGTGTTCAGCTTGTTTATTTGGCAGATATGAAAGAAATCCCATAAAAGAACCATTACGTGACTCAACCATACCAACACAGCCTAGAGAATTCATACATGCAGATATTTATTATAACAACAAAACAATGTACTTAACAACCATGGACAAATTCTCTAAATATATAGTAGAACGCGAAATCGAAACTAAAGTAGGAATGGAAAACGTATTAGAAGAAATTATCACTACAAGTTTCCCTGAATGTAAACGTTTGATAACTGATAACGAGGCATCTTTTGTCACACCAGCCATCAAGCAAATGTGTTATAAATACGGCATTCGAAAATTAGAAACGCCAGTCCACAGATCAGCAGCAAACGGACAAGTCGAAAGAGTACACAACTCAATTAACGAACTAACACGAATATTTAAAATCAGTAATCAATCCTCAAGTAGAGAAGAAATATTTAGTGCAATCACAGAACTCAACAATTCAGTACACAGTGTAACAGGCTATCGACCAAAGGATATATACTCAACAAATATAAATAAAGAAAAAATAATAGACAACTTAAAGGAAGCATCAAAACAATTCCTAACCCGTCTGAATAAAAATACAAAACATAGGGCATTTGCAAAAGGAACGCAAATACTAGTGAAAATAACTGGTATTAGAAATAAAAACTTACCGCGTTATAAAAAAGAAATCGTCAAAGAAGATTTAGGAGACATCATCCTAACAGAGAAAGGAAAAACAGTACATAAAAACAATATAAAGAACATCACCTTTTCGAACAATGAAGAAAGTATTCCGGATTATAGCCGTGTTGGCAATATTATTCCAGAAACTAGAAGCAACAATCGAGATAGAGCACATAGAAGAAAAAAATACGTATTAACCCGAACTGATGATACATATTTATTTGATGAATATACATTTTTGTTTCATGTAACTAATTTAACAAAAATCATTAAATCATATGAAGAAATATTTGATAAAAATTCTTACCCTAATGTTGAGGAACAGGTCTTAATGAAGAAAATAGAAACACTAATCGATCAACTTAATGAGCATAGAATTGAAATCTGAAGTTCATTACTGGCATACCAGACCATGATGACGTAATTAAAATAGAAACTAAAATTAATACACTAATTGAAAATAATGAAAAACAAAAACAGATTAACTCTAGATTCGAAAAAATTATGGATTCTATACGAAGAGAACCAACAGAAACGTACATCGCGACCAAACTAATTTACGACCAACTATTGACACTGGTCAGTGGTGCGATAAACACTTTTAACAGGTTTTACCATTAACCACACATTTTCTGGTTTGCACTAACCACTATATGATTCACTAACTTATTTTTAGCCACGGTAAACAGTTTTATTTTTCTCTACATTCAAATTAAAGTCACATGGCAACCTTGCATGTAATGTTTTTAATATTTAAAATAATTTGCTTTTAATTTTTTCATTATTGGTTGGTTTTTGTTGGTTGGTTTTTGTATATATGTATATATTTATCTTATTTACTTGTAAATACTTGTTTTTATTGTTAATGCACTCTTATTTTATTGTTTTTAAATGAATTGTTTCCATTTATTTTTGTTACCAAATAAATATTTATTTGTATGAATGGCGTTTAATTTAAATTTTTTTATTAAAATTTATTTATCAATATGACTGTGCTAATACTTCCTTTTATTTACAAATAATGTAATGAAAGAAGTCCTTGTTCCATATAGAGTGTTTTGGGAATTATGTACATATGTGTATATTAAAATATGTACAATTGTAATAAATAAATACATAATTTTACTTAAAAATTTATAAAAAAATTGTTTTATTTAATAAAATATGCACATGTTTTCTATATTTCTACAAACGACATTAATTTATATATTTGGCCTGCAAATTGTTTTACATAAGCAAAAATGAGTTCCTAGAAAAAAGAGGAGGTGTTACTTTTTGCTAAAAACTATTGCCTATGTAAAAAAATGTGTAATTAGGCGGTCTTGAATTCGTTTTGCTAGCGAAGATGGTAGATCTTGATTTACATACTCGATATTTGTATGAGTCTCTGGGATCTCAAACTCTCTTTCGTAAATTTGGTTATGCAAGTCCATATTATGTAGCGTTGCGCAGGCGTTAACAACTTTTCCGGCAAATCCAGGAACATACAGAAGAATTCTTTGTTTTGATAAGCATCGCCAAGTTCCTTTTAGAACGCCAAACAGCCATTCAACTGGATTACGAGCTTTACACAAGGCCTCATTGTACCGAAATTTAGAACTTCCTTCTAATTGGTTTGGTAGTGGAGTCATTAACCATGGCTTCAATGGGTACCCAGAATCTCCTGTAGATTTTTATGTGTTTTTAATAGATTTTTTTTTTATATACATATCCAAATTATATAATCCAATTAAAAACATGTTTTGGCTTCTATTTTCAAAACTTCGATGCATGACTCTTCAAATTGCAGAGGAGCTCCATATGTAAGAGTCATGCCGCGCTCCTGGGTATTTGGCATTCACGTTTAAAATTTTCAGATAAGGATCACATATCTGCAAGTATGTATATACATAAATAAAAATCTATCGGTGTTTTTTTTTTTTTTTTTGCAACGACTTACTGAAGACTGGCTCATGGATAAGCCCCATAGCTCTCCTACAGGCCGTTGGTAACACCCAGTTGCATAGAAACGTAAAGTCACTAGCACCTGCAAAAAATAACTTTTTTAATTTTCTAAATACATGTATGTACTATATATATATACCTGTTTTTCTGCCGATATTGCAGTGATTCCAGAACCTTTTAGTAATATATATAATATAATTTCCTCAACCAATTCGGGATTTAAGCGATATAGTTTTTTAAATTCTGTTCCTGCCAACCCAAAAGGATTATTTAAGTCACGAAGATCACGCCGGTTGACTGAAGGGGCACTATCAGCTGGCTCATTATTAGATAAATTGTAGGCTAAATACTCAAACGCCATTATAGGCACAATTTTCTAAAAACACTTTAAACCGCAAAAAAATGTTGGCGTTTATAAACCAGAATTTATTTGGTTAAAAATAACAGCTGATTGAAACAACTGACTTTAAACGACAACATAAATCGTTAAAGTGTTAGTGAATAGTAGAATGGTTAATTTTGTGGTTAATATTTTTAAAAGACACAATTGCCGTTAAAAAAGCTTAGTGAATCGCACTGCAGAACAATAAACGCTGCCAAAAACAATGAGTACCTAGCTGAATCACTAAATCTAGATGATGTTAAAGAATTAACAGAACATAAATTATCGGTTGTACCAATCATCAACATACTGGAATATTCCGACATTCTTATAGCAAGAACCAATGATTCAATCATTACTATATACAAGTACTAAAGACGTGCACAGTTACAACTGAATACACAAGTTTCGTAGTGTTTACTGCTGTGTGTGTGTATTGATGAGTACTTGAGTAGTTCTTGTACAAGTTGGTATTGTTACTTTCTCAAACATAGTAAGTATGAGTGAGTATAAAGATAATAAGAGTAACATATTTGTTTTGCTATATTTTATTCAAACAAATAAAATAGATAATAAGTGTGGTACAATAAGTAACTTATTGTATGCTGTATGCATATGGACATTAAATTACAAGCAGAATACGAACACTAATAAAACAACTATAATAATTTGCGTTTTATTATGTTTTTTTTTTTATATAAAAAATACAAAAAATTAATATTCAGTATTTAAAGATGTTTTTAAAACAAAACTAAAAAAATTCAGTTGATAAAAATGTACAAAAAAATAATATATAATTCAGTACTTTAAAATGTTTTTTAAACAAAATTAAAAATAGAAACTAAAATTCAGTTAAACTAATAAATTTATTCTATGGAATTTATATTTACAAACAATATTTCGTTAAATGATTTTCCATTAAAGCACTTATGTTTATTTAAATTTGAAAGTGCATTTTTATTGTACTTGTATACATTTTTAAAATTTTTGCACCCAACAAAATTTATAATATCCGAATCATTTTGATATTTAACCATACCAAAGCAATCCCATATCTTGCTTCGTCCTCTTATTTAGCAAATTTTATATTCACCAAACACAATTTTTTCTTTTCTTTCCAAATTATTCATTTTATATTAATATGTATATATACTTCAACTAATCCACATTCGTTTTACTATAAATAACAATAAACACTCAAAAATACTTGTAGTACAACAGATATTTGAGAGCAAGGAACAAATACAATACAATACTCGACGCAAAACCATAAAGAACTGTTATTGTTTTTGTGGGTAGAGTAGATGAGTAAAAGCAAAAGCAGACAATATCAGTTACACTCATTCTCTCATTTATACTAATAGTACATGGTATCTACCATGGTGTATTTGTTTTACAAATACTTTGTGGTGTACTACTGCACGTCTTTAACAAGTACCCCATCATTAACAACTATTTACACCACTTAGCACTAAACATGGTAAAGTTTCCACTGACAAAGAAATCGCTCTCTGTAATAATGTCTATACTAGGGTATGTAATTGTAAAAATTATTTAGGTAAAAATATATGCAAAACCAACACCACAAATGATGACTGCATCAAACCTTTATTAGAAAATAGAAAAGCCAAATGCATAGTATTACAGGAATATAATTACCCATTATTAAAAATAGGCGAAGGATTCATTCTCTTAGATGGTGTAAACACTGTAGATAATGAAACTATTACTGGAACTATTTTAGTGAAATACACAGACAGAGTAGTGATTAATAATATTACGTACACAAATATTCATGATTAAATAATAGAGGCAATCAGTGTTGCCGTTTTGGGCTTTTCCTACCAAATTTGGTTGGATTTTTTTTATTTGGTAGGATGGTAGGTAAAAGTGATTTTTGGTAGGATGGATCAAAATTTTTATAGGCAAAAAAGCAGAAATGTATATTGAAAATAATCTTAGCTCCGAAGAAATATTTGAAGTTAAACATAATATATTAAAATTTTATATTGAATTATTAAACCAAATAAATTCTAGATTTGATTTTAAACGCGAAGATATCAAACTTTTACAAATAATTACTCCATCGAAAGTACTCTCTAAAGAAGATTTACATATATTGTCCCTTGTTTTAAAAGTTTATAATCTCATAGATTGTGATCCTGATATTATTATTTCTCAGTGGAACTTGATAAGACTCTCGGACATAAATCTTTCAACTGATTTAAATATTGATTTATTTTGGGATCAAATAAATTCAATTAAAAATGGTTTAAATGAGAGAACTTATGGTATTTTGGCTAACTTGGTTTTTAATATGCTTTCCTTGCCACATAGTTTTGCAGCTGCTGAACGTACGTTTTCTTCACTCTCTTTAATAAAAACTAAATTAAGAAACAAACTAGACCCTAGTACCATTACGCTTTGTAAGGAACTTGTAAAAAATAATGATCCACACTATGTGTGGTCAGGAAATAGAGATTTGCCTAAAAATCAAATACTAAATGTTCATACACATACATACATAGTAATTACGTAGTGTGTCGGCTTATTAGACGAAAGGCCCGAGTTCGAATCCCAGGTCAGACATCAAAACGAAAATATGAAAATATTTCTTCGGCGACTTCCTCTCAGTAAATTTCTGGCAAAAACTCTGAGAGTATAAATTGCCTTGAAAAGCTTCTCAAAAATCTGCCGTTCGGAGTAGACTTTAAACTGTAGGTCCCGCTACTCATGTATAAAATTAACGCACACTAGGAAGCTAGGACGTTGTACAATGGGTCAGTTCGACCACCGGGTACTGTACTTGCCACAGTTGACAAGTACACGTCCTCTCACCTAACCTAACCTAACCTTCATACATAATTGGCCCTTACAACCCTTCAGTCAAGATTACGGCCTACCTTCTCACACCACTCATGTTGTGTGCCTTAATTTTATACTTGAGTGGCGGGACCTACAGTTAAATGTCGACTACGAACGACAGATTTTGAGAAACTTTTTCATGGCAGGTTTATTTACTCTCAGAGTTTTTGCCAGAAATCTGCTGAGAGGAAGTCGCCGAAGAAATATTTTTATTTTTCATATTTCGTTTTGATGTCTGGCCTGGGGCTCGAACCCGGGCTTTACGTCTAATAAGCTAGTACACTATCTACTAGACTACAAATGTACATATCAAACATTATTTTACTGTGTTTTGTTACTTTTGTTCTACTGTAGATAAAAACTGGCCGTTAATGTATTTTTTAGTTTAGAAATGTTATTAGAAATGCATTTTATGGATTATTTTTGTTATATTGTTGTGTTTTGTTGCTTATTAATACATGTAAAATTATATGTAATACTTTTTTAATAAAAAAGTTATACTTTTTCTCAAAAAATATATATATTTACATTATTTAAAAAACTGGTAGGTTTTCAACGATTTTGGTAGTTTTTTGACAAAAATTTGGTAGGATTAAAATTTGTTCAATGGCAACGCTGGAGGCAATACATAATAAACATGATGAGGATTTAGAAATAACAAAAATAATATCATCCTCTTCAGAATTAGCATTTAACAACATAGACTCTCTAAAGAAATTCATAATACCATTAGAAACACATCCTATTAAATACACTTTATATATAATTTTAGTAATTATAGCTACAATGATACTCGCATTTATCATTCTAAAGGTAACAAAATACTATGTAACATTAAGAGAAATTAGGACTAGAGAGAATTTCCAAGTTTTATATAACACAGAGCTAGAAAGAATCAGACGTGAATTAAGTATTAATTAGGCATGAATCGAGGCGATTCATTTTTTAAGTGAGGGGAGAATTGCGAATCGGGACGATTCATTTTAAGTGAGGGGAGAGTTAAGAGCTACGGTAATTATTTTTATAAAACAAAGAAAATTATATTAGAAATAAGATATATTGTAACAAAGAAAATAATATTACAGATAAGACATATTTAAATCACAAACATATTATGTAAACAAAGTAATTAGACCTGGAAAATATTATTAGTTCCAAGGTCAGATAGATAACAAAGAAAGATACAAACATTGTAAACAATGAATATCATAAATACACAAATATCATAAAAATATCACAAATAATAAATAACGATAAAATAGTTTAAGAATAAAGAAAATGTCGATAAGAAAAATATGTTTAAGAATAATTTTAAGATAGAACGAAAGTATAAATAGAAGTGTAAATACTTTCGCTCGCCAGTTCGTAAGTAAACTCAATATAGAAAATATTAATAAAGAACGCTTCAAAAATACCACTGTATTTTTGAAGTAATTATTTTTTTCTATCTTAAGAATCCAGATTCTTAATTTACATGTATCAAAAACTTGAAAAGAAAACAAAGTTTAAAGCTAACGAAAAACTCTCCATTATTTGAAAATATTCAATTACTTATTAATAATAAGCAATTGGATAAAATCTATGGTTTTAATCAAGATAAAGACGGAAATTGGAAATATGGCAAAGAAAAATTAATTGGTCAATTCACACAAGCCTTTGTATCGTTGTATTCATTGTATTGTTGGAAGAACATTCAACAGTGTATGATTGTTGTTGATAATTTTCATATAAAAATCCGATACACTCATACACATTTTTTTCCTATGTTTTTGGAAGTTGTATTGGTTTCGTGCTATTAAATTATGTGAATGAAAAAAATGTGTATATGTTTTCATATGTTGTGTTGGTTTCGGGCTATCAAATTGTTTAAATGCCACGAAATACACAATACGGCATAGCATTGAGCGTTCACAAACAAACAAATGTAGTCAATACAACATACAGCATACAAAGTTGTGTGAATTGCCCAAATATTTAAGAGAGATAATACTATGTGGATAGGAAATATGAAATTGAAAATGACACCTGTATTATTTGAACTAGTATTTCATACAAAACATCTCCATTATTCTAGAAATGATTTGAACAAATATAAAGAGATTTTAATTCATACCAATGCGCATAGACGTCGCTATGAACCTAATAAACAAGTGAAAGGAACACGAGCATTCAAATATATACGAATAATTAAACATTTATTCGAAACAACAACAAACACTTTAACAAAAGGCAGTGGTTTAATGCTAAAATCACTAGATAATCGGAAATCAAACTATATATATTGGGATGATCCTAATGAACTAGTTGACAGACTACGATTACTCCTTTCATCGGAAGGTGCTGGTCACAACAATCATCAAAACGAAATAATCTCTATTATCGAAGAACTGAAAGAATTTAACATAATTTATTAGAAGAGTGAAAGAGATGTCTTATATTAATAAATTTGGTGAAAGTTTTAATAAATATAATTATAAAAACAAAAATATCACATCCAAAAAATATATTACACAAATATATGATGATCTAGTTGATCGAATAAGCAATTTAAAAAGTGATGTAGAAAATGTTTATCTAAAGCATGACAATGATATGCAAGTATTCAAAGATAATGTTAATACTTCAATTATACACAATCAAGAAATAATAAGTAATGATATTAAAAATAAAATTAGCGAACAATTTGCAAGAATTGAGAAAATAAAAGACAATGTAGATAAACTTGAAAAAGTCTTCGATAACTATAGTAACATAATAATAGATTTAAAACAGGAAAAATATAATGGAAATATTAAATACAGAAATGAAATTGAAGGTGAAATGAAAGTGTTCAACGAATCTTTAAAGAAAATTGAAGCTCTTAAATTAGACCATTAATAACCATAATCAAAGGTTAAATGATATTGAAGAATATCTCTTCAAATCAATCACTCTGAGGAAAAACTAAAAATCGAATAAAATACACTTACACACACACACACACAAACAACATGGATTTGAATGCAGACAAAAGACAAGAAGAATTACACAAACGATTAAATAGAACGTTCAACGATTTAATAGAACATTGAAAGGGATGATGTGGAAAGAGTTTAGCTTTCAAGGAACTTACAAATGGATAAACATTAGAGCGACTCAAGTTGTTTGGAAGCGAAATTCGTGTAAGATGTACCCCCCTCAAAATGAACATTGGTATATTTTATGATGATATTTAAAATATTTCGGCTCCAGCTTTGGCCTCTCGTGAGCTGGACCATTTTTAAAAAGGATCTATTTTTCCATGTTTTGTCAATTCGAGAATTTGTTTCCTAACCAACATATACAGTATGGGTATCATAGGAAAGGTTTTTTCAAGGCGCGTCCAACTGTTTATACAATTTGTCCAAGGACAATCATCTATGTCCTTTTTAAGCATATTCTGTAAAAAATGAACAGTTTTTGAATTTTTTCTTCGGGGTTGTTTGTAACCATTCTTTTAATTTCACAATATTATGAAATTTTAAAATTTTCTCAGGTATAAAAAGTGTATACATCTTGTAGTATAGAAGAGATTAAAATATAAATATCGAAAACTTAACATCTACTGTTTTAGTACGATCCCGAACACGAGAGGACTATAATCACCGGTGTTGAAATACATATCTCTAAAGACGAGAGGAGTTATCATCATCAACATAAAAAATTATTCATAAACACTACACATGAGCATACAGTAGCAATAGATTAACATACAATGATTTTAAAGGAAATATACAACTTCTTAAAATCATTCTCGCCCATAATTTCTGATGCGGATAAAACTAAACTCATCAACATACAAACACAACTGGAGTATGTTGGCAACCTGAAAAGAACAAAAAATAAGCATGGTGAACATTTCGAGGATTGCGAATGGTCGAACGAAAACAGCACATGCGGTCCTGACACCTGCCACTGTATATTTTATAAACAACGACTATATCAAGCTGAAAATGAAGCTAAAAATATAATTAATTTTTATAATCTTACTAAATGTAAAAATTGTGTTTGTAAATTATTATATAAAAATGTATTTTCGTTCTTGTCATAGGTAGTTCCTGTGGATTGTTGGATCATTCAGCTTGTGATTAAGTTCTGTTTATGTTTCTTGTTGCCTTCTTGAAGAAAAAAAAAACTTAATCACATCTGAAATCTTATTTTTAAAACAGCCACCCCATCGCTATAATAAAGAGATTAATTAAAACAATTAGTTTTTTTTCTTCTTAGTTATGCATATTTTATTTTCAGATTTTTTATTTTGTACAATACAAAACATATACATGTATCTATAGAAGATAATAATAGTTAAACATTTGTTTATACAGATTGAAAAGTTTTTGCTTTATAATATATTTTTCATAAAATGATTGACTTCTGCAAATGTCAAAAGATTGAATAAATTTTTTCACAATAATACAAATGTATGACATTATTAATACATAAAAATGGATTACTTATTTTACTAATGTTGTATAACCTTAGTTCATTGATAATACTTAAAAATAAATCAACATGTTGTTTATCAATTTGATTACTATGTCTATATAATATATCCTCTAACTCAGCTGATGTTACCATTTCTTTCCCCTTCTTTAAAAGTCAATAGTAGGTTGTGTTAGTGCGGGACGATGTACTCTGAACAGAGAGTAATGATTAACTAGGTTAGGTTAGGTCGGAGTGGTAGCTCTGATATCACAAAGCTCACTTGAGCACGCATAGCGGCCCGTTGTGACGCCACGGGTGAACGCAGTCCCTGTACTAACCAAGTTCCACCAAAATCAGGGAAAAGGAGGAAGTTGGTCAGCGCAAGGTCTGCACAACAGAAGCACGACTACCCCGCACTGGAAAACCAGCCAGAAAGTTTGATGAACGAAGCTATATCCTTGATGTCAATAGATGATAGCTCCGTTAAGCTAACAAGGAATGGGGAGCCAAATAACCTATCTACAGCTAGCAAGAGACGGGCACTGGCAGAGAAAGTGAACAACAGTCTCCTCTTCCTCAGTGGACCTGCATCCACGGCAAAAGTCGTTGAAAGGAGGCCTCATTCTTTCCGCGTGTCTACCCATGACGCAATGGCCTGTAAGCACGGCCACTGTAGTCGAGATGACATCACGACCAAGACCAAGTAATCGGTTGGTACGCCTTCTATCCATCTTGGGCCAGGTGAGTCTAGCGGTAGAGCAGGACTCCTCATTGACCCAGGATAGGTTGGCGTCCCGAAGTCAAGACAATACTCAGCAGGGAAATAGTCTATGTTCTCAGGGGCCACTGGATCAGCCTCCAGAATAGTGGAGTGACCAGAGGGTACGATGTGCCAACGAGAGAGAGCATTAAGTCTAGTCGCAGCAAACTTGGCTACCTGCTTAGCGAGAAGCACAGTAGGAAGCCAGTTTAGCGAACAAGGCTTTCGTGGGGGTGGTGCGAAGAGCGCCAGTTATATAAATGGCAGCAGACCTTCTGACCTTGTCAAGAAGTCTGACGTTGTATTTCTTGTCCAAGGCAGTCCACCAGAAAGCAACACCGTATAAGAGGTTGGGTTCGATGACCGTGGAATATATCCAACGCATGATCCTTGGGCGAAGACCCCATCTGGTTCCGACCGCTCTACTGCAGCAGTAAGCAGCACATGCCGCCTTGCGTGTCCTAGCAGCCAGATTCGCCCTCCAGTTGAGTTTGGGATCTAGGATCAGGCCCAGATATTTAACCTCGCGACTCAACGTGAGTCTGGTCCCACCTACGCTGGGAAGGGAGAAGGTCGGAATTTTATATTTCCTCGTAAAAAGAATCGTATCGGTCTTAGAGGGGTTAATAGACAGTCCAAAATCCCTACACCAGTCCACCACGATTGACAGCGCCAAGTTCAACTTATCCGACAGTGTCTGCGGACAAATTCCCGACGCAGCAATGGCAATGTCGTCAGCGTAAGCTATGGCCCCATTGCCAGAGTGTTCCAGCCCCCTCAAGAGTGCCTTGCGGTGTGCCTCTACGAACCATTCTCTTACAATTCGTGGCCCCCACTGTGGAGGTTACTATCCTCGATTTGAGGAGAAGCTCAATGAACCTGACCAGATTCTGTCCCAGGTTCAGAGAACCAAGAGCCCTAACTATGGCGTCCGGGTCGACGTTGTTAAATGCACCCTCAATGTCCAGAAAAATGGCCAAAGTGTACTCCTTAACGTGCATGGACTTTTCTACCCGAGAGATAAGAGAGTGAAGTGCAGTCTCCACTGATTTACCTCTCGTATACGCATGTTGGGAAGCGGATAGAAGCGCTGGATCAATCGAGGTCCTGATAAGAACATCAAGAACTCTTTCCATCGTCTTCAGAAGAAAGGAACACAGACTTATGGGTCTATAATTGTTCGCCCCAGTGTGGGACGGTTTCCCAGCCTTGGGAATGAAGATCACCCTAGATATTCTCCAGCTCCAAGGGATGTAAAGGAGCCTGAGACTAGCGTTATAGATGGCAAGCAACCAAGGGAGGATTATCTCCTCCCCATGTTGAATGTCACCCGGGATAATACCATCCGGTCCTGGTGACTTGAATGGTTTGAAAGACCTAACAGCCCACTGCACTTGGCCAGGGGTAAGGGTCAGGGGGGAATAGTTCCCAGATGGTGGTTCGTTAACCTGATAAAAGGCCTGGCCACCAAGTGTGTCAATTCCTGGAAAATGAGTGTCAAGGAGAAGCTCAAGCGTCTCCAAACTGGAAGTAGTCCAGCGTCCGTTAGGTCGTCGGATACAGTCAAGGGATTTGTGAGTGGAACTTAGAATTTTACGGAGACGGCCCGTTTCGGCAGAGGATTCTACGCTCGCGCAGAAGTTCCTCCACGATGCCCTCTTCGCTCGCCTTACAGCGTATTTAAGTTCCCTCTTTTTGTCCTTGTAGGCTGGCCATTCGCCTGTCATCTTCGCCCTGTTAAAGAGCCTGCCACAAGATCGGCGTAGATCATCGATCTCTTGGCTTCACCAGGGCGGTTTTCGCTTACCCCTATGGGCAGCGGGTTTGACGGATGAAGTGGCTGCCACCCTAAGCGCAGTCGACAGTGTGTCCGCAGCCCTATCCATGTCGAAACGGGTCGTTATAGTCGGGGGGGTAGAGGGAAGGCTGCTACGCAGTCTCTCTCTAAAAATGGTCCAATTCGTGTTCCTCCTATTGACCGGAGGGGTCATGAAAGGAGTAGACTCGTTCGTGTAAATAGTAAAGGTAATGTATCTATGGTCCGAAAAGGAGCATTCATGAGATACAAATTAGTCCTTAAGGTTAGTAGAGAAACCCGAGCTGACCAGAGTGATGTCCAGCACCTCCCTTCTGTTCGAAGTGAGGAAGGTTGGTTCATCGCCCCGATTAGCTATAACTAGGTTATTACTAATAATAAAATCAAAGAGGCACTCACCCCGCTCGTTGGTACCGGTACTGCCCCACATCGTGTGGTGGGAGTTGGCATCTGCTCCGATTATGACCGGAACTCCGCGTTGTTTCGCATCCGCTACCAGTCGACCGATGGGCTCCTGAGGGGGAGAGAGCCCATAGTCATGCGCCAGATACGATGATGTGATCCAGAGGGTCATCAAGTTCATTTCGACGACCATGGTGACGGTATCCTTGTCGCTGAACCTGTGGAGGAGAAGAGCGTTACTACTATTCTTAACCATGACACAAGCCCGAGGCTTACCTGAGTTCTGGATATACGCTAAGCGATATCCTTTGGTGTTGAGTCCGCAAACCCTGCCGTCTACAACCCAGGGTTCTTGGACCAGAATGAGCTCTGCATCCTCGGCTGCTAGTCGGAGGAGCAGAGCGGCAGAGGCAGTTTTAGAGTGTTGCAAGTTAATTTGGATGACTCTCAGCATTGGCCAAGGAATCAACCATTGTCACATCAGCGTCTTCTTCGTCCGACAACGGAGAGGTTGCGCCCGCGTCAATATCAATGCCGTCGAAGAATTCTCCCACCAGCTCAGAATTGGACTTCTTGCTGGATGAGGAGCGTCGAGAAGAATGACTGCACACGCTTCTACATCCGACGTCTTCGGCGGGTTCGAGGGGTCCAGGGGTGGGGTCGGATGGAGTAGGGCAGAAGGGGTAGAGTTCTGTGGCATGGGTTGCGATGGGACGGGATTTTCGGGGATGGGTTCTGTTGGGGGATGTGCGGCAGCGCGGGAATCCGACTTATAGACCCTTAGCTCAATTGAACTAAAACCATATTTTATCACGCCCCCACGGGCAGTAATAAGTGGAAGTGACTCCTCATTCAGGATGACCACCGCCTCGCGGTAATCACCCCACTGGTCAGCAACTTTAGCCACTCTCCAGTTATGAGTGGGCAAGTCGGTGTTGCTGGCCTTGAGGATCCTCAGCATGGTTTCCGGGTCTGATGGTCCGGTCGGAATTCTCGCCTTAGAACGGGGGCGGTTGGGAATCCGGTCTGGAGGGACGGCGGCAAGCCTAGCTCCTGGCCAGACTTCACCAATCCTACTGATAGCCTCCTTATAGAGCTCCATAGAACGGAGGTCAGAGCAAGCCACCAGCTTGATATGCCCCTGATACCACCCCGCATCAGTGCAGCCGGGTGAGGGGCCAGGATTGGAGTCCATTACACCTAGGAAGACGTCCAAGAGTGCATGTTCCACCAACTTCCACTTACTGGTAGCAATGGAACCATCAGGGTGGCTCTGGTCAACGACCGCCCAGGTCAGACCTTCCTTTAATACCTCACTGAGAGGCTTAGAAAGTTTGCTGGGGTCAGGACGTCTAGGTTGTGTCGACGAACGGGGTCTTGTAGAGGGGGGGATGTTAGGGTTGGTCACCTTAGAGCGTTTGGGAGGCTGGAGCGGAGCGTTTAGCTCGATTAGCTCTTTGATCTAATGATTGGAATAGAGTTTTATTTATTAAGAATTAACTTCACAAAATTTCTAAATAAAATGATATTTTTTCCAGCACAAATTCGATCACAATTATAGTGATTTTCACAAGTATTTAGATTAGTATTAGATTTAAATAAAGTTCTTATATTAGGACAGTTCAGTTCATTTAAATTAACTACACATATTTCTATTCCTCCTTTAAGAAGATCTATTAACCACTTAATTTTTTCATTTCCTTTAACATATATGACAGAGTATAGTGGTTCCCTTTTTTTCAAAGTAGTTGTTAAGTAGTCTATTACATCTTGTAGTGTAGAGTAACCTTTATTCCAATGTATGCCATGAAAATGGTTAAATAACCATTTATTTACCTTAATATCCTCATTACTTAGTTCTGAATGTTTTTCCAACGTTGAAATGAGAAACGTTCGGATTTCAAAATCTGATATTGAAACGCAGACTTCTTTTGCATGAAATTTATTACCAATGAAAATTCCTTGCACATCAACAATTATAAATCTATTTTGCTGTTGCGGTTCTTGTTTTATAGATGTTGTCATATCCCTAATAAACCTAGAATAATAACAAATATTGTTTTGGAGTTTTTTTTCTATTTGTATTCTTTATTTAAATTTCATACATTCCAAATTGTAAAGTATAATGTATTTCCTTGTTTAATTTTTTTTAAATAAAAATTGCCTTGCAGAGGTCTTCTATTTGATCTCCTGTCATCCTTCAAAAATTTTGAGGGAGAAAGACAAAATTTTTTTCTAACTCCAGCATTATCCTTTCCCCGAATTTAGTATTCACTCTATTACATTTGCATACCTTCTCGTACTGCTTCCCACTGAGTTTATTAAGATCAGACACTGTGTTAATTTTTTAGGTTTTTTCCTTTTTCACGTTTCTAGAGGAACGGCTGTGTATGTTTTCACTATTACTTTCAGAATACGACTATTGAAAAGTTCCATTTGGATTCCCTATTTATACTATAATATACGTTTGTATAATTAGAAATAAAAAAATGCACTCAATTTATACTCTGGGATGTAGATGAGGCAATTCTGCTCATCCAATCATTCTTTTACAAAGTAATACAAATAAAATGAACGTGCATAATCATGTTTTCATTTAGGTATACGACGTTATTATTTATTATTATAAGGAAACGTGCACACAGCTGCACATTTCTTGTTTACATTAAAAAAAAAAAATATAACAAAGCACTGTTATTGCTTATAACAATGTATCGTTATCCCACATTTGACTCTTATAAAATGTATGCACAATAAAGCCGAAAGTCCATACCATCCGTTTCATGCGGACTGCGTTACATGCAATTTTTGCTTTCTATGCGGTTCTTATTGCAAGTTACACACAATGCGTTTTATGCGACTGGTTTTTTGTTTTGGTCAGCTGTTGTGGTAAACAATAAAAAAGCAAACAAGAACATTTTTGGGAAAAATAGAAAATTAAATTGTAATTTTAAAAGAATTTATGCCATTAATTACAAATTTATGAGTTTAAATATGGGATATTTTGTGCTGTTAAGAATAAGAAATCATAAGGAGTCTCGCTGTTTGTTGTTGTTTTGTTTAGAACAAAGCACTGCTATTATTTGTATTTTCCCACATTTGTCCACAAGAAAAAAAAATTTATACATAACGGAAATATATCACACTAATAAAAAAATTAATTAAACGGAACCACATCCAAAATTCTTTATTCTTAAAATTAAAAACTGTAATATGCGGAAGAGTTTTAAAATTTGTTTACATTAAAAAATATTCTTATTGATCTTATTGATGCTTAAGAATAAGAAATCATAAGGAGTCTCGCTGATTGTTGTTGTTTATAAAAAAGCACTACTATTGTTTGTAGCAATGTATCGTTATCCCACTTTTGACCATCAGCAAATACAAAAAAAAAAATAAAATAAACAAAAGCATAACATTGCACAAGTCCACAACATGAGTTTACGGTACCCTACATCACGCACTCCTGAACTCGGTATCATGAACTCAGACTCGAGACGAACCTACTCACACACACTTTAAAAGTGTCACACATACACACACTCATTTTGTCCGTTCAATCTACATGTTACAAACCTATCGACTAACCGACCACTATCGACTGTAGCGTAGGCATGCTCCCAAATTTGTATGGAAAATTTGGTCTAGAAGGTACATACATTTTCACATTACATGTTACAAACCTACCAACTAATCGACCACTACCGACTGTAGCGTAGGCATGCTCCCAAATTTGTATGGAAAAACTGATCTAAAAGGTACATACATTTTCACATTATATGTTACAAACCTACCAACTAATCGACCACTACCGACTGTAGCGTAGGCATGCTCCCAAATTTGTATGGAAAAACTGATCTAGAAGGTACATAAACATACTACTAACAATGTTTACTCTTTTTAACAAAATTTCTAAGTAAAATTACATTACAATTAAAATTATTATGAATTCCACTAATTTTTATATTGAGATTATCTTTATGCAACGTTTTTATGTTCGAACAATTCCAATAATCTAAATTAATTATATATGTATATTTGCATTTCTTTTCCAAGTAGTTCTCTTAACCATCTGACTTTTTCATATCCTTTAACATATACAACAGGATATTCTTCTTCCCTTTTATTATTGTTATTATTAGATATTCTACTAAGTCTTTCATTGTAGACTTATAGTGGCAACCCTGCCCGTAATTACAACATTGTATTTAGTACATAACAACTCTGTACGTATTGTAGTACTACTATTTTATACACCCTTGTTTACGATATAACATATACGTATTGGATAATAAAGAGAAGAGACGTCATTATATTTTTAACAACTGAAGTACAAAGACGTGTTTTTTTAATTAATATTTAATCACTTTACATGGCGACCGTGACAATGTGAAGTGCTTTGTTAATGAAACGGTATTTCGCGTACAGTTAAAAAAATTAAGAAAAGTGATACAAAAAAGTTACACAAAAAAAATAAAGTTGTTAATAATAAGGAAGATAATTTTAATACATAAAAAATTATAAAGTCCAAAAAAAAACTAAAGAATAAAATAAGATCTACTAATAGCATAACTTTACACTTAATTTTTAAATACAGGTGTCTTAAATGAAAAAAAAAAATAAAAAGCGGTGGAAAAAGTTACGCTAAAGAAAAAATAAAAAGTGTAAATTAAAAAAAAAAGGACACACACCAAACTTAATTTATACAATATAAAAAAAATGAGGTTAGAAGCCTAGAAAAATCTCGAAGCGTTTAAAATAGCTGTAGAGAAATGATCATGAAAAAAAGAAAAAGAAAAAAAAGACAAATTAAGTAAGTAAATAACAAAAGAAAAAAAACTGTGAATTTTGCAAAATAAATATAACAAGAAAAAAAATTAAATTATTTGGACAGAAAAATGTGTTAAAGAGTGGAAAAAACCGTTAGAATATCAAGCATCCATAACCTCAAAAAACTATATGATAGACAGAAAACGTGTAAAGAACAAAAAAAACCCCCGTTAGAATATCAATCCATAACCTTCAAAAACAATAGAAAAGGCAGAAAACGTGTTAAAAAATGTAAAGAACAAAAAACCAGTTAGAATTTCAAAAGCATCCATAATCTCCAAAAACAGAACCTAGAAAAGACAGAAAACGTGTTACAAAGTATAAAGGAAAAAACCGTTAGAATATCAACGGGAAATTTTATATATAAAAAAAAAACACCATCAACATACAAATATCGACGGGACATTTATAAAAAAAAAAAAACACCAACATCAACATACAAATACCAGTGGGAGATTTATGAAAAAAAACACCATCAACATACAAATATCGACGGGACATTTATAAAAGAAAAAACACCAACATCAACATACAAATACCAACGGGAAATTTATGAAAAACAACACCATCAACATACAAACCTCAACGGGAAATTTATAAAAAACAACACCATCAAAAACAACAATCACCGAAAGTACAGTTACAAGCTCGTAAGTTGGCCTTAGTGGGACAATTTTAGAGACGATATCGAAAATTTGCTACATATATATATAAAACAATTTAACAACACTACAACATACACTTACACATTTATTAACTAGCTACTAACCCAATAATGTAATGTATTTATGATCAACCCTTATTTGTATTGTTTTTATTAAACAAAAAAATTCTCTCTTCTTTTCTTTTTTAAACTAAATTTTAAAAGAGTAACTCTTGCTAGTTTTGTTGATATTAAGTATGAAGAGTAATATTCCTGAATTTGTCAAGAAAGAGAAAGGATGAAAGAATAGAAAAACATAAAAAGAAAGAAATTATATATTATGTGATATTATATATACATTATAAATAATATATAATATTTTAAAGTATTATATATTGTAAATATATAGAATTATATATTATAATTTTTTTTTTTGATGCAAATTAACAATACATACAGAACTTTAAATAAGAAAAATGTAAGAATATAAGAAAAAATAAACAGATAATATTTTTTTGAAGTAAAAGAAAAAAAAATTTTAAAATCATTTGAAATCATATCACAAAATACACTTTAGTATTAGAAAAAGGTTCTTTTAATCATGTGTTAAGCTTTCTTAGTTAAATTTTTTTTCTTGTTAACAGAATTAAATTTAATGCCTGAAACGGGTCGCGAGAAATTTAATAATCTCATTTCGAATTTCATTAATATAAAAAAGAGAATTTTGCAAAATAGACCGTTATCCAAAAACGTTAATAAAATTGAAGAATATAAAACACTTTTAATTGAAAATTATAACGCATTGTGTGAATATTCGGATTTTAATTCAGAAATTTTAACAAATACTGACAAAGCTTACATTTCATCAAAAATTATTCATTGTAAAACATTATTGTTTAAATGTTTGGAAAGATTGGGCTACAGCGTTTTAGATTCGGATGTGAATTTGTTATCACGTATTGACGTCGGTGTTGTGGTGAAAAGTCAATCAGATTGTGAATTTATTAGAGAAAATTATTATGGTGATCCTTTGGCATTAGATTCCTTCTTAGATAAGGTAGCACTGTTAGAAGACTTGACCGATCCTAGCTTAAATTTAACATTTTTGAATTTTGTGAAATCTAAACTTGAGGCAAGGGCAAGAGAGGCTTTACCTGATAATTTGACTTCTGTGGATCAGATAAGGACAGCTTTAAGACAGAAAATCAAGGCAGCCCTTAGTGTTAGGAACAATAATTATTCGGAATTTTCACGGGAGGCTGATGAGTTAGCCGATGCATTCAAACGATCATTGATAATTGAGGGAATAACGAAGACCAAGGCTCAGGAAATGGCGGTTGACCAGATGGTTACTATGTGCCGTTTGAACGCGAAGACAGATTTAGTGAAGTCTATACTAGCTTCTTCAAATTTTAGTGAGCCCAAGGAAGTTTTGGCTAAGTTGGTCGTAGAGCAAACGAATGAGTTGAAGGAGCGTCAAGTGTTGGCAATAAGGTCGAACAGTGGCAGGCCCAACACGTCGTATAGGAACAATCACTTTGGAAATCGAAACTTTGACCGAAGGAATAATTATGGGAATTTTCGTGGTAACGGTTATGGAACCAATAATCGCACTTTTAGTAACAATAATCGGAATTTTAATAACAACAATAGTAGACGACGTTTTTATGGCAACAACATGAATCGTCATGACAATAATCATACTAATTTTTCAGGAAATGTAGGACAGAGGGCTTCTGTTAGGTCTTTAAACGCAGAAGTCCCTCAACAGATGGCGTTGGGGGATGCGGTGTTAGAACGGAAGACCACTCAAAATTAAACATACCTTCCAGAATATCAATTTTTACTCTCAACCTCAATTATGCCGATTTTATTAGATTAAATTCTACATGCGCAAATCATTCTTGTTCTTTTCTTGTGGATACACAAGCTGATATTTCATTAATAAAAATCTCATGCCTTACATTTGATACAATTCTGAATGAAAATGAAGTCATTAGCATTACTGGAGTAACAAATGAGTCTGTTCTTTCTTTAGGGACGATTTGCACAAATCTAATTATTTCAAATCAACTTATTTCTCAAATTTTTCATGTCGTTACTGATGATTTTAATATCCCTGCGGATGGCATCTTAGGTAAGGATTTTCTTAAGGATAACATGTGCCAAATTGATTATGAAACTTTAACGTTAACTGTGAATACAAGGCTGAATAGTGTTAATATACCGATTTTACAAGGGAAAGATAACTTCACATGTATAGTTCCACCACGAAGTGAGGTGTTTAGAACTTTTAGGCTACATAACATTAGAGAACCAATGTTTGTTGATGGCCAGGAGATCGATAAAGGTGTTTTCATAGCACGCGGAATAATCGATTCGACTAGCCCCGTTTTGCGATTAGTGAATATTAGTGATGAGTATAGATGCATTCGGAATGATAAAATAAAAACTGAGAGATTATCGAACTTTTATGTATATTCTTTGAATGATGTAACGGAAAATGAGGAGCGTAAGACTGAACTAAGGGAGATATTGACGGATCAGATGCCAAATGACATTAAAGATAGTTTGATACCACTCTGCGAAGAATTCTCGGATATCTTTGCCTTGAAGAATGACAAAATGTCGGTTAATAATTTTTATGAACAAAAATTACGTTTAGTAGATTCATCTCCCGTATATATGAAGAATTATAGATTACCTCATAGTCAGAAAAGCGAAATTGACAGGCAGGTGACAAAATTATTGCACAACGATTTGATTGAACCTAGTAGCTCTAATTATAATAGCCCACTAATTTTAGTTCCCAAAAAGAGTACAGATGATAGGAAATCTTATCGCATGTGCGTGGATTATCGGGCGGTGAATAGGAAACTTATAGCGGACAAGTTCCCTTTACCCCGAATAGACCATATTTTGGACAATCTAGGTCGAGCGAAACATTTTTCGGTAATAGATTTATTTTCAGGCTTTCACCAGATTCCATTGCATTTATATTCGCGAGATATTGCTGCATTTAGTACGGATAAGGGTTCGTTCCGATGGAAGGTTCTACCTTTTGGTTTGAATGTAGCACCTAACTCATTTTCGAGAATGATGTCAATTGCATTTTCCGGCTTAGCACCGAACAAGGCTTTTCTTTACGTCGATGACATAATTATCATTGGCTGTAGTAAACAACATCATCTGAAGAATTTGAGGGATGTTTTTAGTATTTTGCGGAAATATAATTTGAAGGTAAATCCCTACAAATGTAAATTTTTTCGACCGGAAGTCACATTTCTTGGCCATAAAATGTACGGCAAATGGACTCCTGCCGGACGATACTAAGATCAATGTTGTTAAGAATTATTCTATACCAACAGATAAAGACGCTGTAAGAAGATTTGTTGCTTATAGTGAGTGTCAGAATTCCTTTGAAAGTTTAAAAGCAGCTTTACTCTCTCCAAGAATTTTACAATACCCAGATTTTTCTAGAAAATTTTTAATCACAGTTGATGCATCGAAGATAGGTTGTGGTGCGATATTAAGTCAAAACTTTAATGATAGAGATTTGCCAATTTACTTTGCTTCGAAAACATTTACTCAATCTGAACGTAAGAAACCAATTATAGAACTCGAACTATTGGCAATTCACTTTGCAATTACCCAATTTCGACCCTATGTATATGGCACGGAATTTACAGTAAGATCCGATCACCGACCTTTGGTATATCTCTTTAATATGAAAGATCCGTCTTCTAAATTAACACGAATTAGATTGGAATTATCTGAATATAACTTTACTGTTGAGTATATAAATGGTAAGGACAATGTAGGAGCAGATGCACTGTCAAGGGTTACAATTGCGGATTTAAAGGATAGTAGGGTACTGCGGATGACAACGAGGGCAATGGCTAGGAAGTTTAAAGATGATAAGATTGAATTGATTAGACCTGACGCAGAGTCCGGGAATTCCACAATTAAAATTTATGATAAATTCTCACATGACTTTGATAAGAACACAGCGAAAATAAGAACTCAGATTATTGACATTAATGGCTTAAGGATATTACGCGTAAATTTATTTAGGAAATTGTTTACTGTTGATTTCGAGTTTGTTAACGAAACAATTAATTTAGGTTATTTGCTTTCGAGGCTGGAAATTGAAGCCAACAATCAAGGAATTGGCAGGGCAGAATGGCCTAAAAATTACATATTTTTTACGATTTTTACAATTCAGGAATTTAAGAGTTCTGGAAATGGAATGCTGGAATCTTTAGAGATTGTTCTTACGGAACCAATAGAAACTATCAGTGAAGAAGTTGAGAAAACAAAATTAATGCAGATATATCATAATGATCCAATTCTTGGTGGACATTGTGGTCAGAAAAAATTGTATGCTAAACTTCGCACAAAGTTTTATTGGAAGGGAATGACCAGGGATATTGCAAAATACGTGAGGAATTGTCCTAAATGTATTTTAAACAAGGTTAAGCCTAAGAATATTGAGGAACTAGTTTTGACACCAACCCCTGTCAGACCGTTTGATATAGTAGTTCTTGACACAATAGGTCCGTTACCATTGTCCACGTATGGAAATAAATTTGCTTGAACATTGATGTGCGATCTGTCAAAATACTTAGTAACTATTCCTATACCTGATAAATCTGCTAGTACTGTGGCTCGCGCAATTTTCGAAAATTTTATTTTAATATACGGTAAAATGAATACTATAAAGTCTGATTTAGGGACTGAATTTAAAAATGAAATCTTATTGGAACTGTGTAAATACCTTAAAATCGATTTAAAATTTTCAACTAGTTATCATCACGAAACGGTAGGGACCGTAGAACGTAGTCATAGAGTGTTCAATCAGTATGTTAGAGCGTACTTAAATGAGAACATGTCTGATTGGGATACATACCTTAAATATTTTACTTTTTATCATAACACAACACCTAACTCAGTTTTTGATGTTAAATTCACACCCTTTGAGCTTGTTTTCGGTAAAAATGTGGTAATGCCCATTGGAAAGAATGAAAATTTAGAACCAATTTACAATTTGGATAATTACAGTAAAGAAATTAAACATAGATTACAGAAAACTCATATAATAGCACGACAATTGATTGAAAAACATAAAACAAGAAACAAAAATTATTATGACAAATTTGCAAAACCAATATCAATACAAATAAATGATAATGTTTTACTTCAAAAAGAACCTTATATCAAACATCAGAACATTTACGACGGACCATATATCGTAAAAGATATTAATGGTACGAATGTAACGCTGATTGATAAAATAACAGAAACAAGTAAAGTTGTCCACAAGAACAGAATTCGAAAATATTAAAATAACCAAATTGTATTACAAATAATTTATAATAAATTGTTTTTCATTATTTTTATAAATGTTTATAAATAAAATAAAAAAAATAAAAAAAAAGAATTAAACAAAAGCACTTTTAAGGATAAGCTATATCAGGGATGGCGAACCTATGGCACGCGTGCCCAAAGTGGCACGCAGATACATTTTCACTGGCACGTATAATATTTTTCATTTTCATACATATGTACTAATCCAAACGCATTTTTGATATGGAGAAAATTGTGAACTCAATTCAAATTTAATGCATAAATTTTGATATTTATAAACAAACTTCCAGATTTCTGGCGCCTTTATTCATAACGTTAAAATATAATTATATTATTTACGTATGTAGGCATGGGTATGTACAAGTATGAACATGTGATTTTAAATATAAAAGAAATATTAAAATGAACATAATATCCTTTGCATTTTCAAATATATACAGTGGTGGCCTTATAATTAGAAACGACTTGGCAAAATGTATGTTCGTTAATTTATTTTCAAAACTTTTGTTACTCACTTTAAAATTAATAGGTAAAAAAGCAATTAAACAAATTAGCTTTATGTTTATAATAAAAAAATTCACAGCATCATTATAATTTTTAAAAAAATTAGCTAAAAACAAAAAATGCTAATTTCAGGTTGGTCATATAATTAGAAACAAAAAACATTTTTACAAACAGCTTAAAAACATCTTAATATATTCACATTTAATGGGCATATTCTGTAATATTTTGTCGGATAGACCTTGTTTTGAACAAAATCTGCAAGTCTTTTCGGCAAACTTTGTATCAAACGTTGGCATGTTTGTACTGATATGTTTTGCCAACTTTGTTGCAGCAGCTGAAAGCATTTATCATTATTTCGAAGGTTTTTGTCCTTAAAATCTCTATTAACAATTGCCCATACATTTTCAATTGGGTTGGGATCAGGATTTTGGGGTGGCCAGTCCAGAACGTCAATATTTTGACCCGAAAGCCAACACTTCACTAACCTTGAAGTGTGCTTTGGGTCATTGTCATGCTGAAAAATTTAATTGACGGGCATACTCTCAAAGAAATAACATCAGAACTGAGAATGACTGGATCACCAAATTTATGTTTTTAACGGATATTTCCAACCATTTAAATGAATTAAATATTAAATTGCAAGGTCCCGGAAAATCACTTGAATTCGATATTATTGAAGGTTTTGAGTCCAAATTAGTAATATTTAAACGCGATATTGACAACAATAATGTTAAATATTTTCCTTTGTTGAAAGATCACCTTCAAAAATTTTCTATTCATGGAGTCTATGAAATTAATATAAATTTTTATAGCCAAGTTATAAGTGACATACAAGACAATTTTGTTAAGAGATTTCAAGATTTCAAAAAATTTCAACCATTAATTAACTTTATTAAATATCCAGACAAGTTTGATTTGGAAACTGCTAAAATGGATCAATTAGGATGGTTAAAGTTGGTGAATTTAGAAATGCAGTTGGCAGAGTTTCAATCAAGTTCTATTTGGAAGCAGAAATTTATTCTGTTCTGGCAAGAAATAGAAAATAATGAAAAAAAGATTAAATGAAGAAGAATACGAAAACATGAATAATATGTTGTTGAAGACATGGTGTTCGCTCCTAGGAACATTTAATGCGATGAAGAAATTGTCTTTAGCTATTCTAACAATATTTTCATCAACGTATAGCTGCGAAAGTCTATTTTCGATTATGAATAATATAAAATCTGATGTACGAAACAGACTTACCGATGAATGTGGGGAGGCTTGTATTTCATTAAAATTTTCAAACTATGATCCGAATATTGATGCATTATCGAGAAATATTCAGTAACAAAAATCCCATTAAAAAATATGTCAGCATATTATAGAAATTAATCTATAATTTTTAAAATGCATTTATTTTCCTTTAATAAAAATAATTTTTATTGGCACGCATGTATTTTCATTTTATAAAAATAATATTTATTGGCACGCAGTCAAAAAAAGGTTCGCCATCCCTGAGCTATATGATAATAATAATGAACTATAATGAATTATGAACTATTATTATGCTAGTAATCTTTCATAATTACATTCTATAATATGGATATTAATGTTATAATATGGATAATTATTAGTAATATAAGAAATTTTCAAAACATTTATAATTGTAAAGAAAAAGTTTTAAACCAAACAGCCTGATCACCTGTTTGATTTCAAACTTTTTTTTATATAAAAAAGGGAGGTATAGTGGCAACCCTGCCCGTAATTACAACATTGTATTTAGTACATAACAACTCTGTACGTATTGTAGTACTACTATTTTATACACCCTTGTTTACGATATAACATATACGTATTGGATAATAAAGAGAAGAGACGTCATTATATTTTTAACAACTGAAGTACAAAGACGTGTTTTTTTAATTAATATTTAATCACTTTACAGACTCTATTGTATTCGAATGTAATCTATGCAAGTAATTATATAGCCATTTATTTGTAACTCCATCCTTTTTACTTAATTCTGAATATTTTGTTATTGATTTAATATGAAAAGTTGTTTTTCGAAATCACTGATTGAAACACAAACTTCTTTAGGGTAAATTTTATTATTAATAAAAAATGCTTGTACATCGATAACTATAAAATTATCATGTTGATCCATTATAACCTCTTACAAAACTAACACGAAGATTATATAAAATGTATTCTATTTATAGTTTTCTTCTTTTACTTAGAAATAATTACTTTTCAAAAATTAATTTACAGTAAATTCCATCCATAATTTTTTTAAATACTAATTTTCAGTTGATTAAAATTTATGGTTATAACGATAAGAAATATTAATTTATAATATATATACATATAATGTATAGAAGTTAACTGTGTGTTTGCACGATTCATTTTGAAATGTTTAATGATTTATTTGTTTGAAGCCCAAACTTAACATACAACATTTCAAAGGGAATGGTGCAAACATACAGTTATTTTCTATACATTATAAAACCTTTAAGCAGTTCTTTACAAAGTAAAAGAGCGCAGCACATAAGTACAGCAAAAGCACAAGAGAAACCACAAAAGCTGAAACGCTGTAAGCAATAGTGATCATTTGGAAATTAATAGCTGTGACTGACTGCGTTAGCAGAAAACATTTCAGTGTACCACTATAGCGAATGAGATTATTTTTGTTTTTTTTGACTTTGCTGTTTGCCTTTGCTATTTTATTTTCTCTTAGTTGTAGATAAGCAAACAAGAAAAAGCAAAACACAGTGAAGCAAAAACAAACCCTGGACCAGATACAAAGCAAATCACAATTAATATCAAAAAATTATCACGATGTCTAAAAACTAAACTTGTCAAATGTCGTTTCATTTTTGTTAAGATATACATAATTATCAATTTGGATTTCACAATTATAATAGGATATCATCATCATCGACATTTATTATTTGAAATTTTTTGTTTTGCCTTAACTTGCAGTTTCCCATTAGTATGCAGCTTGAACTTATGCCCATGTATTTTAATGGGGTATTTTCTTTGAATTCGTATGTTGTGTTATCAACATTTACAAAATATTCTATTTTATTATCTATTCTATATTATCATCTATTTCATAAAATTTTGAATTTGGCATTGGGAATATTGCCTTTAATTCTGTAGTATAAGAATTTAAAGGTATTTTTACAGCAATCACTAATAAATCGTCTTTGTAGTACATTACGCCTAGTTTTATAAGTTGAAGTTTGTAAAAGTCAATGTTATAAGTCATGATTTCGTCAGATGTAAGTATATTTGTATTTGATTAACTTTATCTTCAATGTAATTCAGTTTTAGCATAATGTCTGCATATAGTACTTGAACTGCTATATGACTATTTTTCTTTTTTAAATCTTCGAAGGCAGTATTGACTGTATTGCGATCTGATTGCATAATAGACTGAAGCAAAAAGTCATCTTAAATTAGTACCAACCTATTGTTAAGTAAGTTTAAGATTATTGAATACAGTTAAGGTTAATGAATACATAGGGAATAAGTAATTAGAATAAGCAATTGCTGAATTGAAATAGACAGTTAGAATTAAGTATGTAAGAACTCTAGATTTAAGAAATGTTGAAATAATAAAAGTTAGTTGAATATTACACACCAACGATCGATATAATTATAAATTATTTAATTTTAAGAGTGTCCTTAAAAAACATTAAGGATAAACATTTTAGCGCCCGAACAGGGACAAGTGAAAAATACGTGAAACCAAATTTAATATTTGATAATTTATTTCAATTTATATTAAAATAAAGAAGACCAAATTCGCGAAAAAATTGTATAAGTTGTTTAAAATTAAAATATCGCGAGTGCTACAAATTTTATAAATTATTTCAAATTTCAAAATTAAAGTGATAAAATTTTTTAAATTATTCGAGATTTCAAAAAACATTTCACACCACATAAACGCAAACTGAAATAAACATAAAATACATATAAAACATAAAAAAATGAAAACAAAATACAGTGTAGTGAAATATATAAAACAAAAAAATTATAATATGTTTAAAATTTAAAAGATAGAATACAAAAAACAACATACAAAAAAATTAAACAATAAAATAAATAAAACATTCATAAAAAAGGCAAATAAAGCAAGAAAACTAAAAAGTAAAATACAAAAAAATAAATACAAATACCAAAAGTGTAACATAATTGGTCAATTCACACAAGCCTTTGTATCGTTGTATTCATTGTATTGTTGGAAGAACATACAACTGTGTATGATTGTTGTTGATAATTTTCATATAAAAATCCGAAACACTCATACACATTTTTTTCCTATGTTTTTGGAAGTTGTATTGGTTTCGTGCTATCAAATTGTGTGAATGCCACGAAATACACAATACGGCATAGCATTGAGCGTTCACAAACTAACAAATGTAGTCAATACAACATACAAAGTTGTGTGAATTGCCCAAATATATACCAAAAGTGTGACACAAATTTCACGACACATTACACCGAACTTATAAATACGCTACACTAAACAAAAACAGATCAACACACTACACAAACAACAATAATCTCATCGCTGGACGACTGCAGGAACGACCCAGATGCCTCGTTATAACTGCGCTCTGTGCCGGAAAAATAAGGGGAGTACTTCAGACTCTGAAGAGGTAACAAGTGTAAAATATATTTGTGTTTTTCTTTCTTTAAATTTGTAATTTAATAAAATTTAAGAGATTTTTTGTAAATTAAACAGAAACCGCTTTAAAATACCTTAAAAGCAGAACACAAGAATATATTTTACATTTTAAAATTTTCGAAATATTATATTTGTTTATTATTTCCATAAATATTTTTATTTATAAATTGAGAAAGAGAAAACCCCACTCTTATTTAGTGAAACATATTCGCGAGTGTTAGTATTTTATATTTATTTCGAATTACACTAACAATTCGTTCCGTTATTCGTGAGAGAACATTCAGCATAGCATTTGTGTTGCTTTTGTTCATCTTCCTTTTGTTTATTTTCGTATGTTTATCTCGATCAGTGTTCCGTTTCACGCGTTCCTACATAAGTTACATATTACAGCTGTTTACAGTGTGACCGTTCATACTAGTAACAAAATAAAAATTTCAATAAAATTATTTACGCAAATTTCGAAAATCGAATTATTTTCGATTATTGTTATTTGTAATAACACAGTGTGTTCACTTTGAAATTTTCTTTTTGTTTTACTATGTATAACAAATCGACTATTAAGCGATTTGCTCGGTGAATTGAATCTTTTATACCGAAGGCTGTGTAAAACGTTATATTTTTATTTTTTTGAGATCAAGTAAATTATTCTTGACTCGATTACCGCCATTTCTAGATTGGAATCGGAAATTTCGAGTATTGCGTGTCCAAATAATATCAGTTGGATTATATTGTGCAAAATAAGTGAATAGATTCAAATATAATTCGACCAATAACTTACTTTGGTCAATCTTAATTCTTGTTTTGAGGAATCTCTATATAAATAAAGAATCATAAGGACTAGTAGGGGCTCTGAACGCCAAGATTCTCCTTCCAGAGCGGAAATCTTGGAGAAATTACTCGCGAAGACAGCGGAGGTCATCAAGAACATCGACAGAATTCGGCAGTCCATTGTGGATAAAACTATTTTCTTTTATCCTATCGAGCTCGAATGTCGATTGGATATTTTAATGACATATATTGATCAAGCAATGAAGCTCCAGTCAGAAGTGGATAATTTGGATCCCGATAATGACGATAGAGCCGAGCTGGAGGATCTCTGTGTGAAGGGTTTATTCATGAGTCTGTTGGCTAAGAACAGGCAATCGACTGTGCCTGAAACTTCATTCAGCGGACAGGCGCACCATTCAAGACTCACAAATATGAAGCTCCCTAAATTCAATGGCAAATACTCTGATTGTAAGAACTTTATGAGCTTATTTTAGAACCTGGTCCACAATGATCCGACCTTAACGGATATTGAGAAATTCAACCAACTAATCTCATGCTTGTCCGAATCGGTCTTGGGTACAGTGAAGGCCTTTCAGATCTCCGAGGAGAATTACCCCAAAGCAATGGCAAGCTTGAAAAAAGTGTACGATAACAAATGCTGACATTTTTCGATAATATTGCAAAACTTTTTGATTTGCCCGAAATTACCAAGCCTTCAGCTGTTGCTTTTCGAAGCATGATCGATACTGTTTCTGCCATATATGATTCTTTGTTATCAATTGGTGATGACAAGAAAATAACGAATGCCATATTAATACATTTAGTGATGTCGAAAGTGGATCCAATCACCAAATCAAAATGGGAAGAACAGCTTGATTTCGATAAGCACCCATTGTATTCAGATTGCGAAGCCGCCTTGAATAGACATCACCAGCATATTGCTGCTGACAAGTCTTCTAGTTCAAGGTCGAGGGTTAACAAACCTAGAAATGAATATTTTAATTTTAGAGTAAATAAAACATCACTAAATTGCACGAAAACAAAACAATCTGTTGACAAATCCCTATTTTGCAAATCGACGCAACAGGACGTTTGATATTAATAGGATGTATATTATCTAGTGTTTGTTTTCTATACTTTGGTACTTCCTTATGTCTTAAGCTTCTATAGTTTTTTATATAGCCCTCTCTTCTGTTTTCGATATATTCTTCTCTTTTTTCGTTTTCTTTTTCTAGTACTCTTTTTTTGTTTGCATAAATTCTTTCTTTTATTATATTGTGATCTATTTTATGTTGTTCCACTTCAAAGGGAGTACATTTAATTGATGAATGATAAGTATTATTTTAAAATTTAATTGCTTTTGCCATTTGTGATATAATTGGTATATTGTTTTCTAGGTTTAATACTCTAATTTTTTCGGTTATGGTATTATTAAGCCGTTCTATGTCCGAATTTCCGGTGTGGCTATTTAGTTTTGTTGCATGATATAAAATATTGTTATTATCTAGGAATTTTCGAACATTGACTGTGTTGAACTCGTGTCGGATACGAATTTTTTTACATTGCCTTTAATAGCTAAAAATTCTCTTAGTTTTTGAATTATAGTTTGATTGTTTCTGGAAGGTGGAAATGAACTGCGAACTTTGAGAATTTATCTATGAAAATAACGAACGCTTGTTTCGTGTTTACATATGTATCGACACATACTATTTCATTAGTGGTGTGGGGACTTTCGGTTAGTTGAAATTTTGGTTTTATTGGGTTTCTATCATATTTCGCGGATGTGCAATAATCACAGTTATTTATTATTTCTTGAATCGTTAATTTTAACTTGAGGGGTTATAAATTTTGTATTTTATTCCTTCGTATGTTGGGATTATTCCGGAGTGACCGGTTTCATTTTTATGATATAACGATATTTGTTTTTTCAGTTCATCAATATCTTTAGCAAAATATGAACATTTAAAAAACTTTACATCGGTTCTATACTGGTATAAATTTTCTATAACGTTTTGGAATTGATAATATATTTTTTCATTGACATTTGAAAACACTGCAACCTGTCCCTTAAGTGGAAATTGTTTGAGGTAATTACCTATTCCCGGGGAGTTTAGGTTTAGTTATCCACAAAGATTCTGATTTTGTCAAATTACATAGGGAGTCCATAGTTTTCCTTTCAGTTATTACTATTTGAAATTTAAAGCGATTAACAACTGTGGTTAGAATTGGAAAACCGTCGTTTACCTTTTTTTCTTGAGAATGTCTTTCCACTTCTAATGATGATGTAGATCTATTTTCTATCAAATTTTCACCTACATTTATATTTTCTGCTGAATCTGTCTCTTCGATTCGACTAAGAAAATCCGCAATATGATTTTCTTTTCCCTTAATGTATTAAATTTTGGCATTATAGTCCATAAGGAGGACAAGCCATCTTTGTAATCTGGGGTTAATATTTTTGCCATTATTTTTTGCTTGTAGCCACTTAAGTGGTTGATGATCTGTACTGAGATCAAAATCTACCCCATATAAATAAGGTCTAAAATACTGAGTGCCCTAGACTATAGCTAAGAGCTCTTTTTCAAAAGTTGAGTAATTTTTTTTATGGTCGTTAAGTGTTCTGGATGCATAGCAGATTGGATGGCCATCTTGTGTTAAGACAGCCCCTAGTGCATAATTGCTGGCATCTGTTATCAATTTAAATTTTTTATTGAAATTTGGATACCTTAATATGGGACGGCTTATAAGAATGTCTTTTAATTTTTGAAAAGCTACAATGAAATTGGGATCATTAACATTGACTTTTTCATTTTTCTTTAAAAATTTTGTCATTGGGAATGCAATTTTAGCATTCCTAAAAATTCCCATAAATTTCCGATAAAAACCGGTCATCCCTAGGAAAGACTTAATTTTTTTTGAGTGTTAGGAATCTTCAAATTTTGGATAATTTCAACTTTTTTTGGATTAGGTTTTACACCTTGAGAGGTGAGAATATGACCTAAAAATTCAGTTTGGTTTTGTAGAAAACTACATTTATCAATTTGTATTTTTAATTTGGTTTCTCGGAGCCGGTTGAAAAATGTTTTCAGGTTAAGTAAATGCTCATCTAAAGATGTGCTAAATATTAGAATATCGTCTAAATATACGACGCAAATTTTATTTATATAGTCTTTCAATACAGAATTCATGAGCCTTTGGAAGGTCGATGATGTATTTTTCAACCCAAACGGCATTCTTATGAATTCATAGTGACCGAATGGAGTAGAGAAAGCAGTTTTCTTCCTATCTTCTGGTTTTACCAAAATTTGGTGGAAACCTTTTGCGAGATCGAGGGTTGAAAAATATTGTGCTTTTCTCGATTTATCGAATATTGCTTCCATATGTGGAATAGGGAATTTGACTGTTTTGGTAAACTCGTTAAGTTTCCTATAGTCCACAACGAGTCTCCACTTTTTGATACCAGAATTGTCAAGGACTGTTGTAAAGAGAACTACTTTCCTGAATGATATTTTGAGAGCGCATCTCCAGTATTTGATTTTGGATTTCCGTTTCGTGAACTCGAGGGTATCTATATATTTTTGATGTATTAATAGTTGTTGGGATTACATGTTGTACTTCTTCTGTACAATTTAAAATATCACCATTGTTTAATAGTTTTATTATTTTTAAGTATTCTTAAAAGTTAAGTTATTTAAATGACTTAAATTCAATTCGTTGGTATTTTGAAATTTAGTATCGTTAATAGCTTGAATACTGTTTATATGATATGGAGATTCTTTATCGAATAGGATTTTCTTTCCGAATAAGTCAATATTTTTTTTTCCTAAATCTGTTTTGGCTTTCAATGGAATAAGAAAATTTTGTCCAATAATGGCATCATATCTTCTACCCGTAAAGTTAATTATTTTCCACGAAAGTGTACCACGAATACTAAACTCTTTAGGCATTGTAGTTATTATGCCTTTTAATGCTGAGTTGATTCCATTTAATGTTCGGAACATGAAAGGCTTATTTAGTTGTGTTTCAAAAAATTCATTTGGGAACAGATTTGGTTTTATAATATTAGTTTCTGCGCCGGTGTCAATTAAGCAAATAGCTCTTTTATTATCTATTGTGATCGTTATTAGGTTAGGTTAGTGTGGTAGCTTCATACCAGAAGCTCACTTGAGCACGCATAGCGGCCCATTGTGACGCCACAGTGAACGCAGTTCCTGTACTGACCAAGTTCCCCCGAATACAAGAGAGAGAGGTCGGTCAGCGCAAGATCTACAAATCCAAAGCACGACTACCCCACGCTGGAAAACCAGCCAGAAACTTTGATAAGCGAGGCTATATCCTTGACATCAATAGGCGATAGCCCCGTCAAGCTGACAAGGGTCTTAGAGCCAAATAACCTATATCTGCATCTCGCAAGAGATGGGCATTGACCAAGAAAGTGAGCAACAGTCTCGTCCTCTTCAGCGGATCTGCACCCACGGCAGAAGTCGTTAAATAGGAGCCGCATTCTCTTCGCGTGTCTACCCATAACACAGTGACCTGTAAGCATGGCTACTGTTCGTTATTAGGGGTAGTAATCGTTTTGTGGGCTTAAAAGAAAATTTACTTCATTTTCTGCATTGTGTTCTAAATTTCCTATATCCATAGGTATGGGACTATTTCTAAATTGTTGAGACTGAGGGTTACCGGCATATTTGTTTTGAACGTTGTTGGTTTGATAATAGTTTGAAGATTTCTTATTCAGATATTGTTTCTACCAGTTTCCTTCTTTTCACTATGGCTGTTGGTGTTGTTTTGTGCATTAGTTTTTTTTTGATTTAAAATCTATAGCCCTTTTATCATATAGTAATTTTAATTGAGAAAATCTTTTATAAAGTGAGTCCAATGTTGGTTTTTCGTGCATAATGCAAGATCTAAATTGTCCGTCTATTTTATCTATTAAATTCCGTTTCTGTCAACATTTCGTGGAGAGTATAAGTCAGGTTTTGATTCGTCGTACAGATAAGTGTCATTAAGTTTATACTTAGATTCTATAAATACCTTAAATACTTCATTTAAATTACTTATCTTTATACTTCTACAATAATTAATTACCGAAGAGTAAGATGGTTTTGGTCCCAAATCTTTTATTAGTTGAGTTTTGATGTCTTCCCAACAGGCATCGTCTGCTAGAAGGTTAATTGAATCTGCCACCTTTCCAAAGAATTTTTGATTTTTTATAATTTTTATTACAAAGTTTTGAAGTTCATTGTTATTGCCACATATTGCAGTCAGATTTTCGACGGTTTTCATAAAAGAGGATAGGTTGTTTTTTGGACCAAATGGCTTTAGTTGGTTAAATTGATTTATTATTTGATTGGTATCCAAACCAAATGTCGTATTGAGTTGTGACTGATATTGTTGATGCTGTTGTAAAATAGCTTCGGCATGTTGGATTTTCATGTCGTACTCCGTTTTTTGTAGTTACATAAATTGTAAGTAATTTTCTATTTGGTTTTGGAGGGCGGCAATTTGTTGTTGCTGCTCTTTTATTGTGGCATCCTGTTTTAGGATGAGACATTCCATTTGTTCGATTCTTTGCTGTATCACTTCAGGATTCATTTTAATTTTTTATTTTTTGTTAACTTGGAAATATATTTTCACTTAATTATAATTTATTCTTTAACTAAAACAGTTTATTCTGTTTTTCTTATAAGATTTTATGTTCTTTGGAACACTTTTTCTTTTTTTATATTTTATGGTTTGATTTAATTTTATCTTTAGATAAAATCACCGCGACTGCGCCAATTACAAAATTAAACAACTTCAGTTGTTTATGCTTATTTATCAACTTAACTTTATTTTCAAAATATTTCAAACTTAAAGATATGAATTGTCGATATTCTTCAATTCAAGCTAAAATTAATAGTCAGCAGTCTGACAGTCATGGGAATGTGGTCGTACACAAAAACAAAACTATCAGATTGCAGTGAAGTACAAAATATGTTTTATATATGTATATTAGAGCGGGTCGCTCTCTATGGACAAAAAAAAAGTTGTGTCAGTCACCCCCTAGGATTAAAGGTATATTAATAACGTTTCCAAAAATATAAAAATTATTTTTTTGCCACGCCTAGAAATACCGCCCTTTTTGTTTTTTATATACTACGTCGCCATTTTAGGTCCGATCATAACATATCATATATCAGTGTTTGTGGCTTGACGGCAGCTACATTTTACTCTAAGACGAATTTTTAATTCGGCATCATATTCTATGCTCGCCTTCTGGTATATCGGATCCTTCCCAAAATTAGTAATTGTGGCTATGCAGGCATAAAGAGCATTTAATTATATAAAATATTCGCTTTTAAAATGCTCACTTTTATGCATTAACAGCTATTTTGCAGATATTTTAAAATGTTCAAATATTCACTCACAACCTTTCTCGCAACAAACAAAAAATGCATTAAAATGTGTCGAAAACATCATTAAATAAATTTCTAAAAAAAAATATATGTATTTATTTTTCCGTTACAAAGCAAATTGGATTTTCGGATTCTTAAGTCCCATTATCAAAAACAAGAAAGGTCATTTTATTTAGTAGTAGTTGTTGATAAGTAAGAAAAATTTTATTATACTTAAAAATAATACAGTTATAAAGAAATTACAAATACAGTGAAAGCTCCATTGGCGGACAGCTCTAATAGGCGGACATCTCCGCTAGACGGACGGTTTTCTAAGTCCCATAAATTAGGTCTTGAAAATATGGTAAAAACATATTTTTTGAAAACAATGTTTCAAATAGTATAGTATAATAATACAGACAATTAATATAAATAATAAATGTTCCATTAAAACATTATTACGTAACAGAATTAAAATAAAATTTCTTAAATATGTGGCATTAAAAATATAAATAATTTTGAAGTAAATTTTTGAACGGTTGTGAATGAATATTTGAACATTTTAAAATATCTGTAAAATAGCTGTTAATGCATAAAAGTGAGCATTTTAAAAGCGAATATTTTATATAATTAAATGCTTATATTCGCCTGCATAGCCACAATTACTAATTTTGGGGAAGGATCCGAAATACCAGAAGTCGAGCATAGAATATGATGTCGAATTAAAAAATCGTCTTAGAGTGAGATGTAGCTGCCGTCAAGCCACAAACACTGATATATGATATGTTATGATCGGACCTAAAATGGCGACGTAGTATATAAAAAACAAAAAGGGCGGTATTTCTAGGCGTGGCAAAAAAATAATTTTTATGTGTTTGGAAACGTTATTAATATACCTTTAATCCTAGGGGGTGACTGGCTCAACTTTTTTTTTCGACCCACCCTAATGTATATTCATATATACAAATATATATATATATCAAATATATATATAGTTATGTATAATTTATGCATGTATGTCTAAATATATACATATAAGCAATAGTAACTCGCGTAACGAAATTGTACATACAAGTTGTACACTTTACCGTCGCGTGACACTCGACATTGATTTTGTTCCACCAGCTACACTGTCGAGTTATACTCGACATAGTGTAATATTTCTTTTTGCGGACAATTGCACCAAAATTTTTGATAAAGCCCTCTCACACTCTCTCTATGCATTATCGTGCATTTATTATATATAACAGAAATAATCCTGCTTATATCATGGGTAAAAAACAGAACAAAATGCGTCTAAAAGGCCAATAGCCGAAAATATAGAGGAAAACAAATTTTAGCGTAAAAATTGAAAACATACAAATAAATAGTATTATGTATATCAATATCGAAAGAAATACAAAAATTGATGGGACAACTCTAAAAAATGATACCTTGCTATTTACTAATAAACAAATAAAGGCAAATGAAAATATTAAAAAAGATTTAAGTGCAATAAAGAAATTTGCATTTGAAAATGAAAAGAAATTTAAAGGGGATCAGTCTCTAACGTTTCCGGAAAATGAACATATTCTAAGTCCGGCTGAAGCAAAACAACATTCAATAATGATTTTCGATAATATGATTTGTGAAAAACAAAACTCGATAAGAGATGACTTTCGTATGGGTAAACATAAAAATATTGATTGTTTCTGCTTATGTCAAACGTATACTAAAATACCTGAACATTTAATACCTGATAATGCAAATATGATTGTGATTTTTAAGCAAGACAAAATGAACTTGAGACATATATATTATGATCATGTTATTGGTGATATGTCATTTAATCAATTTGTAGATATATGTAATAAATGTTGGAAAGATAAATATGGATTTCTTGTTGTTAGTAAAGATGATGAATTGAATAAAAGAAGATATCGTAAAGTATTTAATAATTTTATACAGTTATAAGATAGGTTTAAAAAAAATTACAAAACAAATAATAAGCAGATCGTAATCAGATATAAAGCAAATAGTTACCAGGTCGTGATCAGATTATAAATAGAAATCAGATCGTGAGCATATTGTAAACAGATATAAAGCAGATTGTTATCAGATCTTAGCCAGATCATAAGCAGATTGTAATCAGGTCATTACAACGAAATAAATATGAAAAATAATAATGATTGTAGTAATAACTTATTAAAGGATATTGTAAAAACCAGAACAATAATAAAAGAAAATTTAAAAAATATTAAATTAAATAATATACATAGATAGGGTAAATATATTAGAAGATACATTTCAACATATAAAAAAACATTTAAAAATATAATTAAAAAACTTGAAAGCAACAATAAGAAAAAATTAAATAAGTATTCATTAATAAATGATGATATATACGAATCATTTCAAGATGATAATATTGGTTTTGAGACTATTAACAATTCAGCTAAAAAAAGAAAGATAATCAAATCATTCCTGCTGCCAATTATAATAGTGTTTGTTGTTTCCTAATCTTTTTTAGGAAATATTTTAAATTAATTAACTTATAATTTAAATCTTTAATTGAGAACTTGAAATAATGACCACGAAGACCAAACTTTCTCCGAAATAAAAGGACCGTACGAGTATGAGGATAATTATCAACTAACTTTATTATTTTTCCTTTTCTTAATCCTATCATATTATATATACTTAATTCTAACCGTATAAGTCTATTCAGCAACTCCGTTGCTCATTTTAATTCCTTATTGCTATTTATTCATTGACCTTATTCTATGTATTAAATTTAAACTTAAATAGCAATAGGGTGGTACAAATTCATGCTTATTATTAATTCAAAATATTCAATTATTTAATTTAGTTGCAAGTTATGTATCTATAATGTATAAATAAATATATAGAACAGATGATGAAGGCATTATGGCTAAGTCGACGACTGATATACCTTATTCTGAATGTGAAAATGCTATTGAAAGAAATAGTAAAGGGTGGTTTGTGTTTAATATTTTATATAAATAATTCTGTTATCGCTATAACCACAACTTTTTATCAACTGGAAATTAGTATTTAAAAAATTATGAATGGAATTTACTACAAATTAATTTTTGAAAAGTAATTATTTCTAAGTAAAAGAAGAAAACTATAAATAGAATACATTTTAAATAACCTTCATGTTAGTTTTTTGTAAGAGGTTATAATGGATCAACATGATAATTTTATAGTTATGGATGTACAAGTATTTTTTATTAATAATAAAATTTACGCTAAAGAAGTTTGTGTTTCAATCAGTGATTTCGAAAAACAAACTTTTCACATTAAATCAACAACAAAATATTCAGAATTAAGTAAAAAGGATAAAGTTACAAATAAATGGCTATATAATCACTTGCAAGGATTATGTATATGTTGTTGTATATGTTAAAGGATATGAAAAAGTCAGATAGCTCAGAGAACTACTTGAAAAAAAAAAAAATACAAATAAATATAATTAATTAAGAGTATTGGAATTGTCCGAACATAAAAACTTTGCATAACGATAATCCCAATATAAAGATTTGTGAAATTCATAACAATTTTAATCATACATGTGGTGAAAAGAATGTAATTTTACTTAGAAATTTTGTTAAAAAAAGAAAACATTGTTGATCAATAAAACCTTTGAAGTTGTTAATTTTATTTTTAGTTGATCCTTATTCTTTATACAGTATGCATTAAGTGTACAAAAATTTTAACTCAAAAATGATGTTTTCAGCTGAATTGGTTAATAGTTCTTTAACAAAACATAGTAATCAGATTGATTAAGAACGTATAATATATAATATAATATAATATAATAAAATAAAATAAAATAAAATAAAATATAATATAATATAATATAATATAATATAATATAATATAATATAATATAATATAATATAATATAATATAACATAATATATTGTATTATAATATAATATAATAGCGCAGTTCACAATCTTGAGCAAATGGTCTGGCATCATGGCATTTGCAAATGTTGGGTATTTCTTTTAGCATACACTAACGAAATACGCAGAGATACCCTTGCCATGGTTTGGCAAATATCCCACACTCAAAACCAAGGCAAATTCATCGATGGTAGCCGCAGGTCTACAACAAATACAACAATGCAAAACCAACAGGCATTTTGTTTTTGTTAGAGACCCTTAACGTTGTTAAAAACAGCTGACCAAGCGAATTAATAACTGACTGACGAATAACAATAGAAAGAAAAATGTTGAAATTTTATAAAAATGAACAACAACACATATGAATACTTTTTAATCTTGTTCTTCTTTTTGTATTGCGTTTGACATTTAGAGAGAAATGCTTTTCTTAACACAATTAAAATTGCATTCTACCAAAACAGAAGGAAATTTTCTGAAAAATAAAACTTGTTAGCGAAGCTCATGAGCTCTAGATTTCTGCAGGAATTGGAATTAAAGCAATTATTTAATTAAGGCTTGTCGGCGTATAAATTCAAACACCAATTCAGCGTGCATGCCTTGAGTACCACACAATCCGCGGTACTTATCTCTGGTCAACTGCAATTAATAGAAACCAGTACGCAAAGCCTCTTTAAACAACATTTTCTTATAATGTTCATCCCATGGCGATGCCTGTTGTTTTTGCATTGTTGTATTTGTTGTAGACCTGCGGCTACCATCTATGAATTTGTCGTGGTTCATCCGTTTGCTTGGTCTTCAAATTCATTCCGCTGATAAACACTTTATCGTTAAAGGTATGATGAGTGCCTTTGCGCATGGCCGGACACCATTTCATCTGTAATATTGTATTTTTGTCTAAAGGCCTCTTTCTTTTTCAAATTCATTAAGGCGGCATAATCATCAGGAGAATCGGATGACACCGATGTAACTACACCTGTGTCTTCTTGTATGGACAACATGGGCAGTGCATAGATAACCTTGTGCGAAGTAAGAGGTGAAGACAGTGGTGTACCCATAAAATCAAGACCGGTCAATTCAGCCAACTCTACGATTTTACTCTCTTCAACTGTAAAACCTTGAAAGGACATATTTCTGGCAGCTCTTCTTGTGCTGACCCATTCCTCATTGTCGCGTGTTGTTTTCCAAGCAATATATTTAATATCAGCATGCAACCTGCAATTAGTCTGGCCATACATGGCCTCCGGACGCCAAGTAGCTGCTACCAAATATACTGTTTCCTTGGTAGATAGTATAACGTTTGCCATACATAATCTGATTGTTGAAGTGATCGAACGTGTTTATGTTTGTGCTCCTGCAAGATTTTTGTGTAGTGTCAGTATCTGTGTTTTTGAAGTTTTGTATCCTGAAAATATTTGCTATAGTTGCATTTTGTGCAAAAAAACTTAACATAAAAATAAGTCAACATAACATAAAAATAGCAATTTGAAATTTATCAAAGTGTATTTCTCATAGCAACTAACTCTTCATGCAACATTTATTTATAATTTACAAAAACTAATATAAAACGGACAATCTTATTCTTGGTGACTCATCCTCAGAATTAAAACAAAATTAAGTAACTGCAATTGAACAACAACAAACTTACACAGTATCTTTAATCCTAACACCTACATAGCAACATTATCCTAAACAAAATAAAACAAAAACAAAAGTAAACAAATTAGAAACAAGCAGCTGTTTTACTCTAATTACCGGTTTATTAAGTACTGCCAAATTTATCTAAAGTATTGATAGTCAATTTATATTTAAACATTGTTACTTTTTGTAATCACTACTATTTATTGCAACTGCCTTGGTTTGTGAATTTGCTAAAGTTCGTATATTGCGGTTTATACTTTTAAATTAATATAATGGAGTGTTCAAAAGTAAATCGTTCAACTACTGGAAATATTAGGATGGTCTCATGCGGGCTATGTATGAGCCTCTATCATATAACTTGTAGTGGTCTTAAGGCTCGTGATGCGGATGCGTTAGCTTATCCACAGAAGTTCCTTCAATGGACTTGTCCTGATTGTAGAAAGGTCAATATCGAATTCTACAAACTTTTTAAGGACTCTAAGGTTAAATTTAACACAATTAGTAATGATCTCATGAAATTGCAAAAGAAGTTTACAGAGTTTGGTGAGTTATTTGCTAAATATCCTAATTTGGATAAATTTGTTAGTAATCAACATCCAGCATCACCTAAACGTAAAAGGGATGGTCTGAGATTTGCGTCAAAATTTTTCACACCGCTTTTTGAAAGTGTGTCGAATTTTTTCACACCGCTTTTTGAAAGTGTGACGAATTTTTTCACACCGCTTCTTGAAAGTGTGGCAAAATTTTTCACACCGCTTTTTGAAAGTGTGTCGAATTTTTCACACCGCTTTTTGAAAGTCTGTCAAAATTTTTCTCACCGCTTTATGAAAGTGTGTCGAATTTTTTCACACCGCTTTTTGAAAGTGTGTCGAATTTTTTCACACCGCTTTTCGAAAGTGTGTCGAATTTTTTCACACCGCTTTTTGAAAGTGTGCCGAATTTTTTCACACCGCTTTTTGAAAGTGTGTCAAAATTTTTCACACAGCTTTTTGAAAGTGTGTCAAAATTTTTCACACCGCTTTTTGAAAGTGTATCGAATTTTTCACACCGCTTTTTGAAAGTCTGTCAAAATTTTTCACACCGCTTTTTGAAAGTGTGTCGAATTTTTTCTCACCGCTTTTTGAAAGTGTGACGAATTTTTTCACACCGCTGCTTGAAAGTGTGGCAAAATTTTTCACACCGCTTTTTGAAAGTGTGTCGAATTTTTTTACACCGCTTTTTGAAAGTGTGTCGAATTTTTTCACACCGCTTCTTGAAAGTGTGTCAAAATTTGTCACACCGCCTTTTGAAAGTGTGTCGAATTTTTTCACACCGCTTTTTGAAAGTGTGTCGAATTTTTTCGCAGTGCTTTTTGAAAGTGTGTCGAATTTTTTTACACCGCTTTTTGAAAGTGTGTCAAAATTTTTCACACCGCTTTTTGAAAGTGTGTCGAATTTTTTCACACCGCTTTTTGAAAGAGTGTCGAATTTTTTCACACCGCTTTTTGAAAGTGTGTCAAAATTTTTCACACCGCTTTTTGAAAGTGTGACGAATTTTTTCACACTGCTTCTTGAAAGTGTGGCAAAATTTTTCACACCGCTTTTTGAAAGTGTGTCGAATTTTTTCACACCGCTTCTTGAAAGTGTGTCAAAATTTGTCACACCGCCTTTTGAAAGTGTGTCGAATTTTTTCACACCGCTTTTTGAAAGTGTATCGAATTTTTTCACACCGCTTTTTGAAAGTGTGTCGAATTTTTTCGCAGTGCTTTTTGAAAGTGTAGCATGATTATACAGTCGTCAGTACTAGCACAACATTTCATGTTTTATTTTCACACAATGTACACGAGCAAAAGAATATCCAATTGCATATGAGCAGCGGCCACTTGACACAATGTTGCTGACCGTCGCTACAGCGCAATAGTAAGGCGCACATGCGACGATCATTTGATATTTCATTGACGGTTCGCTGGCGCATTGGTTTTCGTATTGTGTGGACAATGTATGTTGTTGTTGTATTACGGTTCTTGTGATCGTGTGTGACTCTCTTCACACTTTACCGTGGGAATTATGACTGTTGTATAGCAACAATAGGCGCGTGTCATATTGCTCCCACTTGTGCCGTAATAAATACACACAAACTAATGTAACATTATAGAACATAAGTACAAACCGATATATTAGCATTAAGTAATAATTATACACACAAACAAATGTAATATTGTAGAACATAAGTACAAACCTATATAATAGCATTAACTAAATATTGAAATGTATTAGAATTAAGGGACTGATTTGGAAATGCTGAATCAGCCAATAATTAGTATAAAAGAAGGGATATTTTCCCTTAAGAAATCAATCATATAATAAAGCTCAATAAGTGCGTATCGAGCCGCACTTACAACAAAATAAAACTTCTTTTAATTAAGTTTCCACGACAAAAGTGTGTCGAATTTTTTTACACCGCTTTTTGAAAGTGTGTCGAATTTTTTCACACCGCTTTTAGAAAGTGTGTCAAAATGTTTCACACCGCTTTTTGAAAGTGTGTCGAATTTTTTCATACCGCTTTTTGAAAGTGTGTCAAACTTTTTCACACCGTTTTTTGAAAGTGTGACGAATTTTTTCACACCGCTTCTTGAAAGTGTGGCAAAATTTTTCACACCGCTTTTTGAAAGTGTCAAATTTTTTCACACCGCTTTTTGAAAGTGTGTCGAATTTTTTCACACCGCTTCTTGAAAGTGTGTCAAAATTTGTCACACCGCCTTTTGAAAGTGTGTCGAATTTTTTCACACCGCTTTTTGAAAGTGTATCGAATTTTTTCACACCGCTTTTTGAAAGTGTGTCGAATTTTTTCACACCGCTTTTTGAAAGTGTGTCGAATTTTTTCACACCGCTTTTTGAAAGTGTGTCAAAATTTTTCACACCGCTTTTTGAAAGTGTGTCGAATTTTTTCACACCGCTTTTTGAAAGTGTGTCGAATTTTTTCACACCGCTTTTTGAAAGTGTGTCGAATTTTTTCACACCGCTTTTTGAAAGTGTGTCGAATTTTTTCACTCCGCTTTTTGAAAGTGTGTCAAAATTTTTCACACCGCTTTTTGAAAGTGTGTCGAATTTTTTCACACCGCTTTTTGAAAGTGTGTCAAAATTTTTCACACCGCTTTTTGAAAGTGTGTCAAAATTTTTCACACCGCTTTTTGAAAGTGTGTCGAATTTTTTCACACCGCTTTTTGAAAGTGTGACTAATTTTTTCACCCCGCTTTTTGAAAGTGTGTCAAAATTTTTCACACCGCTTTTTGAAAGTGTGTCGAATTTTTTCACACCGCTTTTTGAAAGTGTGTCGAATTTTTTCACACCGCTTTTTGAAAGTGTGTCGAATTTTTTCACATCGTTTTTTGAAAGTGTGTCAAAATTTTTCACACCGCTTTTTGAAAGTGTGTCGAATTTTTTCACACCGCTTTTTGAAAGTGTGTCGAATTTTTGCACACCGCTTTTTGAAAGTGTGTCGAATTTTTTCACACCGCTTTTTGAAAGTGTGTCAAAATTTTTCACACCGCTTTGAAAGTGTGTCGAATTTTTTCACCGCTTTTTGAAAGTGTGTCAAAATTTTTCACACCGCTTTTTGAAAGTGTGTCAAAATTTTTCACACCGCTTTTGAAAGTGTGTCAAAATTTTTCACACCGCTTTTTGAAAGTGTGTCGAATTTTTTCACACCGCTTTTTGAAAGTGTGACGAATTTTTTCACACCGCTGCTTGAAAGTGTGGCAAAATTTTTCACACCGCTTTTTGAAAGTGTGTCGAATTTTTTTACACCGCTTTTTGAAAGTGTGTCGAATTTTTTCACACCGCTTCTTGAAAGTGTGTCAAAATTTGTCACACCGCCTTTTGAAAGTGTGTCGAATTTTTTCACACCGCTTTTTGAAAGTGTATCGAATTTTTTCACACCGCTTTTTGAAAGTGTGTCGAATTTTTTCGCAGTGCTTTTTGAAAGTGTGTCGAATTTTTTTACACCGCTTTTTGAAAGTGTGTCAAAATTTTTCACACCGCTTTTTGAAAGTGTGTCGAATTTTTTCACACCGCTTTTTGAAAGTGTGTCGAATTTTTTTACACCGCTTTTTGAAAGTGTGTCGAATTTTTTTACACCGCTTTTTGAAAGTGTGTCAAAATTTTTCACACCGCTTTTTGAAAGTGTGACGAATTTTTTCACACTGCTTCTTGAAAGTGTGGCAAAATTTTTCACACCGCTTTTTGAAAGTGTGTCGAATTTTTTCACACCGCTTCTTGAAAGTGTGTCAAAATTTGTCACACCGCCTTTTGAAAGTGTGTCGAATTTTTTCACACCGCTTTTTGAAAGTGTATCGAATTTTTTCACACCGCTTTTTGAAAGTGTGTCGAATTTTTTCGCAGTGCTTTTTGAAAGTGTAGCATGATTATACAGTCGTCAGTACTAGCACAACATTTCATGTTTTATTTTCACACAATGTACACGAGCAAAAGAATATCCAATTGCATATGAGCAGCGGCCACATGACACAATGTTGCTGACCGTCGCTACAGCGCAATAGTAAGGCGCACATGCGACGATCATTTGATATTTCATTGACGGTTCGCTGGCGCATTGGTTTTCGTATTGTGTGGACAATGTATGTTGTTGTTGTATTACGGTTCTTGTGATCGTGTGTGACTCTCTTCACACTTTACCTTGGGAATTATGACTGTTGTATAGCAACAATAGGCGCGTGTCATATTGCTCCCACTTGTGCCGTAATAAATACACACAAACTAATGCAACATTATAGAACATAAGTACAAACCGATATAATAGCATTAAGTAATAATTATACACACAAACAAATGTAATATTGTAGAACATAAGTACAAACCTATATAATAGCATTAAGTAAATATTGAAATGTATTAGAATTAAGGGACTGATTTGGAAATGCTGAATCAGCCAATAATTAGTATAAAAGAAGGGATATTTTCCCTTAAGAAATCAATCATATAATAAAGCTCAATTAGTGCGTATCGAGCCGCACTTACAACAAAATAAAAATTCTTATAATTAAGTTTCCACTACAAAAGTGTGTCGAATTTTTTTACACCGCTTTTTGAAAGTGTGTCGAATTTTTTCACACCGCTTTTAGAAAGTGTGACAAAATGTTTCACACCGCTTTTTGAAAGTGTGTCGAATTTTTTCATACCGCTTTTTGAAAGTGTGTCAAACTTTTTCATACCGTTTTTTGAAAGTGTGTCGAATTTTTTCACACCGCTTCTTGAAAGTGTGTCAAAATTTTTCCCACCGCTTTTTAAAAGTGTGTCGAATTTTTTCACAACGCTTCTTGAAAGTGTGTCAAAATTTTTCACACCGCTTTTTAAAAGTGTATTGAATTTTTTCACACCGCTTTTGGAAAGTGTGTCGAATTTTTTCACACCGCTTTTTAAAAGTGTGTCAAAATTTGTCACACCGCCTTTTGAAAGTGTGTCGAATTTTTTCACACCACTTTTTAAAAGTGTGTTAAAGTTTGTCACACCGCCTTTTGAAAGTGTGTCTAATTTTTTCACACCGCTTTTTGAAAGTGTATCGAATTTTTTCACACCGCTTTTTGAAAGTGTATCGAATTGTTTCACACCGCTTTTTGAAAGTGTGTCGAATTTTTGCACACCGCTTTTTGAAAGAGTGTCGAATTTTTTCCCACCGATTTTTGAAAGTGTGTCGAATTTTTTCACACCGTTTTTTGAAGGTGTGTCAAAATTTTTCAGACCGCTTTTTGTAAGTATGTCAAATTTTTTCACACCGCTTTTTGAAAGTGTGTCGAATTTTTTCACACCGCTTTTTGAAAGTGTGTCAAAATTTTTCACACCGCTTTTTGAAAGTGTGTCGAATTTTTCCACACCGCTTTTTGAAAGCGTGTCAAAGTTTTTCACACCGTTTTTTGAAAATGTGTCGAATTTTTTCACACCTCTTCTTGAAAGTGTGTCAAAATTTTTCACACCGCTTTTTAAAAGTGTGTCAAAATTTGTCACACCGCCTTTTAAAAGTGTGTCGAATTTTTTCACACCGCTTTTTGAAAGTGTATTGAATTTTTTCACACCGCTTTTTGAAAGTGTGTCGAATTTTTTCACACCGCTTTTTGAAAGTGTGTCGAATTTTTTCTCACCGCTTTTTGAAAGTGTGTCGAATTTTTTCACACCGCTTTTTGAAAGTGTGTCAAAATTTTTCACACCGCTTTTTGAAAGTGTGTCGAATTTTTTCACACCGCTTTTTGATAGTGTATCAAAATTTTTCACACCGCTTTTTGAAAGTGTGTCGAATTTTTTCACACCGCTTCTTGAAAGTGTGTCAACATTTTTCACACCGCTTCTTGAAAGTGTGTCAAAATTTTTCACACCGCTTTTTAAAAGTGTGTCAAAATTTGTCACACCGCCTTTTGAAAGTGTGTCGAATTTTTTCACACCGCTTTTTGAAAGTGTATTGAATTTTTTCACACCGCTTTTTGAAAGTGTGTCGAATTTTTTCACACCGCTTTTTGAAAGTGTGTCGAATTTTTTCACACCGCTCTTTGAAAGTGTGTCGAATTTTTTCACACCGCTTCTCGAAAGAGTGTCAACATTTTTCACACCGCTTTTTAAAAGTGTGTCGAATTTTTTCACACCGCTTTTTGAAAGTGTATCGAATTTTTTCACACCGCTTTTTGAAAGTGTGTCGAATTTTTTCGCAGTGCTTTTTGAAAGTGTGTCGAATTTTTTTACACCGCTTTTTGAAAGTGTGTCGAATTTTTTCACACCGCTTTTTGAAAGTGTGTCAAAATTTTTCACACCGCTTTTTGAAAGTGTGTCGAATTTTTTCACACCGCTTTTCGAAAGTGTGTCGAATTTTTTCACACCGCTTTTTGAAAGTGTGTCGAATTTTTTCACACTGCTTTTTGAAAGTGTGTCAAAATTTTTCACACAGCTTTTTGAAAGTGTGTCAAAATTTTTCACACCGCTTTTTGAAAGTGTATCGAATTTTTCACACCGCTTTTTGAAAGTCTGTCAAAATTTTTCACACCGCTTTTTGAAAGTGTGTCGAATTTTTTCACACCGCTTTTTGAAAGTGTGTCGAATTTTTTCACACCGCTTTTGGAAAGTGTGTCAAAATTTTTCACACCGCTTTTTGAAAGTGTGTCGAATTTTTTCACACCGCTTTTTGAAAGTCTGTCAAAATTTTTCACACCGCTTTTTGAAAGTGTGTCGAATTTTTTCACACCGCTTTTTGAAAGTGTGTCGAATTTTTTCACACCGCTTTTTGAAAGTGTGTCAAAATTTTTCACACCGCTTTTTGAAAGTGTGTCGAATTTTTTCACGCCGCTTTTTAAAAGTGTGTCAAAATTGGTCACACCGCCTTTTGAAAGTGTGTCGAATTTTTTCACACCGCTTTTTGAAAGTGTGACGAATTTTTTCACACCGCTTCTTGAAAGTGTGGCAAAATTTTTCACACCGCTTTTTGAAAGTGTGTCAAATTTTTTCACACCGCTTTTTGAAAGTGTGTCGAATTTTTTCACCCCGCTTTTTGAAAGTGTGTCAAAATTTTTCACACCGCTTTTTGAAAGTGTGTCGAATTTTTTCACACCGCTTTTGGAAAGTGTGTCGAATTTTTTCACACCGATTTTTGAAAGTGTGTCGAATTTTTTCACACCGTTTTTTGAAAGTGTGTCAAAATTTTTACACCGCTTTTTGAAAGTGTGTCGAATTTTTTCACACCGCTTTTTGAAAGTGTGTCGAATTTTTTCACACCGCTTTTTGAAAGTGTGTCAAAATTTTTCACACCGCTTTGAAAGTGTGTCGAATTTTTTTACACCGCTTTTTTAAAGTGTGTCGAATTTTTTCACACCGCTTTTTGAAAGTGTGTCAAAATTTTTCACACCGCTTTTTGAAAGTGTGTCGAATTTTTCAACACCGCTTTTTGAAAGTGTGTCAAAATTTTTCACACCGCTTTTTGAAAGTGTGTCGAATTGTTTCACACCGCTTTTTGAAAGTGTGACGAATTTTTTCACCCCGATTTTTGAAAGTGTGTCAAAATTTTTCACACCGCTTTTTGAAAGTGTGTCGAATTTTTTCACACCACTTTTTGAAAGTGTGTCGAATTTTTTCACACCGCTTTTTGAAAGTGTGTCGAATTTTTTCACACCGCTGCTTGAAAGTGTGGCAAAATTTTTCACACCGCTTTTTGAAAGTGTGTCGAATTTTTCTACACCGCTTTTTGAAAGTGTGTCGAATTTTTTCACACCGCTTCTTGAAAGTGTGTCAAAATTTGTCACACCGCCTTTTGAAAGTGTGTCGAATTTCTTCACACCGCTTTTTGAAAGTGTATCGAATTTTTTCACACCGCTTTTTGAAAGTGTGTCGAATTTTTTTGCAGAGCTTTTTGAAAGTGTGTCGAATTTTTTTACACCGCTTTTTGAAAGTGTGTCAAAATTTTTCACACCGCTTTTTGAAGGTGTGTCGAATTTTTCACACCGCTTTTTGAAAGTGTGTCGAATTTTTTTAAACCGCTTTTTGAAAGTGTGTCGAATTTTTTCACACCGCTTTTTGAAAGTGTGTCAAAATTTTTCACACCGCTTTTTGAAAGTGTGACGAATTTTTTCACACTGCTTCTTGAAAGTGTGGCAAAATTTTTCACACCGCTTTTTGAAAGTGTGTCAAAATTTGTCACACCGCTTTTTGAAAGTGTATCGAATTTTTTCACACCGCTTTTTGAAAATGTGTCGAATTTTTTCGCAGTGCTTTTTGAAAGTGTAGCATGATTATACAGTCGTCAGTACTAGCACAACATTTCATGCTTTATTTTCACACAATGTACACGAGCAAAAGAATATCCAATTGCATATGAGCAGCGGCCACTTGACACAATGTTGCTGACCGTCGCTACAGCGCAATAGTAAGGCGCACATGCGACGATCATTTGATATTTCATTGACGGTTCGCTGGCGCATTGGTTTTCGTATTGTGTGGACAATGTATGTTGTTGTTGCATTACGGTTCTTGTGATCGTGTGTGACTCTCTTCACACTTTACCGTGGGAATTATGACTGTTGTATAGCAACAATAGGCGCGTGTCATATTGCTCCCACTTGTGCCGTAATAAATACACACAAACTAATGCAACATTATAGAACATAAGTACAAACCGATATAATAGCATTAAGTAATAATTATACACACAAACAAATGTAATATTGTAGAACATAAGTACAAACCTATATAATAGCATTAAGTAAATATTGAAATGTATTAGAATTAAGGGACTGATTTGGAAATGCTGAATCAGCCAATAATTAGTATAAAAGAAGGGATATTTTCCCTTAAGAAATCAATCATATAATAAAGCTCAATTAGTGCGTATCGAGCCGCACTTACAACAAAATAAAACTTCTTTTAATTAAGTTTCCACTACAAAAGTGTGTCGAATTTTTTTACACCGCTTTTTGAAAGTGTGTCGAATTTTTTCACACCGCTTTTAGAAAGTGTGTCAAAATGTTTCACACCGCTTTTTGAAAGTGTGTCGAATTTTTTCATACCGCTTTTTGAAAGTGTGTCAAACTTTTTCACACCGTTTTTTGAAAGTGTGACGAATTTTTTCACACCGCTTCTTGAAAGTGTGGCAAAATTTTTCACACCGCTTTTTGAAAGTGTGTCAAATTTTTTCACACCGCTTTTTGAAAGTGTGTCGAATTTTTTCACACCGCTTCTTGAAAGTGTGTCAAAATTTGTCACACCGCCTTTTGAAAGTGTGTCGAATTTTTTCACACCGCTTTTTGAAAGTGTATCGAATTTTTTCACACCGCTTTTTGAAAGTGTGTCGAATTTTTTCGCAGTGCTTTTTGAAAGTGTGTCGAATTTTTTTACACCGCTTTTTGAAAGTGTGTCCAATTTTTTCACACCGCTTTTTGAAAGTGTGTCAAAATTTTTCACACCGCTTTTTGAAAGTGTGTCGAATTTTTTCACACCGCTTTTCGAAAGTGTGTCGAATTTTTTCACACCGCTTTTTGAAAGTGTGTCGAATTTTTTCACACCGCTTTTTGAAAGTGTGTGAAATTTTTTCACACAGCTTTTTGAAAGTGTGTCAAAATTTTTCACACCGCTTTTTGAAAGTGTATCGAATTTTTCACACCGCTTTTTGAAAGTCTGTCAAAATTTTTCACACCGCTTTTTGAAAGTGTGTCCAATTTTTCCCACCGCTTTTTTAAAGTGTGTCGAATTTTTTCACACCGCTTCTTGAAAGTGTGTCAAAATTTGTCACACCGCCTTTTGAAAGTGTGTCGAATTTTTTCACACCGCTTTTGGAAAGTGTATCGAATTTTTTCACACCACTTTTTGAAAGTGTGTCGAATTTTTTCGCAGTGCTTTTTGAAAGTGTGTCGAATTTTTTTACACCGCTTTTTGAAAGTGTGTCCAATTTTTTCACACCACTTTTTGAAAGTGTGTCAAAATTTTTCACACCGCTTTTTGAAAGTGTGTCGAATTTTTTCACACCGCTTTTCGAAAGTGTGTCGAATTTTTTCACACTGCTTCTTGAAAGTGTGGCAAAATGTTTCACACCGCTTTTTGAAAGTGTGTCGAATTTTTTCATACCGCTTTTTGAAAGTGTGTCAAAATTTGTCACACCGTTTTTTGAAAGTGTGACGAATTTTTTCACACCGCTTCTTGAAAGTGTGGCAAAATTTTTCACACCGCTTTTTGAAAGTGTGTCAAATTTTTTCACACCGTTTTTTGAAAGTGTGTCGAATTTTTTCACACCGCTTCTTGAAAGTGTGTCAAAATTTGTCACACCGCCTTTTGAAAGTGTGTCGAATTTTTTCACACCGCTTTTTGAAAGTGTATCGAATTTTTTCACACCGCTTTTTGAAAGTGTGTCGAATTTTTTCGCAGTGCTTTTTGAAAGTGTGTCGAATTTTTCACACCGCTTTTTGAAAGTCTGTCAAAATTTTTCACACCGCTTTTTGAAAGTGTGTCGAATTTTTTCTCACCGCTTTTTGAAAGTGTGACGAATTTTTTCACACCGCTGCTTGAAAGTGTGTCAAAATTTTTCACACCGCTTTTTGAAAGTGTATCGAATTTTTCACACCGCTTTTTGAAAGTCTGTCAAAATTTTTCACACCGCTTTTTGAAAGTGTGTCGAATTTTTTCTCACCGCTTTTTGAAAGTGTGACGAATTTTTTCACACCGCTGCTTGAAAGTGTGGCAAAATTTTTCACACCGCTTTTTGAAAGTGTGTCGAATTTTTTACACCGCTTTTTGAAAGTGTGTCGAATTTTTTCACACCGCTTCTTGAAAGTGTGTCAAAATTTGTCACACCGCCTTTTGAAAGTGTGTCGAATTTTTTCACACCGCTTTTTGAAAGTGTGTCGAATTTTTTCGCAGTGCTTTTTGAAAGTGTGTCGAATTTTTTTACACCGCTTTTTGAAAGTGTGTCAAAATTTTTCACACCGCTTTTTGAAAGTGTGTCGAATTTTTTCACACCGCTTTTTGAAAGAGTGTCGAATTTTTTCACACCGCTTTTTGAAAGTGTGTCAAAATTTTTCACACCGCTTTTTGAAAGTGTGACGAATTTTTTCACACTGCTTCTTGAAAGTGTGGCAAAATTTTTCACACCGCTTTTTGAAAGTGTGTCGAATTTTTTCACACCGCTTCTTGAAAGTGTGTCAAAATTTGTCACACCGCCTTTTGAAAGTGTGTCGAATTTTTTCACACCGCTTTTTGAAAGTGTATCGAATTTTTTCACACCGCTTTTTGAAAGTGTGTCGAATTTTTTCGCAGTGCTTTTTGAAAGTGTAGCATGATTATACAGTCGTCAGTACTAGCACAACATTTCATGTTTTATTTTCACACAATGTACACGAGCAAAAGAATATCCAATTGCATATGAGCAGCGGCCACTTGACACAATGTTGCTGACCGTCGCTACAGCGCAATAGTAAGGCGCACATGCGACGATCATTTGATATTTCATTGACGGTTCGCTGGCGCATTGGTTTTCGTATTGTGTGGACAATGTATGTTGTTGTTGTATTACGGTTCTTGTGATCGTGTGTGACTCTCTTCACACTTTACCGTGGGAATTATGACTGTTGTATAGCAACAATAGGCGCGTGTCATATTGCTCCCACTTGTGCCGTAATAAATACACACAAACTAATGTAACATTATAGAACATAAGTACAAACCGATATATTAGCATTAAGTAATAATTATACACACAAACAAATGTAATATTGTAGAACATAAGTACAAACCTATATAATAGCATTAACTAAATATTGAAATGTATTAGAATTAAGGGACTGATTTGGAAATGCTGAATCAGCCAATAATTAGTATAAAAGAAGGGATATTTTCCCTTAAGAAATCAATCATATAATAAAGCTCAATTAGTGCGTATCGAGCCGCACTTACAACAAAATAAAACTTCTTTTAATTAAGTTTCCACGACAAAAGTGTGTCGAATTTTTTTACACCGCTTTTGGAAAGTGTGTCGAATTTTTTCACACCGCTTTTAGAAAGTGTGTCAAAATGTTTCACACCGCTTTTTGAAAGTGTGTCGAATTTTTTCATACCGCTTTTTGAAAGTGTGTCAAACTTTTTCACACCGTTTTTTGAAAGTGTGACGAATTTTTTCACACCGCTTCTTGAAAGTGTGGCAAAATTTTTCACACCGCTTTTTGAAAGTGTCAAATTTTTTCACACCGCTTTTTGAAAGTGTGTCGAATTTTTTCACACCGCTTCTTGAAAGTGTGTCAAAATTTGTCACACCGCCTTTTGAAAGTGTGTCGAATTTTTTCACACCGCTTTTTGAAAGTGTATCGAATTTTTTCACACCGCTTTTTGAAAGTGTGTCGAATTTTTTTACACCGCTTTTTGAAAGTGTGTCGAATTTTTTCACACCGCTTTTTGAAAGTGTGTCAAAATTTTTCACACCGCTTTTTGAAAGTGTGTCGAATTTTTTCACACCGCTTTTCGAAAGTGTGTCGAATTTTTTCACACCGCTTTTTGAAAGTGTGTCGAATTTTTTCACACCGCTTTTTGAAAGTGTGTCGAATTTTTTCACTCCGCATTTTGAAAGTGTGTCAAAATTTTTCACACCGCTTTTTGAAAGTGTGTCGAATTTTTTCACACCGCTTTTTGAAAGTGTGTCAAAATTTTTCACACCGCTTTTTGAAAGTGTGTCAAAATTTTTCACACCGCTTTTTGAAAGTGTGTCGAATTTTTTCACACCGCTTTTTGAAAGTGTGACTAATTTTTTCACCCCGCTTTTTGAAAGTGTGTCAAAATTTTTCACACCGCTTTTTGAAAGTGTGTCGAATTTTTTCACACCGCTTTTTGAAAGTGTGTCGAATTTTTTCACACCGCTTTTTGAAAGTGTGTCGAATTTTGTCACATCGTTTTTTGAAAGTGTGTCAAAATTTTTCACACCGCTTTTTGAAAGTGTGTCGAATTTTTTCACACCGCTTTTTGAAAGTGTGTCGAATTTTTGCACACCGCTTTTTGAAAGTGTGTCGAATTTTTTCACACCGCTTTTTGAAAGTGTGTCAAAATTTTTCACACCGCTTTGAAAGTGTGTCGAATTTTTTCACCGCTTTTTGAAAGTGTGTCAAAATTTTTCACACCGCTTTTTGAAAGTGTGTCAAAATTTTTCACACCGCTTTTGAAAGTGTGTCAAAATTTTTCACACCGCTTTTTGAAAGTGTGTCGAATTTTTTCACACCGCTTTTTGAAAGTGTGACGAATTTTTTCACACCGCTGCTTGAAAGTGTGGCAAAATTTTTCACACCGCTTTTTGAAAGTGTGTCGAATTTTTTTACACCGCTTTTTGAAAGTGTGTCGAATTTTTTCACACCGCTTCTTGAAAGTGTGTCAAAATTTGTCACACCGCCTTTTGAAAGTGTGTCGAATTTTTTCACACCGCTTTTTGAAAGTGTATCGAATTTTTTCACACCGCTTTTTGAAAGTGTGTCGAATTTTTTCGCAGTGCTTTTTGAAAGTGTGTCGAATTTTTTTACACCGCTTTTTGAAAGTGTGTCAAAATTTTTCACACCGCTTTTTGAAAGTGTGTCGAATTTTTTCACACCGCTTTTTGAAAGTGTGTCGAATTTTTTTACACCGCTTTTTGAAAGTGTGTCGAATTTTTTTACACCGCTTTTTGAAAGTGTGTCAAAATTTTTCACACCGCTTTTTGAAAGTGTGACGAATTTTTTCACACTGCTTCTTGAAAGTGTGGCAAAATTTTTCACACCGCTTTTTGAAAGTGTGTCGAATTTTTTCACACCGCTTCTTGAAAGTGTGTCAAAATTTGTCACACCGCCTTTTGAAAGTGTGTCGAATTTTTTCACACCGCTTTTTGAAAGTGTATCGAATTTTTTCACACCGCTTTTTGAAAGTGTGTCGAATTTTTTCGCAGTGCTTTTTGAAAGTGTAGCATGATTATACAGTCGTCAGTACTAGCACAACATTTCATGTTTTATTTTCACACAATGTACACGAGCAAAAGAATATCCAATTGCATATGAGCAGCGGCCACATGACACAATGTTGCTGACCGTCGCTACAGCGCAATAGTAAGGCGCACATGCGACGATCATTTGATATTTCATTGACGGTTCGCTGGCGCATTGGTTTTCGTATTGTGTGGACAATGTATGTTGTTGTTGTATTACGGTTCTTGTGATCGTGTGTGACTCTCTTCACACTTTACCTTGGGAATTATGACTGTTGTATAGCAACAATAGGCGCGTGTCATATTGCTCCCACTTGTGCCGTAATAAATACACACAAACTAATGTAACATTATAGAACATAAGTACAAACCGATATATTAGCATTAAGTAATAATTATACACACAAACAAATGTAATATTGTAGAACATAAGTACAAACCTATATAATAGCATTAACTAAATATTGAAATGTATTAGAATTAAGGGACTGATTTGGAAATGCTGAATCAGCCAATAATTAGTATAAAAGAAGGGATATTTTCCCTTAAGAAATCAATCATATAATAAAGCTCAATTAGTGCGTATCGAGCCGCACTTACAACAAAATAAAAATTCTTATAATTAAGTTTCCACTACAAAAGTGTGTCGAATTTTTTTACACCGCTTTTTGAAAGTGTGTCGAATTTTTTCACACCGCTTTTAGAAAGTGTGACAAAATGTTTCACACCGCTTTTTGAAAGTGTGTCGAATTTTTTCATACCGCTTTTTGAAAGTGTGTCAAACTTTTTCACACCGTTTTTTGAAAGTGTGTCGAATTTTTTCACACCGCTTCTTGAAAGTGTGTCAAAATTTTTCCCACCGCTTTTTAAAAGTGTGTCGAATTTTTTCACAACGCTTCTTGAAAGTGTGTCAAAATTTTTCACACCGCTTTTTAAAAGTGTATTGAATTTTTTCACACCGCTTTTGGAAAGTGTGTCGAATTTTTTTACACCGCTTTTTAAAAGTGTGTCAAAATTTGTCACACCGCCTTTTGAAAGTATGTCGAATTTTTTCACACCACTTTTTAAAAGTGTGTTAAAGTTTGTCACACCGCCTTTTGAAAGTGTGTCTAATTTTTTCACACCGCTTTTTGAAAGTGTATCGAATTTTTCACACCGCTTTTTGAAAGTGTATCGAATTTTTTCACACCGCTTTTTGAAAGTGTGTCGAATTTTTGCACACCGCTTTTTGAAAGAGTGTCGAATTTTTTCCCACCGATTTTTGAAAGTGTGTCGAATTTTTTCACACCGTTTTTTGAAGGTGTGTCAAAATTTTTCAGACCGCTTTTTGTAAGTATGTCAAATTTTTTCACACCGCCTTTTGAAAGTGTGTCGAATTTTTTCACACCGCTTTTTGAAAGTGTGTCAAAATTTTTCACACCGCTTTTTGAAAGTGTGTCGAATTTTTCCACACCGCTTTTTGAAAGCGTGTCAAAGTTTTTCACACCGTTTTTTGAAAATGTGTCGAATTTTTTCACACCTCTTCTTGAAAGTGTGTCAAAATTTTTCACACCGCTTTTTAAAAGTGTGTCAAAATTTGTCACACCGCCTTTTAAAAGTGTGTCGAATTTTTTCACACCGCTTTTTGAAAGTGTATTGAATTTTTTCACACCGCTTTTTGAAAGTGTGTCGCATTTTTTCACACCGCTTTTTGAAAGTGTGTCGAATTTTTTCTCACCGCTTTTTGAAAGTGTGTCGAATTTTTTCACACCGCTTTTTGAAAGTGTGTCAAAATTTTTCACACCGCTTTTTGAAAGTGTGTCGAATTTTTTCACACCGCTTTTTGATAGTGTATCAAAATTTTTCACACCGCTTTTTGAAAGTGTGTCGAATTTTTTCACACCGCTTCTTGAAAGTGTGTCAACATTTTTCACACCGCTTCTTGAAAGTGTGTCAAAATTTTTCACACCGCTTTTTAAAAGTGTGTCAAAATTTGTCACACCGCCTTTTGAAAGTGTGTCGAATTTTTTCACACCTCTTTTTGAAAGTGTATTGAATTTTTTCACACCGCTTTTTGAAAGTGTGTCGAATTTTTTCACACCGCTTTTTGAAAGTGTGTCGAATTTTTTCACACCGCTCTTTGAAAGTGTGTCGAATTTTTTCACACCGCTTCTCGAAAGAGTGTCAACATTTTTCACACCGCTTTTTAAAAGTGTGTCGAATTTTTTCACACCGCTTTTTGAAAGTGTATCGAATTTTTTCACACCGCTTTTTGAAAGTGTGTCGAATTTTTTCACATTGCTTTTTGAAAGTGTGTCGAATTTTTTTACACCGCTTTTTGAAAGTGTGTCGAATTTTTTCACACCGCTTTTTGAAAGTGTGTCAAAATTTTTCACACCGCTTTTTGAAAGTGTGTCGAATTTTTTCACACCGCTTTTCGAAAGTGTGTCGAATTTTTTCACACCGCTTTTTGAAAGTGTGTCGAATTTTTTCACACTGCTTTTTGAAAGTGTGTCAAAATTTTTCACACAGCTTTTTGAAAGTGTGTCAAAATTTTTCACACCGCTTTTTGAAAGTGTATCGAATTTTTCACACCGCTTTTTGAAAGTCTGTCAAAATTTTTCACACCGCTTTTTGAAAGTGTGTCGAATTTTTTCACACCGCTTTTTGAAAGTGTGTCGAATTTTTTCACACCGCTTTTTGAAAGTGTGTCAAAATTTTTCACACCGCTTTTTGAAAGTGTGTCGAATTTTTTCACACCGCTTTTTGAAAGTCTGTCAAAATTTTTCACACCGCTTTTTGAAAGTGTGTCGATTTTTTTCACACCGCTTTTTGAAAGTGTGTCGAATTTTTTCACACCGCTTTTTGAAAGTGTGTCAAAATTTTTCACACCGCTTTTTGAAAGTGTGTCGAATTTTTTCACACCGCTTTTTGAAAGTGTGTCAAAATTTTTCACACCGCTTTTTAAAAGTGTGTCAAAATTGGTCACACCGCCTTTTGAAAGTGTGTCGAATTTTTTCACACCGCTTTTTGAAAGTGTGACGAATTTTTTCACACCGCTTCTTGAAAGTGTGGCAAAATTTTTCACACCGCTTTTTGAAAGTGTGTCAAATTTTTTCACACCGCTTTTTGAAAGTGTGTCGAATTTTTTCACCCCGCTTTTTGAAAGTGTGTCAAAATTTTTCACACCGCTTTTTGAAAGTGTGTCGAATTTTTTCACACCGCTTTTAGAAAGTGTGTCGAATTTTTTCACACCGATTTTTGTAAGTGTGTCGAATTTTTTCACACCGTTTTTTGAAAGTGTGTCAAAATTTTTACACCGCTTTTTGAAAGTGTGTCGAATTTTTTCACACCGCTTTTTGAAAGTGTGTCGAATTTTTTCACACCGCTTTTTGAAAGTGTGTCAAAATTTTTCACACCGCTTTGAAAGTGTGTCGAATTTTTTTACACCGCTTTTTGAAAGTGTGTCGAATTTTTTCACACCGCTTTTTGAAAGTGTGTCAAAATTTTTCACACCGCTTTTTGAAAGTGTGTCGAATTTTTCAACACCGCTTTTTGAAAGTGTGTCAAAATTTTTCACACCGCTTTTTGAAAGTGTGTCGAATTGTTTCACACCGCTTTTTGAAAGTGTGACGAATTTTTTCACCCCGATTTTTGAAAGTGTGTCAAAATTTTTCACACCGCTTTTTGAAAGTGTGTCGAATTTTTTCACACCACTTTTTGAAAGTGTGTCGAATTTTTTCACACCGCTTTTTGAAAGTGTGTCGAATTTTTTCACACCGCTGCTTGAAAGTGTGGCAAAATTTTTCACACCGCTTTTTGAAAGTGTGTCGAATTTTTCTACACCGCTTTTTGAAAGTGTGTCGAATTTTTTCACACCGCTTCTTGAAAGTGTGTCAAAATTTGTCACACCGCCTTTTGAAAGTGTGTCGAATTTCTTCACACCGCTTTTTGAAAGTGTATCGAATTTTTTCACACCGCTTTTTGAAAGTGTGTCGAATTTTTTTGCAGAGCTTTTTGAAAGTGTGTCGAATTTTTTTACACCGCTTTTTGAAAGTGTGTCAAAATTTTTCACACCGCTTTTTGAAGGTGTGTCGAATTTTTCACACCGCTTTTTGAAAGTGTGTCGAATTTTTTTAAACCGCTTTTTGAAAGTGTGTCGAATTTTTTCACACCGCTTTTTGAAAGTGTGTCAAAATTTTTCACACCGCTTTTTGAAAGTGTGACGAATTTTTTCACACTGCTTCTTGAAAGTGTGGCAAAATTTTTCACACCGCTTTTTGAAAGTGTTTCGAATTTTTTCACACCGCTTCTTGAAAGTGTGTCAAAATTTGTCACACCGCCTTTTGAAAGTGTGTCGAATTTTTTCACACCGCTTTTTGAAAGTGTATCGAATTTTTTCACACCGCTTTTTGAAAATGTGTCGAATTTTTTCGCAGTGCTTTTTGAAAGTGTAGCATGATTATACAGTCGTCAGTACTAGCACAACATTTCATGCTTTATTTTCACACAATGTACACGAGCAAAAGAATATCCAATTGCATATGAGCAGCGGCCACTTGACACAATGTTGCTGACCGTCGCTACAGCGCAATAGTAAGGCGCACATGCGACGATCATTTGATATTTCATTGACGGTTCGCTGGCGCATTGGTTTTCGTATTGTGTGGACAATGTATGTTGTTGTTGCATTACGGTTCTTGTGATCGTGTGTGACTCTCTTCACACTTTACCGTGGGAATTATGACTGTTGTATAGCAACAATAGGCGCGTGTCATATTGCTCCCACTTGTGCCGTAATAAATACACACAAACTAATGCAACATTATAGAACATAAGTACAAACCGATATAATAGCATTAAGTAATAATTATACACACAAACAAATGTAATATTGTAGAACATAAGTACAAACCTATATAATAGCATTAAGTAAATATTGAAATGTATTAGAATTAAGGGACTGATTTGGAAATGCTGAATCAGCCAATAATTAGTATAAAAGAAGGGATATTTTCCCTTAAGAAATCAATCATATAATAAAGCTCAATTAGTGCGTATCGAGCCGCACTTACAACAAAATAAAACTTCTTTTAATTAAGTTTCCACTACAAAAGTGTGTCGAATTTTTTTACACCGCTTTTTGAAAGTGTGTCGAATTTTTTCACACCGCTTTTAGAAAGTGTGTCAAAATGTTTCACACCGCTTTTTGAAAGTGTGTCGAATTTTTTCATACCGCTTTTTGAAAGTGTGTCAAACTTTTTCACACCGTTTTTTGAAAGTGTGACGAATTTTTTCACACCGCTTCTTGAAAGTGTGGCAAAATTTTTCACACCGCTTTTTGAAAGTGTGTCAAATTTTTTCACACCGCTTTTTGAAAGTGTGTCGAATTTTTTCACACCGCTTCTTGAAAGTGTGTCAAAATTTGTCACACCGCCTTTTGAAAGTGTGTCGAATTTTTTCACACCGCTTTTTGAAAGTGTATCGAATTTTTTCACACCGCTTTTTGAAAGTGTGTCGAATTTTTTCGCAGTGCTTTTTGAAAGTGTGTCGAATTTTTTTACACCGCTTTTTGAAAGTGTGTCCAATTTTTTCACACCGCTTTTTGAAAGTGTGTCAAAATTTTTCACACCGCTTTTTGAAAGTGTGTCGAATTTTTTCACACCGCTTTTCGAAAGTGTGTCGAATTTTTCACACCGCTTTTTGAAAGTGTGTCGAATTTTTTCACACCGCTTTTTGAAAGTGTGTGAAATTTTTTCACACAGCTTTTTGAAAGTGTGTCAAAATTTTTCACACCGCTTTTTGAAAGTGTATCGAATTTTTCACACCGCTTTTTGAAAGTCTGTCAAAATTTTTCACACCGCTTTTTGAAAGTGTGTCCAATTTTTCCCACCGCTTTTTGAAAGTGTGTCGAATTTTTTCACACCGCTTCTTGAAAGTGTGTCAAAATTTGTCACACCGCCTTTTGAAAGTGTGTCGAATTTTTTCACACCGCTTTTGGAAAGTGTATCGAATTTTTTCACACCACTTTTTGAAAGTGTGTCGAATTTTTTCGCAGTGCTTTTTGAAAGTGTGTCGAATTTTTTTACACCGCTTTTTGAAAGTGTGTCCAATTTTTTCACACCACTTTTTGAAAGTGTGTCAAAATTTTTCACACCGCTTTTTGAAAGTGTGTCGAATTTTTTCACACCGCTTTTCGAAAGTGTGTCGAATTTTTTCACACTGCTTCTTGAAAGTGTGGCAAAATGTTTCACACCGCTTTTTGAAAGTGTGTCGAATTTTTTCATACCGCTTTTTGAAAGTGTGTCAAAATTTGTCACACCGTTTTTTGAAAGTGTGACGAATTTTTTCACACCGCTTCTTGAAAGTGTGGCAAAATTTTTCACACCGCTTTTTGAAAGTGTGTCAAATTTTTTCACACCGTTTTTTGAAAGTGTGTCGAATTTTTTCACACCGCTTCTTGAAAGTGTGTCAAAATTTGTCACGCCGCCTTTTGAAAGTGTGTCGAATTTTTTCACACCGCTTTTTGAAAGTGTATCGAATTTTTTCACACCGCTTTTTGAAAGTGTGTCGAATTTTTTCGCAGTGCTTTTTGAAAGTGTGTCGAATTTTTTTACACCGCTTTTTGAAAGTGTGTCCAATTTTTTCACACCGCTTTTTGAAAGTGTGTCAAAATTTTTCACACCGCTTTTTGAAAGTGTGTCGAATTTTTTCACACCGCTTTTCGAAAGTGTGTCGAATTTTTTCACACCGCTTTTTGAAAGTGTGTCGAATTTTTTCACACCGCTTTTTGAAAGTGTGTGAAATTTTTTCACACAGCTTTTTGAAAGTGTGTCAAAATTTTTCACACCGCTTTTTGAAAGTGTATCGAATTTTTCACACCGCTTTTTGAAAGTCTGTCAAAATTTTTCACACCGCTTTTTGAAAGTGTGTCGAATTTTTTCACACCGCTTTTTGAAAGTGTGTCGAATTTTTTCACACCGCTTTTTGAAAGTGTGTCGAATTTTTTCACACCGTTTTTTGAAAGTGTGTCAAAATTTTTCACACCGCTTTTTGAAAGTGTGTCGAATTTTTTCACACCGCTTTTTGAAAGTGTGTCGAATTTTTGCACACCGCTTTTTTAAAGTGTGTCGAATTTGTAACGACACGTTTCCGCTCGGGTGCTGGGGTAGGTCAGCGGCGTCCAGTGGTTACATAAAAAACACTTAGTTTAAGTTTACAGCTATTTACTTACAATACTGCAATAACTTACACACTAAACTAAGTAAAACTAAATTCAAAGCAAAAATAATTAAATTGGATATGAATTAAAATATCCTAGGCCGGCCTAACAGCGGTTCGTCACGTCACAGTACCGAAGGCGTCAAGGGGGGTTGAGTCAGAACAACAGTCAAACGGCATGCGCCCAGGATGACTGCGGTCCTACTGGTCCTTGTTGTTGCCCCGGTTCGTCAAGTGACAGTGCCGAGTACGCCAAGTGACAGTGCCGAGTACGTCAAGGGGGTTTGGAGTCAGAAGAACAGTCAAACGGCATACGCTCTGGATGACTGTAGTTTCTACTCTTCCTTTCGGTTACCCCGGCACAGTCAGTCAAGTCAATCAAAGGAGGATGTCAGAGCAACAATCAAACGGCATACGCACAGGATGATTGCGGCTCCAAGATCTCCCTTTGTTCGTCTGGTCAGTCAAATTCTCCGGAGGAGGTTGTCAGAACGTAATCAAACGGCATACGCACAGGATGATTCTGGTTCTGAGGCCTCCGGAGTCCGTCCAGTCACAGTTGCCAATGTTTTGCCGGTTTTAAATAAATCACAAGTGGGGACGACCACACCACTTGGGATTTATCATATTTCCAGCACAGCCGATGTCTAGATCGACCTGCCTTACCAGCAACTCATCACCAACTGCCCCGACTGCTGAAGTCACGCTCGCTTTTATACACAAAAGTAACGAGTAACGGATCAAACATGATCGAACATCAAACATGTTGTATCCCACTCTCCGACTTACCAATGTGAGAGCAAGCATCAGTTGAATTCAGCAAATGTCTTGTAGGTCAAATGTGAGTCGTATGATAACCGTTATAAAGAATAATACTAATTCTAAAAATAGCTTATAACATCGACTCAATCATCATATGACATATTTTAAGCACAATGGGGCCTGTTATAAAAAATAATTACAATAATGTTATTTATAATAATTCATACAGCCAACATATAAAAGAACATAAACAATACATTAAATCCTAAATATTATCCAGTGATATGGTGTGGACAAAAACAAGGTCTCCGACTTTTGTCGTCACACTGCTCCCCCTTCTCAGTCAAATGAATTGGACCATCACCTCGCCGTTGCGTTGAATAGTAATGCGATATGCGTGTCCCCCGATTTCACGCCTGTACCTTACTCGTGTTCCTTTTTGGGATTCCCGTACCTCGTTAACTTCCTCGTGTATCTTCACAGGCAATTGTTCTGCCAAGGTGTAGTCGGGTCCTGTGCTCTTGCATTCGCGAGGTGGGGTAGACACCAATGGTGAGTTTTGCAAAAATACTGGTGTTGATGATGGTTTTGGTGACGTATTGTGAGGCTGCAAAAACAGTGGCATCGATGGTTGATGATTCGTCTGTTTTTCAGGAGTAACCAATATCTGCGCGTTCAACATTTTTCCGGCCGGCTGCTGCTGTGAGGTTTTATATCTTTGACTGGTTTCACAACGGCTTACGTACCTGCTCACATCGCGTGCTAACCCTGGCTAATAATAGCGACTGGCGGGCTTGTTGAGGGTCTTCCGCATACCCATATGACCACCCGTAACTTCATCATGGGTCTCTTTTAAAACTTGTGGCCCCTGATACTTGGGGACACACAGTTTCCATGTAGTAGAGCCCTGATCGTTTTCCTCTCGGGGGATATGACGATATAGTTTGTTGTCAACAAGAGCGCAATCGGCGTGCAGTTCCGGGTTCTTTTGTACCGCTACTAACTTTGTGTCATACCAGTGGCAGGTGTTTGAGGGTTGTACCTGTGCCAGGTTGATTTCTGCTATAAGGTGGCGTGAGAGTGTCTGATCCGTGTTACTTCCTTCGCCGGGCATTTCTGGGACTGGTTCGGCCTACGACGCCATAGGGGTGTTGCTGGCGGCGTCTCTTCTTCGCTGATGCAAATGGTGTCGTTATCCACTTGGGCTTGTTCTGGTAGAAACGTTGATGTCGCAGTTTTCTCCGTGTGTAGCCCGACATTTCCGAGCCTGAGTGAGGTGTTTATCGTCATTGGAAAATGTCTTACCTTTTTTCATTCCTTGGCTTTGGGCTAGGCTTGGATGGTACTAGAAAGGTTTGGCGGGCGATTCGTCGCGTTTTAGAAGGGCATTTTCTGGAGGAGCTATGCACTTCGTCGTCTTCTAGGATTATTGTTCGTCTCTTATTTTCGTTTTCTTTCAGCTTGCGAAGAGAGAAGCTGGGGACCCGCTGCTGCTTAGTTCATGTTGGTTCTGCCACTCCAATAATTTATAGGTGAGCTCTTCATCGTGTTCGTTTCTTTAACGATACCGGACGGATTTTGGCCACACTTCAGTAAGTAGGTGACTAGCTCTTCTTCCTTAAGGGAGTAGACCCATGAGGTTTTCAGCATTTCACGTTGACCCATTGTTTTTGATCAGGTGACGGACGGGTGATACCAATAACTGTACTCTCACTAGCAAAACTGTAAGTATAGAATGTGGTTATGTTAATGATTAATTGGACAAATATGTCTGTCCCTGCTCGGGCGCCAATGTAACGACACGTTTCCGCTCGGGTGCTGGGGTAGGTCAGCGGCGTCCAGTGGTTACATAAAAAAACACTTAGTTTAAGTTTACAGCTATTTATTTACAATACTGCAATAACTTACACACTAAACTAAGTAAAACTAAATACAAAGCAAAAATAATTAAATTGGATATGAATTAAAATATCCTAGGCCGGCCTAACAGCGGTTCGTCACGTCACAGTACCGAAGGCGTCAAGGGGGGTTGAGTCAGAACAACAGTCAAACGGCATGCGCCCAGGATGACTGCGGTCCTACTGGTCCTTGTTGTTGCCCCGGTTCGTCAAGTGACAGTGCCGAGTACGCCAAGTGACAGTGACGAGTACGTCAAGGGGGTTTGGAGTCAGAAGAACAGTCAAACGGCATACGCTCTGGATGACTGTAGTTTCTACTCTTCCTTTCGGTTACCCCGGTACAGTCAGTCAAGTCAATCAAAGGAGGATGTCAGAGCAACAATCAAACGGCATACGCACAGGATGATTGCGGCTCCAAGATCTCCCTTTGTTCGTCTGGTCAGTCAAATTCTCCGGAGGAGGTTGTCAGAACGTAATCAAACGGCATACGCACAGGATGATTCTGGTTCTGAGGCCTCCGGAGTCCGTCCAGTCACAGTTGCCAATGTTTTGCCGGTTTTAAATAAATCACAAGTGGGGACGACCACACCACTTGGGATTTATCATATTTCCAGCACAGCCGATGTCTAGATCGACCTGCCTTACCAGCAACTCATCACCAACTGCCCCGACTGCTGAAGTCACGCTCGCTTTTATACACAAAAGTAACGAGTAACGGATCAAACATGATCGAACATCAAACATGTTGTATCCCACTCTCCGACTTACCAATGTGAGAGCAAGCATCAGTTGAATTCAGCAAATGTCTTGTAGGTCAAATGTGAGTCGTATGACAACCGTTATAAAGAATAATACTAATTCTAAAAATAGCTTATAACATCGACTCAATCGTCATCTGACATATTTTAAGCACAATGGGGCCTGTTATAAAAAATAATTACAATAATGTTATTTATAATAATTCATACAGCCAACATATAAAAGAACATAAACAATACATTAAATCCTAAATATTATCCAGTGATATGGTGTGGACAAAAACAAGGTCTCCGACTTTTGTCGTCACAAATTTTTTCACACCGCTTTTTGAAAGTGTGTCAAAATTTTTCACACCGCTTTGAAAGTGTGTCGAATTTTTTCACCGCTTTTGAAAGTGTGTCAAAATTTTTCACACCGCTTTTTGAAAGTGTGTCAAAATTTTTCACACCGCTTTTGAAAGTGTGTCGAATTTTTTCACACCGCTTTTTGAAAGTGTGACGAATTTTTTCACACCGCTTTTTGAAAGTGTGTCAAAATTTTTCACACCGCTTTTTGAAAGTGTGTCAAAATTTTTCCCACCGCTTTTTGAAAGTGTGTCGAATTTTTTCACACCGCTTTTTGAAAGTGTGTCAAAATTTTTCACACCGCTTTTTGAAAGTGTGTCAAAATTTTTGAAAGTGTGACGAATTTTTTCACACCGTTTTTTGAAAGTGTGTCAAAATTTTTCAGACCGCTTTTTGAAAGTGTGTCGAATTTTTTCACACCGCTTTTTGAAAGTGTGTCGAATTTTTTCACACCGCCTTTTGAAAGTGTGTCGAATTTTTTCACACCGCTTTTTGAAAGTGTTTCAAAATTTTTCACACCGCTTTTTGAAAGTGTGTCAAATTTTTTCACACCGCTTTTTGAAAGTGTGTCGAATTTTTTCGCACTGCTTTTTGAAAGTGTATCGAATTTTTTCACACCGCTTTTTGAAAGTGTGTCGAATTTTTTCACACCGCTTTTTGAAAGTGTGTCGAATTTTTTTACACCGCTTTTTGAAAGTGTGTCGAATTTTTGCACACCGCTTCTTGAAAGTGTGTCAAAATTTTTCACACCGCTTTTTGAAAGTGTGTCAAAATTTTTCACACCGCTTTTTGAAAGTGTATCAAAATTTTTCACACCGCTTTCTAAAAGTGTGTCGAATTTTTTCACACCGCCTTTTGAAAGTGTGTCAAAATTTTTCACACCGCTTTTTGAAAATGTGTCGAATTTTTTCACACCGCTTTTTGAAAGTGTGTCGAATTTTTTAACACCGCTTTTTGAAAGTGTGTCAAAATTTTTCACACCGCTTTTTGAAAATGTGTCGAATTTTTTCACACAGCTTTTTGAAAGTGTGTCGAATTTTTTCACACCGCTTTTTGAAAGTGTGTCAAAATTTTTCATACCGCTTTTTGAAAGTGTGTCAAATTTTTTCACACCGCTTTTTGAAAGTGTGTCGAATTTTTTCGCACTGCTTTTTGAAAGTGTGTCGAATTTTTTCACACCGCTTTTTGAAAGTGTGTCGAATTTTTTCGCACTGCTTTTTGAAAGTGTGTCGAATTTTTTCTCACCGCCTTTTGAAAATGTGTCGAATTTTTTCACACCGCTTTTTGAAAGTGTGTCAAAATTTTTCACACCGCTTTTTGAAAGTGTGTCAAAATTTTTCACACCGCTTTTTGAAAGTGTGGCAAAATTTTTCACACCGCTTTTGGAAAGTGTGTCGAATTTTTTCCCACCGCTTTTTGAAAGTGTGTCAAAATTTTTCACACCGCTTTTTGAAAGTGTGTCGAATTTTTTTCACACCGCTTTTTGAAAGTGTGTCGAATTTTTTCACACCGCTTTTTGAAAGTGTGTCAAAATTTTTCACACCGCTTTTTGAAAATGTGTCGAATTTTTTCACACAGCTTTTTGAAAGTGTGTCGAATTTTTTCACACCGATTTTTGAAAGTGTGTCAAAATTTTTCACACCGCTTTTGGAAAGTGTGTCAAAATTTTTCACACCGCTTTTTGAAAGTGTCTCAAAATTTTTCACACCGCTTTTTGAAAGTGTGTCAAAATTTTGCACACCGCTTTTGGAAAGTATGTCGAATTTTTTCACACCGCTTTTTGAAAGTGTGTCGAATTTTTTCACACCGCTTTTTGAAAGTGTGTCAAAATTTTTCACACAGCTTTTTGAAAGTCTGTCGAATTTTTTCACACCGCTTTTGGAAAGTGTGTCAAAATTTTTCACACCGTTTTTTGAAAGTGTGTCGAATTTTTTCACACCGCTTTTTGAAAGTGTTTCGAATTTTTTCACACCGCTTTTTGAAAGTGTGTCAAAATTTTTCACACCGCTTTTTGAAAGTGTGTCAAATTTTTTCACACCGCTTTTTGAAAGTGTGTCGAATTTTTTCGCACTGCTTTTTGAAAGTGTGTCGAATTTTTTCACACCGCTTTTTGAAAGTGTGTCGAATTTTTTCATACCGCTTTTTGAAAGTGTATCGAATTTTTTCACACCGGTTTTTAAAAGTGTATCGAAATTTTTACACCGCTTTTTGAAAGTGTGTCAAATTTTTTCACACCGCTTTTTGAAAGTGTGTCGAATTTTTTCGCACTGCTTTTTGAAAGTGTGTCGAATTTTTTCACACCGCTTTTTGATAGTGTGTCGAATTTTTTCGCACTGCTTTTTGAAAGTGTGTCGAATTTTTTCACACCGTTTTTTGAAAGTGTGTCGAATTTTTTCACACCGCTTTTTGAAAGTGTGTCAAAATTTTTCACACCGCTTTTTGAAAGTGTCTCAAAATTTTTCACACCGCTTTTTGAAAGTGTCAAAATTTTTCAAACCGCTTTTGGAAAGTGTGTCGAATTTTTTCACACCGCTTTTTGAAAGTGTGTCAAAATTTTTCACACCGCTTTTTGAAAGAGTGTCGAATTTTTTCACACCGCTTTTTAAAAGTGAGTCAAAATTTGTCACACCGCATTTTGAAAGTGTGTCGAATTTTTTCACACCGCTTTTTGAAAGTGTGTCGAATTTTTTCACACCGCTTTTTGAAAGTGTGTCGAATTTTTTCACACCGCTTTTTGAAAGTGTATCAAAATTTTTCACACCGCTTTCTAAAAGTGTGTCGAATTTTTTCACACCGCCTTTTGAAAGTGTGTCGAATTTTTTCACACCGTTTTTGGAAAGTGTGTCAAAATTTTTCACACCGTTTTTTGAAAGTGTGTCGAATTTTTTCGCACCGCTTTTTGAAAGTGTCTCGAATTTTTTCACACCACTTTTTGAAAGTGTGTCGAATTTTTTTCCCGCCGCTTTTTGAAAGTGTGTCGAATTTTTTCACACCGCTTTTTGAAAGTGTCAAAATTTTTCACACAGCTTTTTGAAAGTGTGCCGAATTTGTTCACACCGCTTTTGGAAAGTGTGTCAAAATTTTTCACACCGTTTTTTGAAAGTGTGTCGAATTTTTTCACACCGCTTTTTGAAAGTGTGTCAACATTTTTCACACCGCTTTTTGAAAGAGTGTCGAATTTTTTCACATCGCTTTTTAAAAGTGTGTCAAAATTTGCCACCGCATTTTGAAGGTGTGTCGAATTTTTTCACACCGCTTTTTGAAAGTGTATCGAATTTTTTCACACCGCTTTTTGAAAGTGTGTCGACTTTTTTCACGCCACTTTTTGAAAGTGTGTCGAATTTTTTCACACCGCTTTTTGAAAGTGTGTCGAATTTTTTCACACCACTTTTTGAAAGTGTGCCGAATTTTTTTCACACCGCTTTTTGAAAGTGTGTCGAATTTTTTCACACCGCTTTTTGAAAGTGTATCAAAATTTTTCACACCGCTTTCTAAAAGTGTGTCGAATTTTTTCACACCGCCTTTTGAAAGTGTGTCGAATTTTTTCACACCGTTTTTGGAAAGTGTATCGAATTTTTTCACACCGCTTTTTGAAAGTGTGTCGAATTTTTTCACACCGCTTTTTGAAAGTGTCAAAATTTTTCACACAGCTTTTTGAAAGTGTGCCGAATTTGTTCACACCGCTTTTGGAAAGTGTGTCAAAATTTTTCACACCGTTTTTTGAAAGTGTGTCGAATTTTTTCACACCGCTTTTTGAAAGTGTGTCAAAATTTTTCACACCGCTTTTTGAAAGAGTGTCGAATTTTTTCACATCGCTTTTTAAAAGTGTGTCAAAATTTGTCACCGCATTTTGAAAGTGAGTCGAATTTTTTCACACCGCTTTTTGAAAGTGTATCGAATTTTTTTACACCGCTTTTTGAAAGTGTGTCGACTTTTTTCACGCAACTTTTTGAAAGTGTGTCGAATTTTTTCACACCGCTTTTTGAAAGTGTGTAGAATTTGTTCACACCACTTTTTGAAAGTGTGCCGAATTTTTTTCCTACCGCTTTTTGAAAGTGTGTCAAAATTTTTCACACCGCTTTTTGAAAATGTGTCGAATTTTTTCACACCGCTTTTTGAAAGTGTGTCGAATTTTTTCACACCGCTTTTTGAAAGTGTGTCAAAATTTTTCACACCGCTTTTTGAAAATGTGTCGAATTTTTTCACACAGCTTTTTGAAAGTGTGTCGAATTTTTTCACACCGATTTTTGAAAGTGTGTCAAAATTTTTCACACCGCTTTTGGAAAGTGTGTAGAATTTTTACACACCGCTTTCTTAAAGTGTCTCAAAATTTTTCACACCGCCTTTTGAAAGTGTGTCGAATTTTTTCACACCGCTTTTTGAAAGTGTATCGAATATTTTCACACCGCTCTTTGGAAGTGTGTCAAAATTTTTCACACCGCTTTTTGAAAGTGTGTCAAATTTTTTCACACCGCTTTTTGAAAGTGTGTCGAATTTTTTCGCACTGCTTTTTGAAAGTGTGTCGAATTTTTTCACACCGCTTTTTGATAGTGTCGAATTTTTTCGCACTGCTTTTTGAAAGTGTGTCGAATTTTTTCACACCGTTTTTTGAAAGTGTGTCGAATTTTTTCACACCGCTTTTTGAAAGTGTGTCGAATTTTTTCACACCGCTTTTTGAAAGTGTATCAAAATTTTTCACACCGCTTTCTAAAAGTGTGTCGAATTTTTTCACACCGCCTTTTGAAAATGTGTCGAATTTTTCCACACCGCTTTTTGAAAGTGTATCGAATTTTTTCACACCGGTTTTTAAAGTGTGTCGACTTTTTTCACACCGCTTTTTGAAAGTGTGTCGAATTTTTTCGCACCGCTTTTTGAAAGTGTGTCGAATTTTTTCACACCGCTTTTTGAAAGTGTGTCAAAATTTTTCACACAGCTTTTTGAAAGTCTGTCGAATTTTTTCACACCGCTTTTTGAAAGTGTGTCGAATTTTTTCGCACTGCTCTTTGAAAGTGTGTCAAAATTTTTCACACCGCTTTTTGAAAGTGTGTCGAATTTTTTCACACCGCTTTTTGATAGTGTCGAATTTTTTCGCACTGCGTTTTGAAAGTGTGTCGAATTTTTTCACACCGTTTTTTGAAAGTGTGTCGAATTTTTTCACACCGCCTTTTGAAAGTGTGTCAAAATTTTTCACACCGCTTTTTGAAAGTGTCTCAAAATTTTTCACACCGCTTTTTGAAAGTGTGTCAAAATTTTTCACACCGCTTTTGGAAAGTGTGTCGAATTTTTTCACACAGCTTTTTGAAAGTGTGTCAAAATTTTTCACACCGCTTTTTGAAAGTGTGTCAAAATTTTTCACACCGCTTTTTGAAAGAGTGTCGAATTTTTTCACACCGCTTTTTAAAAGTGTGTCAAAATTTGTCACCGCTTTTTGAAAGTGTATCAAAATTTTTCACACCGCTTTCTAAATGTGTGTCGAATTTTTTCACACCGCCTTTTGAAAGTGTGTCGAATTTTTTCACACCGCTTTTTGATAATGTCGAATTTTTTCGCACTGCTTTTTGAAAGTGTGTCGAATTTTTTCACACCGTTTTTTGAAAGTGTGTCGAATTTTTTCACACCGCTTTTTGAAAGTGTGTCAAAATTTTTCACACCGCTTTTTGAAAGTGTCTCAAAATTTTTCACACCGCTTTTTGAAAGTGTGTCAAAATTTTTCACACCGCTTTTGGAAAGTGTGTCGAATTTTTTCACACCGCTTTTTGAAAGTGTGTCAAATTTTTCACACCGCTTTTTGAAAGAGTGTCGAATTTTTTCACACTGCTTTTTAAAAGTGTGTCAAAATTTGTCACCGCTTTTTGAAAGTGTATCAAAATTTTTCACACCGCTTTCTAAATGTGTGCCGATTTTTTTCACACCGCCTTTTGAAAGTGTGTCGAATTTTTTCACACCGCTTTTTGAAAGTGTATCGAATTTTTTCACACCGCTTTTTGAAAGTGTGTCGACTTTTTTCACACCACTTTTTGAAAGTGTGTCGAATTTTTTCACACCGCTTTCTAAAAGTGTGTCGAATTTTTTCACACCACTTTTTGAAAGTGTGTCGAATTTTTTTCCCACCGCTTTTTGAAAGTGTGTCGAATTTTTTCACACCGCTTTTTGAAAGTGTCAAAATTTTTCACACAGCTTCTTGAAAGTGTGTCGAATTTTTTCACACCGATTTTGGAAAGTGTGTCAAAATTTTTCACACCGTTTTTTGAAAGTGTGTCGAATTTTTTCACACCGCTTTTTGAAAGTGTGTCAAATTTTTCACACCGCTTTTTGAAAGAGTGTCGAATTTTTTCACATCGCTTTTTAAAAGTGTGTCAAAATTTGTCACCGCATTTTGAAAGTGTGTCGAATTTTTTCACACCGCTTTTTGAAAGTGTGTCGAATTTTTTCACACCGCTTTTTGAAAGTGTGTCGAATTTTTTCACACCGCTTTTTGAAAGTGTATCAAAATTTTTCACACCGCTTTCTAAAAGTGTGTCGAATTTTTTCACACCGCCTTTTGAAAATGTGTCGAATTTTTCCACACCGCTTTTTGAAAGTGTATCGAATTTTTTCACACCGCTTTTTGAAAGTGTGTCGAATTTTTTCACACCGCTTTTTGAAAGTGTGTCGAATTTTTTCACACCGCTTTTTGAAAGTGTGTCTAATTTTTTCACACCGCTTTTTGAAAGTGTGTCAAAATTTTTCACACAGCTTTTTGAAAGTCTGTCGAATTTTTTCACACCGCTTTTTGAAAGTGTGTCGAATTTTTTCGCACTGCTTTTTGAAAGTGTGTCGAATTTTTTCACACCGCTTTTTGAAAGTGTGTCGAATTTTTTCGCACTGCTTTTTGAAAGTGTGTCGAATTTTTTTACACCATTTTTTGAAAGTGTGTCGAATTTTTTCACACCGCTTTTTGAAAGTGTGTCAAAATTTTTCACACCGCTTTTTGAAAGTGTGTCAAAATTTTTCACACCGCTTTTTGAAAGTGTGTCAAAATTTTTCACACCGCTTTTGGAAAGTGTGTCGAATTTTTTCACACCGCTTTTTGAAAGTGTGTCAAAATTTTTCACACCGCTTTTTGAATGTGTTCGAATTTTTTTACACCGCTTTTTGAAAGTGTGTCAAAATTTTTCACACCGCTTTTTGAAAATGTGTTGAATTTTTTCACACCGCTTTTTGAAAGTGTGTCGAATTTTTTCACACCGATTTTTGAAAGTGTGTCAAAATTTTTCACACCGCTTTTGGAAAGTGTGTCGAATTTTTACACACCGCTTTCTTAAAGTGTGTCAAAATTTGTCACACTGCCATTTGAAAGTGTGTCGAATTTTTTCACACCGCTTTTTGAAAGTGTATCAAATTTTTTCACACCGCTCTTTGAAAGTGTGTCAAAATTTTTCACACCGCTTTTTGAAAGTGTGTCAAATTTTTTCACACCGCTTTTTGAAAGTGTGTCGAATTTTTTCGCACTGCTTTTTGAAAGTGTGTCGAATTTTTTCACACCGCTTTTTGATAGTGTCGAATTTTTTCGCACTGCTTTTTGAAACTGTGTCAAAATTTTTCACACAGCTTTTTGAAAGTGTGTCAAAATTTTTCACACCGCTTTTTGAAAGTGTGTCAAAATTTTTCACACCGCTTTTTGAAAGAGTGTCGAATTTTTTCACACCGCTTTTTAAAAGTGTGTCAAAATTTGTCACCGCTTTTTGAAAGTGTATCAAAATTTTTCACACCGCTTTCTAAATGTGTGTCGAATTTTTTCACACCGCCTTTTGAAAGTGTGTCGAATTTTTTCACACCGCTTTTTGATAATGTCGAATTTTTTCGCACTGCTTTTTGAAAGTGTGTCGAATTTTTTCACACCGTTTTTTGAAAGTGTGTCGAATTTTTTCACACCGCTTTTTGAAAGTGTGTCAAAATTTTTCACACCGCTTTTTGAAAGTGTCTCAAAATTTTTCACACCGCTTTTTGAAAGTGCGTCAAAATTTTTCACACCGCTTTTGGAAAGTGTGTCGAATTTTTTCACACCGCTTTTTGAAAGTGTGTCAAATTTTTCACACCGCTTTTTGAAAGAGTGTCGAATTTTTTCACACTGCTTTTTAAAAGTGTGTCAAAATTTGTCACCGCTTTTTGAAAGTGTATCAAAATTTTTCACACCGCTTTCTAAATGTGTGCCGAATTTTTTCACACCGCCTTTTGAAAGTGTGTCGAATTTTTTCACACCGCTTTTTGAAAGTGTATCGAATTTTTTCACACCGCTTTTTGAAAGTGTGTCGACTTTTTTCACACCACTTTTTGAAAGTGTGTCGAATTTTTTCACACCGCTTTCTAAAAGTGTGTCGAATTTTTTCACACCACTTTTTGAAAGTGTGTCGAATTTTTTTCCCACCGCTTTTTGAAAGTGTGTCGAATTTTTTCACACCGCTTTTTGAAAGTGTCAAAATTTTTCACACAGCTTCTTGAAAGTGTGTCGAATTTTTTCACACCGATTTTGGAAAGTGTGTCAAAATTTTTCACACCGTTTTTTGAAAGTGTGTCGAATTTTTTCACACCGCTTTTTGAAAGTGTGTCAAATTTTTCACACCGCTTTTTGAAAGAGTGTCGAATTTTTTCACATCGCTTTTTAAAAGTGTGTCAAAATTTGTCACCGCATTTTGAAAGTGTGTCGAATTTTTTCACACCGCTTTTTGAAAGTGTGTCGAATTTTTTCACACCGCTTTTTGAAAGTGTGTCGAATTTTTTCACACCGCTTTTTGAAAGTGTATCAAAATTTTTCACACCGCTTTCTAAAAGTGTGTCGAATTTTTTCACACCGCCTTTTGAAAATGTGTCGAATTTTTCCACACCGCTTTTTGAAAGTGTATCGAATTTTTTCACACCGCTTTTTGAAAGTGTGTCGACTTTTTTCACACCGCTTTTTGAAAGTGTGTCGAATTTTTTCACACCGCTTTTTGAAAGTGTGTCGAATTTTTTCACACCGCTTTTTGAAAGTGTGTCAAAATTTTTCACACAGCTTTTTGAAAGTCTGTCGAATTTTTTCACACCGCTTTTTGAAAGTGTGTCGAATTTTTTCGCACTGCTTTTTGAAAGTGTGTCGAATTTTTTCACACCGCTTTTTGAAAGTGTGTCGAATTTTTTCGCACTGCTTTTTGAAAGTGTGTCGAATTTTTTTACACCATTTTTTGAAAGTGTGTCGAATTTTTTCACACCGCTTTTTGAAAGTGTGTCAAAATTTTTCACACCGCTTTTTGAAAGTGTGTCAAAATTTTTCACACCGCTTTTTGAAAGTGTGTCAAAATTTTTCACACCGCTTTTGGAAAGTGTGTCGAATTTTTTCACACCGCTTTTTGAAAGTGTGTCAAAATTTTTCACACCGCTTTTTGAAAATGTATCGAATTTTTTCACACCGCTTTTTGAAAGTGTGTCAAAATTTTTCACACCGCTTTTTGAAAATGTGTTGAATTTTTTCACACCGCTTTTTGAAAGTGTGTCGAATTTTTTCACACCGATTTTTGAAAGTGTGTCAAAATTTTTCACACCGCTTTTGGAAAGTGTGTCGAATTTTTACACACCGCTTTCTTAAAGTGTGTCAAAATTTGTCACACTGCCATTTGAAAGTGTGTCGAATTTTTTCACACCGCTTTTTGAAAGTGTATCAAATTTTTTCACACCGCTCTTTGAAAGTGTGTCAAAATTTTTCACACCGCTTTTTGAAAGTGTGTCAAATTTTTTCACACCGCTTTTTGAAAGTGTGTCGAATTTTTTCGCACTGCTTTTTGAAAGTGTGTCGAATTTTTTCACACCGCTTTTTGATAGTGTCGAATTTTTTCGCACTGCCTTTTGAAACTGTGTCGAATTTTTTCACACCGTTTTTTGAAAGTGTGTCGAATTTTTTCACACCGCCTTTTGAAAGTGTGTCAAAATTTTTCACACCGCTTTTTGAAAGTGTCTCAAAATTTTTCACACCGCTTTTTGAAAGTGTGTCGAATTTTTTCACACCGCTTTTTGATAGTGTCGAATTTTTTCGCACTGCTTTTTGAAAGTGTGTCGAATTTTTTCACACCGTTTTTTGAAAGTGTGTCGAATTTTTTCACACCGCTTTTTGAAAGTGTGTCAAAATTTTTCACACCGCTTTTTAAAAGTGTGTCAAAATTTGTCACCGCATTTTGAAAGTGTGTCGAATTTTTTCACACCGCTTTTTGAAAGTGTGTCGAATTTTTTCACACCGCTTTTTGAAAGTGTATCAAAATTTTTCACACCGCTTTCTAAAAGTGTGTCGAATTTTTTCACACCGCCTTTTGAAAATGTGTCGAATTTTTCCACACCGCTTTTTGAAAGTGTATCGAATTTTTTCACACCGGTTTTTAAAGTGTGTCGACTTTTTTCACACCGCTTTTTGAAAGTGTGTCGAATTTTTTCGCACCGCTTTTTGAAAGTGTGTCGAATTTTTTCACACCGCTTTTTGAAAGTGTGTCAAAATTTTTCACACAGCTTTTTGAAAGTCTGTCGAATTTTTTCACACCGCTTTTTGAAAGTGTGTCGAATTTTTTCGCACTGCTCTTTGAAAGTGTGTCAAAATTTTTCACACCGCTTTTTGAAAGTGTGTCGAATTTTTTCACACCGCTTTTTGATAGTGTCGAATTTTTTCGCACTGCGTTTTGAAAGTGTGTCGAATTTTTTCACACCGTTTTTTGAAAGTGTGTCGAATTTTTTCACACCGCCTTTTGAAAGTGTGTCAAAATTTTTCACACCGCTTTTTGAAAGTGTCTCAAAATTTTTCACACCGCTTTTTGAAAGTGTGTCAAAATTTTTCACACCGCTTTTGGAAAGTGTGTCGAATTTTTTCACACAGCTTTTTGAAAGTGTGTCAAAATTTTTCACACCGCTTTTTGAAAGTGTGTCAAAATTTTTCACACCGCTTTTTGAAAGAGTGTCGAATTTTTTCACACCGCTTTTTAAAAGTGTGTCAAAATTTGTCACCGCTTTTTGAAAGTGTATCAAAATTTTTCACACCGCTTTCTAAATGTGTGTCGAATTTTTTCACACCGCCTTTTGAAAGTGTGTCGAATTTTTTCACACCGCTTTTTGATAATGTCGAATTTTTTCGCACTGCTTTTTGAAAGTGTGTCGAATTTTTTCACACCGTTTTTTGAAAGTGTGTCGAATTTTTTCACACCGCTTTTTGAAAGTGTGTCAAAATTTTTCACACCGCTTTTTGAAAGTGTCTCAAAATTTTTCACACCGCTTTTTGAAAGTGTGTCAAAATTTTTCACACCGCTTTTGGAAAGTGTGTCGAATTTTTTCACACCGCTTTTTGAAAGTGTGTCAAATTTTTCACACCGCTTTTTGAAAGAGTGTCGAATTTTTTCACACTGCTTTTTAAAAGTGTGTCAAAATTTGTCACCGCTTTTTGAAAGTGTATCAAAATTTTTCACACCGCTTTCTAAATGTGTGCCGAATTTTTTCACACCGCCTTTTGAAAGTGTGTCGAATTTTTTCACACCGCTTTTTGAAAGTGTATCGAATTTTTTCACACCGCTTTTTGAAAGTGTGTCGACTTTTTTCACACCACTTTTTGAAAGTGTGTCGAATTTTTTCACACCGCTTTCTAAAAGTGTGTCGAATTTTTTCACACCACTTTTTGAAAGTGTGTCGAATTTTTTTCCCACCGCTTTTTGAAAGTGTGTCGAATTTTTTCACACCGCTTTTTGAAAGTGTCAAAATTTTTCACACAGCTTCTTGAAAGTGTGTCGAATTTTTTCACACCGATTTTGGAAAGTGTGTCAAAATTTTTCACACCGTTTTTTGAAAGTGTGTCGAATTTTTTCACACCGCTTTTTGAAAGTGTGTCAAATTTTTCACACCGCTTTTTGAAAGAGTGTCGAATTTTTTCACATCGCTTTTTAAAAGTGTGTCAAAATTTGTCACCGCATTTTGAAAGTGTGTCGAATTTTTTCACACCGCTTTTTGAAAGTGTGTCGAATTTTTTCACACCGCTTTTTGAAAGTGTGTCGAATTTTTTCACACCGCTTTTTGAAAGTGTATCAAAATTTTTCACACCGCTTTCTAAAAGTGTGTCGAATTTTTTCACACCGCCTTTTGAAAATGTGTCGAATTTTTCCACACCGCTTTTTGAAAGTGTATCGAATTTTTTCACACCGCTTTTTGAAAGTGTGTCGACTTTTTTCACACCGCTTTTTGAAAGTGTGTCGAATTTTTTCACACCGCTTTTTGAAAGTGTGTCGAATTTTTTCACACCGCTTTTTGAAAGTGTGTCAAAATTTTTCACACAGCTTTTTGAAAGTCTGTCGAATTTTTTCACACCGCTTTTTGAAAGTGTGTCGAATTTTTTCGCACTGCTTTTTGAAAGTGTGTCGAATTTTTTCACACCGCTTTTTGAAAGTGTGTCGAATTTTTTCGCACTGCTTTTTGAAAGTGTGTCGAATTTTTTTACACCATTTTTTGAAAGTGTGTCGAATTTTTTCACACCGCTTTTTGAAAGTGTGTCAAAATTTTTCACACCGCTTTTTGAAAGTGTGTCAAAATTTTTCACACCGCTTTTTGAAAGTGTGTCAAAATTTTTCACACCGCTTTTGGAAAGTGTGTCGAATTTTTTCACACCGCTTTTTGAAAGTGTGTCAAAATTTTTCACACCGCTTTTTGAAAATGTATCGAATTTTTTCACACCGCTTTTTGAAAGTGTGTCAAAATTTTTCACACCGCTTTTTGAAAATGTGTTGAATTTTTTCACACCGCTTTTTGAAAGTGTGTCGAATTTTTTCACACCGATTTTTGAAAGTGTGTCAAAATTTTTCACACCGCTTTTGGAAAGTGTGTCGAATTTTTACACACCGCTTTCTTAAAGTGTGTCAAAATTTGTCACACTGCCATTTGAAAGTGTGTCGAATTTTTTCACACCGCTTTTTGAAAGTGTATCGAATTTTTTCACACCGCTCTTTGAAAGTGTGTCAAAATTTTTCACACCGCTTTTTGAAAGTGTGTCAAATTTTTTCACACCGCTTTTTGAAAGTGTGTCGAATTTTTTCGCACTGCTTTTTGAAAGTGTGTCGAATTTTTTCACACCGATTTTTGAAAGTGTGTCAAAATTTTTCACACCGCTTTTGGAAAGTGTGTCGAATTTTTACACACCGCTTTCTTAAAGTGTGTCAAAATTTGTCACACTGCCATTTGAAAGTGTGTCGAATTTTTTCACACCGCTTTTTGAAAGTGTATCGAATTTTTTCACACCGCTCTTTGAAAGTGTGTCAAAATTTTTCACACCGCTTTTTGAAAGTGTGTCAAATTTTTTCACACCGCTTTTTGAAAGTGTGTCGAATTTTTTCGCACTGCTTTTTGAAAGTGTGTCGAATTTTTTCACACCGCTTTTTGATAGTGTCGAATTTTTTCGCACTGCTTTTTGAAACTGTGTCGAATTTTTTCACACCGTTTTTTGAAAGTGTGTCGAATTTTTTCACACCGCCTTTTGAAAGTGTGTCAAAATTTTTCACACCGCTTTTTGAAAGTGTCTCAAAATTTTTCACACCGCTTTTTGAAAGTGTGTCGAATTTTTTCACACCGCTTTTTGATAGTGTCGAATTTTTTCGCACTGCTTTTTGAAAGTGTGTCGAATTTTTTCACACCGTTTTTTGAAAGTGTGTCGAATTTTTTCACACCGCCTTTTGAAAGTGTGTCAAAATTTTTCACACCGCTTTTTAAAAGTGTGTCAAAATTTGTCACCGCATTTTGAAAGTGTGTCGAATTTTTTCACACCGCTTTTTGAAAGTGTGTCGAATTTTTTCACACCGCTTTTTGAAAGTGTATCAAAATTTTTCACACCGCTTTCTAAAAGTGTGTCGAATTTTTTCACACCGCCTTTTGAAAATGTGTCGAATTTTTCCACACCGCTTTTTGAAAGTGTATCGAATTTTTTCACACCGGTGTTTAAAGTGTGTCGACTTTTTTCACACCGCTTTTTGAAAGTGTGTCGAATTTTTTCACACCGTTTTTTGAAAGTGTGTCGAATTTTTTCACACCGCTTTTTGAAAGTGTGTCAAAATTTTTCACACAGCTTTTTGAAAGTCTGTCGAATTTTTTCACACCGCTTTTTGAAAGTGTGTCGAATTTTTTCGCACTGCTCTTTGAAAGTGTGTCAAAATTTTTCACACCGCTTTTTGAAAGTGTGTCAAATTTTTTCACACCGCTTTTTGAAAGTGTGTCGAATTTTTTCGCACTGCTTTTTGAAAGTGTGTCGAATTTTTTCACACCGCTTTTTGATAGTGTCGAATTTTTTCGCACTGCTTTTTGAAAGTGTGTCGAATTTTTTCACACCGTTTTTTGAAAGTGTGTCGAATTTTTTCACACCGCCTTTTGAAAGTGTGTCAAAATTTTTCACACCGCTTTTTATAAGTGTCTCAAAATTTTTCACACCGCTTTTTGAAAGTGTGTCAAAATTTTTCACACCGCTTTTGGAAAGTGTGTCGAATTTTTTCACACAGCTTTTTGAAAGTGTGTCAAAATTTTTCACACCGCTTTTTGAAAGAGTGTCGAATTTTTTCACACCGCTTTTTAAAAGTGTGTCAAAATTTGTCACCGCTTTTTGAAAGTGTATCAAAATTTTTCACAAGGCTTTCTAAAAGTGTGTCGAATTTTTTCACACCGCCTTTTGGAAGTGTGTCGAATTTTTTCACACCGCTTTTTGAAAGTGTATCGAATTTTTTCACACCGCTTTTTGAAAGTGTGTCTACTTTTTTCACACCACTTTTTGAAAGTGTGTAGAATTTTTTCACACCGCTTTTTGAAAGTGTGTCGAATTTTTTCACACCACTTTTTGAAAGTGTGTCGAATTTTTTTCCCACCGCTTTTTGAAAGTGTGTCGAATTTTTTCACACCGCTTTTTGAAAGTGTCAAAATTTTTCACACAGCTTTTTGAAAGTGTGTCGAATTTTTTCACACCGATTTTGGAAAGTGTGTCAAAATTTTTCACACCGTTTTTTGAAAGTGTGTCGAATTTTTTCACACCGCTTTTTGAAAGTGTGTCAAAATTTTTCACACCGCTTTTTGAAAGAGTGTCGAATTTTTTCACATCGCTTTTTAAAAGTGTGTCAAAATTTGTCACCGCATTTTGAAAGTGTGTCGAATTTTTTCACACCGCTTTTTGAAAGTGTGTCGAATTTTTTCACACCGCTTTTTGAAAGTGTGTCGAATTTTTTCACACCGCTTTTTGAAAGTGTATCAAAATTTTTCACACCGCTTTCTAAAAGTGTGTCGAATTTTTTCACACCGCCTTTTGAAAATGTGTCGAATTTTTCCACACCGCTTTTTGAAAGTGTATGGAATTTTTTCACACTGGTTTTTAAAGTGTGTCGACTTTTATTCACACCGCTTTTTGAAAGTGTGTCGAATTTTTTCACACCGCTTTTTGAAAGTGTGTCGAATTTTTTCACACCGCTTTTTGAAAGTGTGTCAAAATTTTTCACACAGCTTTTTGAAAGTCTGTCGAATTTTTTCACACCGCTTTTTGAAAGTGTGTCGAATTTTTTCGCACTGCTTTTTGAAAGTGTGTCGAATTTTTTCACACCGCTTTTTGAAAGTGTGTCGAATTTTTTCGCACTGCTTTTTGAAAGTGTGTCGAATTTTTTTACACCATTTTTTGAAAGTGTGTCGAATTTTTTCACACCGCTTTTTGAAAGTGTGTCAAAATTTTTCACACCGCTTTTTGAAAGTGTGTCAAAATTTTTCACACCGCTTTTTGAAAGTGTGTCAAAATTTTTCACACCGCTTTTGGAAAGTGTGTCGAATTTTTTCACACCGCTTTTTGAAAGTGTGTCAAAATTTTTCACACCGCTTTTTGAAAATGTATCGAATTTTTTCACACCGCTTTTTGAAAATGTGTTGAATTTTTTCACACCGCTTTTTGAAAGTGTGTCGAATTTTTTCACACCGATTTTTGATAGTGTGTCAAAATTTTTCACACCGCTTTTGGAAAGTGTGTCGAATTTTTACACACCGCTTTCTTAAAGTGTGTCAAAATTTGTCACACTGCCATTTGAAAGTGTGTCGAATTTTTTCACACCGCTTTTTGAAAGTGTATCGAATTTTTTCACACCGCTTTTTGAAAGTGTGTCAAATTTTTTCACACCGCTTTTTGAAAGTGTGTCGAATTTTTTCGCACTGCTTTTTGAAAGTGTGTCGAATTTTTTCACACCGCTTTTTGATAGTGTCGAATTTTTTCGCTCTGCTTTTTGAAAGTGTGTCGAATTTTTTCACACCGTTTTTTGAAAGTGTGTCGAATTTTTTCACACCGCCTTTTGAAAGTGTGTCAAAATTTTTCACACCGCTTTTTGAAAGTGTCTCAAAATTTTTCACACCGCTTTTTGAAAGTGTGTCAAAATTTTTCACACCGCTTTTGGAAAGTGTGTCGAATTTTTTCACACAGCTTTTTGAAAGTGTGTCAAAATTTTTCACACCGCTTTTTGAAAGAGTGTCGAATTTTTTCACACCGCTTTTTAAAAGTGTGTCAAAATTTGTCACCGCTTTTTGAAAGTGTATCAAAATTTTTCACACCGCTTTCTAAAAGTGTGTCGAATTTTTTCACACCGTCTTTTGAAAGTGTGTCGAATTTTTTCACACCGCTTTTTGAAAGTGTATCGAATTTTTTCACACCGCTTTTTGAAAGTGTGTCTACTTTTTTCACACCACTTTTTGAAAGTGTGTCGAATTTTTTCACACCGCTTTTTGAAAGTGTGTCGAATTTTTTCACACCACTTTTTGAAAGTGTGTCGAATTTTTTTCCCACCGCTTTTTGAAAGTGTGTCGAATTTTTTCACACCGCTTTTTGAAAGTGTCAAAATTTTTCACACAGCTTTTTGAAAGTGTGTCGAATTTTTTCACACCGGTTTTTAAAGTGTGTCGACTTTTTTCACACCGCTTTTTGAAAGTGTGACGAGTTTTTTCACACCGCTTTTTGAAAGTGTGTCGAATTTTTTCACACCGCTTTTTGAAAGTGTGTCAAAATTTTTCACACAGCTTTTTGAAAGTCTGTCGAATTTTTTCACACCGCTTTTTGAAAGTGTGTCGAATTTTTTCGCACTGCTTTTTGAAAGTGTGTCGAATTTTTTCACACCGCTTTTTGAAAGTGTGTCGAATTTTTTCACACCATTTTTTGAAAGTGTGTCGAATTTTTTCACACCGCTTTTTGAAAGTGTGTCAACATTTTTCACACCGCTTTTTGAAAGTGTGTCAAAATTTTTCACACCGCTTTTTGAAAGTATGTCAAAATTTTTCACACCGCTTTTGGAAAGTGTGTCGAATTTTTTCACACCGCTTTTTGAAAGTGTGTCACAATTTTTCACACCGCTTTTTGAAAATGTGTCGAATTTTTTCACACCGCTTTTTGAAAGTGTCTCGAATTTTTTCACACCGCTTTTTGAAAGTGTGTCAAAATTTTTCACACCGCTTTGGAAAATGTGTCGAATTTTTTCACACCGCTTTTTGAAAGTGTGTCGAATTTTTTCACACCGATTTTTGAAAGTGTGTCAAAATTTTTCACACCGCTTTTGGAAAGTGTGTCGAATTTTTACATACCGCTTTCTTAAAGTGTGTCAAAATTTCTCCACCGCCTTTTGAAAGTGTGTCGAATTTTTTCACACCGCTTTTTGAAAGTGTATCGAATTTTTTCACACCGCTCTTTGAAAGTGTCTCAAAATTTTTCACACCGCTTTTTGAAAGTGTGTCAAAATTTTTCAAACCGCTTTTGGAAAGTGTGTCGAATTTTTTCACACCGCTTTTTGAAAGTGTGTCAAAATTTTTCACACCGCTTTTTGAAAGAGTGTCGAATTTTTTCACACCGCTTTTTAAAAGTGTGTCAAAATTTGTCACACCGCATTTTGAAATTGTGTCGAATTTTTTCACACCACTTTTTGAAAGTGTGTCGAATTTTTTCACACCGCTTTTTGAAAGTGTGTCGAATTTTTTCACACCACTTTTTGAAAGTGTGTCGAATTTTTTTCCCACCGCTTTTTGAAAGTGTGTCGAATTTTTTCACACCGCTTTTTGAAAGTGTCAAAATTTTTCACACAGCTTTTTGAAAGTGTGTCGAATTTTTTCACACCGATTTTGGAAAGTGTGTCAAAATTTTTCACACCGTTTTTTGAAAGTATGTCGAATTTTTTCACACCGCTTTTTGAAAGTGTGTCAAAATTTTTCACACCGCTTTTTGAAAGAGTGTCGAATTTTTTCACATCGCTTTTTAAAAGTGTGTCAAAATTTGTCACCGCATTTTGAAAGTGTGTCGAATTTTTTCAGACCGCTTTTTGAAAGTGTGTCGAATTTTTTCACACCGCTTTTTGGAAGTGTATCAAAATTTTTCACACCGCTTTCTAAAAAGTGTGTCAAAATTTTTCACACCCCTTTTTAAAAGTGTGTCAAAATTTGTCACACCGCTTCTTGAAAGTGTGTCAAAATTTTTCACACCCCTTTTTAAAAGTGTGTCAAAATTTGTCACACCGCCTTTTGAAAGTGTGTCAAAATTTTTCACACCGCTTTTTGAAAGTGTATCGAATTTTTTCACACCGCTTTTTGAAAGAGTGTCGAATTTTTTCCCACCGCTTTTTGAAAGTGTGCCGAATCTTTTCACACCGCTGTTTGAAAGTGTGTCGAATTTTTTCACACCGTTTTTTGAAAGTGTGTCAAAATTTTTCAGACCGCTTATTGAAAGTGTGTCGAATTTTTTCACACCGCTTTTTGAAACTGTGTCGAATTTTTTCACACCGCGTTTTGAAAGTTTGTCGAATTTTTCCACACCGCTTTTTGAAAGTGTGCCGAATTTTTTCACACCGCTTTTTGAAAGTGTGTCAAAAAGTTTCACACCGCTTTTTGAAGGTGTGTCGAATTTTTTCACACCGCTTTTTAAAGTGTGTCAAAATTTGTCACACCGCCTTTTGAAAGTGTGTCTAATTTTTTCACACCTCTTTTTGAAAGTGTATCGAATTTTTTCACACCGCTTTTTGAAAGCGTGTCGAATTTTTTCACACCGCTTTTTAAAAGTGTGTCGAATTTTTTCACACCGCTTTTTGAAAGTGTGTCGAATTTTTTCACACCGCTTTTTAAAAGTGTGTCAAAATTTGTCACAACGCCTTTTGAAAGTGTGTCGAATTTTTTCACACCGCTTTTTGAAAGTGTATCAAATTTTTTCACACCGCTTTTTGAAAGTGTGTCGAATTTTTTCACACCGCTTTTTGAAAGTGTGTCGAATTTTTTCACACCGCTGTTTGAAAGTATGTCGAATTTTTTCACACCGAATTTTTGAAAGTGTGTCAAAATTATTCAGACCGCTTTTTGAAAGTGTGTCGAATTTTTTCACACCGCTTTTTGAAAGTGTATCAAATTTTTTCACACCGCTTTTTGAAAGTGTGACAAAATTTTTCACACCGCTTTTTGAAAGTGTCTCAAAATTTTTCACACCGCTTTTTTGAAAGTGTGTCGAATTTTTTCACACCGCTTTTTGAAAGTGTGTCAAAATTTTTCACACCGCTTTTTGAAAGTGTCTCAAAATTTTTCACACCGCTTTTTGAAAGTGTGTCAAAATTTTTCACACCGCTTTTGGAAAGTGTGTCGAATTTTTTCACACCGCTTTTTGAAAGTGTGTCAAAATTTTTCACACCGCTTTTTGAAAGAGTGTCGAATTTTTTCACACTGCTTTTTAAAAGTGTGTCAAAATTTGTCATCGCTTTTTGAAAGTGTATCAAAATTTTTCACACCGCTTTCTAAATGTGTGTCGAATTTTTTCACACCGCCTTTTGAAAGTGTGTCGAATTTTTTCACACCGCTTTGTGAAAGTGTATCGAATTTTTTCACACCGCTTTTTGAAAGTGTGTCGACTTTTTTCACACCACTTTTTGAAAGTGTGTCGAATTTTTTCACACCGCTTTTTGAAAGTGTGTCGAATTTTTTCACACCACTTTTTGAAAGTGTGTCGAATTTTTTTCCCACCGCTTTTTGAAAGTGTGTCGGATTTTTTCACACCGCTTTTTGAAAGTGTCAAAATTTTTCACACAGCTTTTTGAAAGTGTGTCGAATTTTTTCACACCGATTTTGGAAAGTGTGTCAAAATTTTTCACACCGTTTTTTGAAAGTGTGTCGAATTTTTTCACACCGCTTTTTGAAAGTGTGTCAAAATTTTTCACACCGCTTTTTGAAAGAGTGTCGAATTTTTTCACATCGCTTTTTAAAAGTGTGTCAAAATTTGTCACCGCATTTTGAAAGTGTGTCGAATTTTTTCACACCGCTTTTTGAAAGTGTGTCGAATTTTTTCACACCGCTTTTTGAAAGTGTATCAAAATTTTTCACACCGCTTTCTAAAAGTGTGTCGAATTTTTTCACACCGCCTGTTGAAAATGTGTCGAATTTTTCCACACCGCTTTTTGAAAGTGTATCGAATTTTTTCACACCGCTTGTTGAAAGTGTGTCGACTTTTTTCACACCGCTTTTTTAAAGTGTGTCGAATTTTTTCACACCGCTTTTTGAAAGTGTGTCGAATTTTTTCACACCGCTTTTTGAAAGTGTGTCAAAATTTTTCACACAGCTTTTTGAAAGTCTGTCGAATTTTTTCACACCGCTTTTTGAAAGTGTGTCGAATTTTTTCGCACTGCTTTTTGAAAGTGTGTCGAATTTTTTCACACCGCTTTTTGAAAGTGTGTCGAATTTTTTCGCACTGCTTTTTGAAAGTGTGTCGAATTTTTTTACACCATTTTTTGAAAGTGTGTCGAATTTTTTCACACCGCTTTTTGAAAGTGTGTCAAAACTTTTCACACCGCTTTTTGAAAGTGTATCAAAATTTTTCACACCGCTTTCTAAAAGTGTGTCGAATTTTTTCACACCGCCTTTTGAAAGTATCAAAATTTTTCACACCGCTTTTTGAAAGTGTGTCGAATTTTTTCGCACTGCTTTTTGAAAGTGTGTCGAATTTTTTCACACCGCTTTTTGAAACTGTGTCGAATTTTTTCACACCGCTTTTTTAAAAGTTTGTCGAATTTTTTCACACCGCTTTTTGAAAGTGTGCCGAATTTTTTCACATCGCTTTTTGAAAGTGTGTCAAAAAGTTTCACATCGCTTTTTGAAAGTGTGTCGAATTTTTTCACACCGCTTTTTAAAAGTGTGTCAAAATTTGTCACACCGCCTTTTGAAAGTGTGTCTAATTTTTTCACACCGCTTTTTGAAAGTGTATCGAATTTTTTCACACCGCTTTTTGAAAGTGTGTCGAATTTTTTCACACCGCTTTTTGAAAGTGTGTCGAATTTTTTCACACCGCTTTTTGAAAGTGTGTCGAATTTTTTCACACCGCTTTTTGAAAGTGTGTCAAAATTTTTCACAACGCTTTGTGAAAGTGTGTCGAATTTTTTCACCCCGCTTTCTGAAAGTGTGTCGAATTTTTTCACACCGCTTTTTGAAAGTGTGAACAATTTTGACACACTTTCAAGAAGCGGTGTGAAAAAATTCGACACACTTTCAAAAAGCGGGGTGAAAAAAATTCGACACACTCTCCCTCTCTTCTGTTTTCGATATATTCTTCTCTTTTTTCGTTTTCTTTTTCTAGTACTCTTTTTTTGTTTGCATAAATTCTTTCTTTTATTATATTGTGATCTATTTTATGTTGTTCCACTTCAAAGGGAGTACATTTAATTGATGAATGATAAGTATTATTTTAAAATTTAATTGCTTTTGCCATTTGTGATATAATTGGTATATTGTTTTCTAGGTTTAATACTCTAATTTTTTCGGTTATGGTATTATTAAGCCGTTCTATGTCCGAATTTCCGGTGTGGCTATTTAGTTTTGTTGCATGATATAAAATATTGTTATTATCTAGGAATTTTCGAACATTGACTGTGTTGAACTCGTGTCGGATACGAATTTTTTTACATTGCCTTTAATAGCTAAAAATTCTCTTAGTTTTTGAATTATAGTTTGATTGTTTCTGGAAGGTGGAAATGAACTGCGAACTTTGAGAATTTATCTATGAAAATAACGAACGCTTGTTTCGTGTTTACATATGTATCGACACATACTATTTCGTTAGTGGTGTGGGGACTTTCGGTTAGTTGAAATTTTGGTTTTATTGGGTTTCTATCATATTTCGCGGATGTGCAATAATCACAGTTATTTATTATTTCTTGAATCGTTAATTTTAACTTGAGGGGTTATAAATTTTGTATTTTATTCCTTCGTATGTTGGGATTATTCCGGAGTGACCGGTTTCATTTTTATGATATAACGATATTTGTTTTTTCAGTTCATCAATATCTTTAGCAAAATATGAACATTTAAAAAACTTTACATCGGTTCTATACTGGTATAAATTTTCTATAACGTTTTGGAATTGATAATATATTTTTTCATTGACATTTGAAAACACTGCAACCTGTCCCTTAAGTGGAAATTGTTTGAGGTAATTACCTATTCCCGGGGAGTTTAGGTTTAGTTATCCACAAAGATTCTGATTTTGTCAAATTACATAGGGAGTCCATAGTTTTCCTTTCAGTTATTACTATTTGAAATTTAAAGCGATTAACAACTGTGGTTAGAATTGGAAAACCGTCGTTTACCTTTTTTTCTTGAGAATGTCTTTCCACTTCTAATGATGATGTAGATCTATTTTCTATCAAATTTTCACCTACATTTATATTTTCTGCTGAATCTGTCTCTTCGATTCGACTAAGAAAATCCGCAATATGATTTTCTTTTCCCTTAATGTATTAAATTTTGGCATTATAGTCCATAAGGAGGACAAGCCATCTTTGTAATCTGGGGTTAATATTTTTGCCATTATTTTTTGCTTGTAGCCACTTAAGTGGTTGATGATCTGTACTGAGATCAAAATCTACCCCATATAAATAAGGTCTAAAATACTGAGTGCCCTAGACTATAGCTAAGAGCTCTTTTTCAAAAGTTGAGTAATTTTTTTTATGGTCGTTAAGTGTTCTGGATGCATAGCAGATTGGATGGCCATCTTGTGTTAAGACAGCCCCTAGTGCATAATTGCTGGCATCTGTTATCAATTTAAATTTTTTATTGAAATTTGGATACCTTAATATGGGACGGCTTATAAGAATGTCTTTTAATTTTTGAAAAGCTACAATGAAATTGGGATCATTAACATTGACTTTTTCATTTTTCTTTAAAAATTTTGTCATTGGGAATGCAATTTTAGCATTCCTAAAAATTCCCATAAATTTCCGATAAAAACCGGTCATCCCTAGGAAAGACTTAATTTTTTTTGAGTGTTAGGAATCTTCAAATTTTGGATAATTTCAACTTTTTTTGGATTAGGTTTTACACCTTGAGAGGTGAGAATATGACCTAAAAATTCAGTTTGGTTTTGTAGAAAACTACATTTATCAATTTGTATTTTTAATTTGGTTTCTCGGAGCCGGTTGAAAAATGTTTTCAGGTTAAGTAAATGCTCATCTAAAGATGTGCTAAATATTAGAATATCGTCTAAATATACGACGCAAATTTTATTTATATAGTCTTTCAATACAGAATTCATGAGCCTTTGGAAGGTCGATGATGTATTTTTCAACCCAAACGGCATTCTTATGAATTCATAGTGACCGAATGGAGTAGAGAAAGCAGTTTTCTTCCTATCTTCTGGTTTTACCAAAATTTGGTGGAAACCTTTTGCGAGATCGAGGGTTGAAAAATATTGTGCTTTTCTCGATTTATCGAATATTGCTTCCATATGTGGAATAGGGAATTTGACTGTTTTGGTAAACTCGTTAAGTTTCCTATAGTCCACAACGAGTCTCCACTTTTTGATACCAGAATTGTCAAGGACTGTTGTAAAGAGAACTACTTTCCTGAATGATATTTTGAGAGCGCATCTCCAGTATTTGATTTTGGATTTCCGTTTCGTGAACTCGAGGGTATCTATATATTTTTGATGTATTAATAGTTGTTGGGATTACATGTTGTACTTCTTCTGTACAATTTAAAATATCACCATTGTTTAATAGTTTTATTATTTTTAAGTATTCTTAAAAGTTAAGTTATTTAAATGACTTAAATTCAATTCGTTGGTATTTTGAAATTTAGTATCGTTAATAGCTTGAATACTGTTTATATGATATGGAGATTCTTTATCGAATAGGATTTTCTTTCCGAATAAGTCAATATTTTTTTTTCCTAAATCTGTTTTGGCTTTCAATGGAATAAGAAAATTTTGTCCAATAATGGCATCATATCTTCTACCCGTAAAGTTAATTATTTTCCACGAAAGTGTACCACGAATACTAAACTCTTTAGGCATTGTAGTTATTATGCCTTTTAATGCTGAGTTGATTCCATTTAATGTTCGGAACATGAAAGGCTTATTTAGTTGTGTTTCAAAAAATTCATTTGGGAACAGATTTGGTTTTATAATATTAGTTTCTGCGCCGGTGTCAATTAAGCAAATAGCTCTTTTATTATCTATTGTGATCGTTATTAGGTTAGGTTAGTGTGGTAGCTTCATACCAGAAGCTCACTTGAGCACGCATAGCGGCCCATTGTGACGCCACAGTGAACGCAGTTCCTGTACTGACCAAGTTCCCCCGAATACAAGAGAGAGAGGTCGGTCAGCGCAAGATCTACAAATCCAAAGCACGACTACCCCACGCTGGAAAACCAGCCAGAAACTTTGATAAGCGAGGCTATATCCTTGACATCAATAGGCGATAGCCCCGTCAAGCTGACAAGGGTCTTAGAGCCAAATAACCTATATCTGCATCTCGCAAGAGATGGGCATTGACCAAGAAAGTGAGCAACAGTCTCGTCCTCTTCAGCGGATCTGCACCCACGGCAGAAGTCGTTAAATAGGAGCCGCATTCTCTTCGCGTGTCTACCCATAACACAGTGACCTGTAAGCATGGCTACTGTTCGTTATTAGGGGTAGTAATCGTTTTGTGGGCTTAAAAGAAAATTTACTTCATTTTCTGCATTGTGTTCTAAATTTCCTATATCCATAGGTATGGGACTATTTCTAAATTGTTGAGACTGAGGGTTACCGGCATATTTGTTTTGAACGTTGTTGGTTTGATTATAGTTTGAAGATTTCTTATTCAGATATTGTTTCTACCAGTTTCCTTCTTTTCACTATGGCTGTTGGTGTTGTTTTGTGCATTAGTTTTTTTTTGATTTAAAATCTATAGCCCTTTTATCATATAGTAATTTTAATTGAGAAAATCTTTTATAAAGTGAGTCCAATGTTGGTTTTTCGTGCATAATGCAAGATCTAAATTGTCCGTCTATTTTATCTATTAAATTCCGTTTCTGTCAACATTTCGTGGAGAGTATAAGTCAGGTTTTGATTCGTCGTACAGATAAGTGTCATTAAGTTTATACTTAGATTCTATAAATACCTTAAATACTTCATTTAAATTACTTATCTTTATACTTCTACAATAATTAATTACCGAAGAGTAAGATGGTTTTGGTCCCAAATCTTTTATTAGTTGAGTTTTGATGTCTTCCCAACAGGCATCGTCTGCTAGAAGGTTAATTGAATCTGCCACCTTTCCAAAGAATTTTTGATTTTTTATAATTTTTATTACAAAGTTTTGAAGTTCATTGTTATTGCCACATATTGCAGTCAGATTTTCGACGGTTTTCATAAAAGAGGATAGGTTGTTTTTTGGACCAAATGGCTTTAGTTGGTTAAATTGATTTATTATTTGATTGGTATCCAAACCAAATGTCGTATTGAGTTGTGACTGATATTGTTGATGCTGTTGTAAAATAGCTTCGGCATGTTGGATTTTCATGTCGTACTCCGTTTTTTGTAGTTACATAAATTGTAAGTAATTTTCTATTTGGTTTTGGAGGGCGGCAATTTGTTGTTGCTGCTCTTTTATTGTGGCATCCTGTTTTAGGATGAGACATTCCATTTGTTCGATTCTTTGCTGTATCACTTCAGGATTCATTTTAATTTTTTATTTTTTGTTAACTTGGAAATATATTTTCACTTAATTATAATTTATTCTTTAACTAAAACAGTTTATTCTGTTTTTCTTATAAGATTTTATGTTCTTTGGAACACTTTTTCTTTTTTTATATTTTATGGTTTGATTTAATTTTATCTTTAGATAAAATCACCGCGACTGCGCCAATTACAAAATTAAACAACTGAAGTTGTTTATGCTTATTTATCAACTTAACTTTATTTTCAAAATATTTCAAACTTAAAGATATGAATTGTCGATATTCTTCAATTCAAGCTAAAATTAATAGTCAGCAGTCTGACAGTCATGGGAATGTGGTCGTACACAAAAACAAAACTATCAGATTGCAGTGAAGTACAAAATATGTTTTATATATGTATATTAGAGCGGGTCGCTCTCTATGGACAAAAAAAAAGTTGTGTCAGTCACCCCCTAGGATTAAAGGTATATTAATAACGTTTCCAAAAATATAAAAATTATTTTTTTGCCACGCCTAGAAATACCGCCCTTTTTGTTTTTTATATACTACGTCGCCATTTTAGGTCCGATCATAACATATCATATATCAGTGTTTGTGGCTTGACGGCAGCTACATTTTACTCTAAGACGAATTTTTAATTCGGCATCATATTCTATGCTCGCCTTCTGGTATATCGGATCCTTCCCAAAATTAGTAATTGTGGCTATGCAGGCATAAAGAGCATTTAATTATATAAAATATTCGCTTTTAAAATGCTCACTTTTATGCATTAACAGCTATTTTGCAGATATTTTAAAATGTTCAAATATTCACTCACAACCTTTCTCGCAACAAACAAAAAATGCATTAAAATGTGTCGAAAACATCATTAAATAAATTTCTAAAAAAAAATATATGTATTTATTTTTCCGTTACAAAGCAAATTGGATTTTCGGATTCTTAAGTCTCATTATCAAAAACAAGAAAGGTCATTTTATTTAGTAGTAGTTGTTGATAAGTAAGAAAAATTTTATTATACTTAAAAATAATACAGTTATAAAGAAATTACAAATACAGTGAAAGCTCCATTGGCGGACAGCTCTAATAGGCGGACATCTCCGCTAGACGGACGGTTTTCTAAGTCCCATAAATTAGGTCTTGAAAATATGGTAAAAACATATTTTTTGAAAACAATGTTTCAAATAGTATAGTATAATAATACAGACAATTAATATAAATAATAAATGTTCCATTAAAACATTATTACGTAACAGAATTAAAATAAAATTTCTTAAATATGTGGCATTAAAAATATAAATAATTTTGAAGTAAATTTTTGAACGGTTGTGAATGAATATTTGAACATTTTAAAATATCTGTAAAATAGCTGTTAATGCATAAAAGTGAGCATTTTAAAAGCGAATATTTTATATAATTAAATGCTTATATTCGCCTGCATAGCCACAATTACTAATTTTGGGGAAGGATCCGAAATACCAGAAGTCGAGCATAGAATATGATGTCGAATTAAAAAATCGTCTTAGAGTGAGATGTAGCTGCCGTCAAGCCACAAACACTGATATATGATATGTTATGATCGGACCTAAAATGGCGACGTAGTATATAAAAAACAAAAAGGGCGGTATTTCTAGGCGTGGCAAAAAAATAATTTTTATGTGTTTGGAAACGTTATTAATATACCTTTAATCCTAGGGGGTGACTGGCTCAACTTTTTTTTTTCGACCCACCCTAATGTATATTCATATATACAAATATATATATATATCAAATATATATATAGTTATGTATAATTTATGCATGTATGTCTAAATATATACATATAAGCAATAGTAACTCGCGTAACGAAATTGTACATACAAGTTGTACACTTTACCGTCGCGTGACACTCGACATTGATTTTGTTCCACCAGCTACACTGTCGAGTTATACTCGACATAGTGTAATATTTCTTTTTGCGGACAATTGCACCAAAATTTTTGATAAAGCCCTCTCACACTCTCTCTATGCATTATCGTGCATTTATTATATATAACAGAAATAATCCTGCTTATATCATGGGTAAAAAACAGAACAAAATGCGTCTAAAAGGCCAATAGCCGAAAATATAGAGGAAAACAAATTTTAGCGTAAAAATTGAAAACATACAAATAAATAGTATTATGTATATCAATATCGAAAGAAATACAAAAATTGATGGGACAACTCTAAAAAATGATACCTTGCTATTTACTAATAAACAAATAAAGGCAAATGAAAATATTAAAAAAGATTTAAGTGCAATAAAGAAATTTGCATTTGAAAATGAAAAGAAATTTAAAGGGGATCAGTCTCTAACGTTTCCGGAAAATGAACATATTCTAAGTCCGGCTGAAGCAAAACAACATTCAATAATGATTTTCGATAATATGATTTGTGAAAAACAAAACTCGATAAGAGATGACTTTCGTATGGGTAAACATAAAAATATTGATTGTTTCTGCTTATGTCAAACGTATACTAAAATACCTGAACATTTAATACCTGATAATGCAAATATGATTGTGATTTTTAAGCAAGACAAAATGAACTTGAGACATATATATTATGATCATGTTATTGGTGATATGTCATTTAATCAATTTGTAGATATATGTAATAAATGTTGGAAAGATAAATATGGATTTCTTGTTGTTAGTAAAGATGATGAATTGAATAAAAGAAGATATCGTAAAGTATTTAATAATTTTATACAGTTATAAGATAGGTTTAAAAAAAATTACAAAACAAATAATAAGCAGATCGTAATCAGATATAAAGCAAATAGTTACCAGGTCGTGATCAGATTATAAATAGAAATCAGATCGTGAGCATATTGTAAACAGATATAAAGCAGATTGTTATCAGATCTTAGCCAGATCATAAGCAGATTGTAATCAGGTCATTACAACGAAATAAATATGAAAAATAATAATGATTGTAGTAATAACTTATTAAAGGATATTGTAAAAACCAGAACAATAATAAAAGAAAATTTAAAAAATATTAAATTAAATAATATACATAGATAGGGTAAATATATTAGAAGATACATTTCAACATATAAAAAAACATTTAAATCATATAATTAAAAAACTTGAAAGCAACAATAAGAAAAAATTAAATAAGTATTCATTAATAAATGATGATATATACGAATCATTTCAAGATGATAATATTGGTTTTGAGACTATTAACAATTCAGCTAAAAAAAGAAAGATAATCAAATCATTCCTGCTGCCAATTATAATAGTGTTTGTTGTTTCCTAATCTTTTTTAGGAAATATTTTAAATTAATTAACTTATAATTTAAATCTTTAATTGAGAACTTGAAATAATGACCACGAAGACCAAACTTTCTCCGAAATAAAAGGACCGTACGAGTATGAGGATAATTATCAACTAACTTTATTATTTTTCCTTTTCTTAATCCTATCATATTATATATACTTAATTCTAACCGTATAAGTCTATTCAGCAACTCCGTTGCTCATTTTAATTCCTTATTGCTATTTATTCATTGACCTTATTCTATGTATTAAATTTAAACTTAAATAGCAATAGGGTGGTACAAATTCATGCTTATTATTAATTCAAAATATTCAATTATTTAATTTAGTTGCAAGTTATGTATCTATAATGTATAAATAAATATATAGAACAGATGATGAAGGCATTATGGCTAAGTCGACGACTGATATACCTTATTCTGAATGTGAAAATGCTATTGAAAGAAATAGTAAAGGGTGGTTTGTGTTTAATATTTTATATAAATAATTCTGTTATCGCTATAACCACAACTTTTTATCAACTGGAAATTAGTATTTAAAAAATTATGAATGGAATTTACTACAAATTAATTTTTGAAAAGTAATTATTTCTAAGTAAAAGAAGAAAACTATAAATAGAATACATTTTAAATAACCTTCATGTTAGTTTTTTGTAAGAGGTTATAATGGATCAACATGATAATTTTATAGTTATGGATGTACAAGTATTTTTTATTAATAATAAAATTTACGCTAAAGAAGTTTGTGTTTCAATCAGTGATTTCGAAAAACAAACTTTTCACATTAAATCAACAACAAAATATTCAGAATTAAGTAAAAAGGATAAAGTTACAAATAAATGGCTATATAATCACTTGCAAGGATTATGTATATGTTGTTGTATATGTTAAAGGATATGAAAAAGTCAGATAGCTCAGAGAACTACTTGAAAAAAAAAAAAATACAAATAAATATAATTAATTAAGAGTATTGGAATTGTCCGAACATAAAAACTTTGCATAACGATAATCCCAATATAAAGATTTGTGAAATTCATAACAATTTTAATCATACATGTGGTGAAAAGAATGTAATTTTACTTAGAAATTTTGTTAAAAAAAGAAAACATTGTTGATCAATAAAACCTTTGAAGTTGTTAATTTTATTTTTAGTTGATCCTTATTCTTTATACAGTATGCATTAAGTGTACAAAAATTTTAACTCAAAAATGATGTTTTCAGCTGAATTGGTTAATAGTTCTTTAACAAAACATAGTAATCAGATTGATTAAGAACGTATAATATATAATATAATATAATATAATAAAATAAAATAAAATAAAATAAAATATAATATAATATAATATAATATAATATAATATAATATAATATAATATAATATAATATAACATAATATATTGTATTATAATATAATATAATAGCGCAGTTCACAATCTTGAGCAAATGGTCTGGCATCATGGCATTTGCAAATGTTGGGTATTTCTTTTAGCATACACTAACGAAATACGCAGAGATACCCTTGCCATGGTTTGGCAAATATCCCACACTCAAAACCAAGGCAAATTCATCGATGGTAGCCGCAGGTCTACAACAAATACAACAATGCAAAACCAACAGGCATTTTGTTTTTGTTAGAGACCCTTAACGTTGTTAAAAACAGCTGACCAAGCGAATTAATAACTGACTGACGAATAACAATAGAAAGAAAAATGTTGAAATTTTATAAAAATGAACAACAACACATATGAATACTTTTTAATCTTGTTCTTCTTTTTGTATTGCGTTTGACATTTAGAGAGAAATGCTTTTCTTAACACAATTAAAATTGCATTCTACCAAAACAGAAGGAAATTTTCTGAAAAATAAAACTTGTTAGCGAAGCTCATGAGCTCTAGATTTCTGCAGGAATTGGAATTAAAGCAATTATTTAATTAAGGCTTGTCGGCGTATAAATTCAAACACCAATTCAGCGTGCATGCCTTGAGTACCACACAATCCGCGGTACTTATCTCTGGTCAACTGCAATTAATAGAAACCAGTACGCAAAGCCTCTTTAAACAACATTTTCTTATAATGTTCATCCCATGGCGATGCCTGTTGTTTTTGCATTGTTGTATTTGTTGTAGACCTGCGGCTACCATCTATGAATTTGTCGTGGTTCATCCGTTTGCTTGGTCTTCAAATTCATTCCGCTGATAAACACTTTATCGTTAAAGGTATGATGAGTGCCTTTGCGCATGGCCGGACACCATTTCATCTGTAATATTGTATTTTTGTCTAAAGGCCTCTTTCTTTTTCAAATTCATTAAGGCGGCATAATCATCAGGAGAATCGGATGACACCGATGTAACTACACCTGTGTCTTCTTGTATGGACAACATGGGCAGTGCATAGATAACCTTGTGCGAAGTAAGAGGTGAAGACAGTGGTGTACCCATAAAATCAAGACCGGTCAATTCAGCCAACTCTACGATTTTACTCTCTTCAACTGTAAAACCTTGAAAGGACATATTTCTGGCAGCTCTTCTTGTGCTGACCCATTCCTCATTGTCGCGTGTTGTTTTCCAAGCAATATATTTAATATCAGCATGCAACCTGCAATTAGTCTGGCCATACATGGCCTCCGGACGCCAAGTAGCTGCTACCAAATATACTGTTTCCTTGGTAGATAGTATAACGTTTGCCATACATAATCTGATTGTTGAAGTGATCGAACGTGTTTATGTTTGTGCTCCTGCAAGATTTTTGTGTAGTGTCAGTATCTGTGTTTTTGAAGTTTTGTATCCTGAAAATATTTGCTATAGTTGCATTTTGTGCAAAAAATCTTAACATAAAAATAAGTCAACATAACATAAAAATAGCAATTTGAAATTTATCAAAGTGTATTTCTCATAGCAACTAACTCTTCATGCAACATTTATTTATAATTTACAAAAACTAATATAAAACGGACAATCTTATTCTTGGTGACTCATCCTCAGAATTAAAACAAAATTAAGTAACTGCAATTGAACAACAACAAACTTACACAGTATCTTTAATCCTAACACCTACATAGCAACATTATCCTAAACAAAATAAAACAAAAACAAAAGTAAACAAATTAGAAACAAGCAGCTGTTTTACTCTAATTACCGGTTTATTAAGTACTGCCAAATTTATCTAAAGTATTGATAGTCAATTTATATTTAAACATTGTTACTTTTTGTAATCACTACTATTTATTGCAACTGCCTTGGTTTGTGAATTTGCTAAAGTTCGTATATTGCGGTTTATACTTTTAAATTAATATAATGGAGTGTTCAAAAGTAAATCGTTCAACTACTGGAAATATTAGGATGGTCTCATGCGGGCTATGTATGAGCCTCTATCATATAACTTGTAGTGGTCTTAAGGCTCGTGATGCGGATGCGTTAGCTTATCCACAGAAGTTCCTTCAATGGACTTGTCCTGATTGTAGAAAGGTCAATATCGAATTCTACAAACTTTTTAAGGACTCTAAGGTTAAATTTAACACAATTAGTAATGATCTCATGAAATTGCAAAAGAAGTTTACAGAGTTTGGTGAGTTATTTGCTAAATATCCTAATTTGGATAAATTTGTTAGTAATCAACATCCAGCATCACCTAAACGTAAAAGGGATGGTCTGAGATTTGCGTCAAAATTTTTCACACCGCTTTTTGAAAGTGTGTCGAATTTTTTCACACCGCTTTTTGAAAGTGTGACGAATTTTTTCACACCGCTTCTTGAAAGTGTGGCAAAATTTTTCACACCGCTTTTTGAAAGTGTGTCGAATTTTTCACACCGCTTTTTGAAAGTCTGTCAAAATTTTTCTCACCGCTTTATGAAAGTGTGTCGAATTTTTTCACACCGCTTTTTGAAAGTGTGTCGAATTTTTTCACACCGCTTTTCGAAAGTGTGTCGAATTTTTTCACACCGCTTTTTGAAAGTGTGCCGAATTTTTTCACACCGCTTTTTGAAAGTGTGTCAAAATTTTTCACACAGCTTTTTGAAAGTGTGTCAAAATTTTTCACACCGCTTTTTGAAAGTGTATCGAATTTTTCACACCGCTTTTTGAAAGTCTGTCAAAATTTTTCACACCGCTTTTTGAAAGTGTGTCGAATTTTTTCTCACCGCTTTTTGAAAGTGTGACGAATTTTTTCACACCGCTGCTTGAAAGTGTGGCAACATTTTTCACACCGCTTTTTGAAAGTGTGTCGAATTTTTTTACACCGCTTTTTGAAAGTGTGTCGAATTTTTTCACACCGCTTCTTGAAAGTGTGTCAAAATTTGTCACACCGCCTTTTGAAAGTGTGTCGAATTTTTTCACACCGCTTTTTGAAAGTGTGTCGAATTTTTTCGCAGTGCTTTTTGAAAGTGTGTCGAATTTTTTTACACCGCTTTTTGAAAGTGTGTCAAAATTTTTCACACCGCTTTTTGAAAGTGTGTCGAATTTTTTCACACCGCTTTTTGAAAGAGTGTCGAATTTTTTCACACCGCTTTTTGAAAGTGTGTCAAAATTTTTCACACCGCTTTTTGAAAGTGTGACGAATTTTTTCACACTGCTTCTTGAAAGTGTGGCAAAATTTTTCACACCGCTTTTTGAAAGTGTGTCGAATTTTTTCACACCGCTTCTTGAAAGTGTGTCAAAATTTGTCACACCGCCTTTTGAAAGTGTGTCGAATTTTTTCACACCGCTTTTTGAAAGTGTATCGAATTTTTTCACACCGCTTTTTGAAAGTGTGTCGAATTTTTTCGCAGTGCTTTTTGAAAGTGTAGCATGATTATACAGTCGTCAGTACTAGCACAACATTTCATGTTTTATTTTCACACAATGTACACGAGCAAAAGAATATCCAATTGCATATGAGCAGCGGCCACTTGACACAATGTTGCTGACCGTCGCTACAGCGCAATAGTAAGGCGCACATGCGACGATCATTTGATATTTCATTGACGGTTCGCTGGCGCATTGGTTTTCGTATTGTGTGGACAATGTATGTTGTTGTTGTATTACGGTTCTTGTGATCGTGTGTGACTCTCTTCACACTTTACCGTGGGAATTATGACTGTTGTATAGCAACAATAGGCGCGTGTCATATTGCTCCCACTTGTGCCGTAATAAATACACACAAACTAATGTAACATTATAGAACATAAGTACAAACCGATATATTAGCATTAAGTAATAATTATACACACAAACAAATGTAATATTGTAGAACATAAGTACAAACCTATATAATAGCATTAACTAAATATTGAAATGTATTAGAATTAAGGGACTGATTTGGAAATGCTGAATCAGCCAATAATTAGTATAAAAGAAGGGATATTTTCCCTTAAGAAATCAATCATATAATAAAGCTCAATTAGTGCGTATCGAGCCGCACTTACAACAAAATAAAACTTCTTTTAATTAAGTTTCCACGACAAAAGTGTGTCGAATTTTTTTACACCGCTTTTTGAAAGTGTGTCGAATTTTTTCACACCGCTTTTAGAAAGTGTGTCAAAATGTTTCACACCGCTTTTTGAAAGTGTGTCGAATTTTTTCATACCGCTTTTTGAAAGTGTGTCAAACTTTTTCACACCGTTTTTTGAAAGTGTGACGAATTTTTTCACACCGCTTCTTGAAAGTGTGGCAAAATTTTTCACACCGCTTTTTGAAAGTGTCAAATTTTTTCACACCGCTTTTTGAAAGTGTGTCGAATTTTTTCACACCGCTTCTTGAAAGTGTGTCAAAATTTGTCACACCGCCTTTTGAAAGTGTGTCGAATTTTTTCACACCGCTTTTTGAAAGTGTATCGAATTTTTTCACACCGCTTTTTGAAAGTGTGTCGAATTTTTTTACACCGCTTTTTGAAAGTGTGTCGAATTTTTTCACACCGCTTTTGGAAAGTGTGTCAAAATTTTTCACACCGCTTTTTGAAAGTGTGTCGAATTATTTCACACCGCTTTTCGAAAGTGTGTCGAATTTTTTCACACCGCTTTTTGAAAGTGTGTCGAATTTTTTCACACCGCTTTTTGAAAGTGTGTCGAATTTTTTCACTCCGCATTTTGAAAGTGTGTCAAAATTTTTCACACCGCTTTTTGAAAGTGTGTCGAATTTTTTCACACCGCTTTTTGAAAGTGTGTCAAAATTTTTCACACCGCTATTTGAAAGTGTGTCAAAATTTTTCACACCGCTTTTTGAAAGTGTGCCGAATTTTTTCACACCGCTTTTTGAAAGTGTGACTAATTTTTTCACCCCGCTTTTTGAAAGTGTGTCAAAATTTTTCACACCGCTTTTTGAAAGTGTGTCGAATTTTTTCACACCGCTTTTTGAAAGTGTGTCGAATTTTTTCACACCGCTTTTTGAAAGTGTGTCGAATTTTTTCACATCGTTTTTTGAAAGTGTGTCAAAATTTTTCACACCGCTTTTTGAAAGTGTGTCGAATTTTTTCACACCGCTTTTTGAAAGTGTGTCGAATTTTTTCACACCGCTTTTTGAAAGTGTGTCGAATTTTTTCACACCGCTTTTTGAAAGTGTGTCAAAATTTTTCACACCGCTTTGAAAGTGTGTCGAATTTTTTCACCGCTTTTTGAAAGTGTGTCAAAATTTTTCACACCGCTTTTTGAAAGTGTGTCAAAATTTTTCACACCGCTTTTGAAAGTGTGTCAAAATTTTTCACACCGCTTTTTGAAAGTGTGTCGAATTTTTTCACACCGCTTTTTGAAAGTGTGACGAATTTTTTCACACCGCTGCTTGAAAGTGTGGCAAAATTTTTCACACCGCTTTTTGAAAGTGTGTCGAATTTTTTTACACCGCTTTTTGAAAGTGTGTCGAATTTTTTCACACCGCTTCTTGAAAGTGTGTCAAAATTTGTCACACCGCCTTTTGAAAGTGTGTCGAATTTTTTCACACCGCTTTTTGAAAGTGTATCGAATTTTTTCACACCGCTTTTTGAAAGTGTGTCGAATTTTTTCGCAGTGCTTTTTGAAAGTGTGTCGAATTTTTTTACACCGCTTTTTGAAAGTGTGTCAAAATTTTTCACACCGCTTTTTGAAAGTGTGTCGAATTTTTTCACACCGCTTTTTGAAAGTGTGTCGAATTTTTTTACACCGCTTTTTGAAAGTGTGTCGAATTTTTTTACACCGCTTTTTGAAAGTGTGTCAAAATTTTTCACACCGCTTTTTGAAAGTGTGACGAATTTTTTCACACTGCTTCTTGAAAGTGTGGCAAAATTTTTCACACCGCTTTTTGAAAGTGTGTCGAATTTTTTCACACCGCTTCTTGAAAGTGTGTCAAAATTTGTCACACCGCCTTTTGAAAGTGTGTCGAATTTTTTCACACCGCTTTTTGAAAGTGTATCGAATTTTTTCACACCGCTTTTTGAAAGTGTGTCGAATTTTTTCGCAGTGCTTTTTGAAAGTGTAGCATGATTATACAGTCGTCAGTACTAGCACAACATTTCATGTTTTATTTTCACACAATGTACACGAGCAAAAGAATATCCAATTGCATATGAGCAGCGGCCACATGACACAATGTTGCTGACCGTCGCTACAGCGCAATAGTAAGGCGCACATGCGACGATCATTTGATATTTCATTGACGGTTCGCTGGCGCATTGGTTTTCGTATTGTGTGGACAATGTATGTTGTTGTTGTATTACGGTTCTTGTGATCGTGTGTGACTCTCTTCACACTTTACCTTGGGAATTATGACTGTTGTATAGCAACAATAGGCGCGTGTCATATTGCTCCCACTTGTGCCGTAATAAATACACACAAACTAATGCAACATTATAGAACATAAGTACAAACCGATATAATAGCATTAAGTAATAATTATACACACAAACAAATGTAATATTGTAGAACATAAGTACAAACCTATATAATAGCATTAAGTAAATATTGAAATGTATTAGAATTAAGGGACTGATTTGGAAATGCTGAATCAGCCAATAATTAGTATAAAAGAAGGGATATTTTCCCTTAAGAAATCAATCATATAATAAAGCTCAATTAGTGCGTATCGAGCCGCACTTACAACAAAATAAAAATTCTTATAATTAAGTTTCCACTACAAAAGTGTGTCGAATTTTTTTACACCGCTTTTTGAAAGTGTGTCGAATTTTTTCACACCGCTTTTAGAAAGTGTGACAAAATGTTTCACACCGCTTTTTGAAAGTGTGTCGAATTTTTTCATACCGCTTTTTGAAAGTGTGTCAAACTTTTTCACACCGTTTTTTGAAAGTGTGTCGAATTTTTTCACACCGCTTCTTGAAAGTGTGTCAAAATTTTTCCCACCGCTTTTTAAAAGTGTGTCGAATTTTTTCACAACGCTTCTTGAAAGTGTGTCAAAATTTTTCACACCGCTTTTTAAAAGTGTATTGAATTTTTTCACACCGCTTTTGGAAAGTGTGTCGAATTTTTTCACACCGCTTTTTAAAAGTGTGTCAAAATTTGTCACACCGCCTTTTGAAAGTGTGTCGAATTTTTTCACACCACTTTTTAAAAGTGTGTTAAAGTTTGTCACACCGCCTTTTGAAAGTGTGTCTAATTTTTTCACACCGCTTTTTGAAAGTGTATCGAATTTTTTCACACCGCTTTTTGAAAGTGTATCGAATTTTTTCACACCGCTTTTTGAAAGTGTGTCGAATTTTTGCACACCGCTTTTTGAAAGAGTGTCGAATTTTTTCCCACCGATTTTTGAAAGTGTGTCGAATTTTTTCACACCGTTTTTTGAAGGTGTGTCAAAATTTTTCAGACCGCTTTTTGTAAGTATGTCAAATTTTTTCACACCGCTTTTTGAAAGTGTGTCGAATTTTTTCACACCGCTTTTTGAAAGTGTGTCAAAATTTTTCACACCGCTTTTTGAAAGTGTGTCGAATTTTTCCACACCGCTTTTTGAAAGCGTGTCAAAGTTTTTCACACCGTTTTTTGAAAATGTGTCGAATTTTTTCACACCTCTTCTTGAAAGTGTGTCAAAATTTTTCACACCGCTTTTTAAAAGTGTGTCAAAATTTGTCACACCGCCTTTTAAAAGTGTGTCGAATTTTTTCACACCGCTTTTTGAAAGTGTATTGAATTTTTTCACACCGCTTTTTGAAAGTGTGTCGAATTTTTTCACACCGCTTTTTGAAAGTGTGTCGAATTTTTTCTCACCGCTTTTTGAAAGTGTGTCGAATTTTTTCACACCGCTTTTTGAAAGTGTGTCAAAATTTTTCACACCGCTTTTTGAAAGTGTGTCGAATTTTTTCACACCGCTTTTTGATAGTGTATCAAAATTTTTCACACCGCTTTTTGAAAGTGTGTCGAATTTTTTCACACCGCTTCTTGAAAGTGTGTCAACATTTTTCACACCGCTTCTTGAAAGTGTGTCAAAATTTTTCACACCGCTTTTTAAAAGTGTGTCAAAATTTGTCACACCGCCTTTTGAAAGTGTGTCGAATTTTTTCACACCGCTTTTTGAAAGTGTATTGAATTTTTTCACAACGCTTTTTGAAAGTGTGTCGAATTTTTTCACACCGCTTTTTGAAAGTGTGTCGAATTTTTTCACACCGCTCTTTGAAAGTGTGTCGAATTTTTTCACACCGCTTCTCGAAAGAGTGTCAACATTTTTCACACCGCTTTTTAAAAGTGTGTCGAATTTTTTCACACCGCTTTTTGAAAGTGTATCGAATTTTTTCACACCGCTTTTTGAAAGTGTGTCGAATTTTTTCGCAGTGCTTTTTGAAAGTGTGTCGAATTTTTTTACACCGCTTTTTGAAAGTGTGTCGAATTTTTTCACACCGCTTTTTGAAAGTGTGTCAAAATTTTTCACACCGCTTTTTGAAAGTGTGTCGAATTTTTTCACACCGCTTTTTGAAAGTGTGTCGAATTTTTTCACACCGCTTTTTGAAAGTGTGTCGAATTTTTTCACACTGCTTTTTGAAAGTGTGTAAAAATTTTTCACACAGCTTTTTGAAAGTGTGTCAAAATTTTTCACACCGCTTTTTGAAAGTGTATCGAATTTTTCACACCGCTTTTTGAAAGTCTGTCAAAATTTTTCACACCGCTTTTTGAAAGTGTGTCGAATTTTTTCACACCGCTTTTTGAAAGTGTGTCGAATTTTTTCACACCGCTTTTTGAAAGTGTGTCAAAATTTTTCACACCGCTTTTTGAAAGTGTGTCGAATTTTTTCACACCGCTTTTTGAAAGTCTGTCAAAATTTTTCACACCGCTTTTTGAAAGTGTGTCGAATTTTTTCACACCGCTTTTTGAAAGTGTGTCGAATTTTTTCACACCGCTTTTTGAAAGTGTGTCAAAATTTTTCACACCGCTTTTTGAAAGTGTGTCGAATTTTTTCACGCCGCTTTTTGAAAGTGTGTCAAAATTTTTCACACCGCTTTTTAAAAGTGTGTCAAAATTGGTCACACCGCCTTTTGAAAGTGTGTCGAATTTTTTCACACCGCTTTTTGAAAGTGTGACGAATTTTTTCACACCGCTTCTTGAAAGTGTGGCAAAATTTTTCACACCGCTATTTGAAAGTGTGTCAAAATTTTTCACACCGCTTTTTGAAAGTGTGTCGAATTTTTTCACCCCGCTTTTTGAAAGTGTGTCAAAATTTTTCACACCGCTTTTTGAAAGTGTGTCGAATTTTTTCACACCGCTTTTGGAAAGTGTGTCGAATTTTTTCACACCGATTTTTGAAAGTGTGTCGAATTTTTTCACACCGTTTTTTGAAAGTGTGTCAAAATTTTTACACCGCTTTTTGAAAGTGTGTCGAATTTTTTCACACCGCTTTTTGAAAGTGTGTCGAATTTTTTCACACCGCTTTTTGAAAGTGTGTCAAAATTTTTCACACCGCTTTGAAAGTGTGTCGAATTATTTTACACCGCTTTTTTAAAGTGTGTCGAATTTTTTCACACCGCTTTTTGAAAGTGTGTCAAAATTTTTCACACCGCTTTTTGAAAGTGTGTCGAATTTTTCAACACCGCTTTTTGAAAGTGTGTCAAAATTTTTCACACCGCTTTTTGAAAGTGTGTCGAATTGTTTCACACCGCTTTTTGAAAGTGTGACGAATTTTTTCACCCCGATTTTTGAAAGTGTGTCAAAATTTTTCACACCGCTTTTTGAAAGTGTGTCGAATTTTTTCACACCACTTTTTGAAAGTGTGTCGAATTTTTTCACACCGCTTTTTGAAAGTGTGTCGAATTTTTTCACACCGCTGCTTGAAAGTGTGGCAAAATTTTTCACACCGCTTTTTGAAAGTGTGTCGAATTTTTCTACACCGCTTTTTGAAAGTGTGTCGAATTTTTTCACACCGCTTCTTGAAAGTGTGTCAAAATTTGTCACACCGCCTTTTGAAAGTGTGTCGAATTTCTTCACACCGCTTTTTGAAAGTGTATCGAATTTTTTCACACCGCTTTTTGAAAGTGTGTCGAATTTTTTTGCAGAGCTTTTTGAAAGTGTGTCGAATTTTTTTACACCGCTTTTTGAAAGTGTGTCAAAATTTTTCACACCGCTTTTTGAAGGTGTGTCGAATTGTTCACACCGCTTTTTGAAAGTGTGTCGAATTTTTTTAAACCGCTTTTTGAAAGTGTGTCGAATTTTTTCACACCGCTTTTTGAAAGTGTGTCAAAATTTTTCACACCGCTTTTTGAAAGTGTGACGAATTTTTTCACACTGCTTCTTGAAAGTGTGGCAAAATTTTTCACACCGCTTTTTGAAAGTGTTTCGAATTTTTTCACACCGCTTCTTGAAAGTGTGTCAAAATTTGTCACACCGCCTTTTGAAAGTGTGTCGAATTTTTTCACACCGCTTTTTGAAAGTGTATCGAATTTTTTCACACCGCTTTTTGAAAATGTGTCGAATTTTTTCGCAGTGCTTTTTGAAAGTGTAGCATGATTATACAGTCGTCAGTACTAGCACAACATTTCATGCTTTATTTTCACACAATGTACACGAGCAAAAGAATATCCAATTGCATATGAGCAGCGGCCACTTGACACAATGTTGCTGACCGTCGCTACAGCGCAATAGTAAGGCGCACATGCGACGATCATTTGATATTTCATTGACGTTTCGCTGGCGCATTGGTTTTCGTATTGTGTGGACAATGTATGTTGTTGTTGCATTACGGTTCTTGTGATCGTGTGTGACTCTCTTCACACTTTACCGTGGGAATTATGACTGTTGTATAGCAACAATAGGCGCGTGTCATATTGCTCCCACTTGTGCCGTAATAAATACACACAAACTAATGCAACATTATAGAACATAAGTACAAACCGATATAATAGCATTAAGTAATAATTATACACACAAACAAATGTAATATTGTAGAACATAAGTACAAACCTATATAATAGCATTAAGTAAATATTGAAATGTATTAGAATTAAGGGACTGATTTGGAAATGCTGAATCAGCCAATAATTAGTATAAAAGAAGGGATATTTTCCCTTAAGAAATCAATCATATAATAAAGCTCAATTAGTGCGTATCGAGCCGCACTTACAACAAAATAAAACTTCTTTTAATTAAGTTTCCACTACAAAAGTGTGTCGAATTTTTTTACACCGCTTTTTGAAAGTGTGTCGAATTTTTTCACACCGCTTTTAGAAAGTGTGTCAAAATGTTTCACACCGCTTTTTGAAAGTGTGTCGAATTTTTTCATACCGCTTTTTGAAAGTGTGTCAAACTTTTTCACACCGTTTTTTGAAAGTGTGACGAATTTTTTCACACCGCTTCTTGAAAGTGTGGCAAAATTTTTCACACCGCTTTTTGAAAGTGTGTCAAATTTTTTCACACCGCTTTTTGAAAGTGTGTCGAATTTTTTCACACCGCTTCTTGAAAGTGTGTCAAAATTTGTCACACCGCCTTTTGAAAGTGTGTCGAATTTTTTCACACCGCTTTTTGAAAGTGTATCGAATTTTTTCACACCGCTTTTTGAAAGTGTGTCGAATTTTTTCGCAGTGCTTTTTGAAAGTGTGTCGAATTTTTTTACACCGCTTTTTGAAAGTGTGTCCAATTTTTTCACACCGCTTTTTGAAAGTGTGTCAAAATTTTTCACACCGCTTTTTGAAAGTGTGTCGAATTTTTTCACACCGCTTTTCGAAAGTGTGTCGAATTTTTTCACACCGCTTTTTGAAAGTGTGTCGAATTTTTTCACACCGCTTTTTGAAAGTGTGTGAAATTTTTTCACACAGCTTTTTGAAAGTGTGTCAAAATTTTTCACACCGCTTTTTGAAAGTGTATCGAATTTTTCACACCGCTTTTTGAAAGTCTGTCAAAATTTTTCACACCGCTTTTTGAAAGTGTGTCCAATTTTTCCCACCGCTTTTTGAAAGTGTGTCGAATTTTTTCACACCGCTTCTTGAAAGTGTGTCAAAATTTGTCACACCGCCTTTTGAAAGTGTGTCGAATTTTTTCACACCGCTTTTGGAAAGTGTATCGAATTTTTTCACACCACTTTTTGAAAGTGTGTCGAATTTTTTCGCAGTGCTTTTTGAAAGTGTGTCGAATTTTTTTACACCGCTTTTTGAAAGTGTGTCCAATTTTTTCACACCACTTTTTGAAAGTGTGTCAAAATTTTTCACACCGCTTTTTGAAAGTGTGTCGAATTTTTTCACACCGCTTTTCGAAAGTGTGTCGAATTTTTTCACACTGCTTCTTGAAAGTGTGGCAAAATGTTTCACACCGCTTTTTGAAAGTGTGTCGAATTTTTTCATACCGCTTTTTGAAAGTGTGTCAAAATTTGTCACACCGTTTTTTGAAAGTGTGACGAATTTTTTCACACCGCTTCTTGAAAGTGTGGCAAAATTTTTCACACCGCTTTTTGAAAGTGTGTCGAATTTTTTCACACCGTTTTTTTGAAAGTGTGTCGATTTTTTCACACCGCTTTTTGAAAGTGTGTCAAAATTTGTCACACCGCCTTTTGAAAGTGTGTCGAATTTTTTCACACCGCTTTTTGAAAGTGTGTTGAATTTTTTCACACCGCTTTTTGAAAGTGTGTCGAATTTTTTCGCAGTGCTTTTTGAAAGTGTGTCGAATTTTTCACACCGCTTTTTGAAAGTCTGTCAAAATTTTTCACACCGCTTTTTGAAAGTGTGTCGAATTTTTTCTCACCGCTTTTTGAAAGTGTGACGAATTTTTTCACACCGCTGCTTGAAAGTGTGTCAAAATTTTTCACACCGCTTTTTGAAAGTGTATCGAATTTTTCACACCGCTTTTTGAAAGTCTGTCAAAATTTTTCACACCGCTTTTTGAAAGTGTGTCGAATTTTTTCTCACCGCTTTTTGAAAGTGTGACGAATTTTTTCACACCGCTGCTTGAAAGTGTGGCAAAATTTTTCACACCGCTTTTTGAAAGTGTGTCGAATTTTTTTACACCGCTTTTTGAAAGTGTGTCGAATTTTTTCACACCGCTTCTTGAAAGTGTGTCAAAATTTGTCACACCGCCTTTTGAAAGTGTGTCGAATTTTTTCACACCGCTTTTTGAAAGTGTGTCGAATTTTTTCGCAGTGCTTTTTGAAAGTGTGTCGAATTTTTTTACACCGCTTTTTGAAAGTGTGTCAAAATTTTTCACACCGCTTTTTGAAAGTGTGTCGAATTTTTTCACACCGCTTTTTGAAAGAGTGTCGAATTTTTTCACACCGCTTTTTGAAAGTGTGTCAAAATTTTTCACACCGCTTTTTGAAAGTGTGACGAATTTTTTCACACTGCTTCTTGAAAGTGTGGCAAAATTTTTCACACCGCTTTTTGAAAGTGTGTCGAATTTTTTCACACCGCTTCTTGAAAGTGTGTCAAAATTTGTCACACCGCCTTTTGAAAGTGTGTCGAATTTTTTCACACCGCTTTTTGAAAGTGTATCGAATTTTTTCACACCGCTTTTTGAAAGTGTGTCGAATTTTTTCGCAGTGCTTTTTGAAAGTGTAGCATGATTATACAGTCGTCAGTACTAGCACAACATTTCATGTTTTATTTTCACACAATGTACACGAGCAAAAGAATATCCAATTGCATATGAGCAGCGGCCACTTGACACAATGTTGCTGACCGTCGCTACAGCGCAATAGTAAGGCGCACATGCGACGATCATTTGATATTTCATTGACGGTTCGCTGGCGCATTGGTTTTCGTATTGTGTGGACAATGTATGTTGTTGTTGTATTACGGTTCTTGTGATCGTGTGTGACTCTCTTCACACTTTACCGTGGGAATTATGACTGTTGTATAGCAACAATAGGCGCGCGTCATATTGCTCCCACTTGTGCCGTAATAAATACACACAAACTAATGTAACATTATAGAACATAAGTACAAACCGATATATTAGCATTAAGTAATAATTATACACACAAACAAATGTAATATTGTAGAACATAAGTACAAACCTATATAATAGCATTAACTAAATATTGAAATGTATTAGAATTAAGGGACTGATTTGGAAATGCTGAATCAGCCAATAATTAGTATAAAAGAAGGGATATTTTCCCTTAAGAAATCAATCATATAATAAAGCTCAATTAGTGCGTATCGAGCCGCACTTACAACAAAATAAAACTTCTTTTAATTAAGTTTCCACGACAAAAGTGTGTCGAATTTTTTTACACCGCTTTTTGAAAGTGTGTCGAATTTTTTCACACCGCTTTTAGAAAGTGTGTCAAAATGTTTCACACCGCTTTTTGAAAGTGTGTCGAATTTTTTCATACCGCTTTTTGAAAGTGTGTCAAACTTTTTCACACCGTTTTTTGAAAGTGTGACGAATTTTTTCACACCGCTTCTTGAAAGTGTGGCAAAATTTTTCACACCGCTTTTTGAAAGTGTCAAATTTTTTCACACCGCTTTTTGAAAGTGTGTCGAATTTTTTCACACCGCTTCTTGAAAGTGTGTCAAAATTTGTCACACCGCCTTTTGAAAGTGTGTCGAATTTTTTCACACCGCTTTTTGAAAGTGTATCGAATTTTTTCACACCGCTTTTTGAAAGTGTGTCGAATTTTTTTACACCGCTTTTTGAAAGTGTGTCGAATTTTTTCACACCGCTTTTTGAAAGTGTGTCAAATTTTTTCACACCGCTTTTTGAAAGTGTGTCGAATTTTTTCACACCGCTTTTCGAAAGTGTGTCGAATTTTTTCACACCGCTTTTTGAAAGTGTGTCGAATTTTTTCACACCGCTTTTTGAAAGTGTGTCGAATTTTTTCACTCCGCATTTTGAAAGTGTGTCAAAATTTTTCACACCGCTTTTTGAAAGTGTATCGAGTTTTTTCACACCTCTTTTGAAAGTGGGTAAAAACTTTCACACCGCTTTTTGAAAGTGTGTCAAAATTTTTCACACCGCTTTTTGAAAGTGTGTCGAATTTTTTCACACCGCTTTTTGAAAGTGTGACTAATTTTTTCACACCGCTTTTTGAAAGTGTGTCAAAATTTTTCACACCGCTTTTTGAAAGTGTGTCGAATTTTTTCACACCGCTTTTTGAAAGTGTGTCGAATTTTTTCACACCGCTTTTTGAAAGTGTGTCGAATTTTGTCACATCGTTTTTTGAAAGTGTGTCAAAATTTTTCACACCGCTTTTTGAAAGTGTGTCGAATTTTTTCACACCGCTTTTTGAAAGTGTGTCGAATTTTTGCACACCGCTTTTTGAAAGTGTGTCGAATTTTTTCACACCGCTTTTTGAAAGTGTGTCAAAATTTTTCACACCGCTTTGAAAGTGTGTCGAATTTTTTCACCGCTTTTTGAAAGTGTGTCAAAATTTTTCACACCGCTTTTTGAAAGTGTGTCAAAATTTTTCACACCGCTTTTGAAAGTGTGTCAAAATTTTTCACACCGCTTTTTGAAAGTGTGTCGAATTTTTTCACACCGCTTTTTGAAAGTGTGACGAATTTTTTCACACCGCTGCTTGAAAGTGTGGCAAAATTTTTCACACCGCTTTTTGAAAGTGTGTCGAATTTTTTTACACCGCTTTTTGAAAGTGTGTCGAATTTTTTCACACCGCTTCTTGAAAGTGTGTCAAAATTTGTCACACCGCCTTTTGAAAGTGTGTCGAATTTTTTCACACCGCTTTTTGAAAGTGTATCGAATTTTTTCACACCGCTTTTTGAAAGTGTGTCGAATTTTTTCGCAGTGCTTTTTGAAAGTGTGTCGAATTTTTTTACACCGCTTTTTGAAAGTGTGTCAAAATTTTTCACACCGCTTTTTGAAAGTGTGTCGAATTTTTTCACACCGCTTTTTGAAAGTGTGTCGAATTTTTTTACACCGCTTTTTGAAAGTGTGTCGAATTTTTTTACACCGCTTTTTGAAAGTGTGTCAAAATTGTTCACACCGCTTTTTGAAAGTGTGACGAATTTTTTCACACTGCTTCTTGAAAGTGTGGCAAAATTTTTCACACCGCTTTTTGAAAGTGTGTCGAATTTTTTCACACCGCTTCTTGAAAGTGTGTCAAAATTTGTCACACCGCCTTTTGAAAGTGTGTCGAATTTTTTCACACCGCTTTTTGAAAGTGTATCGAATTTTTTCACACCGCTTTTTGAAAGTGTGTCGAATTTTTTCGCAGTGCTTTTTGAAAGTGTAGCATGATTATACAGTCGTCAGTACTAGCACAACATTTCATGTTTTATTTTCACACAATGTACACGAGCAAAAGAATATCCAATTGCATATGAGCAGCGGCCACATGACACAATGTTGCTGACCGTCGCTACAGCGCAATAGTAAGGCGCACATGCGACGATCATTTGATATTTCATTGACGGTTCGCTGGCGCATTGGTTTTCGTATTGTGTGGACAATGTATGTTGTTGTTGTATTACGGTTCTTGTGATCGTGTGTGACTCTCTTCACACTTTACCTTGGGAATTATGACTGTTGTATAGCAACAATAGGCGCGTGTCATATTGCTCCCACTTGTGCCGTAATAAATACACACAAACTAATGTAACATTATAGAACATAAGTACAAACCGATATATTAGCATTAAGTAATAATTATACACACAAACAAATGTAATATTGTAGAACATAAGTACAAACCTATATAATAGCATTAACTAAATATTGAAATGTATTAGAATTAAGGGACTGATTTGGAAATGCTGAATCAGCCAATAATTAGTATAAAAGAAGGGATATTTTCCCTTAAGAAATCAATCATATAATAAAGCTCAATTAGTGCGTATCGAGCCGCACTTACAACAAAATAAAAATTCTTATAATTAAGTTTCCACTACAAAAGTGTGTCGAATTTTTTTACACCGCTTTTTGAAAGTGTGTCGAATTTTTTCACACCGCTTTTAGAAAGTGTGACAAAATGTTTCACACCGCTTTTTGAAAGTGTGTCGAATTTTTTCATACCGCTTTTTGAAAGTGTGTCAAACTTTTTCACACCGTTTTTTTGAAAGTGTGTCGAATTTTTTCACACCGCTTCTTGAAAGTGTGTCAAAATTTTTCCCACCGCTTTTTAAAAGTGTGTCGAATTTTTTCACAACGCTTCTTGAAAGTGTGTCAAAATTTTTCACACCGCTTTTTAAAAGTGTATTGAATTTTTTCACACCGCTTTTGGAAAGTGTGTCGAATTTTTTCACACCGCTTTTTAAAAGTGTGTCAAAATTTGTCACACCGCCTTTTGAAAGTATGTCGAATTTTTTCACACCACTTTTTAAAAGTGTGTTAAAGTTTGTCACACCGCCTTTTGAAAGTGTGTCTAATTTTTTCACACCGCTTTTTGAAAGTGTATCGAATTTTTCACACCGCTTTTTGAAAGTGTATCGAATTTTTTCACACCGCTTTTTGAAAGTGTGTCGAATTTTTGCACACCGCTTTTTGAAAGAGTGTCGAATTTTTTCCCACCGATTTTTGAAAGTGTGTCGAATTTTTTCACACCGTTTTTTGAAGGTGTGTCAAAATTTTTCAGACCGCTTTTTGTAAGTATGTCAAATTTTTTCACACCGCCTTTTGAAAGTGTGTCGAATTTTTTCACACCGCTTTTTGAAAGTGTGTCAAAATTTTTCACACCGCTTTTTGAAAGTGTGTCGAATTTTTCCACACCGCTTTTTGAAAGCGTGTCAAAGTTTTTCACACCGTTTTTTGAAAATGTGTCGAATTTTTTCACACCTCTTCTTGAAAGTGTGTCAAAATTTTTCACACCGCTTTTTAAAAGTGTGTCAAAATTTGTCACACCGCCTTTTAAAAGTGTGTCGAATTTTTTCACACCGCTTTTTGAAAGTGTATTGAATTTTTTCACACCGCTTTTTGAAAGTGTGTCGCATTTTTTCACACCGCTTTTTGAAAGTGTGTCGAATTTTTTCTCACCGCTTTTTGAAAGTGTGTCGAATTTTTTCACACCGCTTTTTGAAAGTGTGTCAAAATTTTTCACACCGCTTTTTGAAAGTGTGTCGAATTTTTTCACACCGCTTTTTGATAGTGTATCAAAATTTTTCACACCGCTTTTTGAAAGTGTGTCGAATTTTTTCACACCGCTTCTTGAAAGTGTGTCAACATTTTTCACACCGCTTCTTGAAAGTGTGTCAAAATTTTTCACACCGCTTTTTAAAAGTGTGTCAAAATTTGTCACACCGCCTTTTGAAAGTGTGTCGAATTTTTTCACACCGCTTTTTGAAAGTGTATTGAATTTTTTCACACCGCTTTTCGAAAGTGTGTCGAATTTTTTCACACCGCTTTTTGAAAGTGTGTCGAATTTTTTCACACCGCTCTTTGAAAGTGTGTTAAAGTTTGTCACACCGCCTTTTGAAAGTGTGTCTAATTTTTTCACACCGCTTTTTGAAAGTGTATCGAATTTTTCACACCGCTTTTTGAAAGTGTATCGAATTTTTTCACACCGCTTTTTGAAAGTGTGTCGAATTTTTGCACACCGCTTTTTGAAAGAGTGTCGAATTTTTTCCCACCGATTTTTGAAAGTGTGTCGAATTTTTTCACACCGTTTTTTGAAGGTGTGTCAAAATTTTTCAGACCGCTTTTTGTAAGTATGTCAAATTTTTTCACACCGCCTTTTGAAAGTGTGTCGAATTTTTTCACACCGCTTTTTGAAAGTGTGTCAAAATTTTTCACACCGCTTTTTGAAAGTGTGTCGAATTTTTCCACACCGCTTTTTGAAAGCGTGTCAAAGTTTTTCACACCGTTTTTTGAAAATGTGTCGAATTTTTTCACACCTCTTCTTGAAAGTGTGTCAAAATTTTTCACACCGCTTTTTAAAAGTGTGTCAAAATTTGTCACACCGCCTTTTAAAAGTGTGTCGAATTTTTTCACACCGCTTTTTGAAAGTGTATTGAATTTTTTCACACCGCTTTTTGAAAGTGTGTCGAATTTTTTTACACCGCTTTTTGAAAGTGTGTCGAATTTTTTCACACCGCTTCTTGAAAGTGTGTCAAAATTTGTCACACCGCCTTTTGAAAGTGTGTCGAATTTTTTCACACCGCTTTTTGAAAGTGTGTCGAATTTTTTCGCAGTGCTTTTTGAAAGTGTGTCGAATTTTTTTACACCGCTTTTTGAAAGTGTGTCAAAATTTTTCACACCGCTTTTTGAAAGTGTGTCGAATTTTTTCACACCGCTTTTTGAAAGAGTGTCGAATTTTACCACACCGCTTTTTGAAAGTGTGTCAAAATTTTTCACACCGCTTTTTGAAAGTGTGACGAATTTTTTCACACTGCTTCTTGAAAGTGTGGCAAAATTTTTCACACCGCTTTTTGAAAGTGTGTCGAATTTTTTCACACCGCTTCTTGAAAGTGTGTCAAAATTTGTCACACCGCCTTTTGAAAGTGTGTCGAATTTTTTCACACCGCTTTTTGAAAGTGTATCGAATTTTTTCACACCGCTTTTTGAAAGTGTGTCGAATTTTTTCGCAGTGCTTTTTGAAAGTGTAGCATGATTATACAGTCGTCAGTACTAGCACAACATTTCATGTTTTATTTTCACACAATGTACACGAGCAAAAGAATATCCAATTGCATATGAGCAGCGGCCACTTGACACAATGTTGCTGACCGTCGCTACAGCGCAATAGTAAGGCGCACATGCGACGATCATTTGATATTTCATTGACGGTTCGCTGGCGCATTGGTTTTCGTATTGTGTGGACAATGTATGTTGTTGTTGTATTACGGTTCTTGTGATCGTGTGTGACTCTCTTCACACTTTACCGTGGGAATTATGACTGTTGTATAGCAACAATAGGCGCGCGTCATATTGCTCCCACTTGTGCCGTAATAAATACACACAAACTAATGTAACATTATAGAACATAAGTACAAACCGATATATTAGCATTAAGTAATAATTATACACACAAACAAATGTAATATTGTAGAACATAAGTACAAACCTATATAATAGCATTAACTAAATATTGAAATGTATTAGAATTAAGGGACTGATTTGGAAATGCTGAATCAGCCAATAATTAGTATAAAAGAAGGGATATTTTCCCTTAAGAAATCAATCATATAATAAAGCTCAATTAGTGCGTATCGAGCCGCACTTACAACAAAATAAAACTTCTTTTAATTAAGTTTCCACGACAAAAGTGTGTCGAATTTTTTTACACCGCTTTTTGAAAGTGTGTCGAATTTTTTCACACCGCTTTTAGAAAGTGTGTCAAAATGTTTCACACCGCTTTTTGAAAGTGTGTCGAATTTTTTCATACCGCTTTTTGAAAGTGTGTCAAACTTTTTCACACCGTTTTTTGAAAGTGTGACGAATTTTTTCACACCGCTTCTTGAAAGTGTGGCAAAATTTTTCACACCGCTTTTTGAAAGTGTCAAATTTTTTCACACCGCTTTTTGAAAGTGTGTCGAATTTTTTCACACCGCTTCTTGAAAGTGTGTCAAAATTTGTCACACCGCCTTTTGAAAGTGTGTCGAATTTTTTCACACCGCTTTTTGAAAGTGTATCGAATTTTTTCACACCGCTTTTTGAAAGTGTATCGAATTTTTTTACACCGCTTTTTGAAAGTGTGTCGAATTTTTTCACACCGCTTTTTGAAAGTGTGTCAAAATTTTTCACACCGCTTTTTGAAAGTGTGTCGAATTTTTTCACACCGCTTTTCGAAAGTGTGTCGAATTTTTTCACACCGCTTTTTGAAAGTGTGTCGAATTTTTTCACACCGCTTTTTGAAAGTGTGTCGAATTTTTTCACTCCGCATTTTGAAAGTGTGTCAAAATTTTTCACACCGCTTTTTGAAAGTGTGTCGAATTTTTTCACACCGCTTTTTGAAAGTGTGTCAAAATTTTTCACACCGCTATTTGAAAGTGTGTCAAAATTTTTCACACCGCTTTTTGAAAGTGTATCGAATTTGTTCACACCGCTTTTTGAAAGTGTGACTAATTTTTTCACCCCGCTTTTTGAAAGTGTGTCAAAATTTTTCACACCGCTTTTTGAAAGTGTGTCGAATTTTTTCACACCGCTTTTTGAAAGTGTGTCGAATTTTTTCACACCGCTTTTTGAAAGTGTGTCGAATTTTGTCACACGCTTTTTGAAAGTGTGTCAAAATTTTTCACACCGCTTTTTGAAAGTGTGTCGAATTTTTTCACACCGCTTTTTGAAAGTGTGTCGAATTTTTGCACACCGCTTTTTGAAAGTGTGTCGAATTTTTTCACACCGCTTTTTGAAAGTGTGTCAAAATTTTTCACACCGCTTTGAAAGTGTGTCGAATTTTTTCACCGCTTTTTGAAAGTGTGTCAAAATTTTTCACACCGCTTTTTGAAAGTGTGTCAAAATTTTTCACACCGCTTTTGAAAGTGTGTCAAAATTTTTCACACCGCTTTTTGAAAGTGTGTCGAATTTTTTCACACCGCTTTTTGAAAGTGTGACGAATTTTTTCACACCGCTGCTTGAAAGTGTGGCAAAATTTTTCACACCGCTTTTTGAAAGTGTGTCGAATTTTTTTACACCGCTTTTTGAAAGTGTGTCGAATTTTTTCACACCGCTTCTTGAAAGTGTGTCAAAATTTGTCACACCGCCTTTTGAAAGTGTGTCGAATTTTTTCACACCGCTTTTTGAAAGTGTATCGAATTTTTTCACACCGCTTTTTGAAAGTGTGTCGAATTTTTTCGCAGTGCTTTTTGAAAGTGTGTCGAATTTTTTTACACCGCTTTTTGAAAGTGTGTCAAAATTTTTCACACCGCTTTTTGAAAGTGTGTCGAATTTTTTCACACCGCTTTTTGAAAGTGTGTCGAATTTTTTTACACCGCTTTTTGAAAGTGTGTCGAATTTTTTTACACCGCTTTTTGAAAGTGTGTCAAAATTGTTCACACCGCTTTTTGAAAGTGTGACGAATTTTTTCACACTGCTTCTTGAAAGTGTGGCAAAATTTTTCACACCGCTTTTTGAAAGTGTGTCGAATTTTTTCACACCGCTTCTTGAAAGTGTGTCAAAATTTGTCACACCGCCTTTTGAAAGTGTGTCGAATTTTTTCACACCGCTTTTTGAAAGTGTATCGAATTTTTTCACACCGCTTTTTGAAAGTGTGTCGAATTTTTTCGCAGTGCTTTTTGAAAGTGTAGCATGATTATACAGTCGTCAGTACTAGCACAACATTTCATGTTTTATTTTCACACAATGTACACGAGCAAAAGAATATCCAATTGCATATGAGCAGCGGCCACATGACACAATGTTGCTGACCGTCGCTACAGCGCAATAGTAAGGCGCACATGCGACGATCATTTGATATTTCATTGACGGTTCGCTGGCGCATTGGTTTTCGTATTGTGTGGACAATGTATGTTGTTGTTGTATTACGGTTCTTGTGATCGTGTGTGACTCTCTTCACACTTTACCTTGGGAATTATGACTGTTGTATAGCAACAATAGGCGCGTGTCATATTGCTCCCACTTGTGCCGTAATAAATACACACAAACTAATGTAACATTATAGAACATAAGTACAAACCGATATATTAGCATTAAGTAATAATTATACACACAAACAAATGTAATATTGTAGAACATAAGTACAAACCTATATAATAGCATTAACTAAATATTGAAATGTATTAGAATTAAGGGACTGATTTGGAAATGCTGAATCAGCCAATAATTAGTATAAAAGAAGGGATATTTTCCCTTAAGAAATCAATCATATAATAAAGCTCAATTAGTGCGTATCGAGCCGCACTTACAACAAAATAAAAATTCTTATAATTAAGTTTCCACTACAAAAGTGTGTCGAATTTTTTTACACCGCTTTTTGAAAGTGTGTCGAATTTTTTCACACCGCTTTTAGAAAGTGTGACAAAATGTTTCACACCGCTTTTTGAAAGTGTGTCGAATTTTTTCATACCGCTTTTTGAAAGTGTGTCAAACTTTTTCACACCGTTTTTTGAAAGTGTGTCGAATTTTTTCACACCGCTTCTTGAAAGTGTGTCAAAATTTTTCCCACCGTTTTAAAAGTGTGTCGAATTTTTTCACAACGCTTCTTGAAAGTGTGTCAAAATTTTTCACACCGCTTTTTAAAAGTGTATTGAATTTTTTCACACCGCTTTTGGAAAGTGTGTCGAATTTTTTCACACCGCTTTTTAAAAGTGTGTCAAAATTTGTCACACCGCCTTTTGAAAGTATGTCGAATTTTTTCACACCACTTTTTAAAAGTGTGTTAAAGTTTGTCACACCGCCTTTTGAAAGTGTGTCTAATTTTTTCACACCGCTTTTTGAAAGTGTATCGAATTTTTCACACCGCTTTTTGAAAGTGTATCGAATTTTTTCACACCGCTTTTTGAAAGTGTGTCGAATTTTTGCACACCGCTTTTTGAAAGAGTGTCGAATTTTTTCCCACCGATTTTTGAAAGTGTGTCGAATTTTTTCACACCGTTTTTTGAAGGTGTGTCAAAATTTTTCAGACCGCTTTTTGTAAGTATGTCAAATTTTTTCACACCGCCTTTTGAAAGTGTGTCGAATTTTTTCACACCGCTTTTTGAAAGTGTGTCAAAATTTTTCACACCGCTTTTTGAAAGTGTGTCGAATTTTTCCACACCGCTTTTTGAAAGCGTGTCAAAGTTTTTCACACCGTTTTTTGAAAATGTGTCGAATTTTTTCACACCTCTTCTTGAAAGTGTGTCAAAATTTTTCACACCGCTTTTTAAAAGTGTGTCAAAATTTGTCACACCGCCTTTTAAAAGTGTGTCGAATTTTTTCACACCGCTTTTTGAAAGTGTATTGAATTTTTTCACACCGCTTTTTGAAAGTGTGTCGCATTTTTTCACACCGCTTTTTGAAAGTGTGTCGAATTTTTTCTCACCGCTTTTTGAAAGTGTGTCGAATTTTTTCACACCGCTTTTTGAAAGTGTGTCAAAATTTTTCACACCGCTTTTTGAAAGTGTGTCGAATTTTTTCACACCGCTTTTTGATAGTGTATCAAAATTTTTCACACCGCTTTTTGAAAGTGTGTCGAATTTTTTCACACCGCTTCTTGAAAGTGTGTCAACATTTTTCACACCGCTTCTTGAAAGTGTGTCAAAATTTTTCACACCGCTTTTTAAAAGTGTGTCAAAATTTGTCACACCGCCTTTTGAAAGTGTGTCGAATTTTTTCACACCGCTTTTTGAAAGTGTATTGAATTTTTTCACACCGCTTTTCGAAAGTGTGTCGAATTTTTTCACACCGCTTTTTGAAAGTGTGTCGAATTTTTTCACACCGCTCTTTGAAAGTGTGTCGAATTTTTTCACACCGCTTCTCGAAAGAGTGTCAACATTTTTCACACCGCTTTTTAAAAGTGTGTCGAATTATTTCACACCGCTTTTTGAAAGTGTATCGAATTTTTTCACACCGCTTCTAGAAAGTGTGCCGAATTTTTTCACATTGCTTTTTGAAAGTGTGTCGAATTTTTTTACACCGCTTTTTGAAAGTGTGTCGAATTTTTTCACACCGCTTTTTGAAAGTGTGTCAAAATTTTTCACACCGCTTTTTGAAAGTGTGTCGAATTTTTTCACACCGCTTTTCGAAAGTGTGTCGAATTTTTTCACACCGCTTTTTGAAAGTGTGTCGAATTTTTCACACCGCTTTTTGAAAGTGTGTCGATTTTTTTCACACCGCTTTTTGAAAGTGTGTCGAATTTTTTCACACCGCTTTTTGAAAGTGTGTCAAAATTTTTCACACCGCTTTTTGAAAGTGTGTCGAATTTTTTCACGCCGCTTTTTGAAAGTGTGTCAAAATTTTTCACACCGCTTTTTAAAAGTGTGTCAAAATTGGTCACACCGCCTTTTGAAAGTGTGTCGAATTTTTTCACACCGCTTTTTGAAAGTGTGACGAATTTTTTCACACCGCTTCTTGAAAGTGTGGCAAAATTTTTCACACCGCTTTTTGAAAGTGTGTCAAATTTTTTCACACCGCTTTTTGAAAGTGTGTCGAATTTTTTCACACCGCTTTTTGAAAGTGTGTCAAAATTTTTCACACCGCTTTTTGAAAGTGTGTCGAATTTTTTCACACCGCTTTTAGAAAGTGTGTCGAATTTTTTCACACCGATTTTTGAAAGTGTGTCGAATTTTTTCACACCGTTTTTTGAAAGTGTGTCAAAATTTTTACACCGCTTTTTGAAAGTGTGTCGAATTTTTTCACACCGCTTTTTGAAAGTGTGTCGAATTTTTTCACACCGCTTTTTGAAAGTGTGTCAAAATTTTTCACACCGCTTTGAAAGTGTGTCGAATTTTTTTACACCGCTTTTTGAAAGTGTGTCGAATTTTTTCACACCGCTTTTTGAAAGTGTGTCAAAATTTTTCACACCGCTTTTTGAAAGTGTGTCGAATTTTTCAACACCGCTTTTTGAAAGTGTGTCAAAATTTTTCACACCGCTTTTTGAAAGTGTGTCGAATTGTTTCACACCGCTTTTTGAAAGTGTGACGAATTTTTTCACCCCAATTTTTGAAAGTGTGTCAAAATTTTTCACACCGCTTTTTGAAAGTGTGTCGAATTTTTTCACACCACTTTTTGAAAGTGTGTCGAATTTTTTCACACCGCTTTTTGAAAGTGTGTCGAATTTTTTCACACCGCTGCTTGAAAGTGTGGCAAAATTTTTCACACCGCTTTTTGAAAGTGTGTCGAATTTTTCTACACCGCTTTTTGAAAGTGTGTCGAATTTTTTCACACCGCTTCTTGAAAGTGTGTCAAAATTTGTCACACCGCCTTTTGAAAGTGTGTCGAATTTCTTCACACCGCTTTTTGAAAGTGTATCGAATTTTTTCACACCGCTTTTTGAAAGTGTGTCGAATTTTTTTGCAGAGCTTTTTGAAAGTGTGTCGAATTTTTTTACACCGCTTTTTGAAAGTGTGTCAAAATTTTTCACACCGCTTTTTGAAGGTGTGTCGAATTTTTCACACCGCTTTTTGAAAGTGTGTCGAATTTTTTTAAACCGCTTTTTGAAAGTGTGTCGAATTTTTTCACACCGCTTTTTGAAAGTGTGTCAAAATTTTTCACACCGCTTTTTGAAAGTGTGACGAATTTTTTCACACTGCTTCTTGAAAGTGTGGCAAAATTTTTCACACCGCTTTTTGAAAGTGTTTCGAATTTTTTCACACCGCTTCTTGAAAGTGTGTCAAAATTTGTCACACCGCCTTTTGAAAGTGTGTCGAATTTTTTCACACCGCTTTTTGAAAGTGTATCGAATTTTTTCACACCGCTTTTTGAAAATGTGTCGAATTTTTTCGCAGTGCTTTTTGAAAGTGTAGCATGATTATACAGTCGTCAGTACTAGCACAACATTTCATGCTTTATTTTCACACAATGTACACGAGCAAAAGAATATCCAATTGCATATGAGCAGCGGCCACTTGACACAATGTTGCTGACCGTCGCTACAGCGCAATAGTAAGGCGCACATGCGACGATCATTTGATATTTCATTGACGGTTCGCTGGCGCATTGGTTTTCGTATTGTGTGGACAATGTATGTTGTTGTTGCATTACGGTTCTTGTGATCGTGTGTGACTCTCTTCACACTTTACCGTGGGAATTATGACTGTTGTATAGCAACAATAGGCGCGTGTCATATTGCTCCCACTTGTGCCGTAATAAATACACACAAACTAATGCAACATTATAGAACATAAGTACAAACCGATATAATAGCATTAAGTAATAATTATACACACAAACAAATGTAATATTGTAGAACATAAGTACAAACCTATATAATAGCATTAAGTAAATATTGAAATGTATTAGAATTAAGGGACTGATTTGGAAATGCTGAATCAGCCAATAATTAGTATAAAAGAAGGGATATTTTCCCTTAAGAAATCAATCATATAATAAAGCTCAATTAGTGCGTATCGAGCCGCACTTACAACAAAATAAAACTTCTTTTAATTAAGTTTCCACTACAAAAGTGTGTCGAATTTTTTTACACCGCTTTTTGAAAGTGTGTCGAATTTTTTCACACCGCTTTTAGAAAGTGTGTCAAAATGTTTCACACCGCTTTTTGAAAGTGTGTCGAATTTTTTCATACCGCTTTTTGAAAGTGTGTCAAACTTTTTCACACCGTTTTTTGAAAGTGTGACGAATTTTTTCACACCGCTTCTTGAAAGTGTGGCAAAATTTTTCACACCGCTTTTTGAAAGTGTGTCAAATTTTTTCACACCGCTTTTTGAAAGTGTGTCGAATTTTTTCACACCGCTTCTTGAAAGTGTGTCAAAATTTGTCACACCGCCTTTTGAAAGTGTGTCGAATTTTTTCACACCGCTTTTTGAAAGTGTATCGAATTTTTTCACACCGCTTTTTGAAAGTGTGTCGAATTTTTTCGCAGTGCTTTTTGAAAGTGTGTCGAATTTTTTTACACCGCTTTTTGAAAGTGTGTCCAATTTTTTCACACCGCTTTTTGAAAGTGTGTCAAAATTTTTCACACCGCTTTTTGAAAGTGTGTCGAATTTTTTCACACCGCTTTTCGAAAGTGTGTCGAATTTTTTCACACCGCTTTTTGAAAGTGTGTCGAATTTTTTCACACCGCTTTTTGAAAGTGTGTGAAATTTTTTCACACAGCTTTTTGAAAGTGTGTCAAAATTTTTCACACCGCTTTTTGAAAGTGTATCGAATTTTTCACACCGCTTTTTGAAAGTCTGTCAAAATTTTTCACACCGCTTTTTAAAAGTGTGTCCAATTTTTCCCACCGCTTTTTGAAAGTGTGTCGAATTTTTTCACACCGCTTCTTGAAAGTGTGTCAAAATTTGTCACACCGCCTTTTGAAAGTGTGTCGAATTTTTTCACACCGCTTTTGGAAAGTGTATCGAATTTTTTCACACCACTTTTTGAAAGTGTGTCGAATTTTTTCGCAGTGCTTTTTGAAAGTGTGTCGAATTTTTTTACACCGCTTTTTGAAAGTGTGTCCAATTTTTTCACACCACTTTTTGAAAGTGTGTCAAAATTTTTCACACCGCTTTTTGAAAGTGTGTCGAATTTTTTCACACCGCTTTTCGAAAGTGTGTCGAATTTTTTCACACTGCTTCTTGAAAGTGTGGCAAAATGTTTCACACCGCTTTTTGAAAGTGTGTCGAATTTTTTCATACCGCTTTTTGAAAGTGTGTCAAAATTTGTCACACCGTTTTTTGAAAGTGTGACGAATTTTTTCACACCGCTTCTTGAAAGTGTGGCAAAATTTTTCACACCGCTTTTTGAAAGTGTGTCAAATTTTTTCACACCGTTTTTTGAAAGTGTGTCGAATTTTTTCACACCGCTTCTTGAAAGTGTGTCAAAATTTGTCACGCCGCCTTTTGAAAGTGTGTCGAATTTTTTCACACCGCTTTTTGAAAGTGTATCGAATTTTTTCACACCGCTTTTTGAAAGTGTGTCGAATTTTTTCGCAGTGCTTTTTGAAAGTGTGTCGAATTTTTTTACACCGCTTTTTGAAAGTGTGTCCAATTTTTTCACACCGCTTTTTGAAAGTGTGTCAAAATTTTTCACACCGCTTTTTGAAAGTGTGTCGAATTTTTTCACACCGCTTTTCGAAAGTGTGTCGAATTTTTTCACACCGCTTTTTGAAAGTGTGTCGAATTTTTTCACACCGCTTTTTGAAAGTGTGTGAAATTTTTTCACACAGCTTTTTGAAAGTGTGTCAAAATTTTTCACACCGCTTTTTGAAAGTGTATCGAATTTTTCACACCGCTTTTTGAAAGTCTGTCAAAATTTTTCACACCGCTTTTTGAAAGTGTGTCGAATTTTTTCACACCGCTTTTTGAAAGTGTGTCGAATTTTTTCACACCGCTTTTTGAAAGTGTGTCGAATTTTTTCACACCGTTTTTTGAAAGTGTGTCAAAATTTTTCACACCGCTTTTTGAAAGTGTGTCGAATTTTTTCACACCGCTTTTTGAAAGTGTGTCGAATTTTTGCACACCGCTTTTTTAAAGTGTGTCGAATTTGTAACGACACGTTTCCGCTCGGGTGCTGGGGTAGGTCAGCGGCGTCCAGTGGTTACATAAAAAACACTTAGTTTAAGTTTACAGCTATTTACTTACAATACTGCAATAACTTACACACTAAACTAAGTAAAACTAAATTCAAAGCAAAAATAATTAAATTGGATATGAATTAAAATATCCTAGGCCGGCCTAACAGCGGTTCGTCACGTCACAGTACCGAAGGCGTCAAGGGGGGTTGAGTCAGAACAACAGTCAAACGGCATGCGCCCAGGATGACTGCGGTCCTACTGGTCCTTGTTGTTGCCCCGGTTCGTCAAGTGACAGTGCCGAGTACGCCAAGTGACAGTGCCGAGTACGTCAAGGGGGTTTGGAGTCAGAAGAACAGTCAAACGGCATACGCTCTGGATGACTGTAGTTTCTACTCTTCCTTTCGGTTACCCCGGCACAGTCAGTCAAGTCAATCAAAGGAGGATGTCAGAGCAACAATCAAACGGCATACGCACAGGATGATTGCGGCTCCAAGATCTCCCTTTGTTCGTCTGGTCAGTCAAATTCTCCGGAGGAGGTTGTCAGAACGTAATCAAACGGCATACGCACAGGATGATTCTGGTTCTGAGGCCTCCGGAGTCCGTCCAGTCACAGTTGCCAATGTTTTGCCGGTTTTAAATAAATCACAAGTGGGGACGACCACACCACTTGGGATTTATCATATTTCCAGCACAGCCGATGTCTAGATCGACCTGCCTTACCAGCAACTCATCACCAACTGCCCCGACTGCTGAAGTCACGCTCGCTTTTATACACAAAAGTAACGAGTAACGGATCAAACATGATCGAACATCAAACATGTTGTATCCCACTCTCCGACTTACCAATGTGAGAGCAAGCATCAGTTGAATTCAGCAAATGTCTTGTAGGTCAAATGTGAGTCGTATGATAACCGTTATAAAGAATAATACTAATTCTAAAAATAGCTTATAACATCGACTCAATCATCATATGACATATTTTAAGCACAATGGGGCCTGTTATAAAAAATAATTACAATAATGTTATTTATAATAATTCATACAGCCAACATATAAAAGAATATAAACAATACATTAAATCCTAAATATTATCCAGTGATATGGTGTGGACAAAAACAAGGTCTCCGACTTTTGTCGTCACACTGCTCCCCCTTCTCAGTCAAATGAATTGGACCATCACCTCGCCGTTGCGTTGAATAGTAATGCGATATGCGTGTCCCCCGATTTCACGCCTGTACCTTACTCGTGTTCCTTTTTGGGATTCCCGTACCTCGTTAACTTCCTCGTGTATCTTCACAGGCAATTGTTCTACCAAGGTGTAGTCGGGTCCTGTGCTCTTGCATTCGCGAGGTGGGGTAGACACCAATGGTGAGTTTTGCAAAAATACTGGTGTTGATGATGGTTTTGGTGACGTATTGTGAGGCTGCAAAAACAGTGGCATCGATGGTTGATGATTCGTCTGTTTTTCAGGAGTAACCAATATCTGCGCGTTCAACATTTTTCCGGCCGGCTGCTGCTGTGAGGTTTTATATCTTTGACTGGTTTCACAACGGCTTACGTACCTGCTCACATCGCGTGCTAACCCTGGCTAATAATAGCGACTGGCGGGCTTGTTGAGGGTCTTCCGCATACCCATATGACCACCCGTAACTTCATCATGGGTCTCTTTTAAAACTTGTGGCCCCTGATACTTGGGGACACACAGTTTCCATGTAGTAGAGCCCTGATCGTTTTCCTCTCGGGGGATATGACGATATAGTTTGTTGTCAACAAGAGCGCAATCGGCGTGCAGTTCCGGGTTCTTTTGTACCGCTACTAACTTTGTGTCATACCAGTGGCAGGTGTTTGAGGGTTGTACCTGTGCCAGGTTGATTTCTGCTATAAGGTGGCGTGAGAGTGTCTGATCCGTGTTACTTCCTTCGCCGGGCATTTCTGGGACTGGTTCGGCCTACGACGCCATAGGGGTGTTGCTGGCGGCGTCTCTTCTTCGCTGATGCAAATGGTGTCGTTATCCACTTGGGCTTGTTCTGGTAGAAACGTTGATGTCGCAGTTTTCTCCGTGTGTAGCCCGACATTTCCGAGCCTGAGTGAGGTGTTTATCGTCATTGGAAAATGTCTTACCTTTTTTCATTCCTTGGCTTTGGGCTAGGCTTGGATGGTACTAGAAAGGTTTGGCGGGCGATTCGTCGCGTTTTAGAAGGGCATTTTCTGGAGGAGCTATGCACTTCGTCGTCTTCTAGGATTATTGTTCGTCTCTTATTTTCGTTTTCTTTCAGCTTGCGAAGAGAGAAGCTGGGGACCCGCTGCTGCTTAGTTCATGTTGGTTCTGCCACTCCAATAATTTATAGGTGAGCTCTTCATCGTGTTCGTTTCTTTAACGATACCGGACGGATTTTGGCCACACTTCAGTAAGTAGGTGACTAGCTCTTCTTCCTTAAGGGAGTAGACCCATGAGGTTTTCAGCATTTCACGTTGACCCATTGTTTTTGATCAGGTGACGGACGGGTGATACCAATAACTGTACTCTCACTAGCAAAACTGTAAGTATAGAATGTGGTTATGTTAATGATTAATTGGACAAATATGTCTGTCCCTGCTCGGGCGCCAATGTAACGACACGTTTCCGCTCGGGTGCTGGGGTAGGTCAGCGGCGTCCAGTGGTTACATAAAAAACACTTAGTTTAAGTTTACAGCTATTTATTTACAATACTGCAATAACTTACACACTAAACTAAGTAAAACTAAATACAAAGCAAAAATAATTAAATTGGATATGAATTAAAATATCCTAGGCCGGCCTAACAGCGGTTCGTCACGTCACAGTACCGAAGGCGTCAAGGGGGGTTGAGTCAGAACAACAGTCAAACGGCATGCGCCCAGGATGACTGCGGTCCTACTGGTCCTTGTTGTTGCCCCGGTTCGTCAAGTGACAGTGCCGAGTACGCCAAGTGACAGTGACGAGTACGTCAAGGGGGTTTGGAGTCAGAAGAACAGTCAAACGGCATACGCTCTGGATGACTGTAGTTTCTACTCTTCCTTTCGGTTACCCCGGTACAGTCAGTCAAGTCAATCAAAGGAGGATGTCAGAGCAACAATCAAACGGCATACGCACAGGATGATTGCGGCTCCAAGATCTCCCTTTGTTCGTCTGGTCAGTCAAATTCTCCGGAGGAGGTTGTCAGAACGTAATCAAACGGCATACGCACAGGATGATTCTGGTTCTGAGGCCTCCGGAGTCCGTCCAGTCACAGTTGCCAATGTTTTGCCGGTTTTAAATAAATCACAAGTGGGGACGACCACACCACTTGGGATTTATCATATTTCCAGCACAGCCGATGTCTAGATCGACCTGCCTTACCAGCAACTCATCACCAACTGCCCCGACTGCTGAAGTCACGCTCGCTTTTATACACAAAAGTAACGAGTAACGGATCAAACATGATCGAACATCAAACATGTTGTATCCCACTCTCCGACTTACCAATGTGAGAGCAAGCATCAGTTGAATTCAGCAAATGTCTTGTAGGTCAAATGTGAGTCGTATGACAACCGTTATAAAGAATAATACTAATTCTAAAAATAGCTTATAACATCGACTCAATCGTCATCTGACATATTTTAAGCACAATGGGGCCTGTTATAAAAAATAATTACAATAATGTTATTTATAATAATTCATACAGCCAACATATAAAAGAACATAAACAATACATTAAATCCTAAATATTATCCAGTGATATGGTGTGGACAAAAACAAGGTCTCCGACTTTTGTCGTCACAAATTTTTTCACACCGCTTTTTGAAAGTGTGTCAAAATTTTTCACACCGCTTTGAAAGTGTGTCGAATTTTTTCACCGCTTTTGAAAGTGTGTCAAAATTTTTCACACCGCTTTTTGAAAGTGTGTCAAAATTTTTCACACCGCTTTTGAAAGTGTGTCGAATTTTTTCACACCGCTTTTTGAAAGTGTGACGAATTTTTTCACACCGCTTTTTGAAAGTGTGTCAAAATTTTTCACACCGCTTTTTGAAAGTGTGTCAAAATTTTTCCCACCGCTTTTTGAAAGTGTGTCGAATTTTTTCACACCGCTTTTTGAAAGTGTGTCAAAATTTTTCACACCGCTTTTTGAAAGTGTGTCAAAATTTTTGAAAGTGTGACGAATTTTTTCACACCGTTTTTTGAAAGTGTGTCAAAATTTTTCAGACCGCTTTTTGAAAGTGTGTCGAATTTTTTCACACCGCTTTTTGAAAGTGTGTCGAATTTTTTCACACCGCCTTTTGAAAGTGTGTCGAATTTTTTCACACCGCTTTTTGAAAGTGTATCAAAATTTTTCACACCGCTTTTTGAAAGTGTGTCAAATTTTTTCACACCGCTTTTTGAAAGTGTGTCGAATTTTTTCGCACTGCTTTTTGAAAGTGTGTCGAATTTTTTCACACCGCTTTTTGAAAGTGTGTCGAATTTTTTCGCACAGCTTTTTGAAAGTGTGTCGAATTTTTTTACACCGCTTTTTGAAAGTGTGTCGAATTTTTTCACACCGCTTCTTGAAAGTGTGTCAAAATTTTTCACACCGCTTTTTGAAAGTGTGTCAAAATTTTTCACACCGCTTTTTGAAAGTGTATCAAAATTTTTCACACCGCTTTCTAAAAGTGTGTCGAATTTTTTCACACCGCCTTTTGAAAGTGTGTCAAAATTTTTCACACCGCTTTTTGAAAATGTGTCGAATTTTTTCACACCGCTTTTTGAAAGTGTGTCGAATTTTTTCACACCGCTTTTTGAAAGTGTGTCAAAATTTTTCACACCGCTTTTTGAAAATGTGTCGAATTTTTTCACACAGCTTTTTGAAAGTGTGTCGAATTTTTTCACACCGCTTTTTGAAAGTGTGTCAAAATTTTTCATACCGCTTTTTGAAAGTGTGTCAAATTTTTTCACACCGCTTTTTGAAAGTGTGTCGAATTTTTTCGCACTGCTTTTTGAAAGTGTGTCGAATTTTTTCACACCGCTTTTTGAAAGTGTGTCGAATTTTTTCGCACTGCTTTTTGAAAGTGTGTCGAATTTTTTCTCACCGCCTTTTGAAAATGTGTCGAATTTTTTCACACCGCTTTTTGAAAGTGTGTCAAAATTTTTCACACCGCTTTTTGAAAGTGTGTCAAAATTTTTCACACCGCTTTCTGAAAGTGTGGCAAAATTTTTCACACCGCTTTTGGAAAGTGTGTCGAATTTTTTCCCACCGCTTTTTGAAAGTGTGTCAAAATTTTTCACACCGCTTTTTGAAAATGTGTCGAATTTTTTCACACCGCTTTTTGAAAGTGTGTCGAATTTTTTCACACCGCTTTTTGAAAGTGTGTCAAAATTTTTCACACCGCTTTTTGAAAATGTGTCGAATTTTTTCACACAGCTTTTTGAAAGTGTGTCGAATTTTTTCACACCGATTTTTGAAAGTGTGTCAAAATTTTTCACACCGCTTTTGGAAAGTGTGTCAAAATTTTTCACACCGCTTTTTGAAAGTGTCTCAAAATTTTTCACACCGCTTTTTGAAAGTGTGTCAAAATTTTTCACACCGCTTTTGGAAAGTATGTCGAATTTTTTCACACCGCTTTTTGAAAGTGTGTCGAATTTTTTCACACCGCTTTTTGAAAGTGTGTCAAAATTTTTCACACCGCTTTTTGAAAGTGCGTCGAATTTTTTCACACCGCTTTTGGAAAGTGTGTCAAAATTTTTCACACCGTTTTTTGAAAGTGTGTCGAATTTTTTCACACCGCTTTTTGAAAGTGTTTCGAATTTTTCACACCGCTTTTTGAAAGTGTGTCAAAATTTTTCACACTGCTTTTTGAAAGTGTGTCAAATTTTTTCACACCGCTTTTTGAAAGTGTGTCGAATTTTTTCGCACTGCTTTTTGAAAGTGTGTCGAATTTTTTCACACCGCTTTTTGAAAGTGTGTCGAATTTTTTCATACCGCTTTTTGAAAGTGTATCGAATTTTTTCACACCGGTTTTTAAAAGTGTATCGAAATTTTTACACCGCTTTTTGAAAGTGTGTCAAATTTTTTCACACCGCTTTTTGAAAGTGTGTCGAATTTTTTCGCACTGCTTTTTGAAAGTGTGTCGAATTTTTTCACACCGCTTTTTGATAGTGTGTCGAATTTTTTCGCACTGCTTTTTGAAAGTGTGTCGAATTTTTTCACACCGTTTTTTGAAAGTGTGTCGAATTTTTTCACACCGCTTTTTGAAAGTGTGTCAAAATTTTTCACACCGCTTTTTGAAAGTGTCTCAAAATTTTTCACACCGCTTTTTGAAAGTGTCAAAATTTTTCAAACCGCTTTTGGAAAGTGTGTCGAATTTTTTCACACCGCTTTTTGAAAGTGTGTCAAAATTTTTCACACCGCTTTTTGAAAGAGTGTCGAATTTTTTCACACCGCTTTTTAAAAGTGTGTCAAAATTTGTCACACCGCATTTTGAAAGTGTGTCGAATTTTTTCACACCGCTTTTTGAAAGTGTGTCGAATTTTTTCACACCGCTTTTTGAAAGTGTGTCGAATTTTTTCACACCGCTTTTTGAAAGTGTATCAAAATTTTTCACACCGCTTTCTAAAAGTGTGTCGAATTTTTTCACACCGCCTTTTGAAAGTGTGTCGAATTTTTTCACACCGTTTTTGGAAAGTGTGTCAAAATTTTTCACACCGTTTTTTGAAAGTGTGTCGAATTTTTTCGCACCGTTTTTGAAAGTGTCTCGAATTTTTTCACACCACTTTTTGAAAGTGTGTCGAATTTTTTTCCCGCCGCTTTTTGAAAGTGTGTCGAATTTTTTCACACCGCTTTTTGAAAGTGTCAAAATTTTTCACACAGCTTTTTGAAAGTGTGCCGAATTTGTTCACACCGCTTTTGGAAAGTGTGTCAAAATTTTTCACACCGTTTTTTGAAAGTGTGTCGAATTTTTTCACACCGCTTTTTGAAAGTGTGTCAACATTTTTCACACCGCTTTTTGAAAGAGTGTCGAATTTTTTCACATCGCTTTTTAAAAGTGTGTCAAAATTTGCCACCGCATTTTGAAGGTGTGTCGAATTTTTTCACACCGCTTTTTGAAAGTGTATCGAATTTTTTCACACCGCTTTTTGAAAGTGTGTCGACTTTTTTCACGCCACTTTTTGAAAGTGTGTCGAATTTTTTCACACCGCTTTTTGAAAGTGTGTCGAATTTTTTCACACCACTTTTTGAAAGTGTGCCGAATTTTTTTCACACCGCTTTTTGAAAGTGTGTCGAATTTTTTCACACCGCTTTTTGAAAGTGTATCAAAATTTTTCACACCGCTTTCTAAAAGTGTGTCGAATTTTTTCACACCGCCTTTTGAAAGTGTGTCGAATTTTTTCACACCGTTTTTGGAAAGTGTATCGAATTTTTTCACACCGCTTTTTGAAAGTGTGTCGAATTTTTTCACACCGCTTTTTGAAAGTGTCAAAATTTTTCACACAGCTTTTTGAAAGTGTGCCGAATTTGTTCACACCGCTTTTGGAAAGTGTGTCAAAATTTTTCACACCGTTTTTTGAAAGTGTGTCGAATTTTTTCACACCGCTTTTTGAAAGTGTGTCAAAATTTTTCACACCGCTTTTTGAAAGAGTGTCGAATTTTTTCACATCGCTTTTTAAAAGTGTGTCAAAATTTGTCACCGCATTTTGAAAGTGAGTCGAATTTTTTCACACCGCTTTTTGAAAGTGTATCGAATTTTTTTACACCGCTTTTTGAAAGTGTGTCGACTTTTTTCACGCAACTTTTTGAAAGTGTGTCGAATTTTTTCACACCGCTTTTTGAAAGTGTGTAGAATTTTTTCACACCACTTTTTGAAAGTGTGCCGAATTTTTTCCTACCGCTTTTTGAAAGTGTGTCAAAATTTTTCACACCGCTTTTTGAAAATGTGTCGAATTTTTTCACACCGCTTTTTGAAAGTGTGTCGAATTTTTTCACACCGCTTTTTGAAAGTGTGTCAAAATTTTTCACACCGCTTTTTGAAAATGTGTCGAATTTTTTCACACAGCTTTTTGAAAGTGTGTCGAATTTTTTCACACCGATTTTTGAAAGTGTGTCAAAATTTTTCACACCGCTTTTGGAAAGTGTGTAGAATTTTTACACACCGCTTTCTTAAAGTGTGTCAAAATTTTTCACACCGCCTTTTGAAAGTGTGTCGAATTTTTTCACACCGCTTTTTGATAGTGTCGAATTTTTTCGCACTGCGTTTTGAAAGTGTGTCGAATTTTTTCACACCGTTTTTTGAAAGTGTGTCGAATTTTTTCACACCGCCTTTTGAAAGTGTGTCAAAATTTTTCACACCGCTTTTTGAAAGTGTCTCAAAATTTTTCACACCGCTTTTTGAAAGTGTGTCAAAATTTTTCACACCGCTTTTGGAAAGTGTGTCGAATTTTTTCACACAGCTTTTTGAAAGTGTGTCAAAATTTTTCACACCGCTTTTTGAAAGTGTGTCAAAATTTTTCACACCGCTTTTTGAAAGAGTGTCGAATTTTTTCACACCGCTTTTTAAAAGTGTGTCAAAATTTGTCACCGCTTTTTGAAAGTGTATCAAAATTTTTCACACCGCTTTCTAAATGTGTGTCGAATTTTTTCACACCGCCTTTTGAAAGTGTGTCGAATTTTTTCACACCGCTTTTTGATAATGTCGAATTTTTTCGCACTGCTTTTTGAAAGTGTGTCGAATTTTTTCACACCGTTTTTTGAAAGTGTGTCGAATTTTTTCACACCGCTTTTTGAAAGTGTGTCAAAATTTTTCACACCGCTTTTTGAAAGTGTCTCAAAATTTTTCACACCGCTTTTTGAAAGTGTGTCAAAATTTTTCACACCGCTTTTGGAAAGTGTGTCGAATTTTTTCACACCGCTTTTTGAAAGTGTGTCAAATTTTTCACACCGCTTTTTGAAAGAGTGTCGAATTTTTTCACACTGCTTTTTAAAAGTGTGTCAAAATTTGTCACCGCTTTTTGAAAGTGTATCAAAATTTTTCACACCGCTTTCTAAATGTGTGCCGAATTTTTTCACACCGCCTTTTGAAAGTGTGTCGAATTTTTTCACACCGCTTTTTGAAAGTGTATCGAATTTTTTCACACCGCTTTTTGAAAGTGTGTCGACTTTTTTCACACCACTTTTTGAAAGTGTGTCGAATTTTTTCACACCGCTTTCTAAAAGTGTGTCGAATTTTTTCACACCACTTTTTGAAAGTGTGTCGAATTTTTTTCCCACCGCTTTTTGAAAGTGTGTCGAATTTTTTCACACCGCTTTTTGAAAGTGTCAAAATTTTTCACACAGCTTCTTGAAAGTGTGTCGAATTTTTTCACACCGATTTTGGAAAGTGTGTCAAAATTTTTCACACCGTTTTTTGAAAGTGTGTCGAATTTTTTCACACCGCTTTTTGAAAGTGTGTCAAATTTTTCACACCGCTTTTTGAAAGAGTGTCGAATTTTTTCACATCGCTTTTTAAAAGTGTGTCAAAATTTGTCACCGCATTTTGAAAGTGTGTCGAATTTTTTCACACCGCTTTTTGAAAGTGTGTCGAATTTTTTCACACCGCTTTTTGAAAGTGTGTCGAATTTTTTCACACCGCTTTTTGAAAGTGTATCAAAATTTTTCACACCGCTTTCTAAAAGTGTGTCGAATTTTTTCACACCGCCTTTTGAAAATGTGTCGAATTTTTCCACACCGCTTTTTGAAAGTGTATCGAATTTTTTCACACCGCTTTTTGAAAGTGTGTCGACTTTTTTCACACCGCTTTTTGAAAGTGTGTCGAATTTTTTCACACCGCTTTTTGAAAGTGTGTCGAATTTTTTCACACCGCTTTTTGAAAGTGTGTCAAAATTTTTCACACAGCTTTTTGAAAGTCTGTCGAATTTTTTCACACCGCTTTTTGAAAGTGTGTCGAATTTTTTCGCACTGCTTTTTGAAAGTGTGTCGAATTTTTTCACACCGCTTTTTGAAAGTGTGTCGAATTTTTTCGCACTGCTTTTTGAAAGTGTGTCGAATTTTTTTACACCATTTTTTGAAAGTGTGTCGAATTTTTTCACACCGCTTTTTGAAAGTGTGTCAAAATTTTTCACACCGCTTTTTGAAAGTGTGTCAAAATTTTTCACACCGCTTTTTGAAAGTGTGTCAAAATTTTTCACACCGCTTTTGGAAAGTGTGTCGAATTTTTTCACACCGCTTTTTGAAAGTGTGTCAAAATTTTTCACACCGCTTTTTGAAAATGTATCGAATTTTTTCACACCGCTTTTTGAAAGTGTGTCAAAATTTTTCACACCGCTTTTTGAAAATGTGTTGAATTTTTTCACACCGCTTTTTGAAAGTGTGTCGAATTTTTTCACACCGATTTTTGAAAGTGTGTCAAAATTTTTCACACCGCTTTTGGAAAGTGTGTCGAATTTTTACACACCGCTTTCTTAAAGTGTGTCAAAATTTGTCACACTGCCATTTGAAAGTGTGTCGAATTTTTTCACACCGCTTTTTGAAAGTGTATCAAATTTTTTCACACCGCTCTTTGAAAGTGTGTCAAAATTTTTCACACCGCTTTTTGAAAGTGTGTCAAATTTTTTCACACCGCTTTTTGAAAGTGTGTCGAATTTTTTCGCACTGCTTTTTGAAAGTGTGTCGAATTTTTTCACACCGCTTTTTGATAGTGTCGAATTTTTTCGCACTGCTTTTTGAAACTGTGTCAAAATTTTTCACACAGCTTTTTGAAAGTGTGTCAAAATTTTTCACACCGCTTTTTGAAAGTGTGTCAAAATTTTTCACACCGCTTTTTGAAAGAGTGTCGAATTTTTTCACACCGCTTTTTAAAAGTGTGTCAAAATTTGTCCCCGCTTTTTGAAAGTGTATCAAAATTTTTCACACCGCTTTCTAAATGTGTGTCGAATTTTTTCACACCGCCTTTTGAAAGTGTGTCGAATTTTTTCACACCGCTTTTTGATAATGTCGAATTTTTTCGCACTGCTTTTTGAAAGTGTGTCGAATTTTTTCACACCGTTTTTTGAAAGTGTGTCGAATTTTTTCACACCGCTTTTTGAAAGTGTGTCAAAATTTTTCACACCGCTTTTTGAAAGTGTCTCAAAATTTTTCACACCGCTTTTTGAAAGTGTGTCAAAATTTTTCACACCGCTTTTGGAAAGTGTGTCGAATTTTTTCACACCGCTTTTTGAAAGTGTGTCAAATTTTTCACACCGCTTTTTGAAAGAGTGTCGAATTTTTTCACACTGCTTTTTAAAAGTGTGTCAAAATTTGTCACCGCTTTTTGAAAGTGTATCAAAATTTTTCACACCGCTTTCTAAATGTGTGCCGAATTTTTTCACACCGCCTTTTGAAAGTGTGTCGAATTTTTTCACACCGCTTTTTGAAAGTGTATCGAATTTTTTCACACCGCTTTTTGAAAGTGTGTCGACTTTTTTCACACCACTTTTTGAAAGTGTGTCGAATTTTTTCACACCGCTTTCTAAAAGTGTGTCGAATTTTTTCACACCACTTTTTGAAAGTGTGTCGAATTTTTTTCCCACCGCTTTTTGAAAGTGTGTCGAATTTTTTCACACCGCTTTTTGAAAGTGTCAAAATTTTTCACACAGCTTCTTGAAAGTGTGTCGAATTTTTTCACACCGATTTTGGAAAGTGTGTCAAAATTTTTCACACCGTTTTTTGAAAGTGTGTCGAATTTTTTCACACCGCTTTTTGAAAGTGTGTCAAATTTTTCACACCGCTTTTTGAAAGAGTGTCGAATTTTTTCACATCGCTTTTTAAAAGTGTGTCAAAATTTGTCACCGCATTTTGAAAGTGTGTCGAATTTTTTCACACCGCTTTTTGAAAGTGTGTCGAATTTTTTCACACCGCTTTTTGAAAGTGTGTCGAATTTTTTCACACCGCTTTTTGAAAGTGTATCAAAATTTTTCACACCGCTTTCTAAAAGTGTGTCGAATTTTTTCACACCGCCTTTTGAAAATGTGTCGAATTTTTCCACACCGCTTTTTGAAAGTGTATCGAATTTTTTCACACCGCTTTTTGAAAGTGTGTCGACTTTTTTCACACCGCTTTTTGAAAGTGTGTCGAATTTTTTCACACCGCTTTTTGAAAGTGTGTCGAATTTTTTCACACCGCTTTTTGAAAGTGTGTCAAAATTTTTCACACAGCTTTTTGAAAGTCTGTCGAATTTTTTCACACCGCTTTTTGAAAGTGTGTCGATTTTTTTCGCACTGCTTTTTGAAAGTGTGTCGAATTTTTTCACACCGCTTTTTGAAAGTGTGTCGAATTTTTTCGCACTGCTTTTTGAAAGTGTGTCGAATTTTTTTACACCATTTTTTGAAAGTGTGTCGAATTTTTTCACACCGCTTTTTGAAAGTGTGTCAAAATTTTTCACACCGCTTTTTGAAAGTGTGTCAAAATTTCTCACACCGCTTTTTGAAAGTGTGTCAAAATTTTTCACACCGCTTTTGGAAAGTGTGTCGAATTTTTTCACACCGCTTTTTGAAAGTGTGTCAAAATTTTTCACACCGCTTTTTGAAAATGTATCGAATTTTTTCACACCGCTTTTTGAAAGTGTGTCAAAATTTTTCACACCGCTTTTTGAAAATGTGTTGAATTTTTTCACACCGCTTTTTGAAAGTGTGTCGAATTTTTTCACACCGATTTTTGAAAGTGTGTCAAAATTTTTCACACCGCTTTTGGAAAGTGTGTCGAATTTTTACACACCGCTTTCTTAAAGTGTGTCAAAATTTGTCACACTGCCATTTGAAAGTGTGTCGAATTTTTTCACACCGCTTTTTGAAAGTGTATCAAATTTTATCACACCGCTCTTTGAAAGTGTGTCAAAATTTTTCACACCGCTTTTTGAAAGTGTGTCAAATTTTTTCACACCGCTTTTTGAAAGTGTGTCGAATTTTTTCGCACTGCTTTTTGAAAGTGTGTCGAATTTTTTCACACCGCTTTTTGATAGTGTCGAATTTTTTCGCACTGCTTTTTGAAACTGTGTCGAATTTTTTCACACCGTTTTTTGAAAGTGTGTCGAATTTTTTCACACCGCCTTTTGAAAGTGTGTCAAAATTTTTCACACCGCTTTTTGAAAGTGTCTCAAAATTTTTCACACCGCTTTTTGAAAGTGTGTCGAATTTTTTCACACCGCTTTTTGATAGTGTCGAATTTTTTCGCACTGCTTTTTGAAAGTGTGTCGAATTTTTTCACACCGTTTTTTGAAAGTGTGTCGAATTTTTTCACACCGCCTTTTGAAAGTGTGTCAAAATTTTTCACACCGCTTTTTAAAAGTGTGTCAAAATTTGTCACCGCATTTTGAAAGTGTGTCGAATTTTTTCACACCGCTTTTTGAAAGTGTGTCGAATTTTTTCACACCGCTTTTTGAAAGTGTATCAAAATTTTTCACACCGCTTTCTAAAAGTGTGTCGAATTTTTTCACACCGCCTTTTGAAAATGTGTTGAATTTTTCCACACCGCTTTTTGAAAGTGTATCGAATTTTTTCACACCGGTTTTTAAAGTGTGTCGACTTTTTTCACACCGCTTTTTGAAAGTGTGTCGAATTTTTTCGCACCGCTTTTTGAAAGTGTGTCGAATTTTTTCACACCGCTTTTTGAAAGTGTGTCAAAATTTTTCACACAGCTTTTTGAAAGTCTGTCGAATTTTTTCACACCGCTTTTTGAAAGTGTGTCGAATTTTTTCGCACTGCTCTTTGAAAGTGTGTCAAAATTTTTCACACCGCTTTTTGAAAGTGTGTCGAATTTTTTCACACCGCTTTTTGATAGTGTCGAATTTTTTCGCACTGCGTTTTGAAAGTGTGTCGAATTTTTTCACACCGTTTTTTGAAAGTGTGTCGAATTTTTTTACACCGCCTTTTGAAAGTGTTCAAAATTTTTCACACCGCTTTTTGAAAGTGTCTCAAAATTTTTCACACCGCTTTTTGAAAGTGTGTCAAAATTTTTCACACCGCTTTTGGAAAGTGTGTCGAATTTTTTCACACAGCTTTTTGAAAGTGTGTCAAAATTTTTCACACCGCTTTTTGAAAGTGTGTCAAAATTTTTCACACCGCTTTTTGAAATAGTGTCGAATTTTTTCACACCGCTTTTTAAAAGTGTGTCAAAATTTGTCACCGCTTTTTGAAAGTGTATCAAAATTTTTCACACCGCTTTCTAAATGTGTGTCGAATTTTTTCACACCGCCTTTTGAAAGTGTGTCGAATTTTTTCACACCGCTTTTTGATAATGTCGAATTTTTTCGCACTGCTTTTTGAAAGTGTGTCGAATTTTTTCACACCGTTTTTTGAAAGTGTGTCGAATTTTTTCACACCGCTTTTTGAAAGTGTGTCAAAATTTTTCACACCGCTTTTTGAAAGTGTCTCAAAATTTTTCACACCGCTTTTTGAAAGTGTGTCAAAATTTTTCACACCGCTTTTGGAAAGTGTGTCGAATTTTTTCACACCGCTTTTTGAAAGTGTGTCAAATTTTTCACACCGCTTTTTGAAAGAGTGTCGAATTTTTTCACACTGCTTTTTAAAAGTGTGTCAAAATTTGTCACCGCTTTTTGAAAGTGTATTAAAATTTTTCACACCGCTTTCTAAATGTGTGCCGAATTTTTTCACACCGCCTTTTGAAAGTGTGTCGAATTTTTTCACACCGCTTTTTGAAAGTGTATCGAATTTTTTCACACCGCTTTTTGAAAGTGTGTCGACTTTTTTCACACCACTTTTTGAAAGTGTGTCGAATTTTTTCACACCGCTTTCTAAAAGTGTGTCGAATTTTTTCACACCACTTTTTGAAAGTGTGTCGAATTTTTTTCCCACCGCTTTTTGAAAGTGTGTCGAATTTTTTCACACCGCTTTTTGAAAGTGTCAAAATTTTTCACACAGCTTCTTGAAAGTGTGTCGAATTTTTTCACACTGCTTTTTAAAAGTGTGTCAAAATTTGTCACCGCTTTTTGAAAGTGTATCAAAATTTTTCACACCGCTTTCTAAATGTGTGCCGAATTTTTTCACACCGCCTTTTGAAAGTGTGTCGAATTTTTTCACACCGCTTTTTGAAAGTGTATCGAATTTTTTCACACCGCTTTTTGAAAGTGTGTCGACTTTTTTCACACCACTTTTTGAAAGTGTGTCGAATTTTTTCACACCGCTTTCTAAAAGTGTGTCGAATTTTTTCACACCACTTTTTGAAAGTGTGTCGAATTTTTTTCCCACCGCTTTTTGAAAGTGTGTCGAATTTTTTCACACCGCTTTTTGAAAGTGTCAAAATTTTTCACACAGCTTCTTGAAAGTGTGTCGAATTTTTTCACACCGATTTTGGAAAGTGTGTCAAAATTTTTCACACCGTTTTTTGAAAGTGTGTCGAATTTTTTCACACCGCTTTTTGAAAGTGTGTCAAATTTTTCACACCGCTTTTTGAAAGAGTGTCGAATTTTTTCACATCGCTTTTTAAAAGTGTGTCAAAATTTGTCACCGCATTTTGAAAGTGTGTCGAATTTTTTCACACCGCTTTTTGAAAGTGTGTCGAATTTTTTCACACCGCTTTTTGAAAGTGTGTCGAATTTTTTCACACCGCTTTTTGAAAGTGTATCAAAATTTTTCACACCGCTTTCTAAAAGTGTGTCGAATTTTTTCACACCGCCTTTTGAAAATGTGTCGAATTTTTCCACACCGCTTTTTGAAAGTGTATCGAATTTTTTCACACCGCTTTTTGAAAGTGTGTCGACTTTTTTCACACCGCTTTTTGAAAGTGTGTCGAATTTTTTCACACCGCTTTTTGAAAGTGTGTCGAATTTTTTCACACCGCTTTTTGAAAGTGTGTCAAAATTTTTCACACAGCTTTTTGAAAGTCTGTCGAATTTTTTCACACCGCTTTTTGAAAGTGTGTCGAATTTTTTCGCACTGCTTTTTGAAAGTGTGTCGAATTTTTTCACACCGCTTTTTGAAAGTGTGTCGAATTTTTTCGCACTGCTTTTTGAAAGTGTGTCGAATTTTTTTACACCATTTTTTGAAAGTGTGTCGAATTTTTTCACACCGCTTTTTGAAAGTGTGTCAAAATTTTTCACACCGCTTTTTGAAAGTGTGTCAAAATTTTTCACACCGCTTTTTGAAAGTGTGTCAAAATTTTTCACACCGCTTTTGGAAAGTGTGTCGAATTTTTTCACACCGCTTTTTGAAAGTGTGTCAAAATTTTTCACACCGCTTTTTGAAAATGTATCGAATTTTTTCACACCGCTTTTTGAAAGTGTGTCAAAATTTTTCACACCGCTTTTTGAAAATGTGTTGAATTTTTTCACACCGCTTTTTGAAAGTGTGTCGAATTTTTTCACACCGATTTTTGAAAGTGTGTCAAAATTTTTCACACCGCTTTTGGAAAGTGTGTCGAATTTTTACACACCGCTTTCTTAAAGTGTGTCAAAATTTGTCACACTGCCATTTGAAAGTGTGTCGAATTTTTTCACACCGCTTTTTGAAAGTGTATCGAATTTTTTCACACCGCTCTTTGAAAGTGTGTCAAAATTTTTCACACCGCTTTTTGAAAGTGTGTCAAATTTTTTCACACCGCTTTTTGAAAGTGTGTCGAATTTTTTCGCACTGCTTTTTGAAAGTGTGTCGAATTTTTTCACACCGCTTTTTGATAGTGTCGAATTTTTTCGCACTGCTTTTTGAAACTGTGTCGAATTTTTTCACACCGTTTTTTGAAAGTGTGTCGAATTTTTTCACACCGCCTTTTGAAAGTGTGTCAAAATTTTTCACACCGCTTTTTGAAAGTGTCTCAAAATTTTTCACACCGCTTTTTGAAAGTGTGTCGAATTTTTTCACACCGCTTTTTGATAGTGTCGAATTTTTTCGCACTGCTTTTTGAAAGTGTGTCGAATTTTTTCACACCGTTTTTTGAAAGTGTGTCGAATTTTTTCACACCGCCTTTTGAAAGTGTGTCAAAATTTTTCACACCGCTTTTTAAAAGTGTGTCAAAATTTGTCACCGCATTTTGAAAGTGTGTCGAATTTTTTCACACCGCTTTTTGAAAGTGTGTCGAATTTTTTCACACCGCTTTTTGAAAGTGTATCAAAATTTTTCACACCGCTTTCTAAAAGTGTGTCGAATTTTTTCACACCGCCTTTTGAAAATGTGTCGAATTTTTCCACACCGCTTTTTGAAAGTGTATCGAATTTTTTCACACCGGTGTTTAAAGTGTGTCGACTTTTTTCACACCGCTTTTTGAAAGTGTGTCGAATTTTTTCACACCGTTTTTTGAAAGTGTGTCGAATTTTTTCACACCGCTTTTTGAAAGTGTGTCAAAATTTTTCACACAGCTTTTTGAAAGTCTGTCGAATTTTTTCACACCGCTTTTTGAAAGTGTGTCGAATTTTTTCGCACTGCTCTTTGAAAGTGTGTCAAAATTTTTCACACCGCTTTTTGAAAGTGTGTCAAATTTTTTCACACCGCTTTTTGAAAGTGTGTCGAATTTTTTCGCACCGCTTTTTGAAAGTGTGTCGAATTTTTTCACACCGCTTTTTGATAGTGTCGAATTTTTTCGCACTGCTTTTTGAAAGTGTGTCGAATTTTTTCACACCGTTTTTTGAAAGTGTGTCGAATTTTTTCACACCGCCTTTTGAAAGTGTGTCAAAATTTTTCACACCGCTTTTTATAAGTGTCTCAAAATTTTTCACACCGCTTTTTGAAAGTGTGTCAAAATTTTTCACACCGCTTTTGGAAAGTGTGTCGAATTTTTTCACACAGCTTTTTGAAAGTGTGTCAAAATTTTTCACACCGCTTTTTGAAAGAGTGTCGAATTTTTTCACACCGCTTTTTAAAAGTGTGTCAAAATTTGTCACCGCTTTTTGAAAGTGTATCAAAATTTTTCACAAGGCTTTCTAAAAGTGTGTCGAATTTTTTCACACCGCCTTTTGAAAGTGTGTCGAATTTTTTCACACCGCTTTTTGAAAGTGTATCGAATTTTTTCACACCGCTTTTTGAAAGTGTGTCTACTTTTTTCACACCACTTTTTGAAAGTGTGTAGAATTTTTTCACACCGCTTTTTGAAAGTGTGTCGAATTTTTTCACACCACTTTTTGAAAGTGTGTCGAATTTTTTTCCCACCGCTTTTTGAAAGTGTGTCGAATTTTTTCACACCGCTTTTTGAAAGTGTCAAAATTTTTCACACAGCTTTTTGAAAGTGTGTCGAATTTTTTCACACCGATTTTGGAAAGTGTGTCAAAATTTTTCACACCGTTTTTTGAAAGTGTGTCGAATTTTTTCACACCGCTTTTTGAAAGTGTGTCAAAATTTTTCACACCGCTTTTTGAAAGAGTGTCGAATTTTTTCACATCGCTTTTTAAAAGTGTGTCAAAATTTGTCACCGCATTTTGAAAGTGTGTCGAATTTTTTCACACCGCTTTTTGAAAGTGTGTCGAATTTTTTCACACCGCTTTTTGAAAGTGTGTCGAATTTTTTCACACCGCTTTTTGAAAGTGTATCAAAATTTTTCACACCGCTTTCTAAAAGTGTGTCGAATTTTTTCACACCGCCTTTTGAAAATGTGTCGAATTTTTCCACACCGCTTTTTGAAAGTGTATGGAATTTTTTCACACCGGTTTTTAAAGTGTGTCGACTTTTTTCACACCGCTTTTTGAAAGTGTGTCGAATTTTTTCACACCGCTTTTTGAAAGTGTGTCGAATTTTTTCACACCGCTTTTTGAAAGTGTGTCAAAATTTTTCACACAGCTTTTTGAAAGTCTGTCGAATTTTTTCACACCGCTTTTTGAAAGTGTGTCGAATTTTTTCGCACTGCTTTTTGAAAGTGTGTCGAATTTTTTCACACCGCTTTTTGAAAGTGTGTCGAATTTTTTCGCACTGCTTTTTGAAAGTGTGTCGAATTTTTTTACACCATTTTTTGAAAGTGTGTCGAATTTTTTCACACCGCTTTTTGAAAGTGTGTCAAAATTTTTCACACCGCTTTTTGAAAGTGTGTCAAAATTTTTCACACCGCTTTTTGAAAGTGTGTCAAAATTTTTCACACCGCTTTTGGAAAGTGTGTCGAATTTTTTCACACCGCTTTTTTAAAGTGTGTCAAAATTTTTCACACCGCTTTTTGAAAATGTATCGAATTTTTTCACACCGCTTTTTGAAGATGTGTTGAATTTTTTCACACCGCTTTTTGAAAGTGTGTCGAATTTTTTCACACCGATTTTTGATAGTGTGTCAAAATTTTTCACACCGCTTTTGGAAAGTGTGTCGAATTTTTACACACCGCTTTCTTAAAGTGTGTCAAAATTTGTCACACTGCCATTTGAAAGTGTGTCGAATTTTTTCACACCGCTTTTTGAAAGTGTATCGAATTTTTTCACACCGCTTTTTGAAAGTGTGTCAAATTTTTTCACACCGCTTTTTGAAAGTGTGTCGAATTTTTTCGCACTGCTTTTTGAAAGTGTGTCGAATTTTTTCACACCGCTTTTTGAAAATGTATCGAATTTTTTCACACCGCTTTTTGAAAGTGTGTCGAATTTTTTCACACCGCTTTTTGAAAGTGTGTCAAAATTTTTCACACCGCTTTTTGAAAATGTATCGAATTTTTTCACACCGCTTTTTGAAAATGTGTTGAATTTTTTCACACCGCTTTTTGAAAGTGTGTCGAATTTTTTCACACCGATTTTTGATAGTGTGTCGAATTTTTTCACACCGCCTTTTGAAAGTGTGTCAAAATTTTTCACACCGCTTTTTGAAAGTGTCTCAAAATTTTTCACACCGCTTTTTGAAAGTGTGTCAAAATTTTTCACACCGCTTTTGGAAAGTGTGTCGAATTTTTTCACACAGCTTTTTGAAAGTGTGTCAAAATTTTTCACACCGCTTTTTGAAAGAGTGTCGAATTTTTTCACACCGCTTTTTAAAAGTGTGTCAAAATTTGTCACCGCTTTTTGAAAGTGTATCAAAATTTTTCACACCGCTTTCTAAAAGTGTGTCGAATTTTTTCACACCGTCTTTTGAAAGTGTGTCGAATTTGTTCACACCGCTTTTTGAAAGTGTATCGAATTTTTTCACACCGCTTTTTGAAAGTGTGTCTACTTTTTTCACACCACTTTTTGAAAGTGTGTCGAATTTTTTCACACCGCTTTTTGAAAGTGTGTCGAATTTTTTCACACCACTTTTTGAAAGTGTGTCGAATTTTTTTCCCACCGCTTTTTGAAAGTGTGTCGAATTTTTTAACACCGCTTTTTGAAAGTGTCAAAATTTTTCACACAGCTTTTTGAAAGTGTGTCGAATTTTTTCACACCGATTTTGGAAAGTGTGTCAAAATTTTTCACACCGTTTTTTGAAAGTGTGTCGAATTTTTTCACACCGCTTTTTGAAAGTGTGTCAAAATTTTTCACACCGCTTTTTGAAAGAGTGTCGAATTTTTTCACATCGCTTTTTAAAAGTGTGTCAAAATTTGTCACCGCATTTTGAAAGTGTGTCGAATTTTTTCACACCGCTTTTTGAAAGTGTGTCGAATTTTTTCACACCGCTTTTTGAAAGTGTATCAAAATTTTTCACACCGCTTTCTAAAAGTGTGTCGAATTTTTTCACACCGCCTTTTGAAAATGTGTCGAATTTTTTCACACCGCTTTTTGAAAGTGTGTCGAATTTTTTCACACCGGTTTTTAAAGTGTGTCGACTTTTTTCACACCGCTTTTTGAAAGTGTGTCGAATTTTTTCACACCGCTTTTTGAAAGTGTGTCGAATTTTTTCACACCGCTTTTTGAAAGTGTGTCAAAATTTTTCACACAGCTTTTTGAAAGTCTGTCGAATTTTTTCACACCGCTTTTTGAAAGTGTGTCGAATTTTTTCGCACTGCTTTTTGAAAGTGTGTCGAATTTTTTCACACCGCTTTTTGAAAGTGTGTCGAATTTTTTCACACCATTTTTTGAAAGTGTGTCGAATTTTTTCACACCGCTTTTTGAAAGTGTGTCAACATTTTTCACACCGCTTTTTGAAAGTGTGTCAAAATTTTTCACACCGCTTTTTGAAAGTGTGTCAAAATTTTTCACACCGCTTTTGGAAAGTGTGTCGAATTTTTTCACACCGCTTTTTGAAAGTGTGTCACAATTTTTCACACCGCTTTTTGAAAATGTGTCGAATTTTTTCACACCGCTTTTTGAAAGTGTCTCGAATTTTTTCACACCGCTTTTTGAAAGTGTGTCAAAATTTTTCACACCGCTTTGGAAAATGTGTCGAATTTTTTCACACCGCTTTTTGAAAGTGTGTCGAATTTTTTCACACCGATTTTTGAAAGTGTGTCAAAATTTTTCACACCGCTTTTGGAAAGTGTGTCGAATTTTTACATACCGCTTTCTTAAAGTGTGTCAAAATTTCTCCACCGCCTTTTGAAAGTGTGTCGAATTTTTTCACACCGCTTTTTGAAAGTGTATCGAATTTTTTCACACCGCTCTTTGAAAGTGTCTCAAAATTTTTCACACCGCTTTTTGAAAGTGTGTCAAAATTTTTCAAACCGCTTTTGGAAAGTGTGTCGAATTTTTTCACACCGCTTTTTGAAAGTGTGTCGAATTTTTTCACACCGCTTTTTGAATGTGTCAAAATTTTTCACACAGCTTTTTGAAAGTGTGTCGAATTTTTTCACACCGATTTTGGAAAGTGTGTCAAAATTTTTCACACCGTTTTTTGAAAGTGTGTCGAATTTTTTCACACCGCTTTTTGAAAGTGTGTCAAAATTTTTCACACCGCTTTTTGAAAGAGTGTCGAATTTTTTCACATCGCTTTTTAAAAGTGTGTCAAAATTTGTCACCGCATTTTGAAAGTGTGTCGAATTTTTTCACACCGCTTTTTGAAAGTGTGTCGAATTTTTTCACACCGCTTTTTGAAAGTGTGTCGAATTTTTTCACACCGCTTTTTGAAAGTGTATCAAAATTTTTCACACCGCTTTCTAAAAGTGTGTCGAATTTTTTCACACCGCCTTTTGAAAATGTGTCGAATTTTTCCACACCGCTTTTTGAAAGTGTATGGAATTTTTTCACACCGGTTTTTAAAGTGTGTCGACTTTTTTCACACCGCTTTTTGAAAGTGTGTCGAATTTTTTCACACCGCTTTTTGAAAGTGTGTCGAATTTTTTCACACCGCTTTTTGAAAGTGTGTCAAAATTTTTCACACAGCTTTTTGAAAGTCTGTCGAATTTTTTCACACCGCTTTTTGAAAGTGTGTCGAATTTTTTCGCACTGCTTTTTGAAAGTGTGTCGAATTTTTTCACACCGCTTTTTGAAAGTGTGTCGAATTTTTTCGCACTGCTTTTTGAAAGTGTGTCGAATTTTTTTACACCATTTTTTGAAAGTGTGTCGAATTTTTTCACACCGCTTTTTGAAAGTGTGTCAAAATTTTTCACACCGCTTTTTGAAAGTGATTCAAAAATTTTACACACCGCTATTTGAAAGTGTGTCAAAATTTTTCACACCGCTTTTTGAAAGTGTGCCGAATTTTTTCACACCGCTTTTTGAAAGTGCGTCAAAATTTTTCACACCGCTTTTTGAAAATGTATCGAATTTTTTCACACCGCTTTTTGAAAATGTGTTGAATTTTTTCACACCGCTTTTTGAAAGTGTGTCGAATTTTTTCACACCGATTTTTGATAGTGTGTCAAAATTTTTCACACCGCTTTTGGAAAGTGTGTCGAATTTTTACACACCGCTTTCTTAAAGTGTGTCAAAATTTGTCACACTGCCATTTGAAAGTGTGTCGAATTTTTTCACACCGCTTTTTGAAAGTGTATCGAATTTTTTCACACCGCTCTTTGAAAGTGTGTCAAAATTTTTCACACCGCTTTTTGAAAGTGTGTCAAATTTTTTCACACCGCTTTTTGAAAGTGTGTCGAATTTTTTCGCACTGCTTTTTGAAAGTGTGTCGAATGTTTTCACACCGCTTTTTGATAGTGTCGAATTTTTTCGCTCTGCTTTTTGAAAGTGTGTCGAATTTTTTCACACCGTTTTTTGAAAGTGTGTCGAATTTTTTCACACCGCCTTTTGAAAGTGTGTCAAAATTTTTCACACCGCTTTTTGAAAGTGTCTCAAAATTTTTCACACCGCTTTTTGAAAGTGTGTCAAAATTTTTCACACCGCTTTTGGAAAGTGTGTCGAATTTTTTCACACAGCTTTTTGAAAGTGTGTCAAAATTTTTCACACCGCTTTTTGAAAGAGTGTCGAATTTTTTCACACCGCTTTTTAAAAGTGTGTCAAAATTTGTCACCGCTTTTTGAAAGTGTATCAAAATTTTTCACACCGCTTTCTAAAAGTGTGTCGAATTTTTTCACACCGTCTTTTGAAAGTGTGTCGAATTTTTTCACACCGCTTTTTGAAAGTGTATCGAATTTTTTCACACCGCTTTTTGAAAGTGTGTCTACTTTTTTCACACCACTTTTTGAAAGTGTGTCGAATTTTTTCTAACCGCTTTTTGAAAGTGTGTTGAATTTTTTCACACCACTTTTTGAAAGTGTGTCGAATTTTTTTCCCACCGCTTTTTGAAAGTGTGTCGAATTTTTTCACACCGCTTTTGAAAGTGTCAAAATTTTTCACACAGCTTTTTGAAAGTGTGTCGAATTTTTTCACACCGATTTTGGAAAGTGTGTCAAAATTTTTCACACCGTTTTTTGAAAGTGTGTCGAATTTTTTCACACCGCTTTTTGAAAGTGTGTCAAAATTTTTCACACCGCTTTTTGAAAGAGTGTCGAATTTTTTCACATCGCTTTTTAAAAGTGTGTCAAAATTTGTCACCGCATTTTGAAAGTGTGTCGAATTTTTTCACACCGCTTTTTGAAAGTGTGTCGAATTTTTTCACACCGCTTTTTGAAAGTGTATCAAAATTTTTCACACCGCTTTCTAAAAGTGTGTCGAATTTTTTCACACCGCCTTTTGAAAATGTGTCGAATTTTTCCACACCGCTTTTTGAAAGTGTATCGAATTTTTTCACACCGGTTTTTAAAGTGTGTCGACTTTTTTCACACCGCTTTTTGAAAGTGTGTCGAATTTTTTCACACCGCTTTTTGAAAGTGTGTCGAATTTTTTCACACCGCTTTTTGAAAGTGTGTCAAAATTTTTCACACAGCTTTTTGAAAGTCTGTCGAATTTTTTCACACCGCTTTTTGAAAGTGTGTCGAATTTTTTCGCACTGCTTTTTGAAAGTGTGTCGAATTTTTTCACACCGCTTTTTGAAAGTGTGTCGAATTTTTTCACACCATTTTTTGAAAGTGTGTCGAATTTTTTCACACCGCTTTTTGAAAGTGTGTCAACATTTTTCACACCGCTTTTTGAAAGTGTGTCAAAATTTTTCACACCGCTTTTTGAAAGTATGTCAAAATTTTTCACACCGCTTTTGGAAAGTGTGTCGAATTTTTTCACACCGCTTTTTGAAAGTGTGTCACAATTTTTCACACAGCTTTTTGAAAATGTGTCGAATTTTTTCACACCGCTTTTTGAAAGTGTCTCGAATTTTTTCACACCGCTTTTTGAAAGTGTGTCAAAATTTTTCACACCGCTTTGGAAAATGTGTCGAATTTTTTCACACCGCTTTTTGAAAGTGTGTCGAATTTTTTCACACCGATTTTTGAAAGTGTGTCAAAATTTTTCACACCGCTTTTGGAAAGTGTGTCGAATTTTTACATACCGCTTTCTTAAAGTGTGTCAAAATTTCTCCACCGCCTTTTGAAAGTGTGTCGAATTTTTTCACACCGCTTTTTGAAAGTGTATCGAATTTTTTCACACCGCTCTTTGAAAGTGTCTCAAAATTTTTCACACCGCTTTTTGAAAGTGTGTCAAAATTTTTCAAACCGCTTTTGGAAAGTGTGTCGAATTTTTTCACACCGCTTTTTGAAAGTGTGTCAAAATTTTTCACACCGCTTTTTGAAAGAGTGTCGAATTTTTTCACACCGCTTTTTAAAAGTGTGTCAAAATTTGTCACACCGCATTTTGAAATTGTGTCGAATTTTTTCACACCACTTTTTGAAAGTGTGTCGAATTTTTTCACACCGCTTTTTGAAAGTGTGTCGAATTTTTTCACACCACTTTTTGAAAGTGTGTCGAATTTTTTTCCCACCGCTTTTTGAAAGTGTGTCGAATTTTTTCACACCGCTTTTTGAAAGTGTCAAAATTTTTCACACAGCTTTTTGAAAGTGTGTCGAATTTTTTCACACCGATTTTGGAAAGTGTGTCAAAATTTTTCACACCGTTTTTTGAAAGTATGTCGAATTTTTTCACACCGCTTTTTGAAAGTGTGTCAAAATTTTTCACACCGCTTTTTGAAAGAGTGTCGAATTTTTTCACATCGCTTTTTAAAAGTGTGTCAAAATTTGTCACCGCATTTTGAAAGTGTGTCGAATTTTTTCAGACCGCTTTTTGAAAGTGTGTCGAATTTTTTCACACCGCTTTTTGGAAGTGTATCAAAATTTTTCACACCGCTTTCTAAAAAGTGTGTCGAATTTTTTCACACCGCTTTTTGAAAGTGTGTCAAAATTTTTCACACCGCTTTTTGAAAATGTATCCAATTTTTTCACACCGCTTTTTGAAAATGTGTTGAATTTTTTCACACCGCTTTTTGAAAGTGTGTCGAATTTTTTCACACCGATTTTTGATAGTGTGTCAAAATTTTTCACACCGCTTTTGGAAAGTGTGTCGAATTTTTACACACCGCTTTCTTAAAGTGTGTCAAAATTTGTCACACTGCCATTTGAAAGTGTGTCGAATTTTTTCACACCGCTTTTTGAAAGTGTATCGAATTTTTTCACACCGCTTTTTGAAAGTGTGTCAAATTTTTTCACACCGCTTTTTGAAAGTGTGTCGAATTTTTTCGCACTGCTTTTTGAAAGTGTGTCGAATTTTTTCACACCGCTTTTTGATAGTGTCGAATTTTTTCGCTCTGCTTTTTGAAAGTGTGTCGAATTTTTTCACACCGTTTTTTGAAAGTGTGTCGAATTTTTTCACACCGCCTTTTGAAAGTGTGTCAAAATTTTTCACACCGCTTTTTGAAAGTGTCTCAAAATTTTTCACACCGCTTTTTGAAAGTGTGTCAAAATTTTTCACACCGCATTTGGAAAGTGTGTCGAATTTTTTCACACAGCTTTTTGAAAGTGTGTCAAAATTTTTCACACCGCTTTTTGAAAGAGTGTCGAATTTTTTCACACCGCTTTTTAAAAGTGTGTCAAAATTTGTCACCGCTTTTTGAAAGTGTATCAAAATTTTTCACACCGCTTTCTAAAAGTGTGTCGAATTTTTTCACACCGTCTTTTGAAAGTGTGTCGAATTTTTTCACACCGCTTTTTGAAAGTGTATCGAATTTTTTCACACCGCTTTTTGAAAGTGTGTCTACTTTTTTCACACCACTTTTTGAAAGTGTGTCGAATTTTTTCACACCGCTTTTTGAAAATGTGTCGAATTTTTTCACACCACTTTTTGAAAGTGTGTCGAATTTTTTTCCCACCGCTTTTTGAAAGTGTGTCGAATTTTTTCACACCGCTTTTTGAAAGTGTCAAAATTTTTCACACAGCTTTTTGAAAGTGTGTCGAATTTTTTCACACCGATTTTGGAAAGTGTGTCAAAATTTTTCACACCGTTTTTTGAAAGTGTGTCGAATTTTTTCACACCGCTTTTTGAAAGTGTGTCAAAATTTTTCACACCGCTTTTTGAAAGAGTGTCGAATTTTTTCACATCGCTTTTTAAAAGTGTGTCAAAATTTGTCACCGCATTTTGAAAGTGTGTCGAATTTTTTCACACCGCTTTTTGAAAGTGTGTCGAATTTTTTCACACCGCTTTTTGAAAGTGTATCAAAATTTTTCACACCGCTTTCTAAAAGTGTGTCGAATTTTTTCACACCGCCTTTTGAAAATGTGTCGAATTTTTCCACACCGCTTTTTGAAAGTGTATCGAATTTTTTCACACCGGTTTTTAAAGTGTGTCGACTTTTTTCACACCGCTTTTTGAAAGTGTGTCGAATTTTTTCACACCGCTTTTTGAAAGTGTGTCGAATTTTTTCACACCGCTTTTTGAAAGTGTGTCAAAATTTTTCACACAGCTTTTTGAAAGTCTGTCGAATTTTTTCACACCGCTTTTTGAAAGTGTGTCGAATTTTTTCGCACTGCTTTTTGAAAGTGTGTCGAATTTTTTCACACCGCTTTTTGAAAGTGTGTCGAATTTTTTCACACCATTTTTTGAAAGTGTGTCGAATTTTTTCACACCGCTTTTTGAAAGTGTGTCAACATTTTTCACACCGCTTTTTGAAAGTGTGTCAAAATTTTTCACACCGCTTTTTGAAAGTGTGTCAAAATTTTTCACACCGCTTTTGGAAAGTGTGTCGAATTTTTTCACACCGCTTTTTGAAAGTGTGTCACAATTTTTCACACCGCTTTTTGAAAATGTGTCGAATTTTTTCACACCGCTTTTTGAAAGTGTCTCGAATTTTTTCACACCGCTTTTTGAAAGTGTGTCAAAATTTTTCACACCGCTTTGGAAAATGTGTCGAATTTTTTCACACCGCTTTTTGAAAGTGTGTCGAATTTTTTCACACCGATTTTTGAAAGTGTGTCAAAATTTTTCACACCGCTTTTGGAAAGTGTGTCGAATTTTTACATACCGCTTTCTTAAAGTGTGTCAAAATTTCTCCACCGCCTTTTGAAAGTGTGTCGAATTTTTTCACACCGCTTTTTGAAAGTGTATCGAATTTTTTCACACCGCTCTTTGAAAGTGTCTCAAAATTTTTCACACCGCTTTTTGAAAGTGTGTCAAAATTTTTCAAACCGCTTTTGGAAAGTGTGTCGAATTTTTTCACACCGCTTTTTGAAAGTGTGTCGAATTTTTTCACACCGCTTTTTGAAAGTGTCAAAATTTTTCACACAGCTTTTTGAAAGTGTGTCGAATTTTTTCACACCGATTTTGGAAAGTGTGTCAAAATTTTTCACACCGTTTTTTGAAAGTGTGTCGAATTTTTTCACACCGCTTTTTGAAAGTGTGTCAAAATTTTTCACACCGCTTTTTGAAAGAGTGTCGAATTTTTTCACATCGCTTTTTAAAAGTGTGTCAAAATTTGTCACCGCATTTTGAAAGTGTGTCGAATTTTTTCACACCGCTTTTTGAAAGTGTGTCGAATTTTTTCACACCGCTTTTTGAAAGTGTGTCGAATTTTTTCACACCGCTTTTTGAAAGTGTATCAAAATTTTTCACACCGCTTTCTAAAAGTGTGTCGAATTTTTTCACACCGCCTTTTGAAAATGTGTCGAATTTTTCCACACCGCTTTTTGAAAGTGTATGGAATTTTTTCACACCGGTTTTTAAAGTGTGTCGACTTTTTTCACACCGCTTTTTGAAAGTGTGTCGAATTTTTTCACACCGCTTTTTGAAAGTGTGTCGAATTTTTTCACACCGCTTTTTGAAAGTGTGTCAAAATTTTTCACACAGCTTTTTGAAAGTCTGTCGAGTTTTTTCACACCGCTTTTTGAAAGTGTGTCGAATTTTTTCGCACTGCTTTTTGAAAGTGTGTCGAATTTTTTCACACCGCTTTTTGAAAGTGTGTCGAATTTTTTCGCACTGCTTTTTGAAAGTGTGTCGAATTTTTTTACACCATTTTTTGAAAGTGTGTCGAATTTTTTCACACCGCTTTTTGAAAGTGTGTCAAAATTTTTCACACCGCTTTTTGAAAGTGTGTCAAAATTTTTCACACCGCTTTTTGAAAGTGTGTCAAAATTTTTCACACCGCTTTTTGAAAGTGTGTCAAAATTTTTCACACCGCTTTTTGAAAGTGTGTCGAATTTTTTCACACCGCTTTTTGAAAGTGTGTCAAAATTTTTCACACCGCTTTTTGAAAATGTATCGAATTTTTTCACACCGCTTTTTGAAAATGTGTTGAATTTTTTCACACCGCTTTTTGAAAGTGTGTCGAATTTTTTCACACCGATTTTTGATAGTGTGTCAAAATTTTTCACACCGCTTTTGGAAAGTGTGTCGAATTTTTACACACCGCTTTCTTAAAGTGTGTCAAAATTTGTCACACTGCCATTTGAAAGTGTGTCGAATTTTTTCACACCGCTTTTTGAAAGTGTATCGAATTTTTTCACACCGCTCTTTGAAAGTGTGTCAAAATTTTTCACACCGCTTTTTGAAAGTGTGTCAAATTTTTTCACACCGCTTTTTGAAAGTGTGTCGAATTTTTTCGCACTGCTTTTTGAAAGTGTGTCGAATTTTTTCACACCGCTTTTTGATAGTGTCGAATTTTTTCGCTCTGCTTTTTGAAAGTGTGTCGAATTTTTTCACACCGTTTTTTGAAAGTGTGTCGAATTTTTTCACACCGCCTTTTGAAAGTGTGTCAAAATTTTTCACACCGCTTTTTGAAAGTGTCTCAAAATTTTTCACACCGCTTTTTGAAAGTGTGTCAAAATTTTTCACACCGCTTTTGGAAAGTGTGTCGAATTTTTTCACACAGCTTTTTGAAAGTGTGTCAAAATTTTTCACACCGCTTTTTGAAAGAGTGTCGAATTTTTTCACACCGCTTTTTAAAAGTGTGTCAAAATTTGTCACCGCTTTTTGAAAGTGTATCAAAATTTTTCACACCGCTTTCTAAAAGTGTGTCGAATTTTTTCACACCGTCTTTTGAAAGTGTGTCGAATTTTTTCACACCGCTTTTTGAAAGTGTATCGAATTTTTTCACACCGCTTTTTGAAAGTGTGTCTACTTTTTTCACACCACTTTTTGAAAGTGTGTCGAATTTTTTCTAACCGCTTTTTGAAAGTGTGTCGAATTTTTTCACACCACTTTTTGAAAGTGTGTCGAATTTTTTTCCCACCGCTTTTTGAAAGTGTGTCGAATTTTTTCACACCGCTTTTTGAAAGTGTCAAAATTTTTCACACAGCTTTTTGAAAGTGTGTCGAATTTTTTCACACCGATTTTGGAAAGTGTGTCAAAATTTTTCACACCGTTTTTTGAAAGTGTGTCGAATTTTTTCACACCGCTTTTTGAAAGTGTGTCAAAATTTTTCACACCGCTTTTTGAAAGAGTGTCGAATTTTTTCACATCGCTTTTTAAAAGTGTGTCAAAATTTGTCACCGCATTTTGAAAGTGTGTCGAATTTTTTCACACCGCTTTTTGAAAGTGTGTCGAATTTTTTCACACCGCTTTTTGAAAGTGTATCAAAATTTTTCACACCGCTTTCTAAAAGTGTGTCGAATTTTTTCACACCGCCTTTTGAAAATGTGTCGAATTTTTCCACACCGCTTTTTGAAAGTGTATCGAATTTTTTCACACCGGTTTTTAAAGTGTGTCGACTTTTTTCACACCGCTTTTTGAAAGTGTGTCGAATTTTTTCACACCGCTTTTTGAAAGTGTGTCGAATTTTTTCACACCGCTTTTTGAAAGTGTGTCAAAATTTTTCACACAGCTTTTTGAAAGTCTGTCGAATTTTTTCACACCGCTTTTTGAAAGTGTGTCGAATTTTTTCGCACTGCTTTTTGAAAGTGTGTCGAATTTTTTCACACCGCTTTTTGAAAGTGTGTCGAATTTTTTCACACCATTTTTTGAAAGTGTGTCGAATTTTTTCACACCGCTTTTTGAAAGTGTGTCAACATTTTTCACACCGCTTTTTGAAAGTGTGTCAAAATTTTTCACACCGCTTTTTGAAAGTATGTCAAAATTTTTCACACCGCTTTTGGAAAGTGTGTCGAATTTTTTCACACCGCTTTTTGAAAGTGTGTCACAATTTTTCACACCGCTTTTTGAAAATGTGTCGAATTTTTTCACACCGCTTTTTGAAAGTGTCTCGAATTTTTTCACACCGCTTTTTGAAAGTGTGTCAACATTTTTCACACCGCTTTGGAAAATGTGTCGAATTTTTTCACACCGCTTTTTGAAAGTGTGTCGAATTTTTTCACACCGATTTTTGAAAGTGTGTCAAAATTTTTCACACCGCTTTTGGAAAGTGTGTCGAATTTTTACATACCGCTTTCTTAAAGTGTGTCAAAATTTCTCCACCGCCTTTTGAAAGTGTGTCGAATTTTTTCACACCGCTTTTTGAAAGTGTATCGAATTTTTTCACACCGCTCTTTGAAAGTGTCTCAAAATTTTTCACACCGCTTTTTGAAAGTGTGTCAAAATTTTTCAAACCGCTTTTGGAAAGTGTGTCGAATTTTTTCACACCGCTTTTTGAAAGTGTGTCAAAATTTTTCACACCGCTTTTTGAAAGAGTGTCGAATTTTTTCACACCGCTTTTTAAAAGTGTGTCAAAATTTGTCACACCGCATTTTGAAATTGTGTCGAATTTTTTCACACCACTTTTTGAAAGTGTGTCGAATTTTTTCACACCGCTTTTTGAAAGTGTGTCGAATTTTTTCACACCACTTTTTGAAAGTGTGTCGAATTTTTTTCCCACCGCTTTTTGAAAGTGTGTCGAATTTTTTCACACCGCTTTTTGAAAGTGTCAAAATTTTTCACACAGCTTTTTGAAAGTGTGTCGAATTTTTTCACACCGATTTTGGAAAGTGTGTCAAAATTTTTCACACCGTTTTTTGAAAGTATGTCGAATTTTTTCACACCGCTTTTTGAAAGTGTGTCAAAATTTTTCACACCGCTTTTTGAAAGAGTGTCGAATTTTTTCACATCGCTTTTTAAAAGTGTGTCAAAATTTGTCACCGCATTTTGAAAGTGTGTCGAATTTTTTCAGACCGCTTTTTGAAAGTGTGTCGAATTTTTTCACACCGCTTTTTGGAAGTGTATCAAAATTTTTCACACCGCTTTCTAAAAAGTGTGTCAAAATTTTTCACACCCCTTTTTAAAAGTGTGTCAAAATTTGTCACACCGCTTCTTGAAAGTGTGTCAAAATTTTTCACACCCCTTTTTAAAAGTGTGTCAAAATTTGTCACACCGCCTTTTGAAAGTGTGTCAAAATTTTTCACACCGCTTTTTGAAAGTGTATCGAATTTTTTCACACCGCTTTTTGAAAGAGTGTCGAATTTTTTCCCACCGCTTTTTGAAAGTGTGCCGAATCTTTTCACACCGCTGTTTGAAAGTGTGTCGAATTTTTTCACACCGTTTTTTGAAAGTGTGTCAAAATTTTTCAGACCGCTTATTGAAAGTGTGTCGAATTTTTTCACACCGCTTTTTGAAACTGTGTCGAATTTTTTCACACCGCTTTTTGAAAGTTTGTCGAATTTTTCCACACCGCTTTTTGAAAGTGTGCCGAATTTTTTCACACCGCTTTTTGAAAGTGTGTCAAAAAGTTTCACACCGCTTTTTGAAGGTGTGTCGAATTTTTTCACACCGCTTTTTAAAGTGTGTCAAAATTTGTCACACCGCCTTTTGAAAGTGTGTCTAATTTTTTCACACCTCTTTTTGAAAGTGTATCGAATTTTTTCACACCGCTTTTTGAAAGCGTGTCGAATTTTTTCACACCGCTTTTTAAAAGTGTGTCGAATTTTTTCACACCGCTTTTTGAAAGTGTGTCGAATTTTTTCACACCGCTTTTTAAAAGTGTGTCAAAATTTGTCACAACGCCTTTTGAAAGTGTGTCGAATTTTTTCACACCGCTTTTTGAAAGTGTATCAAATTTTTTCACACCGCTTTTTGAAAGTGTGTCGAATTTTTTCACACCGCTTTTTGAAAGTGTGTCGAATTTTTTCACACCGCTGTTTGAAAGTATGTCGAATTTTTTCACACCGAATTTTTGAAAGTGTGTCAAAATTATTCAGACCGCTTTTTGAAAGTGTGTCGAATTTTTTCACACCGCTTTTTGAAAGTGTATCAAATTTTTTCACACCGCTTTTTGAAAGTGTGACAAAATTTTTCACACCGCTTTTTGAAAGTGTCTCAAAATTTTTCACACCGCTTTTTTGAAAGTGTGTCGAATTTTTTCACACCGCTTTTTGAAAGTGTGTCAAAATTTTTCACACCGCTTTTTGAAAGTGTCTCAAAATTTTTCACACCGCTTTTTGAAAGTGTGTCAAAATTTTTCACACCGCTTTTGGAAAGTGTGTCGAATTTTTTCACACCGCTTTTTGAAAGTGTGTCAAAATTTTTCACACCGCTTTTTGAAAGAGTGTCGAATTTTTTCACACTGCTTTTTAAAAGTGTGTCAAAATTTGTCATCGCTTTTTGAAAGTGTATCAAAATTTTTCACACCGCTTTCTAAATGTGTGTCGAATTTTTTCACACCGCCTTTTGAAAGTGTGTCGAATTTTTTCACACCGCTTTTTGAAAGTGTATCGAATTTTTTCACACCGCTTTTTGAATGTGTGTCGACTTTTTTCACACCACTTTTTGAAAGTGTGTCGAATTTTTTCACACCGCTTTTTGAAAGTGTGTCGAATTTTTTCACACCACTTTTTGAAAGTGTGTCGAATTTTTTTCCCACCGCTTTTTGAAAGTGTGTCGGATTTTTTCACACCGCTTTTTGAAAGTGTCAAAATTTTTCACACAGCTTTTTGAAAGTGTGTCGAATTTTTTCACACCGATTTTGGAAAGTGTGTCAAAATTTTTCACACCGTTTTTTGAAAGTGTGTCGAATTTTTTCACACCGCTTTTTGAAAGTGTGTCAAAATTTTTCACACCGCTTTTTGAAAGAGTGTCGAATTTTTTCACATCGCTTTTTAAAAGTGTGTCAAAATTTGTCACCGCATTTTGAAAGTGTGTCGAATTTTTTCACACCGCTTTTTGAAAGTGTGTCGAATTTTTTCACACCGCTTTTTGAAAGTGTGTCGAATTTTTTCACACCGCTTTTTGAAAGTGTATCAAAATTTTTCACACCGCTTTCTAAAAGTGTGTCGAATTTTTTCACACCGCCTGTTGAAAATGTGTCGAATTTTTCCACACCGCTTTTTGAAAGTGTATCGAATTTTTTCACACCGCTTTTTGAAAGTGTGTCGACATTTTTCACACCGCTTTTTTAAAGTGTGTCGAATTTTTTCACACCGCTTTTTGAAAGTGTGTCGAATTTTTTCACACCGCTTTTTGAAAGTGTGTCAAAATTTTTCACACAGCTTTTTGAAAGTCTGTCGAATTTTTTCACACCGCTTTTTGAAAGTGTGTCGAATTTTTTCGCACTGCTTTTTGAAAGTGTGTCGAATTTTTTCACACCGCTTTTTGAAAGTGTGTCGAATTTTTTCGCACTGCTTTTTGAAAGTGTGTCGAATTTTTTTACACCATTTTTTGAAAGTGTGTCGAATTTTTTCACACCGCTTTTTGAAAGTGTGTCAAAATTTTTCACACCGCTTTTTGAAAGTGTATCAAAATTTTTCACACCGCTTTCTAAAAGTGTGTCGAATTTTTTCACACCGCCTTTTGAAAGTATCAAAATTTTTCACACCGCTTTTTGAAAGTGTGTCGAATTTTTTCGCACTGCTTTTTGAAAGTGTGTCGAATTTTTTCACACCGCTTTTTGAAACTGTGTCGAATTTTTTCACACCGCTTTTTTAAAAGTTTGTCGAATTTTTTCACACCGCTTTTTGAAAGTGTGCCGAATTTTTTCACATCGCTTTTTGAAAGTGTGTCAAAAAGTTTCACATCGCTTTTTGAAAGTGTGTCGAATTTTTTCACACCGCTTTTTAAAAGTGTGTCAAAATTTGTCACACCGCCTTTTGAAAGTGTGTCTAATTTTTTCACACCGCTTTTTGAAAGTGTATCGAATTTTTTCACACCGCTTTTTGAAAGTGTGTCGAATTTTTTCACACCGCTTTTTGAAAGTGTGTCGAATTTTTTCACACCGCTTTTTGAAAGTGTGTCGAATTTTTTCACACCGCTTTTTGAAAGTGTGTCAAAATTTTTCACAACGCTTTGTGAAAGTGTGTCGAATTTTTTCACACCGCTTCTTGAAAGTGTGTCAAAATTGTTCACACGCGGTGTGAAAAAATTCGACACACTTTCAGAAAGCGGGGTGAAAAAAATTCGACACACTTTCACAAAGCGTTGTGAAAAATTTTGACACACTTTCAAAAAGCGGGGTGAAAAAAATTCGACACACTTTCACAAAGCGTTGTGACAAATTTTGACACACTTTTAAAAAGGGGTGTGAAAAATTTTGACACACTTTCAAGAAGCGGTGTGACAAATTTTGACACACTTTTAAAAAGGGGTGTGAAACATTTTGACACACTTTCAAGAAGCGGTGTGAAAAAATTCGACACACTTTCACAAAGCGGTGTGATTCGACACACTTTCAAAAAGCGGTGAGAAAAATTTTGACACACTTTTAAAAAGGGGTGTGAAAAATTTTTACACACCGCTTTTTGAAAGTGTGTCGAATTTTTTCACACCACTTTTTGAAAGTGTGTCGAATTTTTTTCCCACCGCTTTTTGAAAGTGTGTCGAATTTTTTCACACCGCTTTTTGAAAGTGTCAAAATTTTTCACACAGCTTTTTGAAAGTGTGTCGAATTTTTTCACACCGATTTTGGAAAGTGTGTCAAAATTTTTCACACCGTTTTTTGAAAGTGTGTCGAATTTTTTCACACCGCTTTTTGAAAGTGTGTCAAAATTTTTCACACCGCTTTTTGAAAGAGTGTCGAATTTTTTCACATCGCTTTTTAAAAGTGTGTCAAAATTTGTCACCGCATTTTGAAAGTGTGTCGAATTTTTTCACACCGCTTTTTGAAAGTGTGTCGAATTTTTTCACACCGCTTTTTGAAAGTGTATCGAATTTTTTCACACCGCTTTTTGAAAGTGTGTCGACTTTTTTCACACCGCTTTTTGAAAGTGTGTCGAATTTTTTCACACCGCTTTTTGAAAGTGTGTCAAAATTTTTCACACAGCTTTTTGAAAGTCTGTCGAATTTTTTCACACCGCTTTTTGAAAGTGTGTCGAATTTTTTCGCACTGCTTTTTGAAAGTGTGTCGAATTTTTTCACACCGCTTTTTGAAAGTGTGTCGAATTTTTTCGCACTGCTTTTTGAAAGTGTGTCGAATTTTTTTACACCATTTTTTGAAAGTGTGTCGAATTTTTTCACACCGCTTTTTGAAAGTGTGTCAAAATTTTTCACACCGCTTTTTGAAAGTGTATCAAAATTTTTCACACCGCTTTCTAAAAGTGTGTCGAATTTTTTCACACCGCCTTTTGAAAGTATCAACATTTTTCACACCGCTTTTTGAAAGTGTGTCGAATTTTTTCGCACTGCTTTTTGAAAGTGTGTCGAATTTTTTCACACCGCTTTTTGAAACTGTGTCGAATTTTTTCACACCGCTTTTTGAAAGTTTGTCGAATTTTTTCACACCGCTTTTTGAAAGTGTGCCGAATTTTTTTACATCGCTTTTTGAAAGTGTGTCAAAAAGTTTCACACCGCTTTTTGAAAGTGTGTCGAATTTTTTCACACCGCTTTTTAAAAGTGTGTCAAAATTTGTCACACCGCCTTTTGAAAGTGTGTCTAATTTTTTCACACCGCTTTTTGAAAGTGTATCGAATTTTTTCACACCGCTTTTTGAAAGTGTGTCGAATTTTTTCACACCGCTTTTTGAAAGTGTGTCGAATTTTTTCACACCGCTTTTTGAAAGTGTGTCGAATTTTTTCACACCGCTTTTTGAAAGTGTGTCAAAATTTTTCACAACGCTTTGTGAAAGTGTGTCGAATTTTTTTCACACCGCTTTCTGAAAGTGTGTCGAATTTTTTCACACCGCTTCTTGAAAGTGTGTAAAAATTTTTCACACCCCTTTTTAAAAGTGTGTCAAAATTTGTCACACCGCCTTTTGAAAGTGTGTCAAAATTTTTCTCACCGCTTTTTGAAAGTGTGTCGAATCACACCGCTTTGTGAAAGTGTGTCGAATTTTTTCACACCGCTTCTTGAAAGTGTGTCAAAATTTTTCACACCCCTTTTTAAAAGTGTGTCAAAATTTGTCACACCGCTTCTTGAAAGTGTGTCAAAATTTTTCACACCCCTTTTTAAAAGTGTGTCAAAATTTGTCACAACGCTTTGTGAAAGTGTGTCGAATTTTTTTCACCCCGCTTTTTGAAAGTGTGTCGAATTTTTTCACACCGCTTCTTGAAAGTGTGTCAAAATTGTTCACACCCCTTTTTAAAAGTGTGTCAAAATGTGTCACACCGCCTTTTGAAAGTGTGTCAAAATTTTTCTCACCGCTTTTTGAAAGTGTGTCGAATTTTTTCACACCGCTTCTTGAAAGTGTGTCAAAATTTTTCACACCCCTTTTTAAAAGTGTGTCAAAATTTGTCACACCGCCTTTTGAAAGCGTGTCAAAATTTTTCACACCGCTTTTTGAAAGTGTGTCAAAATTTTTCACACCGCTTTTTGAAAGTGTGGCGAATTTTTTCACACCGCTTTATGAAAGTGTGTCAAAATTTTTCACACCGCTTTTTGAAAGTGTGTCGAATTTTTTCACACCGCTTTTTGAAAGCGTGTCAAAGTTTTTCACACCGCTTTTTGAAAGTGTGTCGAATTTTCTCACACCGCTTCTTGAAAGTGTGTCAAAATTTTTCACACCGCTTTTTAAAAGTGTGTCAAAATTTGTCACACCGCCTTTTGAAAGTGTGTCGAATTTTTTCACACCGCTTTTTTAAAGTGTATTGAATTTTTTCACACCGCTTTTTGAAAGTGTGTCGATTTTTTTCACACCGCTTTTTGAAAGTGTGTCGAATTTTTTCACACCGCTTTTTGAAAGTGTGTCGAATTTTTTCACACCGCTTTTTGAAAGTGTGTCAACATTTTTCATACCGCTTTTTGAAAGTGTGTCGAATTTTTTCACACCGCTTTTTGAAAGTGTGTCGAATTTTCTCACACCGCTTCTTGAAAGTGTGTCAAAATTTTTCACACCGCTTTTTAAAAGTGTGTCAAAATTTGTCACACCGCCTTTTGAAAGTGTGTCGAATTTTTTCACACCGCTTTTTGAAAGTGTATTGAATTTTTTCACACCGCTTTTTGAAAGTGTGTCGAATTTTTTCACACCGCTTTTTGAAAGTGTGTTGAATTTTTTCACACCGCTTTTTGAAACTGTGTCGGATTTTTTCACACCGCTTTTTGAATGTTTGTCGAATTTTTTCACACCGCTTTTTGAAAGTGTGCCGAATTTTTTCACATCGCTTTTTGAAAGTGTGTCAAAAAGTTTCACACCGCTTTTTGAATGTGTGTCGAATTTTTTCACACCGCTTTTTAAAAGTGCGTAAAATTTGTCACACCGCCTTTTGAAAGTGTGTCTAATTTTTTCACACCGCTTTTTGAAAGTGTGTCGAATTTTTTCACACCGTTTTTTGAAAGTGTGTCAAAATTTTTCACACCGCTTTTGGAAAGTGTGTCGAATTTTTTCACACCGCTTTTTGAAAGTGTGTCGAATTTTTTCACACCACTTTTTGAAAGTGTGTCGAATTTTTTTCCCACCGCTTTTTGAAAGTGTGTCGAATTTTTTCACACCGCTTTTTGAAAGTGTATCAAAATTTTTCACACCGCTTTCTAAAAGTGTGTCGAATTTTTTCACACCGCCTGTTGAAAATGTGTCGAATTTTTCCACACCGCTTTTTGAAAGTGTATCGAATTTTTTCACACCGCTTTTTGAAAGTGTGTCGACTTTTTTCACACCGCTTTTTGAAAGTGTGTCGAATTTTTTCACACCGCTTTTTGAAAGTGTGTCGAATTTTTTCACACCGCTTTTTGAAAGTGTGTCAAAATTTTTCACACAGCTTTTTGAAAGTCTGTCGAATTTTTTCACACCGCTTTTTGAAAGTGTGTCGAATTTTTTCGCACTGCTTTTTGAAAGTGTGTCGAATTTTTTCACACCATTTTTTGAAAGTGTGTCGAATTTTTTCACACCGCTTTTTGAAAGTGTGTCAAAATTTTTCACACCGCTTTTTGAAAGTGTATCAAAATTTTTCACACCGCTTTCTAAAAGTGTGTCGAATTTTTTCACACCGCCTTTTGAAAGTATCAAAATTTTTCACACCGCTTTTTGAAAGTGTGTCGAATTTTTTCGCACTGCTTTTTGAAAGTGTGTCGAATTTTTTCACACCGCTTTTTGAAACTGTGTCGAATTTTTTCACACCGCTTTTTGAAAGTTTGTCGAATTTTTTCACACCGCTTTTTGAAAGTGTGCCGAATTTTTTCACATCGCTTTTTGAAAGTGTGTCAAAAAGTTTCACACCGCTTTTTGAAAGTGTGTCGAATTTTTTCACACCGCTTTTTAAAAGTGTGTCAAAATTTGTCACACCGCTTTTTGAAAGTGTGTCTAATTTTTTCACACCGCTTTTTGAAAGTGTATCGAATTTTTTCACACCGCTTTTTGAAAGTGTGTTGAATTTTTTCACACCGCTTTTTGAAAGTGTGTCGAATTTTTTCACACCGCTTTTTGAAAGTGTGTCGAATTTTTTCACACCGCTTTTTGAAAGTGTGTCAAAATTTTTCACAACGCTTTGTGAAAGTGTGTCGAATTTTTTTCACCCCGCTTTCTGAAAGTGTGTCGAATTTTTTCACACCGCTTTTGGAAAGTGTGTCGAATTTTTTCACACCGCTTTTTGAAAGTGTGTCAAAATTTTTCACACCGCTTTTTGAAAGAGTGTCGAATTTTTTCACACTGCTTTTTAAAAGTGTGTCAAAATTTGTCACCGCTTTTTGAAAGTGTGTCGAATTTTTTCACACCGCTTTTTGAAAGTGTATCGAATTTTTTCACACCGCTTTTTGAAAGTGTGTCGACTTTTTTCACACCACTTTTTGAAAGTGTGTCGAATTTTTTCACACCGCTTTTTGAAAGTGTGTCGAATTTTTTCACACCACTTTTTGAAAGTGTGTCGAATTTTTTTCCCACCGCTTTTTGAAAGTGTGTCGAATTTTTTCACACCGCTTTTTGAAAGTGTCAAAATTTTTCACACAGCTTTTTGAAAGTGTGTCGAATTTTTTCACACCGATTTTGGAAAGTGTGTCAAAATTTTTCACACCGTTTTTTGAAAGTGTGTCGAATTTTTTCACACCGCTTTTTGAAAGTGTGTCAAAATTTTTCACACCGCTTTTTGAAAGAGTGTCGAATTTTTTCAAATCGCTTTTTAAAAGTGTGTCAAAATTTGTCACCGCATTTTGAAAGTGTGGCGAATTTTTTCACACCGCTTTTTGAAAGTGTGTCGACTTTTTTCACGCCACTTTTTGAAAGTGTGTCGAATTTTTTCACACCGCTTTTTGAAAGTGTGTCGAATTTTTTCACACCACTTTTTGAAAGTGTGCCGAATTTTTTTCACACCGCTTTTTGAAAGTGTGTCGAATTTTTTCACACCGCTTTTTGAAAGTGTGTCGACTTTTTTCACGCCACTTTTTGAAAGTGTGTCGAATTTTTTCACACCGCTTTTTGAAAGTGTGTCGACTTTTTTCACGCCACTTTTTGAAAGTGTGTCGAATTTTTTCACACCGCTTTTTGAAAGTGTGTCGAATTTTTTCACACCACTTTTTGAAGGTGTGTCGAATTTTTTCACACCGCTTTTTGAAAGTGTATCGAATTTTTTCACACCGCTTTTTGAAAGTGTGTCGACTTTTTTCACGCCACTTTTTGAAAGTGTGTCGAATTTTTTCACACCGCTTTTTGAAAGTGTGTCGAATTTTTTCACACCACTTTTTGAAAGTGTGCCGAATTTTTTTCACACCGCTTTTTGAAAGTGTGTCGAATTTTTTCACACCGCTTTTTGAAAGTGTATCAAAATTTTTCACACCGCTTTCTAAAAGTGTGTCGAATTTTTTCACACCGCCTTTTGAAAGTGTGTCGAATTTTTTCACACCGTTTTTGGAAAGTGTATCGAATTTTTTCACACCGCTTTTTAAAGTGTGTCGAATTTTTTCACACCGCTTTTTGAAAGTGTCAACATTTTTCACACAGCTTTTTGAAAGTGTGCCGAATTTGTTCACATCGCTTTTGGAAAGTGTGTAAAAATTTTTCACACCGTTTTTTGAAAGTGTGTCGAATTTTTTCACACCGCTTTTTGAAAGTGTGTCAAAATTTTTCACACCGCTTTTTGAAAGAGTGTCGAATTTTTTCACATCGCTTTTTAAAAGTGTGTCAAAATTTGTCACCGCATTTTGAAAGTGTGCCGAATTTTTTCACACCGCTTTTTGAAAGTGTATCGAATTTTTTCACACCGCTTTTTGAAAGTGTGTCGACTTTTTTCACGCCACTTTTTGAAAGTGTGTCGAATTTTTTCACACCGCCTTTTGAAAATGTGTCGAATTTTTTCACACCGCTTTTTGAAAGTGTGTCAAAATTTTTCACACCGCTTTTTGAAAGTGTGTCAAAATTTTTCACACCGCTTTTTGAAAGTGTGGAAAAATTTTTCACACCGCTTTTGGAAAGTGTGTCGAATTTTTTCCCACCGCTTTTTGAAAGTGTGTCAAAATTTTTCACACCGCTTTTTGAAAATGTGTCGAATTTTTTCACACCGCTTTTTGAAAGTGTGCCGAATTTTTTCACACCGCTTTTTGAAAGTGTGTCAAAATTTTTCACACCGCTTTTTGAAAATGTGTCGAATTTTTTCACACAGCTTTTTGAAAGTGTGTCGAATTTTTTCACACCGATTTTTGAAAGTGTGTCAAAATTTTTCACACCGCTTTTGGAAAGTGTGTCAAAATTTTTCACACCGCTTTCTGAAAGTGTCTCAAAATTTTTCACACCGCTTTTTGAAAGTGTGTCAAAATTTTTCACACCGCTTTTGGAAAGTATGTCGAATTTTTTCACACCGCTTTTTGAAAGTGTGTCGAATTTTTTCACACCGCTTTTTGAAAGGGTGTCACAATTTTTCACACAGCTTTTTGAAAGTCTGTCGAATTTTTTCACACCGCTTTTTGAAAGTGTGTCGAATTTTTTCACACCGATTTTTGAAAGTGTGTCAAAATTTTTCACACCGCTTTTGGAAAGTGTGTAGAATTTTTACACACCGCTTTCTTAAAGTGTGTCAAAATTTGTCACACCGCCTTTTGAAAGTGTGTCGAATTTTTTTACACCGCTTTTTGAAAGTGTATCGAATATTTTCACACCGCTCTTTGGAAGTGTGTCAAAATTTTTCACACCGCTTTTTGAAAGTGTGTCAAATTTTTTCACACCGCTTTTTGAAAGTGTGTCGAATTTTTTCGCACTGCTTTTTGAAAGTGTGTCGAATTTTTTCACACCGCTTTTTGATAGTGTCGAATTTTTTCGCACTGCTTTTTGAAAGTGTGTCGAATTTTTTCACACCGTTTTTTGAAAGTGTGTCGAATTTTTTCACACCGCTTTTTGAAAGTGTGTCAAAATTTTTCACACCGCTTTTTGAAAGTGTCTCAAAATTTTTCACACCGCTTTTTGAAAGTGTGTCAAAATTTTTCACACCGCTTTTGGAAAGGGTGTCGAATTTTTTCACACCGCTTTTTGAAAGTGTGTCAAAATTTTTCACACCGCTCTTTGAAAGAGTGTCGAATTTTTTCACACCGCTTTTTAAAAGTGTGTCAAAATTTGTCACCGCTTTTTGAAAGTGTATCAAAATTTTTCACACCGCTTTCTAAATGTGTGTCGAATTTTTTCACACCGCCTTTTGAAAGTGTGTCGAATTTTTTCACACCGCTTTTTGATAGTGTCGAATTTTTTCGCACTGCTTTTTGAAAGTGTGTCGAATTTTTTCACACCGTTTTTTGAAAGTGTGTCGAATTTTTTCACACCGCTTTTTGAAAGTGTGTCAAAATTTTTCACACCGCTTTTTGAAAGTGTCTCAAAATTTTTCACACCGCTTTTTGAAAGTGTGTCAAAATTTTTCACACCGCTTTTGGAAAGTGTGTCGAATTTTTTCACACCGCTTTTTGAAAGTGTGTCAAAATTTTTCACACCGCTTTTTGAAAGAGTGTCGAATTTTTTCACACTGCTTTTTAAAAGTATGTCAAAATTTGTCATCGCTTTTTGAAAGTGTATCAAAATTTTTCACACCGCTTTCTAAATGTGTGTCGAATTTTTTCACACCGCCTTTTGAAAGTGTGTCGAATTTTTTCACACCGCTTTTTGAAAGTGTATCGAATTTTTTCACACCGCTTTTTGAAAGTGTGTCGACTTTTTTCACACCACTTTTTGAAAGTGTGTCGAATTTTTTCACACCGCTTTTTGAAAGTGTGTCGAATTTTTTCACACCACTTTTTGAAAGTGTGTCGAATTTTTTTCCCACCGCTTTTTGAAAGTGTGTCGAATTTTTTCACACCGCTTTTTGAAAGTGTCAAAATTTTTCACACAGCTTTTTGAAAGTGTGTCGAATTTTTTCACACCGATTTTGGAAAGTGTGTCAAAATTTTTCACACCGTTTTTTGAAATTGTGTCGAATTTTTTCACACCGCTTTTTGAAAGTGTGTCAAAATTTTTCACACCGCTTTTTGAAAGAGTGTCGAATTTTTTCACATCGCTTTTTAAAAGTGTGTCAAAATTTGTCACCGCATTTTGAAAGTGTGTCGAATTTTTTCACACCGCTTTTTGAAAGTGTGTCGAATTTTTTCACACCGCTTTTTGAAAGTGTGTCGAATTTTTTCACACCGCTTTTTGAAAGTGTATCAAAATTTTTCACACCGCTTTCTAAAAGTGTGTCGAATTTTTTCACACCGCCTGTTGAAAATGTGTCAAATTTTTCCACACCGCTTTTTGAAAGTGTATCGAATTTTTTCACACCGCTTTTTGAAAGTGTGTCGACTTTTTTCACACCGCTTTTTGAAAGTGTGTCGAATTTTTTCACACCGCTTTTTGAAAGTGTGTCGAATTTTTTCACACCGCTTTTTGAAAGTGTGTCAAAATTTTTCACAACGCTTTGTGAAAGTGTGTCGAATTTTTTCACACCGCTTTTTGAAAGTGTGTCGAATTTTTTCGCACTGCTTTTTGAAAGTGTGTCGAATTTTTTCACACCGCTTTTTGAAAGTGTGTCGAATTTTTTCACACCGCTTTTTGAAAGTGTGTCAAAATTTTTCACACAGCTTTTTGAAAGTCTGTCGAATTTTTTCACACCGCTTTTTGAAAGTGTGTCGAATTTTTTCGCACTGCTTTTTGAAAGTGTGTCGAATTTTTTCACACCGCTTTTTGAAAGTGTGTCGAATTTTTTCGCACTGCTTTTTGAAAGTGTGTCGAATTTTTTTACATCATTTTTTGAAAGTGTGTCGAATTTTTTCACACCGCTTTTTGAAAGTGTGTCAAAATTTTTCACACCGCTTTTTGAAAGTGTATCAAAATTTTTCACACCGCTTTCTAAAAGTGTGTCGAATTTTTTCACACCGCCTTTTGAAAGTATCAAAATTTTTCACACCGCTTTTTGAAAGTGTGTCGAATTTTTTCGCACTGCTTTTTGAAAGTGTGTCGAATTTTTTCACACCGCTTTTTGAAACTGTGTCGAATTTTTTCACACCGCTTTTTGAAAGTTTGTCGAATTTTTTCACACCGCTTTTTGAAAGTGTGCCGAATTTTTTCACATCGCTTTTTGAAAGTGTGTCAAAAAGTTTCACACCGCTTTTTGAAAGTGTGTCGAATTTTTTCACACCGCTTTTTAAAAGTGTGTCAAAATTTGTCACACCGCCTTTTGAAAGTGTGTCTAATTTTTTCACACCGCTTTTTGAAAGTGTATCGAATTTTTTCACACCGCTTTTTGAAAGTGTGTCGAATTTTTTCACACCGCTTTTTGAAAGTGTGTCGAATTTTTTCACACCGCTTTTTGAAAGTGTGTCGAATTTTTTCACACCGCTTTTTGAAAGTGTGTCAAAATTTTTCACAACGCTTTGTGAAAGTGTGTCGAATTTTTTTCACCCCGCTTTCTGAAAGTGTGTCGAATTTTTTCACACCGCTTCTTGAAAGTGTGTAAAAATTTTTCACACCCCTTTTTAAAAGTGTGTCAAAATTTGTCACACCGCCTTTTGAAAGTGTGTCAAAATTTTTCTCACCGCTTTTTGAAAGTGTGTCGAATCACACCGCTTTGTGAAAGTGTGTCGAATTTTTTCACACCGCTTCTTGAAAGTGTGTCAAAATTTTTCACACCCCTTTTTAAAAGTGTGTCAAAATTTGTCACACCGCTTCTTGAAAGTGTGTCAAAATTTTTCACACCCCTTTTTAAAAGTGTGTCAAAATTTTTCACAACGCTTTGTGAAAGTGTGTCGAATTTTTTTCACCCCGCTTTTTGAAAGTGTGTCGAATTTTTTCACACCGCTTCTTGAAAGTGTGTCAAAATTGTTCACACCCCTTTTTAAAAGTGTGTCAAAATGTGTCACACCGCCTTTTGAAAGTGTGTCAAAATTTTTCTCACCGCTTTTTGAAAGTGTGTCGAATTTTTTCACACCCCTTCTTGAAAGTGTGTCAAAATTTTTCACACCCCTTTTTAAAAGTGTGTCAAAATTTGTCACACCGCCTTTTGAAAGCGTGTCAAAATTTTTCACACCGCTTTTTGAAAGTGTGTCAAAATTTTTCACACCGCTTTTTGAAAGTGTGGCGAATTTTTTCACACCGCTTTATGAAAGTGTGTCAAAATTTTTCACACCGCTTTTTGAAAGTGTGTCGAATCACACCGCTTCTTGAAAGTGTGTCAAAATTTTTCTCACCGCTTTTTGAAAGTGTGTCAAAATTTTTCACACCTCTTTTTGAAAGTGTGTCGAATTTGTAGCATGATTCTACGGTTGTCAATGCCAGCACAAGCATTTAATGTGCATAAGCAAAAGATTATCAAATTGCAGCGACCACTTGACTCAATGTTGCTGACCGTCGCTGCTGCGCATAACGCTACAATGGTATGCGCACACGCGAGGATCATTTGACACTTCGCTGAGTGGCCGCCGACAGTATTGGTATGCATATAATCTACACAATGTGTGTTGTTGTTGTGTTGCTTTGCTAGTGATCATGTATGGCTCTTTACCGTGGGAATTATTATGTTTATATGGAGAACGGGCGCGTGTCATATTGCACCCACTTGTCCCATGGTTAGCACACACACAAACCAGTGCAATATTATTTAATATAGAATATACTTAAGAATATAACAAACACACAAACCCATAGAATATACTTAAGAATATGACAAACACACAAACCCATAGAATATAATTAAGTACTTAACAACCACACAAACCTATAGAATATAGCTAAACATTTAACATACACACAAACCTATGTATTTAGTATTAAGCCAATACAAATTGTATTAGAATTAAGGGATTGACTTGGAATTGTCAAGTCATCAAAATTATAGTATAAAAGAAGGGACATTTTCCCTCATAGGATTATTCAATAAACCAAAGCTCAACAGTGCGTTTCATAAGACGCATTTAAAACCCAAAAAGAACCGTCTTTCATTACATGGCGATCCTGCCACTATTCTGGAAGTGCTGCAATTATTAGCACCCAGAATATAGAAGTGGTCCTGTCAGTCCTGAGTGCTAATTTTTCAAAGCACCAAAAGCAAGTCAATCCTGCCTAGGCATTGGTGTGCTAAATTTATAAGCACCAATAACAACTGGTATGCTCAAAAGCACCCAAAATAAATTTTTATATCCTGACGGACAGCCAAAAATCCGTCAGTTGCGTGAAGGAAGATCCGCCTAGCTTAAAGGCATGAAGGAATTTCCACCAGGACGAGGTCCTCAACCAATAACTTTGGAGGAATATAGAAGACACACACAGAGGAATACACAAAACCCAGGAGCGCCGAATACCAAAAAGATAACCAAAAAGAAGGGGTCTGTTGCGAATGGTCTACATCAAACCAATTGTTATATCGAATTCATGACGTAAAAGTGAATGGTAAATATATATATAGAACAATAAAATTTTAATTTATCCAACGTGCTCCTTAAGGGTTGCACTGGAAGGGCCTATAAGCGTTAACCGCTCGAGGCAACTTAGGGATAACTAAATAATAAAAAAAAAAGAAAAAAAAAAGTATTTTGAAATAACAATTTAGCTTAAGTTAAAGCATTTTTTTATATATTAAAGAAAATAATAAAAAGGGTTAGACCCATCTAATGTAAAAAAAAAAAAAAAATTTTAATTCAATTATAACAAGTTTTGATTACATATTGGCTATTTTTATAAGATTCCTCTAGTATGAATAGGGTAAAATCTGAGTCTAAGAATCCGATTGAGGATAGTTCACAAGTAAAGCCAAAAATTTCCAATGAAAAATATTTGGTATGGTTGACCAAACATTGGCAAATAATAGGTATGGATAGGTCACCAACTATGGAGGAGGTAACTACTAGAAATTCAATAGAAGAAGAAACAATTAAAATGTTCATTTTAAAATTTAAAATTTTTTTTTTATTTTGTTAATATGTGCCAAACACAAACAAAACTAGATAGGCCAACGGCCAATGTCGTAAACGAGGTAGAAATTCAGCAAGATAAAATAAATTTAAATAAGATCGAAATCTGTCTGATAGTAATAACTATTTTGATGGTGTTGAATTTTGTGCTTCGCATTTATGGTATGCATAATAGAAGATTGAAGAAAAGATACTTAAGCAAAGCCAATGATTTGGACAAAATATAAATGGACTGGAAAGACATCTTACAGAAATTGAGACGAATAAAAGAAGACTTCGACAGGTCATACAAATGTTTGAACATAGAAAGAAGCGCGAGGGACGAAACTATTACAAAGCATGTTGGAGTTTTGCTGGACAGATTTGAACGAATTAGAGTAATATTAAACGTAAATTATAATAGACTCACTGCTCCTCAAAAGGCTGCAGCTGATGGGTTTTTCTCAGACATAAGAAGTAGAATAGTGAATATATTAGATAAAAAAGGCTTAGATATAAAAATACCAAATACACTTCACGAAGAGGTTGTATATAAATTAGAAAAAGCAGATTCAGGGGCAGAAGAAGTCCTAATAAGATTGTTTGATAACGAGGAGAATTCACATACACTGGCAAAAATGACGCAAACAGTGGTAGAATTTTTGAACACAGCTTCAAAGCTTGTTTCGGATTTTGATGGAAAATCTGAAAATTTGCGTTCTTTTCTTGACTCTTTGTCATTGGTAGACTCAATAAAGGGCACTCACGAGTCCGTCGCAGTGTCTCTTGTTAAAACCAAATTGAAGGGAAATGCAAGAAATTTACTGAGTAATGAGACAACAATTGCTGAAATTATAAACAAATTAAATGCCTCCGTGAAGGGTGAATCCGTCGAGGTATTATCAGCAAAAATAATGAACATAAAGCAGGGCGGTAAAACTGCAAATACTTACTGCAGCGAAGTGGAGAATTTAACAAAATCTTTGGAGAATGCTTATATATCGGATGGTTTGCCATCCGAGATAGCGAGTAAATACTCTCTACAGGTTGCAGTAAAAGCTTTGACCAAGAACTGTTCAATTGATAAAGTGAAACTTATCATGGAAGCGGGTCAGTTTAACAGCATGAACGAGGCTGTTAGTAAATTTGTAAATAGTTGCACTGAAGCAACAGGACAACAAAATGCTATATTGTACTTTGGGCAGAAACCCACATATAGCAATTATCGTGGAAACAACAGAAGATTTCGTGGTAGAAACAATTATCCACGAAACAACAAAAATAATAACAACTTCAGACCCCCACAAAGACCAGAAAATAACAGAAATAGACGTAGAAGTGGAAACTACGTAAGAGCAACTGACTCATATGAAAATGGTTCGGAAAACTCCGACACCCCCCTAAGATAAATTCAACACATAATAAAATATACAACCTCAATCTCAACTTAAGCTTTTTTGTACATATGGAAATTAATAATACTAACCACATAGTAACATTGTTGGTAGACACAGGAGCAGATATTTCAGTCGTAAAAAATAATTTTTTCAAACCCCAACAAATAAATAAAAACATTACTACAACAATAACAGGAATAGGACAGGGATACTTGAAATCCATAGGAAAAATATTCTTGGAAATGAAATTTAAAAGCTTTTTAATACCACATTACTTTCAAGTGGTTCAGAACAATTTTCCCATACCTTGTGATGGAATTATTGGTTTGGACTTCTTGAAAAGATATAATTGTGTTTTGGATTTCAATGAAGAACATGACTATCTTGTTCTAAGACCCTCTAATCTGCATCATGCAATAGACATTCCAATAACAAATAATCATAATGAGATAACACTACCACCAAGATCAGAAGTGATAAGGCAAATTAAATTTGAAAATCTTAAAAATGAAATATTGATACCAAATCAAGAAGTAACAACAGGCGTTTTTATACCAAATATTATAGTCAAATCCAACAAAGCTTTTATTCGTTTTTTAAATACTAATGATAGTATAATTTCAATCAAACAGGATAGGATTAAAACCGAAAACATCTCTGACTATAATGTAATTACACAAAATTTGAACAAAATTGAAAATAGACAATCAAAAGTTATGGATATTTTAAAGAAAAACTTCCCAGAACAATTTAAACCTACACTAACAAAAATTTGCAAAGAGTATAGTGACATTTTTGGTTTGGAAACAGAAACAATATCTACTAACAATTTCTATGAGCAAAAGTTGAGATTGAATGACAAACAGCCAGTATATATTAAAAACTATCGTATACCGCATTCGCATAAGGATGAAATTAACAAACAGGTTAGAAAACTAATAGATGATAAAATAGTTGAACCATCATTTTCGGAATACAATAGTCCAATTTTGTTGGTTCCCAAAAAATCACTTCCGGGTTCGGATGAGAAAAGATGGCGACTTGTGATAGACTACAGGCAAATAAATAAAAAATTGTTATCGGATAAATTCCCATTGCCTAGAATTGATGATATTCTAGACCAACTTGGCAGAGCAAAGTATTTTTCTTGTTTAGACTTAATGTCGGGATTTCACCAGATAGGATTAGAGAAAAACTCCAGAGACTTGACATCGTTCTCTACGACCAATGGCTCCTACAGGTTTACTAGACTACCTTACGGCCTAAAGATAGCGCCAAATTCCTTCCAAAGAATGATGACAATTGCTTTCAGTGGCCTGAAGCCAGATCAGGCATTTCTCTATATGGATGACTTGGTCGTACTGGGATGCTCCGAAAAGCATATGCTTTCAAATTTAAAGGATGTTTTTAATCTCTGTCGTAGATACAATCTTAAGCTAAATCCTGAAAAGTGTTCATTCTTCATGAGAGAGGTAACTTACCTTGGACATAAATGTACTGATAAGGGAATACTACCGGATGATAGTAAATACTCGGTGATCGAAAACTATCCGACGCCCAAGGACGCGGATAGTGCAAAAAGGTTTGTAGCCTTTTGTAATTATTACCGGAGGTTTATCAAAAATTTTTCCGAATATTCTAGACATCTTACACGATTGTCCAAAAAGGGAGTGCCATTTGAATGGACAGAAGATTGCGAATTTGCATTTAGATACTTAAAGAAAGCATTAATTAATCCAACATTACTTCAGTACCCCGACTTTGCTAAGGAATTTTGTATAACAACAGACGCAAGCAAGCATGCATGCGGTGCTGTTTTGACTCAAGAACATCAGGGTAAACAACTTCCCATAGCATACGCTTCAAAAACATTTACAAAGGGTGAAAGTAATAAATCAACCATTGAACAAGAATTAACTGCCATACACTGGGCTATCACATATTTCAGGCCATATATCTATGGAAAACACTTTTTAGTTCGTACTGACCATAGACCTCTTTCGTATCTGTTCTCAATGAGAAACCCAAGTTCCAAATTAACGAGAATGAGACTGGATCTGGAAGAATATGATTTTACAGTTGAATACCTTAGGGGGAAGGACAATTATGTCGCGGATGCATTGTCGCGAATTACTATAGATGATTTTAAGGAGATTAATAAAAAAGTATCGTGCGTATTAAAAGTCACGACAAGGTCGGCGATTAAACAAAAAGACAGTAGTAGAATAAATAATCAGCATAAAACAAATAAAACAGATGTATTAGATGAGCCCAAAATATATGTACCAATTAAGAATAGTGACGTCAGAAAGTATTATAAATTAAAGATTTATCCCAATAAATGCTACATAAAGAAGGGAAAATCAATATTAGCTAGCATAAATATAAATGATATATTTACTAAAGAGAAACTTGACTTAGGACAATTTTTCTCTAGGCTCGAGAAAGCGGCCAGTAAATTAAATATCAATAAACTACAAGTAGCACCTAGTGAGAAAATTTTCGAATTTATCTCAAAGTTTGAATTTAGAAATATGGGCAATAAGGTACTAAATAAAATTAAAATAGCGCTATTAAATGAAATAAAGATATTAGATATAAAGAATTCTAAGGAAATTCTAGAAATCATGCTGAAATATCATGATGACCCTATCGAAGGAGGTCATTGCGGGATATTTAGAACCGCAGAAAAAATAAAAAGATACTACTACTGGAAAAACATGACAAAAGACATAGCTAAATACGTTAAATCATGTCAAAAATGTCAATTAGCAAAAACGACCAAACACATTAAAAGTCCGATGATTCTCACAGAAACACCCACCATGCCATTTGATACGGTGTATGTAGATACAATCGGACCATTTCCTAGATCAATAAACGGAAACGAATATGCAATCACATTAATATGTGACTTAACTAAATATTTGGTAACGGTACCAATACCAGATAAATCGGCTAAAACTGTCGCTAAAGCGATATTTGAAAACTTTGTACTTACCTATGGTCCAATGAAGACGTTCATTACAGACATGGGTACAGAATATAAAAACTCAATACTGACTGAACTTTGCAACCTATTGAAAGTTGAAAAACTAACTTCAACAGCACATCATCACCAGACATTAGGTACAATAGAACGAACTCACAGAACATTTAATGAATACGTACGTTCATATATATCTGTAGATAAAGACGACTGGGATGAATGGCTTAGGTATTTTACTTACTGTTTTAATACAACACCATCAACAGTACATAATTATTGTCCATATGAATTGGTTTTCAGTAAAATGCCAAATAGTTTTAAAAATTTCAATGAGGTAGATAGAGTTGCACCACTATACAATATAGATAACTATGCAAAAGAAGCAAAATTTAGATTAGAAATTGCACTTAAGAGAACAAAACGTTTATTAGAAATAAATAAAATAAAGCAAAAGAATAACTATGATAAGGATATATTAGATTATAATTTTAACATAGGAGATTTAGTCTTACTTAGGAATAATATAGGACATAAACTAGAGGCATCATATAAAGGCCCATACAAAATTAAAAACATAGATTTAAGAAATAATGTAACTATAGTTGATAAGAAAAATAATAAAGAACAAGTAGTTCATAAGAATAGACTTAAGATATATAACAAATAGTTTTAACAATAACACTAAACTGCGCAGAAAAGTGAAATAATATTTAAGATAAATTTTATTTTTTTAACTAAGTAAACTTATCACTAAAAACAAAATAAATATTAAAATTTAATTAGAAATAATATTAAAATTGTATTACTTTAAATTAAGATTAATACTATTAATCATACTAAGTTTATTAATATAAATTAGAAATAGACGTAAAATCATTGTACTGTGTTGTGTAAAAGAATGTCCATAAAACAAAAGTTATATGAACATTCTTGTAAAAGGTGGAGGTGTAGCATGATTCTACGGTTGTCAATGCCAGCACAAGCATTTAATGTGCATAAGCAAAAGATTATCAAATTGCAGCGACCACTTGACTCAATGTTGCTGACCGTCGCTGCTGCGCATAACGCTACAATGGTATGCGCACACGCGAGGATCATTTGACACTTCGCTGAGTGGCCGCCGACAGTATTGGTATGCATATAATCTACACAATGTGTGTTGTTGTTGTGTTGCTTTGCTAGTGATCATGTATGGCTCTTTACCGTGGGAATTATTATGTTTATATGGAGAACGGGCGCGTGTCATATTGCACCCACTTGTCCCATGGTTAGCACACACACAAACCAGTGCAATATTATTTAATATAGAATATACTTAAGAATATAACAAACACACAAACCCATAGAATATACTTAAGAATATGACAAACACACAAACCCATAGAATATAATTAAGTACTTAACAACCACACAAACCTATAGAATATAGCTAAACATTTAACATACACACAAACCTATGTATTTAGTATTAAGCCAATACAAATTGTATTAGAATTAAGGGATTGACTTGGAATTGTCAAGTCATCAAAATTATAGTATAAAAGAAGGGACATTTTCCCTCATAGGATTATTCAATAAACCAAAGCTCAACAGTGCGTTTCATAAGACGCATTTAAAACCCAAAAAGAACCGTCTTTCATTACAAATTTTTTCACACCGCTTTTTGAAAGTGTGTCGAATTTCTTCACATCGCTTTTTGAAAGTGTGTCGAATTTTTTCACACCGCTTTTTGAAAGTGTGTCAAAATGTTTCACACCGCTTTTTGAAAGTGTGTCGAATTTTTTCACACCGCTTTTTGAAAGCGTGTCAAAGTTTTTCACACCGCTTTTTGAAAGTGTGTCGAATTTTCTCACACCGCTTCTTGAAAGTGTGTCAAAATTTTTCACACCGCTTTTTAAAAGTGTGTCAAAATTTGTCACACCGCCTTTTGAAAGTGTGTCGAATTTTTTCACACCGCTTTTTGAAAGTGTATTGAATTTTTTCACACCGCTTTTTGAAAGTGTGTCGATTTTTTTCACACCGCTTTTTGAAAGTGTGTCGAATTTTTTCACACCGCTTTTTGAAAGTGTGTCGAATTTTTTCACACCGCTTTTTGAAAGTGTGTCAAAATTTTTCATACCGCTTTTTGAAAGTGTGTCGAATTTTTTCACACCGCTTTTTGAAAGTGTGTCGAATTTTCTCACACCGCTTCTTGAAAGTGTGTCAAAATTTTTCACACCGCTTTTTAAAAGTGTGTCAAAATTTGTCACACCGCCTTTTGGAAGTGTGTCGAATTTTTTCACACCGCTTTTTGAAAGTGTATTGAATTTTTTCACACCGCTTTTTGAAAGTGTGTCGAATTTTTTCACACCGCTTTTTGAAAGTGTGTCGAATTTTTTCACACCGCTTTTTGAAACTGTGTCGAATTTTTTCACACCGCTTTTTGAAAGTTTGTCGAATTTTTTCACACCGCTTTTTGAAAGTGTGCCGAATTTTTTCACATCGCTTTTTTAAAGTGTGTCAAAAAGTTTCACACCGCTTTTTGAATGTGTGTCGAATTTTTTCACACCGCTTTTTAAAAGTGCGTAAAATTTGTCACACCGCCTTTTGAAAGTGTGTCTAATTTTTTCACACCGCTTTTTGAAAGTGTGTCGAATTTTTTCACACCGTTTTTTGAAAGTGTGTCAAAATTTTTCAGACCGCTTGTTGAAAGTGTATCGAATTTTTTCACACCGCTTTTTGAAAGTGCGTCGAATTTTTTCACACCGCTTTTTGAAAGTGTGTCGAATTTTTTCACACCGCTTTTTGAAAGTGTGTCGAATTTTTTCACAACGCTTTTTGAAAGTGTGTCAAAATTTTTCACAACGCTTTGTGAAAGTGTGTCGAATTTTTTTCACCCCGCTTTTTGAAAGTGTGTCGAATTTTTTCACACCGCTTCTTGAAAGTGTGTCAAAATTTTTCACACCCCTTTTTAAAAGTGTGTCAACATTTGTCACACCGCCTTTTGAAAGTGTGTCAAAATATTTCTCACCGCTTTTTGAAAGTGTGTCGAATTTTTTCACACCGCTTCTTGAAAGTGTGTCAAAATTTTTCACACCCCTTTTTAAAAGTGTGTCAAAATTTGTCACACCGCTTCTTGAAAGTGTGTCAAAATTTTTCACACCCCTTTTTAAAAGTGTGTCAAAATTTGTCACACCGCCTTTTGAAAGTGTGTCAAAATTTTTCACACCGCTTTTTGAAAGTGTATCGAATTTTTTCACACCGCTTTTTGAAAGAGTGTCGAATTTTTTCCCACCGCTTTTTGAAAGTGTGCCGAATTTTTTCACACCGCTGTTTGAAAGTGTGTCGAATTTTTTCACACCGTTTTTTGAAAGTGTGTCGAATTTTTTCACACCGCTTTTTGAAAGTGTGTCAAAATTTTTCACACCCCTTTTTAAAAGTGTGTCAAAATTTGTCACACCGCTTCTTGAAAGTGTGTCAAAATTTTTCACACCCCTTTTTAAAAGTGTGTCAAAATTTTTCACAACGCTTTGTGAAAGTGTGTCGAATTTTTTTCACCCCGCTTTTTGAAAGTGTGTCGAATTTTTTCACACCGCTTCTTGAAAGTGTGTCAAAATTGTTCACACCCCTTTTTAAAAGTGTGTCAAAATGTGTCACACCGCCTTTTGAAAGTGTGTCAAAATTTTTCTCACCGCTTTTTGAAAGTGTGTCGAATTTTTTCACACCCCTTCTTGAAAGTGTGTCAAAATTTTTCACACCCCTTTTTAAAAGTGTGTCAAAATTTGTCACACCGCCTTTTGAAAGCGTGTCAAAATTTTTCACACCGCTTTTTGAAAGTGTGTCAAAATTTGTCACACCGCTTTTTGAAAGTGTGGCGAATTTTTTCACACCGCTTTTTGAAAGTGTATCGAATTTTTTCACACCGCTTTTTGAAAGTGTGTCGAATCACACCGCTTCTTGAAAGTGTGTCAAAATTTTTCTCACCGCTTTTTGAAAGTGTGTCAAAATTTTTCACACCTCTTTTTGAAAGTGTGTCGAATTTGTAGCATGATTCTACGGTTGTCAATGCCAGCACAAGCATTTAATGTGCATAAGCAAAAGATTATCAAATTGCAGCGACCACTTGACTCAATGTTGCTGACCGTCGCTGCTGCGCATAACGCTACAATGGTATGCGCACACGCGAGGATCATTTGACACTTCGCTGAGTGGCCGCCGACAGTATTGGTATGCATATAATCTACACAATGTGTGTTGTTGTTGTGTTGCTTTGCTAGTGATCATGTATGGCTCTTTACCGTGGGAATTATTATGTTTATATGGAGAACGGGCGCGTGTCATATTGCACCCACTTGTCCCATGGTTAGCACACACACAAACCAGTGCAATATTATTTAATATAGAATATACTTAAGAATATAACAAACACACAAACCCATAGAATATACTTAAGAATATGACAAACACACAAACCCATAGAATATAATTAAGTACTTAACAACCACACAAACCTATAGAATATAGCTAAACATTTAACATACACACAAACCTATGTATTTAGTATTAAGCCAATACAAATTGTATTAGAATTAAGGGATTGACTTGGAATTGTCAAGTCATCAAAATTATAGTATAAAAGAAGGAACATTTTCCCTCATAGGATTATTCAATAAACCAAAGCTCAACAGTGCGTTTCATAAGACGCATTTAAAACCCAAAAAGAACCGTCTTTCATTACAAATTTTTTCACACCGCTTTTTGAAAGTGTGTCGAATTTCTTCACATCGCTTTTTGAAAGTGTGTCGAATTTTTTCACACCGCTTTTTGAAAGTGTGTCAAAATGTTTCACACCGCTTTTTGAAAGTGTGTCGAATTTTTTCACACCGCTTTTTGAAAGTGTGTCGAATTTTTTCACACCGCTTTTTGAAAGTGTGTCGAATTTTCTCACACCGCTTCTTGAAAGTGTGTCAAAATTTTTCACACCGCTTTTTAAAAGTGTGTCAAAATTTGTCACACCGCCTTTTGGAAGTGTGTCGAATTTTTTCACACCGCTTTTTGAAAGTGTATTGAATTTTTTCACACCGCTTTTTGAAAGTGTGTCGAATTTTTTCACACCGCTTTTTGAAAGTGTGTTGAATTTTTTCACACCGCTTTTTGAAACTGTGTCGAATTTTTTCACACCGCTTTTTGAAAGTTTGTCGAATTTTTTCACACCGCTTTTTGAAAGTGTGCCGAATTTTTTCACATCGCTTTTTTAAAGTGTGTCAAAAAGTTTCACACCGCTTTTTGAATGTGTGTCGAATTTTTTCACACCGCTTTTTAAAAGTGCGTAAAATTTGTCACACCGCCTTTTGAAAGTGTGTCTAATTTTTTCACACCGCTTTTTGAAAGTGTGTCGAATTTTTTCACACCGTTTTTTGAAAGTGTGTCAAAATTTTTCAGACCGCTTGTTGAAAGTGTATCGAATTTTTTCACACCGCTTTTTGAAAGTGCGTCGAATTTTTTCACACCGCTTTTTGAAAGTGTGTCGAATTTTTTCACACCGCTTTTTGAAAGTGTGTCGAATTTTTTCACAACGCTTTTTGAAAGTGTGTCAAAATTTTTCACAACGCTTTGTGAAAGTGTGTCGAATTTTTTTCACCCCGCTTTTTGAAAGTGTGTCGAATTTTTTCACACCGCTTCTTGAAAGTGTGTCAAAATTTTTCACACCCCTTTTTAAAAGTGTGTCAACATTTGTCACACCGCCTTTTGAAAGTGTGTCAAAATTTTTCTCACCGCTTTTTGAAAGTGTGTCGAATTTTTTCACACCGCTTCTTGAAAGTGTGTCAAAATTTTTCACACCCCTTTTTAAAAGTGTGTCAAAATTTGTCACACCGCTTCTTGAAAGTGTGTCAAAATTTTTCACACCCCTTTTTAAAAGTGTGTCAAAATTTGTCACACCGCCTTTTGAAAGTGTGTCAAAATTTTTCGCACCGCTTTTTGAAAGTGTATCGAATTTTTTCACACCGCTTTTTGAAAGAGTGTCGAATTTTTTCCCACCGCTTTTTGAAAGTGTGCCGAATTTTTTCACACCGCTGTTTGAAAGTGTGTCGAATTTTTTCACACCGTTTTTTGAAAGTGTGTCAAAATTTTTCAGACCGCTTATTGAAAGTGTGTCGAATTTTTTCACACCGCTTTTTGAAACTGTGTCGAATTTTTTCACACCGCTTTTTGAAAGTTTGTCGAATTTTTTCACACCGCTTTTTGAAAGTGTGCCGAATTTTTTCACACCGCTTTTTGAAAGTGTGTCAAAAAGTTTCACACCACTTTTTGAAAGTGTGTCGAATTTTTTCACACCGCTTTTTAAAGTGTGTCAAAATTTGTCACACCGCCTTTTGAAAGTGTGTCTAATTTTTTCACACCTCTTTTTGAAAGTGTATCGAATTTTTTCACACCGCTTTTTGAAAGCGTGTCGAATTTTTTCACACCGCTTTTTAAAAGTGTGTCTAATTTTTTCACACCGCTTTTTGAAAGTGTATCGAATTTTTTCACACTGCTTTTTGAAAGCGTGTCGAATTTTTTCACACCGCTTTTTAAAAGTGTGTCGAATTTTTTCACACCGCTTTTTGAAAGTGTGTCGAATTTTTTCACACCGCTGTTTGAAAGTGTGTCAAAATTTGTCACACCGCCTTTTTAAAGTGTGTCTAATTTTTTCACACCGCTTTTTGAAAGTGTATCGAATTTTTTCACACCGCTTTTTGAAAGTGTGTCGAATTTTTTCACACCGCTTTTTGAAAGTGTGTCGAATTTTTTCACACCGCTTTTTGAAAGTGTGTCGAATTTTTTCACACCGCTTTTTGAAAGTGTGTCAAAATTTTTCACAACGCTTTGTGAAAGTGTGTCGAATTTTTACCCCCCGCTTTTTGAAAGTGTGTCGAATTTTTTCACACCGCTTCTTGAAAGTGTGTCAAAATTTTTCACACCCCTTTTTAAAAGTGTGTCAAAATTTGTCACACCGCCTTTTGAAAGTGTGTCAAAATTTTTCTCACCGCTTTTTGAAAGTGTGTCGAATCACACCGCTTATTGAAATTGTGTCGAATTTTTTCACACCGCTTCTTGAAAGTGTGTCAAAATTTTTCACACCCCTTTTTAAAAGTGTGTCAAAATTTGTCACACCGCTTCTTGAAAGTGTGTCAAAATTTTTCACACCCCTTTTTAAAAGTGTGTCAAAATTTGTCACACCGCCTTTTGAAAGTGTGTCAAAATTTTTCACACCGCTTTTTGAAAGTGTATCGAATTTTTTCACACCGCTTTTTGAAAGAGTGTCGAATTTTTTCCCACCGCTTTTTGAAAGTGTGCCGAATCTTTTCACACCGCTGTTTGAAAGTGTGTCGAATTTTTTCACACCGTTTTTTGAAAGTGTGTCAAAATTTTTCAGACCGCTTATTGAAAGTGTGTCGAATTTTTTCACACCGCTTTTTGAAACTGTGTCGAATTTTTTCACACCGCTTTTTGAAAGTTTGTCGAATTTTTCCACACCGCTTTTTGAAAGTGTGCCGAATTTTTTCACACCGCTTTTTGAAAGTGTGTCAAAAAGTTTCACACCGTTTTTTGAAAGTGTGTCGAATTTTTTCACACCGCTTTTTAAAGTGTATCAAAATTTGTCACACCGCCTTTTGAAAGTGTGTCTAATTTTTTCACACCTCTTTTTGAAAGTGTATCGAATTTTTTCACACCGCTTTTTGAAAGCGTGTCGAATTTTTTCACACCGCTTTTTAAAAGTGTGTCGAATTTTTTCACACCGCTTTTTGAAAGTGTGTCGAATTTTTTCACACCGCTTTTTAAAAGTGTGTCAAAATTTGTCACAATGCCTTTTGAAAGTGTGTCGAATTTTTTCACACCGCTTTTTGAAAGTGTATCAAATTTTTTCACACCGCTTTTTGAAAGTGTGTCGAATTTTTTCACACCGCTTTTTGAAAGTGTGTCGAATTTTTTCACACCGCTGTTTGAAAGTATGTCGAATTTTTTCACACCGAATTTTTGAAAGTGTGTCAAAATTATTCAGACCGCTTTTTGAAAGTGTGTCGAATTTTTTCACACCGCTTTTTGAAAGTGTATCGAATTTATTCACACCGCTTTTTTAAAGTGTGTCGAATTTTTTCACACCGCTTTTTGAAAGTGTGTCGAATTTTTTCACACCGCTTTTTGAAAGTGTGTCGAATTTTTTCACACCGCTTTTTGAAAGTGTGTCAAAATTTTTCACACCGCTTTTTGAAAGTGTGTCGAATTTTTTCACACCGCTTTTTGAAAGTGTGTCGAATTTTTTCACACCGCTTTTTGAAAGTGTGTCAAAAATTTTCACAACGCTTTGTGAAAGTGGGTCGAATTTTTGCCCCCCGCTTTTTGAAAGTGTGTCGAATTTTTTCACACCGCTTCTTGAAAGTGTGTCAAAATTTTTCACACCCCTTTTTAAAAGTGTGTCAAAATTTGTCACACCGCCTTTTGAAAGTGTGTCAAAATTTTTCTCACCGCTTTTTGAAAGTGTGTCGAATCACACCGCTTATTGAAATTGTGTCGAATTTTTTCACACCGCTTCTTGAAAGTGTGTCAAAATTTTTCACACCCCTTTTTAAAAGTGTGTCAAAATTTGTCACACCGCTTCTTGAAAGTGTGTCAAAATTTTTCACACCCCTTTTTAAAAGTGTGTCAAAATTTGTCACACCGCCTTTTGAAAGTGTGTCAAAATTTTTCACACCGCTTTTTGAAAGTGTATCGAATTTTTTCACACCGCTTTTTGAAAGAGTGTCGAATTTTTTCCCACCGCTTTTTGAAAGTGTGCCGAATCTTTTCACACCGCTGTTTGAAAGTGTGTCGAATTTTTTCACACCGTTTTTTGAAAGTGTGTCAAAATTTTTCAGACCGCTTATTGAAAGTGTGTCGAATTTTTTCACACCGCTTTTTGAAACTGTGTCGAATTTTTTCACACCGCTTTTTGAAAGTTTGTCGAATTTTTCCACACCGCTTTTTGAAAGTGTGCCGAATTTTTTCACACCGCTTTTTGAAAGTGTGTCAAAAAGTTTCACACCGCTTTTTGAAAGTGTGTCGAATTTTTTCACACCGCTTTTTAAAGTGTGTCAAAATTTGTCACACCGCCTTTTGAAAGTGTGTCTAATTTTTTCACACCTCTTTTTGAAAGTGTATCGAATTTTTTCACACCGCTTTTTGAAAGCGTGTCGAATTTTTTCACACCGCTTTTTAAAAGTGTGTCGAATTTTTTCACACCGCTTTTTGAAAGTGTGTCGAATTTTTTCACACCGCTTTTTAAAAGTGTGTCAAAATTTGTCACAACGCCTTTTGAAAGTGTGTCGAATTTTTTCACACCGCTTTTTGAAAGTGTATCAAATTTTTTCACACCGCTTTTTGAAAGTGTGTCGAATTTTTTCACACCGCTTTTTGAAAGTGTGTCGAATTTTTTCACACCGCTGTTTGAAAGTATGTCGAATTTTTTCACACCGAATTTTTGAAAGTGTGTCAAAATTATTCAGACCGCTTTTTGAAAGTGTGTCGAATTTTTTCACACCGCTTTTTGAAAGTGTATCGAATTTATTCACACCGCTTTTTGAAAGTGTGTCGAATTTTTTCACACCGCTTTTTGAAAGTGTGTCGAATTTTTTCACACCGCTTTTTGAAAGTGTGTCGAATTTTTTCACACCGCTTTTTGAAAGTGTGTCAAAATTTTTCACACCGCTTTTTGAAAGTGTGTCGAATTTTTTCACACCGCTTCTTGAAAGTGTGTCAAAATTTTTCACACCGCTTTTTAAAAGTGTGTCGAATTTTTTCACACCGCTTTTTGAAAGTGTGTCGAATTTTTTCACACCGCTTTTTGAAAGTGTGTCAAAATTTTTCACACCGCTTTTTGAAAGTGTGTCGAATTTTTTCACACCGCTTCTTGAAAGTGTGTCAAAATTTTTCACACCGCTTTTTAAAAGTGTGTCGAATTTTTTCACACAGCTTTTTGAAAGTGTGGCGAATTTTTTCACACCGTTTTTTGAAAGTGTGTCAAAATTTTTCACACCGCTTTTTGAAAGTGTGTCGAATCACACCGCTTCTTGAAAGTGTGTCCAAATTTTTCACACCGCTTTTTGAAACTGTGTCGAATCACACTGCTTCTTGAAAGTGTGTCAAAATTTTTCACACCGCTTTTTGAAAGTGTGTCGAATTTTTTCACACCGCTTTTTGAAAGTGTGTCGAATTTTTTCACACCGCTTTTTGAAAGTGTGTCGAATTTTTTCACATCGCTTCTTGAAAGTATGTCAAAATTTTTCACACCCCTTTTTAAAAGTGTGTCAAAATTTGTCACACCGCCTTTTGAAAGTGTGTCTAATTTTTTCACACCGCTTTTTGAAAGTGTGTCGAATTTTTTCACACCGCTTTTTAAAAGTGTGTCAAAATTTGTCACACCGCTTTTTGAAAGTGTGTCGAATTTTTTCACACCGCTTTTTGAAAGTGTGTCGAATTTTTTCACACCGCTTCTTGAAAGTGTGTCAAAATTTTTCACACCCCTTTTTAAAAGTGTGTCAAAATTTGTCACACCGCCTTTTGAAAGTGTGTCAAAATTTTTCTCACCGCTTTTTGAAAGTGTGTCGAATTTTTTCACACCGCTTCTTGAAAGTGTGTCAAAATTTTTCACACACCTTTTTAAAAGTGTGTCAAAATTTGTCACACCGCTTCTTGAAAGTGTGTCAAAATTTTTCACACCCCTTTTTAAAAGTGTGTCAAAATTTGCCACAACGCTTTGTGAAAGTGTGTCGAATTTTTTTCACCCCGCTTTTTGAAAGTGTGTCGAATTTTTTCACACCGCTTCTTGAAAGTGGGTCAAAATTTTTCACTCCCCTTTTTAAAAGTGTGTCAAAATTTGTCACACCGCCTTTTGAAAGCGTGTCAAAATTTTTCACACCGCTTTTTGAAAGTGTATCGAATTTTTTCACACCGCTTTTTGAAAGGGTGTCGAATTTTTTCACACCGCTTCTTGAAAGTGTGTCAAAATTTTTCACACCGCTTTTTGGAAGTGTGGCGAATTTTTTCACACCGCTTTATGAAAGTGTGTCAAAATTTTTCACACCGCTTTTTGAAAGTGTGTCGCATCACACCGCTTCTTGAAAGTGTGTCAAAATTTTTCACACCGCTTTTTGAAAGTGTGTCAAAATTTTTCACACCGCTTTTTGAAAGTGTGTCGAATTTTTTCACACCGCTTTTTGAAAGTGTGTCGAATTTTTTCACACCGCTTTTTGAAAGTGTGTCGAATTTTTTCACACCGCTTTTTGAAAGTGTGTCAAAATGTTTCACACCGCTTTTTGAAAGTGTGTCGAATTTTCTCACACCGCTTCTTGAAAGTGTGTCAAAATTTTTCACACCGCTTTTTAAAAGTGTGTCAAAATTTGTCACACCGCCTTTTGAAAGTGGGTCGAATTTTTTCACACCGCTTTTTGAAAGTGTATTGAATTTTTTCACACCGCTTTTTGAAAGTGTGTCGAATTTTTTCACACCGCTTTTTGAAAGTGTGTCGAATTTTTTCACACCGCTTTTTGAAACTGTGTCGATTTTTTTCACACCGCTTTTTGAAAGTTTATCGAATTTTTTCACACCGCTTTTTGAAAGTGTGCCGAAGTTTTTCACATCGCTATTTGAAAGTGTGTCAAAAAGTTTCACACCGCTTTTTGAAAGTGTGTCGAATTTTTTCACACCGCTTTTTAAAAGTGTGTCAAAATTTGTCACACCGCCTTTTGAAAGTGTGTCTAATTTTTTCACACCGCTTTTTGAAAGTGTATCGAATTTTTTCACACCGCTTTTTGGAAGCGTGTCGAATTTTTTCACACCGCTTTTTAAAAGTGTGTCGAATTTTTTCACACCGCTTTTTGAAAGTGTGTCGAATTTTTTCACACCGCTGTTTGAAAGTGTGTCGAATTTTTTCACACCGTTTTTTGAAAGTGTGTCAAAATTTTTCAGACCGCTTTTTGAAAGTGTATCGAATTTTTTCACACCGCTTTTTAAAAGTGTGTCAAAATTTGTCACACCGCCTTTTTAAAGTGTGTCTAATTTTTTCACACCGCTTTTTGAAAGTGTATCGAATTTTTTCACACCGCTTTTTGAAAGTGTGTCGAATTTTTTCACACCGCTTTTTGAAAGTGTGTCGAATTTTTTCACACCGCTTTTTGAAAGTGTGTCAAAATTTTTCACAACGCTTTGTGAAAGTGTGTCGAATTTTTTTCACCCCGCTTTTTGAAAGTGTGTCGAATTTTTTCACACCCCTTTTTAAAAGTGTGTCAAAATTTGTCACACCGCCTTTTGAAAGTGTGTCAAAATTTTTCTCACCGCTTTTTGAAAGTGTGTCGAATCACACCGCTTTTTGAAAGTGTGTCGAATTTTTTCACACCGCTTCTTGAAAGTGTGTCAAAATTTTTCACACCCCTTTTTAAAAGTGTGTCAAAATTTGTCACACCGCTTCTTGAAAGTGTGTCAAAATTTTTCACACCCATTTTTAAAAGTGTGTCAAAATTTGTCACACCGCCTTTTGAAAGTGTGTCAAAATTTTTCACACCGCTTTTTGAAAGTGTATCGAATTTTTTCACACCGCTTTTTGAAAGAGTGTCGAATTTTTTCCCACCGCTGTTTGAAAGTGTGCCGAATTTTTTCACACCGCTGTTTGAAAGTGTGTCGAATTTTTTCACACCGTTTTTTGAAAGTGTGTCAAAATTTTTCAGACCGCTTTTTGAAAGTGTGTCGAATTTTTTCACACCGCTTTTTGAAACTGTGTCGAATTTTTTCACACCGCTTTTTGAAAGTTTGTCGAATTTTTTCACACCGCTTTTTGAAAGTGTGCCGAATTTTTTCACACCGCTTTTTGTAAGTGTGTCGAATTTTTTCACACCGCTTTTTAAAGTGTGTCAAAATTTGTCACACCGCCTTTTGAAAGTGTGTCTAATTTTTTCACACCTCTTTTTGAAAGTGTATCGAATTTTTTCACACCGCTTTTTGAAAGCGTGTCGAATTTTTTCACACCGCTTTTTAAAAGTGTGTCGAATTTTTTCACACCGCTTTTTGAAAGTGTGTCGAATTTTTTCACACCGCTGTTTGAAAGTGTGTCGAATTTTTTCCCACCGTTTTTTGAAAGTGTGTCAAAATTTTTCAGACCGCTTTTTGAAAGTGTATCGAATTTTTTCACACCGCTGTTTGAAAGTGTGTCGAATTTTTCACACCGTTTTTTGAAAGTGTGTCAAAATTTTTCAGACCGCTTTTTGAAAGTGAATCGAATTTTTTCACACCGCTTTTTGAAAGTGTGTCGAAATTTGTCACACCGCCTTTTGAAAGTGTGTCGAATTTTTTCACACCGCTTTTTGAAAGTGTGTCGAATTTTTTCACACCGCTTTTTAAAAGTGTGTCAACATTTTTCACACCGCTTTTTGAAAGTGTGTCAAAATTTTTCTCACCGCTTTTTGAAAGTGTGTCAAAATTTTTCAGACCGCTTTTTGAAAGTGTGTCGAATTTTTTCACACCGCTTTTTGAAACTGTGTCGAATTTTTTCACACCGCTTTTTGAAAGTTTGTCGAATTTTTTCACACCGCTTTTTGAAAGTGTGCCGAATTTTTTCACACCGCTTTTTGAAAGTGTGTCAAAAAGTTTCACACCGCTTTTTGAAAGTGTGTCGAATTTTTTCACACCGCTTTTTAAAGTGTGTCAAAATTTGTCACACCGCCTTTTGAAAGTGTGTCTAATTTTTTCACACCTCTTTTTGAAAGTGTATCGAATTTTTTCACACCGCTTTTTGAAAGCGTGTCGAATTTTTTCACACCGCTTTTTAAAAGTGTGTCGAATTTTTTCACACCGCTTTTTGAAAGTGTGTCGAATTTTTTCACACCGATGTTTGAAAGTGTGTCGAATTTTTTCACACCGTTTTTTGAAAGTGTGTCAAAATTTTTCAGACCGCTTTTTGAAAGTGTATCGAATTTTTTCACACCGCTGTTTGAAAGTGTGTCGAATTTTTCACACCGTTTTTTGAAAGTGTGTCAAAATTTTTCAGACCGCTTTTTGAAAGTGTATCGAATTTTTTCACACCGCTTTTTGAAAGTGTGTCGAAATTTGTCACACCGCCTTTTGAAAGTGTGTCGAATTTTTTCACACCGCTTTTTGAAAGTGTGTCGAATTTTTTCACACCGCTTTTTAAAAGTGTGTCAACATTTTTCACACCGCTTTTTGAAAGTGTGTCAAAATTTTTCTCACCGCTTTTTGAAAGTGTGTCAAAATTTTTCACACCGCTTTTTGAAAGTGTGTCGAATTTTTTCACACCTCTTTTTGAAAGTGTGTCGAATTTTTTCACACCGCTTTTTGAAAGTGTGTCGAATTTTTTCACACCGCTTTTTGAAAGTGTGTCGAAATGTTTCACACCGCTTTTTGAAAGTGTGTCGAATTTTTTCACACCGCTTTTTGAAAGCGTGTCAAAGTTTTTCACACCGCTTTTTGAAAGTGTGTCGAATTTTCTCACACCGCTTCTTGAAAGTGTGTCAAAATTTTTCACACCGCTTTTTAAAAGTGTGTCAAAATTTGTCACACAGCTTTTTGAAAGTGTGGCGAATTTTTTCACACCGTTTTTTGAAAGTGTGTCAAAATCTTTCACACCGCTTTTTGAAAGTGTGTCGAATCACACCGCTTCTTGAAAGTGTGTCCAAATTTTTCACACCGCTTTTTGAAACTGTGTCGAATCACACTGCTTCTTGAAAGTGTGTCAAAATTTTTCACACCGCTTTTTGAAAGTGTGTCGAATTTTTTCACACCGCTTTTTGAAAGTGTGTCGAATTTTTTCACACCGCTTTTTGAAAGTGTGTCGAATTTTTTCACATCGCTTCTTGAAAGTATGTCAAAATTTTTCACACCCCTTTTTAAAAGTGTGTCAAAATTTGTCACACCGCCTTTTGAAAGTGTGTCGAATTTTTTCACACCGCTTTTTGAAAGTGTGTCAAAATTTTTCACACCGCTTTTTGAAAGTGTGTCGAATTTTTTCACACCGCTTTTTGAAAGTGTGTCGAATTTTTTCACACCGATGTTTGAAAGTGTGTCGAATTTTTTCACACCGTTTTTTGAAAGTGTGTCAAAATTATTCAGACCGCTTTTTGAAAGTGTGTCGAATTTTTTCACACCGCTTTTTGAAAGTGTATCGAATTTATTCACACCGCTTTTTGAAAGTGTGTCGAATTTTTTCACACCGCTTTTTGAAAGTGTGTCGAATTTTTTCACACCGCTTTTTGAAAGTGTGTCGAATTTTTTCACACCGCTTTTTGAAAGTGTGTCAAAATTTTTCACACCGCTTTTTGAAAGTGTGTCGAATTTTTTCACACCGCTTCTTGAAAGTGTGTCAAAATTTTTCACACCGCTTTTTAAAAGTGTGTCGAATTTTTTCACACCGCTTTTTGAAAGTGTGTCGAATTTTTTCACACCGCTTTTTGAAAGTGTGTCAAAATTTTTCACACCGCTTTTTGAAAGTGTGTCGAATTTTTTCACACCGCTTCTTGAAAGTGTGTCAAAATTTTTCACACCGCTTTTTAAAAGTGTGTCGAATTTTTTCACACAGCTTTTTGAAAGTGTGGCGAATTTTTTCACACCGTTTTTTGAAAGTGTGTCAAAATTTTTCACACCGCTTTTTGAAAGTGTGTCGAATCACACCGCTTCTTGAAAGTGTGTCCAAATTTTTCACACCGCTTTTTGAAACTGTGTCGAATCACACTGCTTCTTGAAAGTGTGTCAAAATTTTTCACACCGCTTTTTGAAAGTGTGTCGAATTTTTTCACACCGCTTTTTGAAAGTGTGTCGAATTTTTTCACACCGCTTTTTGAAAGTGTGTCGAATTTTTTCACATCGCTTCTTGAAAGTATGTCAAAATTTTTCACACCCCTTTTTAAAAGTGTGTCAAAATTTGTCACACCGCCTTTTGAAAGTGTGTCTAATTTTTTCACACCGCTTTTTGAAAGTGTATCGAATTTTTTCACACCGCTTTTTAAAAGTGTGTCAAAATTTGTCACACCGCTTTTTGAAAGTGTGTCGAATTTTTTCACCCCGCTTTTTGAAAGTGTGTCGAATTTTTTCACACCGCTTTTTAAAGTGTGTCAAAATTTGTCACACCGCCTTTTGAAAGTGTGTCTAATTTTTTCACACCTCTTTTTGAAAGTGTATCGAATTTTTTCACACCGCTTTTTGAAAGCGTGTCGAATTTTTTCACACCGCTTTTTAAAAGTGTGTCGAATTTTTTCACACCGCTTTTTGAAAGTGTGTCGAATTTTTTCACACCGCTTTTTAAAAGTGTGTCAAAATTTGTCACAACGCCTTTTGAAAGTGTGTCGAATTTTTTCACACCGCTTTTTGAAAGTGTATCAAATTTTTTCACACCGCTTTTTGAAAGTGTGTCGAATTTTTTCACACCGCTTTTTGAAAGTGTGTCGAATTTTTTCACACCGCTGTTTGAAAGTATGTCGAATTTTTTCACACCGAATTTTTGAAAGTGTGTCAAAATTATTCAGACCGCTTTTTGAAAGTGTGTCGAATTTTTTCACACCGCTTTTTGAAAGTGTATCGAATTTATTCACACCGCTTTTTGAAAGTGTGTCGAATTTTTTCACACCGCTTTTTGAAAGTGTGTCGAATTTTTTCACACCGCTTTTTGAAAGTGTGTCGAATTTTTTCACACCGCTTTTTGAAAGTGTGTCAAAATTTTTCACACCGCTTTTTGAAAGTGTGTCGAATTTTTTCACACCGCTTCTTGAAAGTGTGTCAAAATTTTTCACACCGCTTTTTAAAAGTGTGTCGAATTTGTTCACACCGCTTTTTGAAAGTGTGTCGAATTTTTTCACACCGCTTTTTGAAAGTGTGTCAAAATTTTTCACACCGCTTTTTGAAAGTGTGTCGAATTTTTTCACACCGCTTCTTGAAAGTGTGTCAAAATTTTTCACACCGCTTTTTAAAAGTGTGTCGAATTTTTTCACACAGCTTTTTGAAAGTGTGGCGAATTTTTTCACACCGTTTTTTGAAAGTGTGTCAAAATTTTTCACACCGCTTTTTGAAAGTGTGTCGAATCACACCGCTTCTTGAAAGTGTGTCCAAATTTTTCACACCGCTTTTTGAAACTGTGTCGAATCACACTGCTTCTTGAAAGTGTGTCAAAATTTTTCACACCGCTTTTTGAAAGTGTGTCGAATTTTTTCACACCGCTTTTTGAAAGTGTGTCGAATTTTTTCACACCGCTTTTTGAAAGTGTGTCGAATTTTTTCACATCGCTTCTTGAAAGTATGTCAAAATTTTTCACACCCCTTTTTAAAAGTGTGTCAAAATTTGTCACACCGCCTTTTGAAAGTGTGTCTAATTTTTTCACACCGCTTTTTGAAAGTGTATCGAATTTTTTCACACCGCTTTTTAAAAGTGTGTCAAAATTTGTCACACCGCTTTTTGAAAGTGTGTCGAATTTTTTCACCCCGCTTTTTGAAAGTGTGTCGAATTTTTTCACACCGCTTCTTGAAAGTGTGTCAAAATTTTTCACACACCTTTTTAAAAGTGTGTCAAAATTTGTCACACCGCTTCTTGAAAGTGTGTCAAAATTTTTCACACCCCTTTTTAAAAGTGTGTCAAAATTTGCCACAACGCTTTGTGAAAGTGTGTCGAATTTTTTTCACCCCGCTTTTTGAAAGTGTGTCGAATTTTTTCACACCGCTTCTTGAAAGTGGGTCAAAATTTTTCACTCCCCTTTTTAAAAGTGTGTCAAAATTTGTCACACCGCCTTTTGAAAGCGTGTCAAAATTTTTCACACCGCTTTTTGAAAGTGTATCGAATTTTTTCACACCGCTTTTTGAAAGGGTGTCGAATTTTTTCACACCGCTTCTTGAAAGTGTGTCAAAATTTTTCACACCGCTTTTTGGAAGTGTGGCGAATTTTTTCACACCGCTTTATGAAAGTGTGTCAAAATTTTTCACACCGCTTTTTGAAAGTGTGTCGCATCACACCGCTTCTTGAAAGTGTGTCAAAATTTTTCTCACCGCTTTTTGAAAGTGTGTCAAAATTTTTCACACCGCTTTTTGAAAGTGTGTCGAATTTTTTCACACCGCTTTTTGAAAGTGTGTCGAATTTTTTCACACCGCTTTTTGAAAGTGTGTCGAATTTTTTCACACCGCTTTTTGAAAGTGTGTCAAAATTTTTCACACCGCTTTTTGAAAGTGTGTCGAATTTTCTCACACCGCTTCTTGAAAGTGTGTCAAAATTTTTCACACCGCTTTTTAAAAGTGTGTCAAAATTTGTCACACCGCCTTTTGAAAGTGGGTCGAATTTTTTCACACCGCTTTTTGAAAGTGTATTGAATTTTTTCACACCGCTTTTTGAAAGTGTGTCGAATTTTTTCACACCGCTTTTTGAAAGTGTGTCGAATTTTTTCACACCGCTTTTTGAAACTGTGTCGATTTTTTTCACACCGCTTTTTGAAAGTTTATCGAATTTTTTCACACCGCTTTTTGAAAGTGTGCCGAAGTTTTTCACATCGCTATTTGAAAGTGTGTCAAAAAGTTTCACACCGCTTTTTGAAAGTGTGTCGAATTTTTTCACACCGCTTTTTAAAAGTGTGTCAAAATTTGTCACACCGCCTTTTGAAAGTGTGTCTAATTTTTTCACACCGCTTTTTGAAAGTGTATCGAATTTTTTCACACCGCTTTTTGGAAGCGTGTCGAATTTTTTCACACCGCTTTTTAAAAGTGTGTCGAATTTTTTCACACCGCTTTTTGAAAGTGTGTCGAATTTTTTCACACCGCTGTTTGAAAGTGTGTCGAATTTTTTCACACCGTTTTTTGAAAGTGTGTCAAAATTTTTCAGACCGCTTTTTGAAAGTGTATCGAATTTTTTCACACCGCTTTTTAAAAGTGTGTCAAAATTTGTCACACCGCCTTTTTAAAGTGTGTCTAATTTTTTCACACCGCTTTTTGAAAGTGTATCGAATTTTTTCACACCGCTTTTTGAAAGTGTGTCGAATTTTTTCACACCGCTTTTTGAAAGTGTGTCGAATTTTTTCACACCGCTTTTTGAAAGTGTGTCAAAATTTTTCACAACGCTTTGTGAAAGTGTGTCGAATTTTTTTCACCCCGCTTTTTGAAAGTGTGTCGAATTTTTTCACACCCCTTTTTAAAAGTGTGTCAAAATTTGTCACACCGCCTTTTGAAAGTGTGTCAAAATTTTTCTCACCGCTTTTTGAAAGTGTGTCGAATCACACCGCTTTTTGAAAGTGTGTCGAATTTTTTCACACCGCTTCTTGAAAGTGTGTCAAAATTTTTCACACCCCTTTTTAAAAGTGTGTCAAAATTTGTCACACCGCTTCTTGAAAGTGTGTCAAAATTTTTCACACCCATTTTTAAAAGTGTGTCAAAATTTGTCACACCGCCTTTTGAAAGTGTGTCAAAATTTTTCACACCGCTTTTTGAAAGTGTGTCGAATTTTTTCACACCGCTTTTTGAAAGAGTGTCGAATTTTTTCCCACCGCTGTTTGAAAGTGTGCCGAATTTTTTCACACCGCTGTTTGAAAGTGTGTCGAATTTTTTCACACCGTTTTTTGAAAGTGTGTCAAAATTTTTCAGACCGCTTTTTGAAAGTGTGTCGAATTTTTTCACACCGCTTTTTGAAACTGTGTCGAATTTTTTCACACCGCTTTTTGAAAGTTTGTCGAATTTTTTCACACCGCTTTTTGAAAGTGTGCCGAATTTTTTCACACCGCTTTTTGTAAGTGTGTCGAATTTTTTCACACCGCTTTTTAAAGTGTGTCAAAATTTGTCACACCGCCTTTTGAAAGTGTGTCTAATTTTTTCACACCTCTTTTTGAAAGTGTATCGAATTTTTTCACACCGCTTTTTGAAAGCGTGTCGAATTTTTTCACACCGCTTTTTAAAAGTGTGTCGAATTTTTTCACACCGCTTTTTGAAAGTGTGTCGAATTTTTTCACACCGCTGTTTGAAAGTGTGTCGAATTTTTTCCCACCGTTTTTTGAAAGTGTGTCAAAATTTTTCAGACCGCTTTTTGAAAGTGTATCGAATTTTTTCACACCGCTGTTTGAAAGTGTGTCGAATTTTTCACACCGTTTTTTGAAAGTGTGTCAAAATTTTTCAGACCGCTTTTTGAAAGTGAATCGAATTTTTTCACACCGCTTTTTGAAAGTGTGTCGAAATTTGTCACACCGCCTTTTGAAAGTGTGTCGAATTTTTTCACACCGCTTTTTGAAAGTGTGTCGAATTTTTTCACACCGCTTTTTAAAAGTGTGTCAACATTTTTCACACCGCTTTTTGAAAGTGTGTCAAAATTTTTCTCACCGCTTTTTGAAAGTGTGTCAAAATTTTTCAGACCGCTTTTTGAAAGTGTGTCGAATTTTTTCACACCGCTTTTTGAAACTGTGTCGAATTTTTTCACACCGCTTTTTGAAAGTTTGTCGAATTTTTTCACACCGCTTTTTGAAAGTGTGCCGAATTTTTTCACACCGCTTTTTGAAAGTGTGTCAAAAAGTTTCACACCGCTTTTTGAAAGTGTGTCGAATTTTTTCACACCGCTTTTTAAAGTGTGTCAAAATTTGTCACACCGCCTTTTGAAAGTGTGTCTAATTTTTTCACACCTCTTTTTGAAAGTGTATCGAATTTTTTCACACCTCTTTTTGAAAGCGTGTCGAATTTTTTCACACCGCTTTTTAAAAGTGTGTCGAATTTTTTCACACCGCTTTTTGAAAGTGTGTCGAATTTTTTCACACCGATGTTTGAAAGTGTGTCGAATTTTTTCACACCGTTTTTTGAAAGTGTGTCAAAATTTTTCAGACCGCTTTTTGAAAGTGTATCGAATTTTTTCACACCGCTGTTTGAAAGTGTGTCGAATTTTTCACACCGTTTTTTGAAAGTGTGTCAAAATTTTTCAGACCGCTTTTTGAAAGTGTATCGAATTTTTTCACACCGCTTTTTGAAAGTGTGTCGAAATTTGTCACACCGCCTTTTGAAAGTGTGTCGAATTTTTTCACACCGCTTTTTGAAAGTGTGTCGAATTTTTTCACACCGCTTTTTAAAAGTGTGTCAACATTTTTCACACCGCTTTTTGAAAGTGTGTCAAAATTTTTCTCACCGCTTTTTGAAAGTGTGTCAAAATTTTTCACACCGCTTTTTGAAAGTGTGTCGAATTTTTTCACACCTCTTTTTGAAAGTGTGTCGAATTTTTTCACACCGCTTTTTGAAAGTGTGTCGAATTTTTTCACACCGCTTTTTGAAAGTGTGTCGAAATGTTTCACACCGCTTTTTGAAAGTGTGTCGAATTTTTTCACACCGCTTTTTGAAAGCGTGTCAAAGTTTTTCACACCGCTTTTTGAAAGTGTGTCGAATTTTCTCACACCGCTTCTTGAAAGTGTGTCAAAATTTTTCACACCGCTTTTTAAAAGTGTGTCAAAATTTGTCACACCGCCTTTTGAAAGTGTGTCGAATTTTTTCACACCGCTTTTTGAAAGTGTATTGAATTTTTTCACACCGCTTTTTGAAAGTGTGTCGAATTTTTTCACACCGCTTTTTGAAAGTGTGTCGAATTTTTTCACACCGCTTTTTGAAAGTGTGTCGAATTTTTTCACACCGCTTTTTGAAAGTGTGTCAACATTTTTCACACCGCTTTTTGAAAATGTGTCGAATTTTTTCACACCGCTTTTTGAAAGTGTGTCAAAATTTTTCACACCGTTTGTTGAAAGTGTGTCGAATTTTTTCACACCGCTTCTTGAAAGTGTGTCAAAATTTTTCACACCGCTTTTTAAAAGTGTGTAGAATTTTTTCACACCGCTTCTTGAAATTGTGTCAAAATTTTTCACACCGCTTTTTGAAAGTGTGTCAAAATTTGTCACACCGCCTTTTGAAAGTGTGTCGAATTTTTTCACACCGCTTTTTGAAAGTGTATCGAATTTTTTCACACCGCTTTTTGAAAGAGTGTCGAATTTTTTCCCACCGCTGTTTGAAAGTGTGCCGAATTTTTTCACACCGCTGTTTGAAAGTGTGTCGAATTTTTTCACACCGTTTTTTGAAAGTGTGTCAAAATTTTTCAGACCGCTTTTTGAAAGTGTGTCGAATTTTTTCACACCGCTTTTTGAAACTGTGTCGAATTTTTTCACACCGCTTTTTGAAAGTTTGTCGAATTTTTTCACACCGCTTTTTGAAAGTGTGCCGAATTTTTTCACACCGCTTTTTGAAAGTGTGTCAAAAAGTTTCACACCGCTTTTTGAAAGTGTGTCGAATTTTTTCACACCGCTTTTTAAAGTGTGTCAAAATTTGTCACACCGCCTTTTGAAAGTGTGTCTAATTTTTTCACACCTCTTTTTGAAAGTGTATCGAATTTTTTCACACCGCTTTTTGAAAGCGTGTCGAATTTTTTCACACCGCTTTTTAAAAGTGTGTCAAATTTTTTCACACCGTTTTTTGAAAGTGTGTCAAAATTTTTCAGACCGCTTTTTGAAAGTGTATCGAATTTTTTCACACCGCTGTTTGAAAGTGTGTCGAATTTTTCACACCGTTTTTTGAAAGTGTGTCAAAATTTTTCAGACCGCTTTTTGAAAGTGTATCGAATTTTTTCACACCGCTTTTTGAAAGTGTGTCGAAATTTGTCACACCGCACAATGGGGTTTTTGATGCCTAAAATGGATATTAAATCGTGGGAGCTTTCCTGGTTGCTTTTTTTAACTTTTTTTGGTTTATTTCGCTTAAAGAAGATAAATCCATAATAAAAAAGAAAATCGTGACCTGAAATGCATAAGGGCCTAACAACCAAAAAATTCAAAATTGATTTTTTTTATTGATTCTGACGTATTGCATCAAAATATTTGTTCTGACAAAGTTTTATAGTCCTACTGTTAAAGATTATCTAACAACCAGATAAAATTAGAATTGAACATAGAAACGTTAATACACATTACACATTATCAAACAAGTTTTCATTTCATTTTGAAGTTTTTGTTTCGGGCTTCTTGCTCTTCCTGAGTTAACTGTTAATTGGTATTAAAGAGTAGTTTATTACTTCTGGTCCGCACCAGCAAAGATGAAGAATTTTCTTTCCTTTACTCCTTTGACTTTTGCTTCTTTCACTGCAATCGTCGAAATCAACTTTCGATCTACCACGCTTAACACCAGATTGGCGCGGGAAACCTATTGACGAATCTAACCAGTACTTGTTGTTCTGAAGAAAACGCTCAGAAACTATAAGATGTATTCCAGCGATTCTTCAATTGGAAAATTAAATGTTTCAATGTATCGCTAAAAACTTTAATATTTTTTTATTGCTTGGAATAAACGTGTAAGCGTTTTTTCTTTAAGAAATGCGATTTTTCAGTCAAGGTTTAAAATCCAGATCTTGCAACTAGTTCATAAAGTTCTCTTCGAGAAATAAAAATTGTATTCACGTTTGTACCTATGATTGAATAAATATGGTCTTATAAATTTATACAAAAAATTGAATAGATAAAAATTATATACATACGTACAAAAATATATCTTCCTTTTTTTTAATCAGGTGCAAGAAAGTGCAAAAAAATTTTTTTCTATTATTTCACAGGGTATCTTAGGTTTAAGAAAAGAACATTTTTTTTGCTTAACTTTGCTTAACTCACAACTATTTTTCCATATATGCTACAAAACTTGCAAATTTATAGACCTTCACAAAATTTTTTTTTAAAAATAAAAAAACTACATAATCTTAAAAAACAACGAAGCAAATATAATCTCAATCGTCTGTTGTTGAGGCCTCCATATTTTTTTTTAATACTTTTACTTAAAAGCTTGCCGAGAACTAATTTTGAAAACACTGAAAATTTAGTTTTTTCACGAAAGATAAAAAAATATCAAAAAACTCGCACTTCAGAAAGGCATAGTAATGTAACGGTACTTGCTAGAGACACGTTTTTTTCAGAAAGGGATGCAGAATTTTGTGCACTCCCAGCTCATGTAAGAAAATATTTGGTACTCAAGAATTTCATTTTCCAATTAATATCCATTTTAGGCATCAAAAACCCCAATGTGCACCGCCTTTTGAAAGTGTGTCGAATTTTTTCACACCGCTTTTTGAAAGTGTGTCGAATTTTTTCACACCGCTTTTTAAAAGTGTGTCAACATTTTTCACACCGCTTTTTGAAAGTGTGTCAAAATTTTTCTCACCGCTTTTTGAAAGTGTGTCAAAATTTTTCACACCGCTTTTAGAAAGTGTGTCGAATTTTTTCACACCTCTTTTTGAAAGTGTGTCGAATTTTCTCACACCGCTTCTTGAAAGTGTGTCGAATTTTTTCACACCGCTTTTTGAAAGTGTGTCAAAATGTTTCACACCGCTTTTTGAAAGTGTGTCGAATTTTTTCACACCGCTTTTTGAAAGCGTGTCAAAGTTTTTCACACCGCTTTTTGAAAGTGTGTCGAATTTTCTCACACCGCTTCTTGAAAGTGTGTCAAAATTTTTCACACCGCTTTTTAAAAGTGTGTCAAAATTTGTCACACCACCTTTTGAAAGTGTGTCGAATTTTTTCACACCGCTTTTTGAAAGTGTATTGAATTTTTTCACACCGCTTTTTGAAAGTGTGTCGAATTTTTTCACACCGCTTTTTGAAAGTGTGTCGAATTTTTTCACACCGCTTTTTGAAAGTGTGTCGAATTTTTTCACACCGCTTTTTGAAAGTGTGTCAACATTTTTCACACCGCTTTTTGAAAATGTGTCGAATTTTTTCACACCGCTTTTTGAAAGTGTGTCAAAATTTTTCACACCGTTTGTTGAAAGTGTGTCGAATTTTTTCACACCGCTTCTTGAAAGTGTGTCAAAATTTTTCACACCGCTTTTTAAAAGTGTGTAGAATTTTTTCACACCGCTTCTTGAAAGTGTGTCAAAATTTTTCACACCGCTTTTTAAAAGTGTGTCGAATTTTTTCACACCGCTCTTTAAAAGTGTGTCAAAATTTGTCATACCGCCTTCTGAAAGTGTGTCGAATTTTTTCACACCGCTTTTTGAAAGTGTGTCGAATTTTTTCACACCGCTTTTTGAAAGTGTGTCAAAATTTTTCACACCGCCTTTTGAAAGTGTGTCGAATTTTTTCACACCGCTTTTTGAAAGTGTATCGAATTTTTTCTCACCGCTTTTTGAAAGTGTGTCGAATTTTTTCACACCGCTTTTTAAAAGTGTGTCAAAATTTGTCACACCGCCTTTTGAAAGTGTGTCGAATTTTTTCACACCGCTTCTTGAAAGTGTATCCAATTTTTTCACACCGCTTTTTGAAAGTGTGTCGAATTTTTTCATACCGCTTTTTGAAAGTGTGTCGAATTTTTTCACACCGCTGTTTGAAAGTGTGTCGAATTTTTTCACACCGAATTTTTGAAAGTGTGTCAAAATTATTCAGACCGCTTTTTGAAAGTGTGTCGAATTTTTTCACACCGCCTTTTGAAAGTGTGTCGAATTTTTTCACACCGCTTTTTGAAAGTGTGTCGAATTTTTTCACACCGCTTTTTAAAAGTGTGTCAACATTTTTCATACCGCTTTTTGAAAGTGTGTCAAAATTTTTCTCACCGCTTTTTGAAAGTGTGTCAAAATTTTTCACACCGCTTTTTGAAAGTGTGTCGAATTTTTTCACACCGCTTTTTGAAAGTGTGTCAAAATGTTTCACACCGCTTTTTGAAAGTGTGTCGAATTTTTTCACACCGCTTCTTGAAAGTGTGTCAAAATTTTTCACACCCCTTTTTAAAAGTGTGTCAAAATTTGTCACACCGCCTTTTGAAAGTGTGTCAAAATTTTTCTCACCGCTTTATGAAAGTGTGTCGAATCACACCGCTTTTTGAAAGTGTGTCGAATTTTTTCACACCGCTTCTTGAAAGTGTGTCAAAATTTTTCACACCCCTTTTTAAAAGTGTGTCAAAATTTGTCACACCGCTTCTTGAAAGTGTGTCAAAATTTTTCACACCCCTTTTTAAAAGTGTGTCAAAATTTTTCACACCGCCTTTTGAAAGTGTGTCAAAATTTTTCACACCGCTTTTTGAAAGTGTATCGAATTTTTTCACACGGCTTTTTGAAAGAGTGTCGAATTTTTTCCCACCGCTGTTTGAAAGTGTGCCGAATTTTTTCACACCGCTGTTTGAAAGTGTGTCGAATTTTTTCACACCGTTTTTTGAAAGTGTGTCAAAATTTTTCAGACCGCTTTTTGAAAGTGTGTCGAATTTTTTCACACCGCTTTTTGAAACTGTGTCGAATTTTTTCACACCGCTTTTTGAAAGTTTGTCGAATTTTTTCACACCGCTTTTTGAAAGTGTGCCGAATTTTTTCACACCGCTTTTTGAAAGTGTGTCAAAAAGTTTCACACCGCTTTTTGAAAGTGTGTCGAATTTTTTCACACCGCTTTTTAAAGTGTGTCAAAATTTGTCACACCGCCTTTTGAAAGTGTGTCTAATTTTTTCACACCTCTTTTTGAAAGTGTATCGAATTTTTTCACACCGCTTTTTGAAAGCGTGTCGAATTTTTTCACACCGCTTTTTAAAAGTGTGTCGAATTTTTTCACACCGCTTTTTGAAAGTGTGTCGAATTTTTTCACACCGCTGTTTGAAAGTGTGTCGAATTTTTTCACACCGTTTTTTGAAAGTGTGTCAAAATTTTTCAGACGGCTTTTTGAAAGTGTATCGAATTTTTTCACACCGCTGTTTGAAAGTGTGTCGAATTTTTCACACCGTTTTTTGAAAGTGTGTCAAAATTTTTCAGACCGCTTTTTGAAAGTGTATCGAATTTTTTCACACCGCTTTTTGAAAGTGTGTCGAAATTTGTCACACCGCCTTTTGAAAGTGTGTCGAATTTTTTCACACCGCTTTTTGAAATTGTGTCGAATTTTTTCACACCGCTTTTTAAAAGTGTGTCAACATTTTTCACACCGCTTTTTGAAAGTGTGTCAAAATTTTTCTCACCGCTTTTTGAAAGTGTGTCAAAATTTTTCACACCGCTTTTTGAAAGTGTGTCGAATTTTTTCACACCTCTTTTTGAAAGTGTGTCGAATTTTTTCACACCGCTTTTTGAAAGTGTGTCGAATTTTTTCACACCGCTTTTTGAAAGTGTGTCAAAATGTTTCACACCGCTTTTTGAAAGTGTGTCGAATTTTTTCACACCGCTTTTTGAAAGCGTGTCAAAGTTTTTCACACCGCTTTTTGAAAGTGTGTCGAATTTTCTCACACCGCTTCTTGAAAGTGTGTCAAAATTTTTCACACCGCTTTTTAAAAGTGTGTCAAAATTTGTCACACCGCCTTTTGAAAGTGTGTCGAATTTTTTCACACCGCTTTTTGAAAGTGTATTGAATTTTTTCACACCGCTTTTTGAAAGTGTGTCGAATTTTTTCACACCGCTTTTTGAAAGTGTGTCGAATTTTTTCACACCGCTTTTTGAAAGTGTGTCGAATTTTTTCACACCGCTTTTTGAAAGTGTGTCAACATTTTTCACACCGCTTTTTGAAAATGTGTCGAATTTTTTCACACCGCTTTTTGAAAGTGTGTCAAAATTTTTCACACCGTTTGTTGAAAGTGTGTCGAATTTTTTCACACCGCTTCTTGAAATTGTGTCAAAATTTTTCACACCGCTTTTTGAAAGTGTGTCAAAATTTGTCACACCGCCTTTTGAAAGTGTGTCGAATTTTTTCACACCGCTTTTTGAAAGTGTATCGAATTTTTTCACACCGCTTTTTGAAAGAGTGTCGAATTTTTTCCCACCGCTGTTTGAAAGTGTGCCGAATTTTTTCACACCGCTGTTTGAAAGTGTGTCGAATTTTTTCACACCGTTTTTTGAAAGTGTGTCAAAATTTTTCAGACCGCTTTTTGAAAGTGTGTCGAATTTTTTCACACCGCTTTTTGAAACTGTGTCGAATTTTTTCACACCGCTTTTTGAAAGTTTGTCGAATTTTTTCACACCGCTTTTTGAAAGTGTGCCGAATTTTTTCACACCGCTTTTTGAAAGTGTGTCAAAAAGTTTCACACCGCTTTTTGAAAGTGTGTCGAATTTTTTCACACCGCTTTTTGAAAGTGTGCCGAATTTTTTCACACCGCTTTTTGAAAGTGTGTCAAAAAGTTTCACACCGCTTTTTGAAAGTGTGTCGAAATTTGTCACACCGCCTTTTGAAAGTGTGTCGAATTTTTTCACACCGCTTTTTGAAAGTGTGTCGAATTTTTTCACACCGCTTTTTAAAAGTGTGTCAACATTTTTCACACCGCTTTTTGAAAGTGTGTCAAAATTTTTCTCACCGCTTTTTGAAAGTGTGTCAAAATTTTTCACACCGCTTTTTGAAAGTGTGTCGAATTTTTTCACACCTCTTTTTGAAAGTGTGTCGAATTTTTTCACACCGCTTTTTGAAAGTGTGTCGAATTTTTTCACACCGCTTTTTGAAAGTGTGTCAAAATGTTTCACACCGCTTTTTGAAAGTGTGTCGAATTTTTTCACACCGCTTTTTGAAAGCGTGTCAAAGTTTTTCACACCGCTTTTTGAAAGTGTGTCGAATTTTCTCACACCGCTTCTTGAAAGTGTGTCAAAATTTTTCACACCGCTTTTTAAAAGTGTGTCAAAATTTGTCACACCACCTTTTGAAAGTGTGTCGAATTTTTTCACACCGCTTTTTGAAAGTGTATTGAATTTTTTCACACCGCTTTTTGAAAGTGTGTCGAATTTTTTCACACCGCTTTTTGAAAGTGTGTCGAATTTTTTCACACCGCTTTTTGAAAGTGTGTCGAATTTTTTCACACCGCTTTTTGAAAGTGTGTCAACATTTTTCACACCGCTTTTTGAAAATGTGTCGAATTTTTTCACACCGCTTTTTGAAAGTGTGTCAAAATTTTTCACACCGTTTGTTGAAAGTGTGTCGAATTTTTTCACACCGCTTCTTGAAAGTGTGTCAAAATTTTTCACACCGCTTTTTAAAAGTGTGTCGAATTTTTTCACACCGCTTTTTGAAAGTGTGTCAACATTTTTCACACCGCTTTTTGAAAATGTGTCGAATTTTTTCACACCGCTTTTTGAAAGTGTGTCAAAATTTTTCACACCGTTTGTTGAAAGTGTGTCGAATTTTTTCACACCGCTTCTTGAAAGTGTGTCAAAATTTTTCACACCGCTTTTTAAAAGTGTGTAGAATTTTTTCACACCGCTTCTTGAAAGTGTGTCAAAATTTTTCACACCTCTTTTTGAAAGTGTGTCGAATTTTTTCACACCGCTTTTTGAAAGTGTGTCGAAATTTTTCACACCGTTTGTTGAAAGTGTGTCGAATTTTTTCACACCGCTTCTTGAGAGTGTATCCAATTTTTTCACACCGCTTTTTGAAAGTGTGTCGAATTTTTTCACACCGCTTTTTGAAAGTGTGTCGAATTTTTTCACACCGCTGTTTGAAAGTGTGTCGAATTTTTTCACACCGAATTTTTGAAAGTGTGTCAAAATTATTCAGACCACTTTTTGAAAGTGTGTCGAATTTTTTCACACCGCCTTTTGAAAGTGTGTCGAATTTTTTCACACCGCTTTTTGAAAGTGTGTCGAATTTTTTCACACCGCTTTTTAAAAGTGTGTTAACATTTTTCACACCGCTTTTTGAAAGTGTGTCAAAATTTTTCTCACCGCTTTTTGAAAGTGTGTCAAAATTTTTCACACCGCTTTTTGAAAGTGTGTCGAATTTTTTCACACCGCTTTTTGAAAGTGTGTCAAAATGTTTCACACCGCTTTTTGAAAGTGTGTCGAATTTTTTCACACCGCTTTTTGAAAGCGTGTCAAAGTTTTTCACACCGCTTTTTGAAAGTGTGTCGAATTTTCTCACACCGCTTCTTGAAAGTGTGTCAAAATTTTTCTCACCGCTTTTTGAAAGTGTGTCGAATTTTTTCACACCGCTTTTTGAAAGTGTGTCGAATTTTTTCACACCGCTTTTTGAAAGTGTGTCCAATTTTTTCACACCGCTTTTTGAAAGTGTGTCCAATTTTTTCACACCGCTTTTTGAAAGTGTGTCAAAATTTTTCACAACGCTTTGTGAAAGTGTGTCGAATTTTTTTCACCCCGCTTTTTGAAAGTGTGTCGAATTTTTTCACACCGCTTCTTGAAAGTGTGTCAAAATTTTTCACACCCCTTTTTAAAAGTGTGTCAAAATTTGTCACACCGCCTTTTGAAAGTGTGTCAAAATTTTTCTCACCGCTTTTTGAAAGTGTGTCGAATCACACCGCTTTTTGAAAGTGTGTCGAATTTTTTCACACCGCTTCTTGAAAGTGTGTCAAAATTTTTCACACCCCTTTTTAAAAGTGTGTCAAAATTTGTCACACCGCTTCTTGAAAGTGTGTCAAAATTTGTCACACCGCCTTTTGAAAGTGTGTCGAATTTTTTCACACCGCTTTTTGAAAGTGTGTCGAATTTTTTCACACCGCTTTTTGAAAGTGTGTCAACATTTTTCACACCGCTTTTTGAAAATGTGTCAAAATTTTTCTCACCGCTTTTTGAAAGTGTGTCAAAATTTTTCACACCGCTTTTTGAAAGTGTGTCGAATTTTTTCACACCGCTTTTTGAAAGTGTGTCAAAATGTTTCACACCGCTTTTTGAAAGTGTGTCGAATTTTTTCACACCGCTTTTTGAAGGCGTGTCAAAGTTTTTCACACCGCTTTTTGAAAGTGTGTCGAATTTTCTCACACCGCTTCTTGAAAGTGTGTCAAAATTTTTCACACCGCATTTTAAAAGTGTGTCAAAATTTGTCACACCGCCTTTTAAAAGTGTGTCGAATTTTTTCACACCGCTTTTTGAAAGTGTATTGAATTTTTTCACACCGCTTTTTGAAAGTGTGTCGAATTTTTTCACACCGCTTTTTGAAAGTGTGTCGAATTTTTTCACACCGCTTTTTGAAAGTGTGTCAACATTATTCACACCGCTTTTTGAAAGTGTGTCGAATTTTTTCACACCGCTTTTTGAAAGTGTGTCAAAATTTTTCACACCGTTTGTTGAAAGTGTGTCGAATTTTTTCACACCGCTTCTTGAAAGTGTGTCAAAATTTTTCACACCGCTTTTTAAAAGTGTGTAGAATTTTTTCACACCGCTTCTTGAAAGTGTGTCAAAATTTTTCACACCGCTTTTTAAAAGTGTGTCGAATTTTTTCACACCGCTTTTTGAAAGTGTGTCAAAATTTTTTACACCGCTATTTGAAAGTGTGTCGAATTTTTTCACCCCGCTTTTTGAAAGTGTGTCGAATTTTTTCACACCGCTTTTTGAAAGTGTGTCGAATTTTTTCAACCCGCTTTTTGAAAGTGTGTCAAAATTTTTCACACCGCTTTTTGAAAGTGTGTCGAATTTTTTCACACCGCTTTTTGAAAGTGTGTCAAATTTTTTCACACCGCTTTTTGAAAGTGTTTCGAATTTTTCACACCGCTTTTTGAAAGTGTGTCAAAATTTTTCACACTGCTTTTTGAAAGTGTGTCGAATTTTTTCACACCGCTGTTTGAAAGTGTGTCAAAATTTGTCACACCGCCTTTTGAAAGTGTGTCAAAATTTTTCACACCGCTTTTTGAAACTGTGTCGAATCACACTCCTTCTTGAAAGTGTGTCAAAATTCTTCACACCGCTTTTTGAAAGTGTGTCGAATTTTTTCACACCGCTTTTTGAAAGTGTGTCTAATTTTTTCACACCGCTTTTTGAAAGTGTGTCGAATTTTTTCACACCGCTCTTTAAAAGTGTGTCAAAATTTTTCACACCTCCTTTTGAAAGTGTGTCGAATTTTTTCACACCGCTTTTTGAAAGTGTATCGAATTTTTTCACACCGCTTTTTGAAAGTGTGTCGAATTGTTTCACACCGCTTTTTAAAAGTGTGTCAAAATATGTCACACCGCCTTTTGAAAGTGTGTCGAATTTTTTACACCGCTTTTTAAAAGTGTGTCAAAATTTGTCACAACGCCTTTTGAAAGTGTGTCGAATTTTTTCACACCGCTTTTTGAAAGTGTATCCAATTTTTTCACACCGCTTTTTGAAAGTGTGTCGAATTTTTTCACACCGCTTTTTGAAAGTGTGTCGAATCACACCGCTTCTTGAAAGTGTGTCCAAATTTTTCACACCGCTTTTTGAAAGTGTGTCGAATTTTTTACACCGCTTTTTGAAATTGTGTCGAATTTTTTCACACCGCTTTTGGAAAGTGTGTCAAAATTTTTCACACCGCTTTTTGAAAGTGTGTCGAATTTTTTCACACCGCTTTTTGAAAGTGTGTCAAAATTTTTTACACCGCTATTTGAAAGTGTGTCGAATTTTTTCACCCCGCTTTTTGAAAGTGTGTCGAATTTTTTCACACCGCTTTTTGAAAGTGTGTCGAATTTTTTCACACCGCTTTTTGAAAGTGTCAAAATTTTTCACACTGCTTTTTGAAAGTGTGTCGAATTTTTTCACACCGCTTTTTGAAAGTGTGTCAAAATTTGTCACACCGCCTTTTGAAAGTGTGTCAAAATTTTTCACACCGCTTTTTGAAACTGTGTCGAATCACACTGCTTCTTGAAAGTGTGTCAAAATATGTCACACCGCCTTTTGAAAGTGTGTCGAATTTTTTCACACCGCTTTTTGAAAGTGTGTCGAATTTTTTCACACCGCTTTTTGAAAGTGTGTCGAATTTTTTCACACCGCTTTTTGAAAGAGTGTCGAATTTTTTCACACCGCTTTTTGAAAGTGTGTCAAAATTTTTTCACACCGCTTTTTGAAAGTGTGTCGAATTTTTTCACACCGCTTTTTGAAAGTGTGTCTAATTTTTTCACACCGCTTTTTGAAAGTGTGTCGAATTTTTTCACACCGCTCTTTAAAAGTGTGTCAAAATTTTTCACACCTCCTTTTGAAAGTGTGTCGAATTTTTTCACACCGCTTTTTGAAAGTGTATCGAATTTTTTTAAACCGCTTTTTTGAAAGTGTGTCGAATTTTTTCACACCGCTTTTTAAAAGTGTGTCAAAATATGTCACACCGCCTTTTGAAAGTGTGTCGAATTTTTTCACACCGCTTTTTAAAAGTGTGTCAAAATTTGTCACAACGCCTTTTGAAAGTGTGTCGAATTTTTTCACACCGCTTTTTGAAAGTGTATCCAATTTTTTCACACCGCTTTTTGAAAGTGTGTCGATTTTTTTCACACCGCTTTTTGAAAGTGTGTCGAATTTTTTCACACCGCTTTTTGAAAGTGTGTCGAATTTTTTCACACCGCTTTTTGAAAGTGTGTCAAAATTTTTCACACCGCTTTTTGAAAGTGTGTCGAATTTTTTCACACCGCTTTTTGAAAGTGTGTCAAAATTTTTTACACCGCTTTTTGAAAGTGTGTCGAATTTTTTCACCCCGCTTTTTGAAAGTGTGTCGAATTTTTTCACACCGCTTTTTGAAAGTGTGTCGAATTTTTTCACACCGCTTTTTGAAAGTGTGTCAAAATTTTTCTCACTGCTTTTTGAAAGTGTGTCGAATTTTTTCACACCGCTTTTTGAAAGTGTGTCAAAATTTGTCACACCGCCTTTTGAAAGTGTGTCAAAATTTTTCACACCGCTTTTTGAAACTGTGTCGAATCACACTGCTTCTTGAAAGTGTGTCAAAATTTTTCACACCGCTTTTTGAAAGTGTGTCGAATTTTTTCACACCGCTTTTTGAAAGTGTGTCGAATTTTTTCACACCGCTTTTTGAAAGTGTGTCGAATTTTTTCACACCGCTTCTTGAAAGTGTGTTGAATTTTTTCACACCGCTTTTGAAAGTGTGTCAAAATTGTTCACACCGCTTTTTGAAAGTGTGTCGAATTTTTTCACACCGCTTTTTGAAATTGTGTATAATTTTTTAACACCGCTTTTTGAAAGTGTGTCAACATTTTTCACACCGCTTTTTAAAGTGTGTCGAATTTTTTCGCACCGCTTTTTGAAATTGTGTATAATTTTTTCACACCGCTTTTTGAAAGTGTGTCAACATTTTTCATACCGCTTTTTAAAGGTGGCCGCAAATTCATTTTTACATTCTGGCATTCTTTAATTATTGCATTCGCATCACGGATTACTGTCAACGCTTTATACCATACATACATGAATACTTTGCAATTTTGAAGAAAGAGATATTCAAATTTCATGACACCACACTAATAGAGTTAAGAAGTTATAAATAGTATAATAATCTAAGCAGAAGCGATTATTCTTTCATTAATAAAGAAACATTTCAACATTAAAGGAAGCAATTATTCTTTTATTTATAAAAACATTTCATGGCGACCGTGACATGAGCCAAGAAAAAAAAAAAATATAGAATGAAAACAATAAAAAAGTGAACATTTTGAAAAGTGACAATTTTGTGCAAAGTGTGAATGTAGCAACTTTTAATAAAATTTACAAAAATATTTATAAATTGCTTAAAGAAAGTGTGAATGTTTTAATATAAACGGCAAAATATATATAGAAATGACGTGGTGGATGAAAATATTATCCACAATTCCTTTATTGGTGGCTGGCTATGAAGTCGGAAAATCCCAAGGGGAAAATTAAAACAAAGAACTAGTGGAACTACTTTCAAAGATACAAACTAACGATGAAAAAACAATAATAACAAGTAATAACAGGATGAGCCATATAGAGATTATGTCGCTAGCTGCGGTAGTAATAATGGCAATTATCTACCTCACGAAGTTGATATGTGACACAATAAAAAACAGAAACGGTCCAAACCAAAAACAAATTTAAGAAAAATTACAATTTAAATAAAAAAAAAATTACTTAAATTAAAAAAAAAAAAAACAAGAGAATAAGAAACAATAAAGTAAAGAACAGAAAAATTATTAACAAAAACAAAAATTCCAAATTAAAAAAAAAAAAAAAACTAACAATTTGCAACAAAAATTATAATAAAAAAGGATAAGCAGAAGCAGTCCCACTCTAAGGGATGCATGCGCTCTAAGCTGAGGAGAACCCAACAACAACAGAAGTGGATCTACACAGGAAACATTAAGATTAAATCAGCAGCAACAGACAACAGTAATAAAAGGAAAAAAGTAGTAGATAAGTAACAATATGTTTTATGTATATAAAAATTGTTAGTTTATTTAAGTGTAGTATGTAGAACTAAAATTGGCTGGGGTTAAATTTTTATGAAATGAAATAAAAAGTAAAATATATGTTTTTTTTCCATTAATTTTTTTTATCTAAATAAATAGGTGAATTTTTTTTGTTGTCGAATATATACGTCTTAATTCTATTTGTAAAGCAATATTTTATACACTCAGCAGTTAGGGAGAATATACAATTATATTTACAAATGCAAAACGCAAATTGTCCAAACTGGGAACAATTGTCACAACAATTCCAAGAAAACCAATATAGATTTTTACGTTCCTTTAAATGTCTAAATAAGAAAAAATTACCCAGTAAAACAGTAATTAACTCACATTTGACTTTAATTCAAAAAGATTTTAATACTATTGTTAATACTTATAATAACACGGCATATAATTTAACCCCTGAACATAAACAGGAAACTTTAGAAGTCATTACTAATTTAAAACAAAAATTCAAATTGTGGAAAAGCGATTGCATAATGCGGTAGGAATAATTTATAATAAAAATGGATGTATAGCCATAACATTTGAAGATGTAGATTATGAGAATATTTTGAAAGATTCAAACATATGGGAACAATTTGAAGATAGTGATTCCCCAATGAATTATAATTGCTTCAACAATAGTTATAAACATTTAAACAGCATACAAGGATGTGATGTTAAAAAAGGAAGTAAAATTCTTTTTAAATTTAAAGCTAATGTATATGTTATTAATGGACAAATAGACCTAGGTAAATTTTTCCAAGAGCTTGAGTTACAAACCAATAACATTCACATTGACAAATTGCAAATGAGATTAAATGATAGGATTTTTGAAAAGGTACCTGTTGAAAGAGGAATTTTCCTCGCTAGTGATTTCCACAGGATTCTGAATAAAGAAAACTCAATTCCACATAAATTAAATCTATGTTTTATTGGCTTTCTTATATTAAAATTCCTATAAACAATTCAGTATTATTAGTAATAATTTATGGTAATATTTATACAGTATAATAATATTCACTTACTTTTTGGTATAGAAACCACTAGAAATTAATTACTTAAATATGATCCAGAAGATTTACCGTCTGAAGACCACCACGCCAGGCCAAGCAAAAATTAAATGATTTTATTAAAAAATATGGCGCATTAGAAATGGCGCGAGTGGCGAAATTCCGAAAATCTTCCTGATTATAAATTCTATTACAAAATATTTTACAGTTACTTAAATTTAAGCGTTTTTGTCAGTGGCGGAAGCCACGTCCAAACCCGCAAGCTCGACTACAGGTCTTTCCAAAATTCCATTTGATGTTAATACTTTACACTTCTGACCTGCCCATCTTTTGCCATTTTCGTTTCAAGTACCTTTCCTTTTGGCCAACTATTTCTAGGAAGAGAAGGATCAACTATTATAACCAAGTCCTTTTGTTTTTCATGCCACTTAGACCTACACGTCTCTAACATGCAAATTAAACAAAACCAACAAGCATATTAAACAACCCTTACATCTAACACCTACACCTATGAGACCTTTCAAGACAGTAGTAGTTGACACGGTAGGACCTTTACCTATTACCGAACACGAACAACAATACATAATAACAATAGTGTGTGATCTAACAAAATATTTGATAAGTATCCCAGTTACAAACAAAACTTCAAAAACCGTAGTAAGAGCGATTTTTGAAAATTTATTTCTTATTTATGGACCAGTCCATAAAATTTTAACTGATATGGGTACTGAATTTAAAAATGAAGTACTACAGGAATTGTTAAAACTCTTAAACGTAGAATTGGTGCACTCAACACCGTACCATCATGAGACATTAGGTACTGTTGAACGTTCACACCGAACATTCAACGAATTTATTAGATCATATGTTGCTAAATCTCTTAACGATTGGGATCAATGGTTACCCTATTTCACTTATTGTTACAACACAATCCCATCAACAACACACAGCTATTGTCCTTTTGAATTGATATGATAAAACCCCAGAGATTTTTTCCTTATTGAATTCAAGAATCATAGAACCTTTATATAATTTTGATGATTATGTGTAAAGAAGTTAGATATCGACTTAAAATTGCCAATGAAAATGCAAAAGCTGCATTGGAGAATTTAAAACATGTGCAAAAACTAAGTTATGATAAGACTTCGAACCCAATAAGAATTAAAATAAATGATCGGGTGTTTATAAAAAGAGAACAAGGTCATAAATTGCAGAATGTGTACAAAGGTCCATACAGGGTCATAAAAATTCACGATAACAACAATTGCACTTTGCTAGGTGATAAAGATAAAGAAATTAAGGTTCATAAAAACAGGCTCAAGTTATCAAGTTGAGCAAAACATAAATATGTGCATACATAAAATAGAAGTATTTGACTTACGATAAATAATGTAAAATTATAACTGAAAATATTTAAGAAAAGTAGAGCAATAACATTTGCAATGTTATAATGTTAAAAATGAAACAAGATATAGCATAAAAACGAAGCACAAAAAAAGGAAGAAACGCCCAAACAAACAACAATATATTTTTTTAAGATATGAAATTATACTATAATAATTAAAAAAAGAAATAATAAGAAAAAAATAAAATATATATAAATAACATTTAATTATCAAGAAAAATTTATTTATTTCCATACACAAACATTTTAATTTACTTTATTAATTAAAATTACTTATTAACAATATTCTTTTTTTTTTTGTAAATAAAAATAAATATCATATTTTTTTAGACATATGTATAATGCATATATATACATATATATCATTTGTTGAGATCATTTGTAAAGATGTGGTGTTATGAAAACAAAATGTCCAATTTTAGAACAATAACCTTTCTAATATAATACTGCATTTCCAAATTATTTCGCTATTTAATTACCGTATGTTTTTAAGTGCATTGGCCGCATATTCATTTTTACATTTTGGCATTCTTTAATTATTGCATTCGCATCTCGGATTACGGTCAACGCTTTATACCAAACATACATGAATACTTTGCAATTTTGAAGAAAGAGATATTCAAATTTCATGACACCACACTAATAGAGTTAAGAAGTTATAAATAGTATATTAAATAATAATCTAAGCAGAAGCAATTATTCATTCATTAATAAAGAAACATTTCAACATTAAAGGAAGCAATTATACTTTTATTTATAAAAACATTTCACCGCTTTCTGAAAGTGTGTCAAAATTTTTCACACCGCTTTTTGAAAGAGTGTCGAATTTTTTCACACCGCTTTTTAAAAGTGTGTCAAAATTTGTCACACCGCATTTTGAAAGTGGGTCGAATTTTTTCACACCGCTTTTTGAAAGTGTGTCAACATTTTTCACACCGCTTTTTGAAAGTGTGTCGAATTTTTTCACACCGCTTTTTGAAAGTGTGTCAAAATTTTTCACACCGTTTGTTGAAAGTGTGTCGAATTTTTTCACACCGCTTCTTGAAAGTGTGTCAAAATTTTTCACACCGCTTTTTAAAAGTGTGTAGAATTTTTTCACACCGCTTCTTGAAAGTGTGTCAAAATTTTTCACACCGCTTTTTAAAAGTGTGTCGAATTTTTTCACACCGCTCTTTAAAAGTGTGTCAAAATTTGTCATACCGCCTTCTGAAAGTGTGTCGAATTTTTTCACACCGCTTTTTGAAAGTGTGTCGAATTTTTTCACACCGCTTTTTGAAAGTGTGTCAAAATTTTTCACACCGCCTTTTGAAAGTGTGTCGAATTCTTTCACACCGCTTTTTGAAAGTGTATCGAATTTTTTCTCACCGCTTTTTGAAAGTGTGTTGAATTTTTTCACACCGCTTTTTAAAAGTGTGTCAAAATTTGTCACACCGCCTTTTGAAAGTGTGTCGAATTTTTTCACACCGCTTTTTAAAAGTGTGTCAAAATTTGTCACAACGCCTTTTGAAAGTGTGTCGAATTTTTTCACACCGCTTTTTGAAAGTGTATCCAATTTTTTCACACCGCTTTTTGAAAGTGTGTCGAATCACACCGCTTCTTGAATGTGTGTCCAAATTTTTTACACCGCTTTTTGAAAGTGTGTCGAATTTTTTCACACCGCTTTTTGAAAGTGTGTCGAATTTTTTCAAACCGCTTTTTGAAAGTGTGTCAAAATTTTTCACACCGCTTTTTGAAAGTGTGTCGAATTTTTTCACACCGCTTTTTGAAAGTGTGTCGAATTTTTTCACAGCGCTTTTTGAAAGTGTGTCGAATTTTTTCACACCGCTTTTTGAAAGTGTGTCAAAATTTTTCACACTGCTTTTTGAAAGTGTGTCGAATTTTTTCACACCGCTGTTTGAAAGTGTGTCAAAATTTGTCACACCGCCTTTTGAAAGTGTGTCAAAATTTTTCACACCGCTTTCAAACAAAACTTCAAAAACCGTAGTAAGAGCGATTTTTGAAAATTTATTTCTTATTTATGGACCAGTCCATAAAATTTTAACTGATATGGGTACTGAATTTAAAAATGAAGTACTACAGGAATTGTTAAAACTCTTAAACGTAGAATTGGTGCACTCAACACCGTACCATCATGAGACATTAGGTACTGTTGAACGTTCACACCGAACATTCAACGAATTTATTAGATCATATGTTGCTAAATCTCTTAACGATTGGGATCAATGGTTACCCTATTTCACTTATTGTTACAACACAATCCCATCAACAACACACAGCTATTGTCCTTTTGAATTGATATGATAAAACCCCAGAGATTTTTTCCTTATTGAATTCAAGAATCATAGAACCTTTATATAATTTTGATGATTATGTGTAAAGAAGTTAGATATCGACTTAAAATTGCCAATGAAAATGCAAAAGCTGCATTGGAGAATTTAAAACATGTGCAAAAACTAAGTTATGATAAGACTTCGAACCCAATAAGAATTAAAATAAATGATCGGGTGTTTATAAAAAGAGAACAAGGTCATAAATTGCAGAATGTGTACAAAGGTCCATACAGGGTCATAAAAATTCACGATAACAACAATTGCACTTTGCTAGGTGATAAAGATAAAGAAATTAAGGTTCATAAAAACAGGCTCAAGTTATCAAGTTGAGCAAAACATAAATATGTGCATACATAAAATAGAAGTATTTGACTTACGATAAATAATGTAAAATTATAACTGAAAATATTTAAGAAAAGTAGAGCAATAACATTTGCAATGTTATAATGTTAAAAATGAAACAAGATATAGCATAAAAACGAAGCACAAAAAAAGGAAGAAAAGCCCAAACAAACAACAATATATTTTTTTAAGATATGAAATTATACTATAATAATTAAAAAAAGAAATAATAAGAAAAAAATAAAATATATATAAATAACATTTAATTATCAAGAAAAATTTATTTATTTCCATACACAAACATTTTAATTTACTTTATTAATTAAAATTACTTATTAACAATATTCTTTTTTTTTTTGTAAATAAAAATAAATATCATATTTTTTTAGACATATGTATAATGCATATATATACATATATATCATTTGTTGAGATCATTTGTAAAGATGTGGTGTTATGAAAACAAAATGTCCAATTTTAGAACAATAACCTTTCTAATATAATACTGCATTTCCAAATTATTTCGCTATTTAATTACCGTATGTTTTTAAGTGCATTGGCCGCATATTCATTTTTACATTTTGGCATTCTTTAATTATTGCATTCGCATCTCGGATTACGGTCAACGCTTTATACCAAACATACATGAATACTTTGCAATTTTGAAGAAAGAGATATTCAAATTTCATGACACCACACTAATAGAGTTAAGAAGTTATAAATAGTATATTAAATAATAATCTAAGCAGAAGCAATTATTCATTCATTAATAAAGAAACATTTCAACATTAAAGGAAGCAATTATACTTTTATTTATAAAAACATTTCACCGCTTTCTGAAAGTGTGTCAAAATTTTTCACACCGCTTTTTGAAAGAGTGTCGAATTTTTTCACACCGCTTTTTAAAAGTGTGTCAAAATTTGTCACACCGCATTTTGAAAGTGGGTCGAATTTTTTCACACCGCTTTTTGAAAGTGTGTCAACATTTTTCACACCGCTTTTTGAAAGTGTGTCGAATTTTTTCACACCGCTTTTTGAAAGTGTGTCAAAATTTTTCACACCGTTTGTTGAAAGTGTGTCGAATTTTTTCACACCGCTTCTTGAAAGTGTGTCAAAATTTTTCACACCGCTTTTTAAAAGTGTGTAGAATTTTTTCACACCGCTTCTTGAAAGTGTGTCAAAATTTTTCACACCGCTTTTTAAAAGTGTGTCGAATTTTTTCACACCGCTCTTTAAAAGTGTGTCAAAATTTGTCATACCGCCTTCTGAAAGTGTGTCGAATTTTTTCACACCGCTTTTTGAAAGTGTGTCGAATTTTTTCACACCGCTTTTTGAAAGTGTGTCGAATTTTTTCACACCGCTTTTTGAAAGTGTATCGAATTTTTTCACACCGCTTTTTGAAAGTGTGTCGAATTTTTTCACACCGCTTTTTAAAAGTGTGTCAAAATATGTCACACCGCCTTTTGAAAGTGTGTCGAATTTTTTACACCGCTTTTTAAAAGTGTGTCAAAATTTGTCACACCGCCTTTTAAAAGTGTGTCAAAATTTTTCACACCGCTTTTTGAAAGTGTGTCGAATTTTTTCACACCGCTTTTTGAAAGTGTGTCGAATTTTTTCACAGCGCTTTTTGAAAGTGTGTCGAATATTTTCACACCGCTTTTTGAAAGTGTGTCAAAATTTTTCACACTGCTTTTTGAAAGTGTGTCGAATTTTTTCACACCGCTGTTTGAAAGTGTGTCAAAATTTGTCACACCGCCTTTTGAAAGTGTGTCAAAATTTTTCACACCGCTTTTTGAAACTGTGTCGAATCACACTCCTTCTTGAAAGTGTGTCAAAATTCTTCACACCGCTTTTTGAAAGTGTGTCGAATTTTTTCACACCGCTTTTTGAAAGTGTGTCTAATTTTTTCACACCGCTTTTTGAAAGTGTGTCGAATTTTTTCACACCGCTCTTTAAAAGTGTGTCAAAATTTTTCACACCTCCTTTTGAAAGTGTGTCGAATTTTTTCACACCGCTTTTTGAAAGTGTATCGAATTTTTTCACACCGCTTTTTGAAAGTGTGTCGAATTTTTTCACACCGCTTTTTAAAAGTGTGTCAAAATATGTCACACCGCCTTTTGAAAGTGTGTCGAATTTTTTACACCGCTTTTTAAAAGTGTGTCAAAATTTGTCACAACGCCTTTTGAAAGTGTGTCGAATTTTTTCACACCGCTTTTTGAAAGTGTATCCAATTTTTTCACACCGCTTTTTGAAAGTGTGTCGAATTTTTTCACACCGCTTTTTGAAAGTGTGTCGAATCACACCGCTTCTTGAAAGTGTGTCCAAATTTTTCACACCGCTTTTTGAAAGTGTGTCGAATTTTTTCACACCGCTTTTTGAAAGTGTGTCGAATTTTTTCACACCGCTTTTGGAAAGTGTGTCAAAATTTTTCACACCGCTTTTTGAAAGTGTGTCGAATTTTTTCACACCGCTTTTTGAAAGTGTGTCAAAATTTTTTACACCGCTATTTGAAAGTGTGTCGAATTTTTTCACCCCGCTTTTTGAAAGTGTGTCGAATTTTTTCACACCGCTTTTTGAAAGTGTGTCGAATTTTTTCACACCGCTTTTTGAAAGTGTCAAAATTTTTCACACTGCTTTTTGAAAGTGTGTCGAATTTTTTCACACCGCTTTTTGAAAGTGTGTCAAAATTTGTCACACCGCCTTTTGAAAGTGTGTCAAAATTTTTCACACCTCTTTTTGAAACTGTGTCGAATCACACTGCTTCTTGAAAGTGTGTCAAAATATGTCACACCGCCTTTTGAAAGTGTGTCGAATTTTTTCACACCGCTTTTTGAAAGTGTGTCGAATTTTTTCACACCGCTTTTTGAAAGTGTGTCGAATTTTTTCACACCGCTTTTTGAAAGAGTGTCGAATTTTTTCACACCGCTTTTTGAAAGTGTGTCAAAATTTTTTCACACCGCTTTTTGAAAGTGTGTCGAATTTTTTCACACCGCTTTTTGAAAGTGTGTCTAATTTTTTCACACCGCTTTTTGAAAGTGTGTCGAATTTTTTCACACCGCTCTTTAAAAGTGTGTCAAAATTTTTCACACCTCCTTTTGAAAGTGTGTCGAATTTTTTCACACCGCTTTTTGAAAGTGTATCGAATTTTTTTAAACCGCTTTTTGAAAGTGTGTCGAATTTTTTCACACCGCTTTTTAAAAGTGTGTCAAAATATGTCACACCGCCTTTTGAAAGTGTGTCGAATTTTTTCACACCGCTTTTTAAAAGTGTGTCAAAATTTGTCACAACGCCTTTTGAAAGTGTGTCGAATTTTTTCACACCGCTTTTTGAAAGTGTATCCAATTTTTTCACACCGCTTTTTGAAAGTGTGTCGTATTTTTTCACACCGCTTTTTGAAAGTGTGTCGAATTTTTTCACACCGCTTTTTGAAAGTGTGTCGAATTTTTTCACACCGCTTTTTGAAAGTGTGTCAAAATTTTTCACACCGCTTTTTGAAAGTGTGTCGAATTTTTTCACACCGCTTTTTGAAAGTGTGTCAAAATATTTACACCGCTTTTTGAAAGTGTGTCGAATTTTTTCACCCCGCTTTTTGAAAGTGTGTCGAATTTTTTCACACCGCTTTTTGAAAGTGTGTCGAATTTTTTCACACCGCTTTTTGAAAGTGTGTCAAAATTTTTCTCACTGCTTTTTGAAAGTGTGTCGAATTTTTTCACACCGCTTTTTGAAAGTGTGTCAAAATTTGTCACACCGCCTTTTGAAAGTGTGTCAAAATTTTTCACACCGCTTTTTGAAACTGTGTCGAATCACACTGCTTCTTGAAAGTGTGTCAAAATTTTTCACACCGCTTTTTGAAAGTGTGTCGAATTTTTTCACACCGCTTTTTGAAAGTGTGTCGAATTTTTCCACACCGCTTTTTGAAAGTGTGTCGAATTTTTTCACACCGCTTTTTGAAAGAGTGTCGAATTTTTTCACACCGCTTTTTGAAAGTGTGCCAAAATTTTTTCACACCGCTTTTTGAAAGTGTGTCAAAATTTTTCACACCGCTTTTTGAAAGTGTGTCGAATTTTTTCACACCGCTTCTTGAAAGTGTGTCAAAATTTTTCACACCGGTTTTTAAAAGTGTGTCAAAATATTTACACCGCTTTTTGAAAGTGTGTCGAATTTTTTCACCCCGCTTTTTGAAAGTGTGTCGAATTTTTTCACACCGCTTTTTGAAAGTGTGTCGAATTTTTTCACACCGCTTTTTGAAAGTGTGTCAAAATTTTTCTCACTGCTTTTTGAAAGTGTGTCGAATTTTTTCACACCGCTTTTTGAAAGTGTGTCAAAATTTGTCACACCGCCTTTTGAAAGTGTGTCAAAATTTTTCACACCGCTTTTTGAAACTGTGTCGAATCACACTGCTTCTTGAAAGTGTGTCAAAATTTTTCACACCGCTTTTTGAAAGTGTGTCGAATTTTTTCACCCCGCTTTTTGAAAGTGTGTCGAATTTTTTCACACCGCTTTTTGAAAGTGTGTCGAATTTTTTCACACCGGTTTTTAAAAGTGTGTGAAAATTTGTCACACCGCCTTTTAAAAGTGTGTCGAATTTTTTCACACCGCTTTTTGAAAGTGTGTCGAATTTTTTCACACCGCTTTTTGAAAGTGTGTCAAAATTTTTCACACCGCTTTTTGAAAGTGTGTCGAATTTTTTCACACCGCTTCTTGAAAGTGTGTTGAATTTTTTCACACCGCTTTTGAAAGTGTGTCAAAATTGTTCACACCGCTTTTTGAAAGTGTGTCGAATTTTTTCACACCGCTTTTTGAAATTGTGTATAATTTTTTAACACCGCTTTTTGAAAGTGTGTCAACATTTTTCACACCGCTTTTTAAAGTGTGTCGAATTTTTTCGCACCGCTTTTTGAAATTGTGTATAATTTTTTCACACCGCTCTTTAAAAGTGTGTCAAAATTTGTCATACCGCCTTCTGAAAGTGTGCCGAATTTTTCACACCGCTTTTTGAAAGTGTGTCGAATTTTTTCACACCGCTTTTTGAAAGTGTGTCAAAATTTTTCACACCGTTTGTTGAAAGTGTGTCGAATTTTTTCACACCGCTTCTTGAAAGTGTGTCAAAATTTTTCACACCGCTTTTTAAAAGTGTGTAGAATTTTTTCACACCGCTTCTTGAAAGTGTGTCAAAATTTTTCACACCGCTTTTTAAAAGTGTGTCGAATTTTTTCATACCGCTCTTTAAAAGTGTGTCAAAATTTGTCATACCGCCTTCTGAAAGTGTGTCGAATTTTTTCACACCGCTTTTTGAAAGTGTGTCGAATTTTTTCACACCGCTTTTTGAAAGTGTGTCAAAATTTTTCACACCGCCTTTTGAAAGTGTGTCGAATTCTTTCACACCGCTTTTTGAAAGTGTATCGAATTTTTTCTCACCGCTTTTTGAAAGTGTGTCAAAATTTTTCACACTGCTTTTTGAAAGTGTGTCGAATTTTTTCACACCGCTGTTTGAAAGTGTGTCAAAATTTGTCACACCGCCTTTTGAAAGTGTGTCAAAATTTTTCACACCGCTTTTTGAAACTGTGTCGAATCACACTGCTTCTTGAAAGTGTGTCAAAATTCTTCACACCGCTTTTTGAAAGTGTGTCGAATTTTTTCACGCCGCTTTTTGAAAGTTTGTCTAATTTTTGCACACCGCTTTTTGAAAGTGTGTCGAATTTTTTCACACCGCTCTTTAAACGTGTGTCAAAATTTTTCACACCTCCTTTTGAAAGTGTGTCGAATTTTTTCACACCGCTTTTTGAAAGTGTATCGAATTTTTTCACACCGCTTTTTGAAAGTGTGTCGAATTTTTTCACACCGCTTTTTAAAAGTGTGTCAAAATATGTCACACCGCCTTTTGAAAGTGTGTCGAATTTTTTCACACCGCTTTTTAAAAGTGTGTCAAAATTTGTCACAACGCCTTTTGAAAGTGTGTCGAATTTTTTCACACCGCTTTTTGAAAGTGTATCCAATTTTTTCACACCGCTTTTTGAAAGTGTGTCGAATTTTTTCACACCGCTTTTTGAAAGTGTGTCGAATTTTTTCACACCGCTTTTTGAAAGTGTGTCGAATCACACCGCTTCTTGAAAGTGTGTCCAAATTTTTCACACCGCTTTTTGAAAGTGTGTCGAATTTTTTCACACCGCTTTTTGAAAGTGTGTCAAAATTTTTCACACCGCTTTTTGAAAGTGTGTCGAATTTTTTCACACCGCTTCTTGAAAGTGTGTTGAATTTTTTCATACCGCTTTTGAAAGTGTGTCAAAATTGTTCACACCGCTTTTTGAAAGTGTGTCGAAATTTTTCACACCGCTTTTTGAAATTGTGTATAATTTTTTCACACCGCTTTTTGAAAGTGTGTCAACATTTTTCACACCGCTTTTTAAAGTGTGTCGAATTTTTTCACACCGCTTTTTGAAATTGTGTATAATTTTTTCACACCGCTTTTTGAAAGTGTGTCAACATTTTTCATACCGCTTTTTAAAGGTGGCCGCAAATTCATTTTTACATTCTGGCATTCTTTAATTATTGCATTCGCATCACGGATTACTGTCAACGCTTTATACCATACATACATGAATACTTTGCAATTTTGAAGAAAGAGATATTCAAATTTCATGACACCACACTAATAGAGTTAAGAAGTTATAAATAGTATATTAAATAATAATCTAAGCAGAAGCGATTATTCATTCATTAATAAAGAAACATTTCAACATTAAAGGAAGCAATTATTCTTTTATTTATAAAAACATTTCATGGCGACCGTGACATGAGCCAAGAAAAAAAAAATATAGAATGAAAACAATAAAAAAGTGAACATTTTGAAAAGTGACAATTTTGTGCAAAGTGTGAATGTAGCAACTTTTAATAAAATTTACAAAAATATTTATAAATTGCTTAAAGAAAGTGTGAATGTTTTAATATAAACGGCAAAATATATATAGAAATGACGTGGTGGATGAAAATATTATCCACAATTCCTTTATTGGTGGCTGGCTATGAAGTCGGAAAATCCCAAGAGGAAAATTAAAACAAAGAACTAGTGGAACTACTTTCAAAGATACAAACTAACGATGAAAAAACAATAATAACAAGTAATAACAGGATGAGCCATATAGAGATTATGTCGCTAGCTGCGGTAGTAATAGTGGCAATTATCTACCTCACGAAGTTGATATGTGACACAATAAAAAACAGAAACGGTCCAAACCAAAAACAAATTTAAGAAAAATTACAATTTAAATAAAAAAAAAATTACTTAAATTAAAAAAAAAACAAGAGAATAAGAAACAATAAAGTAAAGAACAGAAAAATTATTAACAAAAACAAAAATTCCAAATTAAAAAAAAAAAAACTAACAATTTGCAACAAAAATTATAATAAAAAAGGATAAGCAGAAGCAGTCCCACTCTAAGGGATGCATGCGCTCTAAGCTGAGGAGAACCCAACAACAACAGAAGTGGATCTACACAGGAAACATTAAGATTAAATCAGCAGCAACAGACAACAGTAATAAAAGGAAAAAAGTAGTAGATAAGTAACAATATGTTTTATGTATATAAAAATTGTTAGTTTATTTAAGTGTAGTATGTAGAACTAAAATTGGCTGGGGTTAAATTTTTATGAAATGAAATAAAAAGTAAAATATATGTTTTTTTTCCATTAATTTTTTTTATCTAAATAAATAGGTGCATTTTTTTTGTTGTCGAATATATACGTCTTAATTCTATTTGTAAAGCAATATGTTCATGTGACCCATTACTTTTTTCCCTCATGGTTGTTTTTGACGAAGAACATCTCTTATACTAAGAAGAGATGTCTTAACGAAGGACATCTCTCACCGATATTATTATTGTTTACAATGTTATACTTAGAAGAGATGTCTTAACGAAGAACATCTCTCACTGATATTATTACTGTTTATTATGCTCTAACTCAAAATGTAAATATGATGACTACTGCTTATTGTTAGTCAGTCACTCGAGAACCATCAAGCAGAGTAATTACCCCCACATGAAGTATTAATAAAGTTATTTTTTATTAACCTCTATTTTTTTTTTCTCTTTATTATTTAAAATAATATTTTTCCTCCTGGTGCTCGAATTCCTGAGGAACCCTCATCCACCCCAACATTTGCTGGTCCTTCGAGCCGGATTCCACGGATACACGGATTACACGGATTCACGGATTTTTTAGATAAAATATAGTGTGTTTAACCCCCAGCATTTTAAGTTTATCTTCAGCCGGCCAACCCCAAATAGGTAAAAATCAGCACCTACAGGTATGTAATTATAATTTAAAAAGAAGTGAGAAAAGGTTCTTTTTTTAATAAAACGAAAAAAGGTGAAAAGCAATTTCTATATAAATTATAAAACATTATAAAATAAATTTTACAAGCGTTTTAAAAAACGAAAGAATATAAAGATAAAGCATACACGGCCCATTGTGCAAAAGATATTCGCTTAAGCAAAGTGTATTAAAATTCTGAAGTGAGTTTCGTTTTGAGAGAAAAGATAAGGAAAAGATAAAGAAAAAAGCAACAAATCGATTGGCGATCCGTTACCTTTTTTTCTTGTTTACCAAATTCACTTAGTTGTAATAAATAAATTATACAGAGTTTGCTATATGAAAAATAGAATAAGGAAAAATAGAAAATAGGAATCAAAACAGTGACCGGATAAAATAAGATCCTACCAATTTGAAGTCGTGATATTGGTTTATCGGTTTTTATTGTCCCCGAAAGAAAAAGAAAAAAAGGAAATTTTTTTTGTTCTCTTTATTGAAGAAAAGTGTTTTGGGCATTATTTTGGATATTTTTTATTATCGTCTCATTGAACCATGTCACTGTTGGAAAAATTCATTCGTTCCTCGGATCGCGTGGTTGAATTTAGTGCGTACTTTTCTTCCATCCCTCAAGAAGACCATACGTCTCATAGCTTAGAGGTGCAAAAGGATGAAATGATCCACTTATGGACTGGATTGAGGTCAGCTTATGATGACATTTTGTCTAAAAAGTCGGTTTTAAAGGAAGAAATTAGCGTAGAAACTATTAAGAATAAATACTTTTCCGCGTATAATGCCCATCTCAAGTGTCTCTCAAAGGCCAATGAGCTTTTAAGTTCTTTTAAACTTAACCCAACTGGCTCCTCGAATGAAACTAAACCCCATACCACATCAGTGGACCGTTTTCATTTACCTCCGTGCGACATGGAGGCCTTTTATGGGGACTATAGCTCCTGGCCTACTTTTCGCGATCAATTCTCGGCTATATATGGCGACCAAGCGCATATATCGCCAGTTGAGAAACTTTGTCATTTGATGAAAAAGACTAAAGGCGAAGCTCATGATATTGTCAAATCATGCCCATTTACAAATGCGGGTTTTCGGATGGCCTGGGATAATTTAATCGAACGTTATGAGAACAAACGCGTCCTAGTAAACGCACAACTTAAGATTCTTTTAAGCCTTCCCCCTATTACCAAGGAATCTGGTCCCACTATAAAAGCGCTACAACGAACAGTTAATAATTGTGTATCAAACTTGGCCTTGTTGAATATAGACACCAAAAATTGGGACGTTATTTTTGTCTACATCTGTTCAACATGCTTACCCGATGTTACACTCAATCTGTGGGAGCAATCAATTAAGGACGTTACTGGTTTACCAACCTGGAAGGAAATGGACGCATTCTTATCCAGCCGCTTTCATACTTTGGAGTCCGTGAGCGATATTAGGACAACAAGTAACCCCACTAGCCACTCAAAAAATAATTCGCATTTCAAATTTGATAATCACCGCGGATCGCGAAAGGTAAATTCTTTTCATACTAACGTTTCGCAAAATAAAACAAGTAAGTGTATCTTGTGTCAAGATTGCCACCCTCTGCGATTATGTCCACAGTTTCTAGGTATGTCTGTTGATGAGCGTTTTGCTTTAGTGAAAGATCAAAATCGATGCACTAATTGTTTGGCCACGTCTCACGATTTTAGAAAATGCAAGAGTCAATTTGTTTGCTCTACTTGCAAACAAAAGCACCATTCTCTCTTGCATCGCCCCATATTATCGAATCCTAACTCAAACCCCCTTTCAAGACCTTTGCCTGAGACTCAAACTCATGCTGCCGCTTCAACTTCAAATAACTTACCATTCTCACTCCCCATGAATGCCCCCTCAACCTCTGCCTCTGCCTCTGCTGCTGCAAGAAATCATCAATCGTATTCGACGCTTTTACAAACCCCTAAATCAAATTTGACCCTATTAGGAACAGCTCTCGTGACTACCATGGTCGGTGACCTTTGTTGTACGGTTCGTGCTCTTATTGACCCTGCATCTGAGGCCTCGTTTATATCAAGATCTCTACAACGAAAATTGGCACTTCCCTTTAGAAGTTCACATACGAACGTCATTGGTCTTAGCGGTTCTATTACTACGACTTCATCTCAAATCGGACAAATCGAAATTAAATCAACATTGGACCCCCATTTCTCCACTCATGTTGATGTTTTTGTGGTTGAGAATCTTACTGGATCGTTACCTAGTTACCCCCCCTCTTCACTCGACAAATCTGATTTCTACGACTTACCTTTGGCGGATTCTAATAATCAACAAGGTTCACATGTGGACTTACTCCTGGGGGGAGATATATACCCAAAGATTATTCGTGACGGCCTCCGATGGAATAAAAATCGAACTCTTGTCGCGCAACAGAGCGTATTCGGTTGGATTATTACTGGTCGACTCGATTATGGTTTAATTAATGCATCGGTATCAACTTTTTTTAACAAGCTTGATGTTAATTATTTGTTGAGCCGTTTTTGGGAACTCGAAGAAGTACCTACTCGACCTACAGTCTCGGTTGATGACAAATATTGTGAAGAGTTATATCAACGAACTACGTACCGTAATTCCTCAGGTCGTTTTGTTGTTTCTCTACCCTTTATTAGAAGTTTCCCCTATGAAAAGGCTCTTGGCCAATCTCGAAACATCGCTATGTCCCAATATGTACGCAATGAGACTCGTCTTAGTAAGGATATGGAGTCTAAATCAAAATACGATGAGGTTATTTTAGAATATTTAACCCTTAACCACATGAAGAGTGTAACCCCCGATTTAACCTCTAACCCGAAATCGTATTATCTACCCCATCATGCGGTCTTAAAACCCGATAGTACTACCACCAAATTACGAGTAGTATTTAATGCATCATGCCCATCATCCAATGGAGTTAGCTTGAATGATATTCTTTACCCCGGGCCAGTTTTACAGGCCGATTTACCAACCCTTATAATCAGATGGCGTTTTTTTAAATACGTTTTGAATGCTGACATCGAGAAAATGTATCGTCAGATACTTGTTAACCCCCAAGATACCCCGTTTCAGCGGATTTTATTCCGTAACTCCCCCCGTGAAAACGTCACTGATTTTGAATTAAAGACAGTCACCTTTGGTGTCAATTGTGCTCCCTATTTGGCAATAAGGACTTTATTGGAGTTAGCCAATCAGTGCGAGCGTGAAAAACCCCATATTTCGAATATCATAAGAAATTATATGTATATGGATGATGTACTGTTTGGATCCCATAGCATAGATGATGCAATTAAAACCCGAAACGATCTTATCGATGTTTTTGCTTCTGCTGGTTTCGCCCTAAGAAAGTGGACCGCTAATAACTGCGCTACATTGCAAGGTATAGACCCTAAGATTTTATTGAATGATAACTTCTTAACTCTCTCTGATTCATGTACCTCGAAATTGTTAGGCTTGCAATGGAATGCTTCAACAGATTTCTTTTATTTTAAACCCCATGAATATCCTTGTTCAAATCAATTTACAAAGCGAGCTGTATTATCTGAAATCGCAAAATTATTTGACCCTGCCGGATGGTTAGCCCCGAAATTGATCGTTGCCAAGATGCTGATGCAACAAATATGGAAAGACCAGACTGATTGGGACGAAGTGATTAAACCTCCTACTTTGAAGCTGTGGAAAACCTTTCTTGAAGATTACCCCAATATTGAGAAGATTAGAATCCCCCGTTTTATCAATTATCACCCTACATTTTCCTTCGAAATACACGGTTTTTGTGATGCTTCAGAAAGGGCATACGCCGCTGCACTTTATATTCGCTCTAAAGCTCCGAATGGACAAGTCTTTACTCACCTATTGAGTGCGAAAACTAAGGTTGCACCTGTTAAATATATAACTCTTCCCCGAAAGGAACTTTGTGGTGCAGAACTTCTAGCAAAAATGATTCAACATTTTAGAACCCAACATCTCAACACTTGCTTTCAATCGTATATGTGGACTGATTCTACAATAGTTTTGGCATGGTTGCAAAAACCCTCTTATTTTTGGAACACGTTTGTAGCCAATCGTACGAGCTCGATTTTGGAGAAAACCAATGGTGATAACTGGTCTCACGTGGACTCAAAGGATAACCCTGCGGATTTAGCATCCCGTGGATGTTCAGCCAATGATCTCGTTGAGAATCAACTTTGGTGGCACGGTCCCTCTTGGCTTAAGTTGCCTCGAAATAGCTGGCCCTCAAATAATGAGAAATTTAACACGGATATGGAAATCAAACCTGTACGATCGCATTTGACAAAAATCTTGGATTTCGACATTCTTGATAGATTTTCAGATCTTCCTCGAGCCATGCGTGTAATAAGTTACATATTCCGCTTTTTACATAACACTTGCGGCAAATATAAGGCGCATCGTACTTTTAATTCAACCTCTCTACGACAATCTGAAATTCAATTTGTTAAATCTCGTCTTGTTATCTTATGCCAGCGTCTATATTTTTCAGAATATACCCTTCTGTCTAAAGGTGTATTACTACCAAAGAAAAGTCCCCTTGTAACTTTCAACCCTTTCATCGATAACAACGGTTTTATTAGAGCTAACGGCCGATTGTCACAATCCCCAGTCTTAACATACAATGAAAAATTCCCAATTATCTTGCCATATTCAGGGCGTTTTACTCGCCTTTACCTTGAAATGTTGCATAAATGTTCTGTACACGGTGGTAATTCATTATTAATGAGATTGATGCGTATCGAGTTCTGGGTCCCGAAATTAAAGAATTTAATTAAAACAGTTATTCACAACTGTAAGGCTTGCGGTTTACACAAACATCGCCAAATCAAGCAAATAATGGGTGCTTTACCCGCCGAACGCACGACTATGTCACGCCCCTTTACTCATACCGGAATCGATTTCGCCGGTCCCTTTGATATTAAATCTTATGTAGGGCGAGGGTGTAAAACAACAAAAGGTTATGTTCTCGTATTTGTATGTTTTTCAACGAAAGCCATACATTTAGAACTAACATCTGAAATTTCCACAAATGCTTTCCTTGCTGCATTTTCTCGATTTTTCTCTCGCCGTGGTTGTCCCTCAACATTATATTCAGACAATGGTACTGCTTTCGTTGGCGCTGCAAACGTTCTCCTTGCCGATCGTACCAATTTTCTAATCACCCTCCAACAACAGCTTTCTAGTCAGTATATGTACCAAAATATTGAATGGCATTTCATCCCACCAGGTGCACCTCATATGGGAGGGCTATGGGAAGCTGGTGTTAAAAGTTTTAAGTCCCACTTAAGGAAAATTACGAATGCGCAAAAATTTACCTTCGAGGAATTTGAAACTATGTTAGTGCGGATAGAAGCATGCTTAAATTCAAGGCCCTTATGTCCGATCAGCGATAATCCCTCAGAACTAAATGCTTTAACTCCCGGTCATTTTCTAGTTGGTTCCCCCCTTTTGGCGCCTGCGGAGTCTATCCCAACTGATCAGTCCTTGAGTTTTGTTAATCGATGGCGTAAATTAAAGATACTCCATCATCATTTCGCGGTATTATGGAAAGAAGAATATCTGAAGGAACTGCATAAACGCACTAAGTGGCAATATCCCGAACGTGACCTTGCCCCGAACGATTTGGTTGTAGTACGTCGTGAAAACTTACCTCCTTCTCAGTGGCAATTAGGCAGAATTGAAAAGGTCTTACCAGGCTCTGATGGAAAAGTCAGAGTTGCTCAAATTCGCACCTCTCGAGGCCTGATTCTAAGGCCAATAGTTAAACTTATACTATTGCCCTCTTGTGAAAAAAAATTAAAAATGTTCTCTATTTTCAGTTAAGATGTCCACTCCATCTCGTCGGTTCCGTATCCATCGTGAACGCACTCCACGGCCATTAACCCCAATCCCAGAGACACCGCAGCAATCCCAAGATGTAATTGCTAGGCTAACTACGAAGCGCAACAGGGACTGTCGTTACTGTAACCGAGATCACCCATTACGGAGGTGCTTTCGGTTTCGTCGTCTCCCCGTGCAAGAGCGTATCGCAGTAGTCCGGAAACATGGCTACTGTTTTAACTGTCTGGCTCATTCGCACAGAATAAGGCACTGCCAAAGTCGCGAACGATGTGGAGTCTGCCTGGGGGAGCACCATACGCTATTACACCGTGACTCTACCACCCACCGGCAAAAACGACAGCACCCGCGCTCTTCAACCAATAACCAACGACGTCAGCATCGCCCATCCGCATATCATCAGACACAACGAAAATATTCAGCTACAACTACTACACAATCGGGAGCACCAACCATCGTAATCAATGTCGCTGCAAAATCGTAAAAGATCTACGTTCCTCATAATTATGCTATATTATATATTAATTTAAAAAATAATGAATTATAATTTATAACCCAATGAATTACTTTATATACCCTATATTTTTTATTATAAATTGAATTACTTATATATGTATGTATAAAATTTTTATGCTTCACTAGTGTATAACTAAATATCTTTCTTTACGTATGTACATCGAATCCGAATATTTTTTATATTAACCCTATACATTTTTTTTTGTTGCCACTCTATATCATGAACAATCTCCGTCTTTTTATTGCAATACTGCAAGGGGGCGGAATGTTCATGTGACCCATTACTTTTTTCCCTCATGGTTGTTTTTGACGAAGAACATCTCTTATACTAAGAAGAGATGTCTTAACGAAGGACATCTCTCACCGATATTATTATTGTTTACAATGTTATACTTAGAAGAGATGTCTTAACGAAGAACATCTCTCACTGATATTATTACTGTTTATTATGCTCTAACTCAAAATGTAAATATGATGACTACTGCTTATTGTTAGTCAGTCACTCGAGAACCATCAAGCAGAGTAATTACCCCCACATGAAGTATTAATAAAGTTATTTTTTATTAACCTCTATTTTTTTTTTCTCTTTATTATTTAAAATAATATTTTTCCTCCTGGTGCTCGAATTCCTGAGGAACCCTCATCCACCCCAACACAATATTTTATACACTCAGCAGTTAGGGAGAATATACAATTATATTTACAAATGCAAAACGCAAATTGTCCAAACTGGGAACAATTGTCACAACAATTCCAAGAAAACCAATATGGATTTTTACGTTCCTTTAAATGTCTAAATAAGAAAAAATTACCCAGTAAAACAGTAATTAACTCACATTTGACTTTAATTCAAATACATTTTAATACTATTGTTAATACTTATAATAACGCGGCATATAATTTAACCCCTGAACATAAACAGGAAACTTTAGAAGTCATTACTAATTTAAAACAAAAATTCAAATTGTGGAAAAGCGATTGCATAATGCGGTAGGAATAATTTATAATAAAAATGGATGTATAGCCATAACATTTGAAGATGTAGATTATGAGAATATTTTGAAAGATTCAAACATATGGGAACAATTTGAAGATAGTGATTCCCCAATGAATTATAATTGCTTCAACAATAGCTATAAACATTTAAACAGCATACAAGGATGTGATGTTAAAAAAGGAAGTAAAATTCTTTTTAAATTTAAAGCTAATGTATATGTTATTAATGGACAAACAGACCTAGGTAAATTTTTCCAAGAGCTTGAGTTACAAACCAATAACATTCACATTGACAAATTGCAAATGAGATTAAATGATAGGATTTTTGAAAAGGTATCTGTTGAAACAGGAATTTTCCTCGCTAGTGATTTCCACAGGATTCTGAATAAAGAAAACTCAATTCCACATAAATTAAATCTATGTTTTATTGGCTTTCTTATATTAGAATTCCTATAAACAATTCAGTATTATTAGTAATAATTTATGGTAATATTTATACAGTATAATAATATTCACTTACTTTTTGGTATAGAAACCACTAGAAATTAATTACTTAAATATGATCCAGAAGATTTACCGTCTGAAGACCACCACGCCAGGCCAAGCAAAAATTAAATGATTTTATTAAAAAATATGGCGCATTAGAAATGGCGCGAGTGGCGAAATTCCGAAAATCTTCCTGATTATAAATTCTATTACAAAATATTTTACAGTTACTTAAATTTAAGCGTTTTTGTCAGTGGCGGCAACATTCCCCCCCGCAGTATGGCAAGAAGGTTCTTCGCCGGCATATTCTTCATGGGAAGCCACGTCCAAAACCGCAAGCTCGACTACAGGTCTTTCCAAAATTCCATTTGATGTTAATACTTTACACTTCTGACCTGCCCATCTTTTGCCATTTTCGTTTCAAGTACCTTTCCTTTTGGCCAACTATTTCTAGGAAGAGAAGGATCAACTATTATAACCAAGTCCTTTTGTTTTTCATGCCACTTAGACCTACACGTCTCTAACATGCAAATTAAACAAAACCAACAAGCATATTAAACAACCCTTACTTCTAACACCTACACCTATGAGACCTTTCAAGACAGTAGTAGTTGACACGGTAGGACCTTTACCTATTACCGAACACGAACAACAAAACATAATAACAATAGTGTGTGATCTAACAAAATATTTGATAAGTATCCCAGTTACAAACAAAACTTCAAAAACCGTAGTAAGAGCGATTTTTGAAAATTTATTTCTTATTTATGGACAAGTCCATAAAATTTTAACTGATATGGGTACTGAATTTAAAAATGAAGTACTACAGGAATTGTTAAAACTCTTAAACGTAGAATTGGTGCACTCAACACCGTACCATCATGAAACATTAGGTACTGTTGAACGTTCACACCGAACATTCAACGAATTTATTAGATCATATGTTGCTAAATCTCTTAACGATTGGGATCAATGGTTACCCTATTTCACTTATTGTTACAACACAATCCCATCAACAACACACAGCTATTGTCCTTTTGAATTGATATGATAAAACCCCAGAGATTTTTTCCTTATTGAATTCAAGAATCATAGAACCTTTATATAATTTTGATGATTATGTGTAAAGAAGTTAGATATCGACTTAAAATTGCCAATGAAAATGCAAAAGCTGCATTGGAGAATTTAAAACATGTGCAAAAACTAAGTTATGATAAGACTTCGAACCAAATAAGAATTAAAATAAATGATCGGGTGTTTATAAAAAGAGAACAAGGTCATAAATTGCAGAATGTGTACAAAGGTCCATACAGGGTCATAAAAATTCACGATAACAACAATTGCACTTTGCTAGGTGATAAAGATAAAGAAATTAAGGTTCATAAAAACAGGCTCAAGTTATCAAGTTGAGCAAAACATAAATATGTGCATACATAAAATAGAAGTATTTGACTTACGATAAATAATGTAAAATTATAACTGAAAATATTTAAGAAAAGTAGAGCAATAACATTTGCAATGTTATAATGTTAAAAATGAAACAAGATATAGCATAAAAACGAAGCACAAAAAAAGGAAGAAAAGCCCAAACAAACAACAATATATTTTTTTAAGATATGAAATTATACTATAATAATTAAAAAAAGAAATAATAAGAAAAAAATAAAATATATATAAATAACATTTAATTATCAAGAAAAATTTATTTATTTCCATACACAAACATTTTAATTTACTTTATTAATTAAAATTACTTATTAACAATATTCTTTTTTTTTTTGTAAATAAAAATAAATATCATATTTTTTTAGACATATGTATAATGCATATATATATATATATATCATTTGTTGAGATCATTTGTAAAGATGTGGTGTTATGAAAACAAAATGTCCAATTTTAGAACAATAACCTTTCTAATATAATACTGCATTTCCAAATTATTTCGCTATTTAATTACCGTATGTTTTTAAGTGCATTGGCCGCATATTCATTTTTACATTTTGGCATTCTTTAATTATTGCATTCGCATCTCGGATTACGGTCAACGCTTTATACCAAACATACATGAATACTTTGCAATTTTGAAGAAAGAGATATTCAAATTTCATGACACCACACTAATAGAGTTAAGAAGTTATAAATAGTATATTAAATAATAATCTAAGCAGAAGCAATTATTCATTTATTAATAAAGAAACATTTCAACATTAAAGGAAGCAATTATTCTTTTATTTATAAAAACATTTCACCGCTTTCTGAAAGTGTGTCAAAATTTTTCACACCGATTTTTGAAAGAGTGTCGAATTTTTTCACACCGCTTTTTAAAAGTGTGTCAAAATTTGTCACACCGCATTTTGAAAGTGTGTCGAATTTTTTCACACCGCTTTTTGAAAGTGTGTCGAATTTTTTCACACCGCTTTTGGAAAGTGTGTCGAATTCTTTTACACCGCTTTTTGAAAGTGTATCAAAATTTTTCACACCGCTTTCTAAAAGTGTGTCGAATTTTTTCACAACGCCTTTTGAAAGTGTGTCGAATTTTTTCACACCGCTTTTTGAAAGTGTATCGATTTTTTTCACACCGCTTTTTGAAAGTGTGTCGACTTTTTTCACACCACTTTTTGAAAGTGTGTCGAATTTTTCACACCGCTTTTTGAAAGTATGTCGAATTTTTTCACACCGCTTTTTGAAAGTGTGTCGAATTTTTTCCCACCGCTTTTTGAAAGTGTGTCGAATTTTTTCACACCGCCTTTTGAAAGTGTGTCAAAATTTTTCACACAGCTTTTTGAAATTGTGTCGAATTTTTTCACACCGCTTTTTGAAAGTGTGTCAAAATTTTTCACACCGTTTTTTGAAAGTGTATCGAATTTTTTCACACCACTTCTTGAAAGTGTGTCAAAATTTTTCACACCACTTTTTGAAAGAGTGTCGAATTTTTTCACACCGCTTTTTAAAAGTGTGTCAAAATTTGTCATACCGCTTTTTGAAAGTGTGTCGAATTTTTTCACACCGCTTTTTAAAAGTGTGTCAAAATTTGTCACACCGCCTTTTGAAAGTGTGTCGAATTTTTTCACACCGCTTTTTGAAAGTGTATAGAATTTTTTCACACCGCTTTTTGAAAGTGTGTCGAATTTTTTCACACCGCTTTTTGAAAGTGTGTCGAATTTTTTCACACCGCTTTTTATTCAATTTAAGACATTCATCTATTTTCTTCATATCATACTTGATATTTTCGCGACATTCTTCATCACTTTGAACCAAAATAGCTCGATTCCTCTTATTCCATAAATATATAGTTTATTCAATTTTATTTTTTTATCGATCGTATCAAAAGCTCTTTTGAAGTTAAAAAATAATGCTATAATCCTCTTTCTTTTCCTACTGCTCCCCATTCACATGACATAGTTTACCGTGTTTCTCACGAATGTTTTTTGCGGAATCCTGACTGGTATTTAGAAAATATGTCTCGATTTTCTATATAGTTTTCAAGCTGATCTTTAACTATTTGATATTTTCGCGACATTCTTCATCACTATTTGCTATCACTATTTTGCATTTGTAACGACACGTTTCCGCTTGGGTGCTGGGGTAGATCAGCGGCGTCCAGTGGTTACATAAAAAAACACTTCGTAGAAGTTTTAAAGCTATTTATTAACAATTCTGAAATAGCTTACGCACTAAACTAAGTAAAATTAAATAAAAGGAAAAAATAATTTAATTGGGAATAGATTAAAGTACCCTATGCCGGCCAAACAACTGTCCGTCAAGTCCACCAAAGGAGGATATTGGAACGACAATCAAACGGCATACGCACAGGATAATTGTGGCTCCAAGTTCTCCCTTTGTTCGTCCGGTCAGTCAAATTGCCCGGAGGAGGTTGTCAGAACGTCAATCAAACGGCCTACGCACAGGATGATTTTGGTTCTGAGGTCTCCGGTGTCCGTCCAGTCAGTCAAATTCTCCGGAGGAGGATGTCAAAATGACAATCAAACGGCCTACGCACAGGATGATTGTGGTTCTGAGGTCTCCGGTGTCCGTCCAGTCACAGTTGCCAATGTTTTGCTGGCTGTAAATAAATCACAATTGGGGACAACCACACCACTTGGGATTTATTATATTTCTAGCAACAGCCGATTTCTAGATCGACCTGCCTTACCAGCAACTGATCACCAACTGCCCCGATTGCTGAAGTCACGCTCGATTTTATACACAAAAGTAACGAGTAACGGATCAAACATGATCGAACATCAAACATGTTGTCTCCCACTCTACAACTTATCAATGTGAGAGCATCAATTGAATTCAGCAAAGAGGTCTTGTAGGTCGAATGTGAGTCGTACGACAACCGTTATAAAGAATAAAAATATTTCTAAAAATAGATTTTAAGTGCTGAGCAAAAATTACTTTAAATATTTTAGGCACAGTGGGGCCTGTTATAAAACTTCAAAAATAATTACAATAATGTTATTTACAATAATTCATACAGCAAAAATATAAAAGTAAATAAACAATATATTAAATCCTAAATATCATCCAGTGATATGGTGTGGGCAAAAACAAGGTCTCCGACTTTTGTCGTCACACTGCTCCCCCTTCTTATTCAAATGAATGCAACTGTCGCCTCACCGCTGCGTTGGATGGTAATACGCTATGCGTGTCGTTATCTACTTGGGCTTGTTCTGGTAGAAACGTTGAAGTCGGAGTTTTATCCGGGTTTAGCCCGATATTTCCGAGCCTAGGTGAGGTGTTTACCGACATTCGAAATTGTCTTGCTTTTCCTTCCTTCCTTGGCTTCGGACTAGGCTTGGATGCTGCTGGAGAGGTTTGGTGGGCGAACCGTCGCCTTTTGGAAGGGAATTTTCTGGAGGGGCTTAGCACTTCGTCGTCTCTTAGGACTATTGTGCGTCTCTTCTTTTCTTTTTCTTGCTGGATGTTGCGGCGGAATTTTTCCCTTGTTCGTTCGAATTTCTGCTGATTCGATTCCTTGTTTTCACCAGGTCGTACACTCGTTGATTTAAGTGATCTAGTGAAAATTAGAGAAAGAGAAGGATTATTAGAATAATAAGGCTTCAGCTCACTGACATGTGCAGTATGTTGTTCGTTATTTCCTATTGTTTTAATTCGCACAATGACCGGGGTTATGAATTCAGTGACTACATAAGGACCTTTAAATTTGGGTGCTAATTTGGCGTTGAAGTTATCTACCGCCTTGGATAATGGGTGTTGGCGTACGAGGACGTGATCTCCGATTTTTGGCGTCCAGCTTCGGCGTCGTAGATTATAATGATGACGTTGCTTTTGTGAGGCCTTTTCTAAGTTGTGGCGTACGATTTTGAAAATCTCCTTCAATTCATCAGCTCGTTCTTCCGGCCCTACACACCGGGCTCCTGACCCGATCGTAACATCGTCATATAGAGCCTTTGGCAAACGCGGGTTCCTTCCCTGTGTTAGGAAAGCGGGTGAATATCCTGTCGATTCAGACGTGCTAGTGTTGATGGCCAACATCACTTCTGGCCGCAGTTCATCCCATCGATTATGTCGCTCATCTGTAAATTGTTCTATAATAGTTTTAATTGTCCGGTTGGCTCTCTCCGTTGGGTTCTCCTGTGGGGTATAAGGGGCAGTAAACTGTCACTCCAATTTGCGCTAAATAACGTTTTAAAATGCGTGAGGTGAACTGTGTTCCGTTGTCGGTTATCAGGGCTTTTGGTACCCCATACCGAGACACTATCCGTTCTCTGATAGCTTTTACTACGTCCTCAGCCCTCGCCTTTCTACACGGAATCAGTTCAACCCATTTTGAAAAATTGTCGAACAATACCAACAACATAGTGTTACCATGTGCTGTCCTAGGGAGAGGGCCGACAAAGTCTGCGCATAATAACGCCCATGGCTCTTCTTGTATTCGCGCCAACATTTTTCCGACCGGCTGTTGTTGTGAGATTTTATATCGTTGACAGGTTTCACAACGGCGTACGTACCTCTTCACATCGCGTGCTAACCCTGGCCAATAATAGCGACTGGCAGCCTTGTTGAAGGTCTTCCGTATACCCATATGACCACCGGTAACTTCATCGTGGGTCTCTTTTAAAACTTGTGGCCGCTGATACTTGGGGACACACAGTTTCCATGGAGTAGCGTCCTCATCGTTTACCTCTCGGGGAAAATGACGATATAATTTATTGTCAACAAGAGTGTAATCGGCGTGGAGTTCCGGGTTCTTTTGTACCGCTTCTAACTGTGTGTCATACCAGTGGCAGGTGTTTGAGGGTCGTACCTGTGCCAGATTGACTTCGGCTATAGGGTGGCGTGAGAGGGCATCTGCTACAACGTTCTGCTTACCTTTTCTATAACTGATCGAGAACTTGTACTGTTGTAGTTCTAAAGCCCACTTAACCACTTAAGTGATAGATGATCCGTAACAACCTTAAATTCGTAGCCTTCAAGGTAGGGACGCATTTTTCGTATTATTGCCAGGCACCCCTTTTCCGTGGCTGAATAATTCTTTTCTGCCCCATTTAAATGTCTGCTGGCGTACGCTATCACATGCTCTTAGTCGTCAATTTCCTGGGTCAAGACTGCTCCTAAACCTTCCTCGCTGGCATCAGTCTGAAGGGTGAAGGGTTTAGTGAAATCGGGGCAAGCTAACACCGGTGCTTTAGTGAGACAGCTTTTTAGTACATCAAACGATTCCTGCTGTTCCTGACCCCATTTCCAATGTTTACCTTTCTTCAACAGTTGGGTTAACGGTTGGGAGATTTTGGTAAAGTTTGGGACAAAACGTCGGTACCACGAAGTTATGCCCAAAAACCGGCGAACACCTTTGGTGTCTCGTGGTATAGGGAGTTGTTCTATCGCGGCAATCTTTTCGGGGTCAGTTTTTATTCCCTCGCTCGTCTTAATGTGGCCCAGATATCGGGTCTCCGTTTTGAAAAACTCGCATTTTTCTGTATTGATTATCAGATTTGCTGCCCTGAGTCTCCGAAACACCTCCTTGAGATTTTTCAGATGCTCGTCAAATAACCTAAATCTGCCAATAACCATCCTTGAGGTCTAGACTGCTTATATATTTGGCATCTCTCAATCTGTCGAGGATGGTATCAATGCGCGGAAGTGGGTAGGCGTCAGTTATGGAACGAGCATTTAGTTGACGAAAATCCATGCATGTCCGCCACGAGCCATTCTTTTTCTTCACCAGGGTTATCGGAAAGGAATATGGGCTACATGACGGTTCAATACAGCCCCGTGCCAGCAACGATTTTACTTCTTCGTCAATAATGGCTTGCATGGCCGGATTCCTTTGGGCATACCTTATTTTTATTGGCCGGTCGTCCTTCATTACAGTCCTGTGAGTGGCAGCGGTAGAAAGACCCTGAATCTGTTGAAATTTGGGCAGTTCGATTTCTAAAAATTTTCTAATTCGCACTTGTAGCGAGTCTTCTTCAGAGTGATCGATACTACGCGTATAGCAGCTATTGGAGAAATTTACGATATTATGTTCCCTTACCTGGTTTAATGATTCATCGTCATTCGGCAAATCTCGAGCCTCGGATTCGACTTTCGTGGTTAGGCCGGCACAAAGGATAATTGTGTCAAAAGTTCTTAGGAAGTCTAACCCTAGAACGACGGATTCAGTGGCGAATTTTTTCACACCGCTTTTTGAAAGTGTGTCGAATTTTTTCACACCGCTTTTTGAAAGTGTCAAAATTTTTCACACCGCTTTTTGAAAGTGTGTCGAATTTTTTCACACCGCTTTTTGAAAGTGTGTCAAAATTTGTCACACTGCTTTTTGAAAGTGTGTCGAATTTTCTCACACCGCTTCTTGAAAGTGTGTCAAAATTTTTCACACCGCTTTTTAAAAGTGTGTCAAAATTTGTCACACCGCCTTTTGAAAGTGTGTCGAATTTTTTCACACCGCTTTTTGAAAGAGTGTCGAATTTTTTCACACCGCTTTTTGAAAGTGTGTCAAAATTTTTCACACCGCTTTTTGAAAGTGTGTCGAATTTTTTCACACCGCTTTTTGAAAGTGTGTCAAAATTTTTCACACTGCTTTTTGAAAGTGTGTCGAATTTTCTCACACCGCTTCTTGAAAGTGTGTCAAAATTTTTCACACCGCTTTTTAAAAGTGTGTCAAAATTTGTCACACCGCCTTTTGAAAGTGTGTCGAATTTTTTCACACCGCTTTTTGAAAGTGTGCCGAATTTTTTCACACCGCTTTTTGAAAGTGTTGTCGAATTTTTTCACACCGCTTTTTGAAAGTGTGTTGAATTTTTTCACACCGCTTTTGAAAGTGTGTCAAAATTGTTCACACCGCTTTTTGAAAGTGTGTCGAATTTTTTCACACCGCTTTTTGAAATTGTGTATAATTTTTTCACACCGCTTTTTGAAAATGTGTCAACATTTTTCACACCGCTTTTTAAAGTGTGTCGAATTTTTTCACACCGCTTTTTGAAATTGTGTATAATTTTTTCACACCGCTTTTTGAAAGTGTGTCAACATTTTTCACACCGCTTTTTAAAGGTGGCCGTAAATTCATTTTTACATTCTGGCATTCTTTAATTATTGCATTCGCATCACGGATTACTGTCAACGCTTTATACCATACATACATGAAGAGTTTGCAATTTTGAAGAAAGAGATATTCAAATTTCATGACACCACACTAATAGAGTTAAGAAGTTATAAATAGTATATTAAATAATAATCTAAGCAGAAGCGATTATTCATTCATTAATAAAGAAACATTTCAACATTAAAGGAAGCAATTATTCTTTTATTTATAAAAACATTTCATGGCGACCGTGACATGAGCCAAGAAAAAAAAATATCGAATGAAAACAATAAAAAAGTGAACATTTTGAAAAGTGACAATTTTGTGCAAAGTGTGAATGTAGCAACTTTTAATAAAATTTACAAAAATATTTATAAATTGCTTAAAGAAAGTGTGAATGTTTTAATATAAACGGCAAAATATATATAGAAATGACGTGGTGGATGAAAATATTATCCACAATTCCTTTATTGGTGGCTGGCTATGAAGTCGGAAAATCCCAAGAGGAAAATTAAAACAAAGAACTAGTGGAACTACTTTCAAAGATACAAACTAACGATGAAAAAACAATAATAACAAGTAATAACAGGATGAGCCATATAGAGATTATGTCGCTAGCTGCGGTAGTAATAATGGCAATTATCTACCTCACGAAGTTGATATGTGACACAATAAAAAACAGAAACGGTCCAAACCAAAAACAAATTTAAGAAAAATTACAATTTAAATAAAAAAAAAATTACTTAAATTAAAAAAAAAAACAAGAGAATAAGAAACAATAAAGTAAAGAACAGAAAAATTATTAACAAAAACAAAAATTCCAAATTAAAAAAAAAAAAAAACTAACAATTTGCAACAAAAATTATAATAAAAAAGGATAAGCAGAAGCAGTCCCACTCTAAGGGATGCATGCGCTCTGAGCTGAGGAGAACCCAACAACAACAGAAGTGGATCTACACAGGAAACATTAAGATTAAATCAGCAGCAACAGACAACAGTAATAAAAGGAAAAAAGTAGTAGATAAGTAACAATATGTTTTATGTATATAAAAATTGTTAGTTTATTTAAGTGTAGTATGTAGAACTAAAATTGGCTGGGGTTAAATTTTTATGAAATGAAATAAAAAGTAAAATATATGTTTTTTTTCCATTAATTTTTTTTATCTAAATAAATAGGTGAATTTTTTTTGTTGTCGAATATATACGTCTTAATTCTATTTGTAAAGCAATATTTTATACACTCAGCAGTTAGGGAGAATATACAATTATATTTACAAATGCAAAACGCAAATTGTCCAAACTGGGAACAATTGTCACAACAATTCCAAGAAAACCAATATGGATTTTTACGTTCCTTTAAATGTCTAAATAAGAAAAAATTACCCAGTAAAATAGTAATTAACTCACATTTGACTTTAATTCAAAAAGATTTTAATACTATTGTTAATACTTATAATAACACGGCATATAATTTAACCCCTGAACATAAACAGGAAACTTTAGAAGTCATTACTAATTTAAAACAAAAATTCAAATTGTGGAAAAGCGATTGCATAATGCGGTAGGAATAATTTATAATAAAAATGGATGTATAGCCATAACATTTGAAGATGTAGATTATGAGAATATTTTGAAAGATTCAAACATATGGGAACAATTTGAAGATAGTGATTCCCCAATGAATTATAATTGCTTCAACAATAGTTATAAACATTTAAACAGCATACAAGGATGTGATGTTAAAAAAGGAAGTAAAATTCTTTTTAAATTTAAAGCTAATGTATATGTTATTAATGGACAAATAGACCTAGGTAAATTTTTCCAAGAGCTTGAGTTACAAACCAATAACATTCACATTGACAAATTGCAAATGAGATTAAATGATAGGATTTTTGAAAAGGTACCTGTTGAAAGAGGAATTTTCCTCGCTAGTGATTTCCACAGGATTCTGAATAAAGAAAACTCAATTCCACATAAATTAAATCTATGTTTTATTGGCTTTCTTATATTAAAAACGAAGCGCAAAAAAAGGAAGAAAAGCCCAAACAAACAACAATATATTTTTTTAAGATATGAAATTAAACTATAATAATTAAAAAAAGAAATAATAAGAAAAAAATAAAATATATATAAATAACATTTAATTATCAAGAAAAATTTATTTATTTCCATACACAAACATTTTAATTTACTTTATTAATTAAAATTACTTATTAAAAATATTCTTTTTTTTTTGTAAATAAAAATAAATATCATATTTTTTTAGACATATGTATAATGCATATATATATATATATCATTTGTTGAGATCATTTGTAAAGATGTGGTGTTATGAAAACAAAATGTCCAATTTTAGAACAATAACCTTTCTAATATAATACTGCATTTCCAAATTATTTCGCTATTTAATTACCGTATGTTTTTAAGTGCATTGGCCGCATATTCATTTTTACATTTTGGCATTCTTTAATTATTGCATTCGCATCTCGGATTACGGTCAACGCTTTATACCAAACATACATGAATACTTTGCAATTTTGAAGAAAGAGATATTAAAATTTCATGACACCACACTAATAGAGTTAAGAAGTTATAAATAGTATATTAAATAATAATCTAAGCAGAAGCAATTATTCATTCATTAATAAAGAAACATTTCAACATTAAAGGAAGCAATTATTCTTTTATTTATAAAAACATTTCACCGCTTTTTGAAAGTGTGTCAAAATTTTTCACACCGCTTTTTGAAAGAGTGTCGAATTTTTTCACACCGCTTTTTTAAAGTGTGTCAAAATTTGTCACACCGCATTTTGAAAGTGTGTCGAATTTTTTCACACCGCTTTTTGAAAGTGTGTCGAATTTTTTCACACCGCTTTTTGAAAGTGTATAGAATTTTTTCACACCGCTTTTTGAAAGTGTGTCGAATTTTTTCACACCGCTTTTTGAAAGTGTGTCGAATTTTTTCACACCGCTTTTTATTCAATTTAAGCCATTCATCTATTTTCTTCATATCATACTTGATATTTTCGCGACATTCTTCATCACTTTGAACCAAAATAGCTCGATTCCTCTTATTCCATAAATATATAGTTTATTCAGTATTATTTCTTTATCGATCGTATCAAAAGCTCTTTTGAAGTCAAAAAATAATGCTATAATCCTCTTTCTTTTCCTACTGCTCCCCATTCACATGACATAGTTTACCGTGTTTCTCACGAATGTTTTTTGCGGAATCCTGACTGGTATTTAGAAAATATGTCTCGATTTTCTATATAGTTTTCAAGCTGATCTTTAACTATTTGATATTTTCGCGACATTCTTCATCACTATTTGCTATCACTATTTTGCATTTGTAACGACACGTTTCCGCTTGGGTGCTGGGGTAGATCAGCGGCGTCCAGTGGTTACATAAAAAAACACTTCGTAGAAGTTTTAAAGCTATTTATTAACAATTCTGAAATAGCTTACGCACTAAACTAAGTAAAATTAAATAAAAGGAAAAAATAATTTAATTGGGAATAGATTAAAGTACCCTATGCCGGCCAAACAACTGTCCGTCAAGTCCACCAAAGGAGGATATTGGAACGACAATCAAACGGCATACGCACAGGATAATTGTGGCTCCAAGTTCTCCCTTTGTTCGTCCGGTCAGTCAAATTGCCCGGAGGAGGTTGTCAGAACGTCAATCAAACGGCCTACGCACAGGATGATTTTGGTTCTGAGGTCTCCGGTGTCCGTCCAGTCAGTCAAATTCTCCGGAGGAGGATGTCAAAATGACAATCAAACGGCCTACGCACAGGATGATTGTGGTTCTGAGGTCTCCGGTGTCCGTCCAGTCACAGTTGCCAATGTTTTGCTGGCTGTAAATAAATCACAATTGGGGACAACCACACCACTTGGGATTTATTATATTTCTAGCAACAGCCGATTTCTAGATCGACCTGCCTTACCAGCAACTGATCACCAACTGCCCCGATTGCTGAAGTCACGCTCGATTTTATACACAAAAGTAACGAGTAACGGATCAAACATGATCGAACATCAAACATGTTGTCTCCCACTCTACAACTTATCAATGTGAGAGCATCAATTGAATTCAGCAAAGAGGTCTTGTAGGTCGAATGTGAGTCGTACGACAACCGTTATAAAGAATAAAAATATTTCTAAAAATAGATTTTAAGTGCTGAGCAAAAATTACTTTAAATATTTTAGGCACAGTGGGGCCTGTTATAAAACTTCAAAAATAATTACAATAATGTTATTTACAATAATTCATACAGCAAAAATATAAAAGTAAATAAACAATATATTAAATCCTAAATATCATCCAGTGATATGGTGTGGGCAAAAACAAGGTCTCCGACTTTTGTCGTCACACTGCTCCCCCTTCTTATTCAAATGAATGCAACTGTCGCCTCACCGCTGCGTTGGATGGTAATACGCTATGCGTGTCGTTATCTACTTGGGCTTGTTCTGGTAGAAACGTTGAAGTCGGAGTTTTATCCGGGTTTAGCCCGATATTTCCGAGCCTAGGTGAGGTGTTTACCGACATTCGAAATTGTCTTGCTTTTCCTTCCTTCCTTGGCTTCGGACTAGGCTTGGATGCTGCTGGAGAGGTTTGGTGGGCGAACCGTCGCCTTTTGGAAGGGAATTTTCTGGAGGGGCTTAGCACTTCGTCGTCTCTTAGGACTATTGTGCGTCTCTTCTTTTCTTTTTCTTGCTGGATGTTGCGGCGGAATTTTTCCCTTGTTCGTTCGAATTTCTGCTGATTCGATTCCTTGTTTTCACCAGGTCGTACACTCGTTGATTTAAGTGATCTAGTGAAAATTAGAGAAAGAGAAGGATTATTAGAATAATAAGGCTTCAGCTCACTGACATGTGCAGTATGTTGTTCGTTATTTCCTATTGTTTTAATTCGCACAATGACCGGGGTTATGAATTCAGTGACTACATAAGGACCTTTAAATTTGGGTGCTAATTTGGCGTTGAAGTTATCTACCGCCTTGGATAATGGGTGTTGGCGTACGAGGACGTGATCTCCGATTTTTGGCGTCCAGCTTCGGCGTCGTAGATTATAATGATGACGTTGCTTTTTTGAGGCCTTTTCTAAGTTGTGGCGTACGATTTTGAAAATCTCCTTCAATTCATCAGCTCGTTCTTCCGGCCCTACACACCGGGCTCCTGACCCGATCGTAACATCGTCATATAGAGCCTTTGGCAAACGCGGGTTCCTTCCCTGTGTTAGGAAAGCGGGTGAATATCCTGTCGATTCAGACGTGCTAGTGTTGATGGCCAACATCACTTCTGGCCGCAGTTCATCCCATCGATTATGTCGCTCATCTGTAAATTGTTCTATAATAGTTTTAATTGTCCGGTTGGCTCTCTCCGTTGGGTTCTCCTGTGGGGTATAAGGGGCAGTAAACTGTCACTCCAATTTGCGCTAAATAACGTTTTAAAATGCGTGAGGTGAACTGTGTTCCGTTGTCGGTTATCAGGGCTTTTGGTACCCCATACCGAGACACTATCCGTTCTCTGATAGCTTTTACTACGTCCTCAGCCCTCGCCTTTCTACACGGAATCAGTTCAACCCATTTTGAAAAATTGTCGAACAATACCAACAACATAGTGTTACCATGTGCTGTCCTAGGGAGAGGGCCGACAAAGTCTGCGCATAATAACGCCCATGGCTCTTCTTGTATTCGCGCCAACATTTTTCCGACCGGCTGTTGTTGTGAGATTTTATATCGTTGACAGGTTTCACAACGGCGTACGTACCTCTTCACATCGCGTGCTAACCCTGGCCAATAATAGCGACTGGCAGCCTTGTTGAAGGTCTTCCGTATACCCATATGACCACCGGTAACTTCATCGTGGGTCTCTTTTAAAACTTGTGGCCGCTGATACTTGGGGACACACAGTTTCCATGGAGTAGCGTCCTCATCGTTTACCTCTCGGGGAAAATGACGATATAATTTATTGTCAACAAGAGTGTAATCGGCGTGGAGTTCCGGGTTCTTTTGTACCGCTTCTAACTGTGTGTCATACCAGTGGCAGGTGTTTGAGGGTCGTACCTGTGCCAGATTGACTTCGGCTATAGGGTGGCGTGAGAGGGCATCTGCTACAACGTTCTGCTTACCTTTTCTATAACTGATCGAGAACTTGTACTGTTGTAGTTCTAAAGCCCACTTAACCACTTAAGTGATAGATGATCCGTAACAACCTTAAATTCGTAGCCTTCAAGGTAGGGACGCATTTTTCGTATGCCCCATATTATTGCCAGGCACTCCATTTCCGTGGCTGAATAATTCTTTTCTGCCCCATTTAAATGTCTGCTGGCGTACGCTATCACATGCTCTTAGTCGTCAATTTCCTGGGTCAAGACTGCTCCTAAACCTACCTCGCTGGCATCAGTCTGAAGGGTGAAGGGTTTAGTGAAATCGGGGCAAGCTAACACCGGTGCTTTAGTGAGACAGCTTTTTAGTACATCAAACGATTCCTGCTGTTCCTGACCCCATTTCCAATGTTTACCTTTCTTCAACAGTTGGGTTAACGGTTGGGAGATTTTGGTAAAGTTTGGGACAAAACGTCGGTACCACGAAGTTATGCCCAAAAACCGGCGAACACCTTTGGTGTCTCGTGGTATAGGGAGTTGTTCTATCGCGGCAATCTTTTCGGGGTCAGTTTTTATTCCCTCGCTCGTCTTAATGTGGCCCAGATATCGGGTCTCCGTTTTGAAAAACTCGCATTTTTCTGTATTGATTCTCAGATTTGCTGCCCTGAGTCTCCGAAACACCTCCTTGAGATTTTTCAGATGCTCGTCAAATAACCTAAGTCTGCCAATAACCATCCTTGAGGTCTAGACTGCTTATATATTTGGCATCTCTCAATCTGTCGAGGATGGTATCAATGCGCGGAAGTGGGTAGGCGTCAGTTATGGAACGAGTATTTAGTTGACGAAAATCCATGCATGTCCGCCACGAGCCATTCTTTTTCTTCACCAGGGTTATCGGAAAGGAATATGGGCTACATGACGGTTCAATACAGCCCCGTGCCAGCAACGAATTTACTTCTTCGTCAATAATGGCTTGCATGGCCGGATTCCTTTGGGCATACCTTATTTTTATTGGTCGGTCGTCCTTCATTACAATCCTATGAGTGGCAGCGGTAGAAAGACCCTGAATCTGTTGAAATTTGGGCAGTTCGATTTCTAAAAATTTTCTAATTCGCACTTGTAGCGAGTCTTCTTCAGAGTGATCGATACTACGCGTATAGCAGCTATTGGAGAAATTTACGATATTATGTTCCCTTACCTGGTTTAATGATTCATCGTCATTCGGCAAATCTCGAGCCTCGGATTCGACTTTCGTGGTTAGGCCGGCACAAAGGATAATTGTGTCAAAAGTTCTTAGGAAGTCTAACCCTAGAACGGCATGACAAGAAACTCCTGGTTTTTTGTTAGATTACCAAATGTCACTGGTATTTGGACGGCTGTAGAGATGCGTTTCTTCGATCTATCGGCCAGTGCAACTTCTATATCCGTCGCAATATATTCCGGCTTTCGTAGCATTGTCTTTATGAAGGAAGGTGACACGAAGCTTCTGGTAGCACCCGTATCAATGATACCGTTGCAAAGATGGTTATTGATAACTATTGTAGCTTTAATTTTCTCTTCCTCCCACGATAGTTGCGTCTGATTATTAATCGAGCCTGTGGTGTCGTTTGGTGATGTTTGTTGGTTGCGAAGCATACGATGATGTTCGTTACGGCCTGGCTGTTTTGGATTGGGGATACCTTCTAATTCGGCGGCTAAGGATACCAAGTCATCCAAGGTTTTGAAATCTCTTCTTCTGATAAACCATTGATAATCTGGTGACGAATTTCGAAAAATTATTTCTAACTTCTCCTCTTCGTTCAGGGTAGAGTGGTACATCAAATCTTGGAGCGCGAGTAAATATTTTTTGAAGTTTTCCCGTGGTCGTTGAGTCCGTGAACGAATTTCTGTCTCTAATTTTTCGAAATACCTTTGCGGCAGGAAGAATTCTAAAAGGTCTTTCTTAAACTGTGACCAAAATTCCCATGGCTTTTGATTATTCCTAAACCATATAAGGGCGCGGTCCTTCAACAGTTCACACATTACTGGAACGACTGCGTTTAGGTTTACCTCGTATACAGCGGCCAATTCCTCCAACCGATCAACAAATTTCAAAACATCTTTACCTCCTTCGCATTTTAGCCCCCATTTTGTAATTAATTGAACGGTGGCGACGCGGTCTTCTCTCGTAGATGGTCTATTCTTGGCGGTGATATCAAGTGACGCTTCAACCGCACTTTGTGACTTCAGCATTTCATTATTTTCGTTCAGCACACGAATGTAACGACACGTTTCCGCTCGGGTGATGGGGTAGGTCAGCGGCGTCCAGTGGTTACATAAAAAAAACACTTAGTTTAAGTTTACAGCTATTTATTTACAATACTGCAATAACTTAAACACTAAACTAAGTAAAATTAAATACAAACAAAAATAATTAAATTGGATATGAATTAAAATACCCTAGGCCAGCCTAACAACGGTTCGTTACGTCACAGTACCGAAGGCGTCAAGGGGGTTTGAGTCAGAACAACAGTCAAACGGCATGCGCCCAGGATGACTGCGGTCCTACTGGTCCTTGTTGTTGCCCCGGTTCGTCAAGTGACAGTGCCGAGTACGTCAAGTGGCAGTGCCGAGTACGTCAAGGGGGTTTGGAGTCAGAAGAACAGTCAAACGGCATACGCTCTGGATGACTGTAGTTTCTACTCGTCCTTTCGGTTACCCCGGCACAGTCAGTCAAGTCAATCAAAGGAGGATGTCAGAGCAACAATCAAACGGCATACGCACAGGATGATTGCGGCTCCAAGATCTCCCTTTGTTCGTCTGGTCAGTCAAATTCTCCGGAGGAGGTTGTCAGAACGTAATCAAACGGCATACGCACAGGATGATTCTGGTTCTGAGGCCTCCGGAGTCCGTCCAGTTACAGTTGCCAATGTTTTGCCAGTTTTAAATAAATCACAAGTGGGGACGACCACACCACTTGGGATTTATCATATTTCCAGCACAGCCGATGTCTAGATCGACCTGCCTTACCAGCAACTCAGCACCAACTGCCCCGACTGCTGAAGTCACGCTCGCTTTTATACACAAAAGTAACGAGTAACGGATCAAACATGATCGAACATCAAACATGTTGTATCCCACTCTCCGACTTACCAATGTGAGAGCAAGCATCAGTTGAATTCAGCAAATGTCTTGTTGGTCAAATGTGAGTCGTACGACAACCGTTATAAAGAATAATACTAATTCTAAAAATAGCTTATAAATCGACTCAATCATCATATGACATATTTTAAGCACAATGGGGCCTGTTATAAAAAATAATTACAATAATGTTATTTATAATAATTCATACAGCCAACATATAAAAGAACATAAACAATACATTAAATCCTAAATATTATCCAGTGATATGGTGTGGACAAAAACAAGGTCTCCGACTTTTGTCGTCACAAGTATATATCAGAGTGTCATCAGCATACAATACAACTTTACATTTTTCTAAAATACTTGGCACGTCATTTATATAAACTATGAACAACGCTAACAAAATGGAACCTTCGGGCATTCCGAAGTTATTTATTATTTCATAAGATTCTATGTCATTTAATTTTGTCGTTTGCCTTCTTCTTTTCATGTACGATTTGAACCAATCTAGCTCGATTCCTCTTATTCCATAAATATATAGTTTATTCAGTATTATTTCTTTATCGATCGTATCAAAAGGTCTTTTGAAGTCAAGAAATATTGCTATAATCCTCTTATCTTTTCCTACTGCTCTCCATTCTCACGAATGTTTTTTGCGGAATCCTGACTGGTATTTAGAAAATATGTCTCGATTTTCTATATAGTTTTCAAGCTGATCTTTAACTACTTTTTAAATTATTTTTTCGCAAGTTTTAAGAGAGTTTATTGGTCTAAACTCCACGAATTTGTTTGTTATGGGCACTTTCTCAATTGGGATTACGGTTGATTGAAAATATTTATTTCGAAATCTGTTCAGAAATATTTATGTCATTCATAATTTTATATGAACATATAAAGAAAACTGTTGTTGATAGGTAAAAGTTTTGATGTATCTAGAAAAAAATGTATGTATGTCTCTAAACTAGAGCATTGATTATTGAGCCGGATCCAAAATCCGGCGATTCCGACATCAATAAATATACACTTTTCAATGTGAGAAGGTTCAACAAAATTTTTCATGCATATATAAATTAAGTTGTACAGTGCTCTCTGCATCTAAATTTAAATAAATCAAGGGGTGTGTGAAACGTGAAATCAACGCCACATGATACTACCACGTCTTTAACGTGTTCGTAAAGAATATCCAATGTGGGATGACCACTGCGGGATAAAAGAACCATTCAGTTGAAACTGCATGTCGATGATATCAATATCATCCAATGCTCACCGGAGATAGTATTATTGTTCCAGAGGTAACAAGATATATTATTCTGAATATGGTTAGGTTAGGTTAGGTTAAGTTAGAAGACATGTACGCGTCAACTGTGACAAGTACAGTACCCGGAGGTCGAATTGACCCATTGTAGCGTCCTAGCTTCTTACGCAAGTGGTATGCTATAATTACCCATGGGTGTATATGGAAGTGATTTCTTCAAAGACAGCTCGACAACAAACAAAGATTATGCTGTTTCGCATTTAGGCTAGTTTCAATTTTTTCTTATAGCAATCAGATAATTAGTTAGTTTACTTATTACTCAATTTCCGTGTAGGATACTTAAAATAATTTTCTCAATTAAATGAATAATGTCTCAATTAAAAATCAAGCCTGAACCTAGACTAAGAGTCGTGTCGTACTTGTAATATAATGCATAATTCTATTATAACCATTCTGTCAGGATTACGACCTGTCTCAATTTCGAACGAATATCATAACAATTTTATAAGATTTTTGATTTTTTATTTAGAATAATAAAAAATAATGATAACTAAAATAAATAAGCCCTTACTGAGCTATTATTGCCTAAAACTGCACCGACCTCGAAATGGAACCAATTGTTCATCTGCAGTAACATTTTCAAGATAATTGTAAAAAAACTTTGAGCTGATTACTCCACTTATCCCAAACGTTTTTTATCGGTGCTAGTTTGTCACGAAGTCTTCTTTCATCTCTATTTTCAGAGCTGTCAAACAGTAGACACTTTATTATGCTCGCAAACCGCTTGAGACTCATTGATGCTCGAAAAACAGGTCTTCCGTTTTTTTCATACGACTAGCTAGTGAGATTTTCTCCATGAGATTTATAAACCCCTGCCATTTTTTGTAATCCAATATATGCATCACGCTCTATCATATCAATATTTTGCCAATTATTTCCATATAATTCTACACCTTTTATATTTGTCATTTGAATCACAATATTTTTTATATTTGTTGATATACACAAATCGAACGAAGACTTTATATCTGTTACCATAGATGTTGCTCTTTTGGTAGGTCCTGGCATATTCAATAAAATTTGATTTATCGGAAACCTGCCTGTTTGAAGAGAAGGTAGTTCTTTTCAAACTATACTTTTGTCCTTTGATAAATATGTAACTGACCTCCACGCTTTCAACACTATTATTTGACGATGAATATGGTTCGTCTTCTGCATTGCTATCGGGTGAAAAAATTTCGTCTTCATCTTACTTACTTACTTAATTGGCCATAACAACCCGTTTAACGGATTTCGGCCTGCCGCAACGCATCCCTCCAGGCGCCTCTGCTTCTTGCGCGCCTACGCCAGTTGGTCACACCAATCGATGACAGGGCTTCCTCAATTTGGTCCTTCCAACGTCTTCATCGCTATCTTCAAAAATATCATCATCTTCGTTATTCATTATTTGTTGCAACTGAAACTCACTAAGAATCTGAAGCAATTTCATTATGGAACAATCAAGTATTCGAAATTATATTTTACAATAATTACTTTTCTTCTTTCTGACATTATTGTGATGAATTACAAAAAATAAATACGTATGTTGCACTCTATTCACCAAAAATTAAGCTGAACTCATTGAAAGAAAATATTCTAATGAGACAAAAGTTCGATCATCATTAAAGCGAAATATTTTTATTTCATAGACTATACGTGGAATCACCGAATTGCAATTTGAATGAACTCTTTTGTGTACACAGTTCAAGTGTCAATGCGTTGGCATATAATCATAAAACAAATTATAAGAAGATACCTTTGCGAGATTCTCCAAATCCTCACTTTGAATATAATAAAATTTTGAATGAAAAAATATTTTTTGAAAGCGATTTTATTGATTATTTAACTGAAAAAATTGTTGATCGATGATTTTGAATAGCAAACCTGTAATATGGAATGTTTGGTCATATTGACCCAAAAGATATTAAATGTGTTTATATCGTGTTTTTAAATGTGGAGTGGGGAGGAGAATTTAAATTTTATTGTTTTCTTTTAAAAGCATAGTTTTTGTGTCTGTGATGGATAAATTAAAATTTCATGATAATATCTTATAATTAAAGGGAAAAATTTTGCGTTTGAAAGTCAAAATTGGGTCAAATTGACCCAAGGAGTGTAGAAGGGTTAAATTTAAGCGTTTTTGTCAGTGGCGGAAGCCACGTCCAAACCCGCAAGCTCGACTACAGGTCTTTCCAAAATTCCATTTGATGTTAATACTTTACACTTCTGACCTGCCCATCTTTTGCCATTTTCGTTTCAAGTACCTTTCCTTTTGGCCAACTATTTCTAGGAAGAGAAGGATCAACTATTATAACCAAGTCCTTTTGTTTTTCATGCCACTTAGACCTACACGTCTCTAACATGCAAATTAAACAAAACCAACAAGCATATTAAACAACCCTTACATCTAACACCTACACCTATGAGACCTTTCAAGACAGTAGTAGTTGACACGGTAGGACCTTTACCTATTACCGAACACGAACAACAATACATAATAACAATAGTGTGTGATCTAACAAAATATTTGATAAGTATCCCAGTTACAAACAAAACTTCAAAAACCGTAGTAAGAGCGATTTTTGAAAATTTATTTCTTATTTATGGACCAGTCCATAAAATTTTAACTGATATGGGTACTGAATTTAAAAATGAAGTACTACAGGAATTGTTAAAACTCTTAAGCGTAGAATTGGTGCACTCAACACCGTACCATCATGAGACATTAGGTACTGTTGAACGTTCACACCGAACATTCAACGAATTTATTAGATCATATGTTGCTAAATCTCTTAACGATTGGGATCAATGGTTACCCTATTTCACTTATTGTTACAACACAATCCCATCAACAACACACAGCTATTGTCCTTTTGAATTGATATGATAAAACCCCAGAGATTTTTTCCTTATTGAATTCAAGAATCATAGAACCTTTATATAATTTTGATGATTATGTGTAAAGAAGTTAGATATCGACTTAAAATTGCCAATGAAAATGCAAAAGCTGCATTGGAGAATTTAAAACATGTGCAAAAACTAAGTTATGATAAGACTTCGAACCCAATAAGAATTAAAATAAATGATCGGGTGTTTATAAAAAGAGAACAAGGTCATAAATTGCAGAATGTGTACAAAGGTCCATACAGGGTCATAAAAATTCACGATAACAACAATTGCACTTTGCTAGGTGATAAAGATAAAGAAATTAAGGTTCATAAAAACAGGCTCAAGTTATCAAGTTGAGCAAAACATAAATATGTGCATACATAAAATAGAAGTATTTGACTTACGATAAATAATGTAAAATTATAACTGAAAATATTTAAGAAAAGTAGAGCAATAACATTTGCAATGTTATAATGTTAAAAATGAAACAAGATATAGCATAAAAACGAAGCACAAAAAAAGGAAGAAAAGCCCAAACAAACAACAATATATTTTTTTAAGATATGAAATTATACTATAATAATTAAAAAAAGAAATAATAAGAAAAAAATAAAATATATATAAATAACATTTATTATCAAGAAAAATTTATTTATTTCCATACACAAACATTTTAATTTACTTTATTAATTAAAATTACTTATTAACAATATTCTTTTTTTTTTTTGTAAATAAAAATAAATATCATATTTTTTTAGACATATGTATAATGCATATATATATATATATATATCATTTGTTGAGATCATTTGTAAAGATGTGGTGTTATGAAAACAAAATGTCCAATTTTAGAACAATAACCTTTCTAATATAATACTGCATTTCCAAATTATTTCGCTATTTAATTACCGTATGTTTTTAAGTGCATTGGCCGCATATTCATTTTTACATTTTGGCATTCTTTAATTATTGCATTCGCATCTCGGATTACGGTCAACGCTTTATACCAAACATACATGAATACTTTGCAATTTTGAAGAAAGAGATATTCAAATTTCATGACACCACACTAATAGAGTTAAGAAGTTATAAATAGTATATTAAATAATAATCTAAGCAGAAGCAATTATTCATTCATTAATAAAGAAACATTTCAACATTAAAGGAAGCAGTTATTCTTTTATTTATAAAAACATTTCACCGCTTTCTGAAAGTGTGTCAAAATTTTTCACACCGCTTTTTGAAAGAGTGTCGAATTTTTTCACACCGCTTTTTAAAAGTGTGTCAAAATTTGTCACACCGCATTTTGAAAGTGGGTCAAATTTTTTCACACCGCTTTTTGAAAGTGTGTCAACATTTTTCACACCGCTTTTTGAAAGTGTGTCGAATTTTTTCACACCGCTTTTTGAAAGTGTGTCAAAATTTTTCACACCGTTTGTTGAAAGTGTGTCGAATTTTTTCACACCGCTTCTTGAAAGTGTGTCAAAATTTTTCACACCGCTTTTTAAAAGTGTGTAGAATTTTTTCACACCGCTTCTTGAAAGTGTGTCAAAATTTTTCACACCGCTTTTTAAAAGTGTGTCGAATTTTTTCACACCGCTCTTTAAAAGTGTGTCAAAATTTGTCATACCGCCTTCTGAAAGTGTGTCGAATTTTTTCACACCGCTTTTTGAAAGTGTGTCGAATTTTTTCACACCGCTTTTTGAAAGTGTGTCAAAATTTTTCACACCGCCTTTTGAAAGTGTGTCGAATTCTTTCACACCGCTTTTTGAAAGTGTATCGAATTTTTTCTCACCGCTTTTTGAAAGTGTGTTGAATTTTTTCACACCGCTTTTTAAAAGTGTGTCAAAATTTGTCACACCGCCTTTTGAAAGTGTGTCGAATTTTTTCACACCGCTTTTTAAAAGTGTGTCAAAATTTGTCACAACGCCTTTTGAAAGTGTGTCGAATTTTTTCACACCGCTTTTTGAAAGTGTATCCAATTTTTTCACACCGCTTTTTGAAAGTGTGTCGAATCACACCGCTTCTTGAAAGTGTGTCCAAATTTTTTACACCGCTTTTTGAAAGTGTGTCGAATTTTTTCACACCGCTTTTTGAAAGTGTGTCGAATTTTTTCAAACCGCTTTTTGAAAGTGTGTCAAAATTTTTCACACCGCTTTTTGAAAGTGTGTCGAATTTTTTCACACCGCTTTTTGAAAGTGTGTCGAATTTTTTCACAGCGCTTTTTGAAAGTGTGTCGAATTTTTTTACACCGCTTTTTGAAAGTGTGTCAAAATTTTTCACACTGCTTTTTGAAAGTGTGTCGAATTTTTTCACACCGCTGTTTGAAAGTGTGTCAAAATTTGTCACACCGCCTTTTGAAAGTGTGTCAAAATTTTTCACACCGCTTTTTGAAACTGTGTCGAATCACACTGCTTCTTGAAAGTGTGTCAAAATTCTTCACACCGCTTTTTGAAAGTCTGTCGAATTTTTTCACAGCGCTTTTTGAAAGTGAGTCGAATTTTTTCACACCGCTTTTTGAAAGTGTGTCAAAATTTTTCACACTGCTTTTTGAAAGTGTGTCGAATTTTTTCACACCGCTGTTTGAAAGTGTGTCAAAATTTGTCACACCGCCTTTTGAAAGTGTGTCAAAATTTTTCACACCGCTTTTTGAAACTGTGTCGAATCACACTGCTTCTTGAAAGTGTGTCAAAATTCTTCACACCGCTTTTTGAAAGTGTGTCGAATTTTTTCACACCTCTTTTTGAAAGTGTATCGAATTTTTTCACACCGCTTTTTGAAAGCGTGTCGAATTTTTTCACACCGCTTTTTAAAAGTGCGTCGAATTTTTTCACACCGCTTTTTGAAAGTGTGTCGAATTTTTTCACACCGCTGTTTGAAAGTGTGTCGAATTTTTTCACACCGTTTTTTGAAAGTGTGTCAAAATTTTTCAGACCGCTTTTTGAAAGTGTATCGAATATTTTCACACCGCTTTTTGAAAGAGTGTCGAAATTTGTCACACCGCCTTTTGAAAGTGTGTCGAATTTTTTCACACCGCTTTTTGAAAGTGTGTCGAATTTTTTCACACCGCTTTTTGAAAGTGTGTCAACATTTTTCACACCGCTTTTTGAAAATGTGTCAAAATTTTTCTCACCGCTTTTTGAAAGTGTGTCAAAATTTTTCACACCGCTTTTTGAAAGTGTGTCGAATTTTTTCACACCGCTTTTTGAAAGTGTGTCAAAATGTTTCACACCGCTTTTTGAAAGTGTGTCGAATTTTTTCACACCGCTTTTTGAAAGTGTGTTGAATTTTTTCACACCGTTTTTTGAAAGTGTGTCATAATTTTTCAGACCGCTTTTTGAAAGTGTATCGAATTTTTTCACACCGCTTTTTGAAAGTGTGTCAAAATGTTTCACACCGCTTTTTGAAAGTGTGTCGAATTTTTTCACACCGCTTTTTGAAAGTGTGTTGAATTTTTTCACACCGTTTTTTAAAGTGTGTCATAATTTTTCAGACCGCTTTTTGAAAGTGTATCGAATTTTTTCACACCGCTGTTTGAAAGTGTGTCGAATTTTTTCACACCGTTTTTTGAAAGTGTGTCAAAATTTTTCAGACCGCTTTTTGAAAGTGTATCGAATATTTTCACACCGCTTTTTGAAAGAGTGTCGAAATTTGTCACACCGCCTTTTGAAAGTGTGTCGAATTTTTTCACACCGCTTTTTGAAAGTGTGTCAACATTTTTCACACCGCTTTTTGAAAATGTGTCAAAATTTTTCTCACCGCTTTTTGAAAGTGTGTCAAAATTTTTCACACCGCTTTTTGAAAGTGTGTCGAATTTTTTCACACCGCTTTTTGAAAGTGTGTCAAAATGTTTCACACCGCTTTTTGAAAGTGTGTCGAATTTTTTCACACCGCTTTTTGAAGGCGTGTCAAAGTTTTTCACACCGCTTTTTGAAAGTGTGTCGAATTTTCTCACACCGCTTCTCGAAAGTGTGTCAAAATTTTTCACACCGCATTTTAAAAGTGTGTCAAAATTTGTCACACCGCCTTTTAAAAGTGTGTCGAATTTTTTCACACCGCTTTTTGAAAGTGTGTCGAATTTTTTCACACCGCTTTTTGAAAGTGTGTCGAATTTTTTCACACCGCTTTTTGAAAGTGTGTCAACATTTTTCACACCGCTTTTTGAAAGTGTGTCGAATTTTTTCACACCGCTTTTTGAAAGTGTGTCAAAATTTTTCACACCGTTTGTTGAAAGTGTGTCGAATTTTTTCACACCGCTTCTTGAAAGTGTGTCAAAATTTTTCACACCGCTTTTTAAAAGTGTGTAGAATTTTTTCACACCGCTTCTTGAAAGTGTGTCAAAATTTTTCACACCGCTTTTTGAAAGTGTGTCGAATTTTTTCACACCGCTTTTTGAAAGTGTGTCAAAATTTTTTACACCGCTATTTGAAAGTGTGTCGAATTTTTTCACCCCGCTTTTTGAAAGTGTGTCGAATTTTTTCACACCGCTTTTTGAAAGTGTGTCGAATTTTTTCAACCCGCTTTTTGAAAGTGTGTCAAAATTTTTCACACCGCTTTTTGAAAGTGTGTCGAATTTTTTCACACCGCTTTTTGAAAGTGTGTCGAATTTTTTCACAGCGCTTTTTGAAAGTGTGTCGAATTTTTTCACACCGCTTTTTGAAAGTGTGTCAAAATTTTTCACACTGCTTTTTGAAAGTGTGTCGAATTTTTTCACACCGCTGTTTGAAAGTGTGTCAAAATTTGTCACACCGCCTTTTGAAAGTGTGTCAAAATTTTTCACACCGCTTTTTGAAACTGTGTCGAATCACACTCCTTCTTGAAAGTGTGTCAAAATTCTTCACACCGCTTTTTGAAAGTGTGTCGAATTTTTTCACACCGCTTTTTGAAAGTGTGTCTAATTTTTTCACACCGCTTTTTGAAAGTGTGTCGAATTTTTTCACACCGCTCTTTAAAAGTGTGTCAAAATTTTTCACACCTCCTTTTGAAAGTGTGTCGAATTTTTTCACACCGCTTTTTGAAAGTGTATCGAATTTTTTCACACCGCTTTTTGGAAGTGTGTCGAATTTTTTCACACCGCTTTTTAAAAGTGTGTCAAAATATGTCACACCGCCTTTTGAAAGTGTGTCGAATTTTTTACACCGCTTTTTAAAAGTGTGTCAAAATTTGTCACAACGCCTTTTGAAAGTGTGTCGAATTTTTTCACACCGCTTTTTGAAAGTGTGTCAAAATTTTTCACACTGCTTTTTGAAAGTGTGTCGAATTTTTTCACACCGCTGTTTGAAAGTGTGTCAAAATTTGTCACACCGCCTTTTGAAAGTGTGTCAAAATTTTTCACACCGCTTTTTGAAACTGTGTCGAATCACACTCCTTCTTGAAAGTGTGTCAAAATTCTTCACACCGCTTTTTGAAAGTGTGTCGAATTTTTTCACACCGCTTTTTGAAAGTGTGTCTAATTTTTTCACACCGCTTTTTGAAAGTGTGTCGAATTTTTTCACACCGCTCTTTAAAAGTGTGTCAAAATTTTTCACACCTCCTTTTGAAAGTGTGTCGAATTTTTTCACACCGCTTTTTGAAAGTGTATCCAATTTTTTCACACCGCTTTTTGAAAGTGTGTCGAATTTTTTCACACCGCTTTTTGAAAGTGTGTCGAATCACACCGCTTCTTGAAAGTGTGTCCAAATTTTTCACACCGCTTTTTGAAAGTGTGTCGAATTTTTTCACACCGCTTTTTGAAAGTGTGTCGAATTTTTTCACACCGCTTTTGGAAAGTGTGCCAAAATTTTTCACACCGCTTTTTGAAAGTGTGTCGAATTTTTTCACACCGCTTTTTGAAAGTGTGTCAAAATTTTTTACACCGCTATTTGAAAGTGTGTCGAATTTTTTCACCCCGCTTTTTGAAAGTGTGTCGAATTTTTTCACACCGCTTTTTGAAAGTGTGTCGAATTTTTTCACACCGCTTTTTGAAAGTGTCAAAATTTTTCACACTGCTTTTTGAAAGTGTGTCGAATTTTTTCACACCGCTTTTTGAAAGTGTGTCAAAATTTGTCACACCGCCTTTTGAAAGTGTGTCAAAATTTTTCACACCGCTTTTTGAAACTGTGTCGAATCACACTGCTTCTTGAAAGTGTGTCAAAATATGTCACACCGCCTTTTGAAAGTGTGTCGAATTTTTTCACACCGCTTTTTGAAAGTGTGTCGAATTTTTTCACACCGCTTTTTGAAAGTGTGTCGAATTTTTTCACACCGCTTTTTGAAAGAGTGTCGAATTTTTTCACACCGCTTTTTGAAAGTGTGTCAAAATTTTTTCACACCGCTTTTTGAAAGTGTGTCGAATTTTTTCACACCGCTTTTTGAAAGTGTGTCTAATTTTTTCACACCGCTTTTTGAAAGTGTGTCGAATTTTTTCACACCGCTCTTTAAAAGTGTGTCAAAATTTTTCACACCTCCTTTTGAAAGTGTGTCGAATTTTTTCACACCGCTTTTTGAAAGTGTATCGAATTTTTTTAAACCGCTTTTTGAAAGTGTGTCGAATTTTTTCACACCGCTTTTTAAAAGTGTGTCAAAATATGTCACACCGCCTTTTGAAAGTGTGTCGAATTTTTTCACACCGCTTTTTAAAAGTGTGTCAAAATTTGTCACAACGCCTTTTGAAAGTGTGTCGAATTTTTTCACACCGCTTTTTGAAAGTGTATCCAATTTTTTCACACCGCTTTTTGAAAGTGTGTCGAATTTTTTCACACCGCTTTTTGAAAGTGTGTCGAATTTTTTCACACCGCTTTTTGAAAGTGTGTCGAATTTTTTCACACCGCTTTTTGAAAGTGTGTCAAAATTTTTCACACCGCTTTTTGAAAGTGTGTCGAATTTTTTCACACCGCTTTTTGAAAGTGTGTCAAAATTTTTTACACCGCTTTTTGAAAGTGTGTCGAATTTTTTCACCCCGCTTTTTGAAAGTGTGTCGAATTTTTTCACACCGCTTTTTGAAAGTGTGTCGAATTTTTTCACACCGCTTTTTGAAAGTGTGTCAAAATTTTTCTCACTGCTTTTTGAAAGTGTGTCGAATTTTTTCACACCGCTTTTTGAAAGTGTGTCAAAATTTGTCACACCGCCTTTTGAAAGTGTGTCAAAATTTTTCACACCGCTTTTTGAAACTGTGTCGAATCACACTGCTTCTTGAAAGTGTGTCAAAATTTTTCACACCGCTTTTTGAAAGTGTGTCGAATTTTTTCACACCGCTTTTTGAAAGTGTGTCGAATTTTTTCACACCGCTTTTTGAAAGTGTGTCGAATTTTTTCACACCGCTTTTTGAAAGAGTGTCGAATTTTTTCACACCGCTTTTTGAAAGTGTGTTAAAATTTTTTCACACCGCTTTTTGAAAGTGTGTCAAAATTTTTCACACCGCTTTTTGAAAGTGTGTCGAATTTTTTCACACCGCTTCTTGAAAGTGTGTCAAAATTTTTCACACCGGTTTTTAAAAGTGTGTGAAAATTTGTCACACCGCCTTTTAAAAGTGTGTCGAATTTTTTCACACCGCTTTTTGAAAGTGTGTCGAATTTTTTCACACCGCTTTTTGAAAGTGTGTCAAAATTTTTCACACCGCTTTTTGAAAGTGTGTCGAATTTTTTCACACCGCTTCTTGAAAGTGTGTTGAATTTTTTCACACCGCTTTTGAAAGTGTGTCAAAATTGTTCACACCGCTTTTTGAAAGTGTGTCGAATTTTTTCACACCGCTTTTTGAAATTGTGTATAATTTTTTAACACCGCTTTTTGAAAGTGTGTCAACATTTTTCACACCGCTTTTTAAAGTGTGTCGAATTTTTTCGCACCGCTTTTTGAAATTGTGTATAATTTTTTCACACCGCTTTTTGAAAGTGTGTCAACATTTTTCATACCGCTTTTTAAAGGTGGCCGCAAATTCATTTTTACATTCTGGCATTCTTTAATTATTGCATTCGCATCACGGATTACTGTCAACGCTTTATACCATACATACATGAATACTTTGCAATTTTGAAGAAAGAGATATTCAAATTTCATGACACCACACTAATAGAGTTAAGAAGTTATAAATAGTATAATAATCTAAGCAGAAGCGATTATTCATTCATTAATAAAGAAACATTTCAACATTAAAGGAAGCAATTATTCTTTTATTTATAAAAACATTTCATGGCGACCGTGACATGAGCCAAGAAAAAAAAAAATATAGAATGAAAACAATAAAAAAGTGAACATTTTGAAAAGTGACAATTTTGTGCAAAGTGTGAATGTAGCAACTTTTAATAAAATTTACAAAAATATTTATAAATTGCTTAAAGAAAGTGTGAATGTTTTAATATAAACGGCAAAATATATATAGAAATGACGTGGTGTAGTGGAAACTTAATTAAACGATAAGTTTTGTTTTGTTATAAGTGCGGCTCGATACGCACTAATAGAGCTTTATTATTTGATTGATCCATATGAGGGAAAATGTCCCTTCTTTTATACTATAATTTTGATGACTTGACAATTCCAAGTCAATCCCTTAATTCTAATACAATTTGTATTGGCTTAATACTAAATATATAGGTTTGTGTGTATGTTAAGTGTTTAGCTATATTCTATAGGTTTGTGTGGTTGTTAAGTACTTAATTATATTCTATGGGTTTGTGTGTTTGTTGTATTCTTAAGTATATTCTATATTAAATAATATTGCATTGGTTTGTGTGTGTACTAACCATGGGACAAGTGGGTGCAATATGACACGCGCCCGTTGTTCATATAAACATAATAATTCCCACGGTTAAGTGTGAAGAGAGTCATACACGATCACCAGCAATGCAATACAACAACAACACACATTATAATAAAACCAATGCGGCTGTCGGCCTGACAACAAAGTATCAAGTGATCGTCGCATGTGCGCGACGGTCAATAACATTGAGTCAAGTGGCCGCTGCTCATATGCAATTGGATATTCTTTTGTTTATGCATATGAAATATTGTGTTGGTATTGACAACTGTAAAATCATGCTACACCTCCACCCTTTACAAGAATGTTCATATAACTTTTGTTCTATGGACATTCTTTTACACAACACAATACAATGATTTTACATCTATTTCTAATTTATATTTTATTAGTAAACTTAATTATTAATTAATATTAATTATAATTTAGTGTATTCCAATCTTAATATTATTTCTTATTTTAATTTTAATATTTATTTTGTTTTTAATGAATGCTTAGTGACGAGTTCACTTAGTTAAAAAAAATTTATCTTAAAGAATATTATTTCACTTTTCTGCGCAGTTTAGTGTTATTGTTAAAACTATTTGTTATATATCTTAAGTCTATTCTTATGAACTACTTGTTCTTTATTATTTTTCTTATCAACTATAGTTACATTATTTCTTAAATCTATATTTTTAATTTTATAGGGCCCTTTGTATTGATTATCTAATTTGTGTCCGGTTTCATTTTTAAGAAATACTAAATCTCCTATTCTAAAATTACAATCTAAAGTGTTCCTATCATAATTATTCTTTTGTTTAATTTTATTTAAATCTAATAATTGTTTGGCTCTTTTAAGTGCTACTTCTAATCTAAATTTTGCTTCTTTAGCATAATCATCCACATTATATAGTGGTGCAACTCTATCTACCTCATTGAAATTTTTAAAACTATTTGGCATTTTACTGAAAACCAATTCATATGGACAATAATTATGTACTGTTGATGGTGTTGTATTAAAACAGTAAGTAAAATACCTAAGCCATTCATCCCAGTCGTCTTTATCTACAGATATATATGAACTTACGTATTCATTAAATGTTCTGTGAGTTCGTTCTATTGTACCTAATGTCTGGTGATGATGTGCTGTTGAAGTTAATTTTTCAACTTTCAATAGGTTGCAAAGTTCAGTCAGTATTGAGTTTTTGTATTCTGTACCCATGTCTGTAATGAACGTCTTCATTAGACCATAGATAAGTACAAAGTTTTCAAATATCGCTTTAGCGACAGTTTTAGCCGATTTATCTGGTATTGGTACCGTTACCAAATAATTAGTTAAGTCACATATTAATGTGATTGCATATTCGTTTCCGTTTATTGATCTAGGAAATGGTCCGATTGTATCTACATACACCGTATCAAATGGCATGGTGGGTGTTTCTGTGAGAATCATCGGACTTTTAATGTGTTTGGTCGTTTTTGCTAATTGACATTTTTGACATGATTTAACGTATTTAGCTATGTCTTTTGTCATGTTTTTCCAGTAGTAGTATCTTTTTATTTTTTCTGCGGTTCTAAATATCCCGCAATGACCTCCTTCGATAGGGTCATCATGATATTTCAGCATGATTTCTAGAATTTCCTTAGAATTCTTTATATCTAATATCTTTATTTCATTTAATAGCGCTATTTTAATTTTATTTAGTACCTTATTGCCCATATTTCTAAATTCAAACTTTGAGATAAATTCGAAAATTTTCTCACTAGGTGCTACTTGTAGTTTATTGATATTTAATTTACTGGCCGCTTTCTCGAGCCTAGAGAAAAATTGTCCTAAGTCAAGTTTCTCTTTAGTAAATATATCATTTATATTTATGCTAGCTAATATTGATTTTCCCTTCTTTATGTAGCATTTATTGGGATAAATCTTTAATTTATAATACTTTCTGACGTCACTATTCTTAATTGGTACATATATTTTGGGCTCATCTAATACATCTGTTTTATTTACTTTATGCTGATTATTTATTCTACTACTGTCTTTTTGTTTAATCGCCGACCTTGTCGTGACTTTTAATACGCACGATACTTTTTTATTAATTTCCTTAAAATCATCTATAGTAATTCGCGACAATGCATCCGCGACATAATTGTCCTTCCCCCTAAGGTATTCAACTGTAAAATCATATTCTTCCAGATCCAGTCTCATTCTCGTTAATTTGGAACTTGGGTTTCTCATTGAGAACAGATACGAAAGGGGTCTATGGTCAGTACGAACTAAAAAGTGTTTTCCATAGATATATGGCCTGAAATATGTGATAGCCCAGTGTATGGCAGTTAATTCTTGTTCAATGGTTGATTTATTACTTGCACCCTTTGTAAATGTTTTTGAAGCGTAGGCTATGGGAAGTTGTTTACCCTGATGTTCTTGGGTCAAAACAGCACCGCATGCATGCTTGCTTGCGTCTGTTGTTATACAAAATTCCTTAGCAAAGTCGGGGTACTGAAGTAATGTTGGATTAATTAATGCTTTCTTTAAGTATCTAAATGCAAATTCGCAATCTTCTGTCCATTCAAATGGCACTCCCTTTTTGGACAATCGTGTAAGATGTCTAGAATATTCGGAAAAATTTTTGATAAACCTCCGGTAATAATTACAAAAGGCTACAAACCTTTTTGCACTATCTGCGTCCTTGGGCGTCGGATAGTTTTCGATCACCGAGTATTTACTATCATCCGGTAGTATTCCCTTATCAGTACATTTATGTCCAAGGTAAGTTACCTCTCTCATGAAGAATGAACACTTTTCAGGATTTAGCTTAAGATTGTATCTACGACAGAGATTAAAAACATCCTTTAAATTTGAAAGCATATGTTTTTCGGAGCATCCCAGTACGACCAAGTCATCCATATAGAGAAATGCCTGATCTGGCTTCAGGCCACTGAAAGCAATTGTCATCATTCTTTGGAAGGAATTTGGCGCTATCTTTAGGCCGTAAGGTAGTCTAGTAAACCTGTAGGAGCCATTGGTCGTAGAGAACGATGTCAAGTCTCTGGAGTTTTTCTCTAATCCTATCTGGTGAAATCCCGACATTAAGTCTAAACAAGAAAAATACTTTGCTCTGCCAAGTTGGTCTAGAATATCATCAATTCTAGGCAATGGGAATTTATCCGATAACAATTTTTTATTTATTTGCCTGTAGTCTATCACAAGTCGCCATCTTTTCTCATCCGAACCCGGAAGTGATTTTTTGGGAACCAACAAAATTGGACTATTGTATTCCGAAAATGATGGTTCAACTATTTTATCATCTATTAGTTTTCTAACTTGTTTGTTAAGTTCATCCTTATGCGAATGCGGTATACGATAGTTTTTAATATATACTGGCTGTTTGTCATTCAATCTCAACTTTTGCTCATAGAAATTGTTAGTAGATATTGTTTCTGTTTCCAAACCAAAAATGTCACTATACTCTTTGCAAATTTTTGTTAGTGTAGGTTTAAATTGTTCTGGGAAGTTTTTCTTTAAAATATCCATAACTTTTGATTGTCTATTTTCAATTTTGTTCAAATTTTGTGTAATTACATTATAGTCAGAGATGTTTTCGGTTTTAATCCTATCCTGTTTGATTGAAATTATACTATCATTAGTATTTAAAAAACGAATAAAAGCTTTGTTGGATTTGACTATAATATTTGGTATAAAAACGCCTGTTGTTACTTCCTGATTTGGTATCAATATTTCATTTTTAAGATTTTCAAATTTAATTTGCCTTATCACTTCTGATCTTGGTGGTAGTGTTATCTCATTATGATTATTTGTTATTGGAATGTCTATTGCATGATGCAGATTAGAGGGTCTTAGGACAAGATAGTCATGTTCTTCATTGAAATCCAAAACACAATTATATCTTTTCAAGAAGTCCAAACCAATAATTCCATCACAAGGTATGGGAAAATTGTTCTGAACCACTTGAAAGTAATATGGTATTAAAAAGTTTTTAAATTTCATTTCCAAGAATATTTTTCCTATGGATTTCAAGTATCCCTGTCCTATTCCTGTTATTGTTGTAGTAATGTTTTTATTTATTTGTTGGGGTTTGAAAAAATTATTTTTTACGACTGAAATATCTGCTCCTGTGTCTACCAACAATGTTACTATGTGGTTAGTATTATTAATTTCCATATGTACAAAAAAGCTTAAGTTGAGATTGAGGTTGTATATTTTATTATGTGTTGAATTTATCTTAGGGGGGTGTCGGAGTTTTCCGAACCATTTTCATATAAGTCAGTTGCTCTTACGTAGTTTCCACTTCTACGTCTATTTCTGTTATTTTCTGGTCTTTGTGGGGGTGTGAAGTTGTTATTATTTTTGTATAGGATTTTGTTGTCCTGTTGCTTCAGTGCAACTATTTATAAATTTACTAACATCCTCATTCATGCTGTTAAACTGACCCGCTTCCATGATAAGTTTCACTTTATCAATTGAACAGTTCTTGGTCAAAGCTTTTACTGCGACCTGTAGAGAGTATTTACTCGCTATCTCGGATGGCAAACCATCCGATATATAAGCATTCTCCAAAGATTTTGTTAAATTCTCCACTTCGCTGCAGTAAGTATTTGCAGTTTTACCGCCCTGCTTTATGTTCATTATTTTTGCTGATAATACCTCGACGGATTCACCCTTCACGGAGGCTTTTAATTTGTTTATAATTTCAGCAATTGTTGTCTCATTACTCAGTAAATTTCTGGTATTTCCTTTCAATTTGGTTTTAATAAGAGACACCGCGACGGATTCGTGAGCGCCCTTTATCGAGTCTACCAATGACAAAGAGTCAAGAAAAGAACGCAAATTTTCAGATTTTCCATCAAAATCTGAAATAAGCTTTGAAGCTGTGTTCAAAAATTCTACCACTGTTTGCGTCATTTTGTAAGCGTTTGGTCAGTTATATTATAGGGTTCACTTACTACCCATATTTTATCTAATTCATTTGTTTCTACTTGAATACTTCTTCCCTAATGCACAAAACTCAATACTATCAATATTATAAGGCAATTTTCAATTTTCTTATGTAAATGTTATTATTTCTTTCATGGACCCTATACAAATTTTTAAAATTATTTTACAAATTATTTTTTTTTTTTTTTTTTTTTTTTTTTTTTTTACTTTTAATTTCTCCTTGCCAATTCTTCTAATTTTCTTAACATAGCTACTATTTCCTTTTCTGGTCCTTCTATAATTCTGTCAGCTACGTCCTCATCAGTAGGAGGTTCTGGTTTCCCTAAGAATTTCCAAGTTGATTCTATCGCCAACCTATTCTGTTCAAACGTCAGTTTACTATTATAATCGTTCATAAACAGAACGTTTTTCCTATTGTCCTCATCTTCAAATTTATATGTTATATCCTGAACTGGATTCCTTTGTCCTATCCTTCTCTTACTCATAATTTTATTTAGTATTTAAAAGTAATATATATATATATATTTTTTTGTAATAACTTTTGTGTTATTAATTCTTTAGGTTTTATTCTAGAGGGATCTTACAATATAAATTTATTATGTTTTTCTTATTCAATTTATTATATTTTTCTTATAATATACATATTTAGTAATCAAATTTATTATAATTAAAATTTATATAAAAAAATATTTTTTTTTTAAATGTTTGCCAAGAGCGGTTAACGCTTTCTGGCCTATGGGGCGGCTGAACGCTCCATTTTTAAAACTGAACTAATTTTTCAAAAAAAATTTTTTTTTTTATTTGTTACCACTCTTCTTCACTTTTATCCTTTTTCATGTGGTGTAGTTGATCAATTTGATCCTCCTTTCAATGTTGCATCTGCTGAGGCGTTTATGATGAGGTAGTTTCGTAATAGTTGACGATTCTCTTCGCACCATTCGGCAAAATCTTACACTGGCCAGGCTCCTTCGGGGTCATATTATCCTCAATATGAATGGCAAAATCAAGTAGTAAATTCCAAGCCATGAGGACTGTCTCTTGGCCAGACAGTATCTTCCTTCTATGCTGCTGACGGATCGTTTCGGCTGATCCGCCAGGCCAAAAAATTTTTTTTTTTATGGGTGCAACAAGTGTCGCACTCCTCTGCCTCAAATCTTGGGTGCTTTTTATCTAGAGCACTCCAAGAACTGGCAGGATCGCCATGTAGTGGAAACTTAATTAAACGATAAGTTTTGTTTTGTTATAAGTGCGGCTCGATACGCACTAATAGAGCTTTATTATTTGATTGATCCATATGAGGGAAAATGTCCCTTCTTTTATACTATAATTTTGATGACTTGACAATTCCAAGTCAATCCCTTAATTCTAATACAATTTGTATTGGCTTAATACTAAATATATAGGTTTGTGTGTATGTTAAGTGTTTAGCTATATTCTATAGGTTTGTGTGGTTGTTAAGTACTTAATTATATTCTATGGGTTTGTGTGTTTGTTGTATTCTTAAGTATATTCTATATTAAATAATATTGCATTGGTTTGTGTGTGTACTAACCATGGGACAAGTGGGTGCAATATGACACGCGCCCGTTGTTCATATAAACATAATAATTCCCACGGTTAAGTGTGAAGAGAGTCATACACGATCACCAGCAATGCAATACAACAACAACACACATTATAATAAAACCAATGCGGCTGTCGGCCTGACAACAAAGTATCAAGTGATCGTCGCATGTGCGCGACGGTCAATAACATTGAGTCAAGTGGCCGCTGCTCATATGCAATTGGATATTCTTTTGTTTATGCATATGAAATATTGTGTTGGTATTGACAACTGTAAAATCATGCTACAGTGGTGGATGAAAATATTATCCACAATTCCTTTATTGGTGGCTGGCTATGAAGTCGGAAAATCCCAAGAGGAAAATTAAAACAAAGAACTAGTGGAACTACTTTCAAAGATACAAACTAACGATGAAAAAACAATAATAACAAGTAATAACAGGATGAGCCATATAGAGATTATGTCGCTAGCTGCGGTAGTAATAATGGCAATTATCTACCTCACGAAGTTGATATGTGACACAATAAAAAACAGAAACGGTCCAAACCAAAAACAAATTTAAGAAAAATTACAATTTAAATAAAAAAAAAATTACTTAAATTAAAAAAAAAAACAAGAGAATAAGAAACAATAAAGTAAAGAACAGAAAAATTATTAACAAAAACAAAAATTCCAAATTAAAAAAAAAAAAATCTAACAAATTGCAACAAAAATTATAATAAAAAAGGATAAGCAGAAGCAGTCCCACTCTAAGGGATGCATGCGCTCTAAGCTGAGGAGAACCCAACAACAACAGAAGTGGATCTACACAGGAAACATTAAGATTAAATCAGCAGCAACAGACAACAGTAATAAAAGGAAAAAAGTAGTAGATAAGTAACAATATGTTTTATGTATATAAAAATTGTTAGTTTATTTAAGTGTAGTATGTAGAACTAAAATTGGCTGGGGTTAAATTTTTATGAAATGAAATAAAAAGTAAAATATATGTTTTTTTTCCATTAATTTTTTTTATCTAAATAAATAGGTGAATTTTTTTTGTTGTCGAATATATACGTCTTAATTCTATTTGTAAAGCAATATTTTATACACTCAGCAGTTAGGGAGAATATACAATTATATTTACAAATGCAAAACGCAAATTGTCCAAACTGGGAACAATTGTCACAACAATTCCAAGAAAACCAATATGGATTTTTACGTTCCTTTAAATGTCTAAATAAGAAAAAATTACCCAGTAAAACAGTAATTAACTCACATTTGACTTTAATTCAAAAAGATTTTAATACTATTGTTAATACTTATAATAACACGGCATATAATTTAACCCCTGAACATAAACAGGAAACTTTAGAAGTCATTACTAATTTAAAACAAAAATTCAAATTGTGGAAAAGCGATTGCATAATGCGGTAGGAATAATTTATAATAAAAATGGATGTATAGCCATAACATTTGAAGATGTAGATTATGAGAATATTTTGAAAGATTCAAACATATGGGAACAATTTGAAGATAGTGATTCCCCAATGAATTATAATTGCTTCAACAATAGTTATAAACATTTAAACAGCATACAAGGATGTGATGTTAAAAAAGGAAGTAAAATTCTTTTTAAATTTAAAGCTAATGTATATGTTATTAATGGACAAATAGACCTAGGTAAATTTTTCCAAGAGCTTGAGTTACAAACCAATAACATTCACATTGACAAATTGCAAATGAGATTAAATGATAGGATTTTTGAAAAGGTACCTGTTGAAAGAGGAATTTTCCTCGCTAGTGATTTCCACAGGATTCTGAATAAAGAAAACTCAATTCCACATAAATTAAATCTATGTTTTATTGGCTTTCTTATATTAAAATTCCTATAAACAATTCAGTATTATTAGTAATAATTTATGGTAATATATATACAGTATAATAATATTCACTTACTTTTTGGTATAGAAACCACTAGAAATTAATTACTTAAATATGATCCAGAAGATTTACCGTCTGAAGACCACCACGCCAGGCCAAGCAAAAATTAAATGATTTTATTAAAAAATATGGCGCATTAGAAATGGCGCGAGTGGCGAAATTCCGAAAATCTTCCTGATTATAAATTCTATTACAAAATATTTTACAGTTACTTAAATTTAAGCGTTTTTGTCAGTGGCGGAAGCCACGTCCAAACCCGCAAGCTCGACTACAGGTCTTTCCAAAATTCCATTTGATGTTAATACTTTACACTTCTGACCTGCCCATCTTTTGCCATTTTCGTTTCAAGTACCTTTCCTTTTGGCCAACTATTTCTAGGAAGAGAAGGATCAACTATTATAACCAAGTCCTTTTGTTTTTCATGCCACTTAGACCTACACGTCTCTAACATGCAAATTAAACAAAACCAACAAGCATATTAAACAACCCTTACATCTAACACCTACACCTATGAGACCTTTCAAGACAGTAGTAGTTGACACGGTAGGACCTTTACCTATTACCGAACACGAACAACAATACATAATAACAATAGTGTGTGATCTAACAAAATATTTGATAAGTATCCCAGTTACAAACAAAACTTCAAAAACCGTAGTAAGAGCGATTTTTGAAAATTTATTTCTTATTTATGGACCAGTCCATAAAATTTTAACTGATATGGGTACTGAATTTAAAAATGAAGTACTACAGGAATTGTTAAAACTCTTAAACGTAGAATTGGTGCACTCAACACCGTACCATCATGAGACATTAGGTACTGTTGAACGTTCACACCGAACATTCAACGAATTTATTAGATCATATGTTGCTAAATCTCTTAACGATTGGGATCAATGGTTACCCTATTTCACTTATTGTTACAACACAATCCCATCAACAACACACAGCTATTGTCCTTTTGAATTGATATGATAAAACCCCAGAGATTTTTTCCTTATTGAATTCAAGAATCATAGAACCTTTATATAATTTTGATGATTATGTGCAAAGAAGTTAGATATCGACTTAAAATTGCCAATGAAAATGCAAAAGCTGCATTGGAGAATTTAAAACATGTGCAAAAACTAAGTTATGATAAGACTTCGAACCCAATAAGAATTAAAATAAATGATCGGGTGTTTATAAAAAGAGAACAAGGTCATAAATTGCAGAATGTGTACAAAGGTCCATACAGGGTCATAAAAATTCACGATAACAACAATTGCACTTTGCTAGGTGATAAAGATAAAGAAATTAAGGTTCATAAAAACAGGCTCAAGTTATCAAGTTGAGCAAAACATAAATATGTGCATACATAAAATAGAAGTATTTGACTTACGATAAATAATGTAAAATTATAACTGAAAATATTTAAGAAAAGTAGAGCAATAACATTTGCAATGTTATAATGTTAAAAATGAAACAAGATATAGCATAAAAACGAAGCACAAAAAAAGGAAGAAAAGCCCAAACAAACAACAATATATTTTTTTAAGATATGAAATTATACTATAATAATTAAAAAAAGAAATAATAAGAAAAAATAAAATATATATAAATAACATTTAATTATCAAGAAAAATTTATTTATTTCCATACACAAACATTTTAATTTACTTTATTAATTAAAATTACTTATTAACAATATTCTTTTTTTTTTTGTAAATAAAAATAAATATCATATTTTTTTAGACATATGTATAATGCATATATATATATATATATCATTTGTTGAGATCATTTGTAAAGATGTGGTGTTATGAAAACAAAATGTCCAATTTTAGAACAATAACCTTTCTAATATAATACTGCATTTCCAAATTATTTCGCTATTTAATTACCGTATGTTTTTAAGTGCATTGGCCGCATATTCATTTTTACATTTTGGCATTCTTTAATTATTGCATTCGCATCTCGGATTACGGTCAACGCTTTATACCAAACATACATGAATACTTTGCAATTTTGAAGAAAGAGATATTCAAATTTCATGACACCACACTAATAGAGTTAAGAAGTTATAAATAGTATATTAAATAATAATCTAAGCAGAAGCAATTATTCATTCATTAATAAAGAAACATTTCAACATTAAAGGAAGCAATTATTCTTTTATTTATAAAAACATTTCACCGCTTTCTGAAAGTGTGTCAACATTTTTCACACCGCTTTTTGAAAGTGTGTCGAATTTTTTCACACCGCTTTTTGAAAGTGTGTCAAAATTTTTCACACCGTTTGTTGAAAGTGTGTCGAATTTTTTCACACCGCTTCTTGAAAGTGTGTCAAAATTTTTCACACCGCTTTTTAAAAGTGTGTAGAATTTTTTCACACCGCTTCTTGAAAGTGTGTCAAAATTTTTCACACCGCTTTTTAAAAGTGTGTCGAATTTTTTCACACCGCTCTTTAAAAGTGTGTCAAAATTTGTCATACCGCCTTCTGAAAGTGTGTCGAATTTTTTCACACCGCTTTTTGAAAGTGTGTCGAATTTTTTCACACCGCTTTTTGAAAGTGTGTCAAAATTTTTCACACCGCCTTTTGAAAGTGTGTCGAATTCTTTCACACCGCTTTTTGAAAGTGTATCGAATTTTTTCTCACCGCTTTTTGAAAGTGTGTTGAATTTTTTCACACCGCTTTTTAAAAGTGTGTCAAAATTTGTCACACCGCCTTTTGAAAGTGTGTCGAATTTTTTCACACCGCTTTTTAAAAGTGTGTCAAAATTTGTCACAACGCCTTTTGAAAGTGTGTCGAATTTTTTCACACCGCTTTTTGAAAGTGTATCCAATTTTTTCACACCGCTTTTTGAAAGTGTGTCGAATCACACCGCTTCTTGAAAGTGTGTCCAAATTTTTTACACCGCTTTTTGAAAGTGTGTCGAATTTTTTCACACCGCTTTTTGAAAGTGTGTCGAATTTTTTCAAACCGCTTTTTGAAAGTGTGTCAAAATTTTTCACACCGCTTTTTGAAAGTGTGTCGAATTTTTTCACACCGCTTTTTGAAAGTGTGTCGAATTTTTTCACAGCGCTTTTTGAAAGTGTGTCGAATTTTTTCACACCGCTTTTTGAAAATGTGTCAAAATTTTTCACACTGCTTTTTGAAAGTGTGTCGAATTTTTTCACACCGCTGTTTGAAAGTGTGTCAAAATTTGTCACACCGCCTTTTGAAAGTGTGTCAAAATTTTTCACACCGCTTTTTGAAACTGTGTCGAATCACACTGCTTCTTGAAAGTGTGTCAAAATTCTTCACACCGCTTTTTGAAAGTGTGTCGAATTTTTTCACACCGCTTTTTGAAAGTGTGTCTAATTTTTGCACACCGCTTTTTGAAAGTGTGTCGAATTTTTTCACACCGCTCTTTAAACGTGTGTCAAAATTTTTCACACCTCCTTTTGAAAGTGTGTCGAATTTTTTCACACCGCTTTTTGAAAGTGTATCGAATTTTTTCACACCGCTTTTTGAAAGTGTGTCGAATTTTTTCACACCGCTTTTTAAAAGTGTGTCAAAATATGTCACACCGGCTTTTGAAAGTGTGTCGAATTTTTTCACACCGCTTTTTAAAAGTGTGTCAAAATTTGTCACAACGCCTTTTGAAAGTGTGTCGAATTTTTTCACACCGCTTTTTGAAAGTGTATCCAATTTTTTCACACCGCTTTTTGAAAGTGTGTCGAATTTTTTCACACCGCTTTTTGAAAGTGTGTCGAATTTTTTCACACCGCTTTTTGAAAGTGTGTCGAATCACACCGCTTCTTGAAAGTGTGTCCAAATTTTTCACACCGCTTTTTGAAAGTGTGTCGAATTTTTTCACACCGCTTTTTGAAAGTGTGTCAAAATTTTTCACACCGCTTTTTGAAAGTGTGTCGAATTTTTTCACACCGCTTCTTGAAAGTGTGTTGAATTTTTTCATACCGCTTTTGAAAGTGTGTCAAAATTGTTCACACCGCTTTTTGAAAGTGTGTCGAATTTTTTCACACCGCTTTTTGAAATTGTGTATCATTTTTTCACACCGCTTTTTGAAAGTGTGTCAACATTTTTCACACCGCTTTTTAAAGTGTGTCGAATTTTTTCACACCGCTTTTTGAAATTGTGTATAATTTTTTCACACCGCTTTTTGAAAGTGTGTCAACATTTTTCATACCGCTTTTTAAAGGTGGCCGCAAATTCATTTTTACATTCTGGCATTCTTTAATTATTGCATTCGCATCACGGATTACTGTCAACGCTTTATACCATACATACATGAATACTTTGCAATTTTGAAGAAAGAGATATTCAAATTTCATGACACCACACTAATAGAGTTAAGAAGTTATAAATAGTATATTAAATAATAATCTAAGCAGAAGCGATTATTCATTCATTAATAAAGAAACATTTCAACATTAAAGGAAGCAATTATTCTTTTATTTATAAAAACATTTCATGGCGACCGTGACATGAGCCAAGAAAAAAAAATATAGAATGAAAACAATAAAAAAATGAACATTTTGAAAAGTGACAATTTTGTGCAAAGTGTGAATGTAGCAACTTTTAATAAAATTTACAAAAATATTTATAAATTGCTTAAAGAAAGTGTGAATGTTTTAATATAAACGGCAAAATATATATAGAAATGACGTGGTGGATGAAAATATTATCCACAATTCCTTTATTGGTGGCTGGCTATGAAGTCGGAAAATCCCAAGAGGAAAATTAAAACAAAGAACTAGTGGAACTACTTTCAAAGATACAAACTAACGATGAAAAAACAATAATAACAAGTAATAACAGGATGAGCCATATAGAGATTATGTCGCTAGCTGCGGTAGTAATAGTGGCAATTATCTACCTCACGAAGTTGATATGTGACACAATAAAAAACAGAAACGGTCCAAACCAAAAACAAATTTAAGAAAAATTCCAATTTAAATAAAAAAAAAATTACTTAAATTAAAAAAAAAAACAAGAGAATAAGAAACAATAAAGTAAAGAACAGAAAAATTATTAACAAAAACAAAAATTCCAAATTAAAAAAAAAAAAAACTAACAATTTGCAACAAAAATTATAATAAAAAAGGATAAGCAGAAGCAGTCCCACTCTAAGGGATGCATGCGCTCTAAGCTGAGGAGAACCCAACAACAACAGAAGTGGATCTACACAGGAAACATTAAGATTAAATCAGCAGCAACAGACAACAGTAATAAAAGGAAAAAAGTAGTAGATAAGTAACAATATGTTTTATGTATATAAAAATTGTTAGTTTATTTAAGTGTAGTATGTAGAACTAAAATTGGCTGGGGTTAAATTTTTATGAAATGAAATAAAAAGTAAAATATATGTTTTTTTTCCATTAATTTTTTTTATCTAAATAAATAGGTGAATTTTTTTGTTGTCGAATATATACGTCTTAATTCTATTTGTAAAGCAATATTTTATACACTCAGCAGTTAGGGAGAATATACAATTATATTTACATATGCGAAACGCAAATTGTCCAAACTGGGAACAATTGTCACAACAATTCCAAGAAAACCAATATGGATTTTTACGTTCCTTTAAATGTCTAAATAAGAAAAAATTACCCAGTAAAACAGTAATTAACTCACATTTGACTTTAATTCAAATACATTTTAATACTATTGTTAATACTTATAATAACACGGCATATAATTTAACCCTTGAACATAAACAGGAAACTTTAGAAGTCATTACTAATTTAAAACAAAAATTCAAATTGTGGAAAAGCGATTGCATAATGCGGTAGGAATAATTTATAATAAAAATGGATGTATAGCCATAACATTTGAAGATGTAGATTATGAGAATATTTTGAAAGATTCAAACATATGGGAACAATTTGAAGATAGTGATTCCCCAATGAATTATAATTGCTTCAACAATAGCTATAAACATTTAAACAGCATACAAGGATGTGATGTTAAAAAAGGAAGTAAAATTCTTTTTAAATTTAAAGCTAATGTATATGTTATTAATGGACAAACAGACCTAGGTAAATTTTTCCAAGAGGTTGAGTTACAAACCAATAACATTCACATTGACAAATTGCAAATGAGATTAAATGATAGGATTTTTGAAAAGGTATCTGTTGAAACAGGAATTTTCCTCGCTAGTGATTTCCACAGGATTCTGAATAAAGAAAACTCAATTCCACATAAATTAAATCTATGTTTTATTGGCTTTCTTATATTAAAATTCCTATAAACAATTCAGTATTATTAGTAATAATTTATGGTAATATTTATACAGTATAATAATATTCACTTACTTTTTGGTATAGAAACCACTAGAAATTAATTACTTAAATATGATCCAGAAGATTTACCGTCTGAAGACCACCACGCCAGGCCAAGCAAAAATTAAATGATTTTATTAAAAAATATGGCGCATTAGAAATGGCGCGAGTGGCGAAATTCCGAAAATCTTCCTGATTATAAATTCTATTACAAAATATTTTACAGTTACTTAAATTTAAGCGTTTTTGTCAGTGGCGGCAACATTCCCCCCCGCAGTATGGCAAGAAGGTTCTTCGCCGGCATATTCTTCATGGGAAGCCACGTCCAAAACCGCAAGCTCGACTACAGGTCTTTCCAAAATTCCATTTGATGTTAATACTTTACACTTCTGACCTGCCCATCTTTTGCCATTTTCGTTTCAAGTACCTTTCCTTTTGGCCAACTATTTCTAAGAAGAGAAGGATCAACTATTATAACCAAGTCCTTTTGTTTTTCATGCCACTTAGACCTACACGTCTCTAACATGCAAATTAAACAAAACCAACAAGCATATTAAACAACCCTTACTTCTAACACCTACACCTATGAGACCTTTCAAGACAGTAGTAGTTGACACGGTAGGACCTTTACCTATTACCGAACACGAACAACAATACATAATAACAATAGTGTGTGATCTAACAAAATATTTGATAAGTATCCCAGTTACAAACAAAACTTCAAAAACCGTAGTAAGAGCGATTTTTGAAAATTTATTTCTTATTTATGGACCAGTCCATAAAATTTTAACTGATATGGGTACTGAATTTAAAAATGAAGTACTACAGGAATTGTTAAAACTCTTAAACGTAGAATTGGTGCACTCAACACCGTACCATCATGAGACATTAGGTACTGTTGAACGTTCACACCGAACATTCAACGAATTTATTAGATCATATGTTGCTAAATCTCTTAACGATTGGGATCAATGGTTACCCTATTTCACTTATTGTTACAACACAATCCCATCAACAACACACAGCTATTGTCCTTTTGAATTGATATGATAAAACCCCAGAGATTTTTTCCTTATTGAATTCAAGAATCATAGAACCTTTATATAATTTTGATGATTATGTGTAAAGAAGTTAGATATCGACTTAAAATTGCCAATGAAAATGCAAAAGCTGCATTGGAGAATTTAAAACATGTGCAAAAACTAAGTTATGATAAGACTTCGAACCCAATAAGAATTAAAATAAATGATCGGGTGTTTATAAAAAGAGAACAAGGTCATAAATTGCAGAATGTGTACAAAGGTCCATACAGGGTCATAAAAATTCACGATAACAACAATTGCACTTTGCTAGGTGATAAAGATAAAGAAATTAAGGTTCATAAAAACAGGCTCAAGTTATCAAGTTGAGCAAAACATAAATATGTGCATACATAAAATAGAAGTATTTGACTTACGATAAATAATGTAAAATTATAACTGAAAATATTTAAGAAAAGTAGAGCAATAACATTTGCAATGTTATAATGTTAAAAATGAAACAAGATATAGCATAAAAACGAAGCACAAAAAAAGGAAGAAAAGCCCAAACAAACAACAATATATTTTTTTAAGATATGAAATTATACTATAATAATTAAAAAAAGAAATAATAAGAAAAAAATAAAATATATATAAATAACATTTAATTATCAAGAAAAATTTATTTATTTCCATACACAAACATTTTAATTTACTTTATTAATTAAAATTACTTATTAACAATATTCTTTTTTTTTTGTAAATAAAAATAAATATCATATTTTTTTAGACATATGTATAATGCATATATATATATATATATCATTTGTTGAGATCATTTGTAAAGATGTGGTGTTATGAAAACAAAATGTCCAATTTTAGAACAATAACCTTTCTAATATAATACTGCATTTCCAAATTATTTCGCTATTTAATTACCGTATGTTTTTAAGTGCATTGGCCGCATATTCATTTTTACATTTTGGCATTCTTTAATTATTGCATTCGCATCTCGGATTACGGTCAACGCTTTATACCAAACATACATGAATACTTTGCAATTTTGAAGAAAGAGATATTCAAATTTCATGACACCACACTAATAGAGTTAAGAAGTTATAAATAGTATATTAAATAATAATCTAAGCAGAAGCAATTATTCATTTATTAATAAAGAAACATTTCAACATTAAAGGAAGCAATTATTCTTTTATTTATAAAAACATTTCACCGCTTTCTGAAAGTGTGTCAAAATTTTTCACACCGATTTTTGAAAGAGTGTCGAATTTTTTCACACCGCTTTTTAAAAGTGTGTCAAAATTTGTCACACCGCATTTTGAAAGTGTGTCGAATTTTTTCACACCGCTTTTTGAAAGTGTGTCGAATTTTTTCACACCGCTTTTGGAAAGTGTGTCGAATTCTTTCACACCGCTTTTTGAAAGTGTATCAAAATTTTTCACACCGCTTTCTAAAAGTGTGTCGAATTTTTTCACAACGCCTTTTGAAAGTGTGTCGAATTTTTTCACACCGCTTTTTGAAAGTGTATCGATTTTTTTCACACCGCTTTTTGAAAGTGTGTCGACTTTTTTCACACCACTTTTTGAAAGTGTGTCGAATTTTTCACACCGCTTTTTGAAAGTATGTCGAATTTTTTCACACCGCTTTTTGAAAGTGTGTCGAATTTTTTCCCACCGCTTTTTGAAAGTGTGTCGAATTTTTTCACACCGCCTTTTGAAAGTGTGTCAAAATTTTTCACACAGCTTTTTGAAATTGTGTCGAATTTTTTCACACCGCTTTTTGAAAGTGTGTCAAAATTTTTCACACCGTTTTTTGAAAGTGTGTCGAATTTTTTCACACCACTTCTTGAAAGTGTGTCAAAATTTTTCACACCACTTTTTGAAAGAGTGTCGAATTTTTTCACACCGCTTTTTAAAAGTGTGTCAAAATTTGTCATACCGCTTTTTGAAAGTGTGTCGAATTTTTTCACACCGCTTTTTAAAAGTGTGTCAAAATTTGTCACACCGCCTTTTGAAAGTGTGTCGAATTTTTTCACACCGCTTTTTGAAAGTGTATAGAATTTTTTCACACCGCTTTTTGAAAGTGTGTCGAATTTTTTCACACCGCTTTTTGAAAGTGTGTCGAATTTTTTCACACCGCTTTTTATTCAATTTAAGACATTCATCTATTTTCTTCATATCATACTTGATATTTTCGCGACATTCTTCATCACTTTGAACCAAAATAGCTCGATTCCTCTTATTCCATAAATATATAGTTTATTCAATTTTATTTTTTTATCGATCGTATCAAAAGCTCTTTTGAAGTCAAAAAATAATGCTATAATCCTCTTTCTTTTCCTACTGCTCCCCATTCACATGACATAGTTTACCGTGTTTCTCACGAATGTTTTTTGCGGAATCCTGACTGGTATTTAGAAAATATGTCTCGATTTTCTATATAGTTTTCAAGCTGATCTTTAACTATTTGATATTTTCGCGACATTCTTCATCACTATTTGCTATCACTATTTTGCATTTGTAACGACACGTTTCACCCTTGGGTGCTGGGGTAGATCAGCGGCGTCCAGTGGTTACATAAAAAAAACACTTCGTAGAAGTTTTAAAGCTATTTATTAACAATTCTGAAATAGCTTACGCACTAAACTAAGTAAAATTAAATAAAAGGAAAAAATAATTTAATTGGGAATAGATTAAAGTACCCTATGCCGGCCAAACAACTGTCCGTCAAGTCCACCAAAGGAGGATATTGGAACGACAATCAAACGGCATACGCACAGGATAATTGTGGCTCCAAGTTCTCCCTTTGTTCGTCCGGTCAGTCAAATTGCCCGGAGGAGGTTGTCAGAACGTCAATCAAACGGCCTACGCACAGGATGATTTTGGTTCTGAGGTCTGCGGTGTCCGTCCAGTCAGTCAAATTCTCCGGAGGAGGATGTCAAAATGACAATCAAACGGCCTACGCACAGGATGATTGTGGTTCTGAGGTCTCCGGTGTCCGTCCAGTCACAGTTGCCAATGTTTTGCTGGCTGTAAATAAATCACAATTGGGGACAACCACACCACTTGGGATTTATTATATTTCTAGCAACAGCCGATTTCTAGATCGACCTGCCTTACCAGCAACTCATCACCAACTGCCCCGATTGCTGAAGTCACGCTCGCTTTTATACACAAAAGTAACGAGTAACGGATCAAACATGATCGAACATCAAACATGTTGTCTCCCACTCTACAACTTATCAATGTGAGAGCATCAATTGAATTCAGCAGAGAGGTCTTGTAGATCGAATGTGAGTCGTACGACAACCGTTATAAAGAATAAAAATATTTCTAAAAATAGATTTTAAGTGCTGAGCAAAAATTACTTTAAATATTTTAGGCACAGTGGGGCCTGTTATAAAACTTCAAAAATAATTACAATAATGTTATTTACAATAATTCATACAGCAAAAATATAAAAGTAAATAAACAATATATTAAATCCTAAATATCATCCAGTGATATGGTGTGGGCAAAAACAAGGTCTCCGACTTTTGTCGTCACTCTGCTCCCCCTTCTTATTCAAATGAATGCAACTGTCGCCTCACCGCTGCGTTGGATGGTAATACGCTATGCGTGTCGTTATCTGCTTGGGCTTGTTCTGGTAGAAACGTTGAAGTCGGAGTTTTATCCGGGTTTAGCCCGATATTTCCGAGCCTAGGTGAGGTGTTTACCGACATTCGAAATTGTCTTGCTTTTCCTTCCTTCCTTGGCTTCGGACTAGGCTTGGATGCTGCTGGAGAGGTTTGGTGGGCGAACCGTCGCCTTTTGGAAGGGAATTTTCTGGAGGGGCTTAGCACTTCGTCGTCTCTTAGGACTATTGTGCGTCTCTTCTTGTCTTTTTCTTGCTGGATGTTGCGGCGGAATTTTTCCCTTGTTCACCAGGGCCTTGTTTTCACCAGGTCGTACACTCGTTGATTTAAGTGATCTAGTGAAAATTAGAGAAAGAGAAGGATTATTAGAATAATAAGGCTTCAGCTCACTGACATGTGCAGTATGTTGTTCGTTATTTCCTATTGTTTTAATTCGCACAATGACCAGGGATATGAATTCAGTGACTACATAAGGACCTTTAAATTTGGGTGCTAATTTGGCGTTGAAGTTATCTACCGCCTTGGATAATGGGTGTTGGCGTACGAGGACGTGATCTCCGATTTTTGGCGTCCAGCTTCGGCGTCGTAGATTATAATGATGACGTTGCTTTTGTGAGGCCTTTTCTAAGTTGTGGCGTACGATTTTGAAAATCTCCTTCAATTCATCAGCTCGTTCTTCCGGCCCTACACACCGGGCTCCTGACCCGATCGTAACATCGTCATATAGAGCCTTTGGCAAACGCGGGTTCCTTCCCTGTGTTAGGAAAGCGGGTGAATATCCTGTCGATTCAGACGTGCTAGTGTTGATGGCCAACATCACTTCTGGCCGCAGTTCATCCCATCGATTATGTCGCTCATCTGTAAATTGTTCTATAATAGTTTTAATTGTCCGGTTGGCTCTCTCCGTTGGGTTCTCCTGTGGGGTATAAGAGGCAGTAAACTGTCACTCCAATATGCTCTAAATAACGTTTTAAAATGCGTGAGGTGAACTGTGTTCCGTTGTCGGTTATCAGGGCTTTTGGTACCCCATACCGAGACACTATCCGTTCTCTGATAGCTTTTACTACGTCCTCAGCCCTCGCCTTTCTACACGGAATCAGTTCAACCCATTTTGAAAAATTGTCGAACAATACCAACAACATAGTGTTACCATGTGCTGTCCTAGGGAGAGGGCCGACAAAGTCTGCGCATAATAACGCCCATGGCTCTTCTTGTATTCGCGCCAACATTTTTCCGGCCGGCTGTTGTTGTGAGATTTTATATCGTTGACAGGTTTCACAACGGCGTACGTACCTCTTCACATCGCGTGCTAACCCTGGCCAATAATAGCGACTGTAAAATATAGGAAGGAAGGAGAATTTAAATTTTATTGTTTTCTTTTAAAAGCATAGTTTTTGTGCCTGTGATGGATAAATTAAAATTTCACGATCATATCTTAAAAATAAAGGGAAAAATTTTGCGTTTGAAAGTCAAAATTGGGCCAAATTGACCCAAGGAGTGTAGAAGGGTTAAACATAAATATATTCTGGTAGTCGATCAAACATGAAAATCTCGTACTTCCCGGATACGAGCAGGACCCATTGAAGATTTTGAAAATATTTATAGTTATTCATTTGATAATTAATATATATACATTTTAAATTTTCAAAATCGGTTCAAAAATGTTTACATATGTTATAAATAATTTCATATGAAATCTAAAAATAGAACAGCCTTTTAAAGGTAAAAGTTTTGTTTTTCGGGAAATGTAAAAAAATATATTATTGAGTTACACGCTTTTTGTTTAACTCTCGTCTTTGAACAAGAAGACTGTTAACGTTTATGGAGCCCGCTTCAAAATATGACGATACACGTTTTGGGTTTGTTTAGTTTAGTTTTTAAAAACCGACGAAACGAATAAGTTAAATTAATTCAAGCGAAGCTCAATCAATTTTCTCAATTCTTCTTGAACTGTTCAAACAACAATTAATAGTTCATTAAGCGGGAAGTTCGACACGAATCATCGAATACTACATGAATCATCTTATGTGTACTCTGTGGGCGCAGAACATATTGATGTGGAATAAAAAAGTAGGGAGTAACTAGAAATTTTGTCCAAAAGTGACGTAAGGTCCAAATTCAAATATTCCTTATTGAAATCACGATACATCTACCTCATAGCATTTACTATGGAAAGTTTTCGTTCCAAAGAAATAAGTCAATATTTCAATTTCGAACGAATAACATAATAATTTCTCTTCAGTTTCAAACGAATATCCTAATAACTACAGTTCAATTCCAAAAGAAGATCCTTAGAATTTAGGCTTCAAGGGTAGAAACTCAAATCTTTCCAAAGAAAGACATCGCTCGAATTTGTTCTCACTTTAATTATGCCCAGAATAAATTCCAGTTGATTCGGTATTAAGCTGTTATAACTTGTAAGATTATCAGACGTTCGAATCATCATTGATCTATTGATCGGCGTCTATTGTGTTAATAATTGTGTAAAGATCCAACTAAGCGACATTGTCTCAAAAAATAGAAGGCTCTGGCCTAATTTGATATAATTGACAAATTTACAATAAATGTATGTATTACAAATTATTATTATATAATACAAAATTAATACACTTTCGGCTAAAGACATTTTCATCCGTTTCATTCCTAATGATGTTTGGCAATGATTTAAACAGCTGTAGACCTTTGTAGAATAGCGTTTTCTGTTTTGTGTTGGATCCTTTGGATCCTAAAGTCACATGCATTTCTTAGTTGATATGGTTGTCTGTCTCCCACATTGTTTTAATTTTCTAATAAATCTTAATGTGTTAAATTGGAGTCGTTGTGCTATGCTCATCCATTTTAGATCAGTTAACATTGTATTTGTATTATGTGTGTAACGATCGCATTTTAGTATTACTCTCATCGCTCCATTTAGCAGTTTCTGCATCCTTGCATGTGAATAAAATATTGGAACCATATTCAAAGTGTGGTTTTATTATCGTGCTGCATATATTTATGGCTGTAGACTTGGATATTTTGCTTCTTATTCTTTTTAAAAAACTAATTTCTTTTACCAATTTTTTGCATAAGTAATCTATTTGACATTTAATTTTTAATCGATTTTATAATCGAACCAAGGTATTTTATATATTCGACTTTTTCAATTACTGTCTCATTTATTTTAAATATTTCTTCTGAATTTAAGTTTATTTCCGTTATTTTTGTTTTATTTTAATTTAGTTTGAGTTTATTCATTTTAAGCCATTCATCTATTTTCTTCATATCATACTTGATATTTTCGCGACATTCTTCATCACTATTTGCTATAGTATATATCAGAGTGTCATCAGCATACAATACAACTTCTACAATACATTTTTCTAAAATACTTTGCACGTCATTTATATAAACTATGAACAACGCTAACAAAATGGAACCTTCGGGCATTCCGTTATTATTTATTAATTATTTCATAAGATTCTACGTCATTTCATTTTGTCGTTTCCCTTCTTCTTTTCAGGTACAATTTGAACCAATCTAGCTCGATTCCTCTTATTCCATAAATATATAGTTTATTCAGTATTGTTTCTTTATCGATCGTATCAAAAGCTCTTTTGAAGTCAAGAAATATTGTTAAAATCCTCTTTCTTTTCCTACTGCTCCCCATTCACATGACATAGTTTCCCGTGTTTCTCACGAATGTTTTTTGCGGAATCCTGACTGGTATTTAGAAAATATGTCTCGATTTTCTATATAGTTTTCAAGCTGATCTTTAACTACTTTTTAAATTATTTTTTCGCGAGTTTTAAGAGAGTTTATTGGTCTAAACTCCACGAATTTTTTTTGTTATTGGCACTTTCTCAATTGGGATTACGGTTGATTGAAAATATTTATTTCGAAATCTGTTCAGAAATATTTATGTCATTCATAATTTTATATGAACATATATAGAAAACTGTTTTTGATAGGTAAAAGTTTTGATGTATCTAGAAAAAATGTATGTATGTCTCTAAACTAGAGGATTGATTTATGAAGCCGGATCCAAAATCCGGCGATTCGCATTTTGATTTGGTGATTTTATACACATCCGACATCAATAAATATACACTTTTCAATGTGAGAGTTCAACAAAATTGTTCATGCATATATAAATTAAGTTGTACAGAGCTCTCTGCATCTAAATTTTAATAAATCGAGGGCTGTGTGAAACGTGAAATCAACGCCACATAATACTACCACGTCTTTAACGTGTTCGTAAAGAATATCCAATGTGGGATGACCACTGCGGCATAAAAGAACCATTCAGTTGAAACTGCATGTCGATGATATCAATATCATCCAATGCTCATCGAAGATTGTATTATTGTTCCAGAAGTAACAAGATATATTATTCTGAATATAGGTTAGGTTAGGTTAAGTTAGAAGACGTGTACGCGTCAACTGTGACAAGTACAGTACCCGGAGGTCGCATTGACCCATTGTAGCGTCCTAGCTTCTCACACAAGTGGTATTCTATAATTACCCATGGGTGTCTATGGAAGTGATTTCTTCAAAGACAGCTCGACAACAAAGAAAGATTGTGCTGCTTCGCATTTAGGCTAGTTTCAAGTTGTCCTTATAGCAATCAGATAATTAGTTAGTTTACTTATTACTCAATGTCCGTGTAGAATACTTAAAATAATTTTCTCAATTAAATGAATAATGTCTCAATTAAAAATCAAGCCTGAACCTAGACTAAGAGTCGTGTCGTACTTCTAATATAATACATAATTCTATTATAACCCTTCTGTCAGGATTACGACCTGTCTCAATTTCGAAAGAATATCATAACAATTTCACTGAAGTTTCAAACGAATATCCTAATAACTACAATTCAATTTCATTCGAAGATCGTAATAACATCTGTTCCATTCTAAACGAAGATACTAATAATACTCAAATCTTTCTGACGAAAGACATCGGTTGAATTCGTTCTCACTTTTTATTCTCAGAGGAAATTTCAATCGGTTCGGCATGAAGCTATGAATCATCAATTATCTCGTCTCTATTGTGTTAATATAAAATATTTTACATTTAAAACAGTCCCTTAACAGTCTGATTGTGTCTTCTAGTAAAAATCTTACTAAGCGATATTTTCTCTAAAATAGAAGATGCTGGCCTAATTTCATATGTTCACATTTCCGCAGAAATTAATAATATGTATAAAAATTTTAAAACTAATAAAATAAAAATAATTGATATAATCCAAATTTTGGTGTGCAAATATTAAGAAAATAAGTTCTGTGAAATCCAGAGTTTGCAGCCATTTAGGACAACCGTGGCCCACAAAACCAGCAGATATCTTACAAGGTGATTTGATGACTAGAAAGTAGTCTCAATAAAAATTCAAGGTTGAACTTTTATCTTAAAAGTTGTGTCGTACTTTTAATATATGTTTACTAATCAAATCATTTCATTATCACCTACAGTTTCAAAATTTTAAACATAAACATATTCTGGTAGTCGATCAAACATGAAAATCTCGTATTTCCCGGATACGAGCAGGACCCATTAAAGATTTTGAAAATATTTAATATTTTTTCATTTGATAAATAAATATATATACATTTTTAATTTTCAAAATCGGTTCAGAAATGTAAAAATGAACAGCTTTTTAATGGTTAAAGTTTTGTTTTTCGAGAAATGTAAAAAAATATATTTTGAGTTCGTATGTGAGTATATAAGTTAATTTATAATAAAATTTTAAGTTTTGTTGAATTGGTTTTTTATTTTTTTAAATTTTTAAATTATTTATTTAACCTCACGCTTCGTTTCAGTTCAGGTTTTATTTTATTGGTGTTATTTATTATTTTAGTTTTTATGTTAATTTTAATGTTATTTTAATTTTATTTTAATTTTAATTCTTATTTGAAACCTTTAACGATTCAAATTCATTCATATCCTTTTTCTTAACCCTTATTTTATTTTAATTTTAACTTAAGTTATTTTCATATAGTTCTTATTTTAGTTATCCAAGGTTATTGAATTAAGTCTTACTTCTAATTTTGTTTTAATTTTATTGTAGTCATTTCCACTATGTGGAAATCTAATGACTCAAATTAATTTATTTCTTTTTTAACTTAACTTTTATTTTGTTTGAATTTTAATTTAAATTGTTTTCATAGAGTTTTTATTTTAGTTTATCCGATTAATTAATTAATAAAAAATAATTAATTAAGTCTTAATTCTAATTTTATTTTAATCTTATTTTGGTCTTTTCCACTATGTGGAACTTTAATGACTCAAAATAATTTATTTCTTTTTCTTAACTAAACGTTTATTTTACTTTAATTTTAATTCAAATTACTTTCATATAGTTTTTATTTTATTCTTAACCACTAGTTTTAACTTTTATTTATTTTAATTTTATTTAAAATTAATTTCACGTAGTTCTTAATTATTAAATTTTTTAACCACTGTACTTTTAACTCATATTTATTTTAATTTTATTAACATTATTTTTACATATTTGTATATTTAATTTTATTCACTATATTATTAAAATCTATTTATTTTTATTTAATAATTATTTTCGAAACGTCTTTACTCGACCGAAGCGTGAGTTGAATTGAATCTCAGCTTCAATGAAATATGTCAAAATAGCAAAGGATAATCAAATGTAAAAGGAGATCAATGAAACTCTTCCGCATAGCAACAGTTAAGAATATTAATGGAAAGCATCAAAATAATTTTTACTGTACTTAGTGACAAAAAGCAATAACAAAAATATCAATGAAAAGAAGAATATTAATTGAAAACATAAATATAATTTTTACTGTATTTAGTAACAAAAAGTCATTAACAAAAAATATGAATGAAGAGGAGAGTAGTAAAAGCAATATAAAAAATATGAATGAAGATCAGTTGAGTGGATCAGTTGAGATGTCATCTAATCGAAGACATCTGGCGATTTCCGTTAACGTACTGTGGAAACGTTCAACTTGCCCATTGGATGTGCTGTGAAGTGGTGGAATTGCATAGATGTCAGCACCAAAGTTGTTTTTTATAAGTGTTCTAACTGTCTCGGAATTAAAAGACCTTTCGTTATCACATACTACCGTCTTTGTGTTTCCAAAAAGGTTTAAGGCTTCCAGAAGTGCTGGTTTCACATCAATGATAGGCCTAACAACAGCGAATTTCGAAAATGTATCTAAGCAAGTAAGGAAGAAAAGTTTGCTTGTATTGTAAATATCAATATGAAGTACCTCCCCTATAGAAGATGGTATTGGAGTTTCAGCTATTTGCTGTTTCCGTGGGTGCGTGGAGTATTTTCCTTTTTGACATGTCTTACAAGTGGCTATAATATGTTTCAATTGCTTTTTCATATTGGGAAAATAATAATATTGAAGAATTTGGCCAACATTTTCTTTAAGGGATCGATGAGCTCTATAGTGTTCACTGTTAAGTATTTCCAATTGATCACTCGGGTTAAAAACATCGGTAAGGAATTTTTTGGTATAGCGGAATTTAACTGAAGGATAATTGGATATTAAGAAATGTTGTATTTGCGCTAAACAGTGTAAGTCGCAATGTATTGCATTTACAACGCGAGGGTTTATTGAGGTATGAATCAATTCTAAAAGGTCTTCAACGGTTCTATATGAAATTCGGTAGCGGATACGATCTCTAAATATTATTTTCGTTTCCTTCTTTAGAAAATTTTCCCGGACAAGGATAATTTGGTTTCTAAAGCAATTAACGGGGTTTTCAACGGTGGGTATAACTTCGGTAGAGGAAATCTCGCTAGCGCAGGCTTGGATGGAATCGGATGATGTTGAGTCTGTTGCCATATTCAAAAATTGTCTGGATAAAGCATCCGCAACCACTTCATCCCTGCCTGGCTTGTAAAAGAATGTTTGAGCATACTCTTCTCTAAATGCCTTCCAACGCTTTATTTTCGAATTCGGGTTTCTGTCGGAAACGGAAAAAGTCAATGGCTGATGATCCGTAAATATGTTTAAGTTTTTTATCCCATAGAGATAATGCCTAAGTGACTTAAGTGCCCACACGATGGCCAACAATTCTCTTTCATTGGTGGCGTAGTTCTCCTCTGCTGGAGATAAGGTCCTTGAGATCATGGTAATTGGACGCCCACCTTGTGAAAGCACTGCACCAATTGCGTGGGAGGATGCGTCTGTCGTAAGATCAAAAGGCTTATCGAAGTTTGGGTATAGAAGAAGAACGTCCTCAGAGGCAAGCAAATTCTTCAACTTTTCGAAGGCGGTCAAAACTTCATTATCCAATGCGATCTTAACGTACTTGGATTGACGAGTGCCTACGTGCCCATTCTCCCCTTGTAAGTACTTAGTTAATGGCTTTGCAATAGAAGCGTAATCTTTTACGAAACGCCTATAGTAACCTGCGAGCCCCAAAAACGACCTAAGGCCTCTCAGAGTAGAGGGAGTTTCATAATTAACTATAGCCTCAATCTTACTTGGGCACGTTTTAATACCCTTAGTAGACACGATAAAGCCGAGGTATTCTACGGAAGTTTGAAAGAGCTTGGATTTTTCCAACGACACGCGCATGTTAGCATTGAGAAGTTTCTTCAAAATTTTGTCAATATCATTTATATGGCTCCGCTCAGAGTCGGAGAATATAATGATGTCATCAATATAGACGTGACAACACTTTCCTATATCCTCCCGCAAAATGTCATCGATAGCGCGTTGGAAAATGCTCGGTGCATTTTTTAAACCAAATGGCAAGCGACAAAACTCGTGCTTGCCATTATTCACACTGAAAGCCGTTTTTTCCCTATCCCGCTCAACTAAGTTGATTTGGTGAAAACCACTTTTCAAATCTAGGGTTGTGAAAAACTTAGCCTTTCCGAGATTTGCCATAATGACAGAGGCGTCAGGGAGAGGATACTTATCGCAAATAGTCTTTGAGTTCAATTTCGTAAAATCGAATACAAGACGTTTCTAATAAACGTCCTAAGTCTGCCGATTCGTCCAATCCCTTTTTGTCTATTCTACTAGCGCCATGAACAGACTTGACGAAAAAGGCCTAGAAAGGCCCTTTAAATTCCGCGTATTTTTTAGATAAGATTTAGTAGATCCAGTGTCAACCAAAAGCCTAACAGTATTGTCCCCTATTCTTCTCTCGAAGTAGGGGAGAATAGATTTTCCCCTAAAAAATTAATCTCATCTTCAAAGGACACATTCTCTACGTTCGCTGGTGTTGAATCTCCCTCGCAAGAGTGCTGTCGTTGGCTTTCGTGACCCAAATGATTTACGCTTTGCCTATTCTGAAAATTTGGACGACTCGTAGATCTAACAGTGCGCATACTCACATCAGTGTCAATTCCCTGTGAACGGGGTTGTAAATCAAGACCCTGGGTATTTGGTGGACCAATGTCTACTCTAGAATTTTTTGGAAACTGTGAGTAAAATGGTTTTGGTTGATTAGAGGGTTGTCCCATTTGACCATTAAAAGGCAAGTTTCTCATTGGAGCTTTTGAATAAAAATGGGATGGCGGTGGGTAAAATAGTTGTGGCTGAACACGATGTTGTTGCGGGTGTTGTTGGACTTGTCTATGTAAATTTCATTTTTCTTGTTGGTTGTCTTAAAAAACTTTATTAGAGTAATTGAATCTAAGGTTCGTATGGGGAAAATAGACCTGTTGAACGTTACCAAGCCCGTTATTATAAATTGTGGCAAATCGGTATCTATTTTGATTCGTCTCTAACTCCTGTGCCATTGCCAAAGCAGTAGGCAGATCCACTGGCTTACACGCAAATAGGGTATCACACAGGGGTTTATTGAGACCCGAAATAAAAACTCGCAGTGCATCCATCCTATATTTCTGGTTAAGTGACTGGATCAATGAAGAATTTCCATCATAGGACATTATAACCTTGTTGATTATGGAAGTCAGTTTACTTTCAATATCACTATAAAAATTAATAATAGGTCTTGGCCCTGTCTTAAGGTAGGAAGTTCCTGTTCCAATGTGTAAATAGAAGTCTTATCAGAGTACGCAAAATCTAATCTGTCTAGTATAGCATAGAAGTTCAAGACGGTGTTGTAGCTACTTAGAACAGAGTCTGCCCTCCCTACAATTTTATTCCTTAATATGGCATCTGCCTGATAGTACTTAGAACTACCTTTATAACGTTCGAACAACTTGTGGGCCGTAACCGCCGCTTGACGCCAAGAGACGTACTTAAAGGATTCACCTCTAAACTCAGGGACAGACTTCACTATATCAAGTGACTCGTCGCAATCCACACCTTCAACGATTTCGATATCTCTGTACTCCTGCGCAGCAGATGGGGGTTGGAGTGCGTCGATTTTCCTATTCAATTGCTCAATGATACCCTGAAATTCCTTTCGGGTTTCCTCTGTCGCCTGCCCAATGGTAGAATTGACAATCACACTTAAAGCTGCCTCATCCATAGTCTTCTGTGTTGTATTCCTGTCACTAATAGTAAAGTCTTGAAGTAGTCTTAAGGTTTCGTCAACTTCGTCAATGATCTCCTCAATGGAATTCATGAAACATCCGTTATTCCCGTATAATAAAAAAATATATATCGTTTTCGATTAACAAAAAAAGAAAACACACCCGAAAATGAAAACGTGATTTTTCGTAAATGTTGAAATATTTTTCGAACAAAATTGTTTTTTTCTTCCTAATTTGCATCAATAGCAAAAACAGACGAACAAATAGGTAGAAAATAGGTTCTTAACATACTATATAATAAGTTTTTTTTTACAATGATTTCTTTTAATTTTGTTATAGAAGTTAGATAAAACTTTCACTATAATTTTGGTTTGTTTATTTCATTTTCTTGATTATAGTCAATTTATTCAATATTCAATATTTTCTTCTATAAGGTTTTAAACACTTTAACAATTGTAGATGTTTCATTAATCGTTTAATTTATAGCATATATACTATACTATCATAAAAATATAAAATTAATTTTACTTAAATATTATAATAGTTACGTGACTGCTTATACTGCCTTCTGATGAGTGTCCTCTTCATTAATTGTATTTTTAGATGGTTTCAGCTTTCCTTCTTATTTTTCCAGGAAAATGGTTCTCAATATGATGTTGGGCGCCAGTTAATTTATAATAAAATTTTAAGTTTTGTTGAATTGGTTTTTTATTTTTTTAAATTTTTAAATTATTTATTTAACCTCACGCTTCGTTTCAGTTCAGGTTTTATTTTATTGGTGTTATTTATAATTTTAGTTTTTATGTTAATTTTAATGTTATTTTAATTTTATTTTAATTTTAATTCTTATTTGAAACCTTTAACGATTCAAATTCATTCATATCCTTTTTCTTAACCTTTATTTTATTTTAATTTTAACTTAAGTTATTTTCATATAGTTCTTATTTTAGTTATCCAAGGTTATTGAATTAAGTCTTACTTCTAATTTTGTTTTAATTTTATTTTAGTCATTTCCACTATGTGGAAATCTAATGACTCAAATTAATTTATTTCTTTTTTAACTTAACTTTTATTTTGTTTGAATTTTAATTTAAATTGTTTTCATAGAGTTTTTATTTTAGTTTATCCGATTAATTAATTAATAAAAAATAATTAATTAAGTCTTAATTCTAATTTTATTTTAATCTTATTTTGGTCTTTTCCACTATGTGGAACTTTAATGACTCAAAATAATTTATTTCTTTTTCTTAACTAAACGTTTATTTTACTTTAATTTTAATTCAAATTACTTTCATATAGTTTTTATTTTATTCTTAACCACTAGTTTTAACTTTTATTTATTTTAATTTTATTTAAAATTAATTTCACGTAGTTCTTAATTATTAAATTTTTTAACCACTGTACTTTTAACTCATATTTATTTTAATTTTATTAACATTATTTTTACATATTTGTATATTTAATTTTATTCACTATATTATTAAAATCTATTTATTTTTATTTAATAGTTATTTTCGAAACGTCTTTACTCGACCGAAGCGTGAGTTGAATTGAATCTCAGCTTCAATGAAATATGTCAAAATAGCAAAGGATAATCAAATGTAAAAGGAGATCAATGAAACTCTTCCGCATAGCAACAGTTAAGAATATTAATGGAAAGCATCAAAATAATTTTTACTGTACTTAGTGACAAAAAGCAATAACAAAAATATCAATGAAAAGAAGAATATTAATTGAAAACATAAATATAATATATTTGTGTTGGAACCTTTTGATCCTAAAGTCACATGCATTTCTTAGTTGATATGGTTGTCTGTCTCCCACATTGTTTTAATTTTCTAGTAAATCTTAATGTGTTAAATTGGAGTCGTTGTGCTATGCTCATCCATTTTAGATCAGTTAACATTGTATTTATATGTGTGTAACGATCGCATTTTAGTATTACTCTCATCGCTCCATATAGCAGTTTCTGCATCCTTGCATGTGAATAAAATATTGGAACCATATTCAAAGTGTGGTTTTATTATCGTGCTGCATATATTTATGGCTGTAGACTTGGATATTTTGCTTCTTATTCTTTTTAAAAAACTAATTTTTTTACCAATTTTTTGCATAAGTAATCTATTTGTTCATTGACATTTAATTTTTTATCGATTATAAAACTAAGGTATTTTATATATTCGACTTTTTCAATTACTGTCTCATTTATTTTAAATATGTCTTCTGAATTTACGTTTATTTCCTTTATTTTTGTTTTATTTTCATTTAGTTTGCGTTTATTCATTTAAAGCCATTCATCTATTTTCTTCATATCATACTTGATATTTTCGCGACATTCTTCATCACTATTTGTTATAGTATATACCAGAGTGTCATCAGCATACAATACAACTTTACATTTTTCTAAAATACTTGGCACGTCATTTATATAAACTATGAACGACGCTAACGAAATGGAACCTTCGGGCATTCCGAAGTTATTTATTATTTCATAAGTCATTTAATTTTGTCGTTTGCCTTCTTCTTTTCAGGTACGATTTGAACCAATCTAGCGCAATTCCTCTTATTCCATAAATTTATAGTTTATTCAATATTATTTCTTTATCGATCGTATCAAAAGCTCTTTTGAGGTCAATAAATATTGCTATAATCCTCTTTCTTTTCCTACTGCTCCCCATTCACATGACATAGTTTACCGTGTTTCTCACGAATGTTTTTTGCGGAATCCTGACTGGTATTTAGGTAACAACATATTAATATTCAGAATAATTTCTGAATATAGGTTAGGTAAAGTTAGAAGACATGTACACGTCAACTGTGACAAGTACAGTACCCGGAGGTCGTATTGACCCATTGTAGCGTCCTAGCTTCTCACACAAGTGGTTTTCTATAATTACCCATGGGTGTCTATGGAAGTGATTTCTTCAAAGACAGCTCGACAACAAAGAAAGATTATGCTCCTTCGCATTTAGGCTAGTTTCAATTTTTTCTTATAGCAATCAGATAATTAGTTAGTTTACTTATTACTCAATTTCCGTGTAGGAAAAATTTTCTCTATTAAATGAATATGGTCTCAATTAAAAATCAAGCCTGAATCTATTCTAAGAGTGGTGTCGTACTTCTAATATAATACATAACCCTACTGTCAGGATTACGACCTGTCTCAATTTCGAAAGAATATCATAACAATTTCGCAGAAGTTTCAAACGAATATCCTAATAACTACAATTCAGTTTCATTCGAAGATCCTAATAACATATATGCAATTCCAAACGGAGATACTAATAATTTGGTCTTCAAATGTCAACAACTCAAATCTTTCTGACGAAAGACATCGGTTGAATTCGTTCTCACTTTTTATTCTCAGAAGAAATTTCAATCGGTTCGGCATGAAGCTATGAATCATCATTTATCTCGTCGTCTATTGTGTTAATATAAAATATTTTACTTTTAAACAGTACCTTAACAGTCTAATTGTGTCTTCTAGTAAAAATCTTACTAAGCGATATTTTCTCTAAAATGGAAGATGCTGGCCTAATTTGATATGTTCACATTTCCGCAGAAATTAATTAATTAATAAATTAATTATGTATAAATATTTTAAAACTAATAAAATAAAAATAATTGATATAGCTAATTGATATAATCCAACTTTTGGTGTGCAAAAATTAAGAAAATAAGTTCTGTGAAATCCAGAGTTTGCAGCCATTTAGGACGACCGTGACCCACAAAACCAGCAGATTTTTTACAAGGTGATTTGATGACTAGAAAGTAGTCGCAATAAAAACTCTAGGTTGAACCTAGTGTAACAGTTGTGTCGTACTTTTAATATATGTTTACTAATCAAATCAGTTTTATTATCACCTACACTTTGAAAATTTTAAACATAAATATATTCTGGTAGTCGATCAAACATGAAAATCTCGTACTTCCCGGATACGAGCACGACCCATTAAAGATTTTGAAAATATTTATATTTATTCATTTGAATGAAATGAAATCAAAAAATGAAACATTGATACATTGCCTCAAAAAATAGAAGGCTCTGGCCTAATTTGATATATTCGACAAACATTTCAGCAGAAATTAACAATTCTGTTGAAACCTATCGATGGTATCAAGATCAAATAATGCTCATCGTAGATAGTATCAAACTGGCTAACGCCGTTGCCAAACAAATAGGTATTGGAGTCGTTGCCACACCAAAATAATCCCTAAACTGAAATTGTCCGGTGTAAACTGGAAACTCTCGAGTACACAATTTCGAATATATTTCAGTTCATCTAAAAATTTGCATTACCAATGATAATATTTTTCAATCAAAATTTGGGTCAATAAAAAATAACTCATACGCTTTAACACGTCGTTGTCTATGGTATCATACTGAAATTGGTCCCTGTCTCGCAAATTTTAACTGGTATCTCTCGATACCATCGATAATCTTATCTCATAACAAATCTTAAACAAAACGCAATTTAATTTTGAAGTAAAACTTGGCTCTTGAAAATTCTAGTCAGGAAGAGTTACATATAATAATTAATTAATTATATTTTTATACTTAAGATTACTTACGGTACAAATACAGTTCATGAGTTATGTTATATTTGGGTTTATATGGACTTAATTTTTTTCAAAGACCGCGCGACAACAAACAATGATAATCTGCTTTCATTTAGGCTAATTTTAATTTTTTTCATCTTAAAAATATACAAAGCATTTAAGACTTGTATCGAAACTTTTGAGATTTGCTACAGATTCAGTATTTATTCCAATTCAGTAGGTTCTTCCGATTATTCAGAATCAGTAGTTATTCAAATAACGATTATTCTGCTTCATATTCAGAAAATGTAGTTCAAGTGGTATACTATAATTACCCATGGGTGTATATGGAAGTGATTTCCTCAAAGACAGCTCGACAACAAACAAAGATTATGCTGCTTCGCATTTAGGCTAGTTTCAATTTTTCCTTATTTTACTTATTACTCAATTTCCGTGTAGGATACTTAAAACAATTTTCTCCATTAAATGAATATGGTCCCAATTAAAAATCAAGCCTGAATCTAATCTAAGAGTGGTGTCGTACTTCTAATGTAATACATAATTCTATTATAACCCTTCTGTCAGGATTCCACCTGTCTCAATTTCGAATGAATATCATAACAATTTTGCTGAAGTTTCAAACGAATATCCTAATAACTACAATTCAATTTCATTCGAAGATCGTAATAACATCTATTCAATTTCCAATAATAATTTGGTCTTCAAATGTGAAAACTCAAATCTTTCTGACGAAAGACATCGGCCGAATTCGTTCTCACTTTTTATTCTCAGAAGAAATTTCAATCGTTTAGGCATAAATCTACGAATCATAATTTATCTCGTCGTCTATTGTGTTAATATAAAATATTTTAGATTTAAAACAGTCCCTTAACAGTCGAATTGTGTCTTCTAGTAAAAATCTTACTAAGCGATATGTTCTCTAAAATAGAAGATGTTGGCCTAATTTGATATGTTCACATTTCTGCAGAAATTAATAATATGTATAAACATTTTAAAACTAATAAAATAAAAGTAATTGACATACCCAATGCAATATCCAAATTTTGGTGTGCGAATATTAGGAAAATAAGTTTTGTGAAATCCAGAGTTTGCAGCCATCTAGGACGACCGTGACCCACAAAACCAGCAGATTTCTTACAAGGTGATTTGATGACTAGAAAGTAGTCTCAATAAAAACTCTAGGTTGAACCTAGTGTAACAGTTGTGTCGTACTTTTAATATGTGTTTACTAATCAAATCAGTTTTATTATCACCTACACTTTGAAAATTTTAAACATAAATATATTCTGGTAGTCGATCAAACATGAAAATCTGGTACTTCCCGGATACGAGCAGGACCCATTAAGGATTTTGAAAATATTTATATTTATTCATTTGATGAATAAATAAATATATATACATTTTTAATTTTCAAAATCGGTTCAGAAATGTTTACATATGTTATAAATAATTTTATATGAAATGTAAAAAGAGAACATCTTTTTAAAGTTTTGTGTTTCAAGAAATGTAAAAAAATATATTATTGAGTTACACTCTTTTTGTTGAACTCTCGTTGAACAAGAAGACTGTTAACGTTTATGAAGCCGGATTCAAAATCTGAAAATTCACGTTATGATTTGAGTTTAGTTTTTAAAAACCGAAGAAACGCTCAAACAATTTCCGCAATTCTTCTTGAATTGTTCAAACAACATTTAATAGTTCATTAAGCGGGAAGTTCGACACGAATCATCGAATACTACGTGAAGCTTCTTATGTGTACTCAGTGTGTGCAGACCATATTGATGTGGAATAAAAAAGTAGGGAGTAACTAGAAATTTTGTCCAATAGTGACGCAAGGTCCAAATTCAAATACTCCTTATTGAAATCACGATACATCTACCTCATAGCATCAACTATGGAAAGTTTTCGTTCCAAAGAAATAAGTCAATATTTCAATTTCGATCGAATAACATAATAATTTGGCACCAGTTTCAAACGAATATCCTAATAACTACATTTCAATTCCAAACGAAGATCCTTACAACATATACTTCAAAAGTAAAAACCTCAAATCTTTCCGACGAATGACATCGCTCGAATATGTTCTCACTCTTTATTATGCCCAGAATAAATTCCAGTTGATTCGGTATTATGCTGTCATATCTCGTAAGATTTTCAGACGTCCGAATCATAATTGATCTCGTCGTCTAATTTGTTAATGATTGTATCTTCTAGTAAAAATGAAACATTGATACATTGCCTCAAAAAATAGAAGGCTCTGGCCTAATTTGATATGTTCGACACACATTTCAGCAGAAATTAAAAATTCTGTTGAAACCTATGGATGGTATTAATATCAAATAATGCTCATCGTAGATAGTATCAAACTGGCTAACGCCGTTGCCAAACAAATAAGAATTGGAGTCGTTGCCACACCAAAATAATCCCTAAACTGAAATTGTCCGGTGTAAACTGGAAACTCTCGAGTACAAAATTTCGAATATATTTCAGTTCATCTAAAAATTTGCATTACCAATGATAATATTTTTCAATCAAAATTTGGGTCAATAAAAAACAACTCATACGCTTTCACACGTCGTTGTCTATGGTATCATACAGAAATTGGTCCCTGTCTCGCAAATTTTAACTAGTATCTCTATGCCGGTGTTCGATGGTTTTCTGAACTATTGAAATCGATAATCTTATCTCATAACAAATCTTAAACAAAGCTATGGTATCATACAGAAATTGGTCCCTGTCTCCAAATTTTAACTAGTATCTCTATGCCGGTGTTCGATGGTTTTCTGAACTATTGAACTCGATAATCTTATTTCATAACAAATCTTAAACAAAGCGCAATTTAATTTTGAAATAAAACTTGGCTCTTGAAAATTCTAGTCAGGAAGAGTTACATATAATAGTTAATTAATTATATTTTTATACTTAAGATTACTTACGGTATTCTGTTGAAACCTATCGATGGTATCAAGATCAAATAATGCTCATCGTAGATAGTATCAAACTGGCAAACGCCGTTGCCAAACAAATAGGAATTGGAGGCGTTGCCACACCAAAATAATCCCTAAACTGAAATTGTCCGGTGTAAACTGGAAACTCTCGAGTAAAAAATTTCGAATATATTTCAGTTTATCTAAAAATTTGATAATGATAATATTTTTCAATCAAAATTTGGGTCAATAAAAAATAACTCATATGCTTTCACACGTCGTTGTCTATGGTATCATACAGAAATTGGTCCCTGTCTCGCAAATTTTAACTGGTATCTCTATGCCGGTGTTCGATGGTTTTCTGAACTATTGAAATCGATAATTTTATCTCATAACAAATCTTAAGCAAAGCGCAATTTAATTTTGAAATAAAACTTGGCTCTTGAAAATTCTAGTCAGGAAGAGTTACATATAATAATTAATTAATTATATTTTTATACTTAAGATTACTTACGGTACAAATACAGTTCATGAGTTATGTTATATATGGGTTTATATGGACTTAATTTTTTCAAAGACCGCGCGACAACAAACAATGATAATCTGCTTTCATTTAGGCTAATTTTAATTTTTTTCATATTAAAAATATACAAAGCATTTAAGACTTGTATCGAAACTTTGGAGATTTGCTACAGATTTAGTAGTTATTCCAATTCAGTAGGTTCTTCCGATTATTCAGAATCATTCAAATAACGATTATTCTGCTTCATATTCAGAAAATGTAGTTCAATTGGTATACTATAATTACCTATATGGAAGTGATTTCCTCAAAGACAGCTCTACAACAAAGAAAGATTGTGCTGCTTCGCATTTAGGCTAGTTTCAATTTTTCCTTATAGCAATCAGATAATTAGTTAGTTTACTTATTACTCAATTTCCGTGTAGGATACTTAAAACAATTTTCTCCATTAACTGAATATGGTCTCAATTAAAGACGTGCAGTAGTACAACACAAAGTATTTGTAAAACAAATACACCATGGTAGATACCAAGTACTATTGGTATAAATGAAAGAATGAGTGTAACTGACATTGTCTGCTTTTGCTTTTACTCATCTACTCTACCCACAAAAACAATAACAGTTCTTTATGGTTTTGCGTCGACTATTGTATTGTATTTGTTCCTTGCTCTCAAATATCTGCTGTACTACAAGTATTTTTAAGTGTTTATTGTTATTTATAGTAAAACGAATGTGGATTAGTGCATTAAGTTGAAGTATATATACATATTAATATAAAATGAATAATTTGGAAAGAAAAGAAAAAATTGTGTTTGGTGAATATAAAATTTGCGAAATAAGAGGACGAAGCAAGATATGGGATTGCTTTGGTATGGTTAAATATCAAAATGATTCGGATATAATAAATTTTGTTGCCTGCAAAAATTGTAAAAATGTATACAAGTACAATAAAAATGCACTTTCAAATTTAAATAAACATAAGTGCGTTAATGGAAAATCATTTAACGAAATATTGTTTGTAAATATAAATTCCAAAGAATAAATTTATTCTTTTAACTGAATTTTAGTTTGTATTTTTAATTTTGTTTAAAAAACATTTTAAAGTACTGAATTATATATTATTTTTTTGTACATTTTTATCAACTGAATTTTTGTTAGTTTTGTTTTAAAAACATCTTTAAATACTGAATATTAATTTTTTGTATTTTTTATAAAAAAAAATAAACATAATAAAACGCAAATTATTATAGTTGTTTTATTAGTGTTCGTATTCTGCTTGTAATTTAACGTCCATATGCATACAGCATACAATAAGTTACTTATTGTACCACACTCATTATCTATTTTATTTGTTTGAATAAAATATAGCAAAACAAATATGTTACTCTTATTCTCTTTATACTCACTCATACTTACTATGTTTGAGAAAGTAACAATACCAACTTGTACAAGAACTACTCAAGTACTCATCAATACACACACACAGCAGTAGACACTACGAAACTTGTGTATTCAGTTGTAACTGTGCACGTCGTTAGTCTCAATTAAAAATCAAGCCTGAATCTAATCTAAGAGTGGTGTCGTACTTCTAATGTAATACATAATTCTATTATAACCCTTCTGTCAGGAACGAATATCATAACAATTTTGCTGAAGTTTCAAACGAATATCCTAATAACTACAATTCAATTTCATTCGAAGATCGTAATAACATCTGTTCTTCAAATGTGAAAACTCAAATCTTTCTGACGAAAGACATCGGTCGATTTCGTTCTCACTTTTTATTCTCAGAAGAAATTTCAATCGTTTCGGCATAAATCTACGAATCATAATTTATCTCGTCGTCTATTGTGTTAATATAAAATATATTAGATTTAAAACAGTCCCTTAACAGTCTGATTGTGTCTTCTAGTAAAAATCTTACTAAACGATATGTTCTCTACAATAGAAGATGTTGGCCTAATTTGATATGTTCACATTTCTGCAGAAATTAATAATATGTATAAACATTTTAAAACTAATAAAATAAAAAGAATTGAAATAGCTAATTGATATAATCCAAATTTTGGTGTGCAAATTTAAGTTGTGTTAAATCCAGAGTTTGCTGCCATTTAGGACTACCGTGACCCACAAAACCAGCAGATTTCTTACAAGGTGATTTGATGACTAGAAAGTAGTCTCATATAAAAATTCGAGGTTGAACCTAGTGTAACAGTTGTGTCGTACTTTTAATATATGTTTACTAATCAAATCATTTCCTTATCACCTACAGTTTGAAAATTTTAAACATAAACATATTCTGGTAGTCGATCAAAAATGAAAATCTCGTACTTCCCGGATACGAGCAGAACCCATTAAAGATTTTGAAAATATTTATATTTATTCATTTGATAAATAAATATATATAGATTTTAATTTTCAAAATCGGTTCAGAAATGTTTACATATGTTATAAATAATTTTATATGAAATGTAAAAATAGAACAGCTTTTTAAAGGTTAAAGTTTTGTTTTTCGAGAAATGTAAAAAAATATATTATAGAGTTACACACTTTTTGTTGAACTCTCGTCTTTGAACAAGAAGACTGTTAACGTTTATGGAGCCCGCATCAAAATCTGACGATACACGTTTTAGTTTAGTTTAGTTTTTAAAAACCGACGAAACGAATAAGTTAAATTAATTCATGCGAAGCTCAACAATTTTCTCAATTCTTCTTGAACTGCTCAAACAACAATTAATAGTTCACTAAGCGGGAAGTTCGACACGAATCATCGAATACTACGTGAAGCTTCTTATGTGTACTCTGTGGGCTCAGAACAGAAGAAAGACATCGCTCGAATTTGTTCTCACTTTAATTATGCCCAGAATAAATTCCAGTTGATTCGGTATTAAGCTGTTATAACTTGTAAGATTATCAGAGGATCGAATCATCATTGATCTATTGATCGTCGTCTATTGTGTTAATGATTGTGTAAAGATCCAACTAAGCGACATTGTCTCAAAAAATAGAAGGCTCTGGCCTAATTTGTCAATTATGACAAATTTACAATAAATGTATATATTACAAATTATTATTATATAAAACAAAATTAATACACTTCTGCTAAAGACATTTCATTCCTAATGATGTTTGGCAATGATTTAAACAGCTGTAGACCTTTGTAGAATAGCGTTTTCTGTTTTGTGTTGGATCCTTTGGATCCTAAAGTCACATGCATTTCTTAGTTGATATGGTTGTCTGTCTCCCACATTGTTTTAATTTTCTAATAAATCTTAATGTGTTAAATTGGAGTCGTTGTGCTATGCTCATCCATTTTAGATCAGTTAACATTGTATTTATATGTGTGTAACGATCGCATTTTAGTATTACTCTCATCGCTCCATTTAGCAGTTTCTGCATCCTTGCATGTGAATAAAATATTGGAACCATATTCAAAGTGTGGTTTTATTATCGTGCTGCATATATTTATGGCTGTAGACATGGATATTTTGCTTCTTATTCTTTTTAAAAAACTAATTTTTTTTACCAATTTTTTGCATACGTAATCTATTTATTCATTGACATTTAATTTTTTATCGATTATAAAACCAAGGTATTTTATATATTCGACTTTTTCAATTACTGTCTCATTTATTTTAGATATTTCTTCTGAATTTAAGTTTATTTCCTTTATTTTTGTTTTATTTTCATTTAGTTTGAGTTTATTCATTTACAGCCATTCATCTATTTTCTTCATATCATACTTGATATTTTCGCGACATTCTTCATCACTATTTGTTATAGTATATATCAGAGTGTCATCAGTATACAATACAACTTTACATTTTTCTAAAATACTTGCCACGTCATTTATATAAACTATGAACAACGCTAACAAAATGGAACCTTCGGGCATTCCGCAGTTATTTATTATTTCATAAGATCATTATTTATTATTTGATAAGATCATAAGTCATTTAATTTTGTCGTTTGCCTTCTTCTTTTCAGGTACGATTTGAACCAATCTAGCTCAATTCCTCTTATTCCATAAATTTATAGTTTATTCAGTATTATTTGTTTATCGATCGTATCAAAAGCTCTTTTGAGGTCAATAAATATTGCTATAATCCTCTTTCTTTTCCTACTGCTCCCCATTCACATTACATAGTTTACCGTGTTTCTCACGAATGTTTTTTGCGGAATCCTGACTGGTATTTAGGTAACAACATATATTATTCTGGATATAGGTTAGGTAAAGTTAGAAGACATGTACACGTCAACTGTGACACGTACAGTACCGGAGGTCGTATTGACCCATTGTAGCGTCCTAGCTTCTCACACAAGTGGTATTCTATAATTACCCATTTAATTTTGTCGTTTGCCTTCTTCTTTTCAGGTACGATTTGAACCAATCTAGCTCAATTCCTCTTATTCCATAAATTTATAGTTTATTCAGTATTATTTGTTTATCGATCGTATCAAAAGCTCTTTTGAGGTCAATAAATATTGCTATAATCCTCTTTCTTTTCCTACTGCTCCCCATTCACATTACATAGTTTACCGTGTTTCTCACGAATGTTTTTTGCGGAATCCTGACTGGTATTTAGGTAACAACATATATTATTCTGGATATAGGTTAGGTAAAGTTAGAAGACATGTACACGTCAACTGTGACAAGTACAGTACCGGAGGTCGTATTGACCCATTGTAGCGTCCTAGCTTCTCACACAAGTGGTATTCTATAATTATGTGAAGTGATTTCCTCAAAGACAGCTCGACAACAAAGAAAGATTATGCTGCTTCGCATTTACGCTAGTTTCAATTTTTCCTTATAGCAATCAGATAATTAGTTAGTTTACTTATTACTCAATTTCCGTGTAGGATACTTAAAATAATTTTCTCAATTAAATGAATAATGTCTCAATTAAAAATCAAGCCTGAAACTAGACTAAGAGTCGTGTCGTACTTCTAATATAATACATAATTCTATTATAACCCTTCTGTCAGGATTACGACCTGTCTCAATTTCGAACGAATATCATAACAATTTCACTGAAGTTTCAAACGAATATCCTAATAACTACAATTCAATTTCATTCGAAGATCGTAATAACATCTATTCAATTCCAAACGAAGATACTAATAATTTGGTCTTCAAATGTAAACAACTCAAATCTTTCTGACGAAAGACATCGGTTGAATTCGTTCTCACTTTTTATTCTCAGATGAAATTTCAATCGGTTCGGCATGAAGCTATGAATCATCACTTATCTCGTCGTCTATTGTGTTAATATAAAATATTTTAGATATAAAACAGTCCCTTAACAGTCTGATTGTGTCTTCTAGTAAAAATTTTACTAAGCGACATTTTCTCTAAAATAGAAGATGCTGGCCTAATTTGATATGTTCACATTTCTGCAGAAATTAATAATATGTATAAACATTTTAAAACGAATAAAATAAAAATAATTGATATAGCTAATTGATATAATCCAAATTTTGGTGTGCAAATATTAAGAAAATAAGTTCTGTGAAATCCAGAGTTTGCAGCCATTTAGGACGACCGTGACCCACAAAACCAGCAGATTTCTTACAAGGTGATTTGATGACTAGAAAGTAGTCTCAATAAAAATTCAAGGTTGAACTTATATCTTAAAAGTTGTCTCGTACTTTTAATATATGTTTACTAATCAAATCATTTCATTATCACCTACAGTTTGAAAATTAAGCCTTCTGCATCCCTTGGGTATGTGCCCTTCGTATGATCCTTTGGGTCAATATGACCCAACATTAAAATGTAAACAAAATTTCATATTTAATATAAGAAATTAATTCGTTTTTTGATTTTTTATTTAGAATAATAAAAAATAATGATAACTAAAATAAATAAGCCCTTACTGAGCTATTATTGCCTAAAACTGCACCGACCTCGAAATGGAACCAATTGTCCATCTGCAGTAACATTTTCAGGATAATTGTAAAATACTTTGAGCTGATTACTCACTCCACTTATCCCAAACGTTTTTTATCGGTGCTAATTTGTTTGCGAATTTCATCTCTATTTTCAGAACTGTCAAACAGTAGACACTTTGTTATGCTCGCAAATCGCTTGAGACTCATTGATGCTCGAAAAGCAGGTCTTCCGTTTTTTTCATATGATAAGCTAGTGAGGTTTTCTCCATGAGATTTATAAACCCCTGCCATTTTTTGTAATCCAATATATGCATCAAGCTCTATCATATCAATATTTTGCCAATTACTTGTATATAATTCTACACCTTTTATATTTGTCATTTGAATCACAATATTTTTTATATTTGGTGATATAAACAAATCGAACGAAGACTTTATATCTGTTGCCGTAGATGTTGGTTGTTACCTTTTGGTAGGTCCAGGCTTATTCAATAAAATTTGATTTATCGGAAACCTGCCTGTTTGAAGTGAAGGTAGTTCTTTTCAAACTATACTTTTGTCCTTTGATAAATATGTAACTGACCTCCACGCTTTCAACAATATTATTTGACGTTGAATATGGTTCGTCTTCTGCATTGCTATCGGGTGAAAAAAATTTCGTCTTCATCTTACTTACTTACATAATTGGCCATAAGAACCCGTTTAATGAATTACGGATGCCGCAACACATCCTTCCAGGCGCCTCTGCTTCTTGCGCGCCTACGCCAGTTGGTCACACCAATCGATGACAGGGCTTCCTCAATTTGGTCCTTCCAACGTCTTCATTACTATCTTCAAAAATATCATCATTTTCATCATTCATTATTTGCTGCAACTAAAGCTCACTAAGAATCTGAAGAAATTTCATTATGGAACAATCAAGTATTAGAAATTATATTTTACAATAATTACTTTTCTTCTTTCTGACATTATTGTGATGAATTACAAAAAATAAATACGTATGATGTACTCTGTTCACCAAAAAGTAAGCTAAACTCATTGAAAAAAATATTCTAATGAGACAAAAGTTCGATCATCATTAAAGCGAAATATTTGTATTTCATACACTAAACGTGGAATCACCGAATTGCAATTTGAATGAACTCTTTTGTGTCCACAGTTCAAGTGTCAATGCGTTGGCATATAATCATAAAACAAATTTCAAGAAGATACCTTTGCGATATTCTCTAAATCCTCACTTTGAATATAATAAAATTTTGAATGAAAAAATATTTTTTGAAAGCGATTTTATTGATTATTTATCTGAAAAAATTATTGATCGATGATTCTGAATAGTAAACTTGTAATATCGCATGTTGGGTCATATTGACCCAAAGGATATTAAATGTGTTTAAATCGTGTTCTGAAATGTGGAGCGGGGTGGAGAATTTAAATTTTATTGTTTTCTCTTTAAAGCATAGTTTTTGTGCCTGTGATGGATAAATTAAAATTTCACGATCACATCTTATAATTAAAGGGAAAAATTTTGCGTTTGAAGGCCAAATTGGCTCAAATTGACCCAAAGAGTGTAGAAGGGTTAAACATACATATATTCTGGTAGTCGATCAAACATGAAAATCTCGTACTTCCCGGATACGAGCAGGACCCATTAAAGATTTTGAAAATATTTATATTTATTCATTTGATAAATAAATATATATACATTTTTAATTTTCAAAATCGGTTCAGAAATGTTTACATGTGTTATAAATAATTTTATATGAAATTTAAAAATGAACAGCTTTTTAAAGGTTAAAGTTTTGTTTTTCGAGAAATGTAAAAAAATATATTATTGAGTTCGTATGTGAGTGAGTGAGTATATATATTTGAGCTCGTCTTTGAACAAGAAGACTGTTAACGTTTATGGAGCCCGCTTCAAAATGCGACGATACAAGTTTTGGTTTTGTTTAGTTTAGTTTTTAAAAACCGACAAAACGAATAAGTTAAATTAATTCATGCGATGCTCAAACAATTTTCTCAATTCTTCTTGAACTGTTCAAACAACAATTAATAGTTCATTAAGCGGGAAGTTCGACACGAATCATCGAATACTACGTGAAGCTTCTTATGTGTACTCTGTGTGCGCAGACCATATTGATGTGGAATAAAAAAGTAGGGAGTAACTAGAAAATTTTTCCAAAAGTGACGTAAGGTCCAAATTCAAATACTCCTTATTGAAATCACGATACATCTACCTCATAGCATCAACTATGGAAAGTTTTCGTTCCAAAGAAATAAGTCAATATTTCAATTTCGAACGAATAACATAATAATTTCGCACCAGTTTCAAACGAGTATCCTAATAACTACATTTCAATTCCAAACGAAGATCCTTACAACATATACTTCAAAAGTAAAAACCTCAAATCTTTCCGACGAATGACATCGCTCGAATATGTTCTCAGTCTTTATTATGCCCAGAATAAATTCCAGTTGATTCGGTATTATGCTGTCATATCTCGTAAGATTTTCAGACGTTCGAATCATAATTGATCTCGTCGTCTAATTTGTTAATGATTGTATCCTCTAGTAAAAATGAAACATTGATACATTGCCTCAAACAATAGAAGGCTCTGGCCTAATTTGATATGTTCGACACACATTTCAGCAGAAATTAACAATTCTGTTGAAACCTATCGATGGTATCAAGATCAAATAATGCTCATCGTAGATAGTATCAAACTGGCTAACGCCGTTGCCAAACAAATAGGAATTGGAGTCGTTGCCACACCGAAATAATCCCTAAACTGAAATTGTCCGGTGTAAACTGGAAACTCTCGAGTACAAAATTTCGAATATATTTCAGTTCATCTAAAAATTTGCATTACCAATGATAATATTTTTCAATCAAAATTTGGGTCAAAAAAAAAATAACTCATACGCTTTCACACGTCGTTGTCTATGGTATCATACAGAAATTGGTCCCTGTCTCGCAAATTTTAACTGGTATCTCTATGCCGGTGTTCGATGGTTTTCTGAACTATTGAAATCGATAATTTTATCTCATAACAAATCTTAAGCAAAGCGCAATTTAATTTTGAAATAAAACTTGGCTCTTGAAAATTCTAGTCACGAAGAGTTACATATAATAATTAATTAATTATATTTTTATACTTAAGATTACTTACGGTACAAATACAGTTCATGAGTTATGTTATATATGGGTTTATATGGGCTTAATTTTTTTCAAAGACCGCGCGACAACAATCAATGATAATCTGCTTTCATTTAGGCTAATTTTAATTTTTTTCATATTAAAAATATACAAAGCATTTAAGACTTGTATCGAAACTTTTGAGATTTGCTACAGATTCAGTAGTTATTCCAATTCAGTAGGTTCTTCCGATTATTCAGAATCAGTAGTTATTGAAATAACGATTATTCTGCTTCATATTCAGAAAATGTAGTTCAAGTGGTATACTATAATTACCCATGGGTGTATATGGAAGTGATTTCCTCAACGACAACTCGACAACAAACAAAGATTATGCTGCATCGCATTAGGCTAGTTTCAATTTTCCCTTATAGCAATCAGATAATTAGTTAGTTTACTTATTACTCAATTGTTCATCTGCAGTAACATTTTCAGAATAATTGTAAAAAACTTTGAGCTGATTACACTTATCCCAAACGTTTTTTATCGGTGCTAGTTTGTCACGAAGTCTTCTTTCATTTCTATTTTCAGTGCTGTCAAACAGTAGACAATTTGTTATGCTCGCAAATCGCTTGAGACTCATTGATGCTCGAAAAACAGGTCTTCCGTTTTTTTCATACGACAAGCTAGTGAGATTTTCTCCATGAGATTTATAAACCCCTGCCATTTTTTGTAATCCAATGTACTTATGCATCAAGCTCTATCATATCAATCGATGATAGGGCTTCCACAATTTGGCCCTTCCAACGTCTTCATCACTATCTTCAAAAATATCATCATCTTCGTCATTCATTATTTGTTGCAACTGAAGCTCACTAAGAATCTGAAGCAATTTCATTATGGAACAATCAAGTATTATAAATTCTTATATTCTTATAAAACAAATTATAAGAAGATACCTTTGCGAAATTCTCCAAATCCTCACTTTGAATATAATAAAATTTTGAATGAAAAAATATTTTTTGAAAGCGATTTTATTGATTATTTAAATGAAAAAAGTCAAAATTGGGTCAAATTGACCCAAGGAGTGTAGAAGGGTTAAACATAAACATATTCTGGTAGTCGATCAAAAATGAAAATCTCGTACTTCCCGGATACGAGCAGGACCCATTAAAGATTTTGAAAATATTTATATTTATTCATTTGATGAATAAATATATATACATTTTTAATTTTCAAAATCGGTTCAGAAATGTTTACATATGTTATAAATAATTTTATATGAAATGTAAAAATAGAACAGCTTTTTAAAGGTTAAAGTTTTGTTTTTCGAGAAATGTAAAAAAATATATTATAGAGTTACACACTTTTTGTTGAACTCTCGTCTTTGAACAAGAAGACAGTTAACGTTTATGGAGCCCGCATCAAAATCTGACGATACACGTTTTGGTTTTAGTTTAGTTTAGTTTTTAAAAACCGACGAAACGAATAAGTTAAATTAATTCATGCGAAGCTCAACAATTTTCTCAATTCTTCTTGAACTGTTCAAACAACAATTAATAGTTCATTAAGCGGGAAGTTCGACACGAATCATCGAATACTACGTGAAGCTTCTTATGTGTACTCTGTGGGCGCAGAACATATTGATGTCGAATGAAAAAGTAGGGAGTAACTAAAAATTTTGTCCAAAAGTGACGTAAGGTCCAAGTTTAAATATTCCTTATTGAAATCACGTTACATCTACCTCATAGCATCAACTATGGAAAGTTTTCGTTCCAATAAAATAAGTCAATATTTCAATTTCGAATAACATAATAATTTCTCTTCAGTTTGAAACAAATATTCTAATAACTACAGTTCCATTCCAAACGAAGATCCTTAGAGTCGTTGTGCTATGCTCATCCATTTTAGATCAGTTAACATTGTATTTATTTGTTGTAACGATCGCATTTTAGTATTACTCTCATCGCTCCATTTAGCAGTTTCTGCATTCTTGCATGTGAATAAAATATTGGAACCATATTCAAAGTTTGGTTTTATTATCGTGCTGCATATATTTATGGCTGTAGACTTGGATATTTTGCTTCTTATTCTTTTTAAAAAACTAATTTTTTTGACCAATTTTTTGCATAAGTAATCTATTTGTTCATTGACATTTAATTTTTCATCGATTATAAAACTAAGGTATTTTATATATTCGACTTTTTCAATTACTGTCTCATTTATTTTAAATATGTCTTCTGAATTTACGTTTATTTCCTTTATTTTTGTTTTATTTTCATTTAGTTTGAGTTTATTCATTTAAAGCCATTCATCTATTTTCTTCAAATCATACTTGATATTTTCGCGACATTCTTAATCACTATTTGTTATAGTATATACCAGAGTGTCATCAGCATACAATACAACTTTACATTTTTCTAAAATACTTGGCACGTCATTTATATAAACTATGAACGACGCTAACGAAATGGAACCTTCGGGCATTCCGCAGTTATTTATTATTTCATAAGATCATTATTTATTATTTCATAAGATCATTATTTATTATTTCATAAGATCATTATTTATTATTTCATAAGATCATTATTTATTATTTCATAAGTCATTCAATTTTGTCGTTTGCCTTCTTCTTTTCAGGTACGATTTGAACCAGTCTAGCTCAATTCCTCTTATTCCATAAATTTATAGTTTATTCAGTATTATTTCTTTATCGATCGTATCAAAAGCTCTTTTGAGGTCAATAAATATTGCTATCATCATCTTTCTTTTCCTACTGCTCCCCATTCACATGACATAGTTTACCGTGTTTCTCACGAATGTTTTTTGCGGAATCCTGACTGGTATTTAGGTAACAAGATATATTATTCTGAATATAGGTTAGGTTAAGTTAGAAGACATGTACGCGTCAACTGTGACAAGTACAGTACCCAGAGGTCGAATTGACCCATTGTAGCGTCCTAGCTTCTCACACAAGTGGTATTCTATAATCACCCATGGGTGTCTATGGAAGTGATTTCTTCAAAGACAGCTCGACAACAAAGAAAGATTATGCTGCTTCGCATTTACGCTAGTTTCAATTTTTCCTTATAGCAATCAGATAATTAGTTAGTTTACTTATTACTCAATTTCCGTGTAGGATACTTAAAATAATTTTCTCAATTAAATGAATAATGTCTCAATTAAAAATCAAGCCTGAACCTAGACTAAGAGTCGTGTCGTACTTCTAATATAATACATAATTCTATTATAACCCTTCTGTCAGGATTACGACCTGTCTCAATTTCGAACGAATATCATAACAATTTCACTGAAGTTTCAAACGAATATCCTAATAACTACAATTCAATTTCATTCGAAGATCGTAATAACATCTATTCAATTCCAAACGAAGATACTAATAATTTGGTCTTCAAATGTAAACAACTCAAATCTTTCGTCAGACACCTCGGTTGAATTCGTTCTCACTTTTTATTCTCAGATGAAATTTCAATCGGTTCGGCATGAAGCTATGAATCATCATTTATCTCGTCGTCTATTGTATTAATATAAAATATTTTAGATTTAAAACAGTCCCTTAACAGTCTGATTGTGTCTTCTAGTAAAAATTTTACTAAGCGACATTTTCTCTAAAATAGAAGAGCTGGCCTAGTTTGATATGTTCACATTTCCGCAGAAATTAATAATATCTATAACCATTTTAAAACTAATAAAATAAAAATAATTGAAATAGCTAATTGATATAATCCAAATTTTGGTGTGCAAATATTAAGAAAATAAGTTCTGTGAAAACCAGAGTTTGCAGCCATTTAGGACGACCGTGACCCACAAAACCAGCAGATTTCCTACAAGGTGATTTGATGACTAGAAAGTAGTCTCAATAAAAATTCAAGGTTGAACTTATATCTTAAAAGTTGTCTCGTACTTTTAATATATGTTTACTAATCAAATCATTTCATTATCACCTACAGTTTGAAAATTAACCCTTCTGCATCCCTTGGGTATGTGCCCTTCGTATGATCCTTTGGGTCAATATGAACCAACATTAAAATGTAAACAAAATTTCATATTTAATATAAGAAATTAACTCGTTTTTTGATTTTTTATTTAGAATAATAAAAAATAATGATAACTAAAATAAATAAGCCCTTACTGAGCTATTATTAATTATTATTGCCTAAAACTGCACCGACCTCGAAATGGAACCAATTGTTCATCTGCAGTAACATTTTCAGGATAATTGTAAAATACTTTGAGCTGATTACTCCACTTATCCCAAACGTTTTTTATCGGTGCTAATTTGTTTGCTAATTTCATCTCTATTTTCAGAACTGTCAAACAGTAGACACTTTGTTATGCTCGCAAATCGCTTGAGACTCATTGATGCTCGAAAAACAGGTCTTCCGTTTTTTTCATATGATAAGCTAGTGAGATTTTCTCCATGAGATTTATAAACCCCTGCCATTTTTTGTAATCCAATATATGCATCAAGCTCTATCATATCAATATTTTGCCAATTACTTGTATATAATTCTACACCTTTTATATTTGTCATTTGAATCACAATATTTTTTATATTTGGTGATATAAACAAATCGAACGAAGACTTTATATCTGTTGCCGTAGATGTTGGTTGTTACCTTTTGGTAGGTCCAGGCTTATTCAATAAAATTTGATTTATCGGAAACCTGCCTGTTTGAAGTGAAGGTAGTTCTTTTCAAACTATACTTTTGTCCTTTGATAAATATGTAACTGACCTCCACGCTTTCAACACTATTATTTGACGTTGAATATGGTTCGTCTTCTGCATTGCTATCGGGTGAAAAAATTTCGTCTTCATCTTACTTACTTACATAATTGGCCATAAGAACCCGTTTAACGAATTACGGATGCCGCAACACATCCTTCCAGGCGCCTCTGCTTCTTGCGCGCCTACGCCAGTTGGTCACCCCAATCGATGACAGGGCTTCCTCAATTTGGTCCTTCCAACGTCTTCATTACTATCTTCAAAAATATCATCATTTTCATCATTCATTATTTGCTGCAACTAAAGCTCACTAAGAATCTGAAGAAATTTCATTATGGAACAATCAAGTATTAGAAATTATATTTTACAATAATTACTTTTCTTCTTTCTGACATTATTGTGATGAATTACAAAAAATAAATACGTATGATGAACTCTGTTCACCAAAAAGTAAGCTAAACTCATTGAAAAAAATATTCTAATGAGACTAAAGTTCGATCATCATTAAAGCGAAATATTTGTATTTCATACACTAAACGTGGAATCACCGAATTGCAATTTGAATGAACTCTTTTGTGTCCACAGTTCAAGTGTCAATGCGTTGGCATATAATCATAAAACAAATTTCAAGAAGATACCTTTGCGAGATTCTCTAAATCCTCACTTTGAATATAATAAAATTTTGAATGAAAAAATATTTTTTGAAAGCGATTTTATTGATTATTTAACTGAAAAAATTATTGATCGATGATTCTGAATAGTAAACTTGTAATATCGCATGTTGGGTCATATTGACCCAAAGGATATTAAATGTGTTTAAATCATGTTCTGAAATGTGGAGCGGGGTGGAGAATTTAAATTTTATTGTTTTCTCTTTAAAGCATAGTTTTTGTGCCTGTGATGGATAAATTAAAATTTCACGATCACATCTTATAATTAAAGGGAAAAATTTTGCGTTTGAAGGCCAAATTGGGTCAAATTGACCCAAAGAGTGTAGAAGGGTTAAACATAAATATATTCTGGTAGTCGATCAAACATGAAAATCTCGTACTTCCCGGATACGAGCAGGACCCATTAAAGATTTTGAAAATATTTATATTTATTCATTTGATAAATAAATATATATACATTTTTAATTTTCAAAATCGGTTCAGAAATGTTTACATATGTTATAAATAATTTTATATGAAATGTAAAAAGAGAACATCTTTTTAAAGTTTTGTTTTTCGAGAAATGTAAAAAAATATATTATTGAGTTCGTATGTGAGTGAGTGAGTATATATATTTGAGCTCGTCTTTGAACAAGAAGACTGTTAACGTTTATGGAGCCCGCTTCAAAATCCGACGATACAAGTTTTGGTTTTGTTTAGTTTAGTTTTTAAAAACCGACAAAACGAATAAGTTAAATTAATTCATGCGATGCTCAAACAATTTTCTCAATTCTTCTTGAACTGTTCAAACAACAATTAATAGTTCATTAAGCGGGAAGTTCGACACGAATCATCGAATACTACGTGAAGCTTCTTATGTGTACTCTGTGGGCGCAGAACATATTGGTGTGGAATAAAAAAGTAGGGAGTAACTAGAAATTTGTCCAAAAGTGACGTAAGGTTCAAATTCAAATATTCCTTATTGAAATCACGATACATCTATCTCATAGCATTTACTATGGAACGTTTTCGTTGCAAAGAAATAAGTCAATATTTCAATTTCGAACGAATAACATAATAATTTCTCTTCAGTTTCAAACGAATATCCTAATAACTACATTTCAATTCCAAACGAAGATCCTTAGAATTTAGGCTTCAAGGATAAAAACCTCAAATCTTTCTGACGAAAGAGATCGCTCGAATTTGTTCTCACTTTAATTATGCTCAGAATAAATTCCAGTTGATTCGGTATTAAGCTGTTATAACTTGTAAGATTATCAGAGGATCGAATCATCATTGACATATTGATCGTCGTCTATTGTGTTAATGATTGTGTAAAGATCCAACTAAGCGACATTGTCTCAAAAAATAGAAGGCTCTGGCCTAATTTGATATAATTGACAAATTTACAATAAATGTATATATTACAAATTATTATTATATAATACAAAATTAATAAACTTTCGGCTAAAGACATTTCATTCCTATTGATGTTTGGCAATGATTTAAACAGCTGTAGACCTTTGTCGAATAGCGTTTTCTGTTTTGTGTTGGATCCTTTGGATCCTAAAGTCACATGCATTTCTTAGTTGATATGGTTGTCTGTCTCCCACATTGTTTTAATTTTCTAATAAATCTTAATGTGTTAAATTGGAGTCGTTGTGCTATGCTCATCCATTTTAGATCAGTTAACATTGTATTTATATGTGTGTAACGATCGCATTTTAGTATTACTCTCATCGCTCCATTTAGCAGTTTCTGCATCCTTGCATGTGAATAAAATATTGGAACCATATTCAAAGTGTGGTTTTATTATCGTGCTGCATATATTTATGGCTGTAGAATTGGATATTTTGCTTCTTATTCTTTTTAAAAAACTAATTTTTTTTTACCAATTTTTTGCATAAGTAATCTATTTGTTCATTGATTTTTTATCGATCATTTCATTTAATTTTTTATCGATTATAAAACCAAGGTATTTTATATATTCGACTTTTTCAATTACTGTCTCATTTATTTTAAATATTTCTTCTGAATTTAAGTTTATTTCCTTTATTTTTGTTTTATTTTCATTTAGTTCGAGTTTATTCATTTAAAGCCATTCATCTATTTTCTTCATATCATACTTGATATTTTCGCGACATTCTTCATCACTATTTGCTATAGTATATATCAGAGTGTCATCAGCATGCAATACAACTTTACATTTTTCTAAAATACAAAAAAAAACAAAATGGAACCTTCGGGCATTCCGAAGTTATTTATTATTTCATAAGATCATTATTTATTATTTCATAAGTCATTTAATTTTGTCGTTTGCCTTCTTCTTTTCAGGTACGATTTGAACCAATCTAGCTCAATTCCTCTTATTCCATAAATTTATAGTTTATTCAGTATTATTTCTTTATCGATCGTATCAAAAGCTCTTTTGAGGTCAAGAAATATTGCTATAATCCTCTTTCTTTTCCTACTGCTCCCCATTCACATTACATAGTTTACCGTGTTTCTCACGAATGTTTTTTGCGGAATCCTGACTGGTATTTAGGTAACAAGATATATTATTGTGAATATAGGTTAGGTAAAGTTAGAAGACATGTACGCGTCAACTGTGACAAGTACAGTACCCGGAGGTCGAATTGACCCATTGTAGCGTCCTAGCTTCTCGCACAAGTGGTATTCTATAATTATTCATGGGTGTCTATTGAAGTGAATTCTTCAAAGACAGCTCGACAACAAAGAAAGATTATGCTGCTTCGCATTTACGCTAGTTTCAATTTTTCCTTATAGCAATCAGATAATTAGTTAGTTTACTTATTACTCAATTTCCGTGTAGGATACTTAAAATAATTTTCTCAATTAAATGAATAATGTCTCAATTAAAAATCAAGCCTGAACCTAGACTAAGAGTCGTGTCGTACTTCTAATATAATACATAATTCTATTATAACCCTTCTGTCAAGATTACGACCTGTCTCAATTTCGAACGAATATCATAACAATTTCACTGAAGTTTCAAACGAATATCCTAATAACTACAATTCAATTTCATTCGAAGATCGTAATAACATCTATTCAATTACAAACGAAGATAATAATAATTTGGTGTTCAAATCTAAAAAACTCAAATCTTTCTGACTAAAGACATCGGTCGAATTCGTTCTCACTTTTTATTCAATCGGTTCGGCATGAAGATATGAATCATCATTTATCTCGTCGTCTATTGTCTTAATATAAAATATTTTACATTTAAAACAGTCCCTTAACAGTCTGATTGTGTCTTCCAGTAAAAATCTTACTGAGCGATATTTTCTCTAAAATAGGAGATGTTGGCCTAATTTGATATGTTCAATATACATTTCCACAGAAATTAATAATATGTATAAACATTTTAAATCTAATAAAATAAAAATAATTGATATAGCCAATGCAATATCCAAATTTTGGTGTGCGAATATTAGGAAAATAAGTTTTGTGAAATCCAGAGTTTGCAGCCATCTAGGACGACCGTGACCCACAAAACCAGCAGATTTCTTACAAGGTGATTTGATGACTAGAAAGTAGTCTCAATAAAAATTCAAGGTTGAACCTAGTGTAACAGTTGTGTTAATATATGTTTACTAATCAAGTCACTTTCATTATCACCTACAGTTTGAAAATTTTAAACATAAGTATATTCTGGTAGTCGATCAAGTCGTTGTGTGTGCATACTCCGGCTTTTCGCAGATACTTTGTATTTGCACTAAAACGAAGCTTATTACGAATAATGAAGCTACCAGTAATATCAACTTATGCACTATTTTTTTTACAAAAAAATCGGTCTCACAGACCAACGCGCGGGTATAGGAAGGTTAAGAAATAAATACATGTACATTTTTAATTTTTAACATCGGTTTAGAAATTTTTACATATGCTATAGATTTTATACGAAAAGTTAAATAAAACAGATTTTTAAAGGTTAAAGTTTTGCTTTTCGAGAAATGTAAAAAAATATATTATTGAGTTATACACTTTTTGTTGAACTCTCGTCTTTGAACAAGAAGACTGTTAACGTTTATGGAGCCCGCTTCAAAATCTAACGATACACGTTTTGGTTTTAGTTTAGTTAAATTTTTAAAATCGGACGAAACGAATAAGTTAAGTTAATTCCTGCGAAGCTCAAACAATTTTCGCAATTGTTCTTGAACTGTTCAAACAACAATTAATAGTTCATTAAGCGGGAAGTTCGACACGAATCATCGAATACTACGTGAAGCTTCTTATGTGTACTCTGTGTGCGCAGAACATATTGATGTGGAATGAAAAAGTTGGGAGTAGCTAGAAATTTTGTCCAAAAGTGATGTCAGGTCCAAGTTCAAATATTACTTATTGAAATCACGATACATCTACCTCATAGCATCAACTATGGAAAGTTTTCGTTCCAAAGAAATAATTTCGAACGAATAACACAATAATTTCGCTTCAGTTTCAAACGATTATCCTAATAACTACATTTCAATTCCAAACGAAGATCCTTAGAATTTAGGCTTCAAGGATAAAAACCTCAAATCTTTCTGACGAAAGAGATCGCTCGAATTTGTTCTCACTTTAATTATGCTCAGAATAAATTCCAGTTGATTCGGTATTAAGCTTTTATAACTCGTTGATCTCTTCGTCTATTGTGTAAAGATCCAACTAAGCGACGTTGTCTCAAAAAATAGAAGGCTCTGGCCTAATTTGATATGATTGTTAAATTACAATGAATGTATATATTACAAATTATTATTAAATAATACAAAATTAGTACACTTTCGTCTAAAGACGTTTTCATCGGTTTCATTCTTAATGTTGTTTAGCAATGATTTTGATCTTTGTAGAATAGCGTTTTCTGCATTAATGTTGACCTCACTCTTTGGATCCTAAAGTCACATGCATTTCTTAGTTGATATGGTTGACTGTCTCCCACATAATGTATTTGATCACATAGATATTTCGGGGCGTCTCCTTGTTTTAATTTTCTAATAAACCTTAATGTATTAAATTGCAGTCGTTGTGCTATGCTCATCCATTTTAGATCAGTTAACATTGTATTTATATGTGTGTCACGATCGCATTTTAGTATTACTCTCATCGCTCTATTTTGCCTCTAAACTAGAGGATTGATTATTGAAGCCGGATCCAAAATCCGGCAATTTGCATTTTGATTTGGTGATTTTATACACATCCGGCATCAATAAATATAATACACTTTTCAATGTGTGAAGGTTCAACAAAATTTTTCATGCATATATAAATTAAGTTGTACAGTGCTCTCTGCATCTATTTTTAATAAATCAAGGAGTGTGTGAAACGTGAAATCAACGCCACATGATACTACCACGTCTTTAACGTGTTCGTAAAAAATATCCAATGTGGTATGACCACTGCGGCTTAAAAGAACCATTCAGTTGAAACTGGATGTCGATGACATGAATATCATCCAATGCTCATCGAAGATAGTATTATTGTTCCAGAGGTAACAAGATATATTATTCTGAATATAGGTTAGGTTAGGTTAAGTTAGAAGATGTGCACTTGTCAACTGTGACAAGTACAGTACCCGGAGGTCGAAATGACCCATTGTGCCGTCCTAGCTTCTCACACCATTCGTGTTGTGGGCGTTAATTTTATACATAAGTAGCGGGACTTTTCAAAGCAATTTTTTTGTTAAATTGATTTTTGCCAGAAATCTGCAGAGAGGAAGTCGCCGAAGAAATATTTTCATATTTCCGTTTTGATGTCTGACCTGGCATTTGTACTCGGGCCTTTCGTCTAATAAGCCAACACACTACCTACTAGACCACGGCGACTACATGCTGAATATAGTAGAAATAGTTGTAAGTAGAATAGGAAATTTTGTTTAATAAAAGTTTCCTTTTAAAACCGGAAAAACGAATCCCAAACAGTCTTCGAGAAATGTTAAAACAACAAATAATAATAATAATAATAATTATTATTCTACGAGAACCAGTAAGTACTACGTGAAATCCAGACTTTGCAGCATTTTAGGCCAATCGTGAGCCTAGTGGGATAGCTGAAATCTATGCGGATGCGCAAGTAGTCATTCTGAGAAATTTTTACTGTTTTCTCTGCAATTTTTCTTCATTGCATGATGAGGCTGTTCCTCATAGCTGGGTACCTTATGATCATATTGGTTCTATTACTGCTTGTGCAAGAGTACTTTACTATTGATATTAACTCTGGTTCTGTTAATCGAAGATTTTAGTTTTATCAGAGTTATTTATTCCGTCCAAGTAATACGACGATGGAAGTACATTCCGAAGTAGTTGATATTGTTAATTAAAATCAATATAGGGAGTCTCTTGATGAGAAAGATTTGTAGGGACACAGAGAAGCATCACGTGAACTTTTTTACTGCAGGTTGGGATATATAACTGGTTCTTCAATAACAATAAATAGGTTTTTCCTAGACATTGGTCGCAATTTAATTTTGAAATAAAACTTGGCTCTTGAAAATTCTAGTCAGAAAGAGTTACATATAATAATTAATTAATTATATTTTTATACTTAAGATTACTTACGGTACAAAACTACAAAAAAAATTAAAATTAACAATTTGAAAACATAAAAGAAATTAACGAACATATATACCACAAAAATGCATCTTGTAGTATAAATGTAATTTTAATATTGATAATGGCATTTGTGGTTACAACGTATGCAGGTTGCAAGAAGTATTGCAGAAAAAACAAGGGAGTTACGTACGATTGAAGAACTTCTGAACGATCTAGCGTTTATATTCAAAAGTCCACCTCTTTCTCTTATCAGTAGACTTAACTCCCGCGACGAGAGTTCAGAAGAAGTTATTCCCATCAAGGAATACTTTAGTTGACAGTATAGGTCGTGGAATCAGAAATTAAATTATGGTATTCATACCTTTTAACGCGCAGCAAGATTGGCTTGGAATGTTTGCTAAGAGGCACCGAGATATTTTCAGGAACAAAGTTGATTTGATTTCATAAATCCAACCAGTTCTCAGCCCAAAAAGTCTGCTTATCAATTATGATTTCTGCAAGCTTGCGAGGCAATCTGCTGTAAGGCATATTAAGAACCTTATTTATATTATTAAAGTGCAATTTTAATGTATCCAAGTATAATGGTTTTAAATCCGCTCCAAAAAAGAGCATATAGTTTGGTTGTTTTTAGGTAATAGTAACATCTCCTTAAAGAAAAATCTAAACAATTTTTCAACCACATCATACTTTTTATATCCCCTAATTAGTGCACCGTAAGACATAACTGACCGAGATACGGCAGTAAAGATTTTAAGTTTATTTTTATTCGATATTTTAGGATGGTTTATATATTTAAAACAAAACGACGTAGTATATTTTCTAAGTGTTTGCTAAATGGCAAATTATAACATCAGTCTATTCCCAAGTATTTAAACGAATATGCGAATATACAATTTTGATTTCATTTGCTCCATACATTCCGTTACGGAAAACTAATACTTTCGATTTTAAAAGATTTACTCTTAAGTGCCATAAGTCCGAGTATTCATGGAGAGCATCTATCATGGTTTGCAGATTGCTGGGAGAATCAGATAACAAAACAATATCGTCAGTCTAGAGGAGAACTTTCACTGTGATATCACCGATAGTTATTCCCATAGGAAGAGCGTCGACTAATTCATTCAAGTACAAACCAAAAAGAATCGGACTTAGAATACAGCCATGTTTAACTCCCAGGTTAACTTCAAAGCAGTTGGAGAAGGAATTACCAAAATATATTCGGCTGGTAGTGCCATCATACGAGTGTTGTAGTAAACGTAATATTTTCAAATTAAATCCATAAAGAATGTGTATGTATGTACTTCTACCATTTATCCTATTCAAATATACAATATTTATTAAATTGAATACATTATCAACTGTAGAGTACTCCTTTCTTAATCCAGCTTGAAATTCATTTAAGATATTATGTTTGTTAATCCAGTGAGTAATACGATTCATGAGGACGTTATTGAAGATCTTGCACAGCGTATATATATAGAGATTTTTTCAAAGACAGCTCGCATACAACCAACGATTATCCTGCTACGCAATTAGGCTATTTTAAATTTTTTCTTAAAGCAATCAGAGAATTAGTGCAAATATTGACAGCATTCAGTTCATTTATTCATAACTCGATTTCCGTGCAGCATACTTAAAATAAAAAAAATAAAAATTCAAGCCTGAACCTAGTGTAAGAGAATGTCGTACTTCTAATATACATACATAATTGGTCATTACAACCTTTAACTTAATACCTGAGTGGCAGAAATAAGTTTTATTTACTCACAGAGTCTTGCAGAGAGAAAGTCGCCTAAGAAATATTTGTTTAATATTTTGTATTGATGCCTAGCCTGAGGCTCGAAACCCAGTTTTGCGTCTAATAAACGAACACACTACCTACTAGACAACGGTGACCATACTTCTAACATATATTTATTAATAAAATCACTTTCATTATCACCTACAGTTTGAAAATTTTAAACAAAATACAATTCTGGTGGTCCATCAAACGTGAAATTCTCGTATTTCCCGGATACGAGCAAGACCCATTAAAGATCTTGAAAATATTTATATTTAGCATACATGGGCATACTGCATTATAATACTAATGCATTAAGCTTTTCAGTATTCAGTAAATGTTTAATGGTAATGAAATTTAAGTTGCATTATCAGCAATTACAAATTTTTTTTCAAGTAATCAGTAAATTTTTACTGACTACTGAAAAAAATCAGTATCAGTAAAATTTATTAATTACATTTTAGTGGAATTATTTTCTGGAAAAATTGTCTACAGTTCAAGGATTCAAATAAAATTTGCTCTGTTCAATCAGTTGAATTACTGACAATTGTTACTGGAAAAGCAATCATTAACACAAAAAACTTGCAAGAAAATTGTCAAATTTTTTTTTTCGTTGCAAATTACTACAAGTTCTATTTTGAATTATCTTTTGAATTATCAATTGTCAGAACAATTTAAAATCAAAATATTTTACAACATCGATGAATCACATCAATCAATTTAACAGTTAGCTTTTCTTAAAGACCAACATTTCAAAATATGCATCACAGTGTTTCTGCCTTCTTGAACGATTTCAAATTCCAGCGAATGAAAATAATCGCTCTACTTTATTTCACAAGCCTCTTTTACACAAACAAATGATTTTTGCCGTTTTTGTGGTAAAACAAGAGTTTCAGCATCGGGTACTTTGCCATATTTTATTACGTAATTATTAAAGATTTTCTTCAACTCATCTTCTGATTGTTATGTTGTAGAGCTTTTAGAAATCTTAGTTTTATTTCTGGAATAGAAATTGACTGTAATGGCCACTCCTTGCTCATTTTCCAAGAATCCGCACCAAACAGTTTTGTGTGCGTCGGCTTTACAATGTATGCGTGCGAGTTTTCTGTGCCCCAAATGCGACAATTTTGCTTGTTTACATACGGAGCTGACGGTACTTTTCTTCTTCCAAAATCCGGTCGCAATTTTCGCAAATTACTATGATTTTCAATGTAATGGCGCTATAATTCCCAACGTTGTTCAAGCGTATACACAACCATATTCGTTCAGCGGAAGGATAAAACTAATTATATGTCAAATCAGACATGAACTAAGTGTTAGTTGAAAAAAAAAAAAACGTTAGATGGCGGACCCTTTACATAAATTACATTCCTTTATACTTAAAGTTCTTGAATTTTATAATTTATTTTATAAGTTAATATGCATTTTCGGATTAATAAATTAATTTGGTATTTTAAAAATTTTACTTAAATTTTTTTTATTTTTAAATTTAGGAAAACTGTCACAACTTGAAAAGAATTCAGCTTAAGTGACATAACTTAAAATAACTCGGTAACTTGAGCAAATTATTCACCACCAAAATAGACACAACTAAGAATTGTTTATTATCTATTGAGTAAGTTTAAAAAAATTAAAAAACTTTTTAAATCATAATCTCTATGGATTTTCTACTAAATGGTCCAAAGATTTTGTTTTTAATTATTTTTATTTAAGTCACAAATAATTTTTAATCGATTTCTGAAAAATGAAAATTTTGAGTTGAGTCACTTTTGTACTGTGTATGCGATATAAGTATGTATGTGTCTTGGGTTTCCACTTAGTCAAAATACAAAAATTTGAATATAATAATAAAAAAGCAAACTTTTTTATTTCATTCAAAAAACAAATGTGGATTACTCAAAAACTAAAATATTGTGCAGGCCAATATGCAAGTTAACAACAGTGGCGACACTGTTAACGAAAGAAGTTTAGCAGTGTCAGCGTAATTATATATTTCATCAATTTCCCACGATTGCTGCACGCGCACCGATTATTGGGCAATAACAAAAATATCATATTACAACAAAGGCATATCTGCCAACTAAGCGTCTGGGTGACCGCACATGTCTATACAACGTGATCATTGCAGTTTCAATGGTGAAGTTGTGAATGGTTTTGGAGTCAATCTTGGTTAATACTCGAATCGTTCGTCGTGCGACTTATATTTATTAAAAAACTTCAGTTTTTTACTCTTAAGAGTACTCACTTTATTAGGTTGAATCTTAAGACTAATATCTAACAAATATTTTACTTATAACTAAAGCTAAACAATGCAAACAAAAATGCTTACATTGCTGTCTGGAAAAATGTGGGAACGAAAAACAAATGTGTAATGTAAACCTATTGAGTTCCCTACACTTTACCAGCCAATATAATTAGTTTAGGCAGTGGGAATGTAACTCCTCCACCCCTTGTATGAAATACTCCTGGATTTCGTTTCGGGAGTGTATGTATTAATTTTTTCGTTTTTTCTAAGTGCTTTTGTCAAGGGACTTGCGATTTTCGCATAATCCTTAATGAATTTTCTGTAGAATCCTGTCATTCCCAGAAAAGATTTAATTTGTTTTGTAGTTTTTGGAAGTTGCAAATTCTGAATTATTTTAATTTTTTCAGGGTTTGGCTTATTGCCTTTATTGGTCAATACGTGACCTAAAAATTGCGTCTCTTTCTTCAGAAAGTCGCATTTATCTACCTGAATTTTTAATTGAGCAATTCTTAATGTCTTGAAAATTGATCTTAAAGAATTTATGTGTTCTTCCAGGGATGTACTGAACACCAATATGTCATCCATATAGACGACACAAGTTTTGTTAATTTGTTCACGAAGAACTGAATTCATCAGCCTTTGAAAGGTTGATGGCGCATTCTTCAAGCCGAATGGCATACGAATGAATTCGTAATGTCCAAAAGGCGTTGAAAAGGCTGTTTTCTTTCGATCTTCTTCTCTTACCAAAATTTGGTGGAACCCTTTTTGCTTAAATCATTTATCTGGAACTTGACTTGTATGTCTTCATTCTTAATATACTGAAGACTTGTAATCATGTCAAATGCCAATGGGTAAGCATTTTCTTCAAAAAATATTTTATTATCGAATATTTCCAAATAATTTTGGTCTAGATTTATTTTGGCCTTGAAAGGTACCAGAAAATTCTGACCCAGTATAGCATCATAATTTTCATTTTTAAAGTCAACTATTTTCCATGAAAGTGTACCCCTAGCAAGAAATTGTGAAGGCATTGGGGTAACAACGAAATGTTTTACTTCGTTGAAACCGTTAAGGCTTTTTATATAGACAGGTTCTTTTAGATTCTGGCTTTCATATAGAAAAAATGTGTTTGGTTTTACTACACTTGTATTTGCCCCAGTATCTATTAGGCATTTGAAATTTTGTTTGCCTATGGACAAAACAACTAAGGGTAATTTGAATTTCGAGGCAGTTCTAAAAAATTTGCCTCATCGTTGTAAGCAACCCTTTCAGCCTCCTGTAAGGTATCAACGTCCATATATTTTGAGTCGTGAGACCTCTGTGAACCCATGTTAGTATCAACACTCATATGTGATAAACGTGTTTGGGACGAAACAGGTTTATTCCTATTATAAATAAAGGAATTTTGAGGCTGATTACAAGAACCCTGAGGCTGTTCATTATTTCGTTTGCTGAAATTTTGCGGTTGAACAGAGTTAAAAATGCGATTATTGTAATTGTTATAATTACGAAAATGTTGGGATTCAGTTCTGCCATAACTTAACTTTTGTTTTTGTTGTACTTTCATTGAACTTCTGAGGTTTGTTTACTTGGCTTCTAAATGTGTCATTACCATTGACAAAGCCCCCGTTTTTCAAGTTAGATCTATGATCAAACGCTATTGCCCTAATGTCGTGTAATAATTTAAGTCTTGTATACTTCAAAATTATGTCAGATAAAGTTTCATGCTCTCCTATGTGTGCTCTAATAGGTCCATCTATTTTTTCTAACAATATATCCACTAAGTCCCTATCAACATTCTCGGGCTTATATATACCTGGCTTAAGTGGATCTCCTAAAAATATGTCGTTTATTTCAAATTTAGCCTCTTCAAATACCCTAAACAATTCACTTAAATTTCCTACTCTTACCGTTCTGCAGTAGTTAAAAACCTCCGCATAAGTCCTATCCGGCCGGTACTGTTGCAGCATCCTTGTTTTGATTTCCTCCCATGAGGCATTGTTCTGCAGCTCTCTTACCCCTTTACCAGCCCTTCCAAAGATTTTCTCGTTCGCAACAATTCCGATGCAGAATATAGCTAAACTATCGTTGTTGCCGCAAAGAGTGAGGTTTGTCTCGACGGACTGTATAAACGCCCTTGAGTTATGCCTTTCGTCAAGAGGTCTTAGTCTCCGGAACTGTTCTATGACGTCCTTTGGCGCCATGTCAAACCTGTACCCGTTGAACTGTTGCTGTTGAACATGTTGTTGTTGAGCCTGTTGGTGTACTTGCAGTTGTTCCTGTAACTGCTGTTGTTGGTGTACTTGTTGCTGAGCCTGTTGCTGTTGTGACTGCTGTTGTTGGTGTACTTGTTGTTGTTGAGCCTGTTGCTCTTGTAACTGACGTAACTGCTGTTGCATTTTCAGCTGTTGTTCTAGCAACTGATTTTGCTGCTGTATAATTTTCTGCTCTTGAAGCCGCAGGACCGCCTCTAATTCGGCAATCTTTTCCTGCCCTGACCCGTCTACTTCCTGTAGGTCCCTGTTCACATCAAATCTACTCATAGTTTTTTTATTTCACTAAACACTGTCTTTGTTGTAATGTTATTTTTTTTAATATTTTCTTTTCGTAATTAAAAGATTTTTTTTTTGTTTAACTATTAAAATTTTAATTTTTAAGTTCTGTTGCTTAAAAAAATAAGGCCAACTTTAATATTTTTTTTCACTAAGCACTTTGTCTTTGTTTGTAATAATAGTTATTCTTTTAAATATTTTCTTTTCTTTATTAAAAGATGTTTCTTTGTTTTTTTTTTACTTTTAAAATTTAATAATTTTAATTATTAAGTTCTGTTTACAAAACCGATTTTTTTTTTGTTTGTAATGATATTCTTTTAAATAGTTTCTTTTCTTAAAGATTTTTGTTTTTTTTTTTTGATTTTTAATTTTTTGATTTTTGTTTTTTAACTTTCATAATTTTATAAATTTAATTATTCTGTTCGCAAAACCGACTGCGCCACTTATATTTATTAAAAAAACTTCAGTTTTTTACTCTTAAGAGTACTCACTTTATTAGGTTGAATCTTAAGACTAATATCTTACAAATATTTTACTTATAACTAAAGCTAAACAATGCAAACAAAAATGCTTACGTTGCTGTCTGGCAAAATGTGGGAACGAAAAACAAATGTGTAATTTAAACCTATTGAGTTCCCTACACCTTACCAGCCAATATAATTAGTTTAGGCAGTGGGAATGTAACTTGCGTGTTTAATTTAATTGTTCATTTTAAAATATTAAATTTGATAAATATTGAATAAATTTGTGTAATCTTAAATATTGAATAAATTTGTGTAATTTATTTAATAATTAAAAAAATACATATCTTCTTATTTTTCTATGGTGCTGTGTTGCGCACCAATAAAATTAATTTGTTTTTCTAACTGGCGCCCGAGCAGGGACCCACTTACATAAAACAGTGGTGTCCTTCATAACATAAAAAAAATAAAAAGTTCTGCGATCTCCAAGGAGCACTCTAGAGCTAATAATTTAGTAAAAAAGTAATAAAATAAAAAACATAAAAAAATAAAAAGTTCTGCGATCTCCAAGGAGCACTCCAGGACCAATAACCAATCAAAGAAATAAAAAAGCCCCTCCTTCGGCAACCTGATACTCCTGGTGTGAAAAATCTGCAGAAGGATATCAGACCGAAAGTGAAGTAATCTGTTCCCAAGTAAGTATCCGTGATTATAAAAACGGAATACTAAAAAGGACTAAAACGGACCTTCCGCGAGGGAAAAAGGGTTTTCCAATTGGAAAATTCAATATAAAAAAAAGAAGAAAATATATATATTGTTACGTTTTTACCCTTTAAAAACGTTAAAAATATGAGTTCGTAGATTGCAAATGAAATAAAAGTAAATTAGTGTTCAATTTCAAAATCAATTCTTTATTGTCTGCACAAATCTGTGTCCACCCTGTGTTGAAATTTATTCACACAATAACAATTTCCTTTAAATTGTCATTCTTCTTGTACACAACAACAATTCCCTTTGTTGTTCTCTTTGGTACAGTCGTTCGTTAGAACTTCGAACTACGATTCCTCACACGCAACGCAACGTGTCTGATTGAATTATCACTCTTCTGCTTACAACCCTTTTTTGTAAGCAACAAACTTTCTGCTCGCGTAAACTCTGACAACTGCTTACTTCGAACGCAACCGTGTCTTCACACAAGACTGACTGAACTATAACTCACTCATCGTTGCTCGCTTTGTCTTGCCTTTTATATCGCTGGATCATCAGTCTAATGCCCTTGGCAGAGTATGACTGCCTTCGGGAACAATCTAAAAACGTAAACAACTCGCTTCCCTTATTGTTGTTGGTGGATCTTGTTTACATCTATCCTTGTAGTTGTTGTTGTTGTTTGTTTACTTTGTCCCTTTTCTTTTTATACCTGATTGTTGTTGCTGTTTACTTTGATCACGCGATCAAGCCATTGTTTTTGTTGCTATGTGTTTACTTCTTCGTTTATCATGTAAACAACTGCCTTATGTTGTTTTTGGAGCTTTTGTTTATCACTTTATACATGATCAAGTCCGTTGTTTTGTTTTTGGAGCTTTTGTTTATTATTTTAATAACACCATTTCCATTTTCGTAACAATATAAAAAAGGAACTAAAAATGAAATATAATTCTGCAAAGCAAAATTCTCTAATCAGAATATCAAAAAAATATTGAGAAAGAAAATTAAAAAATAAAAATTATTTATTTCGTGTAAGATCAGAAGAAAAGAAGTGGGAGTGCAACAAAAATAAGTGTCTGACTAAGTATACATATTGTTGGAGATAAATTTCAGGTGAGTCCTTTTGCCAATTTCCTGTTATATTACTTTTTGTGACAATGGAAGAAATGAGAACTAGCTTGACCAACCACCGTCACCGGGAGCCGTCAACCGTCTCTTAATGCAAGTTAAAATAGTAGAAGCTAGGCTCAGCAGGATAGAAAAGGCCAGTGATATTTCCGAATTGACTAGGAGATTAGAACAAATAGAAAGACAGGAACGTGAACATAATGTAGGGAACGCGGAGGAAGTTACGACTTTGCAGGTACCAAGGGCGGAAGAGGATTTAAAGGCTATCAGTAGACTCCCCGATAGCCTCAAAGAACTACGTTCGTTTGATGGAAATCCTCTGCACTATTTCTCCTGGGTGCATTCAGTCGAAATGGTAATGAAGGATTTCGAAATAGTAAAAGACAAGCCAATATACCGGTCGATAATGCAAAGCATTAGACAGAAGGTTGTGGGGGAAGCGGATGCGGCCATAGTGTCGTACAATATATTCGAAGCTGACTGGAAGTAGGTGAAGAGAATATTATCTCTCCATTACGCCGATAAAAGAGATTTCCAGACGCTGGAACATCAACTAAATCAACTGTCGCAGGGTTCTTCAAAGGTGGATGAGATTTACTCAACCGTAAACCAAAATTTTATGGGGGAAGGCCATCAAGCCTACCTTACATAAAATATATAACGGCTGGGAATAAAGTATTCGAATTTTTTGTCGATACCGGCTCAAACAAAAATTTCTGCAGCACAAACCAGTCCGTCAGAAGCATACTTTTGTCTAAACCACTTGTTGTTACCACCGCTGGTGGGAAAATTTAAATTAATCGGAAAATAGTAGGGAAATTCTTTCTTAGTTATGGAATAACAGAACCACTTACATTTTATGTCTTACCCGGTTTAGTTACCTTCGATGGCATTATAGGGGACGATACTCTTAAAGAACTAGGAGCTGTGGTTGATAGAAAGAAAACGTTCTTTTAATTAGTGGGAAAATAGGGATACCTCTCAAGGCAAACATTTCTAATAATTTAAATTACGTATTTAGTGAATCATTACCAATGAAGACAAGAGATAAAATTAATGGGATCATAAGCAAATACAAGAATTGTCTAGTGCTATTCGTCGACTTCACCGACTACACACTCACACATAGCAAACTACTACGAATGCTAGAGAGAATTGGAGTTAGAGGAAGCACATTAAACTGTTTTAAGAACTATCTGGAGTGCAGAACTTACCGTGTGAGAATATGTGACAATAACAGTGAAGAAGTGGCAATAGATTGTGGTGTGCCACAGGGCTCCAAACTTGGACCAATACTATATTTAATATACGCCAATGAAATGATAAATGCACTTCAAGGAAGTACAACTTTTGCTTACACAGATGATACCGCAATAGTGGTCTCAGATAACAACATCGAATATGCCACAGAAATAATGCAGAAACAACTAAATATAGCAGCGAAATGGTGTCACGACAATGGCCTAATTATTAACGCGACAAAAACGAAAATTATGAATATAAAACCTCTACATCTTACACAGTCAAATATATATTTAAAATTTCACGATTACGAATGTATTCACAGAAGGGCCAAAAACCCTAATACAACAGACGATAGGTGCGACAAAAAGATAGAATTAGTGGAAACGTACAAATACTTAGGAGTATATGTTGACAATAAGTTTAAGTGGAAGACCCATATTATAAATCTACAGAAGAAACTACGCAAATCTGCATATATGCTTTATCATATAAGTTCCGATGTTCTAAGGCAAGCGTATCACTCATTGACCGAATCTTACATACGACACATGGGGATGTTCAACACATTGTAGAATACTACAAAATACACAAAACCAATTACTAAAAATTCTTCAAAAAAAAAAAAAACAAATAACCATTTGTGTTTCTTCCGCAACACATATAACAACAATCACCCACTAAATGATAGCAGCAACAACATTCAAAGCAACACAACACTTTACCTCAATACTACACTTAACATATCCAACAACATACGACCAGATACAATACAACGAAATACTTCGGTCAATACAGTCAACAATTTGCAAACAAACAGCACATCGCTAACAACCAACAACACAAGAACAGATACAACAACCAACATAGCAACAAACACAACAGTAGGCACAACAGCAAACACTACAACAACAAACATAACAACAAACACAACTACAAATACAACTGCAAACACAGCTACAAACAATTCAATCAATCTGGCCTCTAAACTCAACATTTTAAACATTAAAAGTATTTACTATTTCACAGTAATAAATGAATTTCATAAAAACGATAGGTTTCTCGATGTCATCGATCACCGGTATAGTACAAGACGTCAAGCCCAAGGAAGGTATAAAGTAAAGCAATTTTTTAATGAATATGACAGAAATGAGCTAAGCGTCATGTTACCAACAATTTGTAATAAGATACCAACGCATATTATTAATGAAAATAATGTATTTAGAAGAAAGAAACTTTTGAAAAAATATTTTTTAAGTTCGCAATGAATACATAAATTTATATAATATATTTAGAAAATGTTAATTCTCTTTTCCTGCTGACAAGAAAACCCGCTTAGCGGTTTATTTTAAATTTTTTCATGTATTTATTATATTAATGGTAAATAAAATAATAATAATAATTTATTTGGGCCACTTGATGCTCGCAGCAGCTTGGCTGTGTGCAGCCAGAAATAAAGACCACTACATCGGATCCTATCTACTCCAAAAGCTACCCGTATCCAGCCGCAATGAGGGACGAGGTAGACAGAAAAATTAATGAATTATTGTCTGAGGGAATAATACGCCTTCAAAGAGTCCTTATTAGTAGTAGACTATAAACGGCTTAACGCTGTGACCGTTCCTGATGCATACCCGATACCAGATATAAATGCCACCTTGGCAAGTTAAGGAAACGCAAAATTCTTCACAACAATCGACTTAACGTCCGGCTTTCATCAAATCCCGATGAAATCTTCAGACATTCCTAAGACTGCGTTTTCCACGATGAATGGGAAATTTTAATTTCTTCGTCTACCCTTTGGGTTGAAAAATGCCCCAGCAATCTTCCAACGAATAATCGATGACGTTTTTAATAGGGAAAATTTGCTACGTTTATATAGACGACATAATTGTATTTGGTCGTAGTGAAGAGGAAACTTTAAACAATGTTGACACGATTTTCAAAAGACTGGATGAGTCGAATTTAAAGGTTAATATTGACAAGACGCACTTCATGCAAACAGAAGTGGAATTTCTGGGATATTTAGTAAGTGCTGAAGGCATTAAACCTGATCCTAAGAAAGTAGAAGCTATTGAAAATCTTTTACCCCCTACATTTAAAAGAATCGAAAGGATTTTTCGGGATGGCGTCGTATTACAGACGTTTTATCAAAGACTATTCAAAGGTGGCAAAGCCACTAACCAATCTCACGAGAGGCGAAAATGCGCAGGTAAGGGCTAGCCAATCGAAAAAAGTTCAAATAGAATTGAATGCTGAGGAATTAATGGCTTTTCAAAAGTTGAAAGCTCTTTTGACTACGGCTGAAATCCTTGCATTCCCTGGTTTCGATAAGCCATTTAATCTTACGACAGATGCCTCGAACTACGCTGTTGGTGCTGTTCTCTCACAAGGAGAGATTGGGAAAGACAAACCTATTGCTTTCATATCATGATCACTAAATCAGACAGAGGAAGGATACGTTAGAAATGAAAAGGAGATGCTAGCTATCGTGAAAATAAAAATCTACACCGACCATCAACCTCTTACTTATGCGCTAAATAACAGGAATTACAATGCAAAATTGAAACGATTGAAGGCTCGCATAGAAGAATTAATCTACAAGCCAGGTAGATCAAATTATGTGGCAAATGCTCTCTCACGATCAAAAATCGCTATCCACCATATCAGCGATGAATCCACTATATCAGCCAGCGAGTGTGATTCACAAATCACAAGGACAATATCAGAAACGGGTTATAATGATTCACAAAATACAAAAGCAGCTTCCGAAACAGGGGATGACGACACAATGTCAACAAGCTCAACCGTTCATAGTGCAATACAAGACGCCTCAGACCTTATTCCCCACATGGAAGTCCCAATTAATGTCTTCAGAAACCAGATAGTTATTAAAATTGGGCCAGATCTTCATTCACACAAAAACTTTAATCAACATTATTTGTCTTTGCCTGATTGGAATGCCGAGAAACTCCTGAATGTTTTAAACAGAACTTTATGCCCAAAACGGAATCAAAGCAATCAAACCAGAATGGTGTTTGTCAGTTTTACAGGAACTGTACTTACAACATTTTTCTAGATATAAAATTAGAATTGCTCAAAAAATAGTTACAGACATCAACTCAGAAAACAGACAGCTTGAAATAATACAAAATAAACACCGTAGGACGCACAGAAATGCAAGAGAGAGCAGAAAACAGATTCTAGACGAATATTATTTTCCTCGCATGTACGCTCTCACGTGTACGACGTGTGCAATAAGAATAAGTATGACAGAAACCCCTATATACCAGAATTTCAAGCAACACCCGTTCCAAAGGCTCCATATGAAATTCTACATATGGACATAATGGAAATACAGAACCAAAAATTTATTTCTGTAATCGACAAATTTTCAAAGTTTGCTAAACTTTTTCACATTAGTGGCAGATCCGTCCTAAATATTAGAGAACAGTTAATAAAAATCATGCATTTTTTACGGCTCCCAAAATCCTAGTAACTGACAACGAGAGTAGTCTTTTATTGATAAAAGATTTCCTCGAAAGACTAAAAGTAAAAATATATCTAACGCCATCCCATCGAAGTGAAGTGAACGGACAGGTGGAACGCCTCCATTCGACTCTAATCGAAATTTACAGGTGTTTAAGAGCTGAAAATGCCGAACTGAGTGTACAAGATGTACGTTGCGGTAGACAGATATAACAATACTATACATTCTGCGCCTGGAAAAAGACCGACTGACGTATTTTTTAATAGGAATGGAACATCAGACTTTAACAAACTACTTGAAGCTCTAAAATTAATAAGATCTTAGGGAACTAATTAAAAGAAATGTAAAGGAACGAAATAAACGCATGAACAAGAAATGTGCATCACCAAAGAAATATAAGAAGGGCGATGTAGTATACGTTAGAATAAAAAATATAAAAGGCAAGAATAAAGCAGTATATAGGAAAGAAATTGTAGAAAAGAACAACAAAGTCACAATTACATCAAATCTCCATGGGCACAATGAGAAAATGGGATATTACTCAAGTCTAACATTTTAAAAAGAAATGAAGAATAGAAAATTATAAATACAATTTTAATAAAAAAGAGAAGAATCGAATAATGAAGCTTTACAAGAAGTATAAAAAATATATCTTAATATAAAAAACAAACCAATTGAAAATTGCCAAAAAAAAATTTTAAATAAAAGAAAAGAGCACAAAAGTAAATGCTTGACTTGCACGATTAACAAGAGCCGGCTTGTAAGCGAGACAGATCGTACCTTAGTAGGTTGTGGGAGGCATGCCTTCTCGCGACTAAACCGTAATCTTACGATGCCTCCATGGCCAGTTCGAGAGAAGTGCCAAGTTCAAAATTGAAGTAAAAATATGAGAATGTATTTGAGCCGTTTATTTTGAAAGTGACTTAAGTCCATTTATCTTTAATTTGAAATACTTAAGGTTTTGCGTTTTTACAAAATTAAAAATATACGTAAGATATATGGTTGACTTGCAATGTTAAATCGCATTTAAGGGACTTAATTTTATACATCCTATTAAAAAGTCGCTATTATTAAGTGTATAATATGACATTTCTTGCCTTAAAAGGACTTAGGTCACTTTCAAAATAAAAATTTCTTTTGTTGCAAAAAGTGAACGAGCTTAAGTCCGTTACATATAGGTTAAAAAATAGGTAAAAAAACATTTAAATTATGTTTTTAGATAATAGAAATAAATTTATTAACAAGTTATTCGTTAACATTCTCAGTATGCAGGAGTGATTTGAAGTAGTTATGGTGTTCCGGAGGTATATACCGCAATAAGTCCATCATGTGCAATTATCGCAAGTCAATTGTGCAGAAACTCTTATGTTCAACAGCAGACATAAATTCGTAAAATCATTGAATATAAGAACAACAATACGGACAGCAGCTGTTTCTTGGGATGCAGTATCCACACAGGTTTTGCTTAATGTTTGGTCTAATTTACTAGCTTTTGAAAATGAACTAAGTGACCGTCCAGAAATACAATCAGACATAGAAGTGCCGGCTAATTGTTCCATTCATGATTTAACAGAGTGGATGGAGAGCGATGCTGATGTCATGCCGTTTGCTGATCTGGCATTGACAGCATTGACATGGTCAATCAGGCTCAGGAAAGTGATCATAGGTCAAATTCTGAAGATGAAGATATTGAAATTGAAACTCCAACTTTATTACAGGCAATAGAGGCCTGTAATGTTTTGTTAAAGTTCGCAGAAAATTCTCCAGCTATATCGGAGACAGATAGAATTCAGATGCATCGTATTCAAAACCATTTATTTAAAGAACAATTTAAAACAACGAATTAAAAAAATAAAATCTTGTATGTTTTAATACAACCTCTATTAACCGTGTATTTCGATTATCCGTGCTAAGTCCGGTCCCGAGCTTGCCGGATAATCGAGGTTCAACTGTATTACCTTTTCTACATTAAATTAAATTAACTTCATCACTGCTTTCAACATTTTGGGCGGCACTTTCTGACATCGTCAACAAAACGTAGACTTAGGTCACTTTCAAAATTAGGATTTTCAGTATTTATATTATTTTGAAAATGTACGTGACATAAAATGTCCAAATGTACTAAGTATATTTCAATACCGATTTATTTTTTTACATTTCAGCATAAATTATAAATGTCACAAGTGCCAACTTGATACAAGATGAAAATGGACTTAAGCCACTTTCAAAATAAACGGCTCATTTGAAATACGAAATAAAATGAAAAGAAATTTAATAAGAAGTTATAAATAAAAACATGAAAGAAATTTTGTTTATGTCTGACGATCCACACTTCCCATTACTGGTGACATAAACAGGATTGTTTGAATGATGGGAAGTCACCAACAGAGGGCGCTATATATTACATTTAAGCTTTCTGTAATTAACATGAAATGTAATTTAATGTAATATTAGGGCTTTATAGTCTTTTTACACTGAGCTTCATCTTTCATCTCTCATCAATTGGCAAGATGACAACATCTTCCCATAAGAAATTTACAGAGCAAAAAAGCGTCATCTTGCATCATCTTCACAGGATGTTCCTATCTCATTTTGTTCCACTCATCATCTTTCGAATTTTAGTGTCATCACTAAAAAAATTACATTTGTTTACATGTATAAACAATTAAATGTCACAAAAAGCCGTACAAAACTCATTCAAAATAATGCAAACACTACTAATGGAAACGCCAAAAAGTCTCCCTATAGTGCGATACTCAGATGAAGACCCCAGCGTATAAAGAGCTATGGCCACACGTTTATCTAATGGAATAGATTTCCGACAGCTTGTGTCCTTTTTTCTTAAACACTCCAACCGATTCACCAGTAATGAAAAGGTTGTCCTATCTACTCGAACGCTTTCTTTAAAAAATTCTGGACTACTATTTGGAACGTCTCTCTCCCAGAAAGGTCCATACCGAATCTAAAATTATTAAAATATATGTGTATTTAGAAACAAATTTAAGAATTCCAGATATAAAAAAAATTATTACAAATGACCAAAAACTTCGTCGATTTGAGGCACGTGCAATTGGTAAGATTTCTTCATCATCCATAATAAAGTCTTTGTATATAATAACATCAAGCAGATCCGTATATTGTTTTAATAATTGATTTTGCTCTTCAAGTGCAATTATTAATCCGATAATTGAAGAATTTTTCATTTTATTTTTTTCCATATATTATAAGCAGATTTTATGTATTTAAAATGAAAGATGACAGATGAGATATGATGCAAATGTAAACAACTTTTTTCATTTTTATCATCTTCCACTCATTCCTCTAAGATGATGCTAAGTGTAAAAAGGCTATTAGTCTATATAATTTTTTCTATTTTTTCATTCGTTTTGTAACCAGCATAAGCTAATCTTGATTATTATTAATATACCTTGGTCGAAAAATTTACTTAATTTAATTCCTAATTTATCTTAAAATTCATTGTGTTGAGTGATAAATCATAATACATTTTTTTTAAATCAAAAGTAAAGGTGAACAAAATATTATAAATGTGATATTATGTGAAATCATAAATAAAAAAAGGAACAGATATACATACAACAAACATCTTTTGTTTTTTTTTTTGTGCTTATAAAAAAAGGAAATTGTTTGTGTGCCATTCGAAACAGAAACAGGAAAGTGTTGTTTTTTCCTACATTTCGAGAGAATAGCTTTTTTTTCATCTTTCAAATTTTGTATTGCCAGAAACTTAAGCAGCAGTTTGGTCACCAGGAATAGCCACAACCACCAGCCCCAACAGCTTCCAGCCCATCAGGTTATTCATCGTTTCATCCCTTTTTGTGTTTGTTAAGCTACCATACAGTCCACAGTCGAACATTTGGTCCTTCGAGCCGGATTTTGGAACCTTTTGATTGTTTTTATGCCACCAATTTAAAGAAGGTAAAGTTGTTCTTGTTTTACTTTTTGTCAATTTTTTATTTGGTGGTGATTCATATACTTGTAAAGTTTTGTTGTCTTATCTAACAGAACTTTACTTGTATTTAATATAACAGTGTATGTGTTCACAAAGTATTAGTGTTATAACTCCCATAGCACAGACATACTTTGTGAATTTATCGAATATTAAAACCGAGCTAGTTTTGATCGAGCTGGTTTTAATATACACTATTAATTTGTCTTGGATTATAAGGAAATTAATATTTAAATAAAAGCATCAAATTGGGGTGAGAATAAATAGTTGAAAATCGAGTTCAACAACCCAATTTGATTTTTGTCCAAGGTTTTGTGATAATTGGTAATAGTGCGTTGAGTAGATAGCAAAGTCTATTACCATTAATAACAATCCTTTAAATCCACCGAGTACATGAAAGGGTTACCCATGAATAAGTGTTATTTACTTCTATTATTGATCGATCTGAATTTTTGTTAGCAGATCTTTGAGTGAATAAAAGGTTTCAATTTTCATCAAAGTGAAGTGAAATGACACAATAAAATTTATTTATGGGTTTCCGTTTGAATTTTTTATTCTTTTATTTATTTATTTTTGGAATCATTTTTATTTTTTTGATAACTTTAAATTTAGTGAAGAAATTTTGAATTTGTCATTTTTATTTAATTTATTTATTTATTTATTTATTTATTTATTAAATTACAATACAATTACAAATTATATTATAATTAGATACGAGCGGAGTAACTTGACCATATGCTCGGTGTAGTGTCACAGACCAGAGTCTCTGGTGGGAATCGAACCCACGACCCTCACACTAATAGTCTAGCACACTACCCACTAGACTACCAGGGCACCCCTTTATTTAATTTTAAATTTAATATTTTTTTAATACATATTTAATATCATATAACTTTATATATATATATACTTTATATGTATACATACATATATTTGGAGAACAAAGTGGAAACAAGTAGTTGTTCGGAACTGCCTTTTCACCTTTGTATTTTCTTTTTTAATTTATTCTGTTTTGAATTGAAAAAAATGTAGTATAAGTTTTCCTATTCTTTCAGTATTGTCTTAGCTCTGCAGCCGCTATTCAACGAGCATTAAGATGCCCTTGATTAATTCAATTGATTAATTCTAACCTTTATTTAAAGAAATGCACTGCTTATATACTACAATAATTCTAAATCAGCATTTTGCTTAATTATTAATAAACAATAAGTACTATCAATACAAAAAAATAAAATAAGTGTCAGTAAACTGACGATTAATATAAAGCATTTATGCACAATATGTGTCAGTGAACTACATATATGTTTATGCTGACAAAGTATTAATTCATAAAAAGAATGTTTTTAATATAATGCCCAAATAAAGTGTGGGTGAGGAGTATGCACACACTACACCCTCACCCTTTTAGTATTGGGTATTATTAAAAATAAAATATATTCATAACACAAAAATGGATAAAAAAAAATTTAAATTGTTTGGTTGACTGAACCTATAATAGAGGGTTCTTATTGCGCAAATTAAAAGAAATATTTTAGCTCTTACGGTTAATAAACTTAGAATAAGGGGTTTCTTATTATACCATTTAAATTTAAAAATGTTTGTTTTTTTTTTTTTTTGTTTTGTGCAATTAAAGGTTCTTATTAGACCATAAAAAAAAAATATATTCATTACTTAAATATACATACATATAAATAAATATAAATTTTTATAAATATTAAGAATTAAATTTCTTTATCATATTTTTGTGTACTGTCTTGGATTTTGTTTTATCAATTTCTACAGTAACATTTAAGTCATCTATGTCTAATATTTTATATGGACCTTTATAAGGAGGATCGAGTTTTTTTCTATTCTCGGCTTTTACTAAAACTTGGTCTCCTATATCTAGTTCTATTCTGTTTTTTCTTCTTTCAGATTCTAATTTTCATTTTTTCTTTACTTCTAAGATTATTTCTCTTGCTTTTTGCAATGAGTGACGAAGTCTAATTTTAAGTTCATTCAAATAATTGTCTAGATTGTAGATTTTTTCAGGGTTTCTCAATTCGTCACCAGGTAGTCTAGGAAGTTTTCCATATACCAATTCAAATGGTGTATAATTAGTGTCAACATTGGGAGTTGTGTTGAAAGCGAAAGCAAAGTATGGTATCCATTCATGCCAATTATTGTCTTCTACGAAATTTAGAAAATATTAATTTAGAACACGGTGATTGCGTTCTACTGTTCCCAAAGTTTCATGATGATAAGGTGTCGAGAAGCTCTGATTTATTTTTAATAATACACAAATCTCTCTTATCAACTCGTTAGTAAATTCAGTGCCTCTGTCTGTTTTGAGAACGTTAAATAAACCGTATTTTAATATAACCTGTTCTACTAGAGTTTTTGCTACAGTCTTGGCATCTTTTGATTCAATCGGAAAAGCTATAACATATTTCGATTGTTCACATTGCATTGTGAGTATATACCTAAAGTTGCCCGACGGTCTTAATGGTCCAACTGTATCCACTACTACCGTGTCAAAACTCCTTGATGGTGTATCCGTAATTGACAAGGGTTCTTTTGTATGTCTTACTTGTTTGTTCTTTTGGCATGATGTACATGTTCTTACATAGTTTTTAACCATTTTGTTCATATTTTTCCAGATATAACGCTGTTTTAATTTAATTAATGTTTTTCTTATTCCGAAATGTCCACCATGAGGAGAGTTGTGGAATTCTTCTATTAGTCTGTATTGTTTTATTGTATCAATAATTCTTCTTGGCATTCTATATATAATTATATCGACGTCATTATTTTTTAGTTTATTATATTCTTCTTTCAATTTCTCTACTGGTATATATTTAAAAATTTCATCGTTATCATATAGTACGTACTTTTTATATTTAAATTTTTTTATTTTCAATAAAAGTTTCTCCATAAATGTTTCTGAAAACATAGGATTTTCGCTTCTATTGCATACCACGCGTGTAATTTCATCATCATATTTATTCTGCAGATTATTAATATCATTATTTTTATATATAAATTGTATTCTTTGAAGCTTCTTTATATCGTTTATTGATATACATTCCCACATATGGAGGTGGCCTGTCTCCTGTTGAGATATGTAATTCTTTTCTTTATTATTATTTCCAATTTCATCTTTTTTATTTTTTATATCTTTATTAAGCATGCTACGAGTTATTGCCAGAGTTCTTTTTTCCTTTTCATCAATACAGAACGGAATCATTTCTTTCAATATTTTTGAATTTAGTTCAATACGAGATAGCGCATCTGCGTTAGTGTTATTCGCTCCCCTTTTATATATAATGTCAAAGTCATAGTCCGACAACTCAAGTCGGATCCTGGTCATTCTTGAGGATGGATTCTTATGGGAAAATAGAGCGATGAGGGGTCTATGGTCGGTTATCACAGTGAATTTTCTTCCATATAGATGTGGTCTAAAGAATTGAATGCCCCAATAAATTCCCAATAATTCTTTCTCAATAACCGATTTATTCCTTTCGTGTTTATTTAAAGACCTGCTTGCATATGATATAGGCAGATCGTTACCAATTTCGCCTTGCGAAAGCACCACTCCTAAAGCTACGTTCGAGGCATCTGTAGTCAGTACAAATGGCTTCTCAAAATCAGGGTATTGTAAAATAGGTGGGTTTTTTAATCTGTCTCTTAATGTGTCAAATGCTCTTTGGCAGTCTTTTGTCCATTCGAATTTTACCTTCTTTTTCAATAAATTATTTAGACAATTTGCTGTTTTTGCAAAATCTGGAATGAATTTTCTATAGTAATTACAGAAGGCTATGAATCTTCTAACTTCATCCGAATTTTTAGGAACAGGATACTGTTCAATAACTTCATATTTTGTTGGATCGGTTTTAACACCGTCTTTTGTAATAAGATGTCCTAAATATAGGACTTCTGGTTTTAAGAAGCAACACTTTTCTGCGTTTAATCTCAAATTGTACTGTTTCAGTCTTTCAAATACTCTTATGAGATTTTCATTGTGGTGTTTAAGGCTGCATCCGAAAACAATTATATCATCTACATATAGGAATGCTTCAGATTCCAAACCAGATAATGCTATGGTGAGCATTCTCTGAAAACTATTTGACGATATCTTCAATCCGAAAGGTAGTCTGTTATATTGATAATGTCCGCTGTTAGTGGAAAATGCTGTAATTGGTCTTGATGCTGTATCCAGTTCTATTTGATAAAAAGAACTTGTCATATCAAGAGTTGAGAAAAATTTTGCTCGTCCTAGTTTGTCTAAAACATCTTCCAGTCTTGTAAGGGGGAATTTGTCGTTTACAACTTTATCATTCAAACGTCTATAATCTACAACAAGACGCCATTTCTTTATGTCATTTTGTCCCTTTTTTGGGGCCAATAACAAGGGAGAGTTGTATGGGCTAATTGATGGTTCTATTATATTTTCCTGTAATAGCTTCTGTACTTGTCTGTCTATTTCATTCAATTGTGTTTGTGGTAAACGATAATTTTTTGTATATACTGGGGTATTATCATTTAGTTTTATGCTCTGTTTGTAAAAGTTGTTAGTTGTTAAAGGTTCTCCCTCGAGATGAAATACTTTTTGATATTCCTTTAATATGCTATATAAGGATTTCTGTTTTTTCGTCATCAAAATCTTTGAATTTGATTGTTTCCAGTAACTTCTGAAATCTTTTTTCTAAATAACGTTCGTTATCCTGATGTGTAGTTTTATAGATGTTATAATATTGTAAAGGTATTGCAGATAATTTAAGGTCTGACAATCGTATGGATGTTTCCAATGTATTTAGAATCCTAATGTAACGATTACCATTTTTTGGTATTATTGTATTTGCGACGAAAATTCCGTCTTTTATTTCTTTATTACATATGACACTATCTTCACTTATGTCAATATTGATCTTTACTATTTTTTCACTTCTTGGAGGTATGAAAATACCCTTAATCTGCTTTGCATTAGTTTCTATAGGAATTGTGATAATATTTCCATTCATATTAACACTTATGATTTGCGTATCGTAATTTATTATACAGTTGTATTTATAAAAGAAATCCATTCTCAAAATTCCGTCCGTGTTTATCGGAAAGTCACTGTTCACCAGATAGAATTTATATCTCAAGTAATTTTCTCCAAGTACCACTTCTAATTTAGTTGATCCAATAGTTTCCGTATAGTCTTTGGTTATGCCATTCAATCTAAAAATATCTTGTCCAAACACATCACATCCATGCACAACATCTTCTTTGCAAAGGGATATGTCAGAACCTGTATCGATCAAGAAAGTCAGTTTGTAAGTCAGGTTTCTGATAGATAAATGTATAAAGTTCGAAGTGTTGGGATTTATTGTGTGAATTTGTAAATTTCCCTTTCTGGAGATTCGTTTTGAACCTTCAGGGTTTCTCCGTTTCCCTGTTGATGTATAGTTCGTACATTTATATTGTTACTTCTCTGGTTTGTATAGTTGTTATTATTATAGTTGTTCCTGTTACGTCTGTTGTAAGTATTGCTTGTGTTATATCTACTGTTGGTATTAATGTTATATGTATTTTTATTATTATTATTAAAAGTTTTGTTATTACCCTTATAATTATTATTGTAGTTTCTATCATTTCTGTAGTGATTTGTGTTAAAATATTGTTTTCTTTGATTGTTGCTTCTGTCATTGTTTCTATAATTATTATAATTACGTCGTTCTCTATTGTCTATGTGGAAAATATTTAATGCGTTTGTTGCCTGTAGCAGTCTTTCCTGAGTACTAGCTATTTCAAATGCTTGTGCTAATGTTTTAGGTTGCGCCGCTATTACTGCTGTTCTTATGTTCTCCTGCAGACCTTCTTGAAATGTTTCAAGTGCCAAATTTTCATTCAGTTTTCTAATTGTGGAGCGTGCAACTTCGTTTGAGCTGTCCTCAAGAGCACTAAATTGTATCAGAGTCAATTCTGAAATCAAAGTGTTTAATTTCTCTCGAAAACTCGACACATTACCATTTTGTCTTATATTTCTAATTTCTGAATGAAGACTACTGGCTGTTTTGGTGGATTTGAAATTTGTTACTAATGCTTGTTTTAATTCATCAAATGTTTTTGGTATATTTTGAGTCAATAAAATATTCCTAACTCTATCGCTAAATTTCATTGCCACTACATATTTTATCAGATTTTTTTTTCCTTGCTCATTCAGTTCACTGTGGACCATTTGTACCATCGATATGAATATATCGAGATGTACTGGTTTTCCATCGAACATAGGAATGGTATCTGATGCCTTTTTGCTGTCAAAGTTTGACATTTCTAAGCTGCTGTTATTAGAGTGTTCTGTTAGAAGTTCAATTGCAATTGCTTTTAAAGCTTTAAATTCTTTAATTTTTTGTTGTCTAATTGGGTCTGATAAATGACTTGCTAATTTTCCAAACTGTTTACTAAGTTCATTAATTAAGTGTTCCTTTTCTTTTATCGTGTCTAGTGTGTATTTCCTACCCTTTGATTTTCTAGCATTTATTATTAGTTTATTAAGTTCTCCAATAATTTGGTCCAAATAAATTTTTATTTTTATTTGTTTTTTTATTTTATTAATTATTGATTACTGAATTAGCAGTTACTTGTTTTTTAATATAGTGTTTTAATAATTTCCATACTCCTATAACTACCAAAATTCTAAATACTACTTCTACACTTAAAGATATTTTATTTTGATTTACAGCATAAGTATTTGAATTTTGTTCTAGTTTTGTATCCGCTATCCCCATTTTTCTAAATTTATCCAATATTTGTTTTAAAATATCTTCTTCGGTTATTTTAAAAGACTGTGTCATTAGTTTTTCCAGCCCTTTTGTCTTAAGCTTTTTAATTTATTAATGAAATCTTTTTTTTGTTTGCCCTTACTAATATTAATTATTCGTTGTAAGTCAGCACAGGCCTGTTGGAATTTTCGCTTCTTGCCTCCTCTTTTGTATGGGATACCTGGTTTTCCCTAAATTGTTTAATTCCTTCTTTTATTTTTTCTTGTCTCTTTTTATATTCCTCTAATGTAATGGGTTTTGGACCGGCGTTTTTTGGAATTGGCGTATATTTAGGAGGTTCTTCTACTGTCTCGTATACCGGCATTGGAATGTATTCTTCCCATTTTTTAAATATATTGTCGATTTCTTCTTGTGTTGTCATAAGGAAGCGACAAAGTTCTATTTGCCAGGACCAAAAAAATATGTATATTTAATGTGGTAGGAAAAAGATGTTTTTTTTTTTAAATATTTCTTTATATTCGGCAGGATCGCCATGTAGTATAAGTTTTCCTATTCTTTCAGTATTGTCTTAGCTCTGCAGCCGCTATTCAACGACCATTAAGATGCCCTTTTGAGAATCAAAAGATAGAAGTTTATTATTTGGCTCCATGATTAATTCTAACCTTTATTTAAAGAAATGCACTGCTTATATACTACAATAATTCTAAATCAGCATTTTGCTTAATTATTAATAAACAATAAGTACTATCAATACAAAAAAATAAAATAAGTGTCAGTAAACTTTGAGTTTATGCTGACGATTAATATAAAGCATTTATGCACAATATGTGTCAGTGAACTACATATATGTTTATGCTGACAAAGTATTAATTCATAAAAAGAATGTTTTTAATATAACGCCCAAATAAAGTGTGGGTAAGAAGTATGCATGCACTACAAAAAGAATAATAAGTATCGGGTTATTGGCCATTAGGAATTCGTCCTGTTGGCTTAGCTTCGCGAAGTGCGTCTTATTTTTTAAATATATGCCCGTTTTATTGGACATATATTATCTGTATTGATTTTACGATAAGGCGCAAATTTGGTCGCGGTAGAACGTTCTCAGGGTGGTCACGGTGACCGTTTGTTTCTTTGTTGGAATATTTTCGTTGCGAGTCGCGAGATTAATTACAATCGGGACCTTTTCGAGTTTCGTCCTGGTGCAATTCATTATTTATTTAATTTTTTGATATTTTTATTGGGTTTGATTCCGTAGTTGAATAGTGGGGAACAGAATCTCGTTTCTGTTGATTATCTTTGTTTCCACTGGTAATAGTCGAGATGCCGAAGTCTAGGAAATTATTGACGTTTGAGAGGTTTGCTCAAATATTCCTGGATTTTGAAAGGGAATTCAATGCTACTCCTCAGGAAGGTAATACGACCTTCTCCATTGAGATTCAGAAAGAGGAGTTCAAGTCGTTATGGGCGAGAGTTAGGGATTCCTATGAGGTCTTTGCAACGGGTGATGAGGAGGACCTGGAAACTGATCGGGAAGCGGCATGCGAACTTTTTGGACATTGTAGGTTGGGGTATATAACAGTTGCCTCACTAATGGGTGAGCTCTCCCAGACTTTGGTCAATCAAGCTGGCATGTCATCCACCCAATGTCAGAATGGTCAAGGCAGCGAAAGTAGGATTCGGCATAACATGCAGCTGCCCCCTTGTACAATGGAGGTGTTTCATGGGGATTATAAATCTTGGCCGTCTTTTCGCGACATGTTCACTGCTGTTTATGTGAACGGGGCTAACATTTCACCAGTTGAACGGTTATTCTATTTAAGTCAGTTCACGCGCGGCGAAGCATTCGAAATACTCAAAAAATCACCTTTGACGACCCATGGGTTACAGGAGGCCTGGAACAATCTTAGAGATAGGTATGAGAATAAGAGAATTTTAGTGAACTCGCAGTTGAGGGTCTTGTTCACTCTTACACCAGTCAAATCCGAGGCTGCCCAGGACATCAAAAGGTTGCAGCGAGATATCAATAATTCCATATCGGCACTCCTGCCCCTGAGACTTTCTCTAATCCGAAAAGGGGAATTCGATCCTTTACCACTAGGGTGAATGGGAAGGTTTGCAAATATTGTTCGGGAGACCATTTATTGGATATTTGTCCTAGATTTTTGGATTTGTCTCCCAAGAGGCGGTTTTTGATTGTGAAGAGGAACCGTCTTTGTTTCAAGTGTCTCACAAGTGGTCATAGACTCAATGATTGCAAGAGTACTTTTGGTTGTTCGGTGTGTAAGTTGAAACACCACACCCTACTGCATCGAGAGGTGTCTGGATCCTCTTCAGAAATGGGCGTTTTGAAGGCGTCGAGTTCTAGCGGTGCAGTTAAGTCGGATGGTGAGGTCCAGAATTGTTTTGCTGCTACATCGGGGCAGATACTTTTGGGGACTGCCATAGTTGGTATTCGCCATCGAAGACAAACGTTTAAAGCTAGGGCCCTGATAGATTCCGGATCTCAGGCAACTTTTATTTCGGAAAAGTTGCAGAAAAAATTAGGATTGCAAACAGATCGAATGAGTGCCAAAGTTTCGGGCTTGAACGGAGCTTCTACTTGTACAGTTCAGAGACAATGTTCGTTTGTCCTGACTTCGCCTTTAGACGATAAGTTTAAAGTAAAGGCAACGGGTTTAGTACTACCCAAATTGACTGGGATGTTGCCAAATTCGACTATTGAAATTTCGAAATCAGCAGCCTTTTCGGCGATTTCGTTGGCTGATCCGAAATTCGATAAAAGCCGTCACATAGATATTCTTATTGGTGGTGACGTATATCCTCACATCTTATTGGTAGATGTCAAGCACAATATTTTTGGGAACCTAATGGCACAGTTGCATTCGAAGGAGCTCTTAACTACTTACGCGTCAGGTTACGCGAGAATAGAAGTCAGGCGGAAATCAGGGATAATTATGAAGCCGAATGATCGAGGTAATGAATTATTGCGGAATGAGCCTAGGCCCCATTCCGGTACTCGTAGAGTGGCCTACCGCCAACATGTAGGAAATTATGTTGCCGTTGGTGACACAGCAGCCATAAGAGAGAGTACAGGGCCTACCTCTAAATGGCGCTTAGGTCGCGTTCGTAGTTTGCATTTGGGTAATAATGGTTACGTGAAAGCTGTGAATTTGGTGACTGAACGTGGAACAGTTACAAGACCGATTGGAAATCTTGTAATTCTTCCAACGAGGAATTGATGAACAACTTAAGCTTATAGTATCATGGTACCCCGAGGAAATCTAAGAGAGAGGAAGATGTCGAAGGCGATGATTTGTAAGGTTGCTTGAGCCACGACCATACCTGGTGGACGTGTGGAAATACGGGCCGCTGAAGTTACACCTGCCATTTTAACGGGCAATAGACCTAGTCCGTCTGTCCCTAGGAAGGTTGAGTTAGAAACTGAAGCATCGAAGAGGACAACCCGTTCACTAGCCCAGCAAAATAATGGACCTCGTTCGTCCTAATAATCCACCAGGGAACCTAGTTCGTTCAATGGTCGTGAGAGCAGAAGACCTAGTTCGTCGGAAGCTCTAGTTCGGATTTAGTAGTGGAACAATAAGACTCAAGATTTCGATACCTAATTTTGGACCATGATACTTAATCCTGAATATATTTTTCCAGTGTAAACTTTTCCGTTCAAACAGATCAGAATTGGAATGCAACTGTCAAGTTTTTGGTCTTTTCTTGTTTTCAAATATGAAACTAACATGAAAGTTTTTTTTTTCTTTTCTTTTGAATTTTTCCTTTCTTTAGCTATTAGATGGAGGACTTCTTTTTGGTTGCAGTACTGCAAGGGCGCAGGCATGTTTATGTCTGACGATCCACCCTTCCCATTACTGGTGACATAAACAGGATTGTTTGAATGATGGGAAGTCACCAACAGAGGGCGCTATATATTACATTTAAGCTTTCTGTAATTAACATGAAATGTAATTTAATGTAATTTTAGGGCTTTAGTCTATATAATTTTTTCTATTTTTTCATTCGTTTTGTAACCAGCATAAGCTAATCTTGATTATTATTAATATACCTTGGTCGAACAATTTACTTAATTTAATTCCTAATTTATCTTAAAATTCATTGTGTTGAGTGATAAATCATAATACATTTTTTTTAAATCAAAAGTAAAGTTGAACAAAATATTATAAATGTGATATTATGTGAAATCATAAATAAAAAAAGGAACAGATATACATACAACAAACATCATTTGTTTTTTTTGTGCTTATAAAAAAAGGAAATTGTTTGTGTGCCATTCGAAACAGAAACAGGAAAGTGTTGTTTTTTCCTACATTTCGAGAGAATAGCTTTTTTTCATCTTTCAACTTTTGTATTGCCAGAAACTTAAGCAGCAGTTTGGTCACCAGGAATAGCCACAATCACCAGCCCCAACAGCTTCCAGCCCATCAGGTTATTCACCGTTTCATCCCTTTTTGTGTTTGTTAAGCTACCATACAGTCCACAGTCGAACAAATTTCAAAAAGAAATTGAAAACAAAATGAAAAAAGAAACCTGAATAATTAGCATTTTGAAATATAAAAATTTTTTCCCCTCAAAAAATTCTAACACTAAATACTAAGCTACTAACATAGTTGATAATCATATACATTATAGAGAACGTCAGGCTGCGTCCTGTAATCTTAGGATAATGCACTGATCCTGCATGCCGACAAACTTCGTCAAGGCTAATAGACGTAGTGGCGGCGCGGTATAAGGGCATTATCTAGTGTTACCAGCGAGCCATGAGATTGCATGTACTCAGAAGTTAACATAAATAAAAATAATAATAAATATAAAAACTAAGAAAACATTAAGTAAAAAAAAAAAAAGAAAACATTAAGTACAAAAAAAAGGCTTTGCACGCTGTTAGAATTTGAGAATACATTACACCTATAAAAAAGGGCCTTTCCCGAACACTACTAATTAAAAGAATTTATTTATGATTTTACTATTGATTACCCTACTTCTCAACACAAACATAATCACCCCACGGGGAGCACAGATCTTCCGCTATGATGCCCCTATCATAACAATACGAGCTGGTAATGCTCGATGATAAATGGTAAAATAAAACTAGTTCACCTCATAAACCTCGAAAACTATGCAACTATCGCCGACAACGTGCTCGTTGAAAGACATTTACATCCCGGTCAAAACAAGGATGTCATTAAATACTACCTCGCACAGGTACAGAAAAGACAAATCTAGCTCATGTGTACAAAGGGCAGAAGACCGAGATCAATCAATTGGATCGGTTCAGCCTGGAAATGGGTTGCTGGGAATCCAGACGCTGCAGACTGGAACAACATCTTAGAAAGCCAGAACGCTCTAATTATCAACAACAATTAAATAATACAAAATTAAAGCTCAACTTTTGAATGCCACAAACGAAGTCGTCCAGAAGACTAATGAACTTGCCTCTAGAGTAAACGAAATAACTAATGGAAAAGAAGCCGAGCGAATTGGACAAGGAACCTTAAACCAAGTACTTGTTTTAAAGGATGCAGTAGATGAGATTGTTAGAGCGTTCCAAATGGCTAAAGGCGGGATCGTGAATACAAACCTATTGGATTGAAACGAAGTTGAAGAAATTATTACCGAAACAGAAACATTGCCATATTCCAACACAGTAGAAGCAATTGATTATGGAAAGCCTTCAATTTACGCCAACGGGTCCTTGCTGTTGTATATTGTATCCATCCCAAAAGTAAGAAGAAACTTTTATCATCGACTTATAGTTAGGTCAACCATCAGGTCGGGTAAACGAAATTGAACTGCCATTTAATGAAATCCTTATTAGCCAAAATGAAATATACGGAATGAAGAGTCCCTGTTTATGTATCAACAATATAACGGTTTGTCAGTCATCCTCCCTTGACAAGTTAGCAGAAGAAACTTGTGTACCATGTCTACTTAAAGGTGGAACAGCTAACTGTCAATACATAAAGACAAAAGCTCGGATTGCTGAGATGATAACTTCCGATATGGTATTCTTAAGCAACTACATAGGCGTCATTACAACGCAAGGTCATAACGAACTTCTTAATGCTACCTACCTTATCCAGCTGTTTAATGAAACAATGCTATTGGACAATGAAACCTTTTCGAGTACATCCATCTCTAGAATGCAACCACTACCTCCCATTCTGACAAGTGTCGCAAATAAAAGATTGCTGATAAACCTCGATCAAGTTCACAACATTAGCTTGCACAACATTGATAGTATACAACATTTGGAAGTAAAATCAAACCTAACTCTAAGTAGCCATATTTTTCGGGCAATAGTAATGTGTATTTGTTTCGCAACTCAACCTGCCAGTAGAAGAGACGATAACTCGCCCCTCACTCCAACCATCTGCAGTGATCTGCGGGACGCAGATTTTTAAGGAGGGAGGAGTTAACAACAGTGACGACACTGTTAACGAAAGAAGTTTAGCAGTGTCAGCGTAATTATATATTTCATCAATTTCCCACGATTGCTGCACGCGCACCGATTATTGGGCAATAACAAAAATATCATATTACAACTAAAAGCATATCTGCCAACTAACCGTCTGGGCGACCGCACATGTCTATACAACGTGATCATTGCAGTTTTCATGGTGAAGTTGTGAATGGTTTTGGAGTCAGTCTTGGTTAATACTAGAATCGTTCGTAGTGCGCGTTTAATTTAATTGTTCATTTTAAAATATTAAATTTGATAAATATTGAATAAATTTGTGTAATCTATTAAATATTGAATAAATTTGTGTAATTTATTAAATAATTAAAAAAATACCTATCTTTTTATTTTTCTATCTTTTTTATTTTTCCACCAAGTGGAAAATTCGAACTTGCACATGTATGTATATGTAATATTAAAAACTAAAAAACAACACAAACAAAATTAATTCAGTGGTTGGAATTTCTGTAAAATTATATCGACGCACTAAGGTGCATTTACCCTCAAAAGCTGACCAGAAATCCAAAAATGAATTTTAAGAAATTTAAGTAACTGCTGTTCGATAGACAACAAAATTCTGTGAATTAGTGAATTTTCACTACATTAAGTTGAGATTTGAGACGATGTCAAAGTCAGGAAAGTGAAGACAATTAAATGCGTTTTTTTTTATTTCGGAAAAGTTGCAGAAAAAATTAGGATTGCAAACAGATCGAATGAGTGCCAAAGTTTCGGGCTTGAACGGAGCTTCTACTTGTACAGTTCAGAGACAATGTTCGTTTGTCCTGACTTCGCCTTTAGACGATAAGTTTAAAGTAAAGGCAACGGGTTTAGTACTACCCAAATTGACTGGGATGTTGCCAAATTCGACTATTGAAATTTCGAAATCAGCAGCCTTTTCGGCGATTTCGTTGGCCGATCCGAAATTCGATAAAAGCCGTCACATAGATATTCTTATTGGTGGTGACGTATATCCTCACATCTTATTGGAAGATGTCAAGCACAATATTTTTGGGAACCTAATGGCACAGTTGCATTCGAAGGAGCTCTTAACTACTTACGCGTCAGGTTACGCGAGAATAGAAGTCAGGCGGAAATCAGGGATAATTATGAAGCCGAATGATCGAGGTAATGAATTATTGCGGAATGAGCCTAGGCCCCATTCCGGTACTCGTAGAGTGGCCTACCGCCAACATGTAGGAAATTATGTTGCCGTTGGTGACACAGCAGCCATAAGAGAGAGTACAGGGCCTACCTCTAAATGGCGCTTAGGTCGCGTTCGTAGTTTGCATTTGGGTAATAATGGTTACGTGAAAGCTGTGAATTTGGTGACTGAACGTGGAACAGTTACAAGACCGATTGGAAATCTTGTAATTCTTCCAACGAGGAATTGATGAACAACTTAAGCTTATAGTATCATGGTACCTCGAGGAAATCTAAGAGAGAGGAAGATGTCGAAGGCGATGATTTGTAAGGTTGCTTGAGCCACGACCATACCTGGTGGACGTGTGGAAATACGGGCCGCTGAAGTTACACCTGCCATTTTAACGGGCAATAGACCTAGTCCGTCTGTCCCTAGGAAGGTTGAGTTAGAAACTGAAGCATCGAAGAGGACAACCCGTTCACTAGCCCAGCAAAATAATGGACCTCGTTCGTCCTAATAATCCACCAGGGAACCTAGTTCGTTCAATGGTCGTGAGAGCAGAAGACCTAGTTCGTCGGAAGCTCTAGTTCGGATTTAGTAGTGGAACAATAAGACTCAAGATTTCGATACCTAATTTTGGACCATGATACTTAATCCTGAATATATTTTTCCAGTGTAAACTTTTCCGTTCAAACAGATCAGAATTGGAATGCAAGCTGTCAAGTTTTTGGTCTTTTCTTGTTTTCAAATATGAAACTAACATGAAAGTTTTTTTTTTCTTTTCTTTTGAATTTTTCCTTTCTTTAGCTATTAGATGGAGGACTTCTTTTTTGGTTGCAGTACTGCAAGGGCGCAGGCATGTTTATGTCTGACGATCCACCCTTCCCATTACTGGTGACATAAACAGGATTGTTTGAATGATGGGAAGTCACCAACAGAGGGCGCTATATATTACATTTAAGCTTTCTGTAATTAACATGAAATGTAATTTAATGTAATTTTAGGGCTGTAGTCTATATAATTTTTTCTATTTTTTCATTCGTTTTGTAACCAGCATAAGCTAATCTTGATTATTATTAATATACCTTGGTCGAAAAATTTACTTAATTTAATTCCTAATTTATCTTAAAATTCATTGTGTTGAGTGATAAATCATAATACATTTTTTTTAAATCAAAAGTAAAGTTGAACAAAATATTATAAATGTGATATTATGTGAAATCATAAATAAAAAAATGAACAGATATACATACAACAAACATCATTTGTTTTTTTTTGTGCTTATAAAAAAAGGAAATTGTTTGTGTGCCATTCGAAACAGAAACAGGAAAGTGTTGTTTTTTCCTACATTTCGAGAGAATAGCTTTTTTTCATCTTTCAACTTTTGTATTGCCAGAAACTTAAGCAGCAGTTTGGTCACCAGGAATAGCCACAATCACCAGCCCCAACAGCTTCCAGCCCATCAGGTTATTCACCGTTTCATCCCTTTTTGTGTTTGTTAAGCTACCATACAGTCCACAGTCGAACAAATTTCAAAAAGAAATTGAAAACAAAATGAAAAAAGAAACCTGAATAATTAGCATTTTGAAATATAAAAATTTTTTCCCCTCAGAAAATTCTAACACTAAATACTAAGCTACTAACATAGTTGATAATCATATACATTATAGAGAACGTCAGGCTGCGTCCTGTAATCTTAGGATAATGCACTGATCCTGCATGCCGACAAACTTCGTCAAGGCTAATAGACGTAGTGGCGGCGCGGTATAAGGGCATTATCTAGTGTTACCAGCGAGCCATGAGATTGCATGTACTCAGAAGTTAACATAAATAAAAATAATAATAAATATAAAAACTAAGAAAACATTAAGTAAAAAAAAAAATAAAACATTAAGTACAAAAAAAAGGCTTTGCACGCTGTTAGAATTTGAGAATACATTACACCTATAAAAAAGGGCCTTTCCCGAACACTACTAATTAAAAGAATTTATTTATGATTTTACTATTGATTACCCTACTTCTCAACACAAACATAATCACCCCACGGGGAGCACAGATCTTCCGCTATGATGCCCCTATCATAACAATACGAGCTGGTAATGCTCGATGATAAATGGTAAAATAAAACTAGTTCACCTCATAAACCTCGAAAACTATGCAACTATCGCCGACAACGTGCTCGTTGAAAGACATTTACATCTCGGTCAAAACAAGGATGTCATTAAATACTACCTCGCACAGGTACAGAAAAGACAAATCTAGCTCATGTGTACAAAGGGCAGAAGACCGAGATCAATCAATTGGATCGGTTCAGCCTGGAAATGGGTTGCTGGGAATCCAGACGCTGCAGACTGGAACAACATCTTAGAAAGCCGGAACGCTCTAATTATCAACAACAATTAACAATACAAAATTAAAGCTCAACTTTTGAATGCCACAAACGAAGTCGTCCAGAAGACTAATGAACTTGCCTCTAGAGTAAACGAAATAACTAATGGAAAAGAAGCCGAGCGAATTGGACAAGGAACCTTAAACCAAGTACTTGTTTTAAAGGATGCAGTAGATGAGATTGTTAGAGCGTTCCAAATGGCTAAAGGCGGGATCGTGAATACAAACCTATTGGATTGAAACGAAGTTGAAGAAATTATTACCGAAACAGAAACATTGCCATATTCCAACGCAGTAGAAGCAATTGATTATGGAAAGCCTTCAATTTACGCCAACGGGTCCTTGCTGTTGTATATTGTATCCATCCCAAAAGTAAGAAGAAACTTTTATCATCGACTTATAGTTAGGTCAACCATCAGGTCGGGTAAACGAAATTGAACAGCCATTTAATGAAATCCTTATTAGCCAAAATGAAATATACGGAATGAAGAGTCCCTGTTTATGTATCAACAATATAACGGTTTGTCAGTCATCCTCCCTTGACAAGTTAGCAGAAGAAACTTGTGTACCATGTCTACTTAAAGGTGGAACAGCTAACTGTCAATACATAAAGACAAAAGCTCGGATTGCTGAGATGATAACTTCCGATATGGTATTCTTAAGCAACTACATAGGCGTCATTACAACGCAAGGTCATAACGAACTTCTTAATGCTACCTACCTTATCCAGCTGTTTAATGAAACAATGCTATTGGACAATGAAACCTTTTCGAGTACATCCATCTCTAGAATGCAACCACTACCTCCCATTCTGACAAGTGTCGCAAATAAAAGATTGCTGATAAACCTCGATCAAGTTCACAACATTAGCTTGCACAACATTGATAGTATACAACATTTGGAAGTAAAATCAAACCTAACTCTAAGTAGCCATATTATTCGGGCAATAGTAATGTGTATTTGTTTCGCAACTCAACCTGCCAGTAGAAGAGACGATAACTCGCCCCTCACTCCAACCATCTGCAGTGATCTGCGGGACGCAGATTTTTAAGGAGGGAGGAGTTAACAACAGTGACGACACTGTTAAAGAAAGAAGTTTAGCAGTGTCAGCGTAATTATATATTTCATCAATTTCCCACGATTGCTGCACGCGCACCGATTATTGGGCAATAACAAAAATATCATATTACAACTAAAAGCATATCTGCCAACTAAGCGTCTGGGCGACCGCACATGTCTATACAACGTGATCATTGCAGTTTCCATGGTGAAGTTGTGAATGGTTTTGGAGTCAGTCTTGGTTAATACTCGAATCGTTCGTAGTGCGCGTTTAATTTAATTGTTCATTTTAAAATATTAAATTTGATAAATATTGAATAAATTTGTGTAATCTATTAAATATTGAATAAATTTGTGTAATTTATTAAATAATTAAAAAAATACCTATCTTTTTATTTTTCTATCTTTTTTATTTTTCCACCAAGTGGAAAATTCGAACTTGCACATGTATGTATATGTAATATTAAAAACTAAAAAACAAAACAAACAAAATTAATTCAGTGGTTGGAATTTCTGTAAAATTATATCGACGCACTAAGGTGCATTTACCCTCAAAAGCTGACCAGAAATCCAAAAATGAATTTTAAGAAATTTAAGAAACTGCTGTTCGATAGACAACAAAATTCTGTGAATTAGTGAATTTTCACTACATTCAGTTGAGATTTGAGACGATGTCAAAGTCAGGAAAGTGAAGACAATTAAATGCGTTTTTGGTGTTTTTTGAAATTTTAATAGGTTTATATGATATTTTTTTGTGGCTAAACGAATAGATATATTTTATATTAATTTTTTTTTTACTTGAAAGGTATGAGCAACTGCTACTTTCAGTTTTATATATATATATATTAAAGGTCTGCAACGAATAACTTTTTTGCTTCATATGTGCAACTCGCTGTCGGATAAATAGAGTACTTACTCTCTCTCTCTCTCTCTAACAGCGCAAGCAGTGAAGAGAAGAGAATGTGTGGAAACAAATACGAGTAAGAATTTATCCGAAGCTGCTTATGTTCCGTAAAAAGGGCACTCATTGAAAAATATATCCGCAAATACAAGTACTCCTAAAATTATGTTCACTTCATGTGGTACTTCAAATACTCGCAGCATAACCCTTTGACTACCATAGGCAACTATGCTTGCCCGGGGGTTTTTGGCTCATATATTTGTTCACGTTACAAATAGAGCAAATATGTCAGAGAATATTTTGTAGAAGAAGATTGGGGCAACAAAAATGTAGATGAGTGCAAAACCCTATCTGGCTCCACTTGTATGTACTCTACGAGGCTCCAAATTTAGCCAAATAATGGTCTTTATACGGAGGGCTACTACAGGGTAAAGATAGGGGATGGGAGTCAATTATGTTTTGGATTTTTCCTTTGTCTATCATGTTTGGCAATTATGTTTGCCTATAGGTTGAAGCGAAAATTATCATTCCTAAAAAACTAGAATTAAAACCTCTAATGTTGTGAATTATTTATTTAGCACTTGCTGTATTTTTATAGAGATGTGTCTCATGATAGTGGAGCAGTCTAACCTATATGCTTTACAAAAAGGGCGTATGTTCACTTTGATCGTACCCGAGTTTAAGGCTTATATGGGTATTATCATACGTATGAGCTTAGTGAAACTCCCATCAACACGTCTGTATTGTTCAAGTGATCCTACATTTCACCAAGCACAGATTTGAGGAAATTACAGCCAATCTTCACTTTTGCAACAACAGTAAGGCTGATGTTACTGACCGTGGCTACAAAATCCGTCCAATCATAGAGCACATTAACAAGGCTATGCCTGACGCATATACATTTTCAAAAAACTCTGAATTGATGAACATATTGTAAAGTTTAAGGGACATGCCATGAAACAGTATATGAAGGAAAAACCTATTTCACGAGGATTTAAACTATGGTATTTATGTGAGTCAGAAAGTGGATACTTGTATGACATTTACACAGGAAAAAAAACCATTTGTTGAACACGGTCTGTAGACACTGTAAGCCACTGGCAAAAAAGGGGTTGAAGTTTACTTTGATAATTTCTTTACAAGTCTAAACTTAATGCACATTCTCCAGCAAAATTAAATAATGGCAATGGATGTAGTAGAAAGCACATACTGAAGAATTTTCCGGCGGATAAAGAAATGAAGAGAGTTGACATAAGTTATTTCATGTCAGTAATCATTTCTGGTGTTAAATGGATCGACAATCGTGGTGTCTACCTCGCCCCAAAATATTATTGACCCAACAGTGGTAATCAAGGTCAAGCGACGTCTTGCTGGACAGGCTAAGAAAATAGATATTGATTGCCCTCTTATTATACAGCCCTACAACAAAGGAATGGGAGGCGTTGATCTAATGGACCATAAGAAAGTTTATTATGAGTAGGATCGCAGAAGTAAGTGGTCTTGTTATTTACTATTGTTCTTCGACCTATTTGAGCTATGTGTTCATAATAGTTATATAATATATAAGAAACTCATATTGGCTAACAGTTCGTCAATCAATGTGACTTCAATTGAATTTCGTGCAGCTTTAGCCAAAGAACTGATAAGTTGCTTCAATTCAAGAAAACGTGCCTTTTTAGCGTCAACCAAATTTGGAACTCATTTTATAAGTAAGCCCAAATGTCCCCATAAAATCGAAAAGAGTGAATGTGGAAACGCTACTGTTATTGTGCTTCCTATAAAAAATATAGTAGCACAAATGTTTTTTGCGTTCAATGCAATGGGTTTCTTTCTTCCACTACACGTGATTGCCGGTACTTCTATGTCTGATTGTATTTCTGGATGGTCACTTAGTTCATTTTCAAAAGCTAGTAAATTAGACTAAACATTAAGCAAAACCTGTGTGGATACTGCATCACAAGAAGCAGCTGCTGTCCTTATTGCTGTTCTTATATTTAATGATTTTACGAATTCATGTCTGCTGTTAAAAGTTTCTGCACAATCAACTTACGATAATTGCATTTAAAACTTCGAATCACTCCTTGGTCCATGGGCTGAACCAAAGACGTGCAATTCGAAGGAATTGCAAAGCACGGATAATAGAGGTAAAAATTCAAAAAAATCTGCATGCCGGTTAATAGATGTGACCGGTTAATCGAGGTTTAACTGTAACATAACATAATATAATATAATATAATATAATATAATATAATATAATATAATATAATATAATATAATATAATATAATATAATATAATATAATATAATATAATATAATATAATATAATATAATATAATATAATATAATATAATATAATATAATATAATATAATATAATATAATATAATATAATATAATATAATAAAATATAATATAATATATAATATGTATAATATAATTATAATATAATATAATATAATATAATATAATATAATATAATAGAATATAATATAATATAATATAATATAATATAATATAATATAATATAATATAATATAATATAATATAATATAAAATAATATAATATAATATAATACAATATAATATAATATAATGTAATATAATATAACATAATATAATATAATATAATTTAATATAATATAATATAATATAATATATTATAATATATTATAATATAATATAATATAATATAATATAATATAATATAATATAATATAATATAATATAATATAATTACCCAATTCACAAAATGTTATAGTTGTTGTAGATCGGTAGAAACTATGACAAACTACAACTATTGTACATAATGTTGTTGGTAATTTCCATGTCAAAAACTACTACAACATGTACGACAATTTTTCCTATGTTTCCGAAATGTCGTAAATTTTTTTGAATTTTAAAAAAATCGATTTTTGGTCGAAAATATAAGTGAATTCAGTGGCCATTTGGGAACATATAAGAAATAGTACACCATACAGACTATATGCAAATGATAGTCCAGAGGGTTCTCTTTCCAACCATGGTAGTGGGATAGCTGAAATAATTTTGTGAGTCGAGATTTTGAATTTTAAAAAAATTGATTTTTGGTCGAAAATATAAGTGAATATTCACACCGCTTTTTGAAAGTGTGACAAAATTTTTCACACCGCTTTTTGAAAGTGTGTCAAAATTTTTCCCACCGCTTTTTGAAAGTGTGTCAAAATTTTTCACACCTCTTTTTGAAACTGTGTCAAAATTTTTCACACCCCTTTTTGAAAGTGTGTCAACATTTTTCACACCCCTTTTTGAAAGTGTGTCAAAATTTTTCACACCTCTTTTTGAAAGTGTGTCAAAATTTTTCACACCCCTTTTTGAAAGTGTGTCATCATTTTTCACACCCCTTTTTGAAAGTGTGTCAAAATTTTTCACACCCCTTTTTGAAAGTGTGTCAACATTTTTCACACCGCTTTTTGAAAGTGTGTCAAAATTTTTCACACCCCTTTTTGAAAGTGTCAACATTTTTCACACCCCTTTTTGAAAGTGTGTCAACATTTTACACACCCCTTTTTGATAGTGTGTCAAAATTTTTCACACCCCTTTTTGAAACAGTGTCAACATTTTTCACACCTCTTTTTGAAAGTGTGTCAAAATTTTTCACACCGCTTTTTGAAAGTGTGTCAAAACTTTTCACACCCCTTTTTGAAAGTGCGTCAACATTTTTCACACCCCTTTTTGAAAGTGTGTTAAAAATTTTCACACCCCTTTTTGAAAGTGTGTCAACATTTTTCACACCTCTTTTTGAAAGTGTGTCAACATTTTTCACACCCCTTTTTGAAAGTGTGTCAACATTTTTAACACTCCTTTGTCAAAATTTTTCACAGCCCTTTTTGAAAGTGTGTCAAAATTTTTCACACCCCTTTTTGAAAGAGTGTCAACATTTTTCACACCTCTTTTTGAAAATGTGTCAAAATTTTTCACACCGCTTTTTGAAAGTGTGTCAACATTTTTCACACCCCTTTTTGAAAGTGTGTCAAAATTTTTCACACCCTCTTTTTGAAAGTGTGTCAAAGTTTTTCAACCCGTTTTTGGAAAGTGTTTCAAAATTTTTCACACCCCTTTTTGAAAGTGTGTCAAAATTTTTCACACCCCTTTTTGAAAGTGTGTGAAAATTTTTCACACTGCTTTTTGAAAGTGTCAAAATTTTTCACACCGCTTTTTGAAAGTGTGTCAAAATTTTTCACACCTCTTTTTGAAAGTGTGTCAACATTTTTCACACCCCTTTTTGAAAGTGTGTCAACATTTTTCACACCCCTTTTTAAAAGTGTGTCAAAATTTTACACACCCCTTTTTGAAAGTGTGTCAAAATTTTTCACACCCCTTTTTGAAAGTGTGTCAACATTTTTCACACCCCTTTTTGGAAGTGTGTCAAAATTTTTCACACCCCTTTTTGAAAGTGTGTCAACATTTTTCACACCGCTTTTTGAAAGTGTGTCAAAATTTTTCACACCCCTTTTAGAAAGTGTGTCAACATTTTTAACACCCCCTTTTGAAAGTGTGTCAAAATTTTTCACACCCCTTTTTGAAAGTGTGTCAACATTTTTCACACCCCTTTTTGAAAGTGTGTTAAAATTTTTCAAACCTCTTTTTGAAAGTGGGTCAAAATTTTTCACACCCCTTTTTGAAAGTGTGTCAACATTTTTCACACCTCTTTTTGAAAGTGTGTCAAAATTTTTCACACCGCTTTTTAAAAGTGTGTCAAAATTTTTCACACCCCTTTTTAAAAGTGTGTCAACATTTTTCACACCCCTTTTTGAAAGTGTGTCAACATTTTTCACACCCCTTTTTGAAAGTGTGTCAACATTATTCACACCCCTGTTTGAAAGTGTGTCAAAATTTTTCACACTCCTTTTTGAGAGTGTGTCAAAATTTTTCACACCGCTTTTTGAAAGTGTGTCAAAATTTTTCACACCCCTTTTTGAAAGTGTGTCAACATTTTTCACACCCCTTTTTGAAAGTGTGTCAAAATTTTTCAAACCCCTTTTTGAAAGTGTGTCAAAATTTTTCACACCCTCTTTTTGAAAGTGTGTCAAAGTTTTTCAACCCGTTTTTGGAAAGTGTTTCAAAATTTTTCACACCCCTTTTTGAAAGTGTGTCAAAATTTTTCACACCCCTTTTTGAAAGTGTGTCAAAATTTTTCACACCGCTTTTTGAAAGTGTGTCAAAATTTTTCACACCGCTTTTTGAAAGTGTGTCAAAATTTTTCACACCTCTTTTTGAAAGTGTGTCAACATTTTTCACACCCCTTTTTGAAAGTGTGTCAACATTTTTCACACCCCTTTTTGAAAGTGTGTTAAAATTTTTCAAACCCCTTTTTGAAAGTGTGTCAAAATTTTTCACACCCCTTTTTGAAAGTGTGTCAACATTTTTCACACCTCTTTTTGAAAGTGAGTCAAAATTTTTCACACCGCTTTTTAAAAGTGTGTCAAAATTTTTCACACCCCTTTTTGAAAGTGTGTCAAATTTTTCACACCCCTTTTTGAAAGTTTGTCAACATTTTTCACACCCCTTTTTGAAAGTGTGTCAACATTTTTCACACCCCTGTTTGAAAGTGTGTCAAAATTTTTCACACTCCTTTTTGGGAGTGTGTCAAAATTTTTCACACCGCTTTTTGAAAGTGTGTCAAAATTTTTCACACCCCTTTTTGAAAGTGTGTCAACATTTTTCACACCCCTTTTTGAAAGTGTGTCAAAATTTTTCACACCCCTTTTTGAAAGTGTGTCAAAAATTTTCACACCCCTTTTTGAAAGTGTGTCAACATTTTTCACACCTCTTTTTGAAAGTGTGTCAACATTTTTCACACCCCTTTTTGAAAGTGTGTCAACATTTTTCACACTCCTTTGTCAAAATTTTTCACAGCCCTTTTTGAAAGTGTGTCAAAATTTTTCACACCCCTTTTTGAAAGAGTGTCAACATTTTTCACACCTCTTTTTGAAAATGTGTCAAAATTTTTCACACCGCTTTTTGAAAGTGTGTCAACATTTTTCACACTCCTTTTTGAAAGTGTGTCAACATTTTCCACACCCCTTTTTGAAAGTGTGTCAAAATTTTTCACACCGCTTTTTGAAAGTGTGTCAGAATTTTTCCCACCTCTTTTTGAAAGTGTGTCAAAATTTTTCACACCCCTTTTTGAAAGTGTGTCAAAATTTTTCACACCCTCTTTTTGAAAGTGTGTCAAAGTTTTTCACCCCGTTTTTGGAAAGTGTTTCAAAATTTTTCACACCCCTTTTTGAAAGTGTGTCAAAATTTTTCAGACCCCTTTTTGAAAGTGTGTCAACATTTTTCACACCCCTTTTTGAAAGTGTGTCAAAATTTTTCAGACCCCTTTTTGAAAGTGTGTCAACATTTTTCACACCCCTTTTTGAAAGTGTGTCAAAATTTTTCACACCCTCTTTTTGAAAGTGTGTCAAAGTTTTTCAACCCGTTTTTGGAAAGTGTTTCAAAATTTTTCACACCCCTTTTTGAAAGTGTGTCAAAATTTTTCACACCCCTTTTTGAAAGTGTGTCAAAATTTTTCACACTGCTTTTTGAAAGTGTGTCAAAATTTTTCACACCGCTTTTTGAAAGTGTGTCAAAATTTTTCACACCTCTTTTTGAAAGTGTGTCAACATTTTTCACACCCCTTTTTGAAAGTGTGTCAAAATTTTACACACCCCTTTTTGAAAGTGTGTCAAAATTTTTCACACCCCTTTTAGAAAGTGTGTCAACATTTTTAACACCCCCTTTTGAAAGTGTGTCAAAATTTTTCACACCCCTTTTTGAAAGTGTGTCAACATTTTTCACACCCCTTTTTGAAAGTGTGTTAAAATTTTTCAAACCCCTTTTTGAAAGTGTGTCAAAATTTTTCACACTCCTTTTTGAGAGTGTGTCAAAATTTTTCACACCGCTTTTTGAAAGTGTGTCAAAATTTTTCACACCCCTTTTTGAAAGTGTGTCAACATTTTTCACACCCCTTTTTGAAAGTGTGTCAAAATTTTTCACACCCCTTTTTGAAAGTGTGTCAAAATTTTTCACACCCTCTTTTTGAAAGTGTGTCAAAATTTTTCACACTCCTTTTTGAGAGTGTGTCAAAATTTTTCACACCGCTTTTTGAAAGTGTGTCAAAATTTTTCACACCCCTTTTTGAAAGTGTGTCAACATTTTTCACACCCCTTTTTGAAAGTGTGTCAAAATTTTTCACACCCCTTTTTGAAAGTGTGTCAAAGTTTTTCAACCCGTTTTTGGAAAGTGTTTCAAAATTTTTCACACCCCTTTTTGAAAGTGTGTCAAAATTTTTCACACCCCTTTTTGAAAGTGTGTCAACATTTTTCACACCGCTTTTTGAAAGTGTGTCAAAATTTTTCACACCGCTTTTTGAAAGTGTGTCAAAATTTTTCACACCTCTTTTTGAAAGTGTGTCAACATTTTTCACACCCCTTTTTGAAAGTGTGTCAACATTTTTCACACCCCTTTTTGAAAGTGTGTCAAAATTTTTCACACCGCTTTTTGAAAGTGTGTCAAAATTTTTCACACCCCTTTTTGAAAGAGTGTCAACATTTTTCACACCCCTTTTTGAAAGTGTGTCAACATTTTCCACACCCCTTTTTGAAAGTGTGTCAAAATTTTTCACACCGCTTTTTGAAAGTGTGTCAGAATTTTTCCCACCTCTTTTTGAAAGTGTGTCAAAATTTTTCACACCCCTTTTTGAAAGTGTGTCAAAAATTTTCACACCCTCTTTTTGAAAGTGTGTCAAAGTTTTTCAACCCGTTTTTGGAAAGTGTTTCAAAATTTTTCACACCCCTTTTTGAAAGTGTGTCAAAATTTTTCACACCCCTTTTTGAAAGTGTGTCAAAATTTTTCACACCGCTTTTTGAAAGTGTGTCAAAATTTTTCACACCGCTTTTTGAAAGTGTGTCAAAATTTTTCACACCTCTTTTTGAAAGTGTGTCAACATTTTTCACACCCCTTTTTGAAAGTGTGTCAACATTTTTCACACCCCTTTTTGAAAGTGTGTTAAAATTTTTCAAACCCCTTTTTGAAAGTGTGTCAAAATTTTTCACACCCCTTTTTGAAAGTGTGTCAACATTTTTCACACCTCTTTTTGAAAGTGAGTCAAAACTTTTCACACCGCTTTTTAAAAGTGTGTCAAAATTTTTCACACCCCTTTTTGAAAGTGTGTCAACATTTTTCACACCCCTTTTTGAAAGTTTGTCAACATTTTTCACACCCCTTTTTGAAAGTGTGTCAACATTTTTCACACCCCTGTTTGAAAGTGTGTCAAAATTTTTCACACTCCTTTTTGAGAGTGTGTCGAATTTTTTCACACCGCTTTTTAAAGTGTGTCAAAAATTTTCACACCGCTTTTTGAAAGTGTGTCAAAATTTTTCACACCCCTTTTTGAAAGTGTGTCAATATTTTTCACACCGCTTTTTGAAAGTGTGTCAAAATTTTTCACACCCCTTTTTGAAAGTGTGTTAACATTTTTCACACCCCTTTTTGAAAGTGTGTGAAAATTTTTCACACCCCTTTTTGAAAGTGTGTCAATATTTTTCACACCGCGTTTTGAAAGTGTGTCAACATTTTTCACACCTCTTTTTGAAAGTGTGTAAAAATTTTTCACACCCCTTTTTGAAAGTGTGTCAACATTTTTCACACCGCTTTTTGAAAGTGTGTCAAAATTTTTCACACCGCTTTTTGAAAGTGTGTCAACATTTTTCAAACCCCTTTTTGAAAGTGTGTCAACATTTTTCACACCCCTTTTTGAAAGTGTGTCAAAATTTTTCACACCCCTTTTTGAAAGTGTGTCAAAATTTTTCACACCCCTTTTTGAAAGTGTGTCAACATTTTTCACACCCCTTATTGAAAGTGTGTCAACATTTTTCACACCGCTTTTTGAAAGTGTCAAAATTTTTCACACCGCTTTTTGAAAGTGTGTCAAAATTTCTCACACCCCTTTTTGAAAGTGTGTCAACATTTTTCACACCCCTTTTTAAAAGTGTGTCAACATTTTTCACACCCCTTTGTCAAAATTTTTCACACCCCTTTTTGAAAGTGTGTCAAATTTTTTCACACCGCTTTTTGAAAGTGTGTCAAAATTTTCCACACCCCTTTTTGAAAGTGTGTCAACATTTTTCACACCCCTTTTTAAAAGTGTGTCAACATTTTTTACACCCCTTTGTCAAAATTTGTCACACCCCTTTTTGAAAGTGTGTCAACATTTTTCACACCCCTTTGTCAAAATTTTTCACACCTCTTTTTTAAAGTGTGTCAAAATTTTTCACACCCCTTTTTGAAAGTGTGTCAAAATTTTTCACACCCCTTTTTAAAGTGTGCCAAAAATTTTCACACCCCTTTTTGAAAGTGTGTCAACATTTTTCACACCCCTTTTTGAAAGTGTGTCAAAATTTTTCACACCCCTTTTTGAAAGTGTGTCAACATTTTTCACACCGCTTTTTGAAAGTGTCAAAATTTTTCACACCGCTTTTTGAAAGTGTGTCAAAATTTTCCACACCCCTTTTTGAAAGTGTGTCAACATTTTTCACACCCCTTTTTAAAAGTGTGTCAACATTTTTCACACCCCTTTGTCAAAATTTTTCAAACCCCTTCTTGAAAGTGTGTCAAATTTTTTCACACCGCTTTTTGAAAGTGTGTCAAAATTTTTCACACCGCTTTTTGAAAGTGTGTCAACATTTTTCACACCGCTTTTTGAAAGTGTGTCAACATTTTTCACACCCCTTTTTGAAAGTGTGTCAACATTTTTCACACCCCTTTTTGAAAGTGTGTCAAAATTTTTCACACCCCTTTTTGAAAGTGTGTCAAAATTTTTCACACCCCTTTTTGAAAGTGTGTCAACATTTTTCACACCGCTTTTTGAAAGTGTCAAAATTTTTCACACCGCTTTTTGAAAGTGTGTCAAAATTTTTCACACCCCTTTTTGAAAGTGTGTCAAAATTTTTCACACCCCTTTTTGAATGTGTGTCAACATTTTTCACACCGCTTTTTGAAAGTGTCAACATTTTTCACACCGCTTTTTGAAAGTGTGTCAAAATTTTCCACACCCCTTTTTGAAAGTGTGTCAACATTTTTCACACCCCTTTTTAAAAGTGTGTCAACATTTTTCACACCCCTTTGTCAAAATTTCTCACACCCCTTTTTGAAAGTGTGTCAAATTTTTTCACACCGCTTTTTGAAAATGTGTCAACATTTTTCACACCCCTTTGTCAAAATTTTTCACACCTCTTTTTTAAAGTGTGTCAAAATTTTTCACACCCCTTTTTGAAAGTTTGTCAACATTTTTCACACCCCTATTTAAAGTGTGTCAAAAATTTTCACACCCCTTTTTGAAAGTGTGTCAACATTTTTCACACCCCTTTTTGAAAGTGTGTCAAAATTTTTCACGCCCCTTTTTGAAAGTGTGTCAACATTTTTCACACCGCTTTTTGAAAGTGTCAAAATTTTTCACACCGCTTTTTGAAAGTGTGTCAAAATTTTCCACACCCCTTTTTGAAAGTGTCAACATTTTTCACACCCCTTTTTAAAAGTGTGTCAACATTTTTCACACACCTTTGTCAAAATTTTTCACACCCCTTTTTGAAAGTGTGTCAAATTTTTTCACACCGCTTTTTGAAAGTGTGTCAAAATTTTTACACCGCTTTTTGAAAGTGTGTCAACATTTTTCACACCGCTTTTTGAAAGTGTGTCAACATTTTTCACACCCCTTTTTGAAAGTGTGTCAAAATTTTTCACACCCCTTTTTGAAAGTGTGTCAAAATTTTTCACACCCCTTTTTGAAAGTGTGTCAACATTTTTCACACCGCTTTTTGAAAGTGTCAAAATTTTTCACACCGCTTTTTGAAAGTGTGTCAAAATTTTTCACACCCCTTTTTGAAAGTGTGTCAAAATTTTTCACACCCCTTTTTGAATGTGTGTCAACATTTTTCACACCGCTTTTTGAAAGTGTCAACATTTTTCACACCGCTTTTTGAAAGTGTGTCAAAATTTTCCACACCCCTTTTTGAAAGTGTGTCAACATTTTTCACACCCCTTTTTAAAAGTGTGTCAACATTTTTCACACCCCTTTGTCAAAATTTTTCACACCCCTTTTTGAAAGTGTGTCAAATTTTTTCACACCGCTTTTTGAAAGTGTGTCAAAATTTTTCACACCGCTTTTTGATAGTGTGTCAAAATTTTTCACACCCCTTTTTGAAAGTGTGTCAACATTTTTCACACCCCTTTTTGAAAGTGTGTCAACATTTTTCACACCCCTTTTTGAAAGTGTGTCAAAATTTTTCACACCCCTTTTTGAAAGTGTGTCAACATTTTTCACACCGCTTTTTGAAAGTGTGTCAAAATTTTTCACACCCCTTTTTGAAAGTGTGTCAAAAATTTTCACACCGATTTTTGAAAGTGTGTCAAAATTTTTCACACCGGTTTTTGAAAGTGTGTCAAAATTTTTCACACCTCTTTTTGAAAGTGTGTCAAAATTTTTCACACCCCTTTTTGAAAGTGTGTCAATATTTTTCACACCCCTTTTTGAGAGTGTGTCAACATTTTTCACACCCCTTTTTGAAAGTGTGTCAAAATTTTTCACACCCCTTTTTGAAAGTGTGTCAAAATATTTCACACCCCTTTTTGAAAGTGTGTCAAAATTTTTCACACCTCTTTTAGAAAGTGTGTCAACATTTTTCACACCTCTTTTTGAAAGTGTGTCAAAATTTTTCACACCCCTTTTTGAAAGTGTGTCAACATTTTTCACACCCCTTTTTGAAAGTGTGTCAAAATTTTTCACACCCCTTTTTGAAAGTGTGTCAAAATTTTTCACACCCCATTTTGAAAGTGTGTCAACATTTTTCTCACCTCTTTTTGAAAGTGTGTCAAAATTTTTCACACCCCTTTTTGAAAGTGTGTCAACATTTTTCACACCTCTTTTTGAAAGTGTGTTAAAATTTTCCACACCCCTTTTTGAAAGTGTGTCAACATTTTTCACACCCCTTTTTGAAAGTGTGTCAACATTTTTCTCACCTCTTTTTGAAAGTGTGTCAACATTTTTCACACCCCTTTTTGAAAGTGTGTCAACATTTTTCACACCCCTTTTTAAAGTGTGTCAAAAATTTTCACACCCCTTTTTGAAAGTGTGTCAACATTTTTCACACCCCTTTTTGAAAGTGTGTCAAAATTTTTCACACCCCTTTTTGAAAGTGTGTCAACAGTTTTCACACCGCTTTTTGAAAGTGTCAAAATTTTTCACACCGCTTTTTGAAAGTGTGTCAAAATTTTCCACACCCCTTTTTGAAAGTGTGTCAACATTTTTCACACCCCTTTTTAAAAGTGTGTCAACATTTTTCACACTCCTTTGTCAAAATTTTTCACACCCCTTTTTGAAAGTGTGTCAAATTTTTTCACACCGCTTTTTGAAAGTGTGTCAAAATTTTTCACACCGCTTTTTGAAAGTGTGTCAACATTTTTCACACCGCTTTTTGAAAGTGTGTCAACATTTTTCACACCCCTTTTTGAAAGTGTGTCAACATTTTTCACACCCCTTTTTGAAAGTGTGTCAAAATTTTTCACACCCCTTTTTGAAAGTGTGTCAAAATTTTTCACACCCCTTTTTGAAAGTGTGTCAACATTTTTCACACCGCTTTTTGAAAGTGTCAAAATTTTTCACACCGCTTTTTGAAAGTGTGTCAAAATTTTTCACACCCCTTTTTGAAAGTGTGTCAAAATTTTTCACACCCCTTTTTGAATGTGTGTCAACATTTTTCACACCGCTTTTTGAAAGTGTCAACATTTTTCACACCGCTTTTTGAAAGTGTGTCAAAATTTTCCACACCCCTTTTTGAAAGTGTGTCAACATTTTTCACACCCCTTTTTAGAAGTGTGTCAACATTTTTCACACCCCTTTGTCAAAATTTCTCACACCCCTTTTTGAAAGTGTGTCAAATTTTTTCACACCGCTTTTTGAAAATGTGTCAACATTTTTCACACCCCTTTGTCAAAATTTTTCACACCTCTTTTTTAAAGTGTGTCAAAATTTTTCACACCCCTTTTTGAAAGTTTGTCAACATTTTTCACACCCCTATTTAAAGTGTGTCAAAAATTTTCACACCCCTTTTTGAAAGTGTGTCAACATTTTTCACACCCCTTTTTGAAAGTGTGTCAAAATTTTTCACACCCCTTTTTGAAAGTGTGTCAACATTTTTCACACCGCTTTTTGAAAGTGTCAAAATTTTTCACACCGCTTTTTGAAAGTGTGTCAATATTTTCCACACCCCTTTTTGAAAGTGTGTCAACATACACCCCTTTTTAAAAGTGTGTCAACATTTTTCACACCCCTTTGTCAAAATTTTTCACACCCCTTTTTGAAAGTGTGTCAAATTTTTTCACACCGCTTTTTGAAAGTGTGTCAAAATTTTTCACACCGCTTTTTGAAAGTGTGTCAACATTTTTCACACCGCTTTTTGAAAGTGTGTCAACATTTTTCACACCCCTTTTTGAATGTGTGTCAACATTTTTCACACCCCTTTTTGAAAGTGTGTCAAAATTTTTCACACCCCTTTTTGAAAGTGTGTCAAAATTTTTCACACCCCTTTTTGAAAGTGTGTCAACATTTTTCACACCGCTTTTTGAAAGTGTCAAAATTTTTCACACCGCTTTTTGAAAGTGTGTCAAAATTTTTCACACCCCTTTTTGAAAGTGTGTCAAAATTTTTCACACCCCTTTTTGAATGTGTGTCAACATTTTTCACACCGCTTTTTGAAAGTGTCAACATTTTTCACACCGCTTTTTGAAAGTGTGTCAAAATTTTCCACACCCCTTTTTGAAAGTGTGTCAACATTTTTCACACCCCTTTTTAAAAGTGTGTCAACATTTTTCACACCCCTTTGTCAAAATTGTTCACACCCCTTTTTGAAAGTGTGTCAAATTTTTTCACACCGCTTTTTGAAAGTGTGTCAAAATTTATCACACCGCTTTTTGATAGTGTGTCAAAATTTATCACACCCCTTTTTGAAAGTGTGTCAACATTTTTCACACCCCTTTTTGAAAGTGTGTCAACATTTTTCAAACCCCTTTTTGAAAGTGTGTCAAAATTTTTCACACCCCTTTTTGAAAGTGTGTCAACATTTTTCACACCGCTTTTTGAAAGTGTGTCAAAATTTTTCACACCCCTTTTTGAAAGTGTGTCAAAAATTTTCACACCGATTTTTGAAAGTGTGTCAAAATTTTTCACACCGGTTTTTGAAAGTGTGTCAAAATTTTTCACACCTCTTTTTGAAAGTGTGTCAAAATTTTTCACACCCCTTTTTGAAAGTGTGTCAATATTTTTCACACCCCTTTTTGAGAGTGTGTCAACATTTTTCACACCCATTTTTGAAAGTGTGTCAAAATTTTTCACACCCCTTTTTGAAAGTTTGTCAACATTTTTCACACCCCTATTTAAAGTGTGTCAAAAATTTTCACACCCCTTTTTGAAAGTGTGTCAACATTTTTCACACCCCTTTTTGAAAGTGTGTCAAAATTTTTCACGCCCCTTTTTGAAAGTGTGTCAACATTTTTCACACCGCTTTTTGAAAGTGTCAAAATTTTTCACACCGCTTTTTGAAAGTGTGTCAAAATTTTCCACACCCCTTTTTGAAAGTGTCAACATTTTTCACACCCCTTTTTAAAAGTGTGTCAACATTTTTCACACACCTTTGTCAAAATTTTTCACACCCCTTTTTGAAAGTGTGTCAAATTTTTTCACACCGCTTTTTGAAAGTGTGTCAAAATTTTTACACCGCTTTTTGAAAGTGTGTCAACATTTTTCACACCGCTTTTTGAAAGTGTGTCAACATTTTTCACACCCCTTTTTGAAAGTGTGTCAACATTTTTCACACCCCTTTTTGAAAGTGTGTCAAAATTTTTCACACCCCTTTTTGAAAGTGTGTCAAAATTTTTCACACCCCTTTTTGAAAGTGTGTCAACATTTTTCACACCGCTTTTTGAAAGTGTCAAAATTTTTCACACCGCTTTTTGAAAGTGTGTCAAAATTTTTCACACCCCTTTTTGAAAGTGTGTCAAAATTTTTCACACCCCTTTTTGAATGTGTGTCAACATTTTTCACACCGCTTTTTGAAAGTGTCAACATTTTTCACACCGCTTTTTGAAAGTGTGTCAAAATTTTCCACACCCCTTTTTGAAAGTGTGTCAACATTTTTCACACCCCTTTTTAAAAGTGTGTCAACATTTTTCACACCCCTTTGTCAAAATTTTTCACACCCCTTTTTGAAAGTGTGTCAAATTTTTTCACACCGCTTTTTGAAAGTGTGTCAAAATTTTTCACACCGCTTTTTGATAGTGTGTCAAAATTTTTCACACCCCTTTTTGAAAGTGTGTCAACATTTTTCACACCCCTTTTTGAAAGTGTGTCAACATTTTTCACACCCCTTTTTGAAAGTGTGTCAAAATTTTTCACACCCCTTTTTGAAAGTGTGTCAACATTTTTCACACCGCTTTTTGAAAGTGTGTCAAAATTTTTCACACCCCTTTTTGAAAGTGTGTCAAAAATTTTCACACCGATTTTTGAAAGTGTGTCAAAATTTTTCACACCGGTTTTTGAAAGTGTGTCAAAATTTTTCACACCTCTTTTTGAAAGTGTGTCAAAATTTTTCACACCCCTTTTTGAAAGTGTGTCAATATTTTTCACACCCCTTTTTGAGAGTGTCAACATTTTTCACACCCCTTTTTGAAAGTGTGTCAAAATTTTTCACACCCCTTTTTGAAAGTGTGTCAAAATATTTCACACCCCTTTTTGAAAGTGTGTCAAAATTTTTCACACCTCTTTTAGAAAGTGTGTCAACATTTTTCACACCTCTTTTTGAAAGTGTGTCAAAATTTTTCACACCCCTTTTTGAAAGTGTGTCAACATTTTTCACACCCCTTTTTGAAAGTGTGTCAAAATTTTTCACACCCCTTTTTCAAAGTGTGTCAAAATTTTTCACACCCCATTTTGAAAGTGTGTCAACATTTTTCTCACCTCTTTTTGAAAGTGTGTCAAAATTTTTCACACCCCTTTTTGAAAGTGTGTCAACATTTTTCACACCTCTTTTTGAAAGTGTGTTAAAATTTTCCACACCCCTTTTTGAAAGTGTGTCAACATTTTTCACACCCCTTTTTGAAAGTGTGTCAACATTTTTCTCACCTCTTTTTGAAAGTGTGTCAACATTTTTCACACCCCTTTTTGAAAGTGTGTCAACATTTTTCACACCCCTTTTTAAAGTGTGTCAAAAATTTTCACACCCCTTTTTGAAAGTGTGTCAACATTTTTCACACCCCTTTTTGAAAGTGTGTCAAAATTTTTCACACCCCTTTTTGAAAGTGTGTCAACAGTTTTCACACCGCTTTTTGAAAGTGTCAAAATTTTTCACACCGCTTTTTGAAAGTGTGTCAAAATTTTCCACACCCCTTTTTGAAAGTGTGTCAACATTTTTCACACCCCTTTTTAAAAGTGTGTCAACATTTTTCACACTCCTTTGTCAAAATTTTTCACACCCCTTTTTGAAAGTGTGTCAAATTTTTTCACACCGCTTTTTGAAAGTGTGTCAAAATTTTTCACACCGCTTTTTGAAAGTGTGTCAACATTTTTCACACCGCTTTTTGAAAGTGTGTCAACATTTTTCACACCCCTTTTTGAAAGTGTGTCAACATTTTTCACACCCCTTTTTGAAAGTGTGTCAAAATTTTTCACACCCCTTTTTGAAAGTGTGTCAAAATTTTTCACACCCCTTTTTGAAAGTGTGTCAACATTTTTCACACCGCTTTTTGAAAGTGTCAAAATTTTTCACACCGCTTTTTGAAAGTGTGTCAAAATTTTTCACACCCCTTTTTGAAAGTGTGTCAAAATTTTTCACACCCCTTTTTGAATGTGTGTCAACATTTTTCACACCGCTTTTTGAAAGTGTCAACATTTTTCACACCGCTTTTTGAAAGTGTGTCAAAATTTTCCACACCCCTTTTTGAAAGTGTGTCAACATTTTTCACACCCCTTTTTAGAAGTGTGTCAACATTTTTCACACCCCTTTGTCAAAATTTCTCACACCCCTTTTTGAAAGTGTGTCAAATTTTTTCACACCGCTTTTTGAAAATGTGTCAACATTTTTCACACCCCTTTGTCAAAATTTTTCACACCTCTTTTTTAAAGTGTGTCAAAATTTTTCACACCCCTTTTTGAAAGTTTGTCAACATTTTTCACACCCCTATTTAAAGTGTGTCAAAAATTTTCACACCCCTTTTTGAAAGTGTGTCAACATTTTTCACACCCCTTTTTGAAAGTGTGTCAAAATTTTTCACACCCCTTTTTGAAAGTGTGTCAACATTTTTCACACCGCTTTTTGAAAGTGTCAAAATTTTTCACACCGCTTTTTGAAAGTGTGTCAATATTTTCCACACCCCTTTTTGAAAGTGTGTCAACATACACCCCTTTTTAAAAGTGTGTCAACATTTTTCACACCCCTTTGTCAAAATTTTTCACACCCCTTTTTGAAAGTGTGTCAAATTTTTTCACACCGCTTTTTGAAAGTGTGTCAAAATTTTTCACACCGCTTTTTGAAAGTGTGTCAACATTTTTCACACCGCTTTTTGAAAGTGTGTCAACATTTTTCACACCCCTTTTTGAAAGTGTGTCAACATTTTTCACACCCCTTTTTGAAAGTGTGTCAAAATTTTTCACACCCCTTTTTGAAAGTGTGTCAAAATTTTTCACACCCCTTTTTGAAAGTGTGTCAACATTTTTCACACCGCTTTTTGAAAGTGTCAAAATTTTTCACACCGCTTTTTGAAAGTGTGTCAAAATTTTTCACACCCCTTTTTGAAAGTGTGTCAAAATTTTTCACACCCCTTTTTGAATGTGTGTCAACATTTTTCACACCGCTTTTTGAAAGTGTCAACATTTTTCACACCGCTTTTTGAAAGTGTGTCAAAATTTTCCACACCCCTTTTTGAAAGTGTGTCAACATTTTTCACACCCCTTTTTAAAAGTGTGTCAACATTTTTCACACCCCTTTGTCAAAATTGTTCACACCCCTTTTTGAAAGTGTGTCAAATTTTTTCACACCGCTTTTTGAAAGTGTGTCAAAATTTATTACACCGCTTTTTGATAGTGTGTCAAAATTTATCACACCCCTTTTTGAAAGTGTGTCAACATTTTTCACACCCCTTTTTGAAAGTGTGTCAACATTTTTCACACCCCTTTTTGAAAGTGTGTCAAAATTTTTCACACCCCTTTTTGAAAGTGTGTCAACATTTTTCACACCGCTTTTTGAAAGTGTGTCAAAATTTTTCACACCCCTTTTTGAAAGTGTGTCAAAAATTTTCACACCGATTTTTGAAAGTGTGTCAAAATTTTTCACACCGGTTTTTGAAAGTGTGTCAAAATTTTTCACACCTCTTTTTGAAAGTGTGTCAAAATTTTTCACACCCCTTTTTGAAAGTGTGTCAATATTTTTCACACCCCTTTTTGAGAGTGTGTCAACATTTTTCACACCCCTTTTTGAAAGTGTGTCAAAATTTTTCACACCCCTTTTTGAAAGTGTGTCAAAATATTTCACACCCCTTTTTGAAAGTGTGTCAAAATTTTTCACACCTCTTTTAGAAAGTGTGTCAACATTTTTCACACCTCTTTTAGAAAGTGTGTCAAAATTTTTCACACCCCTTTTTGAAAGTGTGTCAACATTTTTCACACCCCTTTTTGAAAGTGTGTCAAAATTTTTCACACCCCTTTTTGAAAGTGTGTCAAAATTTTTCACACCCCATTTTGAAAGTGTGTCAACATTTTTCTCACCTCTTTTTGAAAGTGTGTCAAAATTTTTCACACCCCTTTTTGAAAGTGTGTCAACATTTTTCACACCTCTTTTTGAAAGTGTGTTAAAATTTTCCACACCCCTTTTTGAAAGTGTGTCAACATTTTTCACACCCCTTTTTGAAAGTGTGTCAACATTTTTCTCACCTCTTTTTGAAAGTGTGTCAACATTTTTCACACCCCTTTTTGAAAGTGTGTCAACATTTTTCACACCTCTTTTTGAAAGTGTGTTAAAATTTTCCACACCCCTTTTTGAAAGTGTGTCAACATTTTTCACACCCCTTTTTGAAAGTGTGTCAACATTTTTCACACCCATTTTTGAAAGTGTGTCAAAATTTTTCACACCCCTTTTTGAAAGTGTGTCAACATTTTTCACACCCCTTTTTGAAAGTGTGTCAACATTTTTCACACGGCTTTTCGAAAGTGTGTCAAAATTTTTCACACCCCTTTTTGAAAGTGTGTCAACATTTTGCACACCCCTTTTTGAAAGTGTGTCAAAATTTTTCACACCCCTTTTTGAAAGTGTGTCAACATTTTTCACACCCCTTTTTGAAAGTGTGTCAACATTTTTCACACCTCTTTTTGAAAGTGTGTCAAAATTTTTCACACCGCTTTTTGAAAGTGTGTCAAAATTTTTCACACCCCTTTTTGAAAGTGTGTCAACATTATTCACACCCCTTTTTGAAAGTGGGTCAACATTTTTCACACCGCTTTTTGAAAGTGTGTCGAATTTTTTCACACCACTTTTTGAAAGTGTGTCAAAATTTTTCACACCGCTTTTTGAAAGTGTGTCAAAATTTTTCACACCCCTTTTTGAAAGTGTGTCAAAATTTTTCACACCCCTTTTTGAAAGTGTCAAAATTTTTCACACCCCTTTTTGAAAGTGTGTCAACATTTTTCACACCCCTTTTTAAAAGTGTGTCAACATTTTTCACATCCCTTTGTCAAAATTTCTCACACCCCTTTTTGAAAGTGTGTCAAATTTTTTCACACCGCTTTTTGAAAATGTGTCAACATTTTTCACACCCCTTTGTCAAAATTTTTCACACCTCTTTTTTAAAGTGTGTCAAAATTTTTCACACCCCTTTTTGAAAGTTTGTCAACATTTTTCACACCCCTTTTTAAAGTGTGTCAAAAATTTTCACACCCCTTTTTGAAAGTGTGTCAACATTTTTCACACCCCTTTTTGAAAGTGTGTCAAAATTTTTCACACCCCTTTTTGAAAGTGTGTCAACATTTTTCACACCGCTTTTTGAAAGTGTCAAAATTTTTCACACCGCTTTTTGAAAGTGTGTCAAAATTTTCCACACCCCTTTTTGAAAGTGTGTCAACATTTTTCACACCCCTTTTTAAAAGTGTGTCAACATTTTTCACACCCCTTTGTCAAAATTTTTCACACCGCTTTTTGAAAGTGTGTCAAAATTTTTCACACCCCTTTTTGAAAGTGTGTCAAAATTTTTCACACCCCTTTTTGAATGTGTGTCAACATTTTTCACACCGCTTTTTGAAAGTGTCAACATTTTTCACACCGCTTTTTGAAAGTGTCAACATTTTTCACACCCCTTTGTCAAAATTTTTCACACCCCTTTTTGAAAGTGTGTCAAATTTTTTCACACCGCTTTTTGAAAGTGTGTCAAAATTTTTCACACCGCTTTTTGATAGTGTGTCAAAATTTTTCACACCCCTTTTTGAAAGTGTGTCAACATTTTTCACACCCCTTTTTGAAAGTGTGTCAACATTTTTCACACCCCTTTTTGAAAGTGTGTCAAAATTTTTCACACCCCTTTTTGAAAGTGTGTCAACATTTTTCACACCGCTTTTTGAAAGTGTGTCAAAATTTTTCACACCCCTTTTTGAAAGTGTGTCAAAAATTTTCACACCGATTTTTGAAAGTGTGTCAAAATTTTTCACACCGGTTTTTGAAAGTGTGTCAAAATTTTTCACACCTCTTTTTGAAAGTGTGTCAAAATTTTTCACACCCCTTTTTGAAAGTGTGTCAATATTTTTCACACCCCTTTTTGAGAGTGTGTCAACATTTTTCACACCCCTTTTTGAAAGTGTGTCAAAATTTTTCACACCCCTTTTTGAAAGTGTGTCAAAATATTTCACACCCCTTTTTGAAAGTGTGTCAAAATTTTTCACACCTCTTTTTGAAAGTGTGTCAACATTTTTCACACCTCTTTTTGAAAGTGTGTCAAAATTTTTCACAGCCCTTTTTGAAAGTGTGTCAACATTTTTCACACCCCTTTTTGAAAGTGTGTCAAAATTTTTCACACCCCTTTTTGAAAGTGTGTCAAAATTTTTCACACCCCATTTTGAAAGTGTGTCAACATTTTTCTCACCTCTTTTTGAAAGTGTGTCAACATTTTTCACACCCCTTTTTGAAAGTGTGTCAACATTTTTCACACCTCTTTTTGAAAGTGTGTTAAAATTTTCCACACCCCTTTTTGAAAGTGTGTCAACATTTTTCACACCCCTTTTTGAAAGTGTGTCAACATTTTTCTCACCTCTTTTTGAAAGTGTGTCAACATTTTTCACACCCCTTTTTAAAAGTGTGTCAACATTTTTCACACCTCTTTTTGAAAGTGTGTTAAAATTTTCCACACCCCTTTTTGAAAGTGTGTCAACATTTTTCACACCCCTTTTTGAAAGTGTGTCAACATTTTTCACACCCCTTTTTGAAAGTGTGTCAAAATTTTTCACACCCCTTTTTGAAAGTGTGTCAAAAATTTTCACACCGATTTTTGAAAGTGTGTCAAAATTTTTCACACCGGTTTTTGAAAGTGTGTCAAAATTTTTCACACCTCTTTTTGAAAGTGTGTCAAAATTTTTCACACCCCTTTTTGAAAGTGTGTCAATATTTTTCACACCCCTTTTTGAGAGTGTGTCAACATTTTTCACACCCCTTTTTGAAAGTGTGTCAAAATTTTTCACACCCCTTTTTGAAAGTGTGTCAAAATATTTCACACCCCTTTTTGAAAGTGTGTCAAAATTTTTCACACCTCTTTTTGAAAGTGTGTCAACATTTTTCACACCTCTTTTTGAAAGTGTGTCAAAATTTTTCACAGCCCTTTTTGAAAGTGTGTCAACATTTTTCACACCCCTTTTTGAAAGTGTGTCAAAATTTTTCACACCCCTTTTTGAAAGTGTGTCAAAATTTTTCACACCCCATTTTGAAAGTGTGTCAACATTTTTCTCACCTCTTTTTGAAAGTGTGTCAACATTTTTCACACCCCTTTTTGAAAGTGTGTCAACATTTTTCACACCTCTTTTTGAAAGTGTGTTAAAATTTTCCACACCCCTTTTTGAAAGTGTGTCAACATTTTTCACACCCCTTTTTGAAAGTGTGTCAACATTTTTCTCACCTCTTTTTGAAAGTGTGTCAACATTTTTCACACCCCTTTTTAAAAGTGTGTCAACATTTTTCACACCTCTTTTTGAAAGTGTGTTAAAATTTTCCACACCCCTTTTTGAAAGTGTGTCAACATTTTTCACACCCCTTTTTGAAAGTGTGTCAACATTTTTCACACCCCTTTTTGAAAGTGTGTCAACATTTTTCACACCCCTTTTTGAAAGTGTGTCAACATTTTTCACACGGCTTTTTGAAAGTGTGTCAAAATTTTTCACACCCCTTTTTGAAAGTGTGTCAACATTTTGCACACCCCTTTTTGAAAGTGTGTCAAAATTTTTCACACCCCTTTTTGAAAGTGTGTCAACATTTTTCACACCCCTTTTTGAAAGTGTGTCAACATTTTTCACACCTCTTTTTGAAAGTGTGTCAAAATTTTTCACACCGCTTTTTGAAAGTGTGTCAAAATTTTTCACACCCCTTTTTGAAAGTGTGTCAACATTATTCACACCCCTTTTTGAAAGTGGGTCAACATTTTTCACACCGCTTTTTGAAAGTGTGTCGAATTTTTTCACACCGCTTTTTGAAAGTGTGTCAAAATTTTTCACACCGCTTTTTGAAAGTGTGTCAAAATTTTTCACACCCCTTTTTGAAAGTGTGTCAAAATTTTTCACACCCCTTTTTGAAAGTGTCAACATTTTTCACACCTCTTTTTGAAAGTGTGTCAATATTTTTCACACCCCTTTTTGAAAGTGTGTCAAAATTTTTCACACCCCTTTTTGAAAGTGTGTCAACATTTTTCACACCCCTTTTTGAAAGTGTGTCAACATTTTTCGCACCCCTTTGTCAAAATTTTACACACCCCTTTTTGAAAGTGTGTCAACATTTTTCTCTCCTTTTTTTGAAAGTGTGTCAACATTTTTCGCACCCCTTTTTGAAAGTGTGTCAACATTTTTCACACCTCTTTTTGAAAGTGTCAAAAATTTTCACACCCCTTTTTGAAAGTGTGTCAACATTTTTCACACCTCTTTTTGAAAGTGTGTCAAAATTTTTCACACCGGTTTTTGAAAGTGTGTCAAAATTTTTCACACCTCTTTTTGAAAGTGTGTCAAAATTTTTCACACCGCTTTTTGAAAGTGTGTCAATATTTTTCACACCCCTTTTTGAAATTGTGTCAACATTTTTCACACCCCTTTTTGAAAGTGTGTCAACATTTTTCACACCCCTTTTTGAAAGTGTGTCAAAATATTTCACACCCCTTTTTGAAAGTGTGCAAAATTTTTCACACCCCTTTTTGAAAGTGTGTCAACATTTTTCACACTCCTTTTTGAAAGTGTGTCAAAATTTGTCACACCCCTTTTTGAAAGTGTGTCAACATTTTTCACACCCGTTTGTCAAAATTTTTCACACCTCTTTTTGAAAGTGTGTAAAAATTTTTCACACCCCTTTTTGAAAGTGTGTCAACATTTTTCACACCGCTTTTTGAAAGTGTGTCAAAATTTTTCACACCGCTTTTTGAAAGTGTGTCAACATTTTTCACACCCCTTTTTGAAAGCGTGTCAACATTTTTCACACCCCTTTTTGCAATTGTGTCAAAATTTTTCACACCCCTTTTTGAAAGTGTGTCAAAATTTTTCACACCCCTTTTTGAAAGTGTGTCAACATTTTTCACACCCCTTTTTGAAAGTGTGTCAACATTTTTCACACCGCTTTTTGAAAGTGTCAAAATTTTTCACACCTCTTTTTGAAAGTGTGTCAAAATTTTTCACACCCCTTTTTGAAAGTGTGTCAATATTTTTCACACCCCTTTTTGAAAGTGTGTCAACATTTTTCACACCCCTTTTTGAAAGTGTGTCATAATTTTTCACACCCCTTTTTGAAAGTGTGTCAACATTTTTCACACCCCTTTTTGAAAGTGTGTCAAAATTTTTCACACCCCTTTTTGAAAGTGTGTCAAAATTTTTTACACCCCTTTTTGAAAGTGTGTCAACATTTTTCACACCCCTTTTTGAAAGTGTGTCAAAAATTTTCACACCCCTTTTTGAAAGTGTGTCAAAATTTTTCACACCCCTTTTTGAAAGTGTGTCAAAATTTTTCACACCCCTTTTTGAAAGTGTGTCAACATTTTTCACACCGCTTTTTGAAAGTGTAAAAATTTTTCACACCGCTTTTTGAAAGTGTGTCAAAATTTTTCACACCCCTTTTTGAAAGTGTGTCACGATTTTTCACACCCCTTTTTGAAAGTGTGTCGAATTTTTTCACACCGCTTTTTGAAAGTGTGTCAAATTTTTTCACACTGCTTTTTGAAAGTGTGTCAACATTTTTCACACCGCTTTTTGAAAGTGTCAAAATTATTCACACCGCTTTTTGAAAGTGTGTCAAAATTTTTCACACCCCTTTTTGAAAGTGTGTCAACATTTTTCACACCCCGTTTTGAAAGTGTGTCAAAAATTTTCACACCCCTTTTTGAAAGTGTGTCAACATTTTTCACACCACTTTTTGAAAGTGTGTCAACATTTTTCACACCGCTTTTTGAAAGTGTGTCGAATTTTTTCACACCGCTTTTTGAAAGTGTGTCAAAATTTTTCACACCGCTTTTTGAAAGTGTGTCAAAATTTTTCACACCCCTTTTTGAAAGTGTGTCAAAATTTTTCACAACCCTTTTTGAAAGTGTGTCAACATTTTTCACACCCCTTTTTGAAAGTGTCAACATTTTTCACACCGCTTTTGAAAGTGTCAAAATTTTTCACACCTCTTTTTGAAAGTGTGTCAAAATTTTTCACACCCCTTTTTGAAAGTGTGTCAAAATTTTTCACACCCCTTTTTGAAAGTGTGTCAACATTTTTCACACCCCTTTTTGAAAGTGTCAAAAATTTTCACACCCCTTTTTGAAAGTGTGTCAACATTTTTCACACCTCTTTTTGAAAGTGTGTCAAAATTTTTCACACCGGTTTTTGAAAGTGTGTCAAAATTTTTCACACCCCTTTTTAAAAGTGTGTCAACATTTTGCACACCTCTTTTTGAAAGTGTGTCAAAATTTTTCACACCCCTTTTTGAAAGTGTGTCAACATTTTTCACACCCCTTTTTGAAAGTGTGTCAACATTTTTCACACCTCTTTTTGAAAGTGTGTCAAAATTTTTCACACCGCTTTTTGAAAGTGTGTCAAAATTTTTCACACCCCTTTTTGAAAGTGTGTCAACATTATTCACACCCCTTTTTGAAAGTGGGTCAACATTTTTCACACCGCTTTTTGAAAGTGTGTCGAATTTTTTCACACCGCTTTTTGAAAGTGTGTCAAAATTTTTCACACCGCTTTTTGAAAGTGTGTCAAAATTTTTCACACCCCTTTTTGAAAGTGTGTCAAAATTTTTCACACCCCTTTTTGAAAGTGTCAACATTTTTCACACCTCTTTTTGAAAGTGTGTCAAAATTTTTCACACCCCTTTTTGAAAGTGTGTCAAAATTTTTCACACCCCTTTTTGAAAGTGTGTCAACATTTTTCACACCCCTTTTTGAAAGTGTGTCAACATTTTTCACACCCCTTTGTCAAAATTTTACACACCCCTTTTTGAAAGTGTGTCAACATTTTTCTCTCCTTTTTTTGAAAGTGTGTCAACATTTTTCGCACCCCTTTTTGAAAGTGTGTCAACATTTTTCACACCCCTTTTTGAAAGTGTCAAAAATTTTCACACCCCTTTTTGAAAGTGTGTCAACATTTTTCACACCTCTTTTTGAAAGTGTGTCAAAATTTTTCACACCGGTTTTTGAAAGTGTGTCAAAATTTTTCACACCTCTTTTTGAAAGTGTGTCAAAATTTTTCACACCGCTTTTTGAAAGTGTGTCAATATTTTTCACACCCCTTTTTGAAATTGTGTCAACATTTTTCACACCCCTTTTTGAAAGTGTGTCAAAATTTTTCACACCCCTTTTTGAAAGTGTGTCAAAATATTTCACACCCCTTTTTGAAAGTGTGTCAAAATTTTTCACACCCCTTTTTGAAAGTGTGTCAACATTTTTCACACTCCTTTTTGAAAGTGTGTCAAAATTTGTCACACCCCTTTTTGAAAGTGTGTCAACATTTTTCACACCCGTTTGTCAAAATTTTTCACACCTCTTTTTGAAAGTGTGTAAAAATTTTACACACCCCTTTTTGAAAGTGTGTCAACATTTTTCACACCGCTTTTTGAAAGTGTGTCAAAATTTTTCACACCGCTTTTTGAAAGTGTGTCGACATTTTTCACACCCCTTTTTGAAAGCGTGTCAACATTTTTCACACCCCTTTTTGCAAGTGTGTCAAAATTTTTCACACCCCTTTTTGAAAGTGTGTCAAAATTTTTCACACCCCTTTTTGAAAGTGTGTCACCATTTTTCACACCCCTTTTTGAAAGTGTGTCAACATTTTTCACACCGCTTTTTGAAAGTGTCAAAATTTTTCACACCTCTTTTTGAAAGTGTGTCAAAATTTTTCACACCCCTTTTTGAAAGTGTGTCAATATTTTTCACACCCCTTTTTGAAAGTGTGTCAACATTTTTCACACCCCTTTTTGAAAGTGTGTCATAATTTTTCACACCCCTTTTTGAAAGTGTGTCAACATTTTTCACACCCCTTTTTGAAAGTGTGTCAAAATTTTTCACACCCCTTTTTGAAAGTGTGTCAAAATTTTTTACACCCCTTTTTGAAAGTGTGTCAACATTTTTCACACCCCTTTTTGAAAGTGTGTCAAAAATTTTCACACCCCTTTTTGAAAGTGTGTCAAAATTTTTCACACCCCTTTTTGAAAGTGTGTCAAAATTTTTCACACCCCTTTTTGAAAGTGTGTCAACATTTTTCACACCGCTTTTTGAAAGTGTAAAAATTTTTCACACCGCTTTTTGAAAGTGTGTCAAAATTTTTCACACCCCTTTTTGAAAGTGTGTCACGATTTTTCACACCCCTTTTTGAAAGTGTGTCAAAATTTTTCACACCCCTTTTTGAAAGTGTGTCAACATTTTTCACACCGCTTTTTGAAAGTGTCAAAATTTTTCACACCGCTTTTTGAAAGTGTGTCAAAATTTTTCACACCCCTTTTTGAAAGTGTGTCACGATTTTTCACACCCCTTTTTGAAAGTGTGTCGAATTTTTTCACACCGCTTTTTGAAAGTGTGTCAAATTTTTTCACACTGCTTTTTGAAAGTGTGTCAACATTTTTCACACCGCTTTTTGAAAGTGTCAAAATTATTCACACCGCTTTTTGAAAGTGTGTCAAAATTTTTCACACCCCTTTTTGAAAGTGTGTCAACATTTTTCACACCCCGTTTTGAAAGTGTGTCAAAAATTTTCACACCCCTTTTTGAAAGTGTGTCAACATTTTTCACACCACTTTTTGAAAGTGTGTCAACATTTTTCACACCGCTTTTTGAAAGTGTGTCGAATTTTTTCACACCGCTTTTTGAAAGTGTGTCAAAATTTTTCACACCGCTTTTTGAAAGTGTGTCAAAATTTTTCACACCCCTTTTTGAAAGTGTGTCAAAATTTTTCACAACCCTTTTTGAAAGTGTGTCAACATTTTTCACACCCCTTTTTGAAAGTGTCAACATTTTTCACACCGCTTTTTGAAAGTGTCAACATTTTTCACACCTCTTTTTGAAAGTGTGTCAAAATTTTTCACACCCCTTTTTGAAAGTGTGTCAAAATTTTTCACACCCCTTTTTGAAAGTGTGTCAACATTTTTCACACCCCTTTTTGAAAGTGTCAAAAATTTTCACACCCCTTTTTGAAAGTGTGTCAACATTTTTCACACCTCTTTTTGAAAGTGTGTCAAAATTTTTCACACCGGTTTTTGAAAGTGTGTCAAAATTTTTCACACCTCTTTTTGAAAGTGTGTCAAAATTTTTCACACCGCTTTTTGAAAGTGTGTCAATATTTTTCACACCCTTTTTGAAATTGTGTCAACATTTTTCACACCCCTTTTTGAAAGTGTGTCAAAATTTTTCACACCCCTTTTTGAAAGTGTGTCAAAATATTTCACACCCCTTTTTGAAAGTGTGTCAAAATTTTTCACACCCCTTTTTGAAAGTGTGTCAACATTTTTCACACTCCTTTTTGAAAGTGTGTCAAAATTTGTCACACCCCTTTTTGAAAGTGTGTCAACATTTTTCACACCCGTTTGTCAAAATTTTTCACACCTCTTTTTGAAAGTGTGTAAAAATTTTTCACACCCCTTTTTGAAAGTGTGTCAACATTTTTCACACCGCTTTTTGAAAGTGTGTCAAAATTTTTCACACCGCTTTTTGAAAGTGTGTCAACATTTTTCACACCCCTTTTTGAAAGCGTGTCAACATTTTTCACACCCCTTTTTGAAAGTGTGTCAAAATTTTTCACACCCCTTTTTGAAAGTGTGTCAAAATTTTTCACACCCCTTTTTGAAAGTGTGTCAACATTTTTCACACCCCTTTTTGAAAGTGTGTCAACATTTTTCACACCGCTTTTTGAAAGTGTCAAAATTTTTCACACCTCTTTTTGAAAGTGTGTCAAAATTTTTCACACCCCTTTTTGAAAGTGTGTCAATATTTTTCACACCCCTTTTTGAAAGTGTGTCAACATTTTTCACAACCCTTTTTGAAAGTGTGTCATAATTTTTCACACCCCTTTTTGAAAGTGTGTCAACATTTTTCACACCCCTTTTTGAAAGTGTGTCAAAATTTTTCACACCCCTTTTTGAAAGTGTGTCAAAATTTTTTACACCCCTTTTTGAAAGTGTGTCAACATTTTTCACACCCCTTTTTGAAAGTGTGTCAAAAATGTTCACACCGCTTTTTGAAAGTGTGTCAAAATTTTTCACACCCCTTTTTGAAAGTGTGTCAACATTTTTCACACCCCTTTTTGAAAGTGTGTCAACATTTTTCAAACCCCTTTTTGAAAGTGTAAAAATTTTTCACACCGCTTTTTGAAAGTGTGTCAAAATTTTTCACACCCCTTTTTGAAAGTGTGTCACGATTTTTCACACCCCTTTTTGAAAGTGTGTCAAAATTTTTCACACCCCTTTTTGAAAGTGTGTCAACATTTTTCACACCGCTTTTTGAAAGTGTCAAAATTTTTCACACCGCTTTTTGAAAGTGTGTCAAAATTTTTCACACCCCTTTTTGAAAGTGTGTCACGATTTTTCACACCCCTTTTTGAAAGTGTGTCGAATTTTTTCACACCGCTTTTTGAAAGTGTGTCAAATTTTTTCACACTGCTTTTTGAAAGTGTGTCAACATTTTTCACACCGCTTTTTGAAAGTGTCAAAATTATTCACACCGCTTTTTGAAAGTGTGTCAAAATTTTTCACACCCCTTTTTGAAAGTGTGTCAACATTTTTCACACCCCGTTTTGAAAGTGTGTCAAAAATTTTCACACCCCTTTTTGAAAGTGTGTCAACATTTTTCACACCACTTTTTGAAAGTGTGTCAACATTTTTCACACCGCTTTTTGAAAGTGTGTCGAATTTTTTCACACCGCTTTTTGAAAGTGTCAAAATTTTTCACACCGCTTTTTGAAAGTGTGTCAAAATTTTTCACACCCCTTTTTGAAAGTGTGTCAAAATTTTTCACAACCCTTTTTGAAAGTGTGTCAACATTTTTCACACCCCTTTTTGAAAGTGTCAACATTTTTCACACCGCTTTTTGAAAGTGTCAAAATTTTTCACACCTCTTTTTAAAAGTGTGTCAAAATTTTTCACACCCCTTTTTGAAAGTGTGTCAATATTTTTCACACCCCTTTTTGAAAGTGTGTCAAAATTTTTCACACCCCTTTTTGAAAGTGTGTCAAAATTTTTCACACGGCTTTTTGAAAGTGTGTCAAAATTTTTCACACCCCTTTTTGAAAGTGTGTCAACATTTTGCACACCCCTTTTTGAAAGTGTGTCAACATTTTTCACACCCCTTTTTGAAAGTGTGTCAAAAATTTTCACACCCCTTTTTGAAAGTGTGTCAACATTTTTCACACCTCTTTTTGAAAGTGTGTCAAAATTTTTCACACCGGTTTTTGAAAGTGTGTCAAAATTTTTCACACCTCTTTTTGAAAGTGTGTCAAAATTTTTCGCACCCCTTTTTGAAAGTGTGTCAATATTTTTCACACCCCTTTTTGAAAGTGTGTCAACATTTTTCACACCCCTTTTTGAAAGTGTGTCAAAAATTTTCACACCCCTTTTTGAAAGTGTGTCAACATTTTTCACACCTCTTTTTGAAAGTGTGTCAAAATTTTTCACACCGGTTTTTGAAAGTGTGTCAAAATTTTTCACACCTCTTTTTGAAAGTGTGTCAAAATTTTTCGCACCCCTTTTTGAAAGTGTGTCAATATTTTTCACACCCCTTTTTGAAAGTGTGTCAACATTTTTCACACCCCTTTTTGAAAGTGTGTCAAAATTTTTCACACCCCTTTTTGAAAGTGTGTCAAAATATTTCACACCCCTTTTTGAAAGTGTGTCAAAATTTTTCACACCCCTTTTTGAAAGTGTGTCAACATTTTTCACACCTCTTTTTGAAAGTGTGTCAAAATTTGTCACACCCCTTTTTGAAAGTGTGTCAACATTTTTCACACCCGTTTGTCAAAATTTTTCACACCTCTTTTTGAAAGTGTGTAAAAATTTTTCACACCCCTTTTTGAAAGTGTGTCAACATTTTTCACACCGCTTTTTGAAAGTGTGTCAAAATTTTTCACACCGCTTTTTGAAAGTGTGTCAACATTTTTCACACCCCTTTTTGAAAGTGTGTCAACATTTTTCACACCCCTTTTTGAAAGTGTGTCAAAATTTTTCACACCCCTTTTTGAAAGTGTGTCAACATTTTTCACACCCCTTTTTGAAAGTGTGTCAACATTTTTCACACCCCTTTTTGAAAGTGTGTCAACATTTTTCACACCGCTTTTTGAAAGTGTCAAAATTTTTCACACCGCTTTTTGAAAGTGTGTCAAAATTTCTCACACCCCTTTTTGAAAGTGTGTCAACATTTTTCACACCCCTTTTTAAAAGTGTGTCAACATTTTTCACACCCCTTTGTCAAAATTTTTCACACCCCTTTTTGAAAGTGTGTCAAATTTTTTCACACCGCTTTTTGAAAGTGTGTCAAAATTTTCCACACCCCTTTTTGAAAGTGTGTCAACATTTTTCACACCCCTTTTTAAAAGTGTGTCAACATTTTTTACACCCCTTTGTCAAAATTTGTCACACCCCTTTTTGAAAGTTTGTCAACATTTTTCACACCCCTTTGTCAAAATTTTTCACACCTCTTTTTTAAAGTGTGTCAAAATTTTTCACACCCCTTTTTGAAAGTGTGTCAACATTTTTCACACCCCTTTTTAAAGTGTGTCAAAAATTTTCACACCCCTTTTTGAAAGTGTGTCAACATTTTTCACACCCCTTTTTGAAAGTGTGTTAAAATTATCCACACCCCTTTTTGAAAGTGTGTCAACATTTTTCACACCGCTTTTTGAAAGTGTGTCAACATTTTTCACACCCCTTTTTGAAAGTGTGTCAAAATTTTTCACACCCCTTTTTGAAAGTGTGTCAACATTTTTCACACCCCTTTTTGAAAGTGTGTCAACATTTTTCACACCGCTTTTTGAAAGTGTGTCATAATTTTTCACACCCCTTTTTGAAAGTGTGTCAACATTTTTCACACCCCTTTTTGAAAGTGTGTCAAAATTTTTCACACCCCTTTTTGAAAGTGTGTCAAAATTTTTTACACCCCTTTTTGAAAGTGTGTCAACATTTTTCACACCCCTTTTTGAAAGTGTGTCAAAAATTTTCACACCCCTTTTTGAAAGTGTGTCAACATTTTTCACACCGCTTTTTGAAAGTGTCAAAATTATTCACACCGCTTTTTGAAAGTGTGTCAAAATTTTTCACACCGCTTTTTGAAAGTGTCAAAATTTTTCACACCTCTTTTTGAAAGTGTGTCAAAATTTTTCACACCCCTTTTTGAAAGTGTGTCAACATTTTGCACACCCCTTTTTGAAAGTGTGTTAAAATTTTTCACACCCCTTTTTGAAAGTGTGTCAACATTTTTCACACCCCTTTTTGAAAGTGTGTCAACATTTTTCACACCTCTTTTTGAAAGTGTGTCAAAATTTTTCACACCGCTTTTTGAAAGTGTGTCAAAATTTTTCACACCCCTTTTTGAAAGTGTGTCAACATTATTCACACCCCTTTTTGAAAGTGGGTCAACATTTTTCACACCGCTTTTTGAAAGTGTGTCTAATTTTTTCACACCGCTTTTTGAAAGTGTGTCAAAATTTTTCACACCGCTTTTTGAAAGTGTGTCAAAATTTTTCACACCCCTTTTTGAAAGTGTGTCAAAATTTTTCACACCCCTTTTTGAAAGTGTGTCAATATTTTTCACACCTCTTTTTGAAAGTGTGTCAAAATTTTTCACACCCCTTTTTGAAAGTGTGTCAACATTTTTCACACCCCTTTTTGAAAGTGTGTCAACATTTTTCACACCCCTTTTTGAAAGTGTGTCAACATTTTTCACACCCCTTTGTCAAAATTTTACACACCCCTTTTTGAAAGTGTGTCAACATTTTTCTCTCCTTTTTTTGAAAGTGTGTCAACATTTTTCACACCCCTTTTTGAAAGTGTGTCAAAATTTTTCACACCCCTTTTTGAAAGTGTGTCAAAATATTTCACACCCCGTTTAGAAAGTGTGTCAAAAATTTTCACACCCCTTTTTGAAAGTGTGTCAACATTTTTCACACCACTTTTTGAAAGTGTGTCAACATTTTTCACACCGCTTTTTGAAAGTGTGTCGAATTTTTTCACACCGCTTTTTGAAAGTGTGTCAAAATTTTTCACACCGCTTTTTGAAAGTGTGTCAAAATTTTTCACACCCCTTTTTGAAAGTGTGTCAAAATTTTTCACAACCCTTTTTGAAAGTGTGTCAACATTTTTCACACCCCTTTTTGAAAGTGTCAACATTTTTCACACCGCTTTTTGAAAGTGGGTCAACATTTTTCACACCGCTTTTTGAAAGTGTGTCGAATTTTTTCACACCGCTTTTTGAAAGTGTGTCAAAATTTTTCACACCGCTTTTTGAAAGTGTGTCAAAATTTTTCACACCCCTTTTTGAAAGTGTGTCAACATTTTTCACACCCCTTTTTGAAAGTGTGTCAATATTTTCCACACCTCTTTTTGAAAGTGTGTCAAAATTTTTCACACCCCTTTTTGAAAGTGTGTCAAAATTTTACACACCCCTTTTTGAAAGTGTGTCAACATTTTTCTCTCCTTTTTTTGAAAGTGTGTCAACATTTTTCACACCCCTTTTTGAAAGTGTGTCAAAATTTTTCACACCCCTTTTTGAAAGTGTGTCAAAATATTTCACACCCCTTTTTGAAAGTGTGTCAAAATTTTTCACACCGCTTTTTGAAAGTGTGTCAAAATTTTTCACACCCCTTTTTGAAAGTGTGTCAACATTATTCACACCCCTTTTTGAAAGTGGGTCAACATTTTTCACACCGCTTTTTGAAAGTGTGTCGAATTTTTTCACACCGCTTTTTGAAAGTGTGTCAAAATTTTTCACACCGCTTTTTGAAAGTGTGTCAAAATTTTTCACACCCCTTTTTGAAAGTGTGTCAAAATTTTTCACACCCCTTTTTGAAAGTGTGTCAATATTTTTCACACCTCTTTTTGAAAGTGTGTCAAAATTTTTCACACCCCTTTTTGAAAGTGTGTCAACATTTTTCACACCCCTTTTTGAAAGTGTGTCAACATTTTTCACACCCCTTTTTGAAAGTGTGTCAACATTTTTCACACCCCTTTGTCAAAATTTTACACACCCCTTTTTGAAAGTGTGTCAACATTTTTCTCTCCTTTTTTTGAAAGTGTGTCAACATTTTTCACACCCCTTTTTGAAAGTGTGTCAACATTTTTCACACCCCTTTTTGAAAGTGTGTCAAAAATTTTCACACCCCTTTTTGAAAGTGTGTCAACATTTTTCACACCTCTTTTTGAAAGTGTGTCAAAATTTTTCACACCGGTTTTTGAAAGTGTGTCAAAATTTTTCACACCTCTTTTTGAAAGTGTGTCAAAATTTTTCGCACCCCTTTTTGAAAGTGTGTCAATATTTTTCACACCCCTTTTTGAAAGTGTGTCAACATTTTTCACACCCCTTTTTGAAAGTGTGTCAAAATTTTTCACACCCCTTTTTGAAAGTGTGTCAAAATATTTCACACCCCTTTTTGAAAGTGTGTCAAAATTTTTCACACCCCTTTTTGAAAGTGTGTCAACTTTTTTCACACCTCTTTTTGAAAGTGTGTCAAAATTTGTCACACCCCTTTTTGAAAGTGTGTCAACATTTTTCACACCCGTTTGTCAAAATTTTTCACACCTCTTTTTGAAAGTGTGTAAAAATTTTTCACACCCCTTTTTGAAAGTGTGTCAACATTTTTCACACCGCTTTTTGAAAGTGTGTCAAAATTTTTCACACCGCTTTTTGAAAGTGTGTCAACATTTTTCACACCCCTTTTTGAAAGTGTGTCAACATTTTTCACACCCCTTTTTGAAAGTGTGTCAAAATTTTTCACACCCCTTTTTGAAAGTGTGTCAAAATTTTTCACACCCCTTTTTGAAAGTGTGTCAACATTTTTCACACCCCTTTTTGAAAGTGTGTCAACATTTTTCACACCGCTTTTTGAAAGTGTCAAAATTTTTCACACCGCTTTTTGAAAGTGTGTCAAAATTTCTCACACCCCTTTTTGAAAGTGTGTCAACATTTTTCACACCCCTTTTTAAAAGTGTGTCAACATTTTTCACACCCCTTTGTCAAAATTTTTCACACCCCTTTTTGAAAGTGTGTCAAATTTTTTCACACCGCTTTTTGAAAGTGTGTCAAAATTTTCCACACCCCTTTTTGAAAGTGTGTCAACATTTTTCACACCCCTTTTTAAAAGTGTGTCAACATTTTTTACACCCCTTTGTCAAAATTTGTCACACCCCTTTTTGAAAGTTTGTCAACATTTTTCACACCCCTTTGTCAAAATTTTTCACACCTCTTTTTTAAAGTGTGTCAAAATTTTTCACACCCCTTTTTGAAAGTGTGTCAACATTTTTCACACCCCTTTTTAAAGTGTGTCAAAAATTTTCACACCCCTTTTTGAAAGTGTGTCAACATTTTTCACACCCCTTTTTGAAAGTGTGTTAAAATTATCCACACCCCTTTTTGAAAGTGTGTCAACATTTTTCACACCGCTTTTTGAAAGTGTGTCAACATTTTTCACACCCCTTTTTGAAAGTGTGTCAAAATTTTTCACACCCCTTTTTGAAAGTGTGTCAACATTTTTCACACCCCTTTTTGAAAGTGTGTCAACATTTTTCACACCCCTTTTTGAAATTGTGTCAACATTTTTCACACCCCTTTTTGAAAGTGTGTCAAAATTTTTCACACCCCTTTTTGAAAGTGTGTCAACATTTTTCACACCGCTTTTTGAAAGTGTGTCATAATTTTTCACACCCCTTTTTGAAAGTGTGTCAACATTTTTCACACCCCTTTTTGAAAGTGTGTCAAAATTTTTCACACCCCTTTTTGAAAGTGTGTCAAAATTTTTTACACCCCTTTTTGAAAGTGTGTCAACATTTTTCACACCCCTTTTTGAAAGTGTGTCAAAAATTTTCACACCCCTTTTTTGAAAGTGTGTCAAAATTTTTCACACCCCTTTTTGAAAGTGTGTCAAAATTTTTCACACCCCTTTTTGAAAGTGTGTCAACATTTTTCACACCGCTTTTTGAAAGTGTCAAAATTATTCGCACCGCTTTTTGAAAGTGTGTCAAAATTTTTCACACCCCTTTTTGAAAGTGTGTCAACATTTTTCACACCCCGTTTTGAAAGTGTGTCAAAAATTTTCACACCCCTTTTTGAAAGTGTGTCAACATTTTTCACACCACTTTTTGAAAGTGTGTCAACATTTTTCACACCGCTTTTTGAAAGTGTGTCGAATTTTTTCACACCGCTTTTTGAAAGTGTGTCAAAATTTTTCACACCGCTTTTTGAAAGTGTGTCAAAATTTTTCACACCCCTTTTTGAAAGTGTGTCAAAATTTTTCACAACCCTTTTTGAAAGTGTGTCAACATTTTTCACACCCCTTTTTGAAAGTGTCAACATTTTTCACACCGCTTTTTGAAAGTGTCAAAATTTTTCACACCTCTTTTTGAAAGTGTGTCAAAATTTTTCACACCCCTTTTTGAAAGTGTGTCAATATTTTTCACACCCCTTTTTGAAAGTGTGTCAAAATTTTTCACACCCCTTTTTGAAAGTGTGTCAAAATTTTTCACACGGCTTTTTGAAAGTGTGTCAAAATTTTTCACACCCCTTTTTGAAAGTGTGTCAACATTTTGCACACCCCTTTTTGAAAGTGTGTTAAAATTTTTCACACCCCTTTTTGAAAGTGTGTCAACATTTTTCACACCCCTTTTTGAAAGTGTGTCAACATTTTTCACACCCCTTTGTCAAAATTTTTCACACCTCTTTTTTAAAGTGTGTCAAAATTTTTCACACCCCTTTTTGAAAGTGTGTCAACATTTTTCACACCCCTTTTTAAAGTGTGTCAAAAATTTTCACACCTCTTTTTGAAAGTGTGTCAAAATTTGTCACACCCCTTTTTGAAAGTGTGTCAACATTTTTCACACCCGTTTGTCAAAATTTTTCACACCTCTTTTTGAAAGTGTGTAAAAATTTTTCACACCCCTTTTTGAAAGTGTGTCAACATTTTTCACACCGCTTTTTGAAAGTGTGTCAAAATTTTTCACACCGCTTTTTGAAAGTGTGTCAACATTTTTCACACCCCTTTTTGAAAGTGTGTCAACATTTTTCACACCCCTTTTTGAAAGTGTGTCAAAATTTTTCACACCCCTTTTTGAAAGTGTGTCAAAATTTTTCACACCCCTTTTTGAAAGTGTGTCAACATTTTTCACACCCCTTTTTGAAAGTGTGTCAACATTTTTCACACCGCTTTTTGAAAGTGTCAAAATTTTTCACACCGCTTTTTGAAAGTGTGTCAACATTTTTCACACCCCTTTTTGAAAGTGTGTCAAAATTTTTCACACCCCTTTTTGAAAGTGTGTCAACATTTTTCACACCCCTTTTTGAAAGTGTGTCAACATTTTTCACACCCCTTTTTGAAATTGTGTCAACATTTTTCACACCCCTTTTTGAAAGTGTGTCAAAATTTTTCACACCCCTTTTTGAAAGTGTGTCAACATTTTTCACACCGCTTTTTGAAAGTGTGTCATAATTTTTCACACCCCTTTTTGAAAGTGTGTCAACATTTTTCACACCCCTTTTTGAAAGTGTGTCAAAATTTTTCACACCCCTTTTTGAAAGTGTGTCAAAATTTTTTACACCCCTTTTTGAAAGTGTGTCAACATTTTTCACACCCCTTTTTGAAAGTGTGTCAAAAATTTTCACACCCCTTTTTGAAAGTGTGTCAAAATTTTTCACACCCCTTTTTGAAAGTGTGTCAAAATTTTTCACACCCCTTTTTGAAAGTGTGTCAACATTTTTCACACCGCTTTTTGAAAGTGTCAAAATTATTCGCACCGCTTTTTGAAAGTGTGTCAAAATTTTTCACACCCCTTTTTGAAAGTGTGTCAACATTTTTCACACCCCGTTTTGAAAGTGTGTCAAAAATTTTCACACCCCTTTTTGAAAGTGTGTCAACATTTTTCACACCACTTTTTGAAAGTGTGTCAACATTTTTCACACCGCTTTTTGAAAGTGTGTCGAATTTTTTCACACCGCTTTTTGAAAGTGTGTCAAAATTTTTCACACCGCTTTTTGAAAGTGTGTCAAAATTTTTCACACCCCTTTTTGAAAGTGTGTCAAAATTTTTCACAACCCTTTTTGAAAGTGTGTCAACATTTTTCACACCCCTTTTTGAAAGTGTCAACATTTTTCACACCGCTTTTTGAAAGTGTCAAAATTTTTCACACCTCTTTTTGAAAGTGTGTCAAAATTTTTCACACCCCTTTTTGAAAGTGTGTCAATATTTTTCACACCCCTTTTTGAAAGTGTGTCAAAATTTTTCACACCCCTTTTTGAAAGTGTGTCAAAATTTTTCACACGGCTTTTTGAAAGTGTGTCAAAATTTTTCACACCCCTTTTTGAAAGTGTGTCAACATTTTGCACACCCCTTTTTGAAAGTGTGTTAAAATTTTTCACACCCCTTTTTGAAAGTGTGTCAACATTTTTCACACCCCTTTTTGAAAGTGTGTCAACATTTTTCACACCTCTTTTTGAAAGTGTGTCAAAATTTTTCACACCGCTTTTTGAAAGTGTGTCAAAATTTTTCACACCCCTTTTTGAAAGTGTGTCAACATTATTCACACCCCTTTTTGAAAGTGGGTCAACATTTTTCACACCGCTTTTTGAAAATGTGTCGAATTTTTTCACACCGCTTTTTGAAAGTGTGTCAAAATTTTTCACACCGCTTTTTGAAAGTGTGTCAAAATTTTTCACACCCCTTTTTGAAAGTGTGTCAAAATTTTTCACACCCCTTTTTGAAAGTGTGTCAATATTTTTCACACCTCTTTTTGAAAGTGTGTCAAAATTTTTCACACCCCTTTTTGAAAGTGTGTCAACATTTTTCACACCCCTTTTTGAAAGTGTGTCAACATTTTTCACACCCCTTTTTGAAAGTGTGTCAACATTTTTCACACCCCTTTGTCAAAATTTTACACACCCCTTTTTGAAAGTGTGTCAACATTTTTCTCTCCTTTTTTTGAAAGTGTGTCAACATTTTTCACACCCCTTTTTGAAAGTGTGTCAACATTTTTCACACCCCTTTTTGAAAGTGTGTCAAAAATTTTCACACCCCTTTTTGAAAGTGTGTCAACATTTTTCACACCTCTTTTTGAAAGTGTGTCAAAATTTTTCACACCGGTTTTTGAAAGTGTGTCAAAATTTTTCACACCTCTTTTTGAAAGTGTGTCAAAATTTTTCGCACCCCTTTTTGAAAGTGTGTCAATATTTTTCACACCCCTTTTTGAAAGTGTGTCAACATTTTTCACACCCCTTTTTGAAAGTGTGTCAAAATTTTTCACACCCCTTTTTGAAAGTGTGTCAAAATATTTCACACCCCTTTTTGAAAGTGTGTCAAAATTTTTCACACCCCTTTTTGAAAGTGTGTCAACATTTTTCACACCTCTTTTTGAAAGTGTGTCAAAATTTCTCACACCCCTTTTTGAAAGTGTGTCAACATTTTTCACACCCGTTTGTCAAAATTTTTCACACCTCTTTTTGAAAGTGTGTAAAAATTTTTCACACCCCTTTTTGAAAGTGTGTCAACATTTTTCACACCGCTTTTTGAAAGTGTGTCAAAATTTTTCACACCGCTTTTTGAAAGTGTGTCAACATTTTTCACACCCCTTTTTGAAAGTGTGTCAACATTTTTCACACACCTTTTTGAAAGTGTGTCAAAATTTTTCACACCCCTTTTTGAAAGTGTGTCAAAATTTTTCACACCCCTTTTTGAAAGTGTGTCAACATTTTTCACACCCCTTTTTGAAAGTGTGTCAACATTTTTCACACCGCTTTTTGAAAGTGTCAAAATTTTTCACACCGCTTTTTGAAAGTGTGTCAAAATTTCTCACACCCCTTTTTGAAAGTGTGTCAACATTTTTCACACCCCTTTTTAAAAGTGTGTCAACATTTTTCACACCCCTTTGTCAAAATTTTTCACACCCCTTTTTGAAAGTGTGTCAAATTTTTTCACACCGCTTTTTGAAAGTGTGTCAAAATTTTCCACACCCCTTTTTGAAAGTGTGTCAACATTTTTCACACCCCTTTTTAAAAGTGTGTCAACATTTTTTACACCCCTTTTTGAAAGTGTGTCAAAATTTTTCACACCCCTTTTTGAAAGTGTGTCAAAATTTTTCACACCCCTTTTTGAAAGTGTGTCAACATTTTTCACACCGCTTTTTGAAAGTGTCAAAATTTTTCACACCGCTTTTTGAAAGTGTGTCAAAATTTTTCACACCCCTTTTTGAAAGTGTGTCAACATTTTTCACACCCCTTTTTGAAAGTGTGTCAAAATTTTTCACACCCCTTTTTGAGAGTGTGTCAACATTTTTCACACCACGTTTTGAAAGTGTGTCAACATTTTTCAAACCGCTTTTTTAAAGTGTGTCGAATTTTTTCACACCGCTTTTTGAAAGTGTGTCAAATTTTTTCACACCGCTTTTTAAAGTGTGTCAAAATTTTTCACACCCCTTTTTGAAAGTGTGTCAACGTTTTTCACACCCCTTTTTGAAAGTGTGTCATCATTTTTCACACCCCTTTTTGAAAGTGTGTCAAAATTTTTCACACCCCTTTTTGAAAGTGTGTCAAAATTTTTCACACCCCTTTTTGAAAATGTGTCAAAATTTTTCACACCTCTTTTTGAAAGTGTGTCAAAATTTTTCACACCCCTTTTTGATTGTGTGTCAAAATTTTTCACACTCCCTTTTTGAAAGTGTGTCAAAATTTTTCACACGGCTTTTTGAAAGTGTGTCAAAATTTTTCACACCCCTTTTTGAAAGTGCGTCAACATTTTGCACACCCCTTTTTGAAAGTGTGTCAAAATTTTTCACACCCCTTTTTGAAAGTGTGTCAACATTTTTCACACCCCTTTTTGAAAGTGTGTCAAAATTTTTCACACCGCTTTTTGAAAGTGTGTCAAAATTTTTCACACCCCTTTTTGAAAGTGTGTCAACATTATTCACACCCCTTTTTGAAAGTGGGTCAAAATTTTTCGCACCTCTTTTTGAAAGTGCGTCAAAATTTTTCACACCCCTTTTTGAAAGTGTGTCAAAATTTTTCACACCGCTTTTTGAAAGTGTGTCAAAATTTTTCACACCGCTTTTTGAAAGTGTGTCAAATTTTTCACACCGCTTTTTGAAAGTGTGTCAAATTTTTTCACACCGCTTTTTAAAGTGTGTCAAAATTTTTCACACCCCTTTTTGAAAGTGTGTCAACATTTTTCACACCCCTTTTTGAAAGTGTGTCAAAATTTTTCACACCCCTTTTTGAAAGTGTGTCAAAATTTTTCACACCGCTTTTTGAAAATGTGTCAAAATTTTTCACACCTCTTTTTGAAAGTGTGTCAAAATTTTTCACACCCCTTTTTGAATGTGTGTCAAAATTTTTCACACTCCCTTTTTGAAAGTGTGTCAAAATTTTTCACACGGTTTTTTGAAAGTGTGTCAAAATTTTTCACACCCCTGTTTGAAAGTGTGTCAACATTTTGCACACCCCTTTTTGAAAATGTGTCAAAATTTTTCACACCCCTTTTTGAAAGTGTGTCAACATTTTTCACACCGCTTTTTGAAAGTGTCAAAATTTTTCACACCGCTTTTTGAAAGTGTGTCAAAATTTTTCACATCCCTTTTTGAAAGTGTGTCAACATTTTTCACACCTCTTTTTGAAAGTGTGTTAAAATTTTCCACAGCCCTTTTTGAAAGTGTCTCAACATTTTTCACACCCCTTTTTGAAAGTGTGTCAACATTTTTCACACCCCTTTTTGAAAGTGTGTCAAAATTTTTCACACCCCTTTTTGAAAGTGTGTCAACATTTTTCACACCCCTTTTTGAAAGTGTGTCAACAATTTTCACACCCCTTTTTGAAATTGTGTCAACATTTTTCACACCCCTTTTTGAAAGTGTGTCAAAATTTTTCACACCCCTTTTTGAAAGTGTGTCAACATTTTTCACACCGCTTTTTGAAAGTGTGTCATAATTTTTCACACCCCTTTTTGAAAGTGTGTTAACATTTTTCACAGCCCTTTTTGAAAGTGTGTCAAAATTTTTCACACCCCTTTTTGAAAGTGTGTCAAAATTTTTTACACCCCTTTTTGAAAGTGTGTCAACATTTTTCACACCCCTTTTTGAAAGTGTGTCAAAATTTTTCACACCCCTTTTTGAAAGTGTGTCAAAATTTTTCACACCCCTTTTTGAAAGTGTGCCAAAATTTTTCACACCCCTTTTTGAAAGTGTGTCAACATTTTTCACACCGCTTTTTGAAAGTGTCAAAATTTTTCACACCGCTTTTTGAAAGTGTGTCAAAATTTTTCACACCCCTTTTTGAAAGTGTGTCACGATTTTTCACACCCCTTTTTGAAAGTGTGTCAAAATTTTTCACACCCCTTTTTGCAAGTGTGTCAATATTTTTCACACCCCTTTTTGAAAGTGTGTCAAAATTTTTCACACCCCTTTTTGAAAGTGTGTCAACATTTTTCACACCACTTTTTGAAAGTGTGTCAACATTTTTCACACCCCTTTTTGAAAGTGGGTCAAAATTTTTCGCACCTCTTTTTGAAAGTGCGTCAAAATTTTTCACACCCCTTTTTGAAAGTGTGTCAAAATTTTTCACACCGCTTTTTGAAAATGTGTCAACATTTTTCACACCCCTTTGTCAAAATTTTTCACACCTCTTTTTTAAAGTGTGTCAAAATTTTTCACACCCCTTTTTGAAAGTGTGTCAACATTTTTCACACCCCTTTTTGAAAGTGTGTCAAAATTTTCCACACCCCTTTTTGAAAGTGTGTCAACATTTTTCACACCCCTTTTTAAAAGTGTGTCAACATTTTTCACACCCCTTTGTCAAAATTTCTCACACCCCTTTTTGAAAGTGTGTCAAATTTTTTCACACCGCTTTTTGAAAATGTGTCAACATTTTTCACACCCCTTTGTCAAAATTTTTCACACCTCTTTTTTAAAGTGTGTCAAAATTTTTCACACCCCTTTTTGAAAGTTTGTCAACATTTTTCACACCCCTATTTAAAGTGTGTCAAAAATTTTCACACCCCTTTTTGAAAGTGTGTCAACATTTTTCACACCCCTTTTTGAAAGTGTGTCAAAATTTTTCACACCCCTTTTTGAAAGTGTGTCAACATTTTTCACACCGCTTTTTGAAAGTGTGTCATAATTTTTCACACCCCTTTTTGAAAGTGTGTCAACATTTTTCACACCCCTTTTTGAAAGTGTGTCAAAATTTTTCACACCCCTTTTTGAAAGTGTGTCAAAATTTTTTACACCCCTTTTTGAAAGTGTGTCAACATTTTTCACACCCCTTTTTGAAAGTGTGTCTAAAATTTTCACACCCCTTTTTGAAAGTGTGTCAAAATTTTTCACACCCCTTTTTGAAAGTGTGTCAACATTTTTCACACCACTTTTTGAAAGTGTGTCAACATTTTTCACACCGCTTTTTGAAAGTGTGTCGAATTTTTTCAGACCGCTTTTTGAAAGTGTGTCAAATTTTTTCACACTGCTTTTTAAAGTGTGTCAAAATTTTTCACACCCCTTTTTGAAAGTGCGTCAACATTTTTCACACCCCTTTTTGAAAGTGTGTCAAAATTGTTCACACCCCTTTTTGAAAGTGTGTCAAAATTTTTTACACCCCTTTTTGAAAGTGTGTCAACATTTTTCACACCCCTTTTTGAAAGTGTGTCAAAAATTTTCACACCCCTTTTTGAAAGTGTGTCAAAATTTTTCACACCCCTTTTTGAAAGTGTGTCAAAATTTTTCACACCCCTTTTTGAAAGTGTGTCAACATTTTTCACACCGCTTTTTGAAAGTGTCAAAATTTTTCACACCGCTTTTTGAAAGTGTGTCAAAATTTTTCACACCCCTTTTTGAAAGTGTGTCAACATTTTTCACACCCCTTTTTGAAAGTGTGTCAAAATTTTTCACACCCCTTTTTGAGAGTGTGTCAACATTTTTCACACCACGTTTTGAAAGTGTGTCAACATTTTTCAAACCGCTTTTTTAAAGTGTGTCGAATTTTTTCACACCGCTTTTTGAAAGTGTGTCAAATTTTTTCACACCGCTTTTTAAAGTGTGTCAAAATTTTTCACACCCCTTTTTGAAAGTGTGTCAACGTTTTTCACACCCCTTTTTGAAAGTGTGTCATCGTTTTTCACACCCCTTTTTGAAAGTGTGTCAAAATTTTTCACACCCCTTTTTGAAAGTGTGTCAAAATTTTTCACACCCCTTTTTGAAAATGTGTCAAAATTTTTCACACCTCTTTTTGAAAGTGTGTCAAAATTTTTCACACCCCTTTTTGAAAGTGTGTCAACATTTTTCACACCCCTTTTTGAAAGTGTGTCAAAATTTTTCACACCCCTTTTTGAAAATGTGTCAAAATTTTTCACACCTCTTTTTGAAAGTGTGTCAAAATTTTTCACACCCCTTTTTGAAAGTGTCTCAACATTTTTCACACCCCTTTTTGAAAGTGTGTCAACATTTTTCACACCCCTTTTTGAAAGTGTGTCAAAATTTTTCACACCCCTTTTTGAAAGTGTGTCAACATTTTTCACACCCCTTTTTGAAAGTGTGTCAACAATTTTCACACCCCTTTTTGAAATTGTGTCAACATTTTTCACACCCCTTTTTGAAAGTGTGTCAAAATTTTTCACACCCCTTTTTGAAAGTGTGTCAACATTTTTCACACCGCTTTTTGAAAGTGTGTCATAATTTTTCACACCCCTTTTTGAAAGTGTGTTAACATTTTTCACAGCCCTTTTTGAAAGTGTGTCAAAATTTTTCACACCCCTTTTTGAAAGTGTGTCAAAATTTTTTACACCCCTTTTTGAAAGTGTGTCAACATTTTTCACACCCCTTTTTGAAAGTGTGTCAAAAATTTTCACACCCCTTTTTGAAAGTGTGTCAAAATTTTTCACACCCCTTTTTGAAAGTGTGCCAAAATTTTTCACACCCCTTTTTGAAAGTGTGTCAACATTTTTCACACCGCTTTTTGAAAGTGTCAAAATTTTTCACACCGCTTTTTGAAAGTGTGTCAAAATTTTTCACACCCCTTTTTGAAAGTGTGTCACGATTTTTCACACCCCTTTTTGAAAGTGTGTCAAAATTTTTCACACCCCTTTTTGCAAGTGTGTCAATATTTTTCACACCCCTTTTTGAAAGTGTGTCAAAATTTTTCACACCCCTTTTTGAAAGTGTGTCAACATTTTTCACACCACTTTTTGAAAGTGTGTCAACATTTTTCACACCCCTTTTTGAAAGTGGGTCAAAATTTTTCGCACCTCTTTTTGAAAGTGCGTCAAAATTTTTCACACCCCTTTTTGAAAGTGTGTCAAAATTTTTCACACCGCTTTTTGAAAATGTGTCAACATTTTTCACACCCCTTTGTCAAAATTTTTCACACCTCTTTTTTAAAGTGTGTCAAAATTTTTCACACCCCTTTTTGAAAGTGTGTCAACATTTTTCACACCCCTTTTTGAAAGTGTGTCAAAATTTTCCACACCCCTTTTTGAAAGTGTGTCAACATTTTTCACACCCCTTTTTAAAAGTGTGTCAACATTTTTCACACCCCTTTGTCAAAATTTCTCACACCCCTTTTTGAAAGTGTGTCAAATTTTTTCACACCGCTTTTTGAAAATGTGTCAACATTTTTCACACCCCTTTGTCAAAATTTTTCACACCTCTTTTTTAAAGTGTGTCAAAATTTTTCACACCCCTTTTTGAAAGTTTGTCAACATTTTTCACACCCCTATTTAAAGTGTGTCAAAAATTTTCACACCCCTTTTTGAAAGTGTGTCAACATTTTTCACACCCCTTTTTGAAAGTGTGTCAAAATTTTTCACACCCCTTTTTGAAAGTGTGTCAACATTTTTCACACCGCTTTTTGAAAGTGTGTCATAATTTTTCACACCCCTTTTTGAAAGTGTGTCAACATTTTTCACACCCCTTTTTGAAAGTGTGTCAAAATTTTTCACACCCCTTTTTGAAAGTGTGTCAAAATTTTTTACACCCCTTTTTGAAAGTGTGTCAACATTTTTCACACCCCTTTTTGAAAGTGTGTCTAAAATTTTCACACCCCTTTTTGAAAGTGTGTCAAAATTTTTCACACCCCTTTTTGAAAGTGTGTCAACATTTTTCACACCACTTTTTGAAAGTGTGTCAACATTTTTCACACCGCTTTTTGAAAGTGTGTCGAATTTTTTCAGACCGCTTTTTGAAAGTGTGTCAAATTTTTTCACACTGCTTTTTAAAGTGTGTCAAAATTTTTCACACCCCTTTTTGAAAGTGCGTCAACATTTTTCACACCCCTTTTTGAAAGTGTGTCAAAATTGTTCACACCCCTTTTTGAAAGTGTGTCAAAATTTTTTACACCCCTTTTTGAAAGTGTGTCAACATTTTTCACACCCCTTTTTGAAAGTGTGTCAAAAATTTTCACACCCCTTTTTGAAAGTGTGTCAAAATTTTTCACACCCCTTTTTGAAAGTGTGTCAAAATTTTTCACACCCCTTTTTGAAAGTGTGTCAACATTTTTCACACCGCTTTTTGAAAGTGTCAAAATTTTTCACACCGCTTTTTGAAAGTGTGTCAAAATTTTTCACACCCCTTTTTGAAAGTGTGTCAACATTTTTCACACCCCTTTTTGAAAGTGTGTCAAAATTTTTCACACCCCTTTTTGAGAGTGTGTCAACATTTTTCACACCACGTTTTGAAAGTGTGTCAACATTTTTCAAACCGCTTTTTTAAAGTGTGTCGAATTTTTTCACACCGCTTTTTGAAAGTGTGTCAAATTTTTTCACACCGCTTTTTAAAGTGTGTCAAAATTTTTCACACCCCTTTTTGAAAGTGTGTCAACGTTTTTCACACCCCTTTTTGAAAGTGTGTCATCGTTTTTCACACCCCTTTTTGAAAGTGTGTCATCGTTTTTCACACCCCTTTTTGAAAATGTGTCAAAATTTTTCACACCTCTTTTTGAAAGTGTGTCAAAATTTTTCACACCCCTTTTTGATTGTGTGTCAAAATTTTTCACACTCCCTTTTTGAAAGTGTGTCAAAATTTTTCACACGGCTTTTTGAAAGTGTGTCAAAATTTTTCACACCTCTTTTTGAAAGTGCGTCAACATTTTGCACACCCCTTTTTGAAAGTGTGTCAAAATTTTTCACACCCCTTTTTGAAAGTGTGTCAACATTTTTCACACCCCTTTTTGAAAGTGTGTCAACATTTTTCACACCTCTTTTTGAAAGTGTGTCAAAATTTTTCACACCGCTTTTTGAAAGTGTGTCAAAATTTTTCACACCCCTTTTTGAAAGTGTGTCAACATTATTCACACCCCTTTTTGAAAGTGGGTCAAAATTTTTCGCACCTCTTTTTGAAAGTGCGTCAAAATTTTTCACACCCCTTTTTGAAAGTGTGTCAAAATTTTTCACACCGCTTTTTGAAAGTGTGTCAAAATTTTTCACACCGCTTTTTGAAAGTGTGTCAAATTTTTCACACCGCTTTTTGAAAGTGTGTCAAATTTTTTCACACCGCTTTTTAAAGTGTGTCAAAATTTTTCACACCCCTTTTTGAAAGTGTGTCAACATTTTTCACATCCCTTTTTGAAAGTGTGTCAAAATTTTTCACACCCCTTTTTGAAAGTGTGTCAAAATTTTTCACACCGCTTTTTGAAAATGTGTCAAAATTTTTCACACCTCTTTTTGAAAGTGTGTCAAAATTTTTCACACCCCTTTTTGAATGTGTGTCAAAATTTTTCACACTCCCTTTTTGAAAGTGTGTCAAAATTTTTCACACGGCTTTTTGAAAGTGTGTCAAAATTTTTCACACCCCTGTTTGAAAGTGTGTCAACATTTTGCACGCCCCTTTTTGAAAATGTGTCAAAATTTTTCACACCCCTTTTTGAAAGTGTGTCAACATTTTTCACACCGCTTTTTGAAAGTGTCAAAATTTTTCACACCGCTTTTTGAAAGTGTGTCAAAATTTTTCACATCCCTTTTTGAAAGTGTGTCAACATTTTTCACACCTCTTTTTGAAAGTGTGTTAAAATTTTCCACAGCCCTTTTTGAAAGTGTCTCAACATTTTTCACACCCCTTTTTGAAAGTGTGTCAACATTTTTCACACCCCTTTTTGAAAGTGTGTCAAAATTTTTCACACCCCTTTTTGAAAGTGTGTCAACATTTTTCACACCCCTTTTTGAAAGTGTGTCAACAATTTTCACACCCCTTTTTGAAATTGTGTCAACATTTTTCACACCCCTTTTTGAAAGTGTGTCAAAATTTTTCACACCCCTTTTTGAAAGTGTGTCAACATTTTTCACACCTCTTTTTGAAAGTGTGTTAAAATTTTCCACAGCCCTTTTTGAAAGTGTCTCAACATTTTTCACACCCCTTTTTGAAAGTGTGTCAACATTTTTCACACCCCTTTTTGAAAGTGTGTCAAAATTTTTCACACCCCTTTTTGAAAGTGTGTCAACATTTTTCACACCCCTTTTTGAAAGTGTGTCAACAATTTTCACACCCCTTTTTGAAATTGTGTCAACATTTTTCACACCCCTTTTTGAAAGTGTGTCAAAATTTTTCACACCCCTTTTTGAAAGTGTGTCAAAATTTTTCACACCCCTTTTTGAAAGTGTGTCAACATTATTCACACCCCTTTTTGAAAGTGGGTCAAAATTTTTCGCACCTCTTTTTGAAAGTGCGTCAAAATTTTTCACACCCCTTTTTGAAAGTGTGTCAAAATTTTTCACACCGCTTTTTGAAAGTGTGTCAAAATTTTTCACACCGCTTTTTGAAAGTGTGTCAAATTTTTCACACCGCTTTTTGAAAGTGTGTCAAATTTTTTCACACCGCTTTTTAAAGTGTGTCAAAATTTTTCACACCCCTTTTTGAAAGTGTGTCAACATTTTTCACACCCCTTTTTGAAAGTGTGTCAAAATTTTTCACACCCCTTTTTGAAAGTGTGTCAAAATTTTTCACACCGCTTTTTGAAAATGTGTCAAAATTTTTCACACCTCTTTTTGAAAGTGTGTCAAAATTTTTCACACCCCTTTTTGAATGTGTGTCAAAATTTTTCACACTCCCTTTTTGAAAGTGTGTCAAAATTTTTCACACGGTTTTTTGAAAGTGTGTCAAAATTTTTCACACCCCTGTTTGAAAGTGTGTCAACATTTTGCACACCCCTTTTTGAAAATGTGTCAAAATTTTTCACACCCCTTTTTGAAAGTGTGTCAACATTTTTCACACCGCTTTTTGAAAGTGTCAAAATTTTTCACACCGCTTTTTGAAAGTGTGTCAAAATTTTTCACATCCCTTTTTGAAAGTGTGTCAACATTTTTCACACCTCTTTTTGAAAGTGTGTTAAAATTTTCCACAGCCCTTTTTGAAAGTGTCTCAACATTTTTCACACCCCTTTTTGAAAGTGTGTCAACATTTTTCACACCCCTTTTTGAAAGTGTGTCAAAATTTTTCACACCCCTTTTTGAAAGTGTGTCAACATTTTTCACACCCCTTTTTGAAAGTGTGTCAACAATTTTCACACCCCTTTTTGAAATTGTGTCAACATTTTTCACACCCCTTTTTGAAAGTGTGTCAAAATTTTTCACACCCCTTTTTGAAAGTGTGTCAACATTTTTCACACCGCTTTTTGAAAGTGTGTCATAATTTTTCACACCCCTTTTTGAAAGTGTGTTAACATTTTTCACAGCCCTTTTTGAAAGTGTGTCAAAATTTTTCACACCCCTTTTTGAAAGTGTGTCAAAATTTTTTACACCCCTTTTTGAAAGTGTGTCAACATTTTTCACACCCCTTTTTGAAAGTGTGTCAAAAATTTTCACACCCCTTTTTGAAAGTGTGTCAAAATTTTTCACACCCCTTTTTGCAAGTGTGTCAATATTTTTCACACCCCCTTTTTGAAAGTGTGCCAAAATTTTTCACACCCCTTTTTGAAAGTGTGTCAACATTTTTCACACCGCTTTTTGAAAGTGTCAAAATTTTTCACACCGCTTTTTGACAGTGTGTCAAAATTTTTCACACCCCCTTTTTCAAAGTGTGTCAAAATTTTTCACACCCCTTTTTGAATGTGTGTCAACATTTTTCACACCGCTTTTTGAAAGTGTCAACATTTTTCACACCGCTTTTTGAAAGTGTGTCAAAATTTTCCACACCCCTTTTTGAAAGTGTGTCAACATTTTTCACACCCCTTTTTAAAAGTGTGTCAACATTTTTCACACCCCTTTGTCAAAATTTTTCACACCTCTTTTTTAAAGTGTGTCAAAATTTTTCACACCCCTTTTTGAAAGTTTGTCAACATTTTTCACACCCCTATTTAAAGTGTGTCAAAAATTTTCACACTCCTTTTTGAAAGTGTGTCAACATTTTTCACACCCCTTTTTGAAAGTGTGTCAAAATTTTTCACACCCCTTTTTGAAAGTGTGTCAACATTTTTCACACCGCTTTTTGAAAGTGTCAAAATTTTTCACACCGCTTTTTGAAAGTGTGTCAAAATTTTCCACACCCCTTTTTGAAAGTGTGTCAACATTTTTCACACCCCTTTTTAAAAGTGTGTCAACATTTTTCACACCCCTTTGTCAAAATTTTTCACACCCCTTTTTGAAAGTGTGTCAAATTTTTTCACACCGCTTTTTGAAAGTGTGTCAAAATTTTTCACACCGCTTTTTGAAAGTGTGTCAACATTTTTCACACCGCTTTTTGAAAGTGTGTCAACATTTTTCACACCCCTTTTTGAAAGTGTGTCAACATTTTTCACACCCCTTTTTGAAAGTGTGTCAAAATTTTTCACACCCCTTTTTGAAAGTGTGTCAAAATTTTTCACACCCCTTTTTGAAAGTGTGTCAACATTTTTCACACCGCTTTTTGAAAGTGTCAAAATTTTTCACACCGCTTTTTGAAAGTGTGTCAAAATTTTTCACACCCCTTTTTGAAAGTGTGTCAAAATTTTCACACCCCTTTTTGAATGTGTGTCAACATTTTTCACACCGCTTTTTGAAAGTGTCAACATTTTTCACACCGCTTTTTGAAAGTGTGTCAAAATTTTCCACACCCCTTTTTGAAAGTGTGTCAACATTTTTCACACCCCTTTTTAAAAGTGTGTCAACATTTTTCACACCCCTTTGTCAAAATTGTTCACACCCCTTTTTGAAAGTGTGTCAAATTTTTTCACACCGCTTTTTGAAAGTGTGTCAAAATTTTTCACACCGCTTTTTGATAGTGTGTCAAAATTTATCACACCCCTTTTTGAAAGTGTGTCAACATTTTTCACACCCCTTTTTGAAAGTGTGTCAACATTTTTCACACCCCTTTTTGAAAGTGTGTCAAAATTTTTCACACCCCTTTTTGAAAGTGTGTCAACATTTTTCACACCGCTTTTTGAAAGTGTGTCAAAATTTTTCACACCCCTTTTTGAAAGTGTGTCAAAAATTTTCACACCGATTTTTGAAAGTGTGTCAAAATTTTTCACACCGGTTTTTGAAAGTGTGTCAAAATTTTTCACACCTCTTTTTGAAAGTGTGTCAAAATTTTTCACACCCCTTTTTGAAAGTGTGTCAATATTTTTCACACCCCTTTTTGAGAGTGTGTCAACATTTTTCACACCCCTTTTTGAAAGTGTGTCAAAATTTTTCACACCCCTTTTTGAAAGTGTGTCAAAATATTTCACACCCCTTTTTGAAAGTGTGTCAAAATTTTTCACACCTCTTTTAGAAAGTGTGTCAACATTTTTCACACCTCTTTTTGAAAGTGTGTCAAAATTTTTCACACCCCTTTTTGAAAGTGTGTCAACATTTTTCACACCCCTTTTTGAAAGTGTGTCAAAATTTTTCACACCCCTTTTTGAAAGTGTGTCAAAATTTTTCACACCCCATTTTGAAAGTGTGTCAACATTTTTCTCACCTCTTTTTGAAAGTGTGTCAAAATTTTTCACACCCCTTTTTGAAAGTGTGTCAACATTTTTCACACCTCTTTTTGAAAGTGTGTTAAAATTTTCCACACCCCTTTTTGAAAGTGTGTCAACATTTTTCACACCCCTTTTTGAAAGTGTGTCAACATTTTTCTCACCTCTTTTTGAAAGTGTGTCAACATTTTTCACACCCCTTTTTGAAAGTGTGTCAACATTTTTCACACCTCTTTTTGAAAGTGTGTTAAAATTTTCCACACCCCTTTTTGAAAGTGTGTCAACATTTTTCACACCCCTTTTTGAAAGTGTGTCAACATTTTTCACACCCCTTTTTGAAAGTGTGTCAAAATTTTTCACACCCCTTTTTGAAAGTGTGTCAACATTTTTCACACCCCTTTTTGAAAGTGTGTCAACATTTTTCACACGGCTTTTCGAAAGTGTGTCAAAATTTTTCACACCCCTTTTTGAAAGTGTGTCAACATTTTGCACACCCCTTTTTGAAAGTGTGTCAAAATTTTTCACACCCCTTTTTGAAAGTGTGTCAACATTTTTCACACCCCTTTTTGAAAGTGTGTCAACATTTTTCACACCTCTTTTTGAAAGTGTGTCAAAATTTTTCACACCGCTTTTTGAAAGTGTGTCAAAATTTTTCACACCCCTTTTTGAAAGTGTGTCAACATTATTCACACCCCTTTTTGAAAGTGGGTCAACATTTTTCACACCGCTTTTTGAAAGTGTGTCGAATTTTTTCACACCGCTTTTTGAAAGTGTGTCAAAATTTTTCACACCGCTTTTTGAAAGTGTGTCAAAATTTTTCACACCCCTTTTTGAAAGTGTGTCAAAATTTTTCACACCCCTTTTTGAAAGTGTCAAAATTTTTCACACCCCTTTTTGAAAGTGTGTCAACATTTTTCACACCCCTTTTTAAAAGTGTGTCAACATTTTTCACATCCCTTTGTCAAAATTTCTCACACCCCTTTTTGAAAGTGTGTCAAATTTTTTCACACCGCTTTTTGAAAATGTGTCAACATTTTTCACACCCCTTTGTCAAAATTTTTCACACCTCTTTTTTAAAGTGTGTCAAAATTTTTCACACCCCTTTTTGAAAGTTTGTCAACATTTTTCACACCCCTTTTTAAAGTGTGTCAAAAATTTTCACACCCCTTTTTGAAAGTGTGTCAACATTTTTCACACCCCTTTTTGAAAGTGTGTCAAAATTTTTCACACCCCTTTTTGAAAGTGTGTCAACATTTTTCACACCGCTTTTTGAAAGTGTCAAAATTTTTCACACCGCTTTTTGAAAGTGTGTCAAAATTTTCCACACCCCTTTTTGAAAGTGTGTCAACATTTTTCACACCCCTTTTTAAAAGTGTGTCAACATTTTTCACACCCCTTTGTCAAAATTTTTCACACCCCTTTTTGAAAGTGTGTCAAATTTTTTCACACCGCTTTTTGAAAGTGTGTCAAAATTTTTCACACCGCTTTTTGAAAGTGTGTCAACATTTTTCACACCGCTTTTTGAAAGTGTGTCAACATTTTTCACACCCCTTTTTGAAAGTGTGTCAACATTTTTCACACCCCTTTTTGAAAGTGTGTCAAAATTTTTCACACCCCTTTTTGAAAGTGTGTCAAAATTTTTCACACCCCTTTTTGAAAGTGTGTCAACATTTTTCACACCGCTTTTTGAAAGTGTCAAAATTTTTCACACCGCTTTTTGAAAGTGTGTCAAAATTTTTCACACCCCTTTTTGAAAGTGTGTCAAAATTTTTCACACCCCTTTTTGAATGTGTGTCAACATTTTTCACACCGCTTTTTGAAAGTGTCAACATTTTTCACACCGCTTTTTGAAAGTGTCAACATTTTTCACACCCCTTTTTAAAAGCGTGTCAACATTTTTCACACCCCTTTGTCAAAATTTTTCACACCCCTTTTTGAAAGTGTGCAAATTTTTTCACACCGCTTTTTGAAAGTGTGTCAAAATTTTTCACACCTCTTTTTGAAAGTGTGTCAAAATTTTTCACACCCCTTTTTGAAAGTGTGTCAATATTTTTCACACCCCTTTTTGAGAGTGTGTCAACATTTTTCACACCCCTTTTTGAAAGTGTGTCAAAATTTTTCACACCCCTTTTTGAAAGTGTGTCAAAATATTTCACACCCCTTTTTGAAAGTGTGTCAAAATTTTTCACACCTCTTTTTGAAAGTGTGTCAACATTTTTCACACCTCTTTTTGAAAGTGTGTCAAAATTTTTCACAGCCCTTTTTGAAAGTGTGTCAACATTTTTCACACCCCTTTTTGAAAGTGTGTCAAAATTTTTCACACCCCTTTTTGAAAGTGTGTCAAAATTTTTCACACCCCATTTTGAAAGTGTGTCAACATTTTTCTCACCTCTTTTTGAAAGTGTGTCAACATTTTTCACACCCCTTTTTGAAAGTGTGTCAACATTTTTCACACCTCTTTTTGAAAGTGTGTTAAAATTTTCCACACCCCTTTTTGAAAGTGTGTCAACATTTTTCACACCCCTTTTTGAAAGTGTGTCAACATTTTTCTCACCTCTTTTTGAAAGTGTGTCAACATTTTTCACACCCCTTTTTAAAAGTGTGTCAACATTTTTCACACCTCTTTTTGAAAGTGTGTTAAAATTTTCCACACCCCTTTTTGAAAGTGTGTCAACATTTTTCACACCCCTTTTTGAAAGTGTGTCAAAATTTTTCACACCCCTTTTTGAAAGTGTGTCAACATTTTTCACACCCCTTTTTGAAAGTGTGTCAACATTTTTCTCACCTCTTTTTGAAAGTGTGTCAACATTTTTCACACCCCTTTTTAAAAGTGTGTCAAAATTTTTCACACCCCTTTTTGAAAGTGTGTCAACATTTTTCACACCCCTTTTTGAAAGTGTGTCAACATTTTTCACACGGCTTTTTGAAAGTGTGTCAAAATTTTTCACACCCCTTTTTGAAAGTGTGTCAACATTTTGCACACCCCTTTTTGAAAGTGTGTCAAAATTTTTCACACCCCTTTTTGAAAGTGTGTCAACATTTTTCACACCCCTTTTTGAAAGTGTGTCAACATTTTTCACACCTCTTTTTGAAAGTGTGTCAAAATTTTTCACACCGCTTTTTGAAAGTGTGTCAAAATTTTTCACACCCCTTTTTGAAAGTGTGTCAACATTATTCACACCCCTTTTTGAAAGTGGGTCAACATTTTTCACACCGCTTTTTGAAAGTGTGTCGAATTTTTTCACACCGCTTTTTGAAAGTGTGTCAAAATTTTTCACACCGCTTTTTGAAAGTGTGTCAAAATTTTTCACACCCCTTTTTGAAAGTGTGTCAAAATTTTTCACACCCCTTTTTGAAAGTGTCAACATTTTTCACACCTCTTTTTGAAAGTGTGTCAAAATTTTTCACACCCCTTTTTGAAAGTGTGTCAAAATTTTTCACACCCCTTTTTGAAAGTGTGTCAACATTTTTCACACCCCTTTTTGAAAGTGTGTCAACATTTTTCACACCCCTTTGTCAAAATTTTACACACCCCTTTTTGAAAGTGTGTCAACATTTTTCTCTCCTTTTTTTGAAAGTGTGTCAACATTTTTCGCACCCCTTTTTGAAAGTGTGTCAACATTTTTCACACCCCTTTTTGAAAGTGTCAAAAATTTTCACACCCCTTTTTGAAAGTGTGTCAACATTTTTCACACCTCTTTTTGAAAGTGTGTCAAAATTTTTCACACCGGTTTTTGAAAGTGTGTCAAAATTTTTCACACCTCTTTTTGAAAGTGTGTCAAAATTTTTCACACCGCTTTTTGAAAGTGTGTCAATATTTTTCACACCCCTTTTTGAAATTGTGTCAACATTTTTCACACCCCTTTTTGAAAGTGTGTCAAAATTTTTCACACCCCTTTTTGAAAGTGTGTCAAAATATTTCACACCCCTTTTTGAAAGTGTGTCAAAATTTTTCACACCCCTTTTTGAAAGTGTGTCAACATTTTTCACACTCCTTTTTGAAAGTGTGTCAAAATTTGTCACACCCCTTTTTGAAAGTGTGTCAACATTTTTCACACCCGTTTGTCAAAATTTTTCACACCTCTTTTTGAAAGTGTGTAAAAATTTTTCACACCCCTTTTTGAAAGTGTGTCAACATTTTTCACACCGCTTTTTGAAAGTGTGTCAAAATTTTTCACACCGCTTTTTGAAAGTGTGTCAACATTTTTCACACCCCTTTTTGAAAGTGTGTCAACATTTTTCACACCCCTTTTTGAAAGTGTGTCAAAATTTTTCACACCCCTTTTTGAAAGTGTGTCAAAATTTTTCACACCCCTTTTTGAAAGTGTGTCAACATTTTTCACACCCCTTTTTGAAAGTGTGTCAACATTTTTCACACCGCTTTTTGAAAGTGTGAAAATTTTTCACACCTCTTTTTGAAAGTGTGTCAAAATTTTTCACACCCCTTTTTGAAAGTGTGTCAATATTTTTCACACCCCTTTTTGAAAGTGTGTCAACATTTTTCACACCCCTTTTTGAAAGTGTGTCATAATTTTTCACACCCCTTTTTGAAAGTGTGTCAACATTTTTCACACCCCTTTTTGAAAGTGTGTCAAAATTTTTCACACCCCTTTTTGAAAGTGTGTCAAAATTTTTTACACCCCTTTTTGAAAGTGTCAACATTTTTCACACCCCTTTTTGAAAGTGTGTCAAAAATTTTCACACCCCTTTTTGAAAGTGTGTCAAAATTTTTCACACCCCTTTTTGAAAGTGTGTCAAAATTTGTCACACCCCTTTTTGAAAGTTTGTCAACATTTTTCACACCCCTTTTTGAAAGTGTGTTAAAATTATCCACACCCCTTTTTGAAAGTGTGTCAACATTTTTCACACCCCTTTTTGAAAGTGTGTCAAAATTTTTCACACCCCTTTTTGAAAGTGTGTCAAATTTTTTCACACCGCTTTTTGAAAGTGTGTCAAAATTTTCCACACCCCTTTTTGAAAGTGTGTCAACATTTTTCACACCCCTTTTTAAAAGGGTGTCAACATTTTTTACACCCCTTTGTCAAAATTTGTCACACCCCTTTTTGAAAGTTTGTCAACATTTTTCACACCCCTTTTTGAAAGTGTGTCAAAATTTTTCACACCCCTTTTTGAAAGTGTGTCAACATTTTTCACACCCCTTTTTGAAAGTGTGTCAAAATTTTTCACACCCCTTTTTGAAAGTGTGTCAACATTTTTCACACCACTTTTTGAAAGTGTGTCAACATTTTTCACACCGCTTTTTGAAAGTGTGTCGAATTTTTTCACACCGCTTTTTGAAAGTGTGTCAAATTTTTTCACACTGCTTTTTAAAGTGTGTCAAAATTTTTCACACCCCTTTTTGAAAGTGCGTCAACATTTTTCACACCCCTTTTTGAAAGTGTGTCAAAATTGTTCACACCCCTTTTTGAAAGTGTGTCAAAATTTTTTACACCCCTTTTTGAAAGTGTGTCAACATTTTTCACACCCCTTTTTGAAAGTGTGTCAAAACTTTTCACACCCCTTTTTGAAAGTGTGTCAAAATTTTTCACACCCCTTTTTGAAAGTGTGTCAAAATTTTTCACACCCCTTTTTGAAAGTGTGTCAACATTTTTCACATCGCTTTTTGAAAGTGTCAAAATTTTTCACACCGCTTTTTGAAAGTGTGTCAAAATTTTTCACACCCCTTTTTGAAAGTGTGTCCACATTTTTCACACCCCTTTTTGAAAGTGTGTCAAAATTTTTCACACCCCTTTTTGAGAGTGTGTCAACATTATTCACACCCCTTTTTGAAATTGTGTCAACATTTTTCACACCCCTTTTTGAAAGTGTGTCAAAATTTTTCACACCCCTTTTTGAAAGTGTGTCAACATTTTTCACACCGCTTTTTGAAAGTGTGTCATAATTTTTCACACCCCTTTTTGAAAGTGTGTCAACATTTTTCACACCCCTTTTTGAAAGTGTGTCAAAATTTTTCACACCCCTTTTTGAAAGTGTGTCAAAATTTTTTACACCCCTTTTTGAAGTGTGTCAACATTTTTCACACCCCTTTTTGAAAGTGTGTCTAAAATTTTCACACCCCTTTTTGAAAGTGTGTCAAAATTTTTCACACCCCTTTTTGAAAGTGTGTCAAAATTTTTCACACCCCTTTTTGAAAGTGTGTCAAAATTTTTCACACCCCTTTTTGAAAGTGTGTCAACATTTTTCACACCCCTTTTTGAAAGTGTGTCAAAATTTTTCACACCCCTTTTTGAAAGTGTGTCAACATTTTTCACACCACTTTTTGAAAGTGTGTCAACATTTTTCACACCGCTTTTTGAAAGTGTGTCGAATTTTTTCAGACCGCGTTTTGAAAGTGTGTCAAATTTTTTCACACTGCTTTTTAAAGTGTGTCAAAATTTTTCACACCCCTTTTTGAAAGTGCGTCAACATTTTTCACACCCCTTTTTGAAAGTGTGTCAAAATTGTTCACACCCCTTTTTGAAAGTGTGTCAAAATTTTTTACACCCCTTTTTGAAAGTGTGTCAACATTTTTCACACCCCTTTTTGAAAGTGTGTCAAAAATTTTCACACCCCTTTTTGAAAGTGTGTCAAAATTTTTCACACCCCTTTTTGAAAGTGTGTCAAAATTTTTCACACCCCTTTTTGAAAGTGTGTCAACATTTTTCACACCGCTTTTTGAAAGTGTCAAAATTTTTCACACCGCTTTTTGAAAGTGTGTCAAAATTTTTCACACCCCTTTTTGAGAGTGTGTCAACATTTTTCACACCACGTTTTGAAAGTGTGTCAATATTTTTCAAACCGCTTTTTTAAAGTGTGTCGAATTTTTTCACACCGCTTTTTGAAAGTGTGTCAAATTTTTTCACACCGCTTTTTAAAGTGTGTCAAAATTTTTCACACCCCTTTTTGAAAGTGTGTCAACGTTTTTCACACCCCTTTTTGAAAGTGTGTCATCATTTTTCACACCCCTTTTTGAAAGTGTGTCAAAATTTTTCACACCCCTTTTTGAAAGTGTGTCAAAATTTTTCACACCGCTTTTTGAAAATGTGTCAAAATTTTTCACACCTCTTTTTGAAAGTGTGTCAAAATTTTTCACACCCCTTTTTGATTGTGTGTCAAAATTTTTCACACTCCCTTTTTGAAAGTGTGTCAAAATTTTTCACACGGCTTTTTGAAAGTGTGTCAAAATTTTTCACACCCCTTTTTGAAAGTGTGTCAACATTTTGCACACCCCTTTTTGAAAGTGTGTCAAAATTTTTCACACCCCTTTTTGAAAGTGTGTCAACATTTTTCACACCCCTTTTTGAAAGTGTGTCAACATTTTTCACACCTCTTTTTGAAAGTGTGTCAAAATTTTTCACACCGCTTTTTGAAAGTGTGTCAAAATTTTTCACACCCCTTTTTGAAAGTGTGTCAACATTATTCACACCCCTTTTTGAAAGTGGGTCAAAATTTTTCGCACCTCTTTTTGATAGTGCGTCAAAATTTTTCACACCGCTTTTTGAAAGTGTGTCAAATTTTTCACACCGCTTTTTGAAAGTGTGTCAAAATTTTTCACACCGCTTTTTGAAAGTGTGTCAAATTTTTCACACCGCTTTTTGAAAGTGTGTCAAATTTTTTTACACCGCTTTTTAAAGTGTGTCAAAATTTTTCACACCCCTTTTTGAAAGTGTGTCAACATTTTTCACACCCCTTTTTGAAAGTGTGTCAACATTTTTCACACCCCTTTTTGAAAGTGTGTCAAAATTTTTCACACCCCTTTTTGAAAGTGTGTCAAAATTTTTCACACCGCTTTTTGAAAATGTGTCAAAATTTTTCACACCTCTTTTTGAAAGTGTGTCAAAATTTTTCACACCCCTTTTTGAATGTGTGTCAAAATTTTTCACACTCCCTTTTTGAAAGTGTGTCAAAATTTTTCACACGGTTTTTTGAAAGTGTGTCAAAATTTTTCACACCCCTGTTTGAAAGTGTGTCAACATTTTGCACACCCCTTTTTGAAAATGTGTCAAAATTTTTCACACCCCTGTTTGAAAGTGTGTCAACATTTTTCACACCGCTTTTTGAAAGTGTCAAAATTTTTCACACCGCTTTTTGAAAGTGTGTCAAAATTTTTCACATCCCTTTTTGAAAGTGTGTCAACATTTTTCACACCTCTTTTTGAAAGTGTGTTAAAATTTTCCACAGCCCTTTTTGAAAGTGTCTCAACATTTTTCACACCCCTTTTTGAAAGTGTGTCAACATTTTTCACACCCCTTTTTGAAAGTGTGTCAAAATTTTTCACACCCCTTTTTGAAAGTGTGTCAACATTTTTCACACCCCTTTTTGAAAGTGTGTAAACAGTTTTCACACCCCTTTTTGAAATTGTGTCAACATTTTTCACACCCCTTTTTGAAAGTGTGTCAAAATTTTTCACACCCCTTTTTGAAAGTGTGTCAACATTTTTCACACCGCTTTTTGAAAGTGTGTCATAATTTTTCACACCCCTTTTTGAAAGTGTGTTAACATTTTTCACAGCCCTTTTTGAAAGTGTGTCAAAATTTTTCACACCCCTTTTTGAAAGTGTGTCAAAATTTTTTACACCCCTTTTTGAAAGTGTGTCAACATTTTTCACACCCCTTTTTGAAAGTGTGTCAAAAATTTTCACACCCCTTTTTGAAAGTGTGTCAAAATTTTTCACACCCCTTTTTGAAAGTGTGCCAAAATTTTTCACACCCCTTTTTGAAAGTGTGTCAACATTTTTCACACCGCTTTTTGAAAGTGTCAAAATTTTTCACACCGCTTTTTGAAAGTGTGTCAAAATTTTTCACACCCCTTTTTGAAAGTGTGTCACGATTTTTCACACCCCTTTTTGAAAGTGTGTCAAAATTTTTCACACCCCTTTTTGCAAGTGTGTCAATATTTTGCACACCCCTTTTTGAAAGTGTGTCAAAATTTTTCACACCCCTTTTTGAAAGTGTGTCAACATTTTTCACACCACTTTTTGAAAGTGTGTCAACATTTTTCACACCGCTTTTTGAAAGTGTGTCGAATTTTTTCACACCGCTTTTTGAAAGTGTGTCAAATTTTTTCACACTGCGTTTTAAAGTGTGTCAAAATTTTTCACACCCCTTTTTGAAAGTGCGTCAACATTTTTCACGCCCCTTTTTGAAAGTGTGTCAAAATTTTTCACTCCCCTTTTTGAAAGTGTGTCAAAATTTTTTACACCCCTTTTTGAAAGTGTGTCAACATTTTTCACACCCCTTTTTGAAAGTGTGTCAAAAATTTTCACACCCCTTTTTGAAAGTGTGTCAAAATTTTTCACACCCCTTTTTGAAAGTGTGTCAAAATTTTTCACACCCCTTTTTGAAAGTGTGTCAACATTTTTCACACCGCTTTTTGAAAGTGTCAAAATTTTTCACACCGCTTTTTGAAAGTGTGTCAAAATTTTTCACACCCCTTTTTGAAAGTGTGTCAACATTTTTCACACCCCTTTTTGAAAGTGTGTCAAAATTTTTCACACCCCTTTTTGAAAGTGTGTCAACATTTTTCAAACGACTTTTTGAAAGTGTGTCAACATTTTTCACACCGCTTTTTGAAAGTGTGTCGAATTTTTTCACACCGCTTTTTGAAAGTGTGTCAAATTTTTTCACACCGCTTTTTAAAGTGTGTCAACATTTTTCACACCCCTTTTTGAAAGTGTGTCAACGTTTTTCACACCCCTTTTTGAAAGTGTGTCAAAATTTTTCACACCTCTTTTTGAAAGTGTGTCAAAATTTTTCACACCCCTTTTTGAATGTGTGTCAAAATTTTTCACACTCCCTTTTTGAAAGTGTGCCAAATTTTTCACACGGCTTTTTGAAAGTGTGTCAAAATTTTTCACACCCCTTTTTGAAAGTGTGTCAACATTTTGCACACCCCTTTTTGAAAGTGTGTCAAAATTTTTCACACCCCTTTTTGAAAGTGTGTCAACATTTTTCACACCTCTTTTTGAAAGTGTGTCAAAATTTTTCACACCGCTTTTTGAAAGTGTGTCAAAATTTTTCACACCCCTTTTTGAAAGTGTGTCAACATTATTCACACCCCTTTTTGAAAGTGGGTCAAAATTTTTCACACCTCTTTTTGAAAGTGCGTCAAAATTTTTCACACCCCTTTTTGAAAGTGTTTATGTCCGATAGTCCATACTTCCCATCTTTGGCGACATAAACAGGATTGTTTAAGCGATGGAAAACTAGCAACAGAGGGCGCTGCCGCATAAAATAAAGCTTTTGATATTTTGACATTAAATTTTTGTTTTGTTTTATGTTTTATTTTTTCGCTTTTGTAACATCCACAAGGATGCATGTAATTTGTTTAAAAAAAAGATTAAAAGATTTGTGTAATAATTTATATTTGTAATAAATTAAAATTTATAAAACAAAATTAAAATCCTAAGTTGTGGAATAAATAAATGTATCCAATTGTGATCAATTTTGTTTACTAATAAGAAATAAAAAATTAAAAGATAAAATATATATTTATATAGATTTTTTTTTATGAAATAAACTGAAAACCATATACACAACTAAAAAAAGGAATTTGGGTTTTGCACTTATCAAAGACGGATACTTGTGAGTGAGTGGTAAAAACAAAAGGAAATCGTTCGTGTGCCCAAAAGAACGCAAAAGGAGAGTGTAGTTTTTTTTCCTATTATCGTGTTGGATTACAGTGCTAATTTGGTCCTTTTTCTTTATAGTGTTCCAATTGTGCTCGACAGTCGAAGACCATACTTTTTTTTGCTCTTCAACCCACCTATACAGTCCACGGATGTAACATTTGGTCCAATCGAACCGGATTTTGGAACTGTGTTTTTTTGCCTTTTTCGGTTGTGTGACCTTCATCTATAGCTTCAATGTAACCTTGAAATTATAAGGTAAAGTTGTTTTTGTTTCTTTTTTATTTTTTTGATTTTTTGGTGGTAATTTTATATACAAGTAAAGTTCTGTTAGAATGGACAACGAACTTTGCAAGTATATAAAATTTATAACAGTGCATATATTCACAAAGTGGTGTGTTATAACATCGATAGCAGTGGCACACTTTGTGAATTTAGTGGATACAAGAACCAGAATGTTCTTTTTATGCACTGTTATACCACTTTGTCTTGGCTTATAACAAAGTCAAATGTGACTGGGATGTCAAATTGTGGTGTGAATATCACAGTTGGGGAATCGATTTCAACCACCCAATTTGATATCGCTTATAAGTCAATAGTGGTGTTAAAATTGGTGATGGTGCGTTGGCTAAATAGCAAAGCACATCACCTTTTATAACAATTCTTGAAATCCACCGGTTATATGAAATAGACACCCATAAATGAGTGTTATTCGCTTCAATTGTTGATAGATCTGATGTTTTTTTTAGCAGATCTTTAAATAAATAAAAGGTTTAAATTTTCGGTAAAGTGAAGTAACACATTAAAATTTATTTATGGGTTGTCGTTTGTTTTATTTTTATCCTTATATTTATTCATTTTTGGAACCATTTTTATTTGTTGATAAAAATTGTTGAAAATTTCTTTATTTGTTATTTTTTTAATTTTAAATTTAATATATTTTAATACTTAATACAATTTGGCAATTTTTGTATACTATGCACATATATTTACGTATATATTCGGAATACAAAGTGAAAACGAGTAGGTTTTCGGTACTACCTTTTCATCTTTGTGTTTTGTTTAATATTCCTTTTTGATTGAGGAGAGATAACAAGTATCGGGTTATTGGCCATTAGGAATTCGTCCTGTTGGCATAGTTTCGCGAAGTGCGTAGTTTTTTTTTTTTGGAATATATGTCAGTTCATTGGACACACATATAGTGCTTTTGCGGCAGTACGTTGTCAGGGTGATCACGGTGATGTTTTGTTTGATTTTGGAAAATATTTTCGATTTCTTTTTGGTCGCGTGTCGCGGGATTAGTTACGATCGGGACATTTTCGAGTTTCGGTCAAGTTCAATTTATTATTTATTTAATTTTTGAAATTTTGTATTTTATTTCAATTTCGTTGGAAGAATCAGTGAGGAACAGAATCTCAACCTTTCTGTGGATTCTTTTTGGTTCCTACTTTTGTTGCTGTTAGTTAGCTGAAAATCTTCCTGTATTAATCCGTCGGTGCATAGGTATAATTATCGTTTTATACGGGCTCGGCTTATTATTCAGGTTGATGGTAGTAAAACAGTACAACCTGTGTATTGACTGTTTCGATGTTGGTCATAGGTTGAATGAATGCAGGCAAAATTTGGATTGTTCGGTCTGCGATTTGCGACATCACACTTTGCTGCACCGGGAGGTGTTTCGATCCTCTCGAGAGCTTGGAGTTTTCGATGCGACAAGTTCTGTTCGTGCAGCAAAGCTTGGTAGTGATGTGCAAAACTGTTTTACAGACAACTATGGCAGATTCTTTTAGCCAAGCCATAGTTGGTATTTGTCATCGAGGGCAAATATTTACAGCTAGGGCTCCGATAAACTCCCGTTCGCAAGCAACTTTTTATTTCGAAAAAGTTGCAGGGAAAATTTGGATTGCCAACAGCTCGAATGAACTTGTAATTCTTCCAACGAACCAAATATTTTCATAGATAACTTTTGCTACAGTGTCATGGTACCCCGAGGAAATAGAGGAGAAGTGAAGATGCCGAGGACCAGATAAACTGAAGGGTTAATTGAGCCACGACCATACCTGGTGGACGTGTGGAAATACTGGCCTTCCATTTTAACGGGCAATAGACCTAGTCCGTCTGTCCCTAGGAAGGTTGAGTTAGAAACTGAAGCATCGAAGAGGACAACCCGTTCACTAACCCAGTAAAATAATGGACCTCGTTCGTCCTAATAATCCACCAGTGGACCTAGTTCGTTCCATGGTCGTGAGAGCTGAAGACCTAGTTCGTCGGAAGCTCTAGTTCCAATTTAGTGGAGGAACAATAAGTCTCAAGAATTCGATACCCAATTTTAAACCATGACACTTATTCCTGACGGATCAGAGTTGGAACTGCTGCAAGATGTCAAGCTTTTAGTTTTCTATTGTTTTGAGATATGAAACTAATATGAAAGTATTTTTTCTTTTGATTTTATTTCTTTAGTCATTAGATGGAGGACATCCTTTTTAGTTGCAGTACTGCAAGGGCGCCGGTATGTTTATGTCTGATAGTCCATACTTCCCATCTTTGGCGACATAAACAGGATTGTTTAAGCGATGGAAAACTAGCAACAGAGGGCGCTGCCGCATAAAATAAAGCTTTTGATATTTTGACATTAAATTTTTGTTTTGTTTTATGTTTTATTTTTTCGCTTTTGTAACATCCACAAGGATGCATGTAATTTGTTTAAAAAAAGATTAAAAGATTTGTGTAATAATTTATATTTGTAATAAATTAAAATTTATAAATCAAAATTAAAATCCTAAGTTGTGGAATAAATAAATGTATCCAATTGTGATCAATTTTGTTTACTAATAAGAAATAAAAAATTAAAAGATAAAATATATATTTATATAGATAAAATATAGATTTTTTTTTATGAAATAAACTGAAAACCATATACACAACTAAAAAAAGGAATTTGGGTTTTGCACTTATCAAAGACGGATACTTGTGAGTGAGTGGTAAAAACAAAAGGAAATCGTTCGTGTGCCCAAAAGAACGCAAAAGGAGAGTGTAGTTTTTTTTTCTATTATCGTGTTGGAGTACAGTGCTAATTTGGTCCTTTTTCTTTATAGTGTTCCAATTGTGCTCGACAGTCGAAGACCATACTTTTTTTTGCTCTTCAACCCACCTATACAGTCCACGGATGTAACAGAAAGTGTGTCAACATTTTTCACACCGCTTTTTGAAAGTGTGTCGAACTTTTTCACACCGCTTTTTGAAAGTGTGTCAAAATTTTTCACACCCCTTTTTGAAAGTGTGTCAAAATTTTTCACACCCCTTTTTGAAAGTGTGTCAACATTTTTCACACCTCTTTTTGAAAGTGTGTCAAAATTTTTCACACCCCTTTTTGAAAGTGTGTCAAAATTTTTCACACCCCTTTTTGAAAGTGTGTCAACATTTTTCACACCCCTTTTTAAAGTGTGTCAAAATTTTTCACACCGGTTTTTGAAAGTGTCAAAATTTTTCACACCGCTTTTTGCAAGTGTGTCAACATTTTTCACACCCCTTTTTGAAAGTGTGTCAACATTTTTCACACTCTTTTGTCAAAATTTTTCACACCCCTTTTTGAAAGTGTGTCAACATTTTTCACACCCCTTTGTCAAAATTTTACACACCCCTTTTTGAAAGTGTGTCAACATTTTTCTCTCCTTTTTTTGAAAGTGTGTCAACATTTTTCACACCCCTTTTTGAAAGTGTGTCAACACTTTTCACACCCCTTTTTGAAAGTGTGTCAACATTTTTCACACCTCTTTTTGAAAGTGTGTCAAAATTTTTCACACCGGTTTTTGAAAGTGTGTCAAAATTTTTCACACCTCTTTTTGAAAGTGTGTCAAAATTTTTCACACCCCTTTTTGAAAGTGTGTCAATATTTTTCACACCCCTTTTTGAAAGTGTGTCAACATTTTTCACACCCCTTTTTGAAAGTGTGTCAAAATTTTTCACACCCCTTTTTGAAAGTGTGTCAAAATATTTCACACCCCTTTTTGAAAGTGTGTCAAAATTTTTCACACCCCTTTTTGAAAGTGTGTCAACATTTTTCACACCTCTTTTTGAAAGTGTGTCAAAATTTGTCACACCCCTTTTTGAAAGTGTGTCAACATTTTTCACACCCGTTTGTCAAAATTTTTCACACCTCTTTTTGAACGTGTGTAAAAATTTTTCACACCCCTTTTTGAAAGTGTGTCAACATTTTTCACACCGCTTTTTGAAAGTGTATCAAAATTTTTCACACCGCTTTTTGAAAGTGTGTCAACATTTTTCACACCCCTTTTTGAAAGTGTGTCAACATTTTTCACACCCCTTTTTGAAAGTGTGTCAACATTTTTCACACCCCTTTTTGAAAGTGTGTCAACATTTTTCACACCCCTTTTTGAAAGTGTGTCAACATTTTTCACACCGCTTTTTGAAAGTGTCAAAATTTTTTACACCTCTTTTTGAAAGTGTGTCAAAATTTTTCACACCCCTTTTTGAAAGTGTGTCAATATTTTTCACACCCCTTTTTGAAAGTGTGTCAACATTTTTCACACCCCTTTTTGAAAGTGTGTCAAAATTTTTCACACCCCTTTTTGAAAGTGTGTCAAAATATTTCACACCCCTTTTTGAAAGTGTGTCAAAATTTTTCACACCCCTTTTTGAAAGTGTGTCAACATTTTTCACACCTCTTTTTGAAAGTGTGTCAAAATTTGTCACACCCCTTTTTGAAAGTGTGTCAACATTTTTCACACCCGTTTGTCAAAATTTTTCACACCTCTTTTTGAAAGTGTGTAAAAATGTTTCACACCCCTTTTTGAAAGTGTGTCAACATTTTTCACACCGCTTTTTGAAAGTGTGTCAAAATTTTTCACACCGCTTTTTGAAAGTGTGTCAACATTTTTCACACCCCTTTTTGAAAGTGTGTCAACATTTTTCACACCCCTTTTTGAAAGTGTGTCAAAATTTTTCACACCCCTTTTTGAAAGTGTGTCAAAAATTTTCACACCCCTTTTTGAAAGTGTGTCAAAATATTTCACACCCCTTTTTGAAAGTGTGTCAAAATTTTTCACACCCCTTTTTGAAAGTGTGTCAACATTTTTCACACCCCTTTTTGAAAGTGTGTCAAAATTTTTTACACCCCTTTTTGAAAGTGTATGAGAATTTTTAACTTTATTTGTATTTTTATACCAAATGTTTATTTAACACAAAAGATTATAAAAGTTATTTGTTAAGAAAAGACTTCTGTTCGCAGCAAGGCAGTAAAAGTGATTTTAAAGTGTGTCAACATTTTTCACACCTCTTTTTGAAAGTGTGTCAAAATTTGTCACACCCCTTTTTGAAAGTGTGTCAACATTTTTCACACCCCTTTTTGAAAGTGTGTCAAAATTTTTCACAACCCTTTTTGAAAGTGTGTCAAAATTTTTCACACCCCTTTTTGAAAGTGTGTCAACATTTTTCTCACCTCTTTTTGAAAGTGTGTCAACATTTTTCACACCCCTTTTTGAAAGTGTGTCAACATTTTTCACACCCCTTTTTGAAAGTGTGTCAAAAATTTTCTCACCCCTTTTTGAAACTGTGTCAAAATTTTTCACACCCCTTTTTGAAAGTGTGTCAAAATTTTTTACACCCCTTTTTGAAAGTGTGTCAACACTTTTCACACCGCTTTTTGAAAGTGTCAAAATTTTTCACACCCCTTTTGAAAGTATGTCAAAATTTTTCACACCCCTTTTTGAAAGTGTGTCAACATTTTTCACACCCCTTTTTGAAAGTGTGTCAACATTTTTCACACCCCTTTTTGAAAGTGTGTCAACATTTTTCACACCCCTGTAGTGGAAACTTAATTAAAAGAGAAGTTTTATTTTGTTATAAGTGCGGCTCGATACGCACTAATAGAGCTTTATTATTTTATTGACTTCTTAAGGGAAAATATCCCTTCTTTTATACTAATTATTGGCTGATTCAGCATTTCCAAATCAGTCCCTTAATTCTAATACATTTCAATATTTACTTAATGCTATTATATAGGTTTGTACTTATGTTCTACAATATTACATTTGTTTGTGTGTATAATTATTACGGCACAAGTGGGAGCAATATGACACGTTGCTATACAACAGTCATAATTCCCACGGCAAAGTGTGAAGAGAGTCACACACGATCACAAGAACCGTAATACAACAACAACATACATTTTCCACACAATACGAAAACCAATGCGCCAGCGAACCGTCAATGAAATATCAAATGATCGTCGCATGTGCGCCTAACTATTGCGCTGTAGCGACGGTCAGCAACATTGTGTCAAGTGGCCGCTGCTCATATGCAATTGGATATTCTTTTGCTCGTGTACATTGTGTGAAAATAAAACATGAAATGTTGCGTTAGTACTGACGACTGTATAATCATGCTACACCTCCACCCCTTACAAGAATGTTCATATAACTTTTGTTTTATGGACATTCTTTTACACAACACAGTACAATGATTTTACGTCTATTTCTAATTTATATTAATAAACTTAGTATGATTAATAGTATTAATCTTAATTTAAAGTAATACAATTTTAATATTATTTCTAATTAAATTTTAATATTTATTTTGTTTTTTATGAATGTTTAGTGATAAGTTTACTTAGTAAAAAAAATAAAATTTATCTTAAATATTATTACATTTTTCTGGCCAGTTTAATGTCATTATTAAAACTATTTATTATATATCTTAAGTCTATTCTTATGAACTACTTGTTCTTTATTATTTTTCTTATCAACTATAGTTACATTATTTCTTAAATCTATGTTTTTAATTTTGTATGGACCTTTATATGATTCCTCTAGTTTATGTCCTATATTATTCCTAAGTAAAACTAAATCTCCTATTTTAAAATTATAATCTAATATATCCTTATCATAGTTATTCTTTTGCTTTATTTTATTTATTTCTAATAAACGTTTTGCTCTCTTAAGTGCAATTTCTAATCTAAATTTTGCTTCTTTTGCATAGTTATCTACATTGTATAGTGGTGTAATTGTGTCTACCTCATTGAAATCTTTGAAACTGTTTGGTATTTTGCTAAAAATCAATTCAAAAGGACAGTAATTATGTACAGTTGATGGTGTTGTATTAAAGCAATATGTAAAATACTTAAGCCATTCATCCCAGTCGTCCTTATCTACTGATATATACGAGCGTACGTATTCATTAAAAGTTCTATGACTTCTTTCTATCGTACCTAAAGTCTGGTGATGATGAGCTGTTGATGTTAGTTTCTCGATCTTCAACAGAGTGCACAATTCGTTTAATATTGAGTTTCTGTATTCTGTACCCATGTCCGTAATGAACGTCTTCATCGGGCCATAGGTAAGTATAAAATTCTCAAATATCGCTTTTGCGATAGTTTTTGCTGATTTGTCCGGTATTGGTATCGTTACTAGGTATTTAGTCAAGTCGCATATTAGCGTGACTGCGTACTCATTTCCATGTATTGATCTTGGAAATGGTCCAATTGTGTCTACATACACCGTATCAAACGGTTTGTTAGGTGTCTCTGTTATTATCATTGGACCTTCAACATGTTTGGTAGATTTCGCTATCTGAAATTTGTGACATGCTTTTACATATTTAGCTATGTCTTTTGTCATGTTTCTCCAGTAGTAGTATCTTTTTATCTTTTCAGCGGTTCTGTATATCCCGCAATGACCTCCTTCAATGGGGTCATAATGATATTTCAGCATAATATCAAGAATTGCCTTAGCATTCTTTCTTTCGATTACAGTTACTCTGTTTAATAGCGCTATTTTAATTTTTCTTAATATTTTATTGCCCGTGTCTTTAAAATCATTTATTGAGATAGATTCGAAAATCTTCTCACTAGGTGCTACTTGTAATTTATTGATATTTAATTTACTGGCCGCTTTCTCGAGCCTAGAGAAAAATTGTCCTAAGTCAAGTTTCTCTTTAGTAAATATATCATTTATATTTATGCTAGCTAATATTGATTTTCCCTTCTTTATGTAGCATTTATTGGGATAAATCTTTAATTTATAAAACTTTCTGACGTTACCATTCTTAATTGGTATATATATTTTGGGCTCATCTACGCTATCTTTTTTATGCTGATTATTTATTTCGCTACTGGTTTTTTGTTTAGTCATCGATCTTGTCGAGACTCTTAATACACACGATACCTTTTTATTTATGTTTTTGAAGTCCTCAATTGTAATTCGCGACAATGCGTCCGCGACATAGTTATCCTTTCTATACAAAGTCCATCTTTGTATCATTAACCTAGTAAAAGTAAATAGGTCCATTTACATATATTAATTTTAGAATCTATTTCTTAACAATTACTTTAAAATGCAAAACAAACATTTCACAATATCATATGAATTTACATATCAAATCAAATTAAAAACTTTATTAAATAACACCCTTTTGGGTTCTTATTCTTATATAAATTAAAAAAATCTATAAAAACTTTTTTTTTTTTTAATAACTTTTGTGTTATTAATTCTTTAGGTTTTATTCTAGAGGGATCTTATAATTTAAATTTATTATATTTTTCTTATTCAATTTATTATATTTTCTTATAATATACATATTTAGTAATCAAATTTATTATAATTAAAATTTATAAAAAAAATATTTTTTTTTTAATGTTTTCCAAGAGCGGTTAACGCTTTCTGGCCTATGGGGCGGCTGAACGCCCCACGTTTTAAGCTAAACTAATTTTTTTTTTTTATTTGTTACCACTCGGCTTCACTTTTATACTTTTTCATGTGGTGTAGTTGATCAATTTGATCCTCCTTTCGCTGTTGCATCTGCTGAGGCGTTTGTGATGAGGTAGTTTTGTAATAGTTGACGATTCTCTTGGCACCATTCGGCAAAATCTTACACTGGCCAGACTCCTTCGGGATCATATTATCCTCAATATGAATGGCAAAATCAAGTAGTAAATTCCAAGTCATGAGGACTGTCTCTTGGCCAGACAGTTTCTTCTTCGCAGCTGGTGGATACTTAGGCTGATCCACCAGGACAATAAATGATCAAATTGATTTAATTTATGGGTGCAAAATGTGTTGCACTCTTGTTTGTCCCTGCCAGGAGTGCCAATAAAAATTTAGCACTTCCTGGCAGGACCGCTGTTATATTCTGGGTGCTAATAAATGCAGCACTTCCAGAATACTGGCAGGATCGCCATGTAGTGGAAACTTAATTAAAAGAGAAGTTTTATTTTGTTATAAGTGCGGCTCGATACGCACTAATAGAGCTTTATTATTTTATTGACTTCTTAAGGGAAAATATCCCTTCTTTTATACTAATTATTGGCTGATTCAGCATTTCCAAATCAGTCCCTTAATTCTAATACATTTCAATATTTACTTAATGCTATTATATAGGTTTGTACATATGTTCTACAATATTACATTTGTTTGTGTGTATAATTATTACTTAATGCTATTATATAGGTTTGTACTTATGTTCTACAATATTACATTTGTTTGTGTGTATAATTATTACGGCACAAGTGGGAGCAATATGACACGCGCCTATTGTTGCTATACAACAGTCATAATTCCCACGGCAAAGTGTGAAGAGAGTCACACACGATCACAAGAACCGTAATACAATAACAACATACATTTTCCACACAATACGAAAACCAATGCGCCAGCGAACAGTCAATGAAATATCAAATGATCGTCGCATGTGCGCCTTACTATTGCGCTGTAGCAACGGTCAGCAACATTGTGTCAAGTGGCCGCTGCTCATATGCAATTGGATATTCTTTTGCTCGTGTACATTGTGTGAAAATAAAACATGAAATGTTGCGTTAGTACTGACGACTGTATAATCATGCTACACCCCTTTTTGAAAGTGTGTCAAAATTTTTCACACCCCTTTCTGAAAGTACGTCAACATTTTTCACACCGCTTTTTGAAAGTGTGTCAAAATTTATCACACCCCTTTTTGAAAGTGTGTCAAAATTTTTCACACCCCTTTTTGAAAGTGTGTCAACATTTTTCACTCCCCTTTTTTAAAGTGTGTCAAAATTTTTCACACCTCTTTTTGAAAGTGCGTCAAAATTTTTCACACCCCTTTTTGAAAGTGTGTCAACATTTTTCACTCGGCTTTTTGAAAGTGTGTCGAATTTTTTCACACCGCTTTTTGAAAGTGTGTCAAAATTTTTCACACCGCTTTTTGAAAGTGTGTCAACATTTTTCACACCTCTTTTTGAAAGTGTGTCAAAATTTTTCACACCCCTTTTTGAAAGTGTGTCAACATTTTTCACACCTCTTTTTGAAAGTGTATCAACATTTTTCACACCCCTTTTTGAAAGTGTGTCAACATTTTTCACACCGGTTTTTGAAAGTGTCAAAATTTTTCACACCGCTTTTTGAAAGTGTGTCAACATTTTTCACACCCCTTTTGAAAGTGTGTCAACATTTTTCACACCCCTTTGTCAAAAATTTTCACACCCCTTTTTGAAAGTGTGTCAACATTTTTCACACCCCTTTTTGAAAGTGTGTCAACATTTTTCACACCCCTTTGTCAAAATTTTTCACACCCCTTTTTGAAAGTGTGTCAACATTTAACTCTCCTCTTTTTGAAAGTGTGTCAAAATTTTCCACACCCCTTTTTGAAAGTGTGTCAACATTTTTCACACCCCTTTTTGAAAGTGTGTCAAAAATTTTCACACCCCTTTTTGAAAGTGTGTAAAAAATTTTCACACCTCTTTTTGAAAGTGTGTCAAAATTTTTCACACCGGTTTTTGAAAGTGTCAAAATTTTTCACACCTCTTTTTGAAAGTGTGTCAAAATTTTTCAAACCCCTTTTTGAAAGTGTGTCAATATTTTTCACACCCCTTTTTGAAAGTGTATCAAAATATTTCACACCCCTTTTTGAAAGTGTGTCAACATTTTGCACACCCCTTTTTCAAAGTGTGTCAACATTTTGCACACCCGTTTTTGAAAGTGTGTCAACATTTTTCACACCCCTTTTTGAAAGTGTGTCAACATTTTTTACACCCCTTTTTGAAAGTGTGTCAACATTTTTCACATCCCTTTTTGAAAGTGTGTCAACATTTTTCACACCCCTTTGTCAAAATTTTTCACACCTCTTTTTGAAAGTGTGTCAAAATTTTTTACACCCCTTTTTGAAAGTGTGTCAACATTTTTCACATCCCTTTTTGAAAGTGTGTCAAAATTTTTCACACCGCTTTTAGAAAGTGTGTCAAAATTTTTCACACCCCTTTTTGAAAGTGTGTCAACATTATTCACACCCCTTTTTGAAAGTGGGTCAACATTTTTCACACCTCTTTTTGAAAGTGCGTCAAAATTTTTCACACCCCTTTTTGAAAGTGTGTCAACATTTTTCACTCGGCTTTTTGAAAGTGTGTCGAATTTTTTCACACCGCTTTTTGAAAGTGTGTCAAAATTTTTCACACCGCTTTTTGAAAGTGTGTCAACATTTTTCACACCTCTTTTTGAAAGTGTGTCAAAATTTTTCACACCCCTTTTTGAAAGTGTGTCAACATTTTTCACACCTCTTTTTGAAAGTGTATCAACATTTTTCACACCCCTTTTTGAAAGTGTGTCAACATTTTTCACACCGGTTTTTGAAAGTGTCAAAATTTTTCACACCGCTTTTTGAAAGTGTGTCAACATTTTTCACACCCCTTTTGAAAGTGTGTCAACATTTTTCACACCCCTTTGTCAAAATTTTTCACACCGCTTTTTGAAAGTGTGTCAAAATTTTTTACACCCCTTTTTGAAAGTGTGTCAACATTTTTCACATCCCTTTTTGAAAGTGTGTCAACATTTTTCACACCCCTTTGTCAAAATTTTTCACACCTCTTTTTGAAAGTGTGTCAAAATTTTTCACACCCCTTTTTGAAAGTGTGTCAACATTTTGCACACCCCTTTTTGAAAGTGTGTCAAAATTTTTCACACCCCTTTTTGAAAGTGTGTCAACATTTTTCACACCGCTTTTTGAAAGTGTCAAAATTTTTCACACCGCTTTTTGAAAGTATGTCAAAATTTTTCACACCCCTTTTTGAAAGTGTGTCAACATTTTTCACACCTCTTTTTGAAAGTGTGTCAAAATTTTTCACACCCCTTTTTGAAAGTGTGTCAACATTTTTCACACCCCTTTTTGAAAGTGTGTCAACATTTTTCACACCCCTTTTTGAAAGTGTGTCAAAATTTTTCACACCCCTTTTTGAAAGTGTGTCAAAATTTTTCACACCCCATTTTGAAAGTGTGTCAACATTTTTCACACCCCTTTTTGAAAGTGTGTCAACATTTTTCACACCCCTTTTTGAAAGTGTGTCAACATTTTTCACACCCCTTTTTGAAAGTGTGTCAACATTTTTCACACCCCTTTTTGAAAGTGTGTCAACATTCTTCACACCGCTTTTTGAAAGAGTGTCAACATTTTTCACACCCCTTTTTGAAAGTGTGTCAAAATTTTTCACACCCCTTTTTGATTGTGGTCATAATTTTTCACACCCCTTTTTGAAAGTGTGTCAACATTTTTCACACCCCTTTTTGAAAGTGTGTCAAAATTTTTCACACCCCTTTTTGAAAGTGTGTCAAAATTTTTTACACCCCTTTTTGAAAGTGTATGAGAATTTTTAACTTTATTTGTATTTTTATACCAAATGTTTATTTAACACAAAAGATTATAAAAGTTATTTGTTAAGAAAAGACTTCTGTTCGCAGCAAGGCAGTAAAAGTAAGTGATTTTAAAAATATTCTTTTGAATAAGAAAAAACATTAAAAGAATCAAAAATATGTATAACGGTACTTAATCTCCTTTTTTGTTCTACTATCTAATAACAAACGCATATTACAGACTTACTAATATATGTATTAACTCAATGCTAAAAAACCAGTATTTTCATAATTTGCTGTGATATCACTTGTGATAAGTATATACAAAATAAATAACAACAACAACATGTTAATATGCGTGAAGTATTATGTACTGTTTACACTAGCATTGAAATTAAAAATAAGGAAAATTAAATAAATGAAGGAAAAATTAAGTAAATTATTAAATATAAAATACAAATATTATATTATTAAAGTTGTTCACCAACAGAAAGTGTGTCAACATTTTTCACACCTCTTTTTGAAAGTGTGTCAAAATATTTCACACCGCTTTTTGAAAGTGTGTCAAAATTTTTCACACCCCTTTTTGAAAGTGTGTCAACATTATTAAATTAAATATAAAATACAAATATTATATTATTAAAGTTGTTCACCAACATTCTCCCCCACTAAGGACGACAGTACTTAAACCAGGGAGGAATCATCGTTATCATGAAAACCAATGCGCCAGCGAACCGTCAATGAAATATCAAATGATCGTCGCATGTGCGCCTAACTATTGCGCTGCTCACTCATATGCAATTGGATATTCTTTTGCTCGTGTACATTGTGTGAAAATAAAACATGAAATGTTGCGTTAGTACTGACGACTGTATAATCATGCTACACCTCCACCCCTTACAAGAATGTTCATATAACTTTTGTTTTATGGACATTCTTTTACACAACACAGTACAATGATTTTACGTCTATTTCTAATTTATATTAATAAACTTAGTATGATTAATAGTATTAATCTTAATTTAAAGTAATACAATTTTAATATTATTTCTAATTAAATTTTAATATTTATTTTGTTTTTTATGAATGTTTAGTGATAAGTTTACTTAGTAAAAAAAAAAAAAATTTATCTTAAATATTATTACATTTTTCTGGCCAGTTTAATGTCATTATTAAAACTATTTATTATATATCTTAAGTCTATTCTTATGAACTACTTGTTCTTTATTATTTTTCTTATCAACTATAGTTACATTATTTCTTAAATCTATGTTTTTAATTTTGTATGGACCTTTATATGATTCCTCTAGTTTATGTCCTATATTATTCCTAAGTAAAACTAAATCTCGTATTTTAAAATTATAATCTAATATATCCTTATCATAGTTATTCTTTTGCTTTATTTTATTTATTTCTAATAAACGTTTTGCTCTCTTAAGTGCAATTTCTAATCTAAATTTTGCTTCTTTTGCATAGTTATCTACATTGTATAGTGGTGTAATTGTGTCTACCTCATTGAAATCTTTGAAACTGTTTGGTATTTTGCTAAAAATCAATTCAAAAGGACAGTAATTATGTACAGTTGATGGTGTTGTATTAAAGCAATATGTAAAATACTGAAGCCATTCATCCCAGTCGTCCTTATCTACTGATATATACGAGCGTACGTATTCATTAAAAGTTCTATGACTTCTTTCTATCGTACCTAAAGTCTGGTGATGATGAGCTGTTGATGTTAGTTTCTCGATCTTCAACAGAGTGCACAATTCGTTTAATATTGAGTTTCTGTATTCTGTACCCATGTCCGTAATGAACGTCTTCATCGGGCCATAGGTAAGTATAAAATTCTCAAATATCGCTTTTGCGATAGTTTTTGCTGATTTGTCCGGTATTGGTATCGTTACTAGGTATTTAGTCAAGACGCATATTAGCGTGACTGCGTACTCATTTCCATGTATTGATCTTGGAAATGGTCCAATTGTGTCTACATACACCGTATCAAACGGTTTGTTAGGTGTCTCTGTTATTATCATTGGACCTTCAACATGTTTGGTAGATTTCGCTATCTGACATTTGTGACATGCTTTTACATATTTAGCTATGTCTTTTGCCATGTTTCTCCAGTAGTAGTATCTTTTTATCTTTTCAGCGGTTCTGTATATCCCGCAATGACCTCCTTCAATGGGGTCATAATGATATTTCAGCATAATATCAAGAATTGCCTTAGCATTCTTTCTTTCGATTACGGTTACTCTGTTTAATAGCGCTATTTTAATTTTTCTTAATATTTTATTGCCCGTGTCTTTAAAATCATTTATTGAGATAGATTCGAAAATCTTCTCACTAGGTGCTACTTGTAATTTATTGATATTTAATTTACTGGCCGCTTTCTCGAGCCTAGAGAAAAATTGTCCTAAGTCAAGTTTCTCTTTAGTAAATATATCATTTATATTTATGCTAGCTAATATTGATTTTCCCTTCTTTATGTAGCATTTATTGGGATAAATCTTTAATTTATAAAACTTTCTGACGTTACTATTCTTAATTGGTATATATATTTTGGGCTCATCTACGCTATCTTTTTTATGCTGATTATTTATTTCGCTACTGGTTTTTTGTTTAGTCATCGATCTTGTCGAGACTCTTAATACACACGATAACTTTTTATTTATGTTTTTGAAGTCCTCAATTGTAATTCGCGACAATGCGTCCGCGACATAGTTATCCTTTCTATACAAAGTCCATCTTTGTATCATTAACCTAGTAAAAGTAAATAGGTCCATTTACATATATTAATTTTATAATCTATTTCTTAACAATTACTTTAAAATGCAAAACAAACATTTCACAATATCATATGAATTTACATATCAAATCAAATTAAAAACTTTATTAAATAACACCCTTTTGTCTTCTTATTCTTATATAAATTAAAAAAAATCTATAAAAACTTTTTTTTTTTTTAATAACTTTTGTGTTATTAATTCTTTAGGTTTTATTCTAGAGGGATCTTATAATTTAAATTTATTATATTTTTCTTATTCAATTTATTATATTTTCTTATAATATACATATTTAGTAATCAAATTTATTATAATTAAAATTTATAAAAAAAATATTTTTTTTTAATGTTTTCCAAGAGCGGTTAACGCTTTCTGGCCTATGGGGCGGCTGAACGCCCCAAGTTTTAAGCTAAACTAATTTTTTTTTTTTATTTGTTACCACTCGGCTTCACTTTTATCCTTTTTCATGTGGTGTAGTTGATCAATTTGATCCTCCTTTCGCTGTTGCATCTGCTGAGGCGTTTGTGATGAGGTAGTTTTGTAATAGTTGACGATTCTCTTGGCACCATTCGGCAAAATCTTACACTGGCCAGACTCCTTCGGGATCATATTATCCTCAATATGAATGGCAAAATCAAGTAGTAAATTCCAAGTCATGAGGACTGTCTCTTGGCCAGACAGTTTCTTCTTCGCAGCTGGTGGATACTTAGGCTGATCCACCAGGACAATAAATGATCAAATTGATTTAATTTATGGGTGCAAAATGTGTTGCACTCTTGTTTGTCCCTGCCAGGAGTGCCAATAAAAATTTAGCACTTCCTGGCAGGACCGCTGTTATATTCTGGGTGCTAATAAATGCAGCACTTCCAGAATACTGGCAGGGTCGCCATGTAGTGGAAACTTAATTAAAAGAGAAGTTTTATTTTGTTATAAGTGCGGCTCGATACGCACTAATAGAGCTTTATTATTTTATTGACTTCTTAAGGGAAAATATCCCTTCTTTTATACTAATTATTGGCTGATTCAGCATTTCCAAATCAGTCCCTTAATTCTAATACATTTCAATATTTACTTAATGCTATTATATAGGTTTGTACATATGTTCTACAATATTACATTTGTTTGTGTGTATAATTATTACTTAATGCTATTATATAGGTTTGTACTTATGTTCTACAATATTACATTTGTTTGTGTGTATAATTATTACGGCACAAGTGGGAGCAATATGACACGCGCCTATTGTTGCTATACAACAGTCATAATTCCCACGGCAAAGTGTGAAGAGAGTCACACACGATCACAAGAACCGTAATACAATAACAACATACATTTTCCACACAATACGAAAACCAATGCGCCAGCGAACAGTCAATGAAATATCAAATGATCGTCGCATGTGCGCCTTACTATTGCGCTGTAGCAACGGTCAGCAACATTGTGTCAAGTGGCCGCTGCTCATATGCAATTGGATATTCTTTTGCTCGTGTACATTGTGTGAAAATAAAACATGAAATGTTGCGTTAGTACTGACGACTGTATAATCATGCTACACCCCTTTTTGAAAGTGTGTCAAAATTTTTCACACCCCTTTCTGAAAGTACGTCAACATTTTTCACACCGCTTTTTGAAAGTGTGTCAAAATTTTTCACACCCCTTTTTGAAAGTGTGTCAAAATTTTTCACACCCCATTTTGAAAGTGTGTCAACATTTTTCTCACCTCTTTTTGAAAGTGTGTCAACATTTTTCACACCCCTTTTTGAAAGTGTGCCAACATTTTTCACACCTCTTTTTGAAAGTGTGTTAAAATTTTCCACACCCCTTTTTGAAAGTGTGTCAACATTTTTCACACCCCTTTTTGAAAGTGTGTCAACATTTTTCTCACCTCTTTTTGAAAGTGTGTCAACATTTTTCACACCCCTTTTTGAAAGTGTGTCAACATTTTTCACACCTCTTTTTGAAAGTGTGTTAAAATTTTCCACACCCCTTTTTGAAAGTGTGTCAACATTTTTCACACCCCTTTTTGAAAGTGTGTCAACATTTTTCACACCCCTTTTTGAAAGTGTGTCAAAATTTTTCACACCCCTTTTTGAAAGTGTGTCAACATTTTTCACACCCCTTTTTGAAAGTGTGTCAACATTTTTCACACGGCTTTTTGAAAGTGTGTCAAAATTTGTCACACCCCTTTTTGAAAGTGTGTCAACATTTTGCACACCCCTTTTTGAAAGTGTGTCAAAATTTTTCACACCCCTTTTTGAAAGTGTGTCAACATTTTTCACACCCCTTTTTGAAAGTGTGTCAACATTTTTCACACCTCTTTTTGAAAGTGTGTCAAAATTTTTCACACCGCTTTTTGAAAGTGTGTCAAAATTTTTCACACCCCTTTTTGAAAGTGTGTCAACATTATTCACACCCCTTTTTGAAAGTGGGTCAACATTTTTCACACCGCTTTTTGAAAGTGTGTCGAATTTTTTCACACCGCTTTTTGAAAGTGTGTCAAAATTTTTCACACCGCTTTTTGAAAGTGTGTCAAAATTTTTCACACCCCTTTTTGAAAGTGTGTCAAAATTTTTCACACCCCTTTTTGAAAGTGTGTCAACATTTTTCACACCTCTTTTTGAAAGTGTGTCAAAATTTTTCACACCCCTTTTTGAAAGTGTGTCAAAATTTTTCACACCCCTTTTTGAAAGTGTGTCAACATTTTTCACACCCCTTTTTGAAAGTGTGTCAACATTTTTCACACCCCTTTGTCAAAATTTTACACACCCCTTTTTGAAAGTGTGTCAACATTTTTCTCTCCTTTTTTTGAAAGTGTGTCAACATTTTTCGCACCCCTTTTTGAAAGTGTGTCAACATTTTTCACACCCCTTTTTGAAAGTGTCAAAAATTTTCACACCCCTTTTTGAAAGTGTGTCAACATTTTTCACACCTCTTTTTGAAAGTGTGTCAAAATTTTTCACACCGGTTTTTGAAAGTGTGTCAAAATTTTTCACACCGCTTTTTGAAAGTGTGTCAATATTTTTCACACCCCTTTTTGAAATTGTGTCAACATTTTTCACACCCCTTTTTGAAAGTGTGTCAAAATTTTTCACACCCCTTTTTGAAAGTGTGTCAAAATATTTCACACCCCTTTTTGAAAGTGTGTCAAAATTTTTCACACCCCTTTTTGAAAGTGTGTCAACATTTTTCACACCTCTTTTTGAAAGTGTGTCAAAATTTGTCACACCCCTTTTTGAAAGTGTGTCAAAATTTTTCACACCCGTTTGTCAAAATTTTTCACACCTCTTTTTGAAAGTGTGTAAAAATTTTTCACACCCCTTTTTGAAAGTGTGTCAACATTTTTCACACCGCTTTTTGAAAGTGTGCCAAAATTTTTCACACCGCTTTTTGAAAGTGTGTCAACATTTTTCACACCCCTTTTTGAAAGTGTGTCAACATTTTTCACACCCCTTTTTGAAAGTGTGTCAAAATTTTTCACACCCCTTTTTGAAAGTGTGTCAACATTTTTCACACCCCTTTTTGAAAGTGTGTCAACATTTTTCACACCGCTTTTTGAAAGTGTCAAAATTTTTCACACCTCTTTTTGAAAGTGTGACAAAATTTTTCACACCCCTTTTTGAAAGTGTGTCAATATTTTTCACACCCCTTTTTGAAAGTGTGTCAACATTTTTCACACCCCTTTTTGAAAGTGTGTCATAATTTTTCACACCCCTTTTTGAAAGTGTGTCAACATTTTTCACACCCCTTTTTGAAAGTGTGTCAAAATTTTTCACACCCCTTTTTGAAAGTGTGTCAAAATTTTTTACACCCCTTTTTGAAAGTGTGTCAACATTTTTCACACCCCTTTTTGAAAGTGTGTCAAAAATTTTCACACCCCTTTTTGAAAGTGTGTCAAAATTTTTCACACCCCTTTTTGAAAGTGTGTCAAAATTTTTCACACCCCTTTTTGAAAGTGTGTCAAAATTTTTCACACCGCTTTTTGAAAGTGTAAAAATTTTTCACACCGCTTTTTGAAAGTGTGTCAAAATTTTTCACACCCCTTTTTGAAAGTGTGTCACGATTTTTCACACCCCTTTTTGAAAGTGTGTCAAAATTTTTCACACCCCTTTTTGAAAGTGTGTCAACATTTTTCACACCGCTTTTTGAAAGTGTCAAAATTTTTCACACCGCTTTTTGAAAGTGTGTCAAAATTTTTCACACCCCTTTTTGAAAGTGTGTCACGATTTTTCACACCCCTTTTTGAAAGTGTGTCGAATTTTTTCACACCGCTTTAAGAGAGTGTGTCAAATTTTTTCACACTGCTTTTTGAAAGTGTGTCAACATTTTTCACACCGCTTTTTGAAAGCGTCAAAATTATTCACACCGCTTTTTGAAAGTGTGTCAAAATTTTTCACACCCCTTTTTGAAAGTGTGTCAACATTTTTCACACCCCGTTTTGAAAGTGTGTCAAAAATTTTCACACCCCTTTTTGAAAGTGTGTCAACATTTTTCACACCACTTTTTGAAAGTGTGTCAACATTTTTCACACCGCTTTTTGAAAGTGTGTCGAATTTTTTCACACCGCTTTTTGAAAGTGTGTCAAAATTTTTCACACCGCTTTTTGAAAGTGTGTCAAAATTTTTCACACCCCTTTTTGAAAGTGTGTCAAAATTTTTCACAACCCTTTTTGAAAGTGTGTCAACATTTTTCACACCCCTTTTTGAAAGTGTCAACATTTTTCACACCGCTTTTTGAAAGTGTCAAAATTTTTAACACCTCTTTTTGAAAGTGTGTCAAAATTTTTCACACCCCTTTTTGAAAGTGTGTCAATATTTTTCACACCCCTTTTTGAAAGTGTGTCAAAATTTTTCACACCCCTTTTTGAAAGTGTGTCAAAATTTTTCACACGGCTTTTTGAAAGTGTGTCAAAATTTTTCACACCCCTTTGTGAAAGTGTGTCAACATTTTGCACACCCCTTTTTGAAAGTGTGTTAAAATTTTTCACACCCCTTTTTGAAAGTGTGTCAACATTTTTCACACCCCTTTTTGAAAGTGTGTCAACATTTTTCACACCTCTTTTTGAAAGTGTGTCAAAATTTTTCACACCGCTTTTTGAAAGTGTGTCAAAATTTTTCACACCCCTTTTTGAAAGTGTGTCAACATTATTCACACCCCTTTTTGAAAGTGGGTCAACATTTTTCACACCGCTTTTTGAAAGTGTGTCGAATTTTTTCACACCGCTTTTTGAAAGTGTGTCAAAATTTTTCACACCGCTTTTTGAAAGTGTGTCAAAATTTTTCACACCCCTTTTTGAAAGTGTGTCAAAATTTTTCACACCCCTTTTTGAAAGTGTGTCAACATTTTTCACACCTCTTTTTGAAAGTGTGTCAAAATTTTTCACACCCCTTTTTGAAAGTGTGTCAAAATTTTTCACACCCCTTTTTGAAAGTGTGTCAACATTTGTCACACCCCTTTTTGAAAGTGTGTCAACATTTTTCACACCCCTTTGTCAAAATTTTACACACCCCTTTTTGAAAGTGTGTCAACATTTTTCTCTCCTTTTTTTGAAAGTGTGTCAACATTTTTCACACCCCTTTTTTAAAGTGTGTCAACATTTTTCACACCCCTTTTTGAAAGTGTGTCAAAAATTTTCACACCCCTTTTTGAAAGTGTGTCAACATTTTTCACACCTCTTTTTGAAAGTGTGTCAAAATTTTTCACACCGGTTTTTGAAAGTGTGTCAAAATTTTTCACACCTCTTTTTGAAAGTGTGTCAACATTTTTCACACCCCTTTTTGAAAGTGTGTCAATATTTTTCACACCCCTTTTTGAAAGTGTCAACATTTTTCACACCCCTTTTTGAAAGTGTGTCAAAATTTTTCACACCCCTTTTTGAAAGTGTGTCAAAATATTTCACACCCCTTTTTGAAAGTGTGTCAAAATTTTTCACACCCCTTTTTGAAAGTGTGTCAACATTTTTCACACCTCTTTTTGAAAGTGTGTCAAAATTTGTCACACCCCTTTTTGAAAGTGTGTCAACATTTTTCACACCCGTTTGTCAAAATTTTTCACACCTCTTTTTGAAAGTGTGTAAAAATTTTTCACACCCCTTTTTGAAAGTGTGTCAACATTTTTCACACCGCTTTTTGAAAGTGTGTCAAAATTTTTCACACCGCTTTTTGAAAGTGTGTCAACATTTTTCACACCCCTTTTTGAAAGTGTGTCAACATTTTTCACACCCCTTTTTGAAAGTGTGTCAAAATTTTTCACACCCCTTTTTGAAAGTGTGTCAAAATTTTTCACACCCCTTTTTGAAAGTGTGTCAAAATTTTTCACACCCCTTTTTGAAAGTGTGTCAACATTTTTCACACCGCTTTTTGAAAGTGTCAAAATTTTTCACACCGCTTTTTGAAAGTGTGTCAAAATTTCTCACACCCCTTTTTGAAAGTGTGTCAACATTTTTCACACCCCTTTTTAAAAGTGTGTCAACATTTTTCACACCCCTTTGTCAAAATTTTTCACACCCCTTTTTGAAAGTGTGTCAAATTTTTTCACACCGCTTTTTGAAAGTGTGTCAAAATTTTCCACACCCCTTTTTGAAAGTGTGTCAACATTTTTCACACCCCTTTTTAAAAGTGTGTCAACATTTTTTACACCCCTTTGTCAAAATTTGTCACACCCCTTTTTGAAAGTTTGTCAACATTTTTCACACCCCTTTGTCAAAATTTTTCACACCTCTTTTTTAAAGTGTGTCAAAATTTTTCACACCCCTTTTTGAAAGTGTGTCAACATTTTTCACACCCCTTTTTAAAGTGTGTCAAAAATTTTCACACCCCTTTTTGAAAGTGTGTCAACATTTTTCACACCCCTTTTTGAAAGTGTGTTAAAATTGTCCACACCCCTTTTTGAAAGTGTGTCAACATTTTTCACACCGCTTTTTGAAAGTGTGTCAACATTTTTCACACCCCTTTTTGAAAGTGTGTCAAAATTTTTCACACCCCTTTTTGAAAGTGTGTAAACATTTTTCACACCCCTTTTTGAAAGTGTGTCAACATTTTTCACACCCCTTTTTGAAATTGTGTCAACATTTTTCACACCCCTTTTTGAAAGTGTGTCAAAATTTTTCACACCCCTTTTTGAAAGTGTGTCAACATTTTTCACACCGCTTTTTGAAAGTGTGTCATAATTTTTCACACCCCTTTTTGAAAGTGTGTCAACATTTTTCACACCCCTTTTTGAAAGTGTGTCAAAATTTTTTACACCCCTTTTTGAAAGTGTGTCAACATTTTTCACACCCTTTTTTGAAAGTGTCAAAAATTTTCACACCCCTTTTTGAAAGTGTGTCAAAATTTTTCACACCCCTTTTTGAAAGTGTGTCAAAATTTTTCACACCCCTTTTTGAAAGTGTGTCAACATTTTTCATACCGCTTTTTGAAAGTGTCAAAATTTTTCACACCGCTTTTTGAAAGTGTGTCAAAATTTTTCACACCCCTTTTTGAAAGTGTGTCACGATTTTTCACACCCCTTTTTGAAAGTGTGTCAAAATTTTTCACACCCCTTTTTGAAAGTGTGTCAACATTTTTCACACCCCTTTTTGAAAGTGTGTCAAAATTTTTCACACCCCTTTTTGAAAGTGTGTCAACATTTTTCACACCACTTTTTGAAAGTGTGTCAACATTTTTCACACCGCTTTTTGAAAGTGTGTCAAATTTTTTCACACTGCTTTTTAAAGTGTGTCAAAATTTTTCACACCCCTTTTTGAAAGTGCGTCAACATTTTTCACACCCCTTTTTGAAAGTGTGTCAAAATTTTTCACTCTCCTTTTTGAAAGTGTGTCAAAATTTTTTACACCCCTTTTTGAAAGTGTGTCAACATTTTTCACACCCCTTTTTGAAAGTGTGTCAAAAATTTTCACACCCTTTTTGAAAGTGTGTCAAAATTTTTCACACCCCTTTTTGAAAGTGTGTCAAAATTTTTCACACCCCTTTTTGAAAGTGTGTCAACATTTTTCACACCGCTTTTTGAAAGTGTCAAAATTTTTCACACCGCTTTTTGAAAGTGTGTCAAAATTTTTCACACCCCTTTTTGAAAGTGTGTCAACATTTTTCACACCCCTTTTTGAAAGTGTGTCAAAATTTTTCACACCCCTTTTTGAAAGTGTGTCAACATTTTTCACACGACTTTTTGAAAGTGTGTCAACATTTTTCACACCGCTTTTTGAAAGTGTGTCGAATTTTTTCACACCGCTTTTTGAAAGTGTGTCAAATTTTTTCACACCGCTTTTTAAAGTGTGTCTAAATTTTTCACACCCCTTTTTGAAAGTGTGTCAACGTTTTTCACACCCCTTTTTGAAAGTGTGTCAAAATTTTTCACACCTCTTTTTGAAAGTGTGTCAAAATTTTTCACACCCCTTTTTGAATGTGTGTCAAAATTTTTCACACTCCCTTTTTGAAAGTGTGTCAAAATTTTTCACACGGCTTTTTGAAAGTGTGTCAAAATTTTTCACACCCCTTTTTGAAAGTGTGTCAACATTTTGCACACCCCTTTTTGAAAGTGTGTCAAAATTTTTCACACCCCTTTTTGAAAGTGTGTCAACATTTTTCACACCTCTTTTTGAAAGTGTGTCAAAATTTTTCACACCGCTTTTTGAAAGTGTGTCAAAATTTTTCACACCCCTTTTTGAAAGTGTGTTAACATTATTCACACCCCTTTTTGAAAGTGGGTCAAAATTTTTCACACCTCTTTTTGAAAGTGCGTCAAAATTTTTCACACCCCTTTTTGAAAGTGTGTCAACATTTTTCACACCGCTTTTTGAAAGTGTGTCGAACTTTTTCACACCGCTTTTTGAAAGTGTGTCAAAATTTTTCACACCCCTTTTTGAAAGTGTGTCAAAATTTTTCACACCCCTTTTTGAAAGTGTGTCAACATTTTTCACACCGCTTTTTGAAAGTGTGTCGAACTTTTTCACACCGCTTTTTGAAAGTGTGTCAAAATTTTTCACACCGCTCTTTGAAAGTGTGTCAAAATTTTTCACACCCCTTTTTGAAAGTGTGTCAAAATTTTTCACACCCCTTTTTGAAAGTGTGTCAACATTTTTCACACCTCTTTTTGAAAGTGTGTTAAAATTTTCCACAGCCCTTTTTGAAAGTGTCTCAACATTATTCACACCCCTTTTTGAAAGTGTGTCAACATTTTTCACACCGCTTTTTGAAAGTGTGTCATAATTTTTCACACCCCTTTTTGAAAGTGTGTCAACATTTTTCACACCCCTTTTTGAAAGTGTGTCAACATTTTTCACACCCCTTTTTGAAATTGTGTCAACATTTTTCACACCCCTTTTTGATAGTGTGTCAAAATTTTTCACACCCCTTTTTGAAAGTGTGTCAACATTTTTCACACCGCTTTTTGAAAGTGTGTCATAATTTTTCACACCCCTTTTTGAAAGTGTGTTAACATTTTTCACAGCCCTTTTTGAAAGTGTGTCAAAATTTTTCACACCCCTTTTTGAAAGTGTGTCAAAATTTTTTACACCCCTTTTTGAAAGTGTGTCAACATTTTTCACACCCCTTTTTGAAAGTGTGTCAAAAATTTTCACACCCCTTTTTGAAAGTGTGTCAAAATTTTTCACACCCCTATTTGAAAGTGTGCCAAAATTTTTCACACCCCTTTTTGAAAGTGTGTCAACATTTTTCACACCGCTTTTTGAAAGTGTAAAAATTTTTCACACCGCTTTTTGAAAGTGTGTCAAAATTTTTCACACCCCTTTTTGAAAGTGTGTCACGATTTTTCACACCCCTTTTTGAAAGTGTGTCAAAATTTTTCACACCCCTTTTTGCAAGTGTGTCAATATTTTTCACACCCCTTTTTGAAAGTGTGTCAAAATTTTTCACACCCCTTTTTGAAAGTGTGTCAACATTTTTCACACCACTTTTTGAAAGTGTGTCAACATTTTTACACCGCTTTTTGAAAGTGTGTCGAATTTTTTCACACCGCTTTTTGAAAGTGTGTCAAATTTTTTCACACTGCTTTTTAAAGTGTGTCAAAATTTTTCACACCCCTTTTTGAAAGTGCGTCAACATTTTTCACACCCCTTTTTGAAAGTGTGTCAAAATTTTTCACTCTCCTTTTTGAAAGTGTGTCAAAATTTTTTACACCCCTTTTTGAAAGTGTGTCAACATTTTTCACACCCCTTTTTGAAAGTGTGTCAAAAATTTTCACACCCCTTTTTGAAAGTGTGTCAAAATTTTTCACACCCCTTTTTGAAAGTGTGTCAAAATTTTTCACACCCCTTTTTGAAAGTGTGTCAACATTTTTCACACCGCTTTTTGAAAGTGTCAAAATTTTTCACACCGCTTTTTGAAAGTGTGTCAAAATTTTTCACACCCCTTTTTGAAAGTGTGTCAACATTTTTCACACCCCTTTTTGAAAGTGTGTCAAAATTTTTCACACCCCTTTTTGAAAGTGTGTCAACATTTTTCACACGACTTTTTGAAAGTGTGTCAACATTTTTCACACCGCTTTTTGAAAGTGTGTCGAATTTTTTCACACCGCTTTTTGAAAGTGTGTCAAATTTTTTCACACCGCTTTTTAAAGTGTGTCTAAATTTTTCACACCCCTTTTTGAAAGTGTGTCAACGTTTTTCACACCCCTTTTTGAAAGTGTGTCAAAATTTTTCACACCTCTTTTTGAAAGTGTGTCAAAATTTTTCACACCCCTTTTTGAATGTGTGTCAAAATTTTTCACACTCCCTTTTTGAAAGTGTGTCAAAATTTTTCACACGGCTTTTTGAAAGTGTGTCAAAATTTTTCACACCCCTTTTTGAAAGTGTGTCAACATTTTGCACACCCCTTTTTGAAAGTGTGTCAAAATTTTTCACACCCCTTTTTGAAAGTGTGTCAACATTTTTCACACCTCTTTTTGAAAGTGTGTCAAAATTTTTCACACCGCTTTTTGAAAGTGTGTCAAAATTTTTCACACCCCTTTTTGAAAGTGTGTTAACATTATTCACACCCCTTTTTGAAAGTGGGTCAAAATTTTTCACACCTCTTTTTGAAAGTGCGTCAAAATTTTTCACACCCCTTTTTGAAAGTGTGTCAACATTTTTCACACCGCTTTTTGAAAGTGTGTCGAACTTTTTCACACCGCTTTTTGAAAGTGTGTCAAAATTTTTCACACCGCTTTTTGAAAGTGTGTCAAAATTTTTCACACCCCTTTTTGAAAGTGTGTCAAAATTTTTCACACCCCTTTTTGAAAGTGTGTCAACATTTTTCACACCTCTTTTTGAAAGTGTGTCAAAATTTTTCACACCCCTTTTTGAAAGTGTGTCAAAATTTTTCACACCCCTTTTTGAAAGTGTGTCAACATTTTTCACACAACTTTTTGAAAGTGTGTCAACATTTTTCACACCGGTTTTTGAAAGTGTCAAAATTTTTCACACCGCTTTTTGAAAGTATGTCAACATTTTTCACACCCCTTTTTGAAAGTGTGTCAACATTTTCCACACTCCTTTGTCAAAATTTTTCACACCCCTTTTTGAAAGTGTGTCAACATTTTTCACACCCCTTTGTCAAAATTTTACACACCCCTTTTTGAAAGTGTGTCAACATTTTTCTCTCCTTTTTTTGAAAGTGTGTCAACATTTTTCACACCCCTTTTTGAAAGTGTGTCAACATTTTTCACACCCCTTTTTGAAAGTGTGTCAAAAATTTTCACACCCCTTTTTGAAAGTGTGTCAACATTTTTCACACCTCTTTTTGAAAGTGTGTCAAAATTTTTCACACCGGTTTTTGAAAGTGTGTCAAAATTTTTCACACCTCTTTTTGAAAGTGTGTCAAAATTTTTCACACCCCTTTTTGAAAGTGTGTCAATATTTTTCACACCCCTTTTTGAAAGTGTGTCAAAATTTTTCACACCCCTTTTTGAAAGTGTGTCAACATTTTTCACACCTCTTTTTGAAAGTGTGTCAAAATTTGTCACACCCCTTTTTGAAAGTGTGTCAACATTTTTCACACCCGTTTGTCAAAATTTTTCACACCTCTTTTTGAAAGTGTGTAAAAATTTTTCACACCCCTTTTTGAAAGTGTGTCAACATTTTTCACACCGCTTTTTGAAAGTGTATCAAAATTTTTCACACCGCTTTTTGAAAGTGTGTCAACATTTTTCACACCCCTTTTTGAAAGTGTGTCAACATTTTTCACACCCCTTTTTGAAAGTGTGTCAAAATTTTTCACACCCCTTTTTGAAAGTGTGTCAAAATTTGTCACACCCCTTTTTGAAAGTGTGTCAACATTTTTCACACCCCTTTTTGAAAGTGTGTCAACATTTTTCACACCGCTTTTTGAAAGTGTCAAAATTTTTCACACCTCTTTTTGAAAGTGTGTCAAAATTTTTCACACCCCTTTTTGAAAGTGTGTCAATATTTTTCACACCCCTTTTTGAAAGTGTGTCAACATTTTTCACACCCCTTTTTGAAAGTGTGTCAAAATTTTTCACACCCCTTTTTGAAAGTGTGTCAAAATATTTCACACCCCTTTTTGAAAGTGTGTCAAAATTTTTCACACCCCTTTTTGAAAGTGTGTCAACATTTTTCACACCTCTTTTTGAAAGTGTGTCAAAATTTGTCACACCCCTTTTTGAAAGTGTGTCAACATTTTTCACACCCGTTTGTCAAAATTTTTCACACCTCTTTTTGAAAGTGTGTAAAAATGTTTCACACCCCTTTTTGAAAGTGTGTCAACATTTTTCACACCGCTTTTTGAAAGTGTGTCAAAATTTTTCACACCGCTTTTTGAAAGTGTGTCAACATTTTTCACACCCCTTTTTGAAAGTGTGTCAACATTTTTCACACCCCTTTTTGAAAGTGTGTCAAAATTTTTCACACCCCTTTTTGAAAGTGTGTCAAAATTTTTCACACCCCTTTTTGAAAGTGTGTCAAAATATTTCACACCCCTTTTTGAAAGTGTGTCAAAATTTTTCACACCCCTTTTTGAAAGTGTGTCAACATTTTTCACACCTCTTTTTGAAAGTGTGTCAAAATTTGTCACACCCCTTTTTGAAAGTGTGTCAACATTTTTCACACCCGTTTGTCAAAATTTTTCACACCTCTTTTTGAAAGTGTGTAAAAATTTTTCACACCCCTTTTTGAAAGTGTGTCAACATTTTTCACACCGCTTTTTGAAAGTGTGTCAAAATTTTTCACACCGCTTTTTGAAAGTGTGTCAACATTTTTCACACCCCTTTTTGAAAGTGTGTCAACATTTTTCACACCCCTTTTTGAAAGTGTGTCAAAATTTTTCACACCCCTTTTTGAAAGTGTGTCAAAATTTTTCACACCCCTTTTTGAAAGTGTGTCAACATTTTTCACACCCCTTTTTGAAAGTGTGTCAACATTTTTCACACCGCTTTTTGAAAGTGTCAAAATTTTTCACACCTCTTTTTGAAAGTGTGTCAAAATTTTTCACACCCCTTTTTGAAAGTGTGTCAATATTTTTCACACACCTTTTTGAAAGTGTGTCAACATTTTTCACACCCCTTTTTGAAAGTGTGTCAAAATTTTTCACACCCCTTTTTGAAAGTGTGTCAAAATATTTCACACCCCTTTTTGAAAGTGTGTCAACATTTTTCACACCTCTTTTTGAAAGTGTGTCAAAATTTGTCACACCCCTTTTTGAAAGTGTGTCAACATTTTTCACACCCGTTTGTCAAAATTTTTCACACCTCTTTTTGAAAGTGTGTAAAAATTTTTCACACCCCTTTTTGAAAGTGTGTCAACATTTTTCACACCGCTTTTTGAAAGTGTGTCAAAATTTTTCACACCGCTTTTTGAAAGTGTGTCAACATTTTTCACACCCCTTTTTGAAAGTGTGTCAACATTTTTCACACCCCTTTTTGAAAGTGTGTCAACATTTTTCACACCCCTTTTTGAAAGTGTGTCAACATTTTTCACACCCCTTTTTGAAAGTGTGTCAACATTTTTCACACCCCTTTTTGAAAGTGTGTCAACATTTTTCACACCGCTTTTTGAAAGTGTCAAAATTTTTCACACCGCTTTTTGAAAGTGTGTCAAAATTTCTCACACTCCTTTTTGAAAGTGTGTCAACATTTTTCACACCCCTTTTTAAAAGTGTGTCAACATTTTTCACACCCCTTTGTCAAAATTTTTCACACCCCTTTTTGAAAGTGTGTCAAATTTTTTCACACCGCTTTTTGAAAGTGTGTCAAAATTTTCCACACCCCTTTTTGAAAGTGTGTCAACATTTTTCACACCCCTTTTTAAAAGTGTGTCAACATTTTTTACACCCCTTTGTCAAAATTTGTCACACCCCATTTTGAAAGTGTGTCAACATTTTTCACACCCCTTTGTCAAAATTTTTCACACCTCTTTTTTAAAGTGTGTCAAAATTTTTCACACCCCTTTTTGAAAGTGTGTCAACATTTTTCACACCCCTTTTTAAAGTGTGTCAAAAATTTTCACACCCCTTTTTGAAAGTGTGTCAACATTTTTCACACCCCCTTTTGAAAGTGTGTCAAAATTTTTCACACCCCTTTTTGAAAGTGTGTCAACATTTTTCACACCGCTTTTTGAAAGTGTCAAAATTTTTCACACCGCTTTTTGAAAGTGTGTCAAAATTTTCCACACCCCTTTTTGAAAGTGTGTCAACATTTTTCACACCCCTTTTTAAAAGTGTGTCAACATTTTTCACACCCCTTTGTCAAAATTTTTCACACCCCTTTTTGAAAGTGTGTCAAATTTTTTCACACCGCTTTTTGAAAGTGTGTCAAAATTTTTCACACCGCTTTTTGAAAGTGTGTCAAAATTTTTCACACCGCTTTTTGAAAGTGTGTCAACATTTTTCACACCCCTTTTTGAGAGTGTGTCAACATTTTTCACACCCCTTTTTGAAAGTGTGTCAAAATTTTTCACAACCCTTTTTGAAAGTGTGTCAAAATTTTTCACACCCCTTTTTGAAAGTGTGTCAACATTTTTCACACCGCTTTTTGAAAGTGTCAAAATTTTTCACACCGCTTTTTGAAAGTGTGTCAAAATTTTTCACACCCCTTTTTGAAAGTGTGTCAAAATTTTTCACACCCCTTTTTGAATGTGTGTCAACATTTTTCACACCTCTTTTTGAAAGTGTCAACATTTTGCACACCGCTTTTTGAAAGTGTGTCAAAATTTTCCACACCCCTTTTTGAAAGTGTGTCAACATTTTTCACACCCCTTTTTAAAAGTGTGTCAACATTTTTCACACCCCTTTGTCAAAATTTTTCACACCCCTTTTTGAAAGTGTGTCAAATTTTTTCACACCGCTTTTTGAAAGTGTGTCAAAATTTTTCACACCGCTTTTTGAAAGTGTGTCAAAATTTTTCACACCCCTTTTTGAAAGTGTGTCAACATTTTTCACACCCCTTTTTGAAAGTGTGTCAACATTTTTCACACCCCTTTTTGAAAGTGTGTCAAAATTTTTCACATCCCTTTTTGAAAGTGTGTCAACATTTTTCACACCGCTTTTTGAAAGTGTGTCAAAATTTTTCACACCCCTTTTTGAAAGTGTGTCAAAAATTTTCACACCGATTTTTGAAAGTGTGTCAAAATTTTTCACACCGGTTTTTGAAAGTGTGTCAAAATTTTTCACACCTCTTTTTGAAAGTGTGTCAAAATTTTTCACACCCCTTTTTGAAAGTGTGTCAATATTTTTCACACCCCTTTTTGAAAGTGTGTCAACATTTTTCACACCCCTTTTTGAAAGTGTGTCAAAATTTTTCACACCCCTTTTTGAAAGTGTTTCAAAATATTTCACACCCCTTTTTGAAAGTGTGTCAAAATTTTTCACACCTCTTTTTGAAAGTGTGTCAACATTTTTCACACCTCTTTTTGAAAGTGTGTCAAAATTTGTCACACCCCTTTTTGAAAGTGTGTCAACATTTTTCACACCCCTTTTTGAAAGTGTGTCAAAATTTTTCACAACCCTTTTTGAAAGTGTGTCAAAATTTTTCACACCCCTTTTTGAAAGTGTGTCAACATTTTTCTCACCTCTTTTTGAAAGTGTGTCAACATTTTTCTCACCCCTTTTTGAAAGTGTGTCAACATTTTTCACACCCCTTTTTGAAAGTGTGTCAAAAATTTTCTCACCCCTCTTTGAAAGTGTGTCAAAATTTTTCACACCCCTTTTTGAAAGTGTGTCAAAATTTTTTACACCCCTTTTTGAAAGTGTGTCAACATTTTTCACACCGCTTTTTGAAAGTGTCAAAATTTTTCACACCGCTTTTTGAAAGTGTGTCAAAATTTTTCACACCCCTTTTTGAAAGTGTGTCAACATTTTTCACACCCCTTTTTGAAAGTGTGTCAACATTTTTCACACTCCTTTTTGAAAGTGTGTCAACATTTTTCACACCCCTGTAGTGGAAACTTAATTAAAAGAGAAGTTTTATTTTGTTATAAGTGCGGCTCGATACGCACTAATAGAGCTTTATTATTTTATTGACTTCTTAAGGGAAAATATCCCTTCTTTTATACTAATTATTGGCTGATTCAGCATTTCCAAATCAGTCCCTTAATTCTAATACATTTCAATATTTACTTAATGCTATTATATAGGTTTGTACTTATGTTCTACAATATTACATTTGTTTGTGTGTATAATTATTACGGCACAAGTGGGAGCAATATGACACGCGCCTATTGTTGCTATACAACAGTCATAATTCCCACGGCAAAGTGTGAAGAGAGTCACGCACGATCACAAGAACCGTAATACAATAACAACATACATTTTCCACACAATACGAAAACCAATGCGCCAGCGAACCGTCAATGAAATATCAAATGATCGTCGCATGTGCGCCTAACTATTGCGCTGTAGCGACGGTCGGCAACATTGTGTCAAGTGGCTGCTGCTCATATGCAATTGGATATTCTTTTGCTCGTGTACATTGTGTGAAAATAAAACATGAAATGTTGCGTTAGTACTGACGACTGTATAATCATGCTACACCTCCACCCCTTACAAGAATGTTCATATAACTTTTGTTTTATGGACATTCTTTTACACAACACAGTACAATGATTTTACGTCTATTTCTAATTTATATTAATAAACTTAGTATGATTAATAGTATTAATCTTAATTTAAAGTAATACAATTTTAATATTATTTCTAATTAAATTTTAATATTTATTTTGTTTTTTATGAATGTTTAGTGATAAGTTTACTTAGTAAAAAAAAATAAAATTTATCTTAAATATTATTACATTTTTCTGACCAGTTTAATGTCATTATTAAAACTATTTATTATATATCTTAAGTCTATTCTTATGAACTACTTGTTCTTTATTATTTTTCTTATCAACTATAGTTACATTATTTCTTAAATCTATGTTTTTAATTTTGTATGGACCTTTATATGATTCCTCTAGTTTATGTCCTATATTATTCCTAAGTAAAACTAAATCTCCTATTTTAAAATTATAATCTAATATATCCTTATCATAGTTATTCTTTTGCTTTATTTTATTTATTTCTAATAAACGTTTTGCTCTCTTAAGTGCAATTTCTAATCTAAATTTTGCTTCTTTTGCATAGTTATCTACATTGTATAGTGGTGTAATTGTGTCTACCTCATTGAAATCTTTGAAACTGTTTGGTATTTTGCTAAAAATCAATTCAAAAGGACAGTAATTATGTACAGTTGATGGTGTTGTATTAAAGCAATATGTAAAATACTTAAGCCATTCATCCCAGTCGTCCTTATCTACTGATATATACGAGCGTACGTATTCATTAAAAGTTCTATGACTTCTTTCTATCGTACCTAAAGTCTGGTGATGATGAGCTGTTGATGTTAGTTTCTCGATCTTCAACAGAGTGCAGAGTGAGTTTCTGTATTCTGTACCCATGTCCGTAATGAACGTCTTCATCGGGCCATAGGTAAGTATAAAATTCTCAAATATCGCTTTTACGATAGTTTTTGCTGATTTGTCCGGTATTGGTATCGTTACTAGGTATTTAGTCAAGTCGCATATTAGCGTGACTGCGTACTCATTTCCATGTATTGATCTTGGAAATGGTCCAATTATGTCTACATACACCGTATCAAACGGTTTGTTAGGTGTCTCTGTTATTATCATTGGACCTTTAACATGTTTGGCAGATTTCGCTATCTGACATTTGTGACATGCTTTTACATATTTAGCTATGTCTTTTGGCATGTTTCTCCAGTAGTAGTATCTTTTTATCTTTTCAGCGGTTCTGTATATCCCGCAATGACCTCCTTCAATGGGGTCATAATGATATTTCAGCATAATATCAAGAATTGCCTTAGCATTCTTTCTTTCGATTACAGTTACTCTGTTTAATAGCGCTATTTTAATTTTTCTTAATATTTTATTGCCCGTGTCTTTAAAATCATTTATTGAGATAGATTCGAAAATCTTCTCACTAGGTGCTACTTGTAATTTATTGATATTTAATTTACTGGCCGCTTTCTCGAGCCTAGAGAAAAATTGTCCTAAGTCAAGTTTCTCTTTAGTAAATATATCATTTATATTTATGCTAGCTAATATTGATTTTCCCTTCTTTATGTAGCATTTATTGGGATAAATCTTTAATTTATAAAACTTTCTGACGTTACCATTCTTAATTGGTATATATATTTTGGGCTCATCTACGCTATCTTTTTTATGCTGATTATTTATTTCGCTACTGGTTTTTTGTTTAGTCATCGATCTTGTCGAGACTCTTAATACACACGATACCTTTTTATTTATGTTTTTGAAGTCCTCAATTGTAATTCGCGACAATGCGTCCGCGACATAGTTATCCTTTCTATACAAAGTCCATCTTTGTATCATTAATCTAGTAAAAGTAAATAGGTCCATTTACATATATTAATTTTAGAATCTATTTCTTAACAATTACTTTAAAATGCAAAACAAACATTTCACAATATCATATGAATTTACATATCAAATCAAATTAAAAACTTTATTAAATAACACCCTTTTGGGTTCTTATTCTTATATAAATTAAAAAAAATCTATAAAAACTTTTTTTTTTTTTAATAACTTTTGTGTTATTAATTCTTTAGGTTTTATTCTAGAGGGATCTTATAATTTAAATTTATTATATTTTTCTTATTCAATTTATTGTATTTTCTTATAATATACATATTTAGTAATCAAATTTATTATAATTAAAATTTATAAAAAAAATATTTTTTTTTTAATGTTTTCCAAGAGCGGTTAACGCTTTCTGGCCTATGGGGCGGCTGAACGCCCCACGTTTTAAGCTAAACTAATTTTTTTTTTTTATTTGTTAACACTCGGCTTCACTTTTATCCTTTTTCATGTGGTGTAGTTGATCAATTTGATCCTCCTTTCGCTGTTGCATCTGCTGAGGCGTTTGTGATGAGGTAGTTTTGTAATAGTTGACGATTCTCTTGGCACCATTCGGCAAAATCTTACACTGGCCAGACTCCTTCGGGATCATATTATCCTCAATATGAATGGCAAAATCAAGTAGTAAATTCCAAGTCATGAGGACTGTCTCTTGGCCAGACAGTTTCTTCTTCGCAGCTGGTGGATACTTAGGCTGATCCACCAGGACAATAAATGATCAAATTGATTTAATTTATGGGTGCAAAATGTGTTGCACTCTTGTTTGTCCCTGCCAGGAGTGCCAATAAAAATTTAGCACTTCCTGGCAGGACCGCTGTTATATTCTGGGTGCTAATAAATGCAGCACTTCCAGAATACTGGCAGGATCGCCATGTAGTGGAAACTTAATTAAAAGAGAAGTTTTATTTTGTTATAAGTGCGGCTCGATACGCACTAATAGAGCTTTATTATTTTATTGACTTCCTAAGGGAAAATATCCCTTCTTTTATACTAATTATTGGCTGATTCAGCATTTCCAAATCAGTCCCTTAATTCTAATACATTTCAATATTTACTTAATGCTATTATATAGGTTTGTACATATGTTCTACAATATTACATTTGTTTGTGTGTATAATTATTACTTAATGCTATTATATAGGTTTGTACTTATGTTCTACAATATTACATTTGTTTGTGTGTATAATTATTACGGCACAAGTGGGAGCAATATGACACGCGCCTATTGTTGCTATACAACAGTCATAATTCCCACGGCAAAGTGTGAAGAGAGTCACACACGATCACAAGAACCGTAATACAATAACAACATACATTTTCCACACAATACGAAAACCAATGCGCCAGCGAACAGTCAATGAAATATCAAATGATCGTCGCATGTGCGCCTTACTATTGCGCTGTAGCGACGGTCAGCAACATTGTGTCAAGTGGCCGCTGCTCATATGCAATTGGATATTCTTTTGCTCGTGTACATTGTGTGAAAATAAAACATGAAATGTTGCGTTAGTACTGACGACTGTATAATCATGCTACACCCCTTTTTGAAAGTGTGTCAAAATTTTTCACACCCCTTTCTGAAAGTACGTCAACATTTTTCACACCGCTTTTTGAAAGTGTGTCAAAATTTATCACACCCCTTTTTGAAAGTGTGTCAAAATTTTTCACACCCCTTTTTGAAAGTGTGTCAACATTTTTCACTCCCCTTTTTTAAAGTGTGTCAAAATTTTTCACACCTCTTTTTGAAAGTGCGTCAAAATTTTTCACACCCCTTTTTGAAAGTGTGTCAACATTTTTCACACGGCTTTTTGAAAGTGTGTCGAATTTTTTCACACCGCTTTTTGAAAGTGTGTCAAAATTTTTCACACCGCTTTTTGAAAGTGTGTCAACATTTTTCACACCTCTTTTTGAAAGTGTGTCAAAATTTTTCACACCCCTTTTTGAAAGTGTGTCAACATTTTTCACACCTCTTTTTGAAAGTGTATCAACATTTTTCACACCCCTTTTTGAAAGTGTGTCAACATTTTTCACACCGGTTTTTGAAAGTGTCAAAATTTTTCACACCGCTTTTTGAAAGTGTGTCAACATTTTTCACACCCCTTTTGAAAGTGTGTCAACATTTTTCACACCCCTTTGTCAAAAATTTTCACACCCCTTTTTGAAAGTGTGTCAACATTTTTCACACCCCTTTTTGAAAGTGTGTCAACATTTTTCACACCCCTTTGTCAAAATTTTTCACACCCCTTTTTGAAAGTGTGTCAACATTTATCTCTCCTCTTTTTGAAAGTGTGTCAAAATTTTCCACACCCCTTTTTGAATGTGTGTCAACATTTTTCACACCCCTTTTTGAAGGTGTCTCAAAAATTTTTACACCCCTTTTTGATAGTGTGTCATAATTTTTCACACCCCTTTTTGAAAGTGTGTCAACATTTTTCACACCCCTTTTTGAAAGTGTGTCAAAATTTTTCACACCCCTTTTTGAAAGTGTGTCAAAATTTTTTACACCCCTTTTTGAAAGTGTATGAGAATTTTTAACTTTATTTGTATTTTTATACCAAATGTTTATTTAACACAAAAGATTATAAAAGTTATTTGTTAAGAAAAGACTTCTGTTCGCAGCAAGGCAGTAAAAGTAAGTGATTTTAAAAATATTCTTTTGAATAAGAAAAAACATTAAAAGAATCAAAAATATGTATAACGGTACTTAATCTCCTTTTTTGTTCTACTATCTAATAACAAACGCATATTACAGACTTACTAATATATGTATTAACTCAATGCTAAAAAACCAGTATTTTCATAATTTGCTGTGATATCACTTGTGATAAGTATATACAAAATAAATAACAACAACAACATGTTAATATGCGTGAAGTATTATGTACTGTTTACACTAGCATTGAAATTAAAAATAAGGAAAATTAAATAAATGAAGGAAAAATTAAGTAAATTATTAAATATAAAATACAAATATTATATTATTAAAGTTGTTCACCAACAGAAAGTGTGTCAACATTTTTCACACCTCTTTTTGAAAGTGTGTCAAAATTTGTCACACCCCTTTTTGAAAGTGTGTCAACATTTTTCACACCCCTTTGTCAAAATTTTTCACACCTCTTTTTGAAAGTGTGTCAACATTTTTCACACCCCTTTTTGAAAGTGTGTCAACATTTTGCACACCCCTTTTTCAAAGTGTGTCAAAAATTTTCACACCTCTTTTTGAAAGTGTGTCAAAATTTTTCACACCCCTTTTTGAAAGTGGGTCAAAATTTTTCACACCCCTTTTTGAAGGTGTGTCAACATTTTTCACACCGCTTTTTGAAAGTGTCAAAATTTTTCACACCGCTTTTTGAAAGTGTGTCAAAATTTTTTACACCCCTTTTTGAAAGTGTGTCAACATTTTTCACATCCCTTTTTGAAAGTGTGTCAACATTTTTCACACCCCTTTGTCAAAAATTTTCACACCTCTTTTTGAAAGTGTGTCAAAATTTTTCACACCCCTTTTTGAAAGTGGGTCAAAATTTTTCACACCCCTTTTTGAAGGTGTGTCAACATTTTTCACACCGCTTTTTGAAAGTGTCAAAATTTTTCACACCGCTTTTTGAAAGTGTGTCAAAATTTTTTACACCCCTTTTTGAAAGTGTGTCAACATTTTTCACATCCCTTTTTGAAAGTGTGTCAACATTTTTCACACCCCTTTGTCAAAATTTTTCACACCTCTTTTTGAAAGTGCGTAAAAATTTTTCACACCCCTTTTTGAAAGTGTGTCAACATTTTTCACACCGCTTTTTGAAAGTGTGTCAAAATTTTTCACACCGCTTTTTGAAAGTGTGTCAACATTTTTCACACCCCTTTTTGAAAGTGTGTCAACATTTTTCACACCCCTTTTTGAAAGTGTGTCAAAATTTTTCACACCCCTTTTTGAAAGTGTGTCAAAATTTTTCACACCCCTTTTTGAAAGTGTGTCAACATTTTTCACACCCCTTTTTGAAAGTGTGTCAACATTTTTCACACCGCTTTTTGAAAGTGTCAAAATTTTTCACACCTCTTTTTGAAAGTGTGTCAAAATTTTTCACACCCCTTTTTGAAAGTGTGTCAATATTTTTCACACACCTTTTTGAAAGTGTGTCAACATTTTTCACACCCCTTTTTGAAAGTGTGTCAAAATTTTTCACACCCCTTTTTGAAAGTGTGTCAAAATATTTCACACCCCTTTTTGAAAGTGTGTCAAAATTTTTCACACCCCTTTTTGAAAGTGTGTCAACATTTTTCACACCTCTTTTTGAAAGTGTGTCAAAATTTGTCACACCCCTTTTTGAAAGTGTGTCAACATTTTTCACACCCGTTTGTCAAAATTTTTCACACCTCTTTTTGAAAGTGTGTAAAAATTTTTCACACCCCTTTTTGAAAGTGTGTCAACATTTTTCACACCGCTTTTTGAAAGTGTGTCAAAATTTTTCACACCGCTTTTTGAAAGTGTGTCAACATTTTTCACACCCCTTTTTGAAAGTGTTTCAACATTTTTCACACCCCTTTTTGAAAGTGTGTCAAAATTTTTCACACCCCTTTTTGAAAGTGTGCCAACATTTTTCACACCCCTTTTTGAAAGTGTGTCAACATTTTTCACACCCCTTTTTGAAAGTGTGTCAACATTTTTCACACCGCTTTTTGAAAGTGTCAAAATTTTTCACACCGCTTTTTGAAAGTGTGTCAAAATTTCTCACACTCCTTTTTGAAAGTGTGTCAACATTTTTCACACCCCTTTTTAAAAGTGTGTCAACATTTTTCACACCCCTTTGTCAAAATTTTTCACACCCCTTTTTGAAAGTGTGTCAAATTTTTTCACACCGCTTTTTGAAAGTGTGTCAAAATTTTCCACACCCCTTTTTGAAAGTGTGTCAACATTTTTCACACCCCTTTTTAAAAGTGTGTCAACATTTTTTACACCCCTTTGTCAAAATTTGTCACACCCCTTTTTGAAAGTGTGTCAACATTTTTCACACCCCTTTGTCAAAATTTTTCACACCTCTTTTTTAAAGTGTGTCAAAATTTTTCACACCCCTTTTTGAAAGTGTGTCAACATTTTTCACACCCCTTTTTAAAGTGTGTCAAAAATTTTCACACCCCTTTTTGAAAGTGTGTCAACATTTTTCACACCCCCTTTTGAAAGTGTGTCAAAATTTTTCACACCCCTTTTTGAAAGTGTGTCAACATTTTTCACACCGCTTTTTGAAAGTGTCAAAATTTTTCACACCGCTTTTTGAAAGTGTGTCAAAATTTTCCACACCCCTTTTTGAAAGTGTGTCAACATTTTTCACACCCCTTTTTAAAAGTGTGTCAACATTTTTCACACCCCTTTGTCAAAATTTTTCACACCCCTTTTTGAAAGTGTGTCAAATTTTTTCACACCGCTTTTTGAAAGTGTGTCAAAATTTTTCACACCGCTTTTTGAAAGTGTGTCAAAATTTTTCACACCGCTTTTTGAAAGTGTGTCAACATTTTTCACACCCCTTTTTGAGAGTGTGTCAACATTTTTCACACCCCTTTTTGAAAGTGTGTCAAAATTTTTCACAACCCTTTTTGAAAGTGTGTCAAAATTTTTCACACCCCTTTTTGAAAGTGTGTCAACATTTTTCACACCGCTTTTTGAAAGTGTCAAAATTTTTCACACCGCTTTTTGAAAGTGTGTCAAAATTTTTCACACCCCTTTTTGAAAGTGTGTCAAAATTTTTCACACCCCTTTTTGAATGTGTGTCAACATTTTTCACACCTCTTTTTGAAAGTGTCAACATTTTGCACACCGCTTTTTGAAAGTGTGTCAAAATTTTCCACACCCCTTTTTGAAAGTGTGTCAACATTTTTCACACCCCTTTTTAAAAGTGTGTCAACATTTTTCACACCCCTTTGTCAAAATTTTTCACACCCCTTTTTGAAAGTGTGTCAAATTTTTTCACACCGCTTTTTGAAAGTGTGTCAAAATTTTTCACACCGCTTTTTGAAAGTGTGTCAAAATTTTTCACACCCCTTTTTGAAAGTGTGTCAACATTTTTCATACCCCTTTTTGAAAGTGTGTCAACATTTTTCACACCCCTTTTTGAAAGTGTGTCAAAATTTTTCACATCCCTTTTTGAAAGTGTGTCAACATTTTTCACACCGCTTTTTGAAAGTGTGTCAAAATTTTTCACACCCCTTTTTGAAAGTGTGTCAAAAATTTTCACACCGATTTTTGAAAGTGTGTCAAAATTTTTCACACCGGTTTTTGAAAGTGTGTCAAAATTTTTCACACCTCTTTTTGAAAGTGTGTCAAAATTTTTCACACCCCTTTTTGAAAGTGTGTCAATATTTTTCACACCCCTTTTTGAAAGTGTGTCAACATTTTTCACACCCCTTTGTCAAAATTTTTCACACCCCTTTTTGAAAGTGTGTCAAATTTTTTCACACCGCTTTTTGAAAGTGTGTCAAAATTTTTCACACCGCTTTTTGAAAGTGTGTCAAAATTTTTCACACCGCTTTTTGAAAGTGTGTCAACATTTTTCACACCCCTTTTTGAGAGTGTGTCAACATTTTTCACACCCCTTTTTGAAAGTGTGTCAAAATTTTTCACAACCCTTTTTGAAAGTGTGTCAAAATTTTTCACACCCCTTTTTGAAAGTGTGTCAACATTTTTCACACCGCTTTTTGAAAGTGTCAAAATTTTTCACACCGCTTTTTGAAAGTGTGTCAAAATTTTTCACACCCCTTTTTGAAAGTGTGTCAAAATTTTTCACACCCCTTTTTGAATGTGTGTCAACATTTTTCACACCTCTTTTTGAAAGTGTCAACATTTTGCACACCGCTTTTTGAAAGTGTGTCAAAATTTTCCACACCCCTTTTTGAAAGTGTGTCAACATTTTTCACACCCCTTTTTAAAAGTGTGTCAACATTTTTCACACCCCTTTGTCAAAATTTTTCACACCCCTTTTTGAAAGTGTGTCAAATTTTTTCACACCGCTTTTTGAAAGTGTGTCAAAATTTTTCACACCGCTTTTTGAAAGTGTGTCAAAATTTTTCACACCCCTTTTTGAAAGTGTGTCAACATTTTTCATACCCCTTTTTGAAAGTGTGTCAACATTTTTCACACCCCTTTTTGAAAGTGTGTCAAAATTTTTCACATCCCTTTTTGAAAGTGTGTCAACATTTTTCACACCGCTTTTTGAAAGTGTGTCAAAATTTTTCACACCCCTTTTTGAAAGTGTGTCAAAAATTTTCACACCGATTTTTGAAAGTGTGTCAAAATTTTTCACACCGGTTTTTGAAAGTGTGTCAAAATTTTTCACACCTCTTTTTGAAAGTGTGTCAAAATTTTTCACACCCCTTTTTGAAAGTGTGTCAATATTTTTCACACCCCTTTTTGAAAGTGTGTCAACATTTTTCACACCCCTTTTTGAAAGTGTGTCAAAATTTTTCACACCCCTTTTTGAAAGTGTTTCAAAATATTTCACACCCCTTTTTGAAAGTGTGTCAAAATTTTTCACACCTCTTTTTGAAAGTGTGTCAACATTTTTCACACCTCTTTTGAAAGTGTGTCAAAATTTGTCACACCCCTTTTTGAAAGTGTGTCAACATTTTTCACACCCCTTTTTGAAAGTGTGTCAAAATTTTTCACAACCCTTTTTGAAAGTGTGTCAAAATTTTTCACACCCCTTTTTGAAAGTGTGTCAACATTTTTCTCACCTCTTTTTGAAAGTGTGTCAACATTTTTCACACCCCTTTTTGAAAGTGTGTCAACATTTTTCACACCCCTTTTTGAAAGTGTGTCAAAAATTTTCTCACCCCTTTTTGAAAGTGTGTCAAAATTTTTCACACCCCTTTTTGAAAGTGTGTCAAAATTTTTTACACCCCTTTTTGAAAGTGTGTCAACATTTTTCACACCGCTTTTTGAAAGTGTCAAAATTTTTCACACCGCTTTTTGAAAGTGTGTCAAAATTTTTCACACCCCTTTTTGAAAGTGTGTCAACATTTTTCACACCCCTTTTTGAAAGTGTGTCAACATTTTTCACACCCCTTTTTGAAAGTGTGTCAACATTTTTCACACCCCTGTAGTGGAAACTTAATTAAAAGAGAAGTTTTATTTTGTTATAAGTGCGGCTCGATACGCACTAATAGAGCTTTATTATTTTATTGACTTCTTAAGGGAAAATATCCCTTCTTTTATACTAATTATTGGCTGATTCAGCATTTCCAAATCAGTCCCTTAATTCTAATACATTTCAATATTTACTTAATGCTATTATATAGGTTTGTACTTATGTTCTACAATATTACATTTGTTTGTGTGTATAATTATTACGGCACAAGTGGGAGCAATATGACACGCGCCTATTGTTGCTATACAACAGTCATAATTCCCACGGCAAAGTGTGAAGAGAGTCACACACGATCACAAGAACCGTAATACAATAACAGCATACATTTTCCACACAATACGAAAACCAATGCGCCAGCGAACCGTCAATGAAATATCAAATGATCGTCGCATGTGCGCCTTACTATTGCGCTGTAGCGACGGTCAGCAACATTGTGTCAAGTGGCCGCTGCTCATATGCAATTGGATATTCTTTTGCTCGTGTACATTGTGTGAAAATAAAACATGAAATGTTGCGTTAGTACTGACGACTGTATAATCATGCTACACCTCCACACCTTACAAGAATGTTCATATAACTTTTGTTTTATGGACATTCTTTTACACAACACAGTACAATGATTTTACGTCTATTTCTAATTTATATTAATAAACTTAGTATGATTAATAGTATTAATCTTAATTTAAAGTAATACAATTTTAATATTATTTCTAATTAAATTTTAATATTTATTTTGTTTTTTATGAATGTTTAGTGATAAGTTTACTTAGTAAAAAAAAATAAAATTTATCTTAAATATTATTACATTTTTCTGACCAGTTTAATGTCATTATTAAAACTATTTATTATATATCTTAAGTCTATTCTTATGAACTACTTGTTCTTTATTATTTTTCTTATCAACTATAGTTACATTATTTCTTAAATCTATGTTTTTAATTTTGTATGGACCTTTATATGATTCCTCTAGTTTATGTCCTATATTATTCCTAAGTAAAACTAAATCTCCTATTTTAAAATTATAATCTAATATATCCTTATCATAGTTATTCTTTTGCTTTATTTTATTTATTTCTAATAAACGTTTTGCTCTCTTAAGTGCAATTTCTAATCTAAATTTTGCTTCTTTTGCATAGTTATCTACATTGTATAGTGGTGTAATTGTGTCTACCTCATTGAAATCTTTGAAACTGTTTGGTATTTTGCTAAAAATCAATTCAAAAGGACAGTAATTATGTACAGTTGATGGTGTTGTATTAAAGCAATATGTAAAATACTTAAGCCATTCATCCCAGTCGTCCTTATCTACTGATATATACGAGCGTACGTATTCATTAAAAGTTCTATGACTTCTTTCTATCGTACCTAAAGTCTGGTGATGACGAGCTGTTGATGTTAGTTTCTCGATCTTCAACAGAGTGCACAATTCGTTTAATATTGAGTTTCTGTATTCTGTACCCATGTCCGTAATGAACGTCTTCATCGGGCCATAGGTAAGTATAAAATTCTCAAATATCGCTTTTGCGATAGTTTTTGCTGATTTGTCCGGTATTGGTATCGTTACTAGGTATTTAGTCAAGTCGCATATTAGCGTGACTGCGTACTCATTTCCATGTATTGATCTTGGAAATGGTCCAATTATGTCTACATACACCGTATCAAACGGTTTGTTAGGTGTCTCTGTTATTATCATTGGACCTTTAACATGTTTGGCAGATTTCGCTATCTGACATTTGTGACATGCTTTTACATATTTAGCTATGTCTTTTGTCATGTTTCTCCAGTAGTAGTATCTTTTTATCTTTTCAGCGGTTCTGTATATCCCGCAATGACCTCCTTCAATGGGGTCATAATGATATTTCAGCATAATATCAAGAATTGCCTTAGCATTCTTTCTTTCGATTACAGTTACTCTGTTTAATAGCGCTATTTTAATTTTTCTTAATATTTTATTGCCCGTGTCTTTAAAATCATTTATTGAGATAGATTCGAAAATCTTCTCACTAGGTGCTACTTGTAATTTATTGATATTTAATTTACTGGCCGCTTTCTCGAGCCTAGAGAAAAATTGTCCTAAGTCAAGTTTCTCTTTAGTAAATATATCATTTATATTTATGCTAGCTAATATTGATTTTCCCTTCTTTATGTAGCATTTATTGGGATAAATCTTTAATTTATAAAACTTTCTGACGTTACCATTCTTAATTGGTATATATATTTTGGGCTCATCTACGCTATCTTTTTTATGCTGATTATTTATTTCGCTACTGGTTTTTTGTTTAGTCATCGATCTTGTCGAGACTCTTAATACACACGATACCTTTTTATTTATGTTTTTGAAGTCCTCAATTGTAATTTGCGACAATGCGTCCGCGACATAGTTATCCTTTCTATACAAAGTCCATCTTTGTATCATTAACCTAGTAAAAGTAAATAGGTCCATTTACATATATTAATTTTAGAATCTATTTCTTAACAATTACTTTAAAATGCAAAACAAACATTTCACAATATCATATGAATTTACATATCAAATCAAATTAAAAACTTTATTAAATAACACCCTTTTGGGTTCTTATTCTTATATAAATTAAAAAAAATCTATAAAAACTTTTTTTTTTTTTAATAACTTTTGTGTTATTAATTCTTTAGGTTTTATTCTAGAGGGATCTTATAATTTAAATTTATTATATTTTTCTTATTCAATTTATTATATTTTCTTATAATATACATATTTAGTAATCAAATTTATTATAATTAAAATTTATAAAAAAAATATTTTTTTTTTAATGTTTTCCAAGAGCGGTTAACGCTTTCTGGCCTATGGGGCGGCTGAACGCCCCACGTTTTAAGCTAAACTAATTTTTTTTTTTTTATTTGTTACCACTCGGCTTCACTTTTATCCTTTTTCATGTGGTGTAGTTGATCAATTTGATCCTCCTTTCGCTGTTGCATCTGCTGAGGCGTTTGTGATGAGGTAGTTTTGTAATAGTTGACGATTCTCTTGGCACCATTCGGCAAAATCTTACACTGGCCAGACTCCTTCGGGATCATATTATCCTCAATATGAATGGCAAAATCAAGTAGTAAATTCCAAGTCATGAGGACTGTCTCTTGGCCAGACAGTTTCTTCTTCGCAGCTGGTGGATACTTAGGCTGATCCACCAGGACAATAAATGATCAAATTGATTTAATTTATGGGTGCAAAATGTGTTGCACTCTTGTTTGTCCCTGCCAGGAGTGCCAATAAAAATTTAGCACTTCCTGGCAGGACCGCTGTTATATTCTGGGTGCTAATAAATGCAGCACTTCCAGAATACTGGCAGGATCGCCATGTAGTGGAAACTTAATTAAAAGAGAAGTTTTATTTTGTTATAAGTGCGGCTCGATACGCACTAATAGAGCTTTATTATTTTATTGACTTCTTAAGGGAAAATATCCCTTCTTTTATACTAATTATTGGCTGATTCAGCATTTCCAAATCAGTCCCTTAATTCTAATACATTTCAATATTTACTTAATGCTATTATATAGGTTTGTACATATGTTCTACAATATTACATTTGTTTGTGTGTATAATTATTACTTAATGCTATTATATAGGTTTGTACTTATGTTCTACAATATTACATTTGTTTGTGTGTATAATTATTACGGCACAAGTGGGAGCAATATGACACGCGCCTATTGTTGCTATACAACAGTCATAATTCCCACGGCAAAGTGTGAAGAGAGTCACACACGATCACAAGAACCGTAATACAATAACAACATACATTTTCCCCTCAATACGAAAACCAATGCGCCAGCGAACAGTCAATGAAATATCAAATGATCGTCGCATGTGCGCCTTACTATTGCGCTGTAGCGACGGTCAGCAACATTGTGTCAAGTGGCCGCTGCTCATATGCAATTGGATATTCTTTTGCTCGTGTACATTGTGTGAAAATAAAACATGAAATGTTGCGTTAGTACTGACGACTGTATAATCATGCTACACCCCTTTTTGAAAGTGTGTCAAAATTTTTCACACCCCTTTCTGAAAGTACGTCAACATTTTTCACACCGCTTTTTGAAAGTGTGTCAAAATTTATCACACCCCTTTTTGAAAGTGTGTCAAAATTTTTCACACCCCTTTTTGAAAGTGTGTCAACATTTTTCACTCCCCTTTTTTAAAGTGTGTCAAAATTTTTCACACCTCTTTTTGAAAGTGCGTCAAAATTTTTCACACCCCTTTTTGAAAGTGTGTCAACATTTTTCACACGGCTTTTTGAGAGTGTGTCGAATTTTTTCACACCGCTTTTTGAAAGTGTGTCAAAATTTTTCATACCGCTTTTTGAAAGTGTGTCAACATTTTTCACACCTCTTTTTGAAAGTGTGTCAAAATTTTTCACACCCCTTTTTGAAAGTGTGTCAACATTTTTCACACCTCTTTTTGAAAGTGTATCAACATTTTTCACACCCCTTTTTGAAAGTGTGTCAACATTTTTCACACCGGTTTTTGAAAGTGTCAAAATTTTTCACACCGCTTTTTGAAAGTGTGTCAACATTTTTCACACCCCTTTTGAAAGTGTGTCAACATTTTTCACACCCCTTTGTCAAAAATTTTCACACCCCTTTTTGAAAGTGTGTCAACATTTTTCACACCCCTTTTTGAAAGTGTGTCAACATTTTTCACACCCCTTTGTCAAAATTTTTCACACCCCTTTTTGAAAGTGTGTCAACATTTATCTCTCCTCTTTTTGAAAGTGTGTCAAAATTTTCCACACCCCTTTTTGAAAGTGTGTCAACATTTTTCACACCCCTTTTTGAAGGTGTCTCAAAAATTTTCACACCCCTTTTTGAAAGTGTGTCAAAAATTTTCACACCGCTTTTTGAAAGTGTGTCAAAATTTTTCACACCGGTTTTTGAAAGTGTCAAAATTTTTCACACCTCTTTTTGAAAGTGTGTCAAAATTTTTCACACCCCTTTTTGAAAGTGTGTCAATATTTTTCACACCCCTTTTTGAAAGTGTATCAAAATATTTCACACTCCTTTTTGAAAGTGTGTCAAAATTTTGCACACCCCTTTTTGAAAGTGTGTCAAAATTTTTCACACCTCTTTTTGAAAGTGTGTCAAAATTTGTCACACCCCTTTTTGAAAGTGTGTCAACATTTTTCACACCCCTTTGTCAAAATTTTTCACACCTCTTTTTGAAAGTGTGTCAACATTTTTCACACCCCTTTTTGAAAGTGTGTCAACATTTTGCACACCCCTTTTTCAAAGTGTGTCAAAAATTTTCACACCTCTTTTTGAAAGTGTGTCAAAATTTTTCACACCCCTTTTTGAAAGTGTGTCAAAATTTTTCACACCCCTTTTTGAAGGTGTGTCAACATTTTTCACACCGCTTTTTGAAAGTGTCAAAATTTTTCACACCGCTTTTTGAAAGTGTGTCAAAATTTTTCACACCCCTTTTTGAAAGTGTGTCAACATTCTTCACACCGCTTTTTGAAAGAGTGTCAACATTTTTCACACCCCTTTTTGAAAGTGTGTCAAAATTTTTCACACCCCTTTTTGATAGTGTGTCATAATTTTTCACACCCCTTTTTGAAAGTGTGTCAACATTTTTCACACCCCTTTTTGAAAGTGTGTCAAAATTTTTTACACCCCTTTTTGAAAGTGTATGAGAATTTTTAACTTTATTTGTATTTTTATACCAAATGTTTATTTAACACAAAAGATTATAAAAGTTATTTGTTAAGAAAAGACTTCTGTTCGCAGCAAGGCAGTAAAAGTAAGTGATTTTAAAAATATTCTTTTGAATAAGAAAAAACATTAAAAGAATCAAAAATATGTATAACGGTACTTAATCTCCTTTTTTGTTCTACTATCTAATAACAAACGCATATTACAGACTTACTAATATATGTATTAACTCAATGCTAAAAAACCAGTATTTTCATAATTTGCTGTGATATCACTTGTGATAAGTATATACAAAATAAATAACAACAACAACATGTTAATATGCGTGAAGTATTATGTACTGTTTACACTAGCATTGAAATTAAAAATAAGGAAAATTAAATAAATGAAGGAAAAATTAAGTAAATTATTAAATATAAAATACAAATATTATATTATTAAAGTTGTTCACCAACAGAAAGTGTGTCAACATTTTTCACACCTCTTTTTGAAAGTGTGTCAAAATTTTTCACACCGCTTTTTGAAAGTGTGTCAAAATTTTTCACACCCCTTTTTGAAAGTGTGTCAACATTATTAAATTAAATATAAAATACAAATATTATATTATTAAAGTTGTTCACCAACATTCTCCCCCACTAAGGACGACAGTACTTAAACCAGGGAGGAATCATCGTTATCATGAAAACCAATGCGCCAGCGAACCGTCAATGAAATATCAAATGATCGTCGCATGTGCGCCTAACTATTGCGCTGTAGCGACGGTCAGCAACATTGTGTCAAGTGGCCGCTGCTCATATGCAATTGGATATTCTTTTGCTCGTGTACATTGTGTGAAAATAAAACATGAAATGTTGCGTTAGTACTGACGACTGTATAATCATGCTACACCTCCACCCCTTACAAGAATGTTCATATAACTTTTGTTTTATGGACATTCTTTTACGCAACACAGTACAATGATTTTACGTCTATTTCTAATTTATATTAATAAACTTAGTATGATATTAATCTTAATTTAAAGTAATACAATTTTAATATTATTTCTAATTAAATTTTAATATTTATTTTGTTTTTTATGAATGTTTAGTGATAAGTTTACTTAGTAAAAAAAAATAAAATTTATCTTAAATATTATTACATTTTTCTGGCCAGTTTAATGTCATTATTAAAACTATTTATTATATATCTTAAGTCTATTCTTATGAACTACTTGTTCTTTATTATTTTTCTTATCAACTATAGTTACATTATTTCTTAAATCTATGTTTTTAATTTTGTATGGACCTTTATATGATTCCTCTAGTTTATGTCCTATATTATTCCTAAGTAAAACTAAATCTCCTATTTTAAAATTATAATCTAATATATCCTTATCATAGTTATTCTTTTGCTTTATTTTATTTATTTCTAATAAACGTTTTGCTCTCTTAAGTGCAATTTCTAATCTAAATTTTGCTTCTTTTGCATAGTTATCTACATTGTATAGTGGTGTAATTGTGTCTACCTCATTGAAATCTTTGAAACTGTTTGGTATTTTGCTAAAAATCAATTCAAAAGGACAGTAATTATGTACAGTTGATGGTGTTGTATTAAAGCAATATGTAAAATACTTAAGCCATTCATCCCAGTCGTCCTTATCTACTGATATATACGAGCGTACGTATTCATTAAAAGTTCTATGACTTCTTTCTATCGTACCTAAAGTCTGGTGATGATGAGCTGTTGATGTTAGTTTCTCGATCTTCAACAGAGTGCACAATTCGTTTAATATTGAGTTTCTGTATTCTGTACCCATGTCCGTAATGAACGTCTTCATCGGGCCATAGGTAAGTATAAAATTCTCAAATATCGCTTTTGCGATAGTTTTTGCTGATTTGTCCGGTATTGGTATCGTTACTAGGTATTTAGTCAAGTCGCATATTAGCGTGACTGCGTACTCATTTCCATGTATTGATCTTGGAAATGGTCCAATTGTGTCTACATACACCGTATCAAACGGTTTGTTAGGTGTCTCTGTTATTATCATTGGACCTTCAACATGTTTGGTAGATTTCGCTATCTGACATTTGTGACATGCTTTTACATATTTAGCTATGTCTTTTGTCATGTTTCTCCAGTAGTAGTATCTTTTTATCTTTTCAGCGGTTCTGTATATCCCGCAATGACCTCCTTCAATGGGGTCATAATGATATTTCAGCATAATATCAAGAATTGCCTTAGCATTCTTTCTTTCGATTACGGTTACTCTGTTTAATAGCGCTATTTTAATTTTTCTTAATATTTTATTGCCCGTGTCTTTAAAATCATTTATTGAGATAGATTCGAAAATCTTCTCACTAGGTGCTACTTGTAATTTATTGATATTTAATTTACTGGCCGCTTTCTCGAGCCTAGAGAAAAATTGTCCTAAGTCAAGTTTCTCTTTAGTAAATATATCATTTATATTTATGCTAGCTAATATTGATTTTCCCTTCTTTATGTAGCATTTATTGGGATAAATCTTTAATTTATAAAACTTTCTGACGTTACTATTCTTAATTGGTATATATATTTTGGGCTCATCTACGCTATCTTTTTTATGCTGATTATTTATTTCGCTACTGGTTTTTTGTTTAGTCATCGATCTTATCGAGACTCTTAATACACACGATACCTTTTTATTTATGTTTTTGAAGTCCTCAATTGTAATTCGCGACAATGCGTCCGCGACATAGTTATCCTTTCTATACAAAGTCCATCTTTGTATCATTAACCTAGTAAAAGTAAATAGGTCCATTTACATATATTAATTTTAGAATCTATTTCTTAACAATTACTTTAAAATGCAAAACAAACATTTCACAATATCATATGAATTTACATATCAAATCAAATTAAAAACTTTATTAAATAACACCCTTTTGTCTTCTTATTCTTATATAAATTAAAAAAAATCTATAAAAACTTTTTTTTTTTTTAATAACTTTTGTGTTATTAATTCTTTAGGTTTTATTCTAGAGGGATCTTACAATTTAAATTTATTATATTTTTCTTATTCAATTTATTATATTTTCTTGTAATATACATATTTAGTAATCAAATTTATTATAATTAAAATTTATAAAAAAAATATTTTTTTTTTTTTAATGTTTGCCAAGAGCGGTTAACGCTTTCTGGCCTATGGGGGGCTGAACGCCCCACGTTTTAAGCTAAACTAATTTTTTTTTTTTTTATTTGTTACCACTCGGCTTCACTTTTATACTTTTTCATGTGGTGTAGTTGATCAATTTGATCCTCCTTTCGCTGTTGCATCTGCTGAGGCGTTTGTGATGAGGTAGTTTTGTAATAGTTGACGATTCTTTTGGCACCATTCGGCAAAATCTTACACTGGCCAGACAGAAATTCGTTCACGGACTCAACGACCACGGGAAAACTTCAAAGAATATTTACTCGCGCTCCAAGACTTAATGTACCGCTCTACCCTGAACGAAGAGGAGAAGTTAGAAATAATTTTTCGAAATTCGTCACCAGATTATCAATGGTTTATCAGAAGAAGAGATTTCAAAACCTTGGATGACTTGGTATCCTTAGCCGCCGAATTAGAAAGTATCCCCAACCCAAAACTTCCAGGCCGTAACGAACATCATCGTATGCTTCGCAACCAACAAACATCACCAAACGACACCGCAGGCGTGTTGGCGCGAATACAAGAACAGCCATGGGCGTTATTATGCGCAGACTTTGTCGGCCCTCTCCCTAGGACAGCACATGGTAACACAATGTTGTTGGTATTGTTTGACAATTTTTCAAAATGGGTTGAACTGATTCCGTGTAGAAAGGCGAGGGCTGAGGACGTAGTAAAAGCTATCAGAGAACGGATAGTGTCTCGGTATGGGGTACCAAAAGCCTTGATAACCGACAACGGAACACAGTTCACCTCACGCATTTTAAAACGTTATTTAGAGCAAATTGGAGTGAAACAACAGCTTACTGCCCCTTATACTCCACAGGAGAACCCAACGGAGAGAGCCAACCGGACAATTAAAACTATAATAGCCCAATTTACAGATGAGCGACATAATCGATGGGATGAACTGCTGCCAGAAGTGATGTTGGCCATCAACACTAGCACGTCTGAATCGACAGGATATTCACCCGCTTTCCTAACACAGGGAAGGAACCCGCGTTTGCCAAAGGCTCTATATGACGATGTGACGATCGGGTCAGGAGCCCGGTGTGTAGGGCCGGAAGAACGAGCTGATGAATTGAAGGAGATTTTCAAAATAGTACGCCACAACTTAGAGAAGGCCTCACAAAAGCAACGGCATCATTATAATCTACGACGCCGAAGCTGGACGCCAAAAATCGGAGATCACGTCCTCGTACGCCAACACCCATTATCCAAGGTGGTAGATAACTTCAACGCCAAATTAGCACCCAAATTTAAAGGTCCTTATGTAGTCACTGAATTCATATCCCCGGTCATTGCGCGAATTAAAACAATAGGAACTAACGAACAACATACTGCACATGTTAGTGAGCTGAAGCCCTATTACTCTAATAATCCTTCTCTTTCTCTAATTTTCACTAGATCACTTAAATCAACGAGAGTACGTCCCGGTGAAAACATGGAATCGAATCAGCAGAAATTCGAACGAACAAGGAAAAAATTCCGCCGCAACATCCAGCAAATAAAAAAAAAAAAAAGAAGAGACGCACAATATCCCTAGGAGACGACGAAGTGCCAAACTCCTCCAGAAAATGCCCTTCCAAAAGGCGACGGTCCACCCGCCAAACCTCTCCAGCAGCATCCAAGCCTACTCCGAAGCCAAGGAGGGAAGGAAAGGCAAGACATTTTCGAATGTCGGTAAACACCTCACCTAGGCTCGGAAATATTGGGCTAAACCCGGATAAAACTGCGACATCAACGTTTCTACATGAACAAGCCCAAGTAGATAACGACACGCATATCGCATTACCATCCAACGCTTCGGTGAGGTAAAAGTTGCAAACATCTGAATTAGAAGGGGGAGCAGTGTGACGACAAAAGGCGGAGACCTTGTTTTTGCCCACACCATGCCTACTTATCTATGTCCACCGGTTCGGCCAAATTATCATTATATATTATTTACTAACTATATACTTGTAATTACGTATATATTTAATTATATCCCGCATTTATTATTAGAATGAATAGTAATACTACTAGGAGTAGTTCTTTTGTTATTTTTTTTACATTATTTTTACGTCCTCTGTGAATTATTGTAAATAAAATTTCTTTTCTGAATATTTTAATGTTTAAGTTTATAACAGGCCCCACTGTGCCTAAAATATTTCAAGTAATTTTTGCTAAGCTCTTATGATCTATTTTTAGAAATATTATTATTCTTTATAACGGTTGTCGTAAGACTCACATTTGACCTACAAGACCTCTCTGCTGAATTCAATTGGTGCTTGCTCTCACATTGGTAAGTTGTAGAGTAGGACACAACATGATTGATGTTCGGTCATGTTTGATCTGTTACTCGTTACTTTTGTGTATAAAAGCGAGCGTGACTTCAGCGGTCGGGGCAGTTGGTGATGAGTTGCTGGTAAGGCAGGTCGATCGTGACATCGGCTGTTGCTAGATATATAATAAATCCCAAGTGGTGTGGTTGTCCCCAATTGTGATTTATTTACAGCCAGCAAAACATTGGCAACTGTGACCGGACGGACACCGGAGACCTCAGAACCACAATCATCCTGTGCGTATGCCGTTTGATTGTCGTTTTGACATCCTCCTCCGGAGAATTTGACTGACTGGACGTACACCGGAGACTTCAGAACCAAAATCATCCTGTGCGTAGGCCGTTTGATTGACGTTCTGACAACCTCCTCCGGAGAATTTGACTGACCGGACGAACAAAGGGAGAACTTGGAGCCACAATCATCCTGTGCGTATGCCGTTTGATTGTCGTTGTAATATCCTCCTTTGGTGGACTTGACGGACAGTTGTTTGGCCGGCATAGGGTACTTTAATCTATTCCCAATTAAATTATTTTTTTCCTTTTATTTAATTTTACTTAGTTTAGTGTGTAAGCTATTGCATATTGTAAATAAATAGCTGTAAACTTAAACTAAGAGTTTTTTTTATGTAACCACTGGACGCCGCTGACCTACCCCAGCACCCGAGCGGAAACGTGTCGTTACATTGGCGCCCGAGCAGGGACATATTTGTCCAATTAATCATTAACATAACCACATTCTATACTTACAGTTTTGCTAGTGCGAGTACAGTTATTGGTATCACCCGTCCGTCACCTGATTAAAAACAATGGGTCAACGTGAATTGCTGAAAACCTCATGGGTCTACTCCCTTAAGAAAGAAGAGCTTGTCACCTACTTACTAAAGTGTGGCCAAGATCCGTCCGGTACCGTTGAAGAAATGCGGAAGAGGCTGGTAAAATTCATCACCTCCGAACACGACGAAGAGCTCACCGATAAATTAGTGGAGTGGCAAAAACAACATGAACTAAGCACCAGCGTGTCCCCCAGCGTCTCTCTTCGTGTGCTGAACGAAAATAATGAAATGCTAAAGTCACAAAGTGCGGTTGAAGCGTCACCTGATATCGCCGAAAAGAATACACCATCTACGAGGGAAGACCGCGTCGCCACCGTTGAATTAATTAGAAAATGGGGGCTAAAATACGAAGGAGGTAAAGATGTTTTAAAATTTGTTGATCGGTTGGAGGAATTGGCCGCTGTATACGAGGTAAACCTAAACTCGGTCGTTCCAGTAATGTGTGAACTGTTGAAGGACCGCGCCCTTATATGGTTTAGGAATAATCAAAAGCCATGGGAATTTTGCTCACAGTTTAAAAAAGACCTTTTAGAATTCTTCCTGCCGCAAAGGTATTTCGAAAAATTAGAGACAGAAATTCGTTCACGGACTCAACGACCACGGGAAAACTTCAAAGAATATTTACTCGCGCTCCAAGACTTGATGTACCACTCTACCCTGAACGAAGAGGAGAAGTTAGAAATAATTTTTCGAAATTCGTCACCAGATTATCAATGGTTTATCAGAAGAAGAGATTTCAAAACCTAGGATGACTTGGTATCCTTAGCCGCCGAAAGTATCCCCAACCCAAAACTTCCAGGCCGTAACGAACATCATCGTATGCTTCGCAACCAACAAACATCACCAAACGACACCACAGGCTCGATTAATAATCAGACGCAACTATCGTGGGAGGAAGAGAAAATTAAAGCTTCAATAGTTATCAATAACCATCTTTGCAACGGTATCATTGATACGGGTGCTACCAGAAGCTTCGTGTCACCTTCCTTCGTAAAGACAATGCTACGAAAGCCGGAATATATCGCGACGGACATAGAAGTTGCACTGGCCGATGGATCGAAGAAACGCATCTCTACAGCCGTCCAAATGCCAGTGACATTTGGTAATCTAACAAAAAACCAGGAGTTTCTTGTCATGCGGGAAGCCACTGAATCCGTCGTTCTAGGGTTAGACTTTCTACGAACTTTTGACACAATTATCCTTTGTGCCGGCTTAACCACGAAAGGCGAATCCGAGGCTCGAGAGTTGCCGAATGACGATGAATCACTAAACCAGGTAAGGGAACATAATATCGTAAATTTCTCCAATAGCTGCTATACTCGTAGTATCGATCATTCTGAAGAAGACTCGCTACAATTGCGAATTAGAAAATTTTTAGATATCGAACTGCCCAAATTTCAACAGATTCAGGGTCTTTCTACCGCTGCCGCTCACAGGATTGTAATGAAGGACGACCGGCCAATAAAAATAAGGTATGCCCAAAGAAATCCGCCCATGCAAGCCATTATTGATGAAGAAGTAAATTCGTTGCTGGCACGGGGCTGTATTGAACCGTCATGTAGCCCATATTCCTTTCCGATAACCCTGGTGAAGAAAAAGAATGGCTCGTGGCGGACATGCATGGATTTTCGTCAACTAAATGCTCGTTCCATACCTGACGCCTACCCACTTCCGCGCATTGATACCATCCTCGACAGATTAAGAGATGCCAAATATATAAGCAGTCTAGACCTCAAGGATGGTTATTGGCAGATCCCGATGGACGAAGGTAGTAGAAAGTACACTGCATTTGCAGTTACTGGTAGAGGGCTGTTTCAATGGCGAGTTATGCCGTTTGGCTTACACTCGGCTCCTGCCACCTTCCAACGGGCATTGGACCGCGTTATAGGACCCGATATGGAGCCATACGCTTTCGCATATCTCGATGATATCATCGTGATTGGAAAGACGTTTGACGAGCATCTGAAAAATCTCAAGGAGGTGTTTCGGAGACTCAGGGCAGCAAATCTGAGAATAAATACAGAAAAATGCGAGTTTTTCAAAACGGAGACCCGATATCTGGGCCACATTGTGACGAGCGAGGGAATAAAAACTGACCCCGAAAAGATTGCCGCGATAGAACAACTCCCTATACCACGAGACACCAAAGGTGTTCGCCGGTTTTTGGGCATAACTTCGTGGTACCGACGTTTTGTCCCAAACTTTGCCAAAATCTCCCAACCGTTAACCCAACTGCTGAAGAAAGGTAAACATTGGAAATGGGGTCAGGAACAGCAGGAAGCGTTTGATGTACTAAAAAGCTGTCTCACTAAAGCACCGGTGTTAGCTTGCCCCGATTTCACTAAACCCTTCACCCTTCAAACTATGCCAGCGATGTAGGTTTAGGAGCACTCTTGACCCAGGAAATTGACGACTCAGAGCATGTGATAGCGTACGCCAGCAGACATTTAAATGGGGCAGAAAAGAATTATTCAGCCACGGAAAAGGAGTGCCTAGCAATAATATGGGGCATACCGAAAATGCGTCCCTACCTTGAAGGCTACGAATTCAAGGTTGTTACGGATCATCTATCACTTAAGTGGTTAAACTCCATCGACAACCCTACAGGTCGTTTGGCACGGTGGGCTTTAGAACTACAACAGTACAAGTTCTCGATCAGTTATAGAAAAGGTAAGCAGAACGTTGTAGCAGATGCCCTCTCACGCCACCCTATAGCCGAAATCAATCTGGCACAGGTACGGCCCTCAAACTCCTGCCACTGGTATGACACAGTTAGAAGCGGTACAAAAGAATCCGGAACTCCACGCCGATTACACTCTTGTTGACAATAAATTATATCGTCATTTCCCCCGAGAGGTAAACGATGAGGACTCTACTCCATGGAAACTGTGTGTCCCCAAGTATCAGCGGCCACAAGTTTTAAAAGAGACCCACGATGAAGTTACGGGTGGTCATATGGGTATACGGAAGACCTTCAACAAGGCTGCCAGTCGCTATTATTGGCCAGGGTTAGCACGCGATGTGAAGAGGTACGTACGCCGTTATGAAACCTGTCGACGATATAAAATCTCACAACAACAGCCAGCCGGAAAAATGTTGGCGCGAATACAAGAACAGCCATGGGCGTTATTATGCGCAGACTTTGTCGGCCCTCTCCCTAGGACAGCACATGGTAACACAATGTTGTTGGTATTGTTTGACAATTTTTCAAAATGGGTTGAACTGATTCCGTGTAGAAAGGCGAGGGCTGAGGACGTAGTAAAAGCTATCAGAGAACGGATAGTGTCTCGGTATGGGGTACCAAAAGCCTTGATAACCGACAACGGAACACAGTTCACCTCACGCATTTTAAAACGTTATTTAGAGCAAATTGGAGTGAAACAACAGCTTACTGCCCCTTATACTCCACAGGAGAACCCAACGGAGAGAGCCAACCGGACAATTAAAACTATAATAGCCCAATTTACAGATGAGCGACATAATCGATGGGATGAACTGCTGCCAGAAGTGATGTTGGCCATCAACACTAGCACGTCTGAATCGACAGGATATTCACCCGCTTTCCTAACACAGGGAAGGAACCCGCGTTTGCCAAAGGCTCTATATGACGATGTGACGATCGGGTCAGGAGCCCGGTGTGTAGGGCCGGAAGAACGAGCTGATGAATTGAAGGAGATTTTCAAAATAGTACGCCACAACTTAGAGAAGGCCTCACAAAAGCAACGGCATCATTATAATCTACGACGCCGAAGCTGGACGCCAAAAATCGGAGATCACGTCCTCGTACGCCAACACCCATTATCCAAGGTGGTAGATAACTTCAACGCCAAATTAGCACCCAAATTTAAAGGTCCTTATGTAGTCACTGAATTCATATCCCCGGTCATTGCGCGAATTAAAACAATAGGAACTAACGAACAACATACTGCACATGTTAGTGAGCTGAAGCCCTATTACTCTAATAATCCTTCTCTTTCTCTAATTTTCACTAGATCACTTAAATCAACGAGAGTACGTCCCGGTGAAAACATGGAATCGAATCAGCAGAAATTCGAACGAACAAGGAAAAAATTCCGCCGCAACATCCAGCAAATAAAAAAAAAAAAAGAAGAGACGCACAATATCCCTAGGAGACGACGAAGTGCCAAACTCCTCCAGAAAATGCCCTTCCAAAAGGCGACGGTCCACCCGCCAAACCTCTCCAGCAGCATCCAAGCCTACTCCGAAGCCAAGGAGGGAAGGAAAGGCAAGACATTTTCGAATGTCGGTAAACACCTCACCTAGGCTCGGAAATATTGGGCTAAACCCGGATAAAACTGCGACATCAACGTTTCTACATGAACAAGCCCAAGTAGATAACGACACGCATATCGCATTACCATCCAACGCTTCGGTGAGGTAAAAGTTGCAAACATCTGAATTAGAAGGGGGAGCAGTGTGACGACAAAAGGCGGAGACCTTGTTTTTGCCCACACCATGCCTACTTATCTATGTCCACCGGTTCGGCCAAATTATCATTATATATTATTTACTAACTATATACTTGTAATTACGTATATATTTAATTATATCCCGCATTTATTATTAGAATGAATAGTAATACTACTAGGAGTAGTTCTTTTGTTATTTTTTTTACATTATTTTTACGTCCTCTGTGAATTATTGTAAATAAAATTTCTTTTCTGAATATTTTAATGTTTAAGTTTATAACAGGCCCCACTGTGCCTAAAATATTTCAAGTAATTTTTGCTAAGCTCTTATGATCTATTTTTAGAAATATTATTATTCTTTATAACGGTTGTCGTACGACTCACATTTGACCTACAAGACCTCTCTGCTGAATTCAATTGGTGCTTGCTCTCACATTGGTAAGTTGTAGAGTAGGACACAACATGATTGATGTTCGATCATGTTTGATCTGTTACTCGTTACTTTTGTGTATAAAAGCGAGCGTGACTTCAGCGGTCGGGGCAGTTGGTGATGAGTTGCTGGTAAGGCAGGTCGATCGTGACATCGGCTGTTGCTAGATATATAATAAATCCCAAGTGGTGTGGTTGTCCCCAATTGTGATTTATTTACAGCCAGCAAAACATTGGCAACTGTGACCGGACGGACACCGGAGACCTCAGAACCACAATCATCCTGTGCGTATGCCGTTTGATTGTCGTTTTGACATCCTCCTCCGGAGAATTTGACTGACTGGACGTACACCGGAGACTTCAGAACCAAAATCATCCTGTGCGTAGGCCGTTTGATTGACGTTCTGACAACCTCCTCCGGAGAATTTGACTGACCGGACGAACAAAGGGAGAACTTGGAGCCACAATCATCCTGTGCGTATGCCGTTTGATTGTCGTTGTAATATCCTCCTTTGGTGGACTTGACGGACAGTTGTTTGGCCGGCATAGGGTACTTTAATCTATTCCCAATTAAATTATTTTTTTCCTTTTATTTAATTTTACTTAGTTTAGTGTGTAAGCTATTGCATATTGTAAATAAATAGCTGTAAACTTAAACTAAGAGTTTTTTTTATGTAACCACTGGACGCCGCTGACCTACCCCAGCACCCGAGCGGAAACGTGTCGTTACATTGGCGCCCGAGCAGGGACATATTTGTCCAATTAATCATTAACATAACCACATTCTATACTTACAGTTTTGCTAGTGCGAGTACAGTTATTGGTATCACCCGTCCGTCACCTGATTAAAAACAATGGGTCAACGTGAATTGCTGAAAACCTCATGGGTCTACTCCCTTAAGAAAGAAGAGCTTGTCACCTACTTACTAAAGTGTGGCCAAGATCCGTCCGGTACCGTTGAAGAAATGCGGAAGAGGCTGGTAAAATTCATCACCTCCGAACACGACGAAGAGCTCACCGATAAATTAGTGGAGTGGCAAAAACAACACGAACTAAGCACCAGCGTGTCCCCCAGCGTCTCTCCTCGTGTGCTGAACGAAAATAATGAAATGCTAAAGTCACAAAGTGCGGTTGAAGCGTCACCTGATATCGCCGAAAAGAATACACCATCTACGAGGGAAGACCGCGTCGCCACCGTTGAATTAATTAGAAAATGGGGGCTAAAATACGAAGGAGGTAAAGATGTTTTAAAATTTGTTGATCGGTTGGAGGAATTGGCCGCTGTATACGAGGTAAACCTAAACTCGGTCGTTCCAGTAATGTATGAACTGTTGAAGGACCGCGCCCTTATATGGTTTAGGAATAATCAAAAGCCATGGGAATTTTGGTCACAGTTTAAAAAAGACCTTTTAGAATTCTTCCTGCCGCAAAGGTATTTCGAAAAATTAGAGACAGAAATTCGTTCACGGACTCAACGACCACGGGAAAACTTCAAAGAATATTTACTCGCGCTCCAAGACTTGATGTACCACTCTACCCTGAACGAAGAGGAGAAGTTAGAAATAATTTTTCGAAATTCGTCACCAGATTATCAATGGTTTATCAGAAGAAGAGATTTCAAAACCTAGGATGACTTGGTATCCTTAGCCGCCGAATTAGAAAGTATCCCCAACCCAAAACTTCCAGGCCGTAACGAACATCATCGTATGCTTCGCAACCAACAAACATCACCAAACGACACCACAGGCTCGATTAATAATCAGACGCAACTATCGTGGGAGGAAGAGAAAATTAAAGCTTCAATAGTTATCAATAACCATCTTTGCAACGGTATCATTGATACGGGTGCTACCAGAAGCTTCGTGTCACCTTCCTTCGTAAAGACAATGCTACGAAAGCCGGAATATATCGCGACGGACATAGAAGTTGCACTGGCCGATGGATCGAAGAAACGCATCTCTACAGCCGTCCAAATGCCAGTGACATTTGGTAATCTAACAAAAAACCAGGAGTTTCTTGTCATGCGGGAAGCCACTGAATCCGTTGTTCTAGGGTTAGACTTTCTACGAACTTTTGACACAATTATCCTTTGTGCCGGCTTAACCACGAAAGGCGAATCCGAGGCTCGAGAGTTGCCGAATGACGATGAATCACTAAACCAGGTAAGGGAACATAATATCGTAAATTTCTCCAATAGCTGCTATACTCGTAGTATCGATCATTCTGAAGAAGACTCGCTACAATTGCGAATTAGAAAATTTTTAGATATCGAACTGCCCAAATTTCAACAGATTCAGGGTCTTTCTACCGCTGCCGCTCACAGGATTGTAATGAAGGACGACCGGCCAATAAAAATAAGGTATGCCCAAAGAAATCCGCCCATGCAAGCCATTATTGATGAAGAAGTAAATTCGTTGCTGGCACGGGGCTGTATTGAACCGTCATGTAGCCCATATTCCTTTCCGATAACCCTGGTGAAGAAAAAGAATGGCTCGTGGCGGACATGCATGGATTTTCGTCAACTAAATGCTCGTTCCATACCTGACGCCTACCCACTTCCGCGCATTGATACCATCCTCGACAGATTAAGAGATGCCAAATATATAAGCAGTCTAGACCTCAAGGATGGTTATTGGCAGATCCCGATGGACGAAGGTAGTAGAAAGTACACTGCATTTGCAGTTACTGGTAGAGGGCTGTTTCAATGGCGAGTTATGCCGTTTGGCTTACACTCGGCTCCTGCCACCTTCCAACGGGCATTGGACCGCGTTATAGGACCCGATATGGAGCCATACGCTTTCGCATATCTCGATGATATCATCGTGATTGGAAAGACGTTTGACGAGCATCTGAAAAATCTCAAGGAGGTGTTTCGGAGACTCAGGGCAGCAAATCTGAGAATAAATACAGAAAAATGCGAGTTTTTCAAAACGGAGACCCGATATCTGGGCCACATTGTGACGAGCGAGGGAATAAAAACTGACCCCGAAAAGATTGCCGCGATAGAACAACTCCCTATACCACGAGACACCAAAGGTGTTCGCCGGTTTTTGGGCATAACTTCGTGGTACCGACGTTTTGTCCCAAACTTTGCCAAAATCTCCCAACCGTTAACCCAACTGCTGAAGAAAGGTAAACATTGGAAATGGGGTCAGGAACAGCAGGAAGCGTTTGATGTACTAAAAAGCTGTCTCACTAAAGCACCGGTGTTAGCTTGCCCCGATTTCACTAAACCCTTCACCCTTCAAACTGATGCCAGCGAGGTAGGTTTAGGAGCACTCTTGACCCAGGAAATTGACGACTCAGAGCATGTGATAGCGTACGCCAGCAGACATTTAAATGGGGCAGAAAAGAATTATTCAGCCACGGAAAAGGAGTGCCTAGCAATAATATGGGGCATACCGAAAATGCGTCCCTACCTTGAAGGCTACGAATTCAAGGTTGTTACGGATCATCTATCACTTAAGTGGTTAAACTCCATCGACAACCCTACAGGTCGTTTGGCACGGTGGGCTTTAGAACTACAACAGTACAAGTTCTCGATCAGTTATAGAAAAGGTAAGCAGAACGTTGTAGCAGATGCCCTCTCACGCCACCCTATAGCCGAAATCAATCTGGCACAGGTACGGCCCTCAAACTCCTGCCACTGGTATGACACAGTTAGAAGCGGTACAAAAGAACCCGGAACTCCACGCCGATTACACTCTTGTTGACAATAAATTATATCGTCATTTCCCCCGAGACGTAAACGATGAGGACTCTACTCCATGGAAACTGTGTGTCCCCAAGTATCAGCGGCCACAAGTTTTAAAAGAGACCCACGATGAAGTTACGGGTGGTCATATGGGTATACGGAAGACCTTCAACAAGGCTGCCAGTCGCTATTATTGGCCAGGGTTAGCACGCGATGTGAAGAGGTACGTACGCCGTTATGAAACCTGTCAACGATATAAAATCTCACAACAACAGCCAGCCGGAAAAATGTTGGCGCGAATACAAGAACAGCCATGGGCGTTATTATGCGCAGACTTTGTCGGCCCTCTCCCTAGGACAGCACATGGTAACACAATGTTGTTGGTATTGTTTGACAATTTTTCAAAATGGGTTGAACTGATTCCGTGTAGAAAGGCGAGGGCTGAGGACGTAGTAAAAGCTATCAGAGAACGGATAGTGTCTCGGTATGGGGTACCAAAAGCCTTGATAACCGACAACGGAACACAGTTCACCTCACGCATTTTAAAACGTTATTTAGAGCAAATTGGAGTGAAACAACAGCTTACTGCCCCTTATACTCCACAGGAGAACCCAACGGAGAGAGCCAACCGGACAATTAAAACTATAATAGCCCAATTTACAGATGAGCGACATAATCGATGGGATGAACTGCTGCCAGAAGTGATGTTGGCCATCAACACTAGCACGTCTGAATCGACAGGATATTCACCCGCTTTCCTAACACAGGGAAGGAACCCGCGTTTGCCAAAGGCTCTATATGACGATGTGACGATCGGGTCAGGAGCCCGGTGTGTAGGGCCGGAAGAACGAGCTGATGAATTGAAGGAGATTTTCAAAATAGTACGCCACAACTTAGAGAAGGCCTCACAAAAGCAACGGCATCATTATAATCTACGACGCCGAAGCTGGACGCCAAAAATCGGAGATCACGTCCTCGTACGCCAACACCCATTATCCAAGGCGGTAGATAACTTCAACGCCAAATTAGCACCCAAATTTAAAGGTCCTTATGTAGTCACTGAATTCATATCCCCGGTCATTGCGCGAATTAAAACAATAGGAACTAACGAACAACATACTGCACATGTTAGTGAGCTGAAGCCCTATTACTCTAATAATCCTTCTCTTTCTCTAATTTTCACTAGATCACTTAAATCAACGAGAGTACGTCCCGGTGAAAACATGGAATCGAATCAGCAGAAATTCGAACGAACAATATCCTTAGGAGACGACGAAGTGCCAAACTCCTCCAGAAAATGCCCTTCCAAAAGGCGACGGTCCACCCGCCAAACCTCTCCAGCAGCATCCAAGCCTACTCCGAAGCCAAGGAGGGAAGGAAAGGCAAGACATTTTCGAATGTCGGTAAACACCTCACCTAGGCTCGGAAATATTGGGCTAAACCCGGATAAAACTGCGACATCAACGTTTCTACATGAACAAGCCCAAGTAGATAACGACACGCATATCGCATTACCATCCAACGCTTCGGTGAGGTAAAAGTTGCAAACATCTGAATTAGAAGGGGGAGCAGTGTGACGACAAAAGGCGGATACCTTGTTTTTGCCCACACCATGCCTACTTATCTATGTCCACCGGTTCGGCCAAATTATCATTATATATTATTTACTAACTATATACTTGTAATTACGTATATATTTAATTATATCCCGCATTTATTATTAGAATGAATAGTAATACTACTAGGAGTAGTTCTTTTGTTATTTTTTTTACATTATTTTTACGTCCTCTGTGAATTATTGTAAATAAAATTTCTTTTCTGAATATTTTAATGTTTAAGTTTATAACAGGCCCCACTGTGCCTAAAATATTTCAAGTAATTTTTGCTAAGCTCTTATGATCTATTTTTAGAAATATTATTATTCTTTATAACGGTTGTCGTACGACTCACATTTGACCTACAAGACCTTTCTGCTGAATTCAATTGGTGCTTGCTCTCACATTGGTAAGTTGTAGAGTAGGACACAACATGATTGATGTTCGATCATGTTTGATCTGTTACTCGTTACTTTTGTGTATAAAAGCGAGCGTGACTTCAGCGGTCGGGGCAGTTGGTGATGAGTTGCTGGTAAGGCAGGTCGATCGTGACATCGGCTGTTGCTAGATATATAATAAATCCCAAGTGGTGTGGTTGTCCCCAATTGTGATTTATTTACAGCCAGCAAAACATTGGCAACTGTGACCGGACGGACACCGGAGACCTCAGAACCACAATCATCCTGTGCGTATGCCGTTTGATTGTCGTTTTGACATCCTCCTCCGGAGAATTTGACTGACTGGACGTACACCGGAGACTTCAGAACCAAAATCATCCTGTGCGTAGGCCGTTTGATTGACGTTCTGACAACCTCCTCCGGAGAATTTGACTGACCGGACGAACAAAGGGAGAACTTGGAGCCACAATCATCCTGTGCGTATGCCGTTTGATTGTCGTTGTAATATCCTCCTTTGGTGGACTTGACGGACAGTTGTTTGGCCGGCATAGGGTACTTTAATCTATTCCCAATTAAATTATTTTTTTCCTTTTATTTAATTTTACTTAGTTTAGTGTGTAAGCTATTGCATATTGTAAATAAATAGCTGTAAACTTAAACTAAGAGTTTTTTTATGTAACCACTGGACGCCGCTGACCTACCCCAGCACCCGAGCGGAAACGTGTCGTTACAGAGCTTAGAGGACATAACGGCCTAGAATTTAGACAGCTCTCGATTTGAGCTAAAAGCTCCTCAAATGTTAAAATACGACCATGCATCAGTCTCTTTAAATGATATTTAGTAGATTTCACGCCGGCCTCCCAAAGACCACCAAAATTTGAAGAGGCTGGAGGTATAAAGTGCCATTTTGTACCATTTTTTGCCAGTCGATCAGTTATTTCATCTGGGATCGATGATTTGCTGCGATTATAAAGAATTTGTAACTCTTTATCGGCTCCAACAAAGTTTGTGCCACAATCGGAATATAAGTCCGTGCAACAACCACTACGGGACACGAAACGTCTAAATGCTGCCAGAAAAGCATCGGTTGATAAGTTTGTTACCGTCTCTAAGTGTAGTGCTTTCGTAACCATGCAGATAAACAGACATATGTAACCTTTAGTTGTTATAGAATTCCTTGCAGTTGACTGCTTTATGACAATTGGACCGGCATAATCAACACCGCTGTGTTTAAATGGACGTGCCGGCTTAAGGCGAACACTAGAAAGGTTTCCCATCATCTGCTGGGCTGCCTTTGCGTTATATTTGAAACACGTTACACATTTTCGCAAGATTAGCTTAGCGATGCTTCTACTTGAAATTATCCAATATTCCCGTGAGACATAAGCTTGCATTTGGATTAAACCGCCATGTAAAGTTTTTATATGTGCGTCTAGAAATATTAAATAAGTTAAAGGATTTTGTTTCTTTAATAAAATTGGGTGTTTGTAATTATAATTAAGGTCAGAATTTTGAATTCTACCACCAACTCTAAGTAATTGAGAGCAATCAAAAAATGGGGACAGTTGTGCCACAGCGTTGTTTTTAATTATTCGACCCTTCTTTTGTATCTCGGAAATTTCCTGTGAAAAATCTACCTCTTGAGAAATTTTAATAAGCCTTATACGAGCAAGTTTAAGTTCTTCGGTTGAAAGGAACCCTGTCATCTTACCATTACCTTCAATTTGTGATTTTTTGTTGTTCTGGGTGTTGTGTTTGAAGCGAAAAATATATGCAGTGACACGTATTAGCTTACAAAACGAAGAAAATCTTGTTAATAAATCTGGATATTGTTTTATTTCTATCACTACAGAGTGAATATTAAAATTTGATTTGAGTGAAACTTCACTAATTTGATTACAAGTTAATTTGGGTTGTTTTGACCAGTTTTCCAATGGTTTAACTAACCATTTAGGGCCGTGCCACCATAAGTCATGTTCAACTAATTCATTCGACGATATGCCACGTGAATCGCAGTCAGCAGGATTTTCACTTGTTGATATGTATCGCCACTGAGAAGTACGAGATCTACGTTGAATTTCCGCTACTCTATTGCCAACATATACGGGCCACTTAGACGACTGACCACGTATCCATGACAGCACAGTTGTGCTATCAGTCCAATAGTATACATTTGAAATTTCTTGATCAAGTGAAGATATAATTAGATCTACGAGTTTTGCCAATAACGTTGCACCACATAACTCCATCCGAGGTATAGTTAACCGTTTAATAGGACCCACCTTGGTTTTTGCTTGAATTAAATATATTTTTGTTTCTGAACCAGAAAGAGTTTTAGCATAGACTGCCGCAGCGTAGGCTAGTTTAGACGAGTCCGAAAAACCATGAATTTCAATTTTAGTACATTTAAATGTCCCAAACCAACGTGGTATTTTAATATCCTCAAGATATTTTAAATTTGTACGATATTCTAACCACCTTTTTTCAATATCATCAGGGAGGCGATCATTCCATCCAACGCCAAGTAACCACAAGTTTTGGAACTCAAGTTTTGCAAGAATTGTAGTAGGGGATAGGATCTAATAGTTCTTTTGAATTTGTTGTCCATTTACGCAGATTAAACTTTCCTTCATTTAGCAAACTACATAACTGAGTGTGTAATTGATACGCATCTGATAAGCTGTCAGCGCCAGAAATGACGTCATCGACGTAAGTATCAGAATTAAGAACACTGCAGGCCAAGGGATATTTGTATTTTTCATCTACTGCTAACTGTTGTAGAACTCTAATCGAAAGAAAAGGCGCGGGCGTAGTACCATATGTAACTGTAGAAAGCTTGTAAATTGAAATCTCTTCAGAACCAATATTTCTCCATAAAATCTGTTGATATTTTCGTTGCTCTTGAACCGCAAGTATTTGTCGAAACATTTTCTCCAAATCTGCCCGAAAACCAATTTTGAAACGTCTCCATCGATTTATAATTGTCGGTAAGTCATTTTGCAATGCAGGGCCAGGTGCTAGTTCCTCATTCAATGAAGATTGAGCAGGACGCTTACAGCTACCGTCAAAAACAACTCTTAGTTTAGTAGTAGAGCTACTTTCTCTCAAGACACCATGATGAGGCAAAAAGAAACCATTTTTATCTAAATCACGAGGGTAAGTGCCAATCTTTTTCATATGCCCGAGACGTTCGTACTCTTCCATAAAATCCGTATAAAGTTTTCCATAATTTTTATTAAGTTTACATTTTGATTCAACGTTTTTCAAGCGAGAAAGTGCAGCGTAGTCTGTATGTTCGAAAACTGGAAGCAGGTGACCCCTATGCATTGATTTGAATGGTAGTGAAACAGTATAACGGCCAGATCAATCACGTGTAGTAGTGTTTTTAAAATGTTGCTCACATAATATTTCTTCCTCTGTTATAGTCCTTTTTTCTAAAATTTCCTCCTGCTCCCAAAATAATTGTAATTGCTTATCTAATGAGCAAACCTTAGCAGTAATAGCATGTTGATATAAGTTATTAGGAGTTGGGCCAGAAACTATCCATCCGAAATGAGTAAATTGCAAGAATAAGCCACTGTCAAATTTATGTTGCTGAGGTAACACAATATCTCCGTAAACATCTCCTCCTAACAACAGGTCAACCTCACCAGGTTTTGAAAAATGAGGATCAGCCAAAGAAAATCTATTCAAATTGGGTAACAAGTTTTCATTTATTGCCATAGGTTGATAACCCGATATCTTTGGTAACACTACAGCTTCACAAAAGATTTTAAAATTAGTTTCAGTCCTCGAATAGATTGATAAATTAACAAATTTTCTTGAAATAGTGGGTTGCTCTCCACCTACTCCACTTATTTCAACGAAGCCCTTTTTGAGAGGTAAGTTTAATGCACATTGATCCAGAAGAGCACGCAAAATGATTTCACCTCGCAGAGTTTTAAAAACAACGCGCAATGTAGCGAGGAGAACTTGGGGCCTTTTTATACTACTAAATGTTCTACCATGATCGGCGACATGGGCGGTGACGTTATTAAGCAGTTGAGAAGACGACGATGTTTGAGCATTCATTACAGTTTCAGAGGGTTTAGATATAGTTGAACGGTCTATAAAATATTCATTGTGAATAGTGGTATGATGGTTTTGTCGACAGACTTGACAACGTGAAGTTACACGACAATCGTTACTAAAATGGCCTGGGGTTAGACAATTTCTGCATATTCGCTTAGTAGTTATAAAATCTCGTTTCTCAGAAGATGGCATAGCAGAAAACTTAAAACATTTAAAAAGAAGATGGCGTTTATTGCAGCAAGGGCAGTTAGAATCAGAATTTGTAGAAATAGCATTTACGTAACGTCGAGAATTACTTTTGCCTTTATTTGCCTGTTGTGGAGTTTTTGGTTTTAAACGAGAAACATTAGGGATTGAATCAGTCTGATCATAAATAGTTTCTAATGTTCGAAAAGTAGACTCCAAAAACTTAAATAAATCTTCAATTGGAGGGATTTGAGTCGATGCCTTAAGTGACTGCTCTCACTCCTTACGCGTTTGTACATCCAACTTATTTACCGTCATATAAATAAGCATAGCATGTTCTCCTTCGGTTTTTACTTCCAATGTACGCAGTAGAGCGATACTAGTTCTGGTTGTATCCAAAATTGTTTGAATACTCTTTGAAGTGCCATCAGAATTAGGTATAGAAAATAATTTATTAAAAATAGTGTCGACTATTTTCCTTTTATTATGATACCTATTTTTAAGAGCGGTCCATGCTAGAGCATAGCTTGAATTGTTGGATACTCGTTCACGATATCCAGTGGAGTTCCTTTACAAGAACTTTTCAAAAAACAAAATTTTTGTACACCAGTTAGGTTAGAGTTATTGTGTACTAGAGACATAAACATATCCTGATAGGACATCCAAGTTAAATAATCACCACTAAAAATTGGTAAATCAAATTGGTAAACGAGCCTGAACCGAAAATGAATCGTTTCTAGAATTAGATGGACCAACAAAAGTGCTTGATTGAATTCCAAGAGAACTAGAGCCAGAAGTTTCAAAACTATCAAGTATTTGGCCTGTAAGAGCAAAAAATTCATCTTGATATTGATAATATACATCGTCTTTGAAATATGGAATATCTTCAGTATTAACGGTATTATCACGAACTACAGAACATAATTGAATATGACCTTTTTTAAACTGAGAAAAATTCGATTCTATTTCATCTAAAATTGATTGCGCAAAACCATGCGCTTTATGCTCCTTTGAATTATATAACCTAGCCATTCGCTTTAAGTTCGAAAATAAATCCTTTTGTTCTTCAATGATATGGTGAAAATCCGACATTTTGTTCGAAGCACTTTTTACTAATACTTTTCATAAAAAAAATACAAAATTTCATTTATACATACAGTTTTCCAGAAAACCACAAATTTCGGCAACAGTAACGCAGAGTTCAAACCTTATCCTTTTTATTACAGCAGGTTCCACCTTCCAAAACACCTTCCAATAGCACAACCAATAGTAGAAATTAGCCAAAGAATTCCGAAGCCAAATCCAAACTTTACAGCAACAGTTCTAAGTTAAGATGTTTCAAGTCGTTCACAGTAATGAGGTTCCAAGTCGTTGTTCCAATTTCCAATCTCTAGATCACTATTCCTGGGGACCTTTAGATAGATCCCGGGTTTCGGCACCAAATAATGTATGAGAATTTTTAACTTTATTTGTATTTTTATATCAAATGTTTATTTAACACAAAAGATTATAAAAGTTATTTGTTAAGAAAAGACTTCTGTTCGCAGCAAGGCAGTAAAAGTAAGTGATTTTAAAAATATTCTTTTGAATAAGAAAAAACATTAAAAGAATCAAAAATATGTATAACGGTACCTAATCTCCTTTTTGTTCTACTATCTAATAACAAACGCATATTACAGACTTACTAATATATGTATTAAATCAATGCTAAAAAACCAGTATTTTCATAATTTGCTGTGATATCACTTGTGATAAGTATATACAAAATAAATAACAACAACAACATGTTAATATGCGTGAAGTATTATGTACTGTTTACACTAGCATTGAAATTAAAAATAAGGAAAATTAAATAAATGAAGGAAAAATTAAGTAAATTATTAAATATAAAATACAAATATTATATTATTAAAGTTGTTCACCAACAGAAAGTGTGTCAACATTTTTCACACCTCTTTTTGAAAGTGTGTCAAAATTTTTCACACCGCTTTTTGAAAGTGTGTCAAAATTTTTCACACCCCTTTCTGAAAGTGTGTCAACATTATTCACACCCCTTTTTGAAAGTGTGTCAAAATTTTTCACACCTCTTTTTGAAAGTGCGTCAAAATTTTTCACACCCCTTTTTGAAAGTGTGTCAACATTTTTCACACCGCTTTTTGAAAGTGTGTCGAATTTTTTCACACCGCTTTTTGAAAGTGTGTCAAAATTTTTCACACTGCTTTTTGAAATTGTGTCAACATTTTTACACCCCTTTTTGGAAGTGTGTCAACATTTTTCACACCGCTTTTTGAAAGTGTGTCGAATTTTTTCACATCGCTTTTTGAAAGTGTGTCAAATTTTTTCACACCGCTTTTTGAAAGTGTCAAAATTTTTCACACTGCTTTTTGAAAGTGTCAAAATTTTTCACACCCCTTTTTGAAAGTGTGTCAAAATTTTTCACACCCCTTTTTGAAAGTGTGTCAAAATTTTTCACACCGCTTTTTGAAAGTGTGTCAAAAATGTTTACACCGCTTTTTGAAAGTGTGTCAAAAATGTTTACACCGCTTTTTGAAAGTGTGTCAAAATTTTTCACACCCCTTTTTGAAAGTGTGTCAACATTTTTCACACCGCTTTTTGAAAGTGTGTCAAAATTTTTCACACCCCTTTTTGAAAGTGTGTCAACTTTTTCACACCCCTTTTTGAAAGTGTGTCAACATTTTTCACACCCCTTTGTCAACATTTTTCACACCGCTTTTTGAAAGTGTGTCAAAATTTTTCACACTCCTTTTTGAAAGTGTGTCAACATTTTTCACACCCCTTTTTGAAAGTGTGTCAACATTTTTCACACCCCTTTTTGAAAGTGTGTCAAAATTTTTCACACCCCTTTTTGAAAGTGTGTCAAAATTTTTCACACCTCTTTTTGAAAGTGTGTCAAAATTTTTCACACCCCTTTTTGAAAGTGTGTCAACATTTTTCACACCCCTTTTTCAAAGTGTGTCAAAAATTTTCACACCCCTTTTTGAAAGTGTGTCAAAATTTTTCACACCCCTTTTTGAAAGTGAGTCAAAATTTTTCACACCCCTTTTTGAAAGTGTGTCAAATTTTTTCACACCCCTTTTTGAAAGTGTGTCAAAATTTTTCACACCCCTTTTTGAAAGTGTGTCAAAATTTTTCACACCTCTTTTTGAAAGTGTGTCAAAATTTTTCACACCCCTTTTTGAAAGTGTGTCAACATTTTTCACACCCCTTTTTCAAAGTGTGTCAAAAATTTTCACACCCCTTTTTGAAAGTGTGTCAAAATTTTTCACACCCCTTTTTGAAAGTGTGTCAAAATTTTTCACACCCCTTTTTGAAAGTGTGTCAACATTTTTCACACCCCTTTTTCAAAGTGTGTCAAAAATTTTCACACCCCTTTTTCAAAGTGTGTCAAAAATTTTCACACCCCTTTTTGAAAGTGTGTCAAAATTTTTCACACCCCTTTTTGAAAGTGTGTCAACATTTTTCACACCCCTTTTTGAAAGTGTGTCAAAATTTTTCACACCTCTTTTTGAAAGTGTGTCAAAATTTTTCACACCCCTTTTTGAAAGTGTGTCAACATTTTTCACACCCCTTTTTCAAAGTGTGTCAAAATTTTTCACACCCCTTTTTGAAAGTGTGACAACATTTTTCACACCCCTGTTTGAAAGTGTGTCAACATTTTTCACACCCCTATGTCAAAATTTTTCACACACCTTTTTGAAAGTGTGTCAAATTTTTTCACACCGCTTTTTGAAAGTGTGTCAAAATTTTTCACACCGCTTTTTGAAAGTTTGTCAAAATTTTTCACACCGCTTTTTGAAAGTGTGTCAACATTTTTCACACCCCTTTTTGAAAGTGTGTCAACATTTTTCTCATTCCTTTTTGAACGTGTGTCAAATTTTTTCACACCCCTTTTTGAAAGTGTGTCAAAATTTTTCACACCCCTTTTTGAAAGTGTGTCAACATTTTTCACACCTCTTTTTGAAAGTGTGTCAAAATTTTTCACACCGCTTTTTGAAAGTGTGTCAAAATTTTTCACACCCCTTTTTGATAGTGTGTCAAAATTTTTCACACCGCTTTTTGAAAGTGTGTCAAAATTTTTCACACCTCTTTTTGAAAGTGTGTCAAAATTTTTCACACCCCTTTTTGAATGTGTGTCAAAATTTTTCACACTCCCTTCTTGAAAGTGTGTCAAAATTTTTCACACGGCTTTTTGAAAATGTGTCAAAATTTTTCACACCCCTTTTTGAAAGTGTGTCAACATTTTGCACACCCCTTTTTGAAAGTGTGTCAAAATTTTTCACACCCCTTTTTGAAAGTGTGTCAACATTTTTCACACCGCTTTTTGAAAGTGTGTCAAAATTTTTCACACCGCTTTTTGAAAGTGTGTAGAATTTTTTCACACCGCTTTTTGAAAGTGTGTCGAATTTTTTCACACCGCTTTTTGAAAGTGCGAATTTATTTCTTTATTCACACCACTTTCAAAAAGCGGTGTGAAAAAATGTTGACGGCCATGTTCCCAAATGGCCACTGATCTTTTAGAGAATTCACTTATATTTTCTACCAAAAATCGATCTTTTTAAAATTCAAAATCTCGACTCACAAAATTATTTCAGCTATCCCACTACCACGGTTGGACCCTCTGGACTATCATTTGCATATAGTCTGTATGGTGTACTATTTCTTATATGTTCCCAAATGGCCACTGAATTCACTTATATTTTCGACCAAAAATCGATTTTTTTAAAATTCAAAAACATTTATGACATTTCGGAAACATAGGAAAAATTGTCGTACATGTTGTAGTAGTTTTTGACATGGAAATTACCAACAACATTATGTACAATAGTTGTAGTTTGTCATAGTTTCTACCGATCTACGACAACTATAACATTTTGTGAATTGGGTAAATATAATATAATATAATATATAATAATATAATATAATATAATATAATATAATATAATATAATATAATATAATATAATATAATATAATATAATATAATATAATATAATATAATATAATATAATATAATATAATATAATAATATAATATAATATAATATAATATAATATAATATAATATAATATAATACAATATAATATAATATAATATAACATAATATAATATATTATAATATAATATAATATAATATTTTATAATATAATATAATATAATAAAATATAATATAATATAATACAATATAATATAATATAATATAATATAATATAATATAATATAATATAATATAATATAATATAATATAATATAATATAATATAATATAATATAATATAATATAATATAATATAATATAATATAATATAATATAATATAATATAATATAATATAATATAATATAATATAATATAATATAATATAATATAATATAATATAATATAATATAATATAATATAATATAAT